>CM072997.1:96148779-97432529 GCA_037038555.1 Rhynchonycteris naso | reverse complement strand
ATTTTGTGGTTCTGCATTGTCTGAGATACTGCTGCATTTGGTTGTCTTTTCTTCCAGCTATGGAGAAGGTAAAGTACAATAGAATCAAATTGGAATTAAGCAACATGCCGATTATTTAGGTTGGGTCCATGGCCAGACAATAAATAGTCTTTCACTCTGGCTGGAGTTGATAACTTAGTGAAGGAAAGATGTCCCTGGATTGGGTAATACCTGCTATTGCACATGCACAAAAGACTATAATTAAACAAAATAAACAGGATTGTTTCTGAAACAAGGGGAGAGTTTCTAAAAATAGCTAGGAAAAAAGCGCCTTTTATTTCAAAACCTTCTACAAAGAGGAGAGCAGCTCTCAAAAGGGCTTGCAGAGTCATTGGAAGGTATATTTGACTATACATCTGTTCTTTGACCAAAGATAAATTAATGAGGCAAACTTTGGTCAAACAATTAAATAATGTCCCTTAAGGAAAACAAAATACTGTGTTATAAGGGAAAGAAGCTTTATTGGCTGGCAAACTAAAGAACTAAAATACCATTAAAAGCTCTGCAGAATTCTCCCCCAAGAATATTCTTAAATTTAAAACAGTAAAACATTTTGGCTTGGGCTTGATTCATAAGTGCTCTTAGAGCTTAAACATTTGCAAGGTCATTTGAAACACATCTGGACCTATAGAAAAATAAAGATTACCAGAGAAGAATAAAATGAATAAGGTCTGAATACAAAAAAAAAAGTTAAGAGACAGAAATAAGTAATGCTAGGATGACCTAAGATTCAGTTAATTCAATTAATTTTTAAAAATTAGTGATGTTTTAAAAATTTGAAGTTCTAATAAATACTTTACATACATTATTGTGTTTTGTTCTTATAACATAATCATGTATAGCTATTATTCTTCACATTTTACCCATTATGAGTCTCATATGGATCATATTAAAAGTTAGTTTAATAGTCCATATGAGTTCACAGCTGCTAAGTAGCTGACAGAAAGGTTGAACACAACCCGTAATTGAAAGCCCATACTCTTATCTATTGAACTGTCTTTTCTCAAAATGAGTTCTGAAGAACTCAGTCTTTAGAAAGAATGTGCAGAAATATCTCTAATAAATTAGAAAAAGACTATAAGCTATAACTCATATCCTATCAACCTCAACTTAGTGAGTCACATTGGATTGTTATTTATTAAAGCACTGTTCTGAAATTAGGAAAGCTATTATACTATTTTTAAAAAATCCAGCATTTTTTCAATATAATTGATAAAATTTATTTTTCTCTGTGATAACAAACTGCAACACACTCATTTTTCTATAATATTGATAAATATTTCCCTGGTTACAAAAAAGATCTATAGAGCATTTACAAAGGCAAGGTTGCTGTACTAAACATTATTCACGAATGTGACCTCTCCTCTTAAGAAGTATACTACCAAGTGAAGGGTTAAAAGTGAAGAATATAAAGGCACAGAAATCTAGGATGATGATTATACTAAGAGAGAAGCTGATACCCATCAGGAAAATTATAATGAAGTAGTTTGGTGATTTTGAGGAACTATTATCAACTGTTGATAGTGGGTGACAAATAATTAGTGCATGAGTGACAATGCAGTATGTATAGCATATTTTAATTGCCAATAACTTAGGTATCTTCCAATAAAAAGAAAAATTTTGTTTAGTCAAATGGCTTATGACCAGTAATGGAGTATGATAATTACATGCTATCTAATTAAAGATTAATATCAGAAAGACATGATTGCTACTATTAATGTTTCAGATCCAGATCATAATATGCATATTGAATATGTACATGCTTTCTTATTAGATTAATAAAAAAACTCATACCCAAGGCCAGCATTACTCTCTAGGCAGTATTGTTTTAACATTTTTCTATTTCTTATCCAAATTTGACTTTCTATTGAATAATTATAGCAGACTGAATTACCACAACAAAGCAAGTTAGAGACTCTTTAGAGAGAAATTGCAAGGTCTTTCTGAAACTATCAGGGTAATTTTGTTATTCCAATCAGCCTACTCTATTCTAGTGCTAGAATGAGGATCAAAAGACTTCACATGAATTTCTGCTGAAGAGTGGTTTAACCTGGTGTGTTCACATTTAGTGACATTTCGTTACATACGGAAATGAGGACTTGGTACTACAGCAATTTCCTTGGAAAGAACTAACTTATATAATATACTGAGAAGGCAATGAGCCATTTATCACAGTGTTTTTCAAGCTATTCACATATAGGGATGAATTTAAGTTCTGTCACCAGGCTTAGAAGCAGGAGTTTACTTATTAAGGATAAAATTCATAAGTGGAAAGTAGTGACATGGTAAAATTGAAAGTTTGTTTGGTTGGTAATCTCAGAAACTAAAGATAAACTGATTTCATATTAAAAACAATAGGAGATGTTCACTTGCCAACATATCCAGAAAATACAGAGTTGAAAATATTCTCTGTTAGATATAGGAATAAAATAATATTTTGATACTTTCTCACTCTTAGTCTAATTTTTTTCTTTTACTTCTAGTTTTCCTTATCTGCTTCTCTTTGTGTGTTGATTTATTCTAGCACTGCCACAGACAAGATTGTGTCAAATGATAAGAATGATGCCCATAAATATTTCCAAGCCAACAATGTTACAGTAGATCCTTGAGTGAGGAAAATAGTTTCTTTTCCAGAAATCATTTACCAAATCATATGGAAAGATGCTCTTATCTCCCCTTGAGGTTCTATTTAACTTCTGGAAAAATCACTTTGCGTAAGGTAAAGAGTATCATGATTAATTAAGTGAGGTCCTGAGCTTATTTTTCTGGCTAGGAGGATTAGGTACACCCAGGAACCTTCAGTTTTGCAAGAAATAGGGAAGAGGAACAGGTAGTGTTCCAGTGGTTTAAATGAATTGGGAAGAGAAATACACGAGACTACTTTTGGAATGAATTTATAATATTTCCATTTCTGTGACCATTGGATATAAAAAAATATACTCTCATAATCATGAATTTAGCTGATCAATAACATATTGATAAATACTAATTTAAGACCTTGCATTGATTAATGATAAGACCCCTCTCTACCTAGTTGCTTGATTAAAGGGAAATTGAGCAGTCAAATTGGATCTCGAGGCATTATTAGAAACAACAACAGCATCAGCACCAACCTGTAACCAAATTTCAGCCCTGATATCTTGTTTACCTTCAGAACCATTTACCAGAGACAAAGGCCTGCTGTTTGTTCCTTATCTCCCCTGATACAGGTATGTTAAATCAAAATTTTATTTCACATTAATCTGATTCTTTTATCTTCCTTAGTATAGTAAAATTTAGCAGCTAAAGCAACTAACACATTTTCTGGTAGGGAGTAATGATTATGCAGTTGTTACAACTGCTCTCTTATCATGGAACTTGCAATTCTAGAAGCAATAAAATGCTATTCTTCTTTCTCTTATAAAGGGAGATAATGATGAATAGAGTAATTAGGAATTTTGAATACACCGTTCTTTTGCTAGTAGAGTGTATATCTTCTTCTAATCTCTAAGATACAGAAATTGTGTGATATGTTTTGTTCACAATGTAAAGTTAACCTGAATAGTAAAGATAAATTGAGATATCAGGCCTACTTTGACAGTTGAGTTATATTTATAGATCTGTTTATTAACAGTGGGTATTTTGACTTCATGTACAATGTTCCTTTGTCCTCTGTATGCTCTTGGAATGTTTACTATACTATTTGATATTTTCCTTTGCAATTGTATGTAAATTTGTATCATTGTTTTGTATAAATTCCCATTAAAATGAAAAGTAAACTAGAGTTAAGGTCAGGAGACAGGCTTCTTATTTCAATTGTCTCTTTATTTATTTTTTATTTTTTAATTTATTCAATAATTATATATAAAGAGAAATATCAATTTGTTGTTCCACTTATTTATGCATTCATTGGTTGGTTTTTGTATATGCCCTGACCAGAGGTTGAACCTTCAACCCTTGGTATTTCAGGTTAATGCTCTACCCAATTGGGCTACCCCGCCAGGGCTATAGTTATTCCCTTTAGTTCTGTCTGTTTAAGCATTTTAAGAATAAGACACATAACAGATTTTTTTTATTTTTAATGTCTACAATTAAATTTGAATAAGGTTAGGAGAACATATATAATGAGTTAGATTGGAAAGCAATGGTATTTAGCTGAATGCTGTTTACAAATAATTCTAAATCCAGTGACTTTCTCATAACTTAATTCCTCTCACCCAGCTATAACTTCAGGATTTCTTCCAATCAGCATAAGAAATAAGAATATTCTAACATGACACATCTGAGAGGGAACTCAAAAGATTGTTTTAATAACAAATAAATAGCCCAGTTATTATTTTTTAATATCTCAATAAGAACATTCTGGAGGTTTTACGTGAAGAAAATAAAATAGGACTTTGAAGTTAAACACAAAGAACCCTGTACTTGGCTTGTCGAAAACTGCAGCTTCCACAGCCAACCCAGACCTACAATCAATAACATGTACTGGATACCCTCATGCAATAAATATGGTTCTTTTTCCTTCTCTGGCATGAACATTTTTAGGATGATCCCTTTTTCTTTTATTTCTAGAAGACATCTGTGTCATTGGTCTAAAATGCCTTTCGCTCCAAATGCTAGAAGTTAGAGACCCAACTCACATTTCTTTTTAGGTATTGGTGTTGTATAAATAGTTAACAGACATCACAATAGCTCCCATTACATTCTATTATATGCGTTATAACATTCAACATACATTGGGTTCTCATTAACTATTATTGATATTACATTTGTGGTGACTGTTAAAAATTAAAATTTAAAAAAATACCAACTAATGTACTGGAGGACTTCTGGTCAAATTCCAGGGTCTAGCATTTACCTTTTTCCTACAAATCCTTAAAAGTTTGTTTCTGTCTACTTTTGTGATGATGTCTCTGCGATACCACTTTGCAATTAATATTAATTCTTAAACTTCTGATAATGGCACCTACATTGTTGTATACACTGTATACAGTGTTAAATGAGGGCACGCACATTTTCTTTGGAAAGATAGAAAACATGTTTGTAAATCCAACTTAGCTCCTCTCAATAGAAGTGCCTGGTGTGGTTCAAGATCATGCTTTTCAATTTGTCTCTCTCAAAGGGGTAAAATTGAAAAGTTGCAAGCCACTGTTGACACATTGAGCTTATTGTAATGTTACAACAGGTGGTTTTCTTTTTTAGCATTGCTATTCACTGCATCTTTGGTATTACTGTTTATGCACCTGGAGGCTACTTGCCAATGGGTGCACATACACAAAAGAAGAGAACAGCAAACTCCATTGCATAGTCATAATCGAGGAAAGGCAAGCATCATGACAGAAAGACTCCCATGTCACTCTGCTTTCTATCAGAATTCACAGGCTAACATTCACAAATCAGACTGCCTCTAGCTTTTAGGACAAGCACAGCCTTGTGCTTTCTCAAAGGAGAAGCACAGCCTAAAACCTGAGACAGAGCATGCAGTAAACATGCTCAGGTCACTCAGCTGCAATTCATAAGAAATGTTAACTACTTTAGCTATGTAGCATATTAACTCACTTCTAATTATTACATTGTGTGTGTGTGTGTGTGTGTGTGTGTGTGTGTGCACACATGAATGCACATGTGCATCTACAAGTGTTGGAAAATAAAATCACTTTTTAAAGGATGACTTGAAGTTTCTCTGGTTTGCCTTAGAAGAATTCCTGAAAGAAACTAAACTAGTAATCATTCCACTTCTTTTTTCCCAGTGAGATGATCAACTAAACAGTTTGTTTCCTTTATTGTCTCATTTTGGTCATTGATTAATACTGTCTGATTCTATATTTAAATCCATGACAGACAATAGGTTTTTGAATCATACTGACCAGATGTAGGGCCAGGGGCCGCCGTTGGGGTCAGGGCCATTCAGATGCAGGTTCTTACTGAATTTGGGTAAATGGTAAAGAAACAGTGGAGCCAAAAAATAGTGGGCCATTCCTTTATTTAAGTCTCGCAACAGACAATGAACAAACAGGCAGGGAACAGTTCCCTTTCACTCATTCAGAGCTCCCAAAGCCCTGACACATTCTCTACTTTCACAACCAGGAGAATCTTTTCTGGTTCCTCTTAGAGTCAAAGGCCTCACCACTCTCACTGGAGCTTGCAAAACCCTTCTGCTCTGGTTCCCCATCTGCATATGTTCTCTTTCTCTGCCATCATGGCTTTTTTCTCAGCACTCTGCATTCTCTCTGCTCTCACTCTGCAAACATGGCTTCTTTCCACCTTGTCTCCTTCTCTTCTCTTTTCAAAACTGTCTGGAGCAAAAACCTCTCCTCCAGCAAACCTTAGCAAAGCAATGGCCCTTCCCAAGCAGGAAGGTAATTTGCAATTTCACAGATCACATACCTGGCACTGCCCAGCCCCCAATGCAAACTATAAGTGAGCAAACATAAAAATCATATTTACAAACTTATTTGACCAACACCAGATAAAAAAATAAAGTCAATATATGCCACAATTTTCTTGAGAGATACTAGAAATAAATGTTCAGTTTTGTACTCCACATCAAAAGCAAAGATTGAAATATAATTACTGATAAAATGCAAAATGTCCACAAAGAAGAACCAAACAAATGAGTTTCTTGGAAAGTGAGTTGACTGCTGTTGATCTTTCTGTTTACTTTTTCTGACTGTGAATCAACAATTTCTATCATGGATCCTCATAAAATAAATACCATGTAATGTGTGAGAAAATGGTTCTTACAACATGTACAAAATATGAGATAGTAAATCTGTAGGGTTCCTTCTTTTAAATCATTTATTATTCATAAATATTTAATGAGTAACTAATACATGCTAGGCACTGTGTCCAGGATTGAGAATATATTTTTTAAATCAAGGTCCCAAATTAAAGAACAAAAGTGCAGTCTGGGTGACAAACAAAATAAAATAACAAATTGTCAATCAATTTAATTTGGAGCCATGATACAAGAAGGTACAGGTATAATGGATCTTGGTGAATGGGGATTAGGAAGAATGGCAAACAGATTTAGGGTAAATTGTTTCCTTTATTGTCTCATTTTGGTCACTGATAATGCTGTCTGATTCTATATTTAATCTCCATGACAGACAATAGTCTTTGGCATTGTACTGACCTGATAAAAAAAAATAAAGCCAAAATTTTTGACAAAGCATTCCTCATTTTTACTTTCTGAAGAAACTAGGTTGAGTCTTAAGAAATTAGTAAAAAAAATTCAATAATATCAATAATAATATCCAGTAGTACATACGGAATTTCTCTCTTTCTCACTGTAGACTGATCTGACATTAAATGTGCCTTTGAATTAAAGAAACACAGCCCCCTTCTTTATTACTTTCAATCACCTTCATTTCCCACAGTAATTAGCAGTAGCCCCTCCAATAGTTTCCAGAAATCCATTCTTGTCCCTTATCTCTTCTTCCCACCTTAATGTGATGCTAATATGATACATGTATGAGATTATTACACTTCCTTCTCAAACCTTTAACTCACTGTGGTCTTGTCCCTGTAAGCCCGAGCTTCCAACAGACTTTTTGACAACATCTTTTATCATTCTCTTGCAGAATCCTCTTTGTTTGCCCTCAAGTAAATTCACCTCAAGCTCTTTGAGTACATTTATTGTCATTTCCAAGCTACATGAAAGTGAGCACTGAGATCTTATATACTATGGTGGCCCAAGTACATATAATATAGTGCACTAAGTAAAAAGAGTAAGCATTAAAGACAAAACGTCTTTGTCGAATAAATTAAAGTGTATTTGAACTGAGAACAGACATTATCTGGCCCATTTCATTGTCTCTTGCCAGATTAGACCCATATAACAATATTTTCTATTTTAAAAATATAACCAGAATAGAAGGGTTAATAAAGATACCTTAATCTTTGATCTGAAGGAATATTGATAGTGATGCAGTGTAGCATACTATATGGCTCTTTGTTTGGGGTAGAATCTTTATGGGGTAAAAACCCACACTGACAAAATCCCAGAAATGATTAATGTGCCTCACCTGTAATTCACAACCAGTAATTTCTCATAGCTCTGGTATGCAACTCTGCTGACTCTCAGGAGTTATCCCAGTAAGTAATAAATCACAAAAGTAATTAAAATGCTCCCTTAGAGTTCAGTAAACTTCTTATATTCAACTCTACATCTAATTATCTAGAAAAATTATTGACTTAAATTTAGAAACAGAAAAAAGTACAGACACTCTGTGAAGTATTGTAAAATATGTTATTTTCAATTTTTCCCCATTTGTTTTTAGTTTCTATATATTTAAAATTATGGCTTTAACATAAAATGGCAGAAAAGTGTTGGGCATTGAATGGCCAAGAAATAATCTACTTCCTTAAAGTATAAATCTGTTTTCTTAAAACTGGAAAATAAAGCTTGATCTAAATATCAGACTTATAATTGAGTCCAATTTCACCCTGTGCACAAATAAAGGATTGAAAGAAAAGCACATAAACAAGGTTGACATGTTTCATGACATTGGCTGAAAAGAAGTTTGTGAGACCAGGAAGTTTGTCAGAATTCTAAAAGATAAGCCATGCTTTGTAAGTTCTCATTCTGTTTTTGTTTCCCCCCCACCAGTTTGCCCACATGGGCACTGAACAACTCCAGGAATTACGCATTCTCCCTTTCATCATCAGGCTAATGCCTAGTTGCTCTTTTAGAGTATATACTTGCCTTGAGAAATCATCCTTTTTGCTAAAGGAGACTTGTGAGGCTTTTATATTTTTCTGAATCTGTTTAATTCACTTATGTCCTCTAAGATCGATCCTATCTTTTGTACTAGGAAAAAGAATTTTTTAGAAGTAGAGAGGGGAGTTCAGCAAACCAGAATAAATGATCATTGTAAGGACACTAAACACCTGAATGTTACATGAAAGGAAATATTTCTCCTAAAACCTTGGTGTTAGGACATGTGCTGGAATTTCACTTGTTGCAGTCCTTGTTTAGAGTGCCCTTCATTGTCTCAAGTTTATCTAAGCTGTCAAGATGCCTGCCTGTAATTACAATGAGCTCTCCCCTGCCCTAGAGGAGGTTACTGGGCACAGAAGTGTTGATCAATTAACATTCCTATCTCCTATCAATGTTCATTCTCCCCCATCCTCTCACAGAATAATGAGGAGAAAATTGGGGATATCTTTTATCATTTCAGATTCTCATTAAAATAATTGTGGATCAACTGAATAATAAATGAAAAAAAACACACATTCTGAGCTGCTGAAGAAAAGTACTATATTTATAGAAAGTACCATGTCATGATTTTTTTCCTACAAAACACCGCATGCTGCCACAAAACACCCTGAGAATTCAGTAAAAGTGTTTATTATTTCTGTATACCTCCTCAGGAATATTTTTTAGATCCTTCATACCTTTTTTTCCCCTTTCTTTACTGTTACTCCTTTTTCTTTCTAGTTTGCCTGTTTATTTCATTCCTTTAGAATTGTTATTATACGAAATTTCTTCCCAGTTTTCAATTAATAACTAGATCAATCAGACACTCTCGGGGTTAGAAAAGAAATTAGAGGTCATCAAAAGAAGAGAAAAGAGAAAAGGCCATAGATGAATCTTTAAAGAAAATGTTATTATGCAGTTATTTATTCATAATGGAAAAAGCATTAAAGGGTTTAAAGTGTTTAGAAACAAACACTTGTGTGAATGTATATACCTTTATATACACATGCACACACATTCTATGTATATACACTGACTATCTATGTAGTTTATATATACACATACACACAAAAAAAAGTAAAAGTGGTACAAATAGCTGGAAACAGCCAAACTGAAACGGCAGAGAGTTTCTAAGGGATATGATTTTAATTTCCTAAGAAAATTGTCTTGACAATTCATCTGCCCATCCTGGGCCTGCTCATTTTCTGGTTCTAAAGGCAAGTTTACAGCCTGCGTCAGCATGAGGAGAACTCTGGGACTGAGTTACTCTAATTGATGTGAACACTAAGCTTTAAGGGGGTATCAAAATGCCAACACAGGCACTAGAAGAGGCAATTTGTTAAGTGGCTCCCAGTGCTATGTTAATTTGTCTCACATCAGGATCCATTGCTCCCGGAACATAGCATATAATATTCCCCTGGCTCCCAAGGGATGGGCTGGGGAAGGCAACCAAACATGGTGAATCAGGTTCCCCAAGGCATAACGTAGAAAGAGAAGAGCAGAAAAAAATCTTGAGCAAGTTCCTATTTAGTGTTAATCATGCTTATACGACATTGCCTGTGAACCAGTATATAGTCATATATTAACATATATTTACAAACTTTTAGCAAAGATGTTTTTTGTTTATAAACTTAGCAATTCCTTTTTGACTTAGATCTTAAAAAAATAATAATTTGATAATTTACATTAGATAATATATTATATGCAATAAAGTTAATTTTCTTTCTAAAATATTTATTGAATTTATTGAGGTGAACTTGATTAATAAAATCATAAAGGTTTCAAGTATACAATTCTATAACACATCATCTGTATGTTGCATTGTGTGTTCACCACCCTAAGTCAAGTCTTTTTCCTTCACCATCTAACTCCCCTCTCATCCCCTCCACATTTCCCTACCCCATAAATGCTTATGTAATAAAAATTATAATTTTCATTTTAGTAATTTTTGAGCAGTCTAGTGTTAAAAAAGTAGGACATCTAAGATCAAATGTGGGGAGAAAAAAATTCAAGCTGTTCCTAATTATTGCCAAAATTCTTTTTTTTTTTTTTTTTTTTGCGTGTGTGTGACAGAGGCAGAGAAACAGAGAGAGGGACAGACAGACAGGAAGGGAGAGAGATGGGAAGCATCAATTCTTTCTTGTGGCATCTTAGTTGTTCATTGATTGCTTTCTCATATGTGCCTTGACCAGGGGGCTACAGCAGACTGAGTGACCCCTTGTTCAAGCCAGTGACCTTGGGCTCAAGGTGGTGAGCCTTGCTCAAACTAGATGAACCTGCGCTCAAGCTGGCAACCTGGGGGTTTTGAACCTGGGTCCTCCGCATCTCAGTGTGATGCACTATCCACTGCGCCACCGCCTGTTCAAGCCAAAATTCTTATCTTTATTTTGTAGGTGGAGTGGAGAAACTGAGGTTTATATAGCCATTAAGGGGCAATCTGTAAACTTGCATTTTGACTCCAGATCTATTGCTATATCCACTATACGCATCTTCATTTTTGAAGCAAAAAACTACCTACTCTCAAAAAAAAAAAAAAACCTACTCTCAGAACAAGGATACTTAGAAATAATTGTGGAGTTGCATGAGGGTGATTATAGCAGTTGTTTGTATGTAAGATGCCATTTGCAATGGAACTGATGTGTAGTGTAAATAATACTGATATGTTTATGTCCATTTCCTTGCTTTTTCATTAACAGGCAGTATGACAACAAAAAAATTTACTCCACGTTTCTGGATCTCAATTTACTTTTTAAATAAAATTAGTAAAGTTGTTGATTTAGCCCTGGCCAGTTGGCTCAGTGGTAGAGTGTTGGCCCAGCATGTGGAAGTTCCAGGTGATTCCCGGCCAGGACACACAGGAGAGGCGCCCATCTGCTTCTCCACCCTTCCCCCTGTCCTTTCTCTCTTTCTCTCCCCCTCCTGCTGCCAAGCCTCCTTGGAGTAAGTTGGCCAGGGAGCTTAGGATGGCTCCATGGTCTGCCTCAGGTGCTAAAAAGGCTCTGGTTGCCCCCTAGTGGTTGTATGGGTTGGATCCCAGTCTGGCACATGTGGGAGTCTATCTATACTCTGCCTACCCGCTTCTCACTTCAGAAAAATAAAAAATAAAATAAAAAGTGTTGATTTATACCATCAAATGCCTGTTTTTTGAGTACCTGTTTTGAGTTGGGCAAAACCCTTGATGCTAAGATTAAAAAGAGAAGCAAAACACCATGCCTCCAAAAGTGCTTAATATCTTATTGGGAAAATTAAATTAGTTGAACTCTTAAGTCCTTTCATGCTTTACATTTCTAGGTTCTAGCAGTGGACAAGATGCCACAATACACCCTGTTCATTTTTAGTAATTTAGACAGATATGCAGGATTTAAAGGAAGTTTGACCAGACACATTGCCACAATTGCCATACACATAAATATTCATCTTGCTCTGACTTTATTTCTCAAGGACAAATCATAGTTCCTTTCTAAAGCAGTTGATATAAAAGAGGAAGCTTTCCAAAGGTTGAGAATGAACTGTGCGATGGAACTGGAATATATGCAAAGCAGACTCTTGGGCAGAATCAGCTTGATGACTTAATCCAATACTCCTTTAAGTTTGTTTTCATTTTGAAATCCTCTGTCACTACTTTTGTCTATCAGGGTAGTAGTGATGCAGTCCCCTTTCGCTAACTTCTCACAGGAGGTGTCCCAGGACTCTCACGGGAACTGTTCAGAACACGGGGCAAATATCTGTATTCATATATCTTTTTACAAAGTGTGTGTATATGTTGCTATAATTAAAAAAAAAAATTAGTTTGGTGGCGGGTAGCAGTTCTGAAAAATGAATGTCCATGTTTCAGCTATATAACTCATTATCTTCTGGGTTCAGAGTAGACTTCAAAGATCACAGTAAGCCCTATTCTAAAACACTCACTTTGCTCTGGTAGTGCCCAAATCCCCAAACTTTGAATGTAGATGTGTCCAGTAAGCTCAAAAGTCCAAGGTACAGACTGTGAAAGTGTAGGTCTGTTTTTTCTTAAGTAAAAGAATGCTGACTTAATGTTTTAAACATGGGGGGGGGTATCATTTTAGGATGTATATTTAATTCTATTTTCTAAAATAAATTTATAAAAGTATACTTGACAGTAATTTCTAAAGTATGGACACGGGCACACTATATATGCATTTAAGCACATAGGCCTGAATAAGCACATCAATTTCTCTGAATGTATACTTGGTAGAAGAGCATTTGCACTAACCTGCTGGTAGAAAGTTTAAACACAGCTTCTGAAATGGGAGGCACTGTGCTTCATGTAGGGTGGCTAAAATGCAAAGTAGGCATGTTAGAGAAATAAAATCAATGTCTAGTTAAAAAGTTAAAAATGCATTGTCAAAATGAAGATATACTGCATGATAATTCCCAAGTAATGGGACAATTTGTTCTTACATTTTTTGTTTTAATCTTCAGCTTTGCACTTTTTAACATCAATTCAACAAGATTTTAAACCACATAAGAAGAGGCTAAGAGAAAATATTTGAAAACTTAAAAATACTTATAACTCTTTTAATTAGAAGATGCAATCAGTTAATTTCTACATGTCCATGGTCATATTTTGAAAGAATAAGAAGGCTGATCTATATTGTGTGATCTATATTGACCTTGGAGAAGATTATTGAATATGTTAATGGCTAACATGGTTAAGCATTTGCTTAGCCTGAGGATTACTCCTAAAATTAGCCAAGTATGATCCCGAAGTTCTGGAAAACTTCAACAAATAATTCATATAAAAAAAGCCTATATAGGAAAAGTAGCATTGAGTTAGGCTTTAAAATAATATTTTTCTTTTGATCATATGGAGAGCTTATGAAGTCTGTTGTATAAAAATCAATGCTGGACTATTGGAAAAATTATTTTCAATGTTCATTTTTGCTGATTTTGATATTTCTACTGTCATTATATAAGCTAATGCCACAGACTGACATATTGAGGGCTAAAGAGGCATGATTTATACAACCTATTTTTAAATAAGAAGTATACAAAGAAGGAAGAATGAAGGGAAGGAAGATACAGAAAGAGAAAAAAGAGAGAGGGAGAGAGAGAAGAGTTGTATAATAGAAAAAAGAAAACTGGGGTGAAACATATATAAGAGGTTTGGGGTACCAATCTTGCAATCTTGCTATATGTTTGAAATTAAGTGAAAATGTAAAGAGTTACTACAAGGATATTAAGTAATGCGTGGTTTACTTAGGTGAATTTATAACAAAATAATTTTCTGTGAAAAATCGGAATACCAAAGGCTGACACTTGTCAATATCAATCATGCACATTGTTGTTCTTTTTCTGCTCTCTATGGCCAATGATGATCAATAGAACCTCATCTCATCAGAGTGTTCTAGAAGAAAAGTTTAAATTTCTTGGCTTTCTTGGTACACCTGATTCATTATCATGAACACAATGTAAAACTCTAATCTACCATTTGTAGTTTGCAGACAATATGTGTTCTTTATACTCCATACAAACTAGAAAAAGAAGATCTGATACCATATTTTAAGTGTGTTTGTGTGTGTGTGTGTGAGAGAGATAGAGTAAGATAAAGAGAGTGAGAGCTACTTTAAAAATTGTTTTAGATCAGTGTACAGCAAAAATAACCTTGATTCAGTCTTCAAAAATTGTGAAATTTATACCCAGTTCTCTGTCAATCTAACTAAACAATTTGGGCAAATAATTTAAGGCCAGGCTTTGTTGACCTAATGATAAAGTGATTAGACTTGTAAGATTAGAACTGAGGAAGAAAGCTTTCTGTGATGAAGCACATATTCCGTAATATGCCTTGTCCAAGTTGGTGGCCGCCAGACATTTAGTAATTGAACATTTGAATTGTAACTAAAAATAATTTTTAATTTTATTTAATTTTATTAAATTTAAATAGTCATACATTACTAGTGGCTAATATACTGGTGGGTACAGGACTATATCATCTTTAAAATGATATCACCTTATCTTTTAACATGATATTGGAAATTGTATCACAGACTCATATTTGTTGCTTCTGAATTTTGTTAAAACCTTTTGGATGCCAAGAACACTCAAGCAAGCATGAAAGGGGTTTTTACAGAATGAGATCTTAAAATAATCTCATGGAATTCAAATCTTATGGAAATCCAAAATGACAAAAAATAAAGAGAGCCCCTTGATGGCCACATGTGCCTATGTGATATTAGCAAAACAGAGAGAAAAGCTATTCACTTATTTCCACCTAAGTTATATTATTTGCTTTCATAAAGACCAAGTATTTACATTTAAACTTCAATTTGAATCCCTAATTATTTTCTAAAAGATATTAAAAAATATTACACTTTAATATTAACAACAAAAGGGGTTGCTTTTTCAGAGACTATTTAATTAAATCCAAACAATAACAATATAAGTAGAAATTTCAAGTCTCAAGAATAAATGAAGACAAAATAACCAACGTGTGTACTGTGAAGTCCTGGCACTTGGTCACTGAACATATGTCTATTAGAAGTTCAAAATGGTTTGCAAGAGAAGATATTTGAGTTCCACAGAAAAAAAATGGGAGCTATATTTAATGAAACAATAAATCCCTTAAATCATTGTTATCCTAACAATGATAAAGAGATAAAATCCATAAACTTGCTCTAAACCAGCAGTTAGGAACCTTTTTGGCCGAGAGAGCCATGAACACCTCATATTTTAAAATGTAATTCCATGAGAGTCATACGACAACCCGTGTACATTACACATTATCCAATAAAAATTTGTTGTTGTTCCGGAGGACAGCTGTAAGTGGCTCCAGCCACCCGCAACCATGAACATGAGCAGTAGAAAACAAATGAATTGTAATATATAAGAATGTTTTATATTTTTAACATGAGCATCAGACTCTTTTTTTTAATTTCTTTTTATTTTATTCATTTTTTAAAGAGGAGACACCGAGTGAGAGAGAGAGAGAGAGAGAAATAGATAAAGGGGGAAGGAGCTGGAAGGATCAACTCCCATATGTGCCTTGTCCAGACCAGTGCAGGGTTTTGAACTGGTGACCTCAGTGTTCCCAGGTCAACGCTTTATTCATTGTGCCACCACAGGTCAGGCAGAATGTTTTATATTTTTAACATTTTTTTAATTAAAGATTTGTCTGTGAGTCAGATGCAGCCATCAAATGAGCCACATCTGGCTCGTGAGCCATAGGTTCCTGACCCCTGCTCTAAAGAATGTGCCACCATGTTACCATCTAAAATGTGTGTGAACAAGACTGAGGCAAAAGAAACTGTGAGTTCAAACTGTGAGTGCACAGACTTTGACAACAATGTTTAAAAAAGTGGAAGTTGCATGTAATTTGTGAAGCAAAATATATGCTCAACCCTGGATTGATGTGCAAATATAATTTGGGTTAAAATGCAGTATTTTATGCTTATTGATTTTTTTCTGCACATCTTCTTGTACAAATTTACAAGAAAAAGATGTTCTGGCTCATACTGAATTTTGCAGTGAGCCACAACTGGTCCCTCATGTATCATGGATGAACCATGATGGGCTAAGTTCCCCAGGCAGATGTACACATGTGCACTTACTGGGCAATCAGCAAGTATTTGATGAATAAATGAGTGGACAAATAAATAGTGTTTGAGGTATAGCAGGCACTGTGATTGATTGACACAATTCACAAATATATTTCATAATTTTTATCTAGACTGAAATACTAACTGGCTCTCTATCAATTTTAACCTGAATTACAAATGGAAGTAGAGTGGATCCTTGAACAACTTGGGTTTAAACTGCATACTCATGAATTTTATAAATAAATACTATAGGTATATTTTCTCTTCCTTATGAATTTTAAGTAACATTTTCTTTTCTCTAGCTTACTTTATTGTACGAATACAATAAATATAGCACAAAATAGGTGTTTAGAGACTGTTATCAATAAGGTGTTCACTCAATAGAAAGCTATTTGTTGTAAAGATTTGAGAGAGACAAAACTTTTATAGGGATTTTTAACTGCACAGGAATCAGTTCACCTAACTCCCTGTATTGTTTGAGTGTCAACTGTATTATGTTCTTAATTGTAAATGTCCAAGTTTGAACCTTGTCTAATCCTTACATATCACATAAACTTTTTGAATGAATGAACTGATATTGTAGATATGTCCTGAATTGCCTAACTCAATGATATAATTTGTTAATAGAAAAAAAACTTTAACATAAGCTAACATTTCAATTCAACTTTATAAAAACATTGGAAACAATGTTGATTAATTTTCTAAACTATTTCTGATAAAACTAGGTTATCGTAGACTCCCTTTGAGGCAGCTAAAGAAAAGTGACAAGGAGAAATATTGTAATGTGCTGTTCTATCTCTTAGGGAACTAGCAATCCAAGTGGACACTAGAGTACATTACTGGTGCTTCATAGACTTCTATTTGTAATCATCTAATCAATTTGTACTTATTTGTTTACTAAACCTACACTTTCATCCTCACAGCCTCTCTGCTCTACCATTATTTCTTCCAAGACCTTGAGAATGCCAGATACTTGTTTTAGAGAACATACCATATGATTATATCTAATCTCTGGTTATAGTCATTTGTGAGTAATACAATTTGTAATCAGTTTCATCTTGACTGTGAGCTCAAACTGTGGGCCTCCTGAGGTTTGACCAGATGCACTTGACTCAAATCACAGACATGTCTGTGATAAGCCTGTCAAAGAGACTGACTTCAACCCTTGTGACAGTTGATCCAACAATGGGAAAAACTTTAAATTTAGAGAGAAAGCATCTACAAACACACACATACACATGCACACACACATTGTAATTCATGTATTCTGTGAAACAACTGCCTATTGGGAAATCAGTTTATAATTTATTTGTAATCAAAATTGGGGATCTATTAGAGTTCTCTGTAGCTGACTTTACTAGAGAAAGTGACAAATGATTGTTAATATACCAGGACCTCATTGACTCATAATAAATACTTAAGGAACTATACAAGTGGGTGATATGTGTCCCATATTTTTGGGAGTCAATCAACAGCTGCTGGTTGACACAGTCACAGCAAAGAAGAGGCACAACGATACTTCCCCTTTAACTTTTTGGATTAATTGGTTTTGTATCCCCCTTTTTCTGGGTGTGTGTGCTATCACTTATGGCACAGGGATAACAGCACTGTACTTTCCCTGCAGGTTTGTAGTGATTTCTCTGGAAATGAGACAGAGGGTGTGAGTTCCACAGAAAAGCTCCTTTACCTGGGCCCATAGGCTGGCTATGATGTTCCCCCAAAAGGGCTAATTCTGTAGGAAAATTCCCTCTGTAAATTATATTAGAGAAAATTAGATTGTGACTTCTGAATAATTCGGAAGTAGTAACTAAACACATAAGCACCTTTCAACCTTTACTTAATCCATCACTTCTCCTCCCTAGCCTTTTCATATAATAGAACAGAAAAACTTTCCTTTCATTTTGCATACCTGACCTGCAGGTAGTGGAACACTCTCAGAAAAATAAAGTTAGAACTTAACTAGCACATAAATATAGTAAATAAATAAAATTTGACTAGACAATAGGCCATTAGGTAAGGTAGAGTTGTTAATCAATACTGACCTTTTAGAAGTTTGATCAAAAACCGTAGTTATTTTCAAGTTATTGTATAACTACTTAGAATGACTTAACAACTGACTTATAGCTTATAGAAATGTACCAATTGTTGCCTAGAAATATGTAACCATAGTGAAACAGAAATAATTATTAATCAATGTATACCATGTGATTGTAACTTAGTGTGTGTGTATAAAACAAAAGCTATACTAGCCATTGGCAATAATGCCTGGCAGTGAATGCTAAAAAAAAAACTCGGCTCTCTCACTCAATTCATGCCGACCCCGTCCCTTCCTGAGGAACTCCTGGATTTTCCTCCCGAGGCTGGACCTCAGCACCATATAATTCAGAGATTGGGAAGATAGTTGGAAAATGAAATAATTTATCTAAAAATAAAGTAAAAATTTTTGAACCTAAGAAGACCACCAGGCTTTTGGATGCAAAAAGACAATATCATTGTGAAAGTCCACCAATTAAATTCATATTTCTTAAACTAATTTTGAAAAATATATTTTAATTGCTAAAGTTAAACACTGATTGATTATTGCAAATACTTGAGTAACAGTAGCTTAAAATAAATCTGCATTAGGCTATGAATGTCTTAAAAATATAGTATGAGTAGTTCAAAAACATGCCTACAAAATTGTATTTATAAGTAATCAGTGTTCAAAGAACTAACTTTACAAATAATAATATGTTGCAAATCTTCATCTAGGAATTTTTTATTTCAAATAAATATTGTAAAAATAATTGTAGACATGTATTTTTATATTATTAAGAAGAAAGAAAACTATTTTAGTACATAGTTCTTTCACTATATATTTAGTAAATAAATTACTAAATTATTTAATTTTTCAACAACTTAGTTAAAAAATACTCTTTGACCAGAGATGAGTTAAGTTTTTCAAAGAAATATAAATGAATTATATGAAACTATCTGCCCTTGGAGACATTTTAAATGTTTGTTGGGAATACTGTGTTCAGAGAAAAACAATTTTATGAAAAAAAAGAATCATAGGAACAAACACCAAAGTGCTAAATTGAACATTATTGACCTCAAAATTGAGAGTATGTGAGGCATTTATTGTATGTAAGTCATCACAAAATGGAGGTATCAATATGAAACATAAATATCAGTGTTAATATTTACTTCTTAGAAAGGAGAACATTTTATTTTTACTTTGTCCTTTGTTTCTAATATTGTGATTGCTATATTCTCATTGCTATAAATAACACAAATAGAAAAGTAATACCTTGGGATTCTTAACTGTAATATGAAAGGTTTCTAGCATTATATAAAAGGGTTCCCAATCGATCAAGTATTGGCATTATTCCCTAAGAAAAATAAAAACTTTAAATATTCAAACTGTTCACTTGCAGAGCTGAGTTGTTATTTTTCTTCTGTCATGGCCAATTCAATATTTAAAGTAGAAGAAAGCATTGGGGTAATAAAATTGTCATGTGTGTCTGTAAATCAAATAATATAAAGCAGAGGAAGGTTATATATATATATTTTCTAATGCAACATATATTGAGTCCACTTTACTATGTACTCAAACATGAATCTTAGTGGTCTGACAGTGGGTTGGTCTGCATTCTCCAAATTAGCATCATTGCTTACACCCACAAAACTTTGAATCTCACCAACATTATTATAAATATTATCTTTCTGCTATGGGTGCTTTTATGTTACCATTATTGATATAGAATATGAATATTTTTGCATAATACAAATATGTGGTAGAAAGAAAAATAGATTGCCAGTTTATAATCTTTTTTATTGAATTTATTGGGGTGACACTGATTAACATTATTAGCTAGTTTATGATCTTAAATATGCTGTTTGACTTCCCAGCTGTCTTTAATCACAGTATTTGCTAAATCATGAACTAAGAAAAAGCACATAGATTTGAATTTGTTTTCACTATTACCATTTCATGCAAGTGAAAATATTGACAGAATATGAATAAACATTAGTATTTATTTAAGAAACACTTAATGTTAGCACCATTACAACAAAATCGAAAGCCCATCTATAATTCACTGGGTGTGTATTCTTAGACCAGTGGTGTTGGCTATCACAGGTGGATAGGTTAGTGAAAGTATTTAGAAAAATTGACTCTACAACATCAAGCTTACTGTTCCAATGTCTTAGATCAGCTAATATTTAGTCTCTCTACTTCTTTAATCTTAGCTGCCATTCTCCAAACAGGCTTTAGGTGGAAAAAGAATTGGGAAAACATTATAAATGGCTCAAGAAAGAAAAATTTGTCATTGTACAAAATTTTATGCGATTCAGTTATTAGAGATACTTTTAAATATTTGAAGCTGGTTTTTGAGGAAAAAAAATTGAAGTTGAGTATAAAATACCAAGCCTTACATAAGTAAATCTGTGCTATTAAGGGTGGGTGGTGGGTGGAGAGGGATTCAGGGAAGACGAGACTGAGACTGTGTTAAAGGAACGCATTGGCAGTCAGAACACTTTTCTTTCAGGTCACCATCGGTACAACCCAGATAGCCTACCCAGTATGGGCAAGGATCATGCTGCTGAAAGGTTGAAGTCATGGGTGATCACGGGCAGAATGGAGAGAGATAAAGATGCCTTATATCTGTATATCCTAAATGTCTAAATTACTTTATATCTGATGATCAAACAACAAAACTCTCATATAAACTCCATTCTATCTTTCTATTTTACACTTAAGATTCATAAAGTCATGAGCAAAACATCACTGATGAGACAAACTCTTTTATGTTCAGAGGGTAAGTACATAATATATAAAATACGGCTTAAGAGAAAAGTGAGAGTTTTTTCTTAATCTCAGAGTGTGAAGTAAGTAAAGATTTCTAAATAATTAGAGTAGCCCTAAGCATATAATTGTTTGGAGGAAGGAAGTTTATGGCAATAAAATTAAAAAAAAATAAATGAAGTGGTTTATTTGTGGTATAACGTTGGGATTATTATAAACAAGTTGTTTCTACAATCAAAACTGAATCAATTGTCCAGTGAGTTCAGTCATACAGTTTTTTGATTCATCTTTCCACTGAAAACAAATCTCATAATGAATTATGTGAAGTTAATATGAAACAATTGTATGCTTGTTGAAAAAGAAACTATTATTTGAACATATCCATTAACTGGTGATTTTGAACTTGTAAAAATATATCCCAAATACAATTTTTTAATGAAAAATTATTTTCTGTCTTCTCTTAAAATGTTAGTAATTTTTAATCACTAATTGAATAAGTATTCCTTAAGAGCTACACCTTCAAAAGGAATTCCCAATGCAGATTGCTTCAGGTGATCAAAATGTGAGATGCCATCTGTGTATAGTTTCCATTGATTTTTTTCATAGTCTTGTATGTTGCAGTGTGTGTGTGTGTGTCTGTGTGTGTGTGTGTGTGTGTGTGTGTGTGTTTTCAGGGTATGGGGGGGCATACAGGGTTATTATAAGGAAGTCTGCAGAATTTAAAACAAAAATGATGACAGAATCTTGGTTTAAACCATATGTCAGAAGTTGTAAAATGAATGGCAAGTGAGTCTGGCTAATAAAAGCAATTCGGCTTTCTCAACATCTAAAACTAAACAACAACAAAAAAAGGACAATTAAAAGTATAGAATTTGTTAGCTATAAAAAGGCATGCACTCTCTGCCCCTTTGTTTCTGTCCTCCTTCTGGTCTCTAGACATTTGAGTTTGTAACTCTTGATATTAGTTTTGGGAAAGATCTGAACAAATATTATTAAAGGGATGATTTATGTGCACTTAGAAATGAAATCAGTGATCACTAGAAGTATAAGTTATTCTAGACTAAACTAATTTGGTCTGATGATGGAGAAGCTAGTTGGAGGGATCAGAAATAATCATTCAGCAAACAACATTTACTTATTTTATTCTATTTTCCATCAGTATGTTCTGGTGGCATGCACAGATAATCACATTTTTCATAAGGAAATGTTTTCTTACTTTTAGTTCGAGAAACAGATTTGTGGAATTTTATTGTATTTGTATTACTTCGTTATTATTTTTCTTTGCCAGTCACATAAAAAGCAGTTACCTTACTCAGTTATGAACAATACTCATCGTGACAAATGGCTTATTGAATGAATTTTCTCCATTTTCTAAATTTCCAGAGATTCAATTTTAGCAGTTTCTTATCCTTTCCCATGTTATTTTGTGAAGAGAAAGTAATCTTATACAATCAATATTTATTTTTATACTCAGAGATATTGAATATTTGTTTTAATAGTTGTATTTCCTACTACTGATTTGTTATTAATGACACATTACCAAAGATATTAAACTAAGATCTAAAGATTAAGAAATTTTTGGCTTCATTAATAAAACTAATAAGTATAATGTAAATGTTTCAGTGCTTAATATAATTAAATTGTATACTTTTTTTTATAAGTAAAGCTTATAACAAGTACAGGCATAGTTGTTATGAGCAAGTTCTAAATTAAGTTAGATACATTGAAATAGCACAACTCTCTATTCTATACATTAGTCACCCCACTGACCCTTTGCATATTCTCTACATACTATACTCTTCCTTCCCCTTGTCTTCTAGGTAACTGCAACATATGCTTCTGAACTTATGAGATGTGCCCTGATTTCTACTCTTTTCTCAGATTCCTTATTCAGAATTTTATTTGTGGAACCTACTGTCAGTATGATGTTCTCTGTTTCTGTGTCATCATTTTCTTAATGAGCTTCTTTTCCTCTATAGTGGTCCTATGGTCAGCGATGACATCTTTGTGATGCCCACTGTTGTATCCACACTATCTTGCATGGTGCCTGCCACACACTGGAGACTTAAATATTTGGTACACAAAGAGAGCGTAATATTCATAATTTCTAAACTATAGTGCCTGAACTTCTTTTGAGGTCTTTTGCCCAATGACCACTTTCTGGTGATAAATTTAGTTTAGGCAATTAAAAATGTAATTGATATAAGTTATCTAGTCTGTCTTATATATTTTTTTTCTTCAAATATTGTTTTGTTTATGCCTGTAGGTAGGTTTATTTTGATGGATAATGAAAATAATTTTCTCCTCCTGCTGGGTAACCAGTATAAATATAAATAAATTCTCCAAAAATATTATAGACAAGCTAGGTGCTATGAGGCTAAGAAAATAATCTAGAAATATCCCTTTTTTTCTAGAAGCACATAGAAATAAGAAAACGAAGACATATAAATGTTAGTTAGACAATGATATTGGCATAGAGAGATTCAGAGATTTTTAATTCCAGGTGACAAAGAGACTATCTCCAACTTATATAGATAATAATCAAGAAAGACTTCATAAAGGAAGAGGCATTAAATAAATTTATTCTTCCCAGGGTTTTGGACCTGCAAAAGTATGTAAAGAGGAAATTCATTTTCTGTGAAGGAAAACATATAAGCAATGGTGTGGAGGCTGGGCATTGAGGGGCATGTATGAATGGTGAATGGCTCACTATTTCTCTAACATAAGGTGTGAATAACTATGCAGTATGGTAAAGTTGTTCATTGTTGACTTAAAAGACTGTTAGTGATAACTTTAATTCCTTGTTTCTGATTTACTGGCCACTGTACACAAATAATATTTCCTCTCTAGCTCCATGTTCTCCAACTGAGAAACATAAGGACAGTAATACCAGAACGTTTGTGAGTCATTGGGAGAAGTAAATAAAATAATATTTATTAAAAATGAAAGACAATTTTAAATAAACTATTTAAAATAAAAGTTAGTTCTAGAAAGTATTTTGGGACAAAGTTATATAGTATCTTAAATATTTGTACTATTATTCTATAGTCATTGGTGCTATTTTGTCTCCATGAGTCATTTTAGTATAAGCGCACAGACTTTTGAACTAGGCCTTATGTTTGAATTCTGATTAAGGCAATTTATTTACACATTCTGTGCCTCATTTCCTCATCTATAAATTGAAATAATAATTATTATAAAGATCAAATAAACTATTAAATGCACACAGTATACAACAGTACCAGGAAGCATTATGGATGTAGAAAGTATTATATAAATGTTAGTTATTATGATGTTTTTGTCATCAGAAGCATTTTAGAAGAATGTGCCTGAATCTAAGATGCACTTGAGAAGAGAATACTTGTCAGCCTCATATAAGATAAATTGGAAAGAGAGACACATTAGAAAGCTTTTGCAATCTTCTTAATTGAAGGAACTGAGGGCATAAATAAGAATAGACATTGTGAGAAATGAGAGCTGAGGGAAGACTTAAAAAGAAATAAACATTAGAATGAAGGAAAATTGAAACTTGTTGGGTATGAGAAAAGGTTAATTGTGTGATAGATGTCAATATTGAGATTTTTAGTATGGGGATTGAGAGATGTTGCTTCAGTCAGAAATAAGAAATTGGAAAAATAAGCATGTCAGAGATGGACGTATTTTGGATGTGTTGTGTTTTCAGTGCTTTGGCCTTTCCACTGGAGATATCTAGGGAGTGAAAATGAATGGCTGGAGGCTAGAGCAGTGACATAGAGATTAATAGGTGACAGTTGAAGTTTAAAAATAACAAAGAGAGGGTAGAAACATAACATAGTGAAGCTAAGGAAAGTCATTATATGAAAAATATACCTTGCAGTTTGGAAGAAAAAGTGAAGTTACAGGAGAAAAGGAGAAAATGAAACCTAAGCCACTGTTTATTTGTTCTTGTTTTTTAATTTTATGTTTTCCAGCTCTATTGAGGTATAATTGGCAAATAAAAATGCATACATTTAAAGTGTACAACATGATAATTTGAAGCAGATACATGGTGAAATAACTATGCCAATCAAATTTATTAACACATTCATCATCTTACATAGTTATCATATTTTTATGTGTGTTAGTGAAAACACATGATTTACTCTTAGAAAATGTCATATACAAAATACAGTATTGTTAACTATAATAACAGTACTGTACATTAGAACTCAAAAACTTATTCATTTAATAACTGGAAATTTATAGCCATTGATGAACATCCTCCCATTTCCCTCACCCTCATGCCCTGGCAAACATTTAAGTGAGATCCTATAATATATTTTTTCATGTCTAGCTATTTCACTTAAGATAACATTCTCCAGATTTATCTATGTTGTTGCAAATGGCAAGATTTCTTTCATTTTTATGGCTAAATAATATTCCATTGTATTTACATACCATATTTTTCTTATCCTGTTATCTGAAATTGATGGATTGGCTTAGGCCAAATCTTTAGCTTGTCACATGAATGGATGCTAAAGTAATTTAAAAATTGTGCAATTGCCTGGTTTATGTTAACCACCCTAGTGTCCTAAAACAAAACAAAACAAAAAAAAACAATAACAAATTCAGTGCAACCAAATATTTACTCAGGACATGCTGTGAAAGTTTTATGGCAATATTTAGTGTTATTCCTAACTCCTACAGCTGGACTGCAAACGATGCTGTAAGTAAGGCCTGGGATGGAATCATCAAAGTGGCAGAACTTGTAAAGTTGTCAAAACCCTAATCATGACAGGTCCCCTGTGAAAGAATCAAGGTCCCTAATAAGAAAGACATAGGTACCTTTGACCTGGGATGAGGGTATTTGAGTTTCTGCTCCAGAGATCCTTAAACTTTCAGACACCGACAAACTTTCCATTCTTGAAGATGTGGATCTCCCTCCCACCTCACTGGGTGAGATCAGTATTCCTTGGCTTAGACATAATAAAGGATGTCATCTGACATGAGTGGTTCTCAGGATAGTACTTGTCATTTTCAAGATCACTCCAACTTACCTTTATTGCCTCATTTTTCAGTATATCCCAAGTGGGAAAATGCTCCAAGGAAATGCCAAACTCCAGGAAGAAGTTGTAGTTTTTGGCTAAAACATACATGTAGGTATCAGAGGATATTTGTGTTAGTGGTGATATATTAAGTCAGTGGAATATATAGTTGAATAGGATATTTCATTAATGCTATTCTTTTTTTAAAGTCTCTTTTTATTTATTCATTTTAGAGAGGAGACAGAGTGAGAGAAAGAAAGAGAGAGAGAGAGAGAGAGAGAGAGAGAGAGAGAGAAAGGAGAGAAGAGCTGGAAGCATCAACTCCCATATGTGCCTTGACCAGACCAGTGCAGGGTTTTCAACTGGCAACATCAGTGTTTCCATGTCTACACTTTATCCACTGCACCACCACAGGTTGGCTAATGCTATTCTTCCATGAAGCAGAATTTAATATCCTGATGATTGCATCTGAAACTGGTCCTAATATAGGATCAGGATGGAATCTTGAAGTCTGAACACAATGATAGCCTACAGATTGATGGAAATTCCAGAACAATGTTGTCCAAATATTGAAGAAGGGGTCAGAAGATTAACAGGTGGACATGTGAAAATGGATTTACTATGTAAGCCCAAAAAACCTATTATTGACATGTGGACCCAAATTTCCCTCAATGAGTTAATAAAAAATGAATTCATGAAAGGGTACCAATATCATAGAAAAAAATGACTGAAAGGTGGTGGTTCAGTGGTTAGAGTGTTGACCTGTTATGCTAAGGACCCAGGTTAGAAACCCTTAGGTTGCCAACTTGAGTGTGGGCTCATCCATCTTAAATGAAAGCTCACCAGCTTAAGCGTGGGGTTGCCAGCTTAAGCATGGGATCAGGATCAGGATCCCATGGTTACTGTTTTGAGCTCAAAAGATTGCTGGCTTAAAGCACAAGGTCACTGGTTTGAGCCCAAGGCCACTGGCTTGAGCAAGTGGTCACCAGCTCAGTTGGAGAACAGACTGGGCAAAAGAATCTCTGCATGTAAACATGGTAGCAGTGGGGGATGGAAAGCCCTCCCTGAATAACAGGATCAAAAGGGAAGAAGTTGAAACATACGGTAACCTCCAGGAAGATTCCTATCCTGGGACTCTTGTAGAATTGACCTGTGTTCATGGGCTTAATAGTGAAGTGTGGAAGAAAATGCATGACTGTGATCAGTGCATGCTGGACTGACTCAAAAGATTTTTAGAGACAGCAAGTGCTGTAACTGATTCCAGCCGCATCCTTTAGACCAGCTGGTGGCAGGTGTAGGCTGCACTATCTGCTTTGCTACAGGGTGAGGTGACTTTGGTGAGTGATGTGAAGAGTGAAAGAGCTTTTTCTAATAAAGTTGCATTCACTTTGGGCTTTGGAGAGAAATGAAGTTGACTTCACTGGTGGAGTTCTACAATAAGAGAGCAAATACAAAAATAAAAAAATAAAATAAAAAACAGTAAAAGACAAACCCCTTCAAGGTAGTGAAGGGAATAAATGGGTTCTGTGCAGTAAAGGTTTCTAAATGCTTAATTAGAATTTTATTTAATATCTTCAACAATGGGTGCACTGAATGGGGTTGTGCTTAAAAAGACAAATTTCCATGTCAGGACATGTAAAAAAGAGTCACCAGAGGTAAAGTTAACATCAGGAGGTTTTTACCATCTTCCAGAAAGGGAGGTGATAAAGACCTAGACACTTAATATTGAATATATAGGTTATGCAGTATTTTCTCTTAATTAAAATTCTTAGTATAATGGGGCAACAAGAGAGCTTGTTCTATATTTTATGAATTTCCAGGAGTACTAGGAAAAGGGGAGAATACTTTACTTAGAAATAGTCCATTAAATTTAATTTCAGCAAAATTTATGTAAGATTATAGGGATAAAGTTGTTATATAATGTGCCTTTTATAACCACTCTCTGATGAATCAATTTGGATATATTCATCTAGGAATTATGAGGTTAAAATATAGGTAATATCTATATGGTAACAGGTATGGTCAGACGGTTAATAAAGCCTTTTACTGTTTAGAAATTTTGAACAGCTTCCCTCTGTAAATAAGCTACACTATAGAGTACCTAGATTCACCTAATGCAGCTAATAGTAACTTCTCATGCTTGAATGCACAGATTATTAAACAATAAAATTGAGTTTAATTTAGTGACTAGTAAAATGGGTACACCTGAAATTAATCTATTAATTATTAGCTACAGCAGAAGAGTTTTCAGAACAAAACAAAGTGGCAAATTAAATTCTACCCTGCTGGAAAGTTGAAGTCAACTGATTCAATTTGCAAGTAAAAATGTGGAAGAGGTAACTGAATAGTAAAATCAGACCTTTTCTCTTTCCCTTTATTTATATTACTTGTCATGGATTAAAAAAAAAGGTATGGAGGAAAGAATTATAAAATAATTATTCAGTGTTCTTCTGAATGTTTGCGTATGATGGCTGCAATCATTACTCAATTGTCACAGTGCTTAAAAATAAGTGAATCAATTAAACAAAATAGCAATTCCACTTTTGTTGCTACAAAACTGAGTGGGTTTATATTTTAAATTTGTTATTGGAAGAAGAATCAAATACTTAAACAGGATTTTTTTTATTGCTTCCATTTTAAATACAATTTACTTATAAAAGCAGCATATGAAGATTTTGTGTAAAAACTATGTTAAGAGTATTTTATCCATGACTGTGTTTCAGTGGATAGAGTGTAGGTCCAGCGTATGGACAAACTCTGTTCGACTCACACAGGAGAAGCAACCATTTGCTTCTCCCCACTCCAGCTCCCCCTTCTCTCCCTTTTCTCCTCCCTTAGCCAGTGGCTCCATTGGTTTGAGCATGAGGATAGCTTGGTGGATTTGAGCATCAGCCCAGACTAGGTTGCCTGGTGGATCCCAGTCAGGCGCAAGCTCAAGTCTGCCTCAATATCTCCCCTCCTCTCACCTTAAAAAAAAAAAAAAAAAAGAAAAAGAAAATAAAAGAAAAAGAAAAAAAAGGAATTAGGTCATGTCTGTGGCCCATATATTAAAGAACATGCATTTTTTACTTCTGTGGGGTCCTGACTATTTAATAGGTAATGAAAAATCAAGTGACTTTCTTGCTCATTGGCTTTTATACATTAACTTTGTCTCTAGAATTTGGTGATAGTGTTTCTGCCCTACAAACTAGATCTCAAAGAATTGATGCTAGTGTACAGTCCACCAGAAACATTCATTTACTCCTTTAGTTAAAGAAAAGTTTCTTTTAAAAAATATCTCCTGGACCCCTACTTATGAAATGAACAATTTTCATAAATGCTTAACATAATGGCATTTAGTTAAAAAAACACTTAAAAATGGTTTTTTTTCTATGAAAAAGGCAGTTTTTGTTTCCAGTTTTTCATTTTACAAAATGAGATAAAATAAGGCAAGTTTCTTAAATTTAAGCATAATATAGCAACATTATATAACATATAAACAGATTTAAGAGAAAATTAAATTAATATACATTATTTCCCCTTATGTACCATGTATTTATACTCAATAAACCAATCATGATAGTTTTATCAGTCAAAACATATAAGGTATTTAATATTTATATATATTATAAATATATATTTTATATAAATATATATTTATATATTATAAATATATTTATATATTTTATATAAATATATATTTATATATGTTATAAATATATATTTATATATTTTATATAAATATATATTATAATATACTTAAAATCAATTTTAAATTTTTTATTTTAATATATTAAAAGTCAATAAAATGCTTGTTTTTGAAACTTATAAATCTGAAAGAATTTGGATAAATCATATTTGTCAAAAGAAAAACTAAAATAATGAAAGTATATAATACAGTGTTCACATTTCAGGATGGTAGGTCTCACCTATGCAGGTATACAGGTATTCAGTCTAGATGAGCTAGAGGCAGAAGGAGAGACAGAGAGAGAACACTCCTATACAGGTGATTAGCCTGTTTTTCCTCTAGTCAGCAGGAGCAAGCATGAGAAGAGGCTTGGATTAGTGTGTTTCTCCAGCTGGTCTGTGATCCCTGATTTCTTTAAGAGAGTATAGCTCACTGTCCTAAGGGTAATTTAATCACTTAAAAATATCAATCTATTTTAAATACACCTTGGCTCCTAAACACAAACCAATACTGAAACCAGTGCTCAGTAAAGATCTCTTCTCAAAACTGAGGGAAAGCAAATGCCTGTGTTGGACTTTGAAACTGAGAGATACCATTTAATCTTTATCTACTGCTTCTGTAAACACTTCTGGATTAGTTTGCTAAGGCTGCTGTAACAAAGTACCTCAAACGGGTGGCATTAAACAACAGATTTATTTTCTTAGTCTGGAGGTTCAAAGTCTGAAATTAAGGCATCAGCAGGACCATGTTCTCTCTGAAGGCTCTAAGGGGAAATCAGCTTCATGCTTTTCTCTAGCCTCTAGTGCTGCCCGCAGTCTTTGATGGTTCTTGGTTTGTAGATTCATTTCTTCGGTTCTCAATCTCTGTTTTCATTGTGAAGTGATGTTTTCTCTATATCTATGAGTCTATCTTTGTTTTTTCTCCTTTACATGTGAGGGCACAAGTTATATTGGGTTAGAGTCCGCTCTAATGACATCATCTTAACTTGATTACATTTACACAGAGCCTATTTCCAAATAAGATTACGTTCACAAGTAACAGGAAATATGACTTTCATATATACATGTAAACAGTAGGGTGGTTACAATTCAACATACAACAGGGTCTAACATTTAATTTTGACTATAAATGTTATTTTCCCCCCAACTGTACTAATCTTAGACCAAAATTTCCATTTAGAGTGTGACTTCATAGGACATGAAGATAAATATATCATATATTTCATAAAAAGGTGATTTATTTTAAATTTTTCTTGTAATAAGAAGTATTGATCCCTCTGGTCTGAGAGAAGATTATACATTTTATACATATTCAGCTATAATCAGAGAGTCTCAAAGAAGATACTAAGATGATGAACAATTTACTCTGTTTTATTTTCGGTCGTTTGTTTTTTTATTAAGTGAGAGGCAAAGAGGCAGAGACAGACTCCTACATGTGCCCAGACTGGGATCCACCCAGCATACCCACTAGGGGGTGATGATCTACCTTTTTGGAGGTCACTGCTCTTACTCAGCAACCGAGCTATTTTAGCCCTGAGGCCACGGAGCCATCCTTAGCACCCAGGGCCAATTTGCTGGAACCATTTGAGCCATGGCTGCAGGAGGGGAAGAGAGAGAGAGAAGGCAGAGGGGGTGGAGAAGCAGATGATCACTTCTTCTGTGTGCCCTGACAGGAAATTGAATCAGGACATCCACACACAGGGTCAACACTCTACTGCTGAGCCAACCAGCCAAGGCTCACCTTACTCTGTTAACACTTGCTCTGCCTACATCCAAAATGACACCAGAAGGGTCAAAGAGTTAGGCTATGTCCACCATAATCATGTTTAATCAGAGTATGTAATAATGTAGAAGAAAAAATTAAGCCAAGCTTGTGTCAAGCATATTTAAAAGAAATAGCTTTCCTAAATTTAAGCAGTTTCTTCTTCTTGTCTTTAGGTTACTTTACATTCAATAAATCTTAAAAAGATAGGACCAAATCTCACTTACAATAAAACAAGCTATAAGCAGATCCACTTATTCTTTTACAAAACTACAATAACTCTGTTTATTTATAAAAGAACTATCAGTCATGAACTCAATCTAGAGTTGAAAAATGTAGATATAAATCCTAATTCTGATAATTATTAAGACTTAGATTTTTCTTCTGTAAAATGGGAATAATAATGATAAAAACATCATAAACTTTTAAATGAAACAGTGCAAGAAGAAAGTTTAGATCAATGCCTGGAAAAATAAATGTTCAAATGTTAGCAAGATATTGATACATAAATAACTTATTTTTAAAAAATATTTCTTTAATTTATATATATATATATATATATTTCCTAGCTGCCATAATTAAAAAAATTAATTGACTGTGGCAGTCTTGCTCAGTGGGTAGAGCATCACCCTGGTAAACGGATATCCCAGGTTCGATTCCCAGTCAGGGCCCACAGGAGAAGCGATCATCTGCTTCTCTTTCCCTCCATCTTTCTCTTCTCGCCCTCTTCCCCTCCTTCAGCCAGTGGTTGGTTCATAAGCAGGCTCTGGACTTTGAGAATAGTTCATTGGTCCCAGTTACAACCTCAAGCACTAAAAATAGCTCAGTTGATTAGTGCATCCTCCCCAGACAGGGGTTAATCTGGTCTGTCTCTCTATTTCTCCTCCTCTCAATTAAAAGAAAAAGAAAAAAAAATGAATCAGACTATTCCTGACTTCAAGGATGTCTAAATTCAAGAGGAAAAGCACATAATTTTATAAGTCATCACATTTATTTTATTACTTTTATTTTAGTGAGAGGAGGGGAGGCAGAGACAGACTCCTGCTTGGGCCTCCACTGGGATCCATCCCAAAAGCTCACTAGGGCAGGGATCGGGAACCAATGGCTTGGGAGCCAGATGTGACTCTTTTGATGGCTGCATCTGGCTTGCAGACAAATCTTTAATAATAAAAAAAATACCGTTAAAAATATAAAACATTCGAGGGAGAAGATGGCGATGGAGTAGGCAGACGTACCAACTTCCGACTCCCAGAACCAAAGTGGATTATAACTCAATTTTAAGAACCATCATCTGGATAAACCAACTTGGAGCAAAACTAAGTGGACTCTTCAACCAAGGAACACTGCAGAAGCCACACCGAGACTGGTAGGAATAGCGAAAACGCGAAGAGGGCTGCCCAGCTCCCCGGAGCAAACGGCAGCCCGGAGAGATCCGCGTGGCGGGAGGAGAGATTGGCGGAGAGGGAGGGATCTGGGTCCCAGGAACCAAGCCCCAGACTGCAGTCCCAGACCCTAGAAGAGCCGATTGGACAGTATCGAGCTGTGAAGTAAATGAGGATACTATTTGGGAAAAAGAGAGAGTCTTCTCAGACCCAAAAATCTTTTTAAAGGGACAGCTCAGAAAGCCTCTCTCACAACCACGCACCCGGGGCTCCGGGGAACTGGGACAGAGGAGAGGAACAGAGCAGTGGGAACAAAGAGTGGACTGAAGGCACGAGGACACTCTGAGGGACAGCCACCCCGACCCATGGGCTAAGTCACTTCCCTAATCGAAAACGAATATTTCCCCTGGAGCTAGCAATACCAGCAAAGGGAGACAGGACACTAGCCAAACAAGCTCTCCCGCGGCAATTAGAGCAGACCTGCCTAGAGGGAGGGAGCTCCCAAGCCTACAGTGTGGAGACTTAGGGCACTTCTAGCCCCCTGAGGTTGCTGAAGCCTATGGTCGGGACAGGACGCCGAAACGCAGTCCTGTCGGTGTGGGCGGAACAGTGAGTGCTCGGGCTAGCCTAGCAGGGGCAGAGGTGACGCGCTAGCGCTGTCCGGCAGCTGCAGGCCGCCTGTGACCCCACTTGTGGGGAAAAATACGGGCAGAGATCAGCCCTGCGACCCTGCGCTAGCCGGCCCTGACCACGGGCACCGGGCTAAGACCAGGGACGGGTGAGGGGCCGAGGCTCTAGCTGCCAACCCCGCCCAGAAGGAGAAACCTCGGCGTGCCATCTGTGGGCGCGAGCGGGCTCCTAAGTCGGGGGCGAGGGAGACACTGAGACCAGGGGAAGTTCCCTGCGGAGATCACGCTGCTCTCCCTGCCCGCCGGAGAAACCGAGGAGTACCGCCCTACGTGCGCGAGCTTTCTCCGAGCGTGGGGGCGGGGTAGAAGCCGGAACGACCGGAAGCTAGCCGCGGTGCGCACGCCAGCAAACACGCCCGGCCCAATAATCCCCGGTTTTCGGTTTCAGTCCCTGAGAAGGAGGGCCCTGGCCTCGAGGGCGGGGCTAAATTTTGGACGGGCAAAGGCTCACAGCTGAGAGCACGTCAAAAGCCCCGCCCAACGCACAAAACTGTGGCGAGCAGGCTCGGACTGAGGGGGCTGGGCATAAGCCTTCCGGGAAAAGTCCGGGTCCCCAGCTGAGCAAAGGTGCTCACCTCTGCCCTGCGCGCTAACGCTAGTGGCTTGAGTGACAGCCCCTCCCGCAAAGGAGAGGCAGAAACCACAGCAATAGCTGCAGTGAGCCGGCGCTGGCAACGCCCACACCAAACCGCCCTAGGCAGCAACAGAGGGGGTGGCAAGCCTGCAGACAGACCACACCTGGAGAACACAAAGGCAACACATACTGGACTCCAGTGGCCACAACGTGCTTACACTCAGATAAAATGGGCAGGCAGAGGAATGCAAACCAAATCAACCAAGAGAAATCCCCAGAGAAGGTGCTGAATGAACCAGATATAACCAAACTACCAGAAGCAGACTTTAGAATAATGATAGTTAGGATGTTCAAAGAAATTAGAGCAACAATGGATAGTCACTATGAGCACCTAAATAAAGAGATAACAAGTATAAAAAATGAAATTGAAATAATAAAAAAGAACCAGACAGAAATGACAAATACAGTATCAGAACTGAAGACCACAATGGAAGGAATTAAAAGCAGGATAGATGACGCTGAGGATCGAATCAGTGAGTTAGAGGACACAATAAACATAGTTACAGAAGCAGAGAAAAAAAAGGAAAAGAGATTCAAAAAATGTGAGGAAACTCTAAGGGAGCTCTGTGACAACCTGAAGAGAAACAACATTCGCATCATAGGGGTACCTGAAGAAGAGGAAAGAGGACAGGAAATGGAAACTTTGTTCAATCAAATCATAGCCGAAAACTTCCCTAAATTAAGGCTGGGAAACACTCTACATGTCCAAGAGGCGCACAGAACCCCATTAAAGAGAAACCCAAAAAGATCTACACCAAGACACATCATAGTTAAAATACCAAAGCTAATAGATAAAGAAAAAATCTTAAAAGCTGCTAGAGAAAAAAAGACTCTCACCTACAAAGGAGCCCCCATTAGGATGACATCGGACTTCTCAACAGAAACACTTCAGGCCAGAAGGGAATGGCAAGATATAATCAAAGTAATGCAGAACAAGAACCTACAACCAAGACTACTTTATCCAGCAAGGCTAACGTTTAAAATTGAGGGAGAAATAAAGAGCTTTCCAGACAAAGAAAACCTCAAGGAATTCATGAAAACCAAACCAATCCTGCAAGAGATTTTAAGGGGCCTAGTGTGAACAGTTCAAAGGGAGAAAAGAATATAGCAAAAAAAAAAGAAAAATACAGCTTTAAAGAATAAAATGTCAATAAACAACTACATATCAATAATAACCTTAAATGTAAATGGACTAAATGATCCAATCAAAAGACATAGGGTAGCAGCGTGGATAAAGAAACAGGACCCATACATATGCTGTCTGCAAGAGACACACCTTAAAACAAAAGATACTCATAGACTGAAGGTAAAAGGATGGAAAAAAATATTTCATGCAAATGGAAATGAAAAAAAAGCCGGGGTAGCAGTACTTATATCTGACAAAATGGACTTTAAAACAAAGACTGTAGTAAGAGATAAAGAAGGACACTACATAATGATAAAGGGAACAATTCAACAGGAAGATATAACTATTATAAATATCTACGCACCAAACATAGGAGCCCCGACATTCATAAAGCAGACTTTGATGGACATTAAGGGCGAGATTAACAGTAATACTATCATAGTAGGGGATTTCAATACCCCACTAACAACACTGGATAGATCCACAAGAAAGAAAATCAATAAAGAAACAGCAGATTTAAAAGATACACTAGATCAACTTGATTTAATAGATATATTCAGAACTTTTCACCCTAAAGCAGTAGAATATACATTCTTCTCAAGCGCTCATGGTACGTTTTCTAGGATAGACCACATGTTAGGACACAAAAAAGGCCTCAACACATTTAAGAAGATTGAAATTATATCAAGCATTTTCTCTGATCACAATGCCATGAAACTAGAAATCAACCACAAAAGAAAAACTGAAAAATACTCAAACACTTGGAAACTAAATAGCATGTTATTAAATAATGAATGGATTAACATTGAGATCAAAGAAGAAATAAAAAAGTTTCTAGAAACAAATGATAACGAGCATACGTCAACTCAAAATCTATGGGACACAGCAAAAGCAGTTCTGAGAGGAAAGTTTATTGCACTACAGGCATATCATAAGAAGCTAGAAAAAGAACATATAAGCAACTTAACCCTGCAGCTAAAAGAACTTGAAAAACAACAACAAATAAAATGCAGGACAAGTAGAAGGAAGGAAATAATAAAGATCAGAGCAGAAATAACTGACATAGAGGCTAAGGAAACAATTCAGAGGATCAATGAAACCAGAAGCTGGTTCTTCGAAAAGGTAAACAAGATTGATGAACCCTTAACTAGACTCATCAAGAAAAAAAGAGAGAGGTCTCAAATAGATAAAATTAGAAAGGACACTGGAGAAATTACAACTAATTCAACAGAGATACAAAGCATTGTAAGAAAATATTATGAAGAACTCTATGCCAAAAAATTTGACAATCTAGATGAAATGGACAAATTTCTTGAATCATATAAACTTCCAAAAATCAATCTGGAAGAATCAGAGCACCTGAACAGACCAATTACAACAGAGGAGATTGAAACAGTTATCAATAAACTCCCAAAAAAGAAAAGTCCTGGGCCTGATGGCTTCACAAGTGAATTCTATCAAAAATTCAAAGAAGAATTAACTCCTATCCTCCTCAAGCTATTTCAAAAAATTCAAGAGGAAGGCAGACTTCCAAACTCCTTTTATGAGGCGAGCATAATTCTGATCCCCAAACTGGGCAAAGACAACACAAAGAAAGAAAATTATAGGCCTATATCCCTGATGAATTTAGACGCTAAAATTCTCAACAAAATATTAGCCAACCGGATTCAGCAATATATGAAAAAAATCATACACCATGACCAAGTGGGATTTATTCTGGAGAGGCAAGGCTGGTACAATATTCGCAAATCAATCAATGTGATTCATCACATAAACAAAAGGAAGGACAAAAATCACATGATAATTTCAATAGATGCAGAAAAGGCATTTGATAAAATCCAGCACCCATTCATGCTTAAAACTCTCAATAAAGTGGGAATACAAGGAACATTCCTTTCCATGATAAAGGCCATCTACGACAAACCCACAGCAAACATCATACTTAATGGACAAAAATTAAAAGCAATCCCCTTAAGATCAGGAACCAGGCAGGGTTGCCCACTTTCACCACTTTTATTCAACATAGTTCTGGAAGTCCTAGCTACAGCAATCAGACAAAAAGAAGAAATAAAAGGCATCCAAATTGGAAAAGAAGAAGTAAAACTGTCACTATTTGCAGATGATATGATATTGTACATAGAAAACCCTAAAGTCTCAGTTAAAAAACTACTGGACCTTATAAATGAATTCAGCAAGGTGGCAGGATATAAAATTAATACCCAGAAATCAGAGGCATTTCTATATACAAACAATGAACTGTCAGCAAAAGAAATTAAGGAATCAATCCCCTTCACTATTGCAGCCAAAAAAATAAAATACCTAGGAGTAAATTTAACCAAGGAGGTTAAGGACTTGTACTCGGAAAATTATAAAACATTGATAAAAGAAATCAAGGAAGATACAAACAAGTGGAAGCACATACCGTGCTCATGGCTAGGAAGAATAAACATCATTAAAATGTCTATATTACCCAAAGCAATTTATAAATTCAATGCAATACCAATTAAAATACCAATGACATACTTCAAAGATATAGAAAACATACTCCAAAAATTTATATGGAACCAAAAAAGAACACGAATAGCCTCAGCAATCTTAAAAAGAAAAAATAAAGCAGGAGGCATCACTCTTCCGGATATCAAGGTTTACTACAAGGCCATTATACTCAAGACGGCCTGGTACTGGCATAAGAACAGGCACAGTGATCAATGGAACAGAACAGAAAACCCAGAAATAAACCCACAGCTTTATGGACAACTGATATTTGATAAAGGAGGAAAGAACATACAATGGAGTAAAGACAGCCTCTTTAACAAATGGTGCTGGGAAAATTGGACATCTACCTGCAAATAAATGAAACTAGACCATCAACTTACTCCATGCACAAAAACAAATTCAAAATGGATAAAGGACTTAAACATAAGCCGTGAAACTATAAGCATCGTAGAAGAAAACATAGGTAGCAAGCTCTCCGACATCTGTAGCAGCAATTTATTTGCCGATTTATCTCCACGAGCAAATGAAATAAAAGGCAAGATAAACAAATGGGACTACATCAAACTAAAAAGCTTTTGCACAGCTAAAGACAATAAGAACAGAATAAAAAGACAAACTACACAATGGGAGAACATATTCGACAGCACGTCTGATAAGGGGTTAATAACCAAAATTTATAAAGAACTTATAAAACTCAACACCAGGAAGACAAACAACCCAATCAAAAAATGGGCAAAAGAAATGAATAGAAATTTTACCAAAGAAGACATACAGATGGCCAAAAGACATATGAAAAAATGCTCAACATCACTAATTATTAGAGAAATGCAAATTAAAACCACAATGAGATATCACCTCACACCAGTCAGAATGGTGCTCATCAGCAAAACAACACAGAACAAGTGCTGGCGAGGATGTGGAGAAAAGGGAACCCTTCTGCACTGCTGGTGGGAATGCAGACTGGTGCAGTCACTGTGGAAAACAGTTTGGAGATTTCTCAAAAAATTAAATGTCGAACTGCCTTTTGACCCAGCTATCCCACTTTTAGGAATATACCCTAAGAACACCATAACACTGTTCGAAAAGAAGAAATGCGCCCCCATGTTTGTGGCAGCATTGTTCACAATAGCGAAGAGCTGGAAACAGCCCAAGTGTCCATCAGAAGACGAGTGGATTAAAAAGCTTTGGTATATATATACTATGGAACAATATTCAGCCATAAGAAATGATGACATCGGATCATTTATAACAAAATGGATGTACCTTGATAACATTATACGGAGTGAAATAAGTAAATCAGAAAAAAAGAAAAACTGAGAACAGCATGATTTCAAACATAGGTGGGACATTAAAATGAGAATACGAGACACGTACAAGAGTGTGGTGGTTACGGGATGGGGGGAGGGAGGGGAGGGTGGAATAGGGAGATGGGGAGGGACACAGGGAAAAACAGATAGAAGGTGACAGAGGACAATTTGACTTTGGGTAATGGGTATGCAGCACAATTGAATAGGAGATAATCTGGAGATGTTTTCATTGTACATATGTACCCTGATTTATTGGTGTCACCCCATTAAAGTTAATAAAAAAAAATAATAATAAAAAATAGAAAAAAATAAAAAAAAAATATAAAACATTCTCATGTATTAAAATCCATTCATTTTCTACCACTTATATTCATGGTTGCGGATGGCTGGAGCCAATCACAGCTGTCCTCTGGGACAACACCAAATATTTATTGGATAATGCGTAATGTGCATGGATCGTTGTGAGGTAAGGAAGTAAACTTCTCTCCTTTTAATCAAGTAGTCAGCTAGCTAATTGCAGAAACCCTTCTGACGAAGAAGATGGGTAAAAAAAAAAAGATGAGGAGTGTCGTACTTTTCAGCAGGAATGGACAGAGGAATTTGCCTTTGTAGAGAGAGCAGGTTCTGCAGTGTGTTTAATATGCAATGATAAAATTGCATTGATGAAACGGTCAAATATAAAGCGGCACTTCAACACACACCATACTACATTTGCATCAAAATATTCAGTGGGGGACAGCAGGAAGAAAGCATGTCAAGAGCTACTGTGCAGAGTGCAAGCTAGTCAGCAGCAACTTCGTGTTTGAACCCAACAAGGTGAATGTATTTCGGCTAGCTCTGCGGGTGCTTTAGCAATTGTGAGAAACAGAAAGCCATTCACAGATGGGGAGTATGCCAAAACATTCATGCTTAATGTTGCCAGTGAACTTTTTGACAACATTTTGGATAAAGACAAGATAATCAAATGAATAAAAGACATTCCTCTGTTGGCAAGAACTGTTCACGATTGTACCATCATGATGGCAAATCAAATTGAGGCAACACAAGTGAAGGACATAAATGCAGCACCACTCTTTTCTCTCACTTTGGATGAGTCAACAGATGTAAGCCATTTATCCCAGTTCAGCATGATTGCAAGGTATGCTGTCAGTGACACATTACACGAGGAAATCTTGCTGTTTTGCCTATGAAAGAGACAGCAAGAGGGGAGGATTTATTAGTCTTTCACTGAGTTCACTAAAGAAAAAAATCTAGCGATGGATAAACTTGTTTTGGTGTGTACTGGTGGTGCTCCGTGAATGTGGGCAAAAACAGAGAATTCGTAGCACTTCTTTGTGAACATGAATAGAGACCCATCCTAAGTTTTCACTGCATCCTACATCAGGAATCACTTTGTGCTCAGATGTGTGGCGAGCAGCTCGGTGAGGTGATGTCGCTGATCATTGGGGTTTAAAACACTGCTGGATGAAGTTGGGAATAATTATCCTGGTCTGCTTCTGCACAGCAATGTGCATTGGTTGTCAAAAGGGAAGGTGCTTAGCCATTTCGTGGCTTGTTTGAGCGAAATCAGGACTTTTCTTGAAATGAAAAATGCCGAGCATCCTGAGTAAGCTAACAATGAGTGGCTCCTGAAGTTCTATTATCTCGTGGACATGACTGAACATCTGAACCAACCAGTTCAATGTGAAAATGGAAGGTGTTAGAAATACAGTCTTATCCCTTCAACAAGCAATGTTTGCATTTGAAAACAAGCTGGAACTCTGCATCGCTGACATTGAAACAGGTCATTTACTACACTTTGAAAAACTGGGAGAGTTTAAAGATGCATGCACAGCAAGTGACCCTGCTCAACATCTTGATCTCCAGCAGCTAACGGGCTTCACATCTAATCTTCTGCAGTCATTCAAAGTGTGCTTTGGAGAATTTCGTGAGTGCACTCATCTTTTTAAGTTCATCACCCATCCACACGAGTGTGCAGTGGACAGTGCCAATCTCAGTTACATCTCTGGTGTCTCCGTCAGAGATTTTGAGCTACAAGCTGCTGACCTGAAGCCCTCAGACATGTGGGTGAATAAGTTCAATTCACTGAATTGAAGTTTTTGGAAAGACTTGCACGACAGCAAGCAGAGTTGGCGAGCAAACACAAGTGGGGAGAAATGAAAATACTTCACCAGCTGATTGTCAAAACTTGGAATGCGCTTTCTGTCACATACCACACACTGCAGCATGTGAGTATTGCTCTACTGACAATGTTTGACTCTACGTATGCATGTGAGCAGTCTTTCTCACATCTAAAGAACGTTAAGTCCAACCTATGATCACTTTTAATGGATGGAAGTCTGAACACCTGCATGAAGCTTAACCTCACCATGTATCAACCAGACTACAAAGCCATCAGCAAAACCATCTAGCACCAGATGTTGCATTTATGGTAAGAATTACTTTATTTATCATTGGTTAGCAAGAGCATAACAACATTATTAAAAACAATTCAGAGACTTATTGTACTTTAAAAGTGTTGGTCTTACATAAAATGCACACATTTACTTGTATTTAGTGTTAAACATATTGTATGGCTCTCATGGAATTACATTTTAAAATATGCAGTGTTCATGGCTCTCTCAGCCAAAAAGGTTCCCGACCCCTGCACTAGGGGGTGATGCTCTTCTCCTCTGGGACCCTTGCTCCATTGCAACTGGAGCCATATTTTAGTTCCTGAGGCAGAGGCTATGGAGCTATCCTCAGCACCCCAGGGCCGATTGGCTCTAATCGAGCTATGGCTACAGAAGTGGAGGAGAAGAGAGAGAGAGAAGTGTGAAGGGAAGTGGTGGAGAAGCAGATGGGTGCTTCTTCTGTGTGCCCGGATCAGGAATCAAACCTGGGACATCCACACGCCAAACTGCCACCCTACCAATGAGCCAACCAGCCAGGATCAGTCATCACATTTAAAATAGAGACAAATATGGTAAAAAAAAATAATAAAGTATGTAAGCAGAGTCTAGAAACACATTATTGCTTAGAAAAGTTAGAAAAAAACAAGAGATGGGAAACTACAGTCTGAATGTTCTTAATCGCTTTGGTATCTGCCATGAAAAGAACATTTTAAATGGGTTTTCTAGTGAATTTACATTGGTTTCTGTGCTGTTTCTAATTTATTTACACAAAACCATGAATACTATATTTTATAATAGGTTCTAATAATATTCTAGAGTGGTTTGAGTATATTGATTTTTTTACCTAATGTTCTTATAATAAAAGTCTACCTCATTGAATAATAATTTTACAGGAGTAAGTTTACTCCTAGGTACTTTATATTTTTGTTACAATAGAGAAGGGGATTGATTTTTAAGTTCTCTTTCAGGCAGTTCATTGTTGGTGTATAAAAATGCTTCTGATTTCTGAATATTAATTTTATATTCTGCCACATTGCTGAACTCATTTATCAGGTCCGGTAGTTTTTTGACTAAGACTTTAGGCTTTTCTGTATACAGTGTCATATCATCTGCAAATAATTATAGTTTTACTTCTTTTTCAATTTGGATGCCTTTTATTTCTTCTTCTTGTCTTATTGCTGTGGCTAAGACTTCCAGAATTATGTTGCACAAGAGTGGTTATAGGGGGCACCTCTGCCTAGTTTCTGATCTTAAGGGGATTCCTTTAATTTTTGCCTGGTTGAGAATGATGTTGGCTGTGGGTTTGTCATAGATGGCCTTTATCATACTGAGGTATGGTATATTTTCTATATTCCCACTTTTTCTGAGTGTTTTGATCATAAACAGGTGCTGGATTTTATCAAACGTTTTTTCTGCATCTATTGATATTACCATGTAAATTTTCTTGTTCCTTTTGTTTATGTGATGAATCACATTGATTGATTTACAAATATTGTACCAGCCTTGCCTCCTCAGAATAAATCCCACTTGATCATGATGTGTGATTTTTTTTCATAGATTCTTCGATCCATTTTGCTAATATTTTGTTCAGAATTTTAGCATCTAAATTCATTAGAGATATTGGCCTATAGTTTTCTTTCTTTCTGTTGTCTTTGCCTGGTTTTGGAATCAGAATTATGTTCACCTCATAAAAGGAGCTTGGAAATCCTTCCTCCTCTTGAATATTTTGAAATAGCTTGAAAAGAATAGGAGTTAGTTCTTCTTTGAATATTTGGTAGAACTTGCCTGTGAAGCCATCTGGCCCAGGGCTTTTGTTTGTTGGGAGTTTTTTGATAACTTTTTTAATCTCATTTGTTGTAATCAGTCTATTTAGGTTTTCTGATTCTTTCAAATTGATTTTTGAATGATTTTAAGTTTCAGGAAATTTGTCCATTTCACCTAGGTTGTCTTATTTTGTGGCATAAAATTCTTCATATTATTTTCTTACAATTATTTGTCTTTCTGTTGTATCAGTTGTTACTTCTCCACTCTCATTTCTAATTTTATTTATTTGACTCCTCTCTTTTATTTTCTTGGTGAGTCATCAATCTTGTTTATCATTTCAAAGAACGAGCCCTTGGTTTCATTGATCATCTGTATTATTTTTAGCTTCTATGTCATTTATTTCTCCTCTGATCTTTATTATTTCCTTCCTTCTACTTCCTCTGGGCTTTACTTGCTATTCTTTTCCTAGTTCTTTTAGATGTAGGGTTAAGTTTTTTATCTGAGTTGTCTAGCTTTTTAAGGTATGCCTGCCATGCTATAAAGTTCCCTCTCAGGACTGTTTTTGCTGTGCCCCATAAATTTTGAGTTGTTGTATGCTCATTTTTATTTGTTTCAAAGAAATTTTTTATTTCTTCCTTAATCTCAATGTTAACTCATTCATTATTTAATAACATGCTGTTTAGTTTCCAGGTATTAGAGTGTTTTTCAGTTTTTCTTTTGTAGTTGATTTCTAGTTTCATGCCATTGTGATCAAAAAAGATGCTTGATATAATTTCAATCTTCTTAAATTTGTTGAGACTCATTCTGTGCCCTAACATGTGGTCTATTCTAGAGAATATATCATGAGCACTTAAAAAGAATGTATATTCTGCTGCTTTCTGGTGAAAGGTTCTGAAGATATCTATTTAATCGAGTTGATCTATTGTGTCTTATAAGTCTACTGTTTCTTTGTTAATATTCTTTCCTGAGGATGTATCCAGTGTTGTTACTGGGGAATTGAAATTCCCTATTATTATAGTATTGCTGTTGATCTCACCTTTAGGTCCATCAAAGTCTGCTTTATAGCCTGACCAGGCGGTGGCACAGTTGGTAGAGTGTTAAACTGGGATGCAAAGGACCCAGGTTTGAGACCCCGAGGTTGCCAGTTTGAGCGTGGGCTCATCTGGTTTGAGCAAAAAGCTCACCAGCTTGGACCCAATGTCTGTGGCTCAAGCAAGGGGTTATTCAGTCTGCTGAAGGCCCGCTGTCAAGGTACATATGAGAAAGCAATCAATGAACAACTAAGGTGTCATAACGAAAAACTGATGATGCTTCTCTTCTCTCTCAGTTCCTGTCTGGCCCTATCTATCCCTCTCTCTGACTCTCTTTCTGTCTCTGAAAAAAAAAAAAAGTCTGCTTTATGTATTTAGGTGCTCTTATATTAGGTGCATATATATTTATAATGGTTATATCTTCCTGTTGGTTTGCCCCTTTAATCATTAGGTATTGAACTTCTTTATCCCTTACTATATATAGCCTTAGTTTTAAAGTCTATATTGTCAGATATAAGTATTGCTACCCCAGCTTTTTCTTTTCATTTCCATTTACATAAAATATTTTTTCCCAACCTTTCACTTTTAGTCTATGTCTATTTTTTGTTTTGATGTAGGTGTCTTGTAGACAGCATATATATGGGTTCTGTGTTCTTATCCATGCAGCTACCATATGTCTTTTAATGGGAGCATTTAATCCATTTACATTTAAGGTTACACTGAGGAACAAAATTTTTGTTGCATCCACAAAAACACTTGTTCTTACTTAATTCAAGCATGCTGATCTCAAATCTGACATTAGTTTTTCTCTGCAATCTACAGCATTTTTGCAATTCAAGATTTTAGGTTTTCATCTTATTGTAAAATTTTCAACATTTTGTTTAACATAATGAATTAGAATGTCTTCTTAGGCATCATCTTTGTGCAAATATAATAATTTATATAATGCAGTAAATACACTAAAATATATTATGGCATCAGAATTTGTCTACAATTGTGAAATAGGACATATCAAAACACTTATTTTCTTCACAAAATATGCACAAAAATTATTTAAATTTTATTCAGGCAAAAATTTGCATTTGTAGCTCTTGCATTTGTGTACTTGTTGAGTACAATTTTATTTGATGCTCCAGCAGTAGTCTTCTCATCACTAAAAGCTCCAAGATTTTTTGGAAATTTATAAAGGTGACTTTTCAAGAAGTGAATCTTAATGTTCATGTTATATCCAATGACGTGGAAAGCCAACAGCATCCTTTGAACCAGAAGTTCATAGTTTTCTGCTTTTTTGTTGCCAAGAAAGATCTTTGTAACTGTCACAAAAGACTGCCATGCTGCTTTCTCCTCCTTATTCATCTTTTTAGCAAATTCTTTGTCACATATGAGGGTTCAAATTTGAGGTCCATTGAATACACCTGCTTTTATCTTCTTGAAAGACAAGGCAGAAAAAGCAGAAATAATATGTCAAAAGCACTCACTTTCTCTATTCAAAGCCTGAACAAACTGCTTCATTAAGCCAAGTTTGATGTGAAGTGGGGGAAAAATGATCCTGTCTTGATTAACTACAGGTTTATTCAAAATATTTTGCATCTCTACTTTCAGAGCTTCATGATTCAGCCACTCCTTTTGTTTCCAGTGTTTCTCCTGAGCTTGACTGTCCCACAAACACAGAAAGCAAGGATACTTCATGAAACCTCTTTGTTGTCCTAACAGAAAATTTACTATTTTAAGGTTCACACAAATGATCCAGTTATGCTCCTCATACTTCAGAAAGTCTAGGGCAATTTTTATGTCATTCTAATCTTCTCGCAGGTGAGTTAAATAATCAATTGAAATCGCTGAATTAACATTACTGTTGTGTAGGAGAACATATTTCAGACTTCGTTTTGAACTGTCAAAAAATAGCTGCCATTCTGTTGGACTGTAAGTGGTAAGACCTAGCTCGTTGAGAAGACTACTGATATCACGACAGTAAACGAAGTGTTTCTCTTTACTAAAAGAGTCTACATAATTTGTTCACGGTTTCTGAAATGGAATACTTTAGCTGACCAGTGAAGTACATTCTTTTCTTGAAGCCTGGAGGCTAATAATTCAGCTGCTTTCTTTGATAGGCCCAAATCTTTTACTAAGTCATTCAATTCGGGTAGGCTAAACTGCTGAGGGGTTAATGACTGCTTGGCATCAGAAGAAGACCCTTCAGATTCTATAACCATTTCCTCTTGCATCTTATCAAAATACACTTGGTCACCATGTTCACTTTCTTTGTCCTTCAAAAAAATAAAACCATTGAAAACTTGAACTAGGTGTGTCTCAGAGTGTGTAATAGGTCTTATTGCTGAAGGAATATTAGAATATGCAATCATATGCCATTTTTTCTTGCCGATGCCCTTTGTATTAAGTCAGACAGAAATAACAGTCACTGCTGTGGTCCTTAGGTTCACACCAAACTATGAGAATACCAAAAGGCATTTCTTTTCATTTTCCTTTTGTCCAATCATAAAGCATTTCCTCACAATTTGAGGAGCCCAATTCTTGTCTTGATCGCCAAGATGAACGTAAAAATAGGCAATATATGCATGTGTCACATATGATAAAATATTGCACCTTTGACGTTGAAGTGAGTAACAACCACATATATAACAGAAGGTGTCAGGACTATTCTTACATTTACACCTACTCTAAAAAGCCCTGATTCAATCTTAAAACAAAATAAGAGGGTGTTTTTATTCAATAATAAAGTTTTACATTTAAAAACCACTACAATTATGTAAAAGTGATGTTTGTAAAACATTAATAGCCTTGTGGTTATGTTCAATCCAAGAGTCATTGCCCTTTTACTCCAATTTAAATACCAATGCATGCCACTAACTGTAACAAAAAAAATATTAAGATTGCATAATTACTAGAGCATGCACAAAAAAACAGGTTTCAGATTTGGAATCAGAAATGCAGAAATATATAAAAAAAGTTCTATATGCAACTGAAAATGAATAAAAAATTGTTCCCCAGTGTTATTGATATGTAGTTGCTTATTGCCACTTTATTCTTGAAATCTACATTTCACTTTTACTAGATTTTTCCCCTTTGTTCTATTTACAACTAGCCCCTTAATATTTCTTGCAGCATTGGTTTGGTTTTAATGAATTTTATAAGTTTTTTTTTCTGGGGAGCTTTTTATTTCTCCTTCAATTTTCAATGATAGCCTTACTGGAAAAAGTAGTCTTGGTTGTGTAGGCTCTTGTTCTGCATTACTTTGAATATTGCTTGCCATTCCCTTCTGTCCTCAAGAGTTTCTGTTGAGAAGTCAAATGTCATCCTTAGGAGACTCCTTTGTAGGTGATTTACTGCTTTTCTCTTGCAGCTTTTAGTATTCTTTCTCTATCTCTTAGCTCTGCTATATTAATTATAATGTGTCTTGGTGTAGGTCTATTTGGTTTCCTTTTTAGTGGGAATCTTTGTGCTTCTTGAACTTGTGTGACTTTTTCCTGTATCAATTTAGGAATGTTTTCAGCTATGATTTCTTCAATCAGATACTTTATTTTTTATTCTTTATCTTCTCCTTCTAGAACCCCTATGATGTGGATGTTATTTCTCTTCATGTTGTCACAGAGCTCTCTTAGAGTTTCCTCAGACTTTTTGAGCCTCTTTTCCTTTTGCCTCTCTACTTTTGTGTTTTTGTTTACCTTGTCTTCTAAATCACTTATTCAGTCCTTTGCTTCATCCAGCCTGCTTTTTATTTCTTTTAGTGCAGTCTTCATTTCTGATATTGTATTTGTCATTTATGACTGAAGGTTTTTTTGTGATTTTAATGTTCTTTTTGTGACTTGCTATCTCTTTATTTAGGTGCTCATTATGTCTATCCAGTGTTGCTCTAAGATCCTTGAGCATTCTAAAAAGCATTATTTTAAGCTCTGCATCTGGTAGTTTGATAACTTCTTTTTCATTTAGTTCATTTTCTGTGAATTTTTCTTGTTGATTCATTTTGATTGAATTTCTTTGCCTTCCTATTTTTGCTGTGTATACACTCTTTCTTTGGGTGTATTTTTTGTGTAGCTAGCTGCATCTAGGTTTGGTATTGTCTGCTTCCAATTTTCAGTTGTGCTGTTTATAGGTCTTCTTGGGTTGACATCAGGTATTATTTGTAATCTGCTGTGGACCTCTTATCTGCTATCATTATTCTTTTTGCTATTTCTGTTGGCATTTTCTATGTCTTAGCTGGGTCAGGTGTGAGGCGCCCTTCCTTAAGCTACCACTCTAACAAAGATTGTTAAGTCTTGAACTGATGCTTTCCATATCTGGAAACTGAATGTGCCTGCCCTTTACCTCCCTGACCAGAGCCTGGTGCAGATCAGTGAGGGTCACTGCCTATGACTGGCTCTTATCAACCTTTTGGGTGCTACCATGATCCATATCTTGTGACTGCCTTTATTGGGTCCAGTTACCATTGTAAATATCAGCTGCCCTCCTAGGCTAGCTTTTATCTACTGTTGGCCTGGGGGAAGTTCCTTTAAAAGGTTAAGTTCCCCTGAGATCTACTTTCTGCTGCCTCTTATTGCACCTACTTGTTGGGCTTAGTACTGTAATTCAGTGATTAGGTATGGTATTGGATGTGGCTTGCGCCTTAGCCTCAGATGTATTTCCATTCAGACTTTATTTTATTTTTTTCTTCTTTTTCAGCACTCAGGAGGGTGTGTTCACAAGGGTCCAGTGGTTGTGGCCTCTGCACTCCCAACATGTGTTCTGTCCATCACCCCCTGCCACTGCTGTAGCCACCTTGGGCATTTGGGCTTGGGTGTCAGTCTGCCTCTGTGGCGGCCACAGCTTCCGCCGCTCCTGGTGGGGGTCATGCACACCCATTCAGACTGCCTCTGAGATTGCCAAAGCCCCAGCCACTCCAAAGGGCAGGGTCACATCATAGGTGGGATTGCATGCAATCTCAGACCTCCACAGTGGCTTGCCATAGCTTCCACTGGGACTGCTTCTATTGTTGCCTGGCCCTTAGCTGCTGCCAGAGGCAGGCGCACACTGCAGGCAGGATTGTGTGCGAGTTTAGACCTCCACAACAGCATCTCCACCTTTCCTACTGGTCTCAGTGTGGGTTCTTTGGTAGTCCTTGGCTGTAGAATTCTCTTAGTTTAGTTCAAAGTTTGTCTTTCAAAATGACTGTTCTCAAAATTAAGTTGTAATCCACTTTGGTTCTGGGAAGTGGGAGTTGGATTGTCCGCCTACTATGTGGTCATCTTGTCTCTCCCTGACAATTTGTTCTTATATATTATTTTTCAGTTAAGACCTAAGTCACTTCTTGGAGAATCTGTTCTTAAATAAGAAAGCCATTAAAAGAGTTGTGCTTTAGGCCTTAAGAAAACCTATTTTTCTAAATCTTCCTCTTGCAAATAGAATATGATATGTGAGAAATCTGCAACAAGGCTAGGGTGCATGAAAAATGTGAGAAGCAAAATTCTTGACCTGGCTTCCAGTCTGGATTTTTAAAAAATGACAAAGAAGTCACCATTTATGACCTGTCTATGCTTACTGAGGTGGGAGATCAAAACAAGATTTGAGCCAAGGCCCCTTACAGCAATAGTGGATAGATTTATCAATCTATATAAATTTATATGTATATTCAGATAGAAATTTACATATATACATATATACATATATGCATATTAATATTAGTGTTCAATCATAAGTAAGCATTTACTCAATAATAGACTATTTCAGTATTCTGGTTTTTTTCTCCTAGAAGACAAAGTGACAATAATAAGTTCTAGAAAAATTGTTCATTGACTTAAAACAATATGGTTCTTAATTGTTATTAATGACAAAATAAAAATATCTGTCTAGATGCAGTCCATGTGCTTTTCTAACTATATGAATTAATTTGTTTAATCACTGAAGAAATTGTTCTGAAGAAAACATTATTGTCAGCATTTTATAAAAGAAGAAGCTGAATTTCAAAGTATTTACATAACCTGCTCAAGGTTATGTGTGATTATATTTGAAGAATCATCTTGACATTTATTGAAACCCCATTTGTTTCAAATTTTTTACCTTTATTGTTTTATTAAGGTCAAGGTCACGTGCCAGGACAAATTATTTAATACACTAAAGTTTCTAATCATACTGTCCTGATTCTCCTTGTTCTATATAGCTTGATCTCTAGTAACTATTTCTTCAATACACTTCATAAGTTTAAGTAATGTTTCTTGACTCTCAACCTGATTAAGCAACTTGCCTAAGACTGTACAGAGATTAATGGTAGAACTATAAATTAAAAATTTTTATTTCTCTATTCTCTTACTTTATTGAGTTCTATTGCCTTCCAAAAGATATATTATGATAACAATACATCTTTTCCAGTAAAAGAAAGTAATATATATTTCCACTCCTGCAAATTTAGATAAGATATGCAGCATAGGCATAACAAAGTTGTTAGGCTAATATTTTTTATAATTAAAGTTCTTTCAAAGAATTATACTCATTCTTCCATGCTCATTCTCCAAGTAATTAGAAAATATTAATGTTAAAGAGTGAAGAGATATACTATATTATTATACTCTAGTTTTATATTGCCTAGAAAGTATCACTCATTACTTTAAAAATTCATTTGAATATTTGTTAAATAAAAATTATAGCTAAAAGGAAAAATTCTCTCAGGCAAAATTAAACATGAAATATTTTAAATGCACAGAAAAAAAAGGGTTAATTAAACCATCACATTTAGAGCCAGTTTTCTGTGACATTTGCTTTTACAGGAACTATTTGGACAAATGTATGCAAATTGCACACAATTTGGTGAGCAGTATAAGGATATTGTAAAATTTTATTAATTATAAATTCCAGAAAAGAGGCAAAATAGACTTTGAATAAACCCTGAGTCCATTTGTCCCATTATGTACATTTATCTGCATGTTTATAGAATTTATAGAATTGAAACTCCAATTATTGAACACCTGCTAACATGTCACACAAGGCTGACTTACATTTGCTATATCATTTAACCTTTATATTTAATTCATGAAATTATTTCTGGTATCCTCCATGTATGCATTAAATAAGCAAAGCTCAGACTATCTTACGTAAACATGCTCAATTTTGAAGTAGTCAATCAGACATCCTAACTAGTAGTTCTGACTTAGATTCTAGGCCTTCCAAGTGCTCTCTTTCCCTGTATATATCTCTTTCAGATACCTCTACCTCTATCTACCTACCCATTCATCTATCTATTTATTTATTATATACTCAGATATCTGAGGTATTTTTAATTTTTGATTTGATATTAATAGATATACCTGTTGTTCTTTGAAGAAACTATTATTCATCCAATCCATCTACAAAAATTAATCATTCATTTAGTCCCCATTCACTAATTTAGTAATATTTGCCTTTAAGAGACATGTTTAGTATATTTTATAGATTATTTCTATTTTTAAATCATCAATATTTTTAACAGAAATAGGTGATAAATTGTATGAAATAGTATTGTGGCACATTTATTGAAATAAAATTATTATTTTTCTTTCTTAAATTTTACGCAGTGAATAAAATGAAATGACTTTATATTGTTGAATCATGGATGATTACAGTTATACTTTTAATGAATATGATATCTATATTGTTAGATTTAGTTTGCAAATAATTTGTTTATCAGTTTTTACATTTGTGCAGCTGTCACAAGAGGGATAGTGACAGACAAAATAATGTAAATATAAGTAAAAAATGTAATACAAATGAGCACATAAAGGTGGATCAAGATATTATGACACTCAGTCACCATTGTCCTTTAAGTGAAAACATTTCCCTGGCATTTAAATTCCATGAAAATAACTTTCTGCCTAACTAAAGTGCTAATATACTACTAATATACTAAAGAATTACACCTTTTGGAAGTAGTGCGTGTGTGTGTGTAGGGGTAGTTATATTTTCCCCTGTATTTATTCCCAAACACTTTGAGAAGCTATATGTTTCATAACTGATTTCAAAAGTAAAATTTAAAAAATATATATCAAATGAACCAGGGGATATTCATGTGTCTAGCAATTTTGAAGCTAAGATTATCTAATTCTGACACATTAGTCCTCAAATACCAGCTGGGTTCAATCAGAAGTCAATTTTATAGGTTCCCTTCGTCTTTAAAACTAGCAATCTCATAGCATTTATGTTTAGTTTATTTATGTTTGTGTGCAGTTGTAAAGTCAGTCTTCATAAATTGAGTTATTATAACTGTTTCACATATAAAAACTAGCATAGAGAATTATATAATGAATACCTGTTGTATAAAACAAATTGTTACTGAATAATTTGAAATTTTCTTTGTATTGTATTGTGTTCTTTACTTTTTTCTTTATAGGTAAGTACCATGTTCAAGCTGATCTGTGACCTTCCCACTTTTGCTCCTATACTACAGTATTAGTAGTTTATAGTATGGGTTTACAATTCTCTGTTAAAGACAGGATGTATGTATTTTGCTATAAATTTTTACCAAATATGATATTTTCAAATGTATCACTGTTGATATATGTAGACCTAGTTCATGCTCTTTAATTGCTGTATAAATTGCATAAAACATGCCACACCATGTTTTATACATTTTACCACCAATGGACATTTATTGTTTCTAATTTTATATTTTTATAAAAAAACATTTAGCATAAAAATATTTATATATGGTTTTATATCTCTCATGTAATCCAAAATAGAATTGTTGGTGGAAGAATAAACTGATATTCAAGTTTATATCTTTCCAAATTGCTCTTCAATAATGAAGGCAGTATCACTCTGTGTTCATTGGCTTTGAGTGTCTTGACTTATTTAGAGTTAAAATCAAAAAGTTGATCCATTAGAAGTAGTCTCAGAAGATGAGAAAAATAGTTAATGCATAATAATTTCATTAATCAATAGGTTTTAGGCAAGAAATTAAATAGTATATGTATAGATCAGTACAGATCGTATCTATGAAAACTATAGGCTATCCAGTTTTTCTTAAGACATTTTACTTATTTTTGTGGAGTTAAGAGTGTAACTCTTTTAAAAAAGTTTACATGCAATAAACATGAAAACATTAAATAAATATTTATTGACCAATTTTCTATGCTATATGTTTCACTGGGTACTTGGGAGATTTTATGTTAATAGCTACAACCAACTGAGCATTTATTCTGTGTCAGGATATTTCCATACATTTTTTCAATAATTCTAAAATAACACTGTAAGGTAAGAATTATTAATTCTTTTAAAAAAATGAGAAACTTGAAAAACTCATTTAAGGTGATACCATAGTAAGAAGCAAATCTAATACTCTAAATCAAGACTTTTATGACTACAAAGTTTGTGGGGTTTGCACACATAATTTTTTTTTATAGATGTGAATATGCTATCTTCACCTTTCATTTAGGAATCTCAGACGTCAATGAAGAGAAACACATGCAAAAAATCTGCAACATATGCTATTGGTTAACTGAATTCCTCTTCCTCCCTTGCATGCCATGCCTTTTGGTACACTTTTGACAGAGCAATTGGGTGATACTGCTTAAAAATTTAGTTAGATCATGTGACACCACTGCTCAGACCCTCCATTGGCAGCCCACCTGCTCTGCAGATCTCATATTTTTCTGTTCTAATTTCTAATATTTCTCCTGTTTAGTGTTGACTACACTGCCCACCATAGTGTTCCCTAAACACTCAAAGCAAAATTTACCTCTGGACATGCACTATTTGTTTGTTAGAAGATTTTCTCCATACATATTTCTTTCTTCTCTATCTTACTACCCAACCCCAAAATGTGCCAGGATTTTTTTCTGCTTCATTTACCCTATTTTTATTTCAGGGACAGAGAGAGAGTCAGAGAGAGGGATAGGGACAGACAGACAGGAACGGAGAGAGATTAGTTTTTCATTGCCATTACGACACCTTAGTTGTTCATTGATAGCTTTCTCACATGTGCCTTGACCAGGGCCTTCAGCAGACTGAGCAACCCCTTGCTGGAGCCAGCGACCTTGGGTCCAAGCTGGTGAGCTTTTGCTCAAGCCAGATGGGCCTGCGCTCAAGCTGGCAAGCTTGGGGTCCCGAACCTGGGTCTTTCGCATCTCAATCCGACGTTCTATCCACTGCGCCACCACCTGGTCAGGCTCTGCTCCATTTACTCTTACAATAATCCTAGAGAAGTGCCTGGCACACATAGAAAACATCTATTTAATATGTATTGAATGAACATAAATGAATAATTAATTGAATGATAAATGAATGACTGAATAAATGAACCAATGCAAACTGTGATAAAATAAGGGTATATGCTAGCAGTGATGGGCTTCCAAGTCTAATTGTAAAATCTAGGGAAGGCATGATAGGCACTTCAAACAGGGACTTGAAAGTGGTTTCTGGTTATCCTGGGGACAAGGATGAAAAGAAATCTTCAGTCAGGTGAAAAACATTAAAAAATGGATAGACTGACTCAAAAAAAATATTTGTTTGAGGAAATGCAAGCACAACAATTTTATATTAAGTAGGGTATTTGGCCAAACCTGAAGGCTAGAAGGGAGCCAGGTTGTGAGGAAATGGAATGCTATGTGTAACTATCAAGGTTTTATCAGGAAACAGTGGAGTTTACATGATATATTTGAGAATATATCATGTTGGTTAAGAGAAACCAACAAGATATGGTGAAGTGTTCCTAAACTAGCAACACCAGTGAGCTGTTGCCCATAGTCCTGAAAGAAAAGGGGGTGAAAGTGATTATATCAATGGAGAAATATTAATTGCAATTTTAGAAGAGGATAACTGTTTTTTTGGCTTCAACAAGACTTTGCACCTTGCACAGGCAGAACACTGGAATTGAAATTCAAATAGTCTTCATTTAAATAAATTGTGGCTTTAAAAAAAGTGCAAATGTAGCCAGACTACAAAAACTGGTTGTGGTTTTAGGCCTACTGAGAGTGAAGGGTTGACCTTGGCTCAGATTATTTTCCGTTCTGGTGGATTTAGCACACAAGCAATGTGACAGACATGCATGAAACCACAAACACACAATGAAGAGGAAAAGGAGCTCCCTAATGCCTGCATCCTTGTTCCTTACTGAAGTATATCCCACGGTGAGAGATCTCAGCAGCCCATTTGGATAAGTTTTGCCTGAAGAGTGGGGTCCTGAATCACAGGATCACTGTTCTAAATACTCCTTACATCAGGGTCTTGAAGTAGAGAGAGATATTTTGCCACTCTATAGCCTAACTTACATAAAATAAAATTCTTGTTTATTCACAGCTGTGAATTTCTGTATTTTAAAATCCTGACTCTCTCATTAACTGCATAATTTTGATGAGTTATATAGACTTTATGTGCTTCATTTTCCTAGATTATCCCAATAGGTGATATTACCTTTTTTTTTAGGTTTATACAAAAGATTAAATGAGTTAATTCATGAAAAACACTAGATGGCAACCTGGCATATAGTCAACATTTAAAAATACTAAATATAGTTGTATTTTTTATTGTACTACTAATCTACTAGATAAAAAAGATATTCACAAGTCCTGGAGAATATCTGTATTACCTATCTCTATTAGTCTATCTTTCATCTATCTATCTATTTATGTATCTATCTATCATCTATCATCTATCTATCTATCTATCTATCTATCTATCTATCTATCTATCTACTATCAACTATCTATCTATCTAAATATAAGTAGATAGATAAGCAGATCTATCTATCTACTTATCCATCTTTTCAATTCTCCATCTATTCACTTATTACCTACATTTATTTATTTAATAAGAAATTATTGGAATTAAAATAGAACAGAATTGAGGTCAAATAAAAATGAACAAGAAAAAATCAGAAGAGAAAAGAAACAGATTAGGCTAAAAGAAACTGAAAAGATATGGTTTCACTATAACAAGAAACAGATGTAGATAAAGCAGAAGTTAAAGCAAGAGCATCTATGATAGGAGAAAGTATTAGTCCACCCTGCACATCCATGTAAGGGGTATTGCTATACAAGAACATAGTACAATAATGGTTTTTTTTTTTAAGTGCTCTACTACAATTTATGGAGAATCAATGTGATATAAGATATAAGAGAATATTTGCCAACAATAAGTGCAGTCCCATGGGCAAGGATGGAAGTTGGGCTGGCCATGACGGAGGCCTAGTGTGAGCTCAGTCTCGCCCAGCAAGAGGGAAAGGGGTGCACAAAAGTGGTCCAACCTGGCTACGGGTCGGGTGAGCAAGAGCGGCCCTGCCTGCAATCCCGCCAACAGGGGAAAGGTGAAAGCCAGAAAACTGCAGAGGCCCCTGGCTGAGCATGGGCACACAGCCCTGCCTAGCATGCGGAGCCAGGACGTGCCACTATGCAAGAGTGCAGCTCCACCCACAGGGGTGGAGTGAAAGCCAGGGAACAGGCAGAGACCTGTGGCTGAGCATAGCTGCACTGCCCAGCCTGCAGTGCCTAGGCTTGCTACTCCAGTGTGGCAAAGGCCAAGGCAAGCTGAGGCTTAAAGACCATACATGTGAACACAACCCCTCCAGTGGAGGAGAGATGGAAATTGCAGTGACTGTCACAATAGACCAGCACCGACAATGCCCATACCTGAATGCCCAAGGTAGCGGCAGATTGTGTGGTAAACCTGCAGACAGACCACACCTAAGGACACAGAGGCCACACCCATTGGACTGCAGTGACCACACACTTCTTATACACAGACAGAATGGGAAGGCAGAGAAATGAAACCTAAATGAATCAAGAGAAATTCACAGAAAAGGACTTGAATAAGTGAGATATAACCAACTACCAGATGCAGAGTTTAAAATAATGATAGTTGAATGCTCAAAGCTTTTAGAACAGCAATAGATAAACATAAAGAACACCTAAATAAAGAGATAACAAGTATAAAAAAGGACATTGAAATAATAAAAAAGAATCAGTCAAATATGACAAATACAATATCAGAAATGACAAATACAATATCAGAAATGAAGACCACAATGGAAAGAATTAAAAGCAGAATGGATGAAGCTCAGGATTAAATCAGCAGGTCAGAGCACAAGATAAACAAAGGCTTAGAAGCAGAGCAGCAAAAAGAAAAGAGACTCAAAAAGTCTGAGGAAACTCTAAGAGAGCTCTGTGACAACATGAAGAGAAATAACATCCACATCATAGGGTTTCCTAAAGAAGAGAAAGAACAAGGAATAGAGACTTTGTTCAAACAAATCAGTTGAAAACTTTCCTAAATTGATGCAGGAAGAAGTCACACAAGTTCAAGAAGCACAGAGATCTCCATTAAAGAGAAACACAAAAAATTTACACCAAGACACATCATAATTAAAATACCAAAGCTAAGAGATAAAGAGAGGATATTAAAAGCTGATAGAGAAAAAAAGGCTATCACCTACAAAGTAGCTCCCATATGGATGACATCTGACTTCTCAACAAAATTACTTGAGGTCAGAAGAAAATGGCAAGAAATATTCAAAGTAACGCAGAACAAGAGCCTACAACAAAGACTACTTTACCCAGCAAGGCTATTGTTTAAAATTGAAGAAGAAATAAAAAAATTCCCAGACAAAAAAATCTCAAGAAATTCTATTTAACCAAACCAGTGCTGCCAGAAATGTTAAGGAGCCTGTTGTAAACAGATCAAAGTGGGAAAAGAATATAGCAAAAGTGGAATATAGTTTTAAAGAATAAAATTGCCCAAAACAACTACATATCAATAATAACCTTAAATGTAAATGGATTAAATGATCAATCAAAAGACATAAGGTAGCTGTGTGAATAAGAAAAGATGACCCATACATATGCTGTGTACAAGAGACACAGCTCAAAACAAAAAATGCACATACACTAAAGGTAAAAAGATAAAAAAATATATTTCATGCAAATGAAAATGAAATAAAAGCTCGGGTAGCAATACTTATATCAGACAAAATGAACTTTAAAACAAAGCCTATAGTAAGAGATAAAGAAGGTCACTACATAATGATAAAGGGAGTATTTCAACAGGAAGATATAATCAGTATAAATATTACGCACCAAATATAGGAGCACCTAAATATATAAAGCAGACTTTGATGGACATAAAGAGTGAAATCAACAGCAATACTATAATAGTAGGAAATTTTAATACCACACTAACATCACTAGATAGATTCTCAAGAAAGAAAATTAACAAAGAAACAGCAGACTAAAAGGGCACACTAGATAAACTCAATTTAATAGATATTTAAAAACCTTTCACCCGAGAGCAGCAGAATATACATTCTTTTCAAGTGCTCATGGTACATTCTCTAGGATAGACCACACATTAGGGCACAAAAGGAGTCGCAAAAAATTTAGGAAGACTGAAATCATATAGAGAATTTTCTCTGATCATAATGGCATGAAACTAGAAATCAACCATAACAGAAAAACTGAAAAATACTCAAACACTTGGAAACTCAATAGGATGTTATTAAATAATGAATAGGTTAACAATGAAAACAAAGAAGAAATAAAAAAATTCCTAAATATGAATGATAATGACATTACAACAACTCAAAATTTATGGGGCACAGCAAAAGCAGTACTGAAAGAAAAGTTTATAGCATTACAGGCATACCTTAAGAAGCTAGAAAAAGCTCAAATAAACAACTTAACCTTGGATCTAAAAAAACTAGAAAAAGAACAGCAAGTAAAGCCCAGAGGTAGTAGAATGAGAATGTAATAAAAATCAGAGTGGAAATAAATGACATAGAGGCTAAAGAAACAAAACAAAAGATTAATGACACCAGGAGCTGGTTCTTTGAAAAGGTAAACAAGATCAATGAACCTTTAGCCAGACTCACCAAGAAAAAAAGAGAGACGACTCAAATAAAATAAGAAATAAGAGTGGAGAAATAACAGCTGACACAAAAGAAATACAAAGTATTATAAGAAAATAATATGAAGAACTCTATGCCAAAAAAATAGACAACCTAGGTAAAATGGACAAATTTCTTGAATCATATAATCTTCCAAAAATCAATCTGGAAGAATCAGAACACCTAGACAGACCAATTAAAACAAATGAGATCGAAACAGTTATCAAAAAACTCCCAACAAACAAAGCATGGGGCCAGATGGCTTTACAAGTGAATTATACCAAATATTCAGAGAAGAACTCTTATTCTTCTCAAGCTATTTCAAAAAATTCAAGAGGAAGGAAGACTTCCAAGCTCTTTTTATGAGGTGAGCATTATTCTGATTCCAAAACCAGGCAAAGACAACACAAAGAAAGAAAATTATAGGCCAATATTCATGATGAATTTAGATGCTAAAATCCTCAACAAAATATTAGCAACCGGATCCAGCAATATATGAAAAAAATTATACACTATAATCAAGTGAAATTTATTCTGGGGAGGCAAGACTGGTACAATATTTGCAAATCAATCAATGTGATTCATCACATAAACAATTTCAATAGATGCAGAAAAAGTATTTGATAAAATTTAGCACCCATTCATGATCAAAACTCTCAGCAAAGTGGGAATATAGGAAACATACCTAAACATAATAAAGGCCATTTATGAGAAACCCACAGCCAACATCATAGTAAATGGGCAAAAATTAAAAGCAATCCCTTAAGATCAGGAACCAGGCAGGGGTGCTCTCTTTCACCATTCTTATTCAACATAGTTCTGGAAGTCCTAGCTACAGCAATCAGACAAGAGGAAGAAATAAAAGGCATCCAAATAGTAAAAGAAGAGGTGAAACTATTACTACTTGCAGATGATATGAAACAGTATATAGAAAACCCTAAAGTCCCAGTCAAAAAACTACTGGACCTGAAAAATGAATTCAACAAGGTGGCAGAATATAAAATTAATACTCAGAAATCCAAGGCATTTTTATACACCAACAATGAACTGTCGAAAAGAGAAATTAAGAAAATAATCTCCTTCACTATTGCAACAAAAATATAAAGTACTTAGGAGAAAATTTAATCAAGGAGATTAAAGACTTGTACTCGGAAAATTATAAAATATTGACAAAAGAAATCAAGGAAGATACAAACAAGTGGAAGCATATACCATGCTCATGGTTAGGAAGAATAAACATCATTAAAATGTCTATATTACCCAAAGCAATTTATAAATTCAATGCAATACCAATTAAAATACCAATGACATACTTCAAAGATATAGAACCCATATTCCAGAAATTTATATGGAACCAAAAAAGAACACAAATAGCCTCAACAATCTTGAAAAAAAAGAATAAAGTGAGAGGCATCACACTTCCTAATATCAAGTTATACTACAAGGCCTTTGTACTTAAAACAGCTTGGTAATTGCATAAGAATAGGTATATAAATCAATGGAACAAAACAGAGAACCCAGAAATAAACTTACAACTTTATGGATAACTGATATTTGACAAAGGAGGTAAGAGCATACAATGGAGTAAAGACAGCCTCTTCAACAAATGATGTTGGGAAAATTGGACAGCTACCCGCAAAAAATGAAACTAGACCATCAACTTACACCATTTACAAAAACAAACTCAAAATGGATATAAGACTTAAATATAAGCTGTGAAACCATAAGCATCTTAGAAGAAAACATAGGCAGTAAGCTCTCTGACATCTGTCGCAACAATATGTTGGCTGATTTATCTCCACGGGCAAGTGAAATAAAAGGATAATCAAATGGGATGATATCAAACTAAAAAGTTTTTGAACAGCTAAAGACAATATGAACAGAGTAAAAAGACAAGCTACACAATGGGAGAACATATTCAACAATAAGTCTGATAGGGGGTTAATAACCAAAATTTATAAAGAACTTGTAAAAGTCAACACCAGGAAGATAATCCAATCAAAAATGGGCAAAGAAAATGAATAGACACTTCCTCAAAAAGGACATACAGAAGGCCAATAGGCATATGAAAATCTGCTCAACATCAGTAATCATTAGAGAAATGTAAATTAAAACCACAATGAGATATCACCTCACACCAGTCAGAATGGTGCTCTTCAACAAAACAACACAGACTAAGTGCTGGTTAGAATGTGGAATATAGGGAACCCTCCTGCATTGCTGGTGGGAATCCAAACTGGTGCAGCCACTGTGGAAAACAGTATGGAGATTCCTCAAAAAATTAAAAATCGAACTGCCTTTTGACCCTGTTATCCCACTTTTAGGAATATACCCCAAGAATACCATATCACTGTTTCAGAAGGAGAAATGCAGCCCCATAATTATGAAAGCATTGTTCACAATAGCGAAGATCTGGGAATAACCCGTTTGTCAGTGGATGAATGAATTAAAAAGCAATGGTACATATATACAATGAAATACTATGGGGCTATGAAAAAGAAGGAAATCTTACCTTTTGTTACAACATGGATGGACCTAGAAACTATTATGTTAAGTGAAATAAGCCAGGCAGAAAAAGAAAAATATTATATAACCTGACTCAGTTGAGGAATCTAATGCACAATGTAAACTGAGAAACAAAATTGAGACAGAGGAGGGATCAAAGGGACCAGAGGAAAAGAGGACAGAGGGAAAGGGGATGATAGAAGGAGATGAAGCTGAAGGTAAGGGGTGATGGCGCTATGAGGAGGGGGCAAGGGAGATGTTTAGGGGAATACAGGTTAGGTGGGATGCATTAGGGGCAACACTAGAATCTATGTAAACACAATAAATTAAAATCATTAAAAAATGTTGTTGATACCTATGAATTGACTGAAATATAATCCTGGATGTTTATTATCTGTAGGGATATATTTATATTTCAGCAATTTTTCAAAGTAAAGGTTTTTTGAGTAACATCATTAAAAATATGTACTTAATAAATTGTACATAGTATACAGATCAATCAGTTTTGGGAACTAATTTTACATGCAATTAGAATAAGATCACTGAGGTATAATTACATTTGTTGGAGATAACATACAGCTGTTTCTCCATCTTGGAGAGAAAAGATCACACAAAGTTCACCAAAGAGTCATTAATTTCTCTTCTTCAGAGCTGTCAGCTCAGCATTATATTTTCATAATTCATCACTTCAACAGGTAACTTGGCAGGATCCCTATTTCTAGCATTTGTTTAAGAAAAAGTGAAGGATTTTCCATGTCAAGTTAAATGTTACTTAACCCAAAAATAACTTCATGTATTTTTTGACCATCAGTGAAAGATTGTACTAGACATTCAAATGCTTTTGCTATTTAAAACTTTGACATTACCGGTGGTTTGGGGAGAGGTGGAAGTCTGCTAATTAATTTTCTAAAAATTTTTGCCTTTACAATTACATATTAATGATACAAATCTAAATGTAAAACTGGTCAGATTCTTTTACAAATACAAAATATTTAAAAAATACAAAAGTATAAAGTAGAAAAAAGCTGAGAAAAATGTTTTTAAAAAAGAATAATAGTTCAGGGGTTCCTTTATGTTTCAGTTGTAAAAAGTAAATATTTTAGACATGAGTGCTTTGGGTTTATAGTCTCAACTATGCCAGGGAGATTGTAACTTCCAAGGGAGAAAGGCCTTATTTTACCTTGTTTCACTTTGATATATATTTACTTTTGTTCATCCATATTATAACTGTTTTAATCCCTTGCAAATTAACTCACCAGCCTGCATGAAGATACTATAAGGTTTGTAACTGATCTTAACTCAGAGGATCTGCAGTGAAAAAAAAAAAAAATTGAATGATTGTCTTACAATCAGTGGCTTTAGTAACTATTTCAGTTCCTAACCATTCTACAGAAGATTGTCATAGAAAAACTTTAAAGATGTTATTAAATATTCAGAGTGTCTTTAGTGACTACGTAAAGTTGGGTTCAGGATTCCATTGTAAACTCAAATATTTTGAAACTAGAACATGAATTAGGTACAGTGGTACCTTAAGATACAAGCAGACCAACTTTTTTTTGAGATATGAGCTGCGACTCAGTCCATATTTTTGTTCGCGATCCAAGCAAAATTTCTAGATATGAGTCATGATTTGGGAAGCTGCTGCTAGTTGGCACACAGTTCCAGTATCGGCAGCACAACACCAGCATCATGTTTTTTCTCACGTTTTACCCTCAGAATCAAGTTGAATCTTGTGAGCTGTACTCGTTCTTGCACCATTTTTGCATTTTTTACTAACTTTTTTTGTGTGCTATCATGGGGCCGAAGAAAGTGAGTGTACAAAACAGTGGTGAGAAGAAGAAGAGAATAATGTCGATAGAAATAGAGCAAGAAATAATAGAAATACATGAGCGTGGTGTACAAGTGATTGAACTGGCAAGGCTGTACGACCAGAATACATCTACAATTTGTACCGTTCTTAAACAAAAGGATGCCACCTAAAGTGCAAATCTAATGAAAGGAATTACAATTCTGTCCCAATTAAGGACAAATATCTATGAAGAAATGGACAAGCTTCTTCTGGTATTGGTGAAAGAGAAAAAGCTGGCAGGAGATACAATGATGGAGAGTGTAATATGTGAAAAGACATATATTATTTATGGTGACTTGAAGAAGAAGGAACCATCAAGCTCAAAAGAGGCAGCAAAAGATACTTTTAAGGCAAGTCACGGCTGGTTTGAAAGTTTCACGAGATCTGGCATCCACTCGGTGGTGAGGCATGGTGAAGCCATGAGTGCTGACGTTAAGGCAGCTGAGGAGTACATTGCAGGTATTGCTGCGTTATCGCAAAGGAAGGCTATCTCCCCCAACAAGTGTTCAACTGTGATGAAACAGGATTGTTTTGGAAAAAAATGCCCAGAAGGACTTTCATCACTGCAGAGGAGAAGAAGCTGCCAGGCCATAAACCCATGAAGGATCGTCTGGCCCTTGCATTGTGTCCAAATGCTAGCAATGACTGTAAAGTAAAGCCACTGCTAGTGTATCATTTAGAAAATCCTTGAGTCCTTAAGACTCATAAGATTCTTAAAGAAAAACTGCAGGTTATATGGCATGCTAATGCTAGGGCATGGGTTACACAGCAGTTTTTTATTGAATGGGTAAATCTTGTCTTTGATCCTGTAGTGAAGAAATATCTTCAAGAAAATAAACTCCCAATTAAAGCATTACTAATCCTTGAAAATGCTCCAGCCCACCCACCTGGTCTTAAAGATGATATTCTCGATGAGTTCAAATTCGTGAAACTCCTCTACCTCCCACCCAACACGACCTCAATCTTGCAACCTATGGATCAGCAGGTCATTTCCAACTTTAAAAAGCTTTATACAGAGCACTTGTTCTGCTGCTACTCTGAGGTGACTGAGAATACAATTCTAACCCTTCGAGAGTTTTGGAAAGATCACTACAACATCGTGATATGTTTATGCATTATTGACTTGGCATGGCAAGAGGTTACAAGAAGAACTTTGAACTCGGCATGGAAAAAGTTATGGCCTGGTGTTGTTGCAGACAGGGACTTTGAAGGATTCGAACCAGAGACCAAGACCTAAGTAGAAGCATTGGAGGAGATTGTGTCCCTCGGAAAGTCGATGGGTCTGGAGGTAGATAAGGGTGATGTAAACAAGCTCATTGAGGAACATGAGGAGGAACTCTCAACTGAGGAGTTGAAGGAGCTACAGATGATGCAACATATGGAGCTTCTGCAAGAGATTAGTAGTGAGGAGAAGGTAGAGTCAGAGGAAGTAATTTCTACAAGTGAAATTAAAGACATGCTGGCAATGTGGGAGAAGCTTTCAAGTTTCATTAAAAAGAAACACCCAGAAGAAGTTTCAACTGGTCATGCTTCAGCACTTTTTAATGACATTTGGTTTTCACATTTCTGTAACATTTTAAAAGGCAGGCAGAAGCAAACCTCTTTGGATAAATTTTTATTCAAAAGTCCTGCAAGTGAAAGTGCTGAAAGTGAAGCCAAAAGGCAAAAACAGGTGATGATTAAATAAAAATACATAATGTTAAGCTTAGGTTAAGTTTAAAGTTAAGAAAGTGCATTTTTTTTTTTACAATTAAGATTTTATGGTTTCATTTTAAGTAAGGAAAGTGCAGTTTTAGTTTTATTTAAAGTGAAAAAAATGCAGTTTTAGTTTTCATTTAGTGTTAAGAAAGTGCAGTTTTAGTTTACGTGTCTACAGTGCCTGTATCCCTTCCTCCCTCCTTCTCCACCATTCACCTCATTAGCCACACTTGTCTGTCTCCAAGTTAAGAATACAGTACTTTTATTTCTTATATTTTGTTATGCACTGGTAAAGTATACATGTATGTTTCTTAATTAAAAATATGTCTGTTTTCATAATTTAGAATGGCTTGAGGATGTTTCACAGGGCTGGAATGGATTAAATCTATTTTAGTTATTTTAAATGGGAGAAATTTGTTCGATATACGAGTTGTCTGACTTATGAGCTTTGTTACAGAATGAATTAGACTTGTATCTCAAGGTACCACTATATTATTATTTGACAATAAAGTCATCTTTCTTTTATATATCTCTTGAGATTCTTCAAATTATCTTGTATTTTTAAGAATATGGAAAGTGTGGGTGCATACAATAGAGCATCTCCCATGTGGGTGTCCTTCCCTGTTGTATGAAGTTTTGCATAGTTCCTTTATGTGAGCACAAAGTCTTATTGGATACCTCTAACTTATCTGGGTGTTGTTGCCAAGTGGGCAGCAACATGTCAAAAAGAAGAAAGGTAGAGGCTGTCATTTCAGTAAATGGAAAAGTGCAAAACAAGAGAAACAACAACCTAATTCTACTCATATCATTTAAAAAGTCTTACTTTACCTTGGCTAAATAGAAGCGAGCTCTGGATAAAAAAATTAGACTCAGATACTTTATTATTGGACCTTGTACAGGATTATTTCAGTTCATAATTATTCTACAGAATTTCATCATTCTGAAAGACTCTAGAGATGCTATGAATATCCAAGAATAATTTTAGTGACTGTGCACAGTGTATTTAAAGATTCTCTTTCTCTATTGTATAATGATAAAGAGTGTACCTAGTAATTGTCTTAAAATAGGACTTATTTCCCATTGGAAAGCTAATTAATAACTTTTATTATAATTACTAAATTATCAAAGGAAAATAATTTAAAGCCTGCTTAATTCATTCTTATTTCTAATAATAAGCTCTTCTCTACTGACCCTTGCTCCTGCCCCTGTTTTTAAAAGGGTATTTACCACATATTTCTTCTTATTGGGTAACCTAATTAAAGTTGTTATTTAAGTCATATAAAAAAATGAGGTCGCCTGACCAGGCAGGACGCAGTGGATAGAGCGTCAGACTAGGACGCAGAGAACCCAGGTATGAGGCTCCAAGGTCACCAGCTTAGCGCCAGCTCATCTGGTTTGAGCAAGGCTCACCAGCTTGAGGCCAAGTTTGCTGGTTTGAGCAAGGGGTCATTTGGTCTGCTGTAACCCCCAGGTCAAGGCACATATGAGAAAGCAATCAATGAACAACTAAGGTGCTGCAACGAAGAATTGGTGCTTCTCATCTTTCTCCCTTCCTGCCTATCTGTCCATATTTGTCCCTCTCTCTGTCTCTCTCTGTCACAACAACAACAACAAAATGAGGTCAAGATTATTAAAGACCTTTTACTTACTAATCCAGAAGGTTAAAGGGAAACTAAAAGACAAGAGGGCATACTGGTAATTACTGAGGTAGCTTTGACCTGAATCTGTTTTCTCCCTTGCATTACATGAACATCTCTCAAAAATGAGGAAAATGTACTTCCAAAGACAAAAGATGTGTGGGCACAAGGATGGACAGGATGCTCCAGGGCACTTTGTCAAAACTCTGGGACATTGCTTCTTTCTGGATTCAAAAATTTTTCACTAACTCGTTAAAAATAGTGGAAAGTATCTCCTAAAGAGCTAGATTAGTCTTTCGAAAGGTATAGCTTTGAATTTCAGAAGCTATTATCCAATTATAGGGTTAAGAATGTTTTCAGGAAGTCATACTGCTATTTTTTCTGTAAATCCACAAAGTAGCAGTAAGGCTCAAGTTAGTTCAAGATAATTTCAACTACTGTTCCAAACAAATAAGACGAAATTATAAACATATGTGTACTGAATGGATATCCTGATGTCAACCTTGTGAAATTAGTAATATTTGAGAAAAGTTGAAAGATTTTTTTATATGTGTAGTGTATTCCATAGAGACCAAATGTAATAGAGATTCTACTATAACATCTTTCTCAAATGAATGTGGCCAGTTTAGGTTAAACCATGCATAATGTGGAATATATTTCCCTTGGCATATAAAAGTTTAGAAAGACTTGGGTTTACATATTGACTGTAGTACTTTGTAAGTAAAAATACCTCAAGCATAGGAATGGAGCAAGATGGCGATGGAGTAGGCGGACATACCAACTTCCAACTCCCAGAACCAAAGTGGATTATAACTCAATTTTAAGAACCATCATCTGGATAAACCAACTAAACTAAGTGGACTCTTCAACCAAGGAACACAGAAGAAGCCACATTGAGACTGGTAGGAATAGCGAAAATGCAAAGAGGGCTGCCCAGCTCCCGGGAGCGAACGGCAGCCTGGAGAGACCCGCATGGCAGGAGGAGAATTTGGCAGAGAGGGAGGGACCTAGGTCCCAGGAACCAAGCCCCAGCCTACTGTCTCAGAGTTTAGAAGAGGCGTTTGGACAGTTTTGGGCTGTGAAACAAGTGAGGGAGCTCCCAGGCCTACAGTGTGGAGTATTAGGGACCTTCCTACTCTGCTGAGGGTTGTTGAAGGGTATAGTGGTGGCAGGACGCTGAAACACGGTTCTGTCGGTGTGGGCGGAGGCCAAACCGGTGTGAGCTTAGTCTAGCCCAGCAGGGGCGGAGGGGACGCGCGAAAGCGGTCCGGCAACTGCGGGCCCGCCTGTAATCCCACCTGCGGGGACAAAGCGGGAGGCCAGGAACGGGCAGAAATCTGCTCTGCTACCCTGAGCAAGCCTGCCCTGACCGTGGGGACGGGGCTAGGACCAAGAATGGGCGGGGGCTCGCAGCTGAGCTCACGCTACCAGCCCCGGCTGGCCAGAGAAACCGTGGTTTGCCATCCTGCGTGCACGAGCAGGCTCTGAATGCGGGGGCAGGGAAGAGTCCAGGACGAGTGAAAGTTCGCAGATGAGCGGAAGCCAGCAAACAAACCCAGCCCAAAAAACCTTGGTTTGCGACCCTGTGCAGGAGGGCCCTGGCCTCTAGGGCAGGGCTAAATTCTGGATGGGCAAAGGCTCATAGCTGAGAGCACGTCAAAAGCCCTGCCCAACACACAAAACTGTGGCCAGTAGGCTCTGACTGCAATTGCTGGGCGGAAGTCCAAAAACAAGCTGGGTCCGCAGCTGAGCAAAGGTGCTCACCTCTACCCTCGGTGCTGAGGCTTGTGGCTTGAGTGTCAGCCCCTCCTGTGGAGGAGAGGCAGAAATCACAGCAAAAGCAGCAGTGGGCCGGCGCTGGCAACGTCCATATCCAACAGCCCTAGGCAGTGGCAGAGGGGGTGGTGGGCCTGCAGACAGACCACACCTAGAGAACACAAAGGCAACACCTACTGGACTCCAGTGGCCAAAACTTGCTTATACACAGAGAAACGGGGAAGGCAGAGGAATGCAAACCAAATGAATCAAGAGAAATCCCCAGAGAAGGACCTGAATGAACCAGATATAACCAAATTACCAGAAGCAGAATTTAGAATAATGATAGTTAGGATGTTCAAAGAAATTAGAGCAACAATGGATAGTCATTATGAGCACCTAAATAAAGAGATAACAAGTATAAAAAATGAAATTGAAATAATAAAAAAGAATCAGACAGAAATGACAAATACAGTATCAGAACTGAAGACCACAATGGAAGGAATTAAAAGCAGGATGAATCACACTGAGGATCGAATCAGCGAGTTAGAGGACACAATAAACAAAGGAACAGAAGCAGAGAAGAAAAAGGAAAAGAGACTCAAAAACTGTGAGGAAACTCTAAGGGAGCTCTGTGACAACCTGAAGAGAAACAACATTTGCATCATAGGGGTGCCTGAAGAAGAGGAGAGAGGACAGGAAATGGAAACTTTGTTCAATCAAATCATAGCCGAAAACTTCCCTAAATTAAGGCTGGGAAACACTCCACACGTTCAAGAACCACACAGAATTCCATTAAAGAGAAACCCAAAAAGATCTACACCAGGACACATCATAGTTAAAATACCAAAGCTAATGGATAAAGAAAAAAATTTAAAAGCTGCTAGGGAAAAAAAGGCTATCACCTACAAAGGAGCCCCCATAAGGATGACATCGGACTTCTCAACAGAAACACTTGAAGCGAGAAAAGAATGGCAAGATATAATCAAAGTAATGCAGAACAAGAAACTACAACCCAGACTACTCTATCCAGCAAGGTTAACGTTTAAAATTGAAGGAGAAATAAAGAGCTTCCCAGGAAAAGAAAGCCTGAAGGAATTCATAAAAACCAAAACAATTCTGCAAGAGATACTAAGGGGCCTGTTGTGAACAGCTTAAAGGGAGGAAAGAATATAGCAAAAAGAAGAATACAGCTTTAAAGAATAAAATGGCAATAAACAACTACATATCAATAATAACCTTAAAAGTAAATGGATTAAATGATCCAATCAAAAGACACAGGGTAGCTGCATGGATAAAGAAACAGGAACCATACATATGCTGACTACAAGAGACACACCTTAAAACAAAAGATGCTCATAGACTGAAGGTAAAAGGATGGAAAAAATATTTTATGCAAATGGAAATGAAAAACAAGCCGGTGTAGCAGTACTTATATATGACAAAATGGACTTTAAAACAAAGGCTGTAGTAAGAGATAAAGAAGGACACTACATTATGATAAAGGGAACAATTCAACAGGAAGATATAACTATTATAAATATCTATGCACCAAATATAGGAGCCCCGACATACATAAAGCAGACTTTGATGAATATAAAGGGCGAGATTAACAGCAATACTATCCTAGTAGTGGATTTCAATACCCCTCTAACAACACTGGATAGATTCTCAAGAAAAAAAATTAATAAAAAAACAGCAGATTTAAAGGATACACTAGATCAACTTGATTTAATAGATATCTTCAGAACTTTTCACCCTAAAGCAGTAGAATATACATTCTTCTCAAGTGCTCAAGTGCTCATGGTACGTTTTCTAAGATAGACCACATGTTAGGACACAAAAATGGTCTCAATAAATTTAAGAAGATTGAAATCAAATCAAGCATTTTCTCTGATCACAATATCATGAAACTAGAAATTGACCTCAAAAGAAAAACTGAAAAATACTCAAACACTTGGAAACTAAATAACATGATATTAAATAATGAATGGATTAACAATGAGATCAAAGAAGAAATAAAAAGTTTCTAGAAACAAATGATAATGAGCATAAATCAACTCAAAATTTATGGGACACAGCAAAAACAGTTCTGAGAGGGAAGTTCATTGCACTACAGGCATATCATAAGAAGCTAGAAAAAGCTCAAATAAGCAACCTGACCCTGCCGCTAAAAGAACTAAAAAAACCACAGCAAATAAAATTCAAGACAAGTAGAAGGAAGGAAATAATAAGGATCAGAACAGAAATAAATGACATAGAGGCTAAGGAACCAATACAGAGGATCAATGAAACCAGAAGCTGGTTCTTTGAAAAGGTAAACAAGATTGATGAACCTTTAACTAGACTCACCAAGAAAAAAAGAGAGAGGACTCAAATAAATAAAATTAAAAAGTACAGTGGAGAAATAACAACTGACACAGCAGAAATACAAAGCATTGTAAGAAAATACTATGAAGAACTATATGCCAAAAAATTAGACAATCTCGGTGAAATGGACCGAGATTGAATCATATAAAATTCCAAAAATCAATCTGGAAGAATCAGAACACCTAAACAGACCAATTACAACAAATGAGATCGAAACAGTTATCAAAAATCTCCAAAAAAGAAAAGTCCTAGGCCTGATGGCTTCACAAGTGAATTCTATCAAATATTCAAAGAAGAACTAACTCCTATCCTCCTCAAGCTATTTCAAATAATTCAAGAGGAAGGAAGACTTCCAAACTCCTTTTATGAGGCCAGCATAATTCTGATCCCAGAACCGGGCAAAGACAACACAAAAAAAGAAAATTATAGGCCTATATCCCTGATGAATTTAGACGCTAAAATTCTCAACAAAATATTAGCCAACCAGATCCAGCAATATATGTAAAAATCATACACCATGATCAAGTGGGATTTATTCTGGAGAGGCAAGGCTGGTTCAATATTCTCAAATCAATCAATGTGATTCGTCACATAAACAAAAGGAAGGACAAAAATCACATGATAATTTCAATAGATGAAGGAAAGGCATTTGTTAACATTCAGCACCCATTCATGCTCAAATTCTCAGTAAAGTGGGAATACAGGGAATATTCCTTAACATGATAAAGGCCATCTACGACAAACCCACAGCAAACATCATACTAAATGGACATAAATTAAAAGCATTCCCCTTAAGATCAGGAACCAGGCAGGGGTGTCCCCTTTCACCACTCTTACTCAAAATAGTTCTGGAAGTCCTAGCTACAGCAATCAGACAAGAAGAAGAAATAAAAGGCATCCAAATTGGAAAAGAAGAAGTAAAACTGTCACTATTTTCAGATGATATGATATTGTATATTGAAAACCCTGAAGTCTCAGTCAAAAAATTACTGGACCTTATAAATGAATTCAGCAAGATGGCAGGATATAAAATTAATACTCAGAAATTAGAGGCATTTCTATATACCAACAATGAACTGTCAGCAAAAGGAATGAAGGAAACAATTCCCTTCACTATTGCAGCCAAAAAAATAAAGGAACTAGGAGTAAATTTAACCAAGGAGTAAATTTAACTTGGAAAATTATTAAACATTGATAAAAGAAATCAAGGAAGATACAAACAAATGGAAGCATATACCGTGCTCATGGTTAGGAAGAATAAACATCATTAAAATGTCTATATTACCCAAAGCAATTTATAAATTCAATGCAATACCAATTAAAATACCAATGACATATTTGAAAGATATAGAACACATATTCCAAAAATTTATATGGAACCAAAAAAGAACACGAATAGCCTCAGCAATCTTAAAAAGAAAAAATAAAACAGGAGGTATCACTCTTCCAGATATCAAGGTTTACTATAAGGCCATTGTACTGAAGACAGTCTAGTACTGGCATAAGAACAGGCACATAGATCAATGGAACAGAACAGAGGACCCAGAAATAAACCCACACCTTTATGGACAACTGATATTTGACAAAGGAGGAAAGAACATACAATGGAGTAAAGACAGCCTCTTTAACAAATGGTATTGGGAAAATTGGACATCTACCTGCAAAAAAATGAAACTAGACCATCAACTTACACCATTCAAAAAAACAAACTCAAAATGGATAAAAGACTTAAACGTAAGGCGTGAAACCATATGCATCTTAGAAGAAAACATAGGCAGCAAGCTCTCCGACATGTGTAGCAGCAATATATTTGCCGATTTATCTCCACGGGCCAATGAAATAGAAGGCAAGATAAACAAATGGGACTATATCAAACTAAATAGCTTTTTCACAGCTAAAGACAATAAGAACAGAATAAAAAGACAAACTACACAATGGGAGAACATATTCGACAGCACATCTGAAAAGGGGTTAAAAACTAAAATTTATAAAGAACTTATAAAACTCAACAACAGAAAGACAAACAATCCAATCAAAAAATGGGCGAAAGAAATGAATAGAAAGTTCTCCAAAGAGGACATACAGATGGCCAATAGGCATATGAAAAAATGCTCAACATCACTAATCATTAGAGAAATGCAAATTAAAACCACAATGAGATATCACCTCACACCAGTCAGAATGGAGCTCATCGGTAAAACAACACAGAATAAGTGCTGGAGAGGATGTGGAGAAAAGGGAACCTTTCTGCACTGCTGGTGGGAATGCATACTGGTGCAGCCACTGTGGAAAACAGTTTGGAGATTCCTCAAGAAATTAACAATCAAACTGCCTTTTGACCCAGCTAACCCACTCATAGGAATATACCCTAAGAACACCATAGCACTGTTCGAAAAGAAGAAATGCGCCCCCATGTTCGTGGCAGCATTTTTCACAATAGCGAAGATCTGGAAACAGTCCAAGTGTCCGTCAGAAGACGAGTGGATTAAAAAGCTTTGGTACATATATACTATGGAATACTACTCAGCCATAAGAAATGATGACATAGGATCATTTATAACAAAATGGATGAACCTTGATAACATTATACGGAGTGAAATAAGTAAATCAGAAAAAAAAAACAACTGAGAACAGCGTGATTTCATACATAGTTGGGACATAAAAGTGAGACTATGAGACATGGACAAGAGAGTGGTGGTTACAGGGTGGGGGTGGGAGGGAAGGGTGAGGTAGGGGTGAGGGGAGGGGCACAGGTAAAACCAGATAGAAGGTGACAGAGGACAATTTGACTTTAAGTGACGGGTATGCAACACAATTGAATGATAAGACAACCTGGAGATGTTTTCATTGTACATATATACCCTGATTTATTGGTGTCACTCCATTAAAATTAATAATAACAAAATAAAATTAAAAAAATACCTCAAGCATATTAATTAATTACTCCTATTGTAAAATTATTTATTTGTAAGATAAGATTCACAAAAAAATATTTCCCTGCTTGACACCAGGATTTCTTTTAGAGAATGAACATATTTAAGACATTTTGTTTCTAACTGAGGTAAAGATAGTTAAACTTTAAGTTCATGAATTTTCAAGAGAGAGGTATAGTGACTGGCTGTCTATTCTCACAAGTTGGTAAATATTGCCAAGGGAGTTTATTTGTTAATAGAGAAGTACATTGTTCTATTTAAAATCATCTACTATATAGTCTTTCAATAAACTGTGACTTCATTACCTGTTAATTTCTTCTATAACTTTATGTCTCTTATGAATGGCAATATGCAGGCAAGAGGTTTGAAATTAATAAGTGAAAACTGGGGGGAAAGTAAAGATGGCAGCATAGTAGGTGGTTGTTACATTCACATCCTCCCAAAACCAAACTAGAACTACAACTAAATTTTAGAACACTTATCCTGAATAACCAACTGAGGACTAAATGAAGAATAGTCTTATAACCCAGGATTCACAGGAGAAGCCCCATTCAAATTGGTAGGAAGAAACACAGAACGAAATGACCCCATTCACAGTGTGGTTGTTTCCAGAGCATTACAGTTGCACAAGTTTCTCCTGAGAAGCATGGGGTCTTAACCCAAATCAATGTTCCCCAGAGTTGGGAGGAGGGGCCCATATAACACCTTGCTCTCAAAATCAACAGTGCTTCTGTCTATCAGAGAGAGACAGGAGTTTGCTAGAATCACAGGCACACTCTTGAAGGGCCAATGCATAAAATCTCATTTGCAGCCACCTACGCTGGGCTCTGGAGGACTTAGGTGACACTGACTAGAGCTATGTAAGTAGAGACTGAGATTTATGGTTCTGAGGAGAGAGCTGAAAGGACAGCTTCATGGGTCCCTGTTGGGCAGATAAAATATATTATGCTCACCTTGTTAAAGATGGTGCTGCCCACATGGAAGCCCATCACCCAGGTGATATTATTTGCCCTTATGCTTGGGATAGGTGTGGGGGAAAGGCTGTAATGTAAGCAGGCCGGGTCATTATAGCCTAAGGCTTAGTTTAAGAGTAAGCTCTTCCCTACACCCTTGACTGATTGGATGATGTAGGGTGGTGCACTCTCCTGAGGAATCCCATTATGCCTCAGATGGGTGGCTTTGTATCAGAGACTTTCTTGTCTGTAGATTGGATTAAGGGTTTGAATTTTCTATGCTATAAACTGGGGCAGTCCGGGAGCTTGCTCTCTCTCGGTTCCTGGGTTCCTGAGATTAGTATTAGAGAGGAGAGCAGAGTAAGGCCACGTGAAGGCCAGGAGAAGCAGCCGAGATGGCAGAGTGCTGAGGAAGAAGCCAGTTTGTTAAGAGTTTGTGCAGGAGGAGAGTAAGGCCACGTGAAGGCCAGGAGAAGCAGCCGAGATGGCAGAGTGCTGAGGAAGAAGCCAGTTTGTTAAGAGTTTGTGCAGGAGGAGAGTAAGGCCACGTGAAGGCCAGGAGAAGCAGCCGAGATGGCAGAGTGCTGAGGAAGAAGCCAGTTTGTTAAGAGTCTGAGCTGGAGGAGATGGGAAACAGAGGTGAATAAGTCTGGTGAGCTAGAAGCCTTTGATTCTAGGAAACTCGGATAAGTCAGTAGCTTTGTGAGCACTGAATGTGTGGGTTTTGGAGAGTTTGTGTTTTTGCTTGCCCGCTGGGTGCAAGCTAGAATTAAAGTTGATGGCTCACCAGTTCATGGCTCCTGTGTTTCATTACCTACTGTTCGAATCTAATGGGAACCTGTGTGGGTCAGGTGACTTTGATGGTGGCCTTGGCTGCTGGCTTTACAGTCCCTAAGTTGTTTTACTCTCCCACACAGCAGATACCATATTTCCTAGGTGGAGCACTAGCACTTGCTTTGATGAGGTATCAGCCTAAGGAAAAGCAATAGCTCTACTCTCTAAACTCCATGTAGCCCCTATCTGGGGAGGTTGCACCCACCTGAGGAGTCAGCTGCCTGAAATCTTGACTGTAGCTATCCACAATAATCTTGAGAAAGAAAAAAAAGATGGGGAATCATATTACCTGATATTAAACTATATTAGAAGACTATAGCTATCAAAACAGTATGGTACTGGCAAAAAACAGACATAGAAATCAATGGAACATAATAGAAATTAGAAATAAGCCAAAGCTTTCATGGTCAATTAATGTGTAATAAAGGAGACAAACATACAATGGAGTAAAGATAGTCTATTCAATAAATGGTTGGTGAAAATTGGAAAGATACATTGAAAAAAAAATGAAACCAGACTCTTACACCATACACAGGAATATACTCAAATTGAATTACAGACTTAAATGTTAGAGTCAAAATCATAAATATTCTGGAAGAAAACATAGGCAGTAAACTCTTGAACATTTTTGTAGTAATACATTTTCTAATATATCTCCCCAGGTAAGGAAGACAAAAGAAAATATAAACAAATGACACTGTATCAATCTAAAAATGTTTTTTTTCTCCCCATCAAAGAAAACAGTCAACAAAATGAAAAGACAACCCACTGAATGGCAGAACATTTTTACTAATGATATATCTGATAAGAGCTTAATATCCAAATTTTATTAAAAAAAACTTATAAAACTCAACACCAAAAACTAAAAATATTTACTTATATAAATGGGCAAGGGAGTTTACAATAGCCAAGATTTGGAAGCAGCCCCAGAATCCATCAGTAGATCAGTGGGTAGAAAAGCTGAGGCACATTTGCTTAGTGGAATACTACTGGGCTATAAAAAAAAGAAGGAAATCTTACCATTTGGGACAGCATGGTTGGACCTGGAGATTATTATGCTAAGTAAAATAAGCCAGTCAGTGAAAGATAAGTACCATATCATTTTACTTATATGTGATCTAATAAACAAAATAAACTAACAAAGAAAATAGCAACAGGTAATAGATACAGAGAACAGAGTGACAGCTGTTGATGCGGGTGGGGTGGAAAGTTTGGGTAAAAATGTTAAAGGTATTAAGCAAAGAAGAATAATCTCATAGACATAGACAACTATAAGGTGATTGCCAGTGGGAAATGGAGTTGGGGGGAGGTCAAAATGGTAAAGGGGAATAAATGGTGATTGAAGGAAACTTGACTTGGGGTGGTGAACACACAATGCAGTATACAGATGATGTATTATAGAAATGTACAGCTGAAACCTATATAAATTGATTAACCAATATCACCTTAATGAATTCAATAAAAATTTTTTAAAAGTAGAGTTTTAGAATATTCTGTGGATTCTTTAAAATGAAAATAAAATTTTTAATATTTCAAAGGATATAGTCATTAGAATGTCTTAAACTTTCATTCCTTAAAATTAAAAAAAAAGTGCATTACAAATGAAAAAGAGAGAAGGAATTGAAAAATGGATTTAAGAGGAACTCAATAAATAAATAGCAATAAGATACATAATACAAAACTGAGAATCCATCAGGAGCATGCAAATAATTTAGGAACTAAAGAAATAGCAGAAATGTTGGCAAAGGCAGAGGGCTTTCCGTGTGAATAGGATGAGATTTAAAATGATTTATGGGACTTTAAGGGATAAGATGACTCTATCTTGATAAAGTAGCTAATATGGTTGTCAGAATAAAAAAATAGACTAAATCAAGGTAATGTAAGCACATTATATTAACAATTCAGACACTTCCACATTACTTATAAATTTGTTGCTTTTTCTTTCTTCATTCCCCTTGGATTTCTCTACCTCGTATTTAGCACAGCTACTCAAGACTTCTACTCTATGATCCTACTGGGATCTGCTCTTACTAATAATATCTGAGTCTGTAAAATGGGGATAATGATGTCTTCTTTAGAAAGTTGTAAGAATTTACTAAAATAAAATATTGGAAGGGGACAATTTGTAGAAATCAAGATATTAAAATCAACAGATTTTGTATTTAATTAATGGTTCACAACTGCTCTAATAAGAGGAGAATAAAAGCAGAGACTAGAGGTTCTTCTCCAAACACCAATCACCTTCTCTGGACAACAGACCTGCAAGGAACCTGTGTGAGTCTCCAGCACTTCTTGATGGGATCCTCTGTTTCATAGCATACTAGAACCAGACTTCTGTTTTCTTTTTTTTTTGTTTTATTAATTTTAATGGGGTAACATTAATAAATCAGGGTACATATGTTCAAAGAAAACATCTTCAGGTTATCTTATCACTCAATTATGTTGCATACCCATCACCCAAAGTTAAATTGTCCTCTGTCACCTTCTATCTGGTTTTCTTTGTGCCCCTCCCCTCCCTCCTCTCCCACTCTCTCCTCCCTCCCCCCTCCCTGTAACCACCACACTCTTGTCCATTCATTCTAGAGAATATAATAGATTTGAAGAAGTCCTGATCCCTCAACTCTGACACATTCAAAGTATCGTTTAAACCTAACTTTCCACTGAGTAGTCAACATCACATAGAGATGGATGCCAGACATTTAAAACAGATTCTTACATTGGGTAGTTTATTTTTATTTAGTTGTTATGGTTGGACTTAAACTATTTCAGAATTTACTGAATGTGAATAATGGCTTGATTCTTCTTATTTCTTTATTTGAGAATTTGGCAGTATTCATTTAGGATTGGTTGAGATTGGGGTGGAGTGAGGCCTGTCTTTCTCCAGAATTTCTACTGCTGTCATTTGACTCAATTCCTGCTTTTTTGGCTCAATTGCAACCATGTGTCCCTCCGATATCTTTTTATATATGTATTGACAGCTCTCATTTTTCCACTCTGTCCCCCAGAACACACAGTTCTCTTAGCTTTTCTGCATAGATCTTATGGTATAAATTCTCTACCATCTTGTGACTTTCTTCAAAGCTTCCCATCTGTTTTCTTTTGAAGAAAATCCATATAGAAAATGAAAAGGGCAAGTAGAAATAAAAGTGTAAATATATCTTATTTTGATTTTCCTATCTACATCATTTTCCTAGTTTGCTCCTTTGCAGAAACAGTTTACAAAAAGACAATAGGCATGCTATCAATGAGCAATTGGCTTTGGTCTGCATAACATCATGGTTACTAAGTTAAGTTAAATGTGTCTTTCTGAAAACATCACAAGTTAGATTTGGTGCTGATTACAGTGAAAATGTTTAAGTACCAAAAAATAAAAAGTTATTAATGCCATTGGAAAAAAGTTTATTAGATTGGATACATAGTATCTAGTCTGGATGATTCAGAAAAAAGGCTGTGGATAACATTTCTTGTTTTTTAAGTCTTTATCTTAGATGGATAAATACAAGATAACCATAAATCATGCTTTATCAAGGTATCCCTGAAAGGCTGAATAGATTTTGAAGTCATCTTACTTTATCTCATGATAAGCCTTGCTTACACTCTTACTTTGAGACTGAACTACACATGATGAAATAATTTTATATATTATGCACAAACACATGTTTATGTCTACCTATCTGTCTATTTATCTATCTACCTGCATTTTCCTAATACATTTTTATAATGTTGGTCTCTGAACTGAGGTGTTGGTTGTCTGCCATCTCTGTTCCTTTAAAAAAAAAACTAAAAATACTAAGTATGTTTTCTGTGTCCAGAGACTATGTTGTAGGGTTTGTTCATTGACAAACTTATTAACAAAAGTAAGGCACACTATAAAATAATGTCTTTCTGATTAACCAGTGTTTTTAATGTTTTGATTTATCTAGAGTTGATATTCCCACTGGTGACTTTCTTCACCAAGATTTTTTTAAGAGTTCTCAGAAATGAAAGTTCTTTTATCATTCACCTAAGAACACATGGGGATAGTGAACAAAATCATTGACTTTGATTACCATCATAATTGCTAAGGTGTTTTCATTTTTTTATTTGTTTTTTTTGTGTGTGTGACAGAGAGAGAGGAAGGGGCTGTTAGGGACAGACAGACAGAAAGGGAGAGAGATGAGAATCATCAGCTCTTCATTGCAACACCTTAGTTGTTCATTAATTGCTTTCTCATATGTGCCTTGACCAGGAGGGCTATAGCAGAGCGAGTGACCCCTTGCTCAAGCCAGTGGCCTTGGACTCAATCCAGTGACCTTGGGGTCACATTCATGATCCCATGTTCAAGCTAGCAACCCTGCGCTCAAGCTGGTAAGCCCGTGCTCATGCCAGAAACCTTGGGGTTTCAAATGTGGGTCTTCTGCTTCCCAGTTCAATGCTCTATTCACTGTGCCACCACTTGGTCACTATCAACTCACCTGGTTTTCAGGTCAGATTTAGTCTGAAATGACATTGTCAGATCTACTTAATTTATTGAGCCAATTCCTAATAATAAATTTGCATTATAAAGAAGATAAGACCTTGGCAGGTTTATTCAGTGGATAGAATATAAACTTGGTGTGCAGACATCCCAGGTTTGATCCCTGGTCAGGAAACATATCAGAAACAATCATCTGCTCCTCTTCCTTCTCTCTCCCACTTCTCTCCTTCTTCTCCTCCAACAGCCAGGGTCTTGATTAGTTCAAGCATGGTGCCAGGCACTGAGGATAGCTTGGTTGGTTTTATTGTGTCAGCCTCAGGCACTAAAAATAGCTCTGTATTGAAGCATTGGCCCAGAAGAGGTCAAGTCAAGGCACATGTGGGAGTCTGCCTCACTATGTCCCCTCCTATCAGCTATAAATAAATAAATAAATAAATAAATAAATAAATAAATAAATTATTGATTTTAGAGAGAAAAGAGGGTGAGAGAAGAGTGGAGGAAGATGAAGCATTAACACATAGTAGTTGCTTCTCATATGTGCCTTGACTGAGCAAGCTTGGGGAACCAGAGACCTTAGCATTCCAGGTCAATGCTTTATTCACTGAACCACCACAGGTCAGGTCCAAATGTATTGTTTAATATAAAATATCATTTTACTTATTTTTACATTATAGTTTTTTAAATTCTGAATGTACAAAATGAGTCCAGGCCACATTATAGTAATGTTTTACATGAAACATTTTAATAAAATTTCATTATAGCAATTTCTCCATATAAGTGCCTCTCTATCATAGATGAGGTTTAAAAGGCAGATGCTTTTGGGAAAAAAAGTATATATTGACTTCAATTCTGTGAAAGTGAATGTATAGTATTAGATTTCTTTGAGTGTTTGTTTTCAAGGAAGCGATGAATTAGAGATGGAAAAATAGCTGAAAAGAACGAAGTGTCACAGAAGGAGAAAGAATATGAAAAGGGTTGATTAAATGCCCAAAAGCTTCCTTTTTCCTTATTGCACATTTAAATAAAACCCACCCTAATGAAGACCATTCTCTCAAAGCTAAGTAGAGACATTTCTATTCTATTGGATCCTCAGGAGTAACTACCAGTTATTCTAGGGATAACTAGCAGTCACCTTCTTTAAAGATTTCATTTATTCTCTATATAGAACTGTGGAAAAACGTAAACACTACACGGATGCTAGTTTGTCATCTAGAACAGCCTGACCACTATACAAATTCTAGGGAGCGTAAAGAGAGAAATGATTTTTTTTCTATTTCGGTTTATTGTAAGTATAGGTACTAGTATATTCTTCCAATAATGGGTAGAGTCATATCTCAATTGTTTACTCTTCAGGGTCAACTTGACTGCTTTTTGAAGATTACAGTGACACAATAAATGTTAGAAAAAATAAGGTAAATTATCAAAAATAGATGACAGCCTGAAAGTTTCTTAGTAACTGAAAATTAAAAATAAAATCTATATTTCAATTTTAATATGAACAAAATGCTAATTTTAATTTATGCTGAATTAAGCATAATTATGTACTTAAGTAGTGTGACTACTAATTTTGGACATCACAAGGATAATATTTAAAAGCTTCAAACATTCACTATTATTCTGTATTAGTTTCAGATGTATAGGAAAGTGATTAGAAGATCGTGTACTTTCCACGTGGTCCCCCACTGCTTCAAGTAGCCACCTAGTCTCATAAATATTTATCTCAATATTATTGACTGTATTCTCTATTCTGCAAACTGCATCTCTGTGGCTACTGAATGTAAACTGTAATTTAAAAATAAATAAAAAAGGAAAAATCAATGCAAACACTTTACAAATAAATTTAAGTACAGTAAATAAAAATTAAATTACAGAACATTGACTATGAAAAGGATCCAAACATTATGTTATCACATGTTACATTTTAAATTACCATACGTTCTTATCTTTATTTATAAAATCATTTCTAAAATCCTCCAAAGAAAAAAGAATAATGTTCTTACTCCTATGTTTTCTAGCTCATATCAATGTAAAAATGATTTGTTATCAATTTTAAAATTTTAGGAAAGTTTGTTAATTATCTTCAGTTACAACTTATTATTTTTTCTTAATCTTTAAACTCATAGTTGCTTTATTTTACATATTCATCTATTTGCTTACTCATGATCAAAACATTTGTTCTAGTTAGGAGCTGCACAAAGGCAAACAATATACACATTTAACTCTTAGTGTTATGCAGTCTTTGGGGAGGAAACATTTAAGAGAATTATGAAGTCATCACATCGGTTTAAATGCTACAAAGAAGTGTACATGAGATACTATTAGAAGAAAGTGTAAAAGCTCAGAGGGATAAGTGTGAAATTCAATCTCAGGAATAGTAAAGGGGTCTAAGCAAACATGTTCAAGTAAAGTGATGAGAACAAAGTTTCCTCCTTAAATTATATATGTAAGCAATTACTGCAGACTAGCTGAAAAGTTAGTGCAATTGACCCACAATAACATGGTTCATATCACAATGATACATAGGCTAGAGCAGTGGTTCTTAACCTGGGTTCTATCAAACCCTAGGGGTTCGATGAGTCGGTCTCAGGGGTTCGGAGAAGCCTCTGCTGCGGAGGCCAGAATAAAGTAATACCATAATTTGTTGTGAGTTCATGCACTTTGTTGGTTTTGTTCTTTGAGCAAGGTGATGTTCTTGCATGGCTCATTTTGTGCACCAGTAAAAAAAACATATACCTATGTCTTGAATTTGGAAAAAAAAATTATATTTTATTTATCACTAAAGAAGGGTTTGGTGAATGCGCATATGAAACTGGTAGGTTTGGTACCTCAAAAAAGATTAAGAACCACTGGGCTAGAGAAAATTAAATGAGGCATTTTAGGTAACATATTTAATAAATCTCAATTAATTGGATTCAAAGAGAAATATTCTTAATTAACCAATAAATAACAAATGATCAAGTTACAACCAGGGTCTGGACTTCTAGTATTTATTGAAAAATAATATGCTATATTATTCACAGAAATTTTATAATGAAGTGAGAAAAATAATATAAATACTCATTCAGAAGTCTAATAATGACTTATACTCAGAAGTAAGTTTAAAAACTATAAATCTAATGTGTTTCCTCTGATTTATGTGGTTTCTTTGAGGTAGAAAGGCTGTGAATGCTCTGCAAAATAAATGATTAACAAAATGAAGAGAAAACCTAAGAAATGGTAGAAATTATTTGGAAACTGTTTATTAGACAAAAAGTTAATATTTATGACATATATATATATAATTTATACAACTTAATAGTAAAAAAGCAAAAGATCTGATTGAAAGTTGAAGAAGACTTGAACAGATAGACATTCTTCCAAAGACACACAAATGACCAACAGGTACATGAAAAAGTGCTGAACATCACCTATTTTCATGAAAATGTCACTAGGGAAATGAATATCTAAACTACCATAAGATAATCACAAAACACCTGTTACACTGGTTATTATGAAAAAGAAACAAAATACAAACAAGAGATAACAAATATTGCCAAGAATATGGAGAAAAGGAAACCCTTATGCACTACTGGTGAGGATGTGAATTGGTAAGCCACTCTAGAAAACAGTATAGAGGTTTCCCAGTAAATTAGAAATAGAACTAGTATATGATGAGAAAAATGCACTTTTGGATAAGTATCCAAAGAAAATTAAATCACTATCTTGAAGATATATTTTTACCCCAATGCTTAAAGCAGCATTATGCACAGTATGTAAGATATGGAAACAAACTCAGTGTCCAATGACAGGAGAATGTTTTAAAAAATGAGATACATACACACACTATAATATTATTTAGCCATAAGAAATAAGAAAGCCTGTCATTAGCAACACATGTGGACCTTGAAGACATTACAGTAAGAGAAATAAGTTTGATAGAGAAAGACAAATACTGTATGATTTCATTCATGTGTGGAATCTCATAGAAACAAAGAGGTGGTTGTCAGGAGCTCAAGGGTCAGAGGCAATGAAATGCTGATCAAAGAGTACAGACATTCAGGTTTAGATGAATATTTTTTTGGTATTTAATAAACAGTATGATGATGATAGTTAACAATATTGTATCCTATACTTAAAAGGCACAAAGAGAGTAGATGTTAAATGTTCCTACTACCAAAAAAAATAGTTGTGCTAAGTGATGGCTAAATAAAAATAGCAACAACTCCAAATAGAGATAAAAATGACAAAAAAAATCTAAAATAATAATCACACTGCAAAAGATAAATATTTACAACTATTATACAACCTAGTAACTGCACTCCTCATTTTTAATACTAAAAAAATGAAGTCACAGGTTCACACAAAAACCTAAACACAAATGTTTATAGCAGTTATATTCATAACATGCAATCACTGAAGCAATCCAGATGTTCCTTAGAACACCCATATCATGGCATACTCAGAAATATACATGAATGAACTACTGGATGACTCTCCAGAAAATTATCTTGAACAACAACAAAAAATAAACCCCCAAAACAGAAAAAACAAAAAAAAACTTCTCAAAAGGTTATATACTATATGATTGCATTTTTATACTATTTTTTAAATGGCAAAATTACAGAAATGGAGAATAGCTTATCATCACCTGGGGTTAAGCAGGTGGAATGGGAGGGAATTTGGTGTGATGCTTAAAGGAGTACAGCTGAATGATCCTTGTGTTACTAAAAGTATTCCGTATCTCAACTATATCAATTTCATTATCTTGATGGTGATATTGGGGTTTAGTCTTTCATGATATGATAATTGGAAAAACAGGATGAGGGTACACTGCTTCTGCCTGTATTATTTCTTAAAATACAATCTATAAATCTCTCAAAATTGAAAGCTTAATTTTAAAGAAAACTAAGTTGAAGATAAAAATAAGATAGAGACACTACACTGAAAATATTGGTTAGTGGCTCATACAAAATATAATAATTAAGGTATTAGCACTGTTTACATGTGAAGTGATTAAAAATATATAAATACTACAATAAGTATGACACTTTATTTTGAAAAAGAAAACTCTTCAAAGCCTACAGAATTTGCTACTTATTCAATTATTTGGAATGGTTTTATTGTGGTAATTGACATGGCTTTTATATTTTCAAAAATATTACAAAGTTCTGATGAGCTTCTATGGGAAGAAAAAAAAATAGGTTTTTCTCTGAGAGGCTTAGCAACTTTGATTTTTTGGATAGGTTATAGGAACAATCAACAGAATAATAAAGAGCTACACTAGGAAGAAATTTCAGAGCCTAGATAATCTTGTCATTTATTCAAGCAACTTGGTCAGTCATCATGTAAAGATAAATTACTTATTTAGTATTAGGCTGTCATGCATTAAGAATGAAAATAATCTGGGCTACAAAGCATTTTTTTTCTACAAACTAACTCTGTAGAGGCTTGGCAAAAAAATTGGAAAATATAATTATCTTAAATTCATTTTAAGCTGATCTTATTAAATGGAATTCTTCCAAAGTAAGCATTTATAGTAACATTTTGAGGAAAATGTAGTATTGAAATCTGTGTGAATGTGTATTAATTTAATCTATGTGTGCCCATGTTCAGCAACAAACTAGAGAATTGATATCTATTCTTTCTATAGTGATAAAGATGCAAATTCTTTGCATTGTAGGCCTTTCTTAACTAAATCATGGTTATAATAAGTTCAGATATTCAAAGTCTTAAATAGAAGAGAATAAGGGACTTAATAATGAAAGTTAATGAATTCCAATTCGTTTAAACTATATGTTCAGAAAGACTATGTTTCATTGGGGAGCTTTTGCCAACTTAGTGAGAATTTTCTGTCCTGCATATAAGAAATATGCCTGGTCATACAATCAAGGTCACTGATCAAACATTACTAGGGAAGACAAAAGGTGTTTGAAGGGCAATTGATCTCCAGACCTGAACTGTGACCTTGATACATGGCATTTTTTCTTTTATTAGAAAATAGCCATTAACAATGATTTTGTTTAGAATTAATCATTGGAGAAAGGAAGCAAATTCTCACACTGTAAGATGGAAAATAGCTCTAAAACAAGCTTCAAAATTATTTTCTCATTATATCTTGCTTTTTTGGTTTCAAGGACAGAAGCCATCTGATGAAGTAATAAAAACACTTCATGCAGCACTGGATTTGATGATTTTTCAAGTTATGTTTTTAGAATTAGGCCATGTAAACCTCAAGAGATCTTCTCTGTTCCACAGGCAAATGCATTACTTAACTGTTTTAGAATGTTCTGAATGCTTGTTGATGAATATAAACTAACCAACTAGCCACTCTGAAACCAGGTCCCATCTCTGCCCATGGTGTGTGTCTAAACATGCATGTGAGAGAAAGTTAGAAATGAACATTATGAGTCAGAAATATGTGAAATAGGCAAATGGACAAGGTTTTGCTCAATAAGTGGACCTGGAGAGAGAGAACATGACTTCCCTGAAGGAAAACTGCCATAAGTTAAGTATAAATCTGGAAAATGGGGCCAAATTGCACACCAGTCCTTACTGGCAGAGAGCACAATGGGCCTGATAAAGTGTGAGACTGTGTCTGGCCATTAGGCCATTCAAGGACACACACACAAGCATAATGAGGGTGTGTGTGCACATGTGCGCATGCACACACACGTCCCTTCCCCAGTTCTCTTGGAACTGTGACTCACAGAAAAGAACCATGTTACTGAGATTCAGTTGTAATGGAATATCCTTTAGAAACAACTGGGTGTAAAAGTGGAGGGGGAGAAAAATTAGTATAGTACTTAGAAAAGCTGCAATGACAGAGGTGGTGGTAATAGCAAAGAAGATAGCAAAAAATATCTGTTTATATGTATAGTAGGGATGTATCACAAAACTTTGGTATATTATGAACTGAACTATATCTTATTTTTTTATTATTCAGTTTGATTTTTTAAATAGTCTAATTTAGCTGGAATAAAAGAAACTGAAATAAAAATTGGTTAGAGACCTTTTGTATTCATAAATCTGTGCTCAACTTGTAGGAACCTTATGGAATGTCAAAAGGCAGGAGAGCCTTCTTGTCTATGGCCTTACCGCCCAGAATGCACCTGATTCATCTGATCTTGAAAGCTAAGCAGGGTCAGGCTTGGTTAGTATTTGGATGGGAGGGCCCTCTCCTCATTGCCTTATTCAGGTAAGACGCCCATCATCCTGTCTCGTTGTTGGCCAACAAGCCTTGTAGGCAAATGTTAAGTTTTTCCCCAAGCTGTTTCATTCTCACTGATCTAAGTGACGCATGTGTGATGTACTGGGGGTCATGAGAATTATCTTTTGATGCTCTGCTTCCCTGGGGAACCAAAATCAGGACCAGGTCTGGACAGCCTTATTAGTCTAGACCCGCTCTTGGGGCAGTACTATATCCTGATGTGTTCCCGGAGGACTTCTGCCTTTCTAAGTGTCTTTCAAGAATTCCTAAAGGAGTCCTCCTCTCTGCAAGACCCACTAGCATCTTAATCTAATTTTTCTTCCTCCTCTCTTTTCTGCTTTAATACAGTGCAGGCTGTTCTACTTGGACCACTTTGGCGAATGGAAATAGATTGCACTGTGTCTTTTGGGACCATTATACGCTAGAGATAATAGAAGTTTTGTCAATAATAGCTGAATTCTTCCTAATTTATATACCTGGTATCTCCTTAGTTTACGTTAAGGACAAAAGCTTGTGGAGATAAAAATCTTAGAACATAATTTTTTTTTTCTGCATTCTTCTCTGTCCAATATTTATCTTAGGGCAAAGAGCCTAAAAAGGCCTCTATGATTTATTTTAAGGAAAAATGGATGAGTAGAGAAACAAAAGGAGAAATTATAGAAAAAAGAGAAAAAAATTTTTGAAAATCTTCTGTAGTACAGGCATTAAAATGTTATTTAACACTAGAGCAAGTGGTAAGAAATACTCAAATGTGAGAGACATGTGAATTTCTTAAGAACAGTGTTAAATAAAGTTAGTTCATACTTGATAAGGACTATGGAACATAAACCAATGCATATCAAAGGCACACAGAGAACCCATTCATCTCCAATTTTCCTTTTTAGGTAATCTTTCAAATGAACATAAGACCATCAATATTGAAGTTAGTTATTTACTGAAATTAAATCAATCAGTTATATACTATACCAGTGTGGCTTCCAACTGAGATTGGTAAAAGTTTGCACATTTGACACCAACTAAAACTAAATACTCATTAGTTATTGTATGCAAATAGTTAGGTTTCACTTTCTTACTAATTTGTTCAAGTACACCGGGTAGTGTTAACAAAACAATTCAATCCTTATAGCAGAATCAATGTTACCACTTCATTTGTCTAGGTGAGAGCAAAATTGATAGAACACGAGATTTTATAAATGTGATATCATAATAATAATAGTATCAAATAATTATTATGAGTCAAGTTTTATTTAATTCATAACCCATTTAATCCTTATGACATCCCTATGAAGTATACACTATTATTATCATTTATAGGTAAGGCAACTGAGGACATAGCTTGCTCAAGTTAGTGGATGAGTCAGGATTTATACCCAGACAACCTGATTATAGAGTCCATAAACTTACCTCCTTTCTCTGCATCCCAGAAGTTTCATTTCCCTTAGACCTCATAGAATAAGGAATAGCTGGAGCACAGAGGACAGTCAAGGCAACATTGTTGTTTTCACCCTAATTATTGAAAAATTTTTAATAAGTTCATGTCAGTTTATTTGTACTGATGAAAATATAAATTTGTTCAGTTGATTAAAGTCTTTACATGAGAGAATATATTGCTTAGGTGTATATAGTTACCATTTCCCTAAGGCCTGTTAAAAGGTTTCCTTTTTTCTTAGTGATTGTTGTCAATCTGTATCTGAGTACTTGAGCTCACAAGGAAATGTAAAGGGCAAACCAGTAATGAGGGTCTTAAGGGAAAAACAAAAATATAAGTTTAAATTACTTTCCCAAAGGAACTCACGGATCATATCATTCTATTACACAAAATTTTCAGAACAGAAAATATGTAGAGAAGAAAATTTGGAGTCAGGAAGACGGAATGAAATGTGTACTTGTTTGCAGTGTCTTTTTTTTTTTAAGTGAGAGAAGGGATGCTAGTGAGACAGACTCCCACATGCATTCCAACTGGGATCCATCCAGCAAGCAACCCCCATCTGGGGTCACTGTTCTTCCCATCTGGGGGTGATGTTTGTAACAGAGTTATTTTTGCACCTATGGTGGAGGCTCCACAGAGCTATCCCCAGTGCCTGGGTCTGATGTGCTTGAATCAATTGAGCTATAGCTGTGGGAGGAGAAGGTGAGGAAGAAAGGGCGGGGGGGGGGGGAGGAGAAGCAGATGGTCACTTCTCCTGTGTGCCTTGACTGGGAATCAAACCCAGACTTCCACATGCCAGGTCGTTGTTCTATCTCTGACCTTCTAGCAACCGTCCAGGGCTATGCCCTGTGACTTTAAGAAAGTTACCTGACTTCTCTGATCCTTAGTTTCATAATTATAAAATACAAATAGAAATGTAAGCTGCGATAAAGATGAAATGATATAATATAAATCCACCTTGAACAATGATGGTAGTTACTTCTTATTAGCAGCTGTTGCTGTTTGAGTAAGATCATTGTAATGGTACCTATTAAAATTGAGTTTTTGCTACCAAACCTCTGATGTCACCCAGTAAGTTTATCAGTTGACCATGAACCATTTTTGTCTCTACTCACATGTGTCACAGAACACCATGCCCTCTGTCACTTACTAATAAGCCTGATGGTTCTAGGCAAGTTGCTAATGTCTCTACATTTTAGTTTACTCATATAAAAATAGGTATAATAGTAGTATCTTCACTGGTGGTTATAAAGATGAAGTAAGTTATTTATAAATTTCTCAAAGTAGTGACTTACACTTAATTAGCACTAAATACATGTCTAATGAATACCTTCACAATGTATTTCTGATTTAAACTATAATAATGAATTAAATGGGATGATTTTTTGAAACCACATTCATTTCTGATATTCTTTGATTTATAATTCAAAAAAACAAACAAACAACTGCCAATTGGTCCATATCTTATAGAGGTAATCAGAGTTATAAGCTTTTGGATATTTAACAAATACAATTTTAAAAGACTGATTAGTTCAGCCTCACAATGTTGGCCTGAAGTCACCTTTATTTATGTTACCACAATATATGTGAGTATTTTTTAAATTGAAATAGTGATGTACTTTGTATAGTTAAAGTGAAATAGGTAAATAAAATCTTGAATTTATTATATATTTCTTAAAATATCTGACTTTATATATCTCCATCATAAGAGCTTGAGTTTAGGCAGGAAGAAAGGAAGAAGCCAGAATTATAGTGACATTACCTTGATGTCAAGGATTGTGATTATTAATAGCAAAATAACACAGTATTATGGATATAGGTGATCTGCAGTCCAAGTCAGTACTTTCCTCCTGTTCTCAAGAGTTCTGTCACATTAATCTACAGTCTCTTTCCAACCAATCGAATCATTCTTATTTATGAACTCCATTCGCCACACTGGATTCTAAGTGTCCCAGACTTATTTCTGATCCAAGTGTATGATTAGATACTGACTGAATCAGTCTCTCAGACAAGAGATGAGACACCTTGTCAAGGTTATAGTCAGTAATTCAGACACTTCATCTCATACAATTTAGAGTTAGAAGGTGGTAGCTGCATTTATTTCTGTTAAGTGAGCATTGGAGATAAATGGAATTGTCCATTTTCCAGTTTAACATTTTTGTTAAGATGGATAATGGATAGCTAAAAGCAATGGAGATATCTGAACAAAAGAAGAATAGAGTCAGGAATTTAGCTTGCTTCATCTGTCTAAAATAACATCTATTTTTTGCCTAATTTAGAAATCTGAATGGTCCCCATTCATTAAGTTTATTTTTGGAAAAACCTAAGCATATGAGAATCATTTAAGTGATTATTAACTATGATTTTTTTGGAGTATAGTATTGCAATGCCATAGAAACCCCAAACAAAGGTGGAAGGTAACATCCAGCTTGAAAGTCAAATTTAAAAATAAATATTTTAAAAATATGGTTATGATTAGACTTAATTGGATGATTTTTAAAGAAATCAGAAGGTGGAATCTCAAAGTATAAAGTTAAGGAAATATAGTTAAGTTTTTTTCAAAAAAAAACACACATAGATTATGCTTGATTTCTGCAAAGGAAGCCAGAAGCAAGAATTTTAATAACCCATCCAAATGGCCATCAAGAGACAGTAAGATTCTTTCCAGTCACCTACAAAATTACTGGTATTGACTTTCAAAATATCAATGAAAAAAATTAAAACTCTTTTGTCTTTTCCTGCTGTTCAGTGGTGACTCTATTGATTTGTGCTAAAGACATGAGATGAGCAAGGTGGTTCAATGTGACTACCCCACTGACTTTAGAGCTCAACAAAATATTAATTTTTAAACTTCTTGTTCCTTTTGGCCATATCTGTCTCTTGGTTTAGCTATTAATCTTATTTTCAAAGTCAAACTAAAGTTCCTCTCTGCTAAGTCTTGTTAGGAAGCACAGCAAGGGAAAGGTTAGTGGTACCCATTCCTTGATTGCTGAATGCCTGAAGTCTTTCTGGATGGCTAGATGATGCAATGTTCCCTGTGAGTTCCTTGCTGCAGTCCTACTGTCCTATAACCCGGTATAGAATTTTACAATCCTTCTCATTATTAGCATATTTCAATAAAGTTCAAATTTGTATAGCCTCAAAGCCATTAACATTTTGTAACATATTCTGAGCGGCACATTTATCATTCAATAAAATATCTGAGAAGAATGCTCTTCTGATATATTACACTCCTTTGTTCATCATTTAAAACTTGAGACATCCACCAGCATATGCATCTTATTTAAAGTGTCAAAAGAGGGCAAAAAAATTACACTGACTTAAAGAGACTTGTTACTTAAACTTCAGGGATCACTGCATTCATTTCCTCTTTTCAATGTTAACCATTTTTTTCCCTGTTTTTCTTACCATTCTCTTTTAAATGGAACTCATAAGGAGGAAGGAAATGGGTAATTAATCACCTTTTAAAGAACAGTTTTGAAAACAAAATTCTGGGTAAAGATAATCAAACAATTATTTATCCATTCATAAACAAGGCAATATAAAATATCTATATCCCTAGAAACATTTTCTTTGCAGATTAATAAATTTGCAAAATATTACCAGACTTTTAGGTAGATGAGACTACAAAATTGAAATTTCTTACTTGTGTAGAGAAACTCAATAAAAGTATTAAAGTATAAAGAGAGGGTCTTGGAGTTTAAAAAATTAGAGTGTTGATCCATTTTGTCACTCTTCAGGAATAGATTATGTGATAAATCACTAATGAACATCAATATCTTTATGCTGGGTAGAGGCTCAATATTACTGCTTACTTTATATGCACTATATGTAGTATTATTGGAATAGAATGAATGACCACCTCCAAGCTGTGATGTGAAAGACTCTTCTGCTTAAGTTCCCTATTTCTTTTTTTATTTTTGATAGTGTAAATGTCACCACCTGCGATATAATTCTTCAGCAGTTCTCAAATTTGGTTGGATTTTGATTCACTTGGGATGCTTGTTAACAAACAACAAAGATGTCCAACGCCCACATAAAAGAGATTCTCTTGGTAGGTAGTCTGGGATTGAGCCTTGACTTATGCAATTTTACATGCTTCTTATGCGATTCTGATAGACATTTAGTTTAGAAAATACTGAGTTAAGATACTTCTTTAAAAATTCATGCGATTTCATACATAGGTGGGACATAAAAGTGAGACTATGAGACATGGACAAGAGTGTGGTGGTTAAGGGGTGGAGGGAGGGAGGAGAGGGAGGGAGAGGGGAGAAGGGAAGGGCACAAAGAAAACCAGATAGAAGGTGACAGAGGACAATTTGACTTTGGGTGATGGGTATGCAACATAATTGAGTGATAAGATAACCTGGAGATGTTTTCTTTGAACATATGTACCCTGATTTATTAATGTTACCCCATTAAAATTAATAAAATTATATATATATATATATATATATAATTCATGTGAAATACAAATGTCCCTAGGAAATAAGATATTATCATACACTTTTGTATTAAGTTGAAGTACTTTTTCTAATTTATTTCTGCCTCTTAAGATGAGCCTCACATACCAAGGCCAGTGTGGTATAAAAGAATTGTCTGAAGGTGGATGTGGGTGATGGGTTTCTAGACTTGGTAGGCAAAGCCTGCATACCACTGAGAATATGAGAAACTACTTCTGAGAAGGAAGGAAGGGCAGCTCTAAATTTATGGCCCAGAGCCAGTACAGTGAAGCTGGGATGTGAATCTCTGGGCCAGGGATAAACGGTGATAGTAAAAGACTTGATTTGGGAGGGGTGAACGTACAATACAGTGTAGAAACATTTTGTAAAATTGATTCCCTGAAACCTGTTTAACTATGTTAACTGGTGTCACCACAATAAATTTAATTAAAAAAATTAAGATGATGATCAAAAGCAAACAAACAAATGGATTCAAGGAGAGAGATTCTGTTTTGGAGTCCAATATAATTTTTTTTTTATTTGGATCATAGTTTTTTGACCTGATAAAGAGTTCATAAAACTCCAAGAAGAAAACTCCAGCAGGAAAAACTCCAGATTTCTGATGTCAGCGTAATATTTTCCTGCTCAGGAATAATTTTTCATCTCTATTTCTGTGGTAGAATTAGTGAAACTAGTTAGTGAAAAAAGAACAGTGAGACAAAAAGCATTTTTTTCAAACTGAAGTTAATAAACTAAAACAACTTCTGTCCTTGAAAATAATTTACATATATCATAAACCGAGTAAAAGGATATAAAATAGACTGATATCCTGAATCACATAAAATAATCTATTGGAGTCAATAGGTTCACTATTAATGATGCTTTTATTAAAATTTTCAATAAAACATGGGCTGGCCCTGGCCACTTGGCTCAGTGGTAGAGCATTGGCTTGGCATGTGGATGTTCCAGATTCAATTCTTGATCAGGGCACACAGTAGAAGTGCTCATCTGTTCTATCACCTCTCCCCTCTTGCTTCTCTCTCTCTCTCTTTCTTCTCCTCCTCTCCTGCAGCCACGGCTTAATTAAAGCAAGTTGGTCCTGGGTGCTGATAATGGCTCCTAGGCCTCCACCTCAGGTGCTAAAAAATGGCTCTGGTTACAATGGAGGAAGCACCCCACATGGGCAGAGCATTGCCCCCTAGTGGGCTTGCCCGGTGGATACCACTATGGGCTCATGCTGGAATCTGTCTCTGCCTCCCATCCTCTCACTATATAAAATAAATAAATAAATTAATTAATTAAAAATCAATCAATCAATTAATTAAAAATAAATAAATCATGGGCTGATATAATGCATGTCCTGGCAAGTATACTATATTTCAAAATCAAGTAGTTTATAACTAACTAATGATATATATGTCAATTCTTTTCCTGTTAAATTAAAAAGAAAAAACTTGTGGAAAAACTAACTTATGCTTCCGAATGACTTTTAGTTTTTCATATGGGAAAAGTCAAGATTTAAAAAGAGAAAGATAGAAAATTACTCCTTTTAAATTTGAAGAAGAATTTGTCAAAAATATTATTAACATCATTTCTTTGTGGAAAACCCCTAAGATGTGAAGACATGAATGACATTTCATAATATTACACCTGTAATCATTCCAATGTTGAAAAAGAATCTTATGAAGCAAGATGCACATGTCTTCAAGGTGTTTTTCTTTGTTGATTATTGTTGTATTTATTTATTTATTTTGCAAATAAGGAAAAAGAATTTCATTCATTTCATACAGACACATGGTGAATCATAGGTTTTATTTGTCATTGTACAGCTTTGATAGAAAGTTATTACTGCCATGAAGATAAAATATGAAACATTAATTATATATTTTAAAATAATCTTAAAACAACAAATCTTAAAGGAATTAGTTTACCTCTCTGGTACTCAATCTCTGCTCTTCAAAATGTGATGATATTTAGGCTTTGGCCAGGTATCTCATTTTATTAGAATTTAGTTAGATACACCAAGGTTGTGGGTTTGATGTCTGGTCAGGGCACATATAAGAGTCAATCAATGAATGTGTAAATAATCAGAAAACAAATCAAGGTTTCACTGTTTCTCTCTCCTCCCTCTCTAAAATCAGTAAGCTAAAAACAGCTTTTAAAAATGTGATGATGTAAAAAAATCCCTTAATCCCTAATGTTCTTTAATAGTGTTTATAAAGTATAAATCCATGTCTTCACTCTCTATTTTGAAAAATGCAAAATATTTCACTTTAGGTAGAAAAAGAATGTCACTTTCATGCTGATGTTGGCTGTCTTAAGAATAGGTTATAGTTATTAATCTAAACCAGTGGTTCTTTTTTTTTAATATTTTATAAATTTCCAAGAAGTGTTTTTTTTATTTTTATTTATTTGTTTTTTTTAGAGAGGAGAGAGAGAGCGAGAGAGAAAGGGGGGAGGAGCTAGAAGCATCAACTCCCATATGTGCCTTGACCAGACCAGTGCAGGGTTTTGAACTGGCGACCTCAGTGTTCCCACGTCGACGCTTTATCCACTGCACCACCACAGGTCAGGCTAAACCAGTGGTTCTTAACCTAAATTCTATCGAACCCTAGGGGTTCGATGAGTTAGTCTCAGGGGTTCGGAAAAGCCTCTGCCGCAGAGGCCAGAATAAAGTAATACCGTAATTTGTTGAGTTCATGCACTTTGTTGGTTTTGTTCTTTGAGCAAGATGATGTTCATGCATGACTCATTTTGTGCACCAGTAAAAAAACATTTACCTATGTCTTGAATTGTGAAAACAAAAATCATATTTTATTTATCACTAAAGAAGGGTTCGGTGAATGCGCATATGAAACTGGTGGGTTCAGTACCTTAAAAAAGGTTAAGAACCACTGATCTAAACTTAAACATGCCTGTGGAGGAAGGAAATGGAAATACCTGTTATTTTTGTCGTACTGTGTGGGGTATGTCTACAGAACATATGTGGAAATGATTATTGAACATTGACTTGGGAACTGCTCTAATTTATATAATTTCTTTTTGTAAGGATAATTTTCTGACCTATTAATTCTTTTACACTCTTTCCAAATAAAAGTTTAAAATAAAGCCTGAGTGACAAGGGCAACTTCAGGAAAGTGAAACAAATTGATTTCTAGTGAGTATTTAGAAAAAGCAAAGAACATGTAACAAATCACTCAGAAAATTACTATGCAATTTATTATGAAAATTCTTTGCCTTTTATAGTATCAAAACACAAGGGAATAGGAGAGAGAGCCTAAACAGCCAATTTCCTTTTCTTAACCTTTGGCTGTCCATTAGCAGAGTCAAGTTGCATGTGCGAAACTGAAGATGTTTACAACTTTGGTGAGAAATAAAATGACAAAAAACAAAAGACACTAAACTATAAATATTGGGAATATGCAAAAAAGAGTAAGACTTTTTGAAAAAATTTGAATTATTTAAAGTGTTTTTTTTCTATTATTTCCTGATTTTTGTGAGTGTGAGTGTGTGTGTGTGTGTGTGTGTGTGTGTGTGAGAGAGAGAGAGAGAGAAAGAGAAGGGGAAGTGAAGAAAGAAAGAAAAAGGAAAGAAGGTAGATAGGTATTCACAGTTATTTTTCTTAGGAACATTAAAACAATTTAGAAGAACGTTTATCTTTGAATTTATCACTAACACAATGATTGCTTGAGTCAAGGCAGTGATTTGTTTGTGCATAGAATTTAGATTACAAGAGCAGTCCATTTCTGAGACTAACACCTCATGTGGTGGGCTCCTTCATAGTAATGAGAGAATAATTTTACTTACCCTCTGTTGGTCAAAAAAGTTTGTAAATATGATATATGTGTGTAAAGCCAGTGCTCACGGCCACCATCACAGCCACCTGGCTCATGCAGGTTTGCATTAGATTTGGACAGTCGGTAATAAAACAATGGAGCCAAGATCTGGTGGGCCATTAGCTTTAATCCCAGCTTGCACCCTGCGGGCAAGTAAAAACATACACTGGACTCCAAAACACACTCATTCAGTGCTAACAAAGCTACTGACTTATCCGAGTTTCCTGGAATCAAAGGCTTCTAGCTCACCAGTCTTATTCACCTCTGTTTCCCATCTCCTTCTTCTCCCTGCATAAACTCTGCACAAACTGGCTTCTCCTCAGCACTCTGCCATCTTGGCTGCTTCTCCTGGCCTCCTCCACATGGGCTTTCTCTGCTCTCCTCTCTAATGCTAATCTCAGGAACCAAGAGAGTGAGCAAGCTCCCGGTCTGCCCCACTTTATAATATAGAAATCCAAACCTTTAATCCAGTCTACAAACAAGGAAGTCTCTGATACAAAGTCACTTATCTGAAGCATAATTGGAGGATTCCTCATGAGAGTGCACCACCTCACATCATACAATCAGTCAAGGGTGTGGGGAAAAGCTTACTCTTAACACTAAGCCTTAGGCTATAACGACCCAGCCTGCCCAAAGCCTGTCCCCCACACACATTAATATCAAAAGACTTCCATGTGGGCAGCGCCAAAATATCTATGTCCTTAGAAACATTTTCCCCCACAAACAACGCAAACTATAAGCGAGCAAACATATCTATATATATATCTATATCTATCTATATCTATCTATCTATCTATCTATCTATCTATCTATCTATCTATCTATCTATCTATCTATATATATATATATATATATATCATATTTACAAACTTATTTGACCAACACAGAATAAACTCCTATTTTATGATCCAACCTGTCATAAAACTTTCTTTTTCCTTCTTTTTTCTTATTACTTTTAGGAATTCTCCATGTTCCTATTTTTCTTTCTTCCCTGAGCTCTCCTTCTTACTCTTTTTCATGCTACCTTGTTTATTTCCACTTATAGCACATATTATAACACAACATCATCGTATTTGTTGCCTCTTATAGATTTCCCTACTCTTAAAGGGTTATGGTCAAAAAGTATCACAAATAGGCTATCCATAATGTCAATTTTTAATGAATAAATAGAATAGTTAATTCCCCAGATGTAAAAATAAAGCAAGTGCTACGTTTTCCTCCAGTATGAAGTATTTGTGAATTAAGATGACGACTTCAGTAAAATACAGTAAAAAGATAAAAATAAATAAAGTGCTTTGTTTCTGAACAATGCAAGATTTAAAAATTCAGAGAAAAATGTATTTTGGGTTTAAAAACACCATCTACTTAAACTGCTAAGATTGTACATGAAAAGACACAAAGGACAAAATGGGACCAAAATAACTGTTTAACTCAAAGAAAATGAGTAAAAACTACAACCAAAATTTTATTCTTAGGCATGCTTTGTGCTCTTACTTTTCAAATAACAATAAATCAAGAGCATGAACAATTTACATGAAGGACAAGAAAGAGCCATTTTCCTTAACTTAAACCTTTCAAAGCAGTTATATTGAGTAACTTATATTAATCACTGCTTATTCTTATTTTTTAGGTTTACTGAATTTTTTCTTTTCCTTTTCAAGGATTGATCTCTGCTTCTCATAAAATTTTCTAAATGTTTTACCTATTTCTGACAGATAATGGCAAACACTAATCTAGGCCTTGAACATAACCTGTGCTCCTGTTCTCATGTTTAACATACTTTGAACTCCCTGGCCTATACCTTATTTCCCAATTCTTTGACTTCTTTCTTTATGCTCCTCACTGTGATCAAAACTCACTAACCATCCAGAGTCTTTATCTCGTGATTTCTAGACCATTACCTGAGTCTTGATTTTCTCTCTCAGGCCATACACATTTCTGTTTTATCTGATATATTCAATAGATCATAAATTTTGACAATGTCATTTTTTCTATCCCCATCCTGCCTGGACTGAGTGCCTCTAATTTTCATCCTCATATTTCAGCATGATGGAAGTGCACAGAAAATTTAGCATCCAGCCTAATAAATAGCCCAACTGAAACTAGATGAAGCATTTTACAAAGATCTTTTGAATCAAGTTTCTAAATATTTTGTTTCGATCTTAAGAATGTTGGTGACCTTAGCTCATTGAGGACAAAGAAAGATGATTTCAATATCATTTAAAATTTTTCAGGACCCAAACAACCAGCCCTTTTCAAATCAAATTTGAAAAGGATGCATTTATATTGTATAGAATCCTGTCTTCCTTAATTGTTATAAAGTGCTTTCCTGTCAGAAATAATTGGCAAGTAAAAGGATGTCACAGACAAATTTCAGTATTGAATTAGAGATCTGAAGAGTGAGCGTTGGAATAATTTGGAAATATGAACTATCTCTGGCTGACTTGTTTCAACCCCCTTATATTTTTACTGAGCATTCATTTAGGTAGCTTAATTTACTTTTTTATGTGCTTTAATATACTTTTATACATTTATTTCATTGCTACATACTTTAAAATTAGGCATTAATTATAAAGTTTAAAAGTATCTTTTACAGCCCTGGCTGGTTGTCTCAGTGGTAGAGCGTTGGCCTGGATTGTGGAAGTCTCAGGTTCAATTCCTAGTCTGGGCACACAGGAGAAGTGCCCATCTGTTTCTTCACCCTTCCTACTCTCCTTATCCCTATCTTTCTCTTCCCCTCTCTCAGCCAAGGCTCCATTGGAGCAAAGTTGATCCAGGCACTGAGGTTGGCTGCATGGCCTCCATCCACCTCAGGCGCTAGAATGGCTCTGGTTTCAACGAAGCAATGCCCCAGATGGGCAGAGATCGCCCTCTAGTGGGCATGCTGGGTGGATCCGGTTTGGGTGCATGCAGGAGTGTGTCTCTCTGCGTCCCTGCTTCTCATTTCAGAAAAAAAAAAAAGAAAGAAAGAAAAAGTACCTCCTATAAACTCCAAACTGGATAACCTATATCTTATCACTTGATTAACTAATGTATAAAATGTTTTGAAAAATTTTTGACACTGCTAAGAAATTAAACCTCAAATCAAATAAAATCAATGTTATTAAATAAGTATATGATTTCATTAGACATTTGAAAGGAAATGCGTTTCCTCTAAGATCTTTTGAACTTCTGTACCTTGAGAAGAATAATTCACTTGATATGAACCCTGAGAAGGAATTTATCTGCCAAGATGGATACCTTATGGTCAACCAAGGGTCCACATTTTGTGAATAATAAGAGTCTAGCAGCCATTGGCTAACATGGGTTGCTCCTGAACTCTCAGCGTCCTTAGTTATGTCCTGCTTCTTTACACCATCTGAGTCTGCCACTGCAAGAAAAACCTGTTTTTGTCTTTCTACCATCAGTCTGAAACTTTCTATTCAATCAAGACTGAACAGATTGCATTCTTGTTTGCATCTACAACAACCAATCAGAACCCCACAATTCGGATACCTCATTTACCTAGAATGAACCTACTTGAAAACTTGGGTGGAAACTTTTGCTATAAAATGTGACCTCCCCTTTGTCTCAGTGGAACACGATTTAGGTTTCTACCTGAATTGATGATCTTCCAGACTGAAGCTCTGTTTGCTCCAATAAATGCTTTTATTCTTTAGTACATTGTACAATTAATTTTGTTTTGCAAGGTATACCTGAGCTGCATCTTTATGTAAACCAGTTTTGCTGTTCCTTCACATATTTTAACATGATTGACAGCTATATTATCCCAATTATTCAAACAAATGAGGGATTTTATTTCAGGAAATTAAAGTGTGGGTTTTTCTGTCTAGTCCTTATACCCTCAGGTTAGCTCTTCAGACTGTTGTTTGTTTTCTTTTCATTGCACCAAAATATTCTAAGGCTTCCCTCTGCTAAGTCTCTCTAACATATTTGAAAAATTGTTCTGGCTGCTCTAGGCATTGTTTTAGTACCAGAACTATATTCTCTAATAGTAAGCATTTGCCTTTTGTAAGCATCATTTATTAAGCCAATTAAAATGATATTATAATTAAAGTGATACTAGCTAAACATTTATTAAAACCACTTAATTATAAAAACAAATACTAATGTGAGCTTTAACAAGTTTAATACTGACTCAGTCTTTAAAAATAGAGGCTGGCTTTTAACCCTTCCAGATCTCTCCAAACAACATTTAAATGACTGCCTTCAGTTGCCATTACAGGACCCAGGGCCACCACAGAGAGTTATATAAGTTGTTTATTGCATGATGAAATCAAACTGAGAGAAAGCAAGCGGAAACTGGAATTTATACTACATTCTACTTGCCAAGTCCACTCCCCAGCATGAGCTACATCATTCTATAAAATATAGCGACATTTTCTTAACTGATACAAATAAACTAGCTCTTTGCCAAGCAGTGTATTCCTGGAGGGAAACCTGCCTAGAAAGGATACTGAGTAAATCAGAAAAAGCTAAGAACCATATGATTTCACACATAGATTGGATATAAAAATGAGACTCATGGACATAGATAAAAGTAAAGTGGTTATCAGGGGGAGAGAGTGGGGTGGAGAGGGTTGGTGAAGGCTTCATTAAGAGGCATAAATATATGGTGACAGAAAATGATTTAACTTTGGATGATGGGTACACAACACAATCAACAGTTCAAATGCTGTAGAAATATTTACCTGACACCTATGTACTCTTATTAATCAAAGTCACCACATTAAAATTAATTTTCTAAACAAAAAAAGGAAGGATACTGATTTTTTAGTTAAATTTGCATAAAGGCACAGGTGGTGGTCCTGTTAAGACCAGTTATGTTCACCTTGTATAATGATTATTTCTTCCATTTGAAAATTTACAGATATCAATATGTCCAACTTTCCCAATTGTATCTCACTGAATATTGAATCTGAGAAGTCTCTCCAAAGGTGTTATTTATTTACTATCCTTTTTATTACTTCATCTAAATCACATTGTTTTAAAATATTTTCTCCAAATTCTGAATATTTTAGGTTGTTTTAATATGTAACATTTCAATTGTTAATGAATTTGTAACCATTTTTAAATCTACCCCATACAACATAGTCACATTGAGAATATTGATTTGACTCTATGAGTAAGAAGCTCTGTTTAACAGATATGTGAGAATAGATATATATGTAAGAACTATTAATATAAGATAATTAAATTATGAAGTCTAAGATATAAAAGTTCTGTTATTGGTTTTAGAAAGTATATTATAGATCTTATACTTAGGGTACAAATGTTATCCAGAAAATGATGTAGAATTTCCAATTTTTTCAAATATTTTTACTAGTTTTACCTGTATATTTGATACTAGATATATGCCTGTAAGGAACTGTGCTCATAAAGCTATGGTCTATTAAACTATTCAACCACTCATTTCATCCATTTTTAATGAAATCTAGATGCAATAAAGTCATTGACATCATTGGTCTTTCTCCATCAGTGTAGGGAATACTTGCCCCCATCCTTGGATAAGGATTAATTTCTAGATCTTAACCCACTTTTCTTTCCCCACAGATTCTCTACTGTGGGAAAAAGCAGGAACACCCTCTGGAGCCCTCTTCTGCTGATGTTCTGCCCCTCTGAGGCCACTGCTTCATTGCTCTGCAACCGAGCTATTTTAGTGCCTAAGGTGAGGCCATGGAGCCATCCTGAGCACTGGGGATAACTTGCTCATTTCAGCCTGGCTGCAGGAGGGGAGGAGAGGGGAAACAAGGGTGGAGATGCAGATAGTTGCTTTTCCTGTGTGTCCTGACTGAGAATTGAACCAGGAATTACAAACGCCAGCGAAGTTCTAATGCTGAGCCAAATGGCCAGGGCCAGAAGTGTAGCATTTTTAATTTAAACTGACTATAAAGGTTGCCTTGCTCAATGTTTATTATGGTGCCAGAGTTTTGAAAGGCCGGTGAAGTTTGGAAGACATTCTGCTGGTTTCTTGGATTACAGATTGCATTAACCACCCACTACTGGAGGAGCTGGTCTCTTTCAAGTACAATGACCTGCAGAATCTGGACAAGAGTCTGGTCCTCCGGGCTAACCTGGCGGTATGGGCCTGTGCAGCAGGACAGTAGTAGTGGGTGGGGTAAGTAAGGTTTTTCATCACCTATTTAGCAAAAGAATCATATTTAGTTAATGAATGATAAACACAATCAGTGATAACTTTTGTTTCTTTTTGTTTGTTTGTTGTTTTGTTGAGAGAGAGGGTAAGGGACTGGGACAGACAGACAAGAAGGAAGAGAGATGACAAGCATCAAATCACAGTTGCAGCACCTGAGTTATTTGTATACTGCTTTCTTATATGTGCCTTGACTGGGGGGCTCCAACTGAGCCAGTGACCCTTTGCTCAAGCCAGCAACCTTGGGCTCAGGCCAGTGACCATAGGGTCATATCTATGATTCCACACTCAAACTGCGACCCTGCACTCAAACGGGTGAGCTCGTACTCAAGCCAATGATATTGGGGGTTTCAAACCTGGGTCTTCAGCATTCTAGGCCAGCGCTTTATCTACTGCGCAATTGCCTGGTCAGGTTGATACATGATGTTTATTACCAAAGAGATCCTAATTGGTGATAGAAAGTCCTTTCTTAACAACTTGGTTATAAATGGCAAAATTGCCTTGCAGCAAATAATCTGTTGAATAAGATGTTCTTGTACAAATGCAAGAGTTAACTATTAGTTGCTAAAAGTTATGAGAGTGAGTGTGGTATGAGTAGGGAAGAAACTAGATTCAAAAGTCAGAAAAACCCATGTTAAGTAGCAGTTGTGTCATTTTTTTCTATGTGACTGAGAAAAACTCAAGCACCTTGATTTTCAGTTTCTTGCTCTGCTGTGTGTTTTAGGAGAATTAAATGAAGTGAAAACTGTGTAAGAGACTTGTAGTAAACTTAAACCACTGCTGATGGCAGAGGTTATCATGGCTGCTTTAAATCCACACCAAAGATTTTTGAGAAGGCATGACACCTGAAAGAATGAATTAATGCTTCAATAGGGCCTGTTTTCTTAACTTGAAATAGGGGGAAATGTTAAAAATCCTTAAGGAACTGGTCCTTGTAGAGCATCTGTTATGTATCTGGAAATGAAGGTAAGTATACATGAACTGAAAATCTAACTTCCTCTTCTCGGTCTGTATTCCAATTTATAAATATTTTAAAACTTTCAATATTCAAAACATTTGATTCCAGGTTTTAATTAACTAAACATAGGCAACAAAAATAATTAATTTTCAATTAAAAGTTTTTACATCAAATAAATTATTTTATGTGTGTGTGTGTGTGTGTGTGTGTGTGTGTGTGTGTGTGTAAATGGTTAAGGATACATGATTATGGTGCTACCTGAAATCAAGATTTTACTTATCTAAGGTGACAGAAGGGGTCTGCACAGCCCAAACACATGGCAAAGAGATTCTTGATGTCCCGAAGAATAGACAAATGTGTAAGCTTACAGATTCCCAAATCATCACATGGGAAGTGCACAGGTATGGCTCACATCTGAGTGAGTGTGACATCAGACCTGAAAGTCCAGTTCTCCCACTATAGATCAGCCTTGACCATGAGTTGAAGCACCTTCAGATGTGAGTTAGTCTGGCTTTGTGCTAGGGACTCCTTTATTTAAATCAGGAGTGCCTATTCAGTCTTGGGTTTAGACAAGTCTGTTATAGTTATATCATGGTGTATTCCAAAATGAACACAACTTCCCTGATCACTGTCAGCCTCCCAGACTGACATACCATGGTTAATATGTGTGGATTTAAACTCTGGCACTTGTCTTGCACTATGCTACTATAGGGGCTGAGATGAATAAGTACTTTAAAGTATCTCTAAATACTCCAATAATATGTGGTATACTCAAAGGTACTATAGTAGAAAGTTTCTTCTTCTTCTTTTTTTTTTAGCAAGAGAGACAGGAAGGGAGAGAGATGAGAAGGATCAACTCATAGTTGAAGTAGGAATGGCTAAATTAGAGGAGCAAGATCCTGCGACAGAGAGGCTTGCCGAAGTTTACCATACAGTTACCGAGGGCCTGGGATGTTACAGGGCTATTTATGTGATGAGAAAATGAAAAGCTCTGTACAAACCTCCCTTGATCCCTACTTCAAGAAACTGACTCTGGCGACAGAATCAAACTCTGACTCTCTAACACCAGTCCCGCCTCTCCAACAAGCCTATCATCTTCTGCATCATCCAAGATCGTTTAAGGTTGTATTTGAAAATGTTTATTTATATGCACAGAAAGGTAAAAATAAATACACTGTTAAGCCTGGCCTCTGGTGGCACAGTGGATGGAGTGTAAACCTGGTATGCTAAGAGGTCGCTGGTACGAGGCCCTGGCGTGCCCAGTCAAGGCTCACAACTTTCCCATGACAAATAGGTGTATCATACATATTATTTGATTATATTTAATCTGCAGAGCCTATGCCATTTATTAACTCAGCCTGGAAATTTTCATTTAATATCAATAAAATGAGGAAAATGTATGTTCTGACTGGTGTTTATCATTAGTATAAGCACAGTACTTTGTTTACAAAAGTTTATGATATGACCACACTTGGACAAAAAGTTTATCTGAGAGTTTGAAGACAGACATCTTAGAACAAGCAATGTAATAATTTTTAATTTGGGGGAATCACCACATCAAATGAAGGATGCTGAACAAGTAAAATCTTTGTTCTCTAAGATCAATTCCATCAATATATCCTAGATTACAGGTCATAGACTTGGTAAACCAGCTGTAAACAAAATGTGTCTGTAAAGGTCGAGCTGAAATGCCCTAAAGATGCACTACACATTCAAGGCCTTGTTAATGAAAGCGTCAAAATGTTAGGTTTTGTTTATCACTGTATGAAGGATTTTTGTAATATCGGTGTGCTAAGAATCCTGTACTGTAGCGTGGTTCAATCTACCTTGGAATTTAACTCAACAGTCTAGAACCCATATTACAAAAATCATCAAAATGGCAATAGAAAAAATACAACACAAGTTCTTAAAATTGGTATCCTATAAACATTGCCATGTTACTTATGATGTACCTTACACTGCTGTTATGGAAGTACTTAACCTAACAACATTATTGCATAGGAGGAGGGTCACTAACTTAAATTTCATTTACAAACTTTGAAATAATTTTGTTGAGTGTCCTGCTCTCCTTAAGACCCTGTGTTTCAAAGTTCCTAAAGTCGTAACAAGAGAAAAAATGGTGGGGTTTTTTTGTTTGTTTTTGTTTTTGTTTTTAACATTTTTCTGAAGTGAGAAGCAGGGAGGTAGAGAGACAGACTCCTGCATGTGCTTCTCATTGGGATCCACCTGGCAAGCTCCCTGGATAGGGTGATGCTCTGCCCATATGGACCATTTCTTCATTGCTTGGCAAATGAGCTATTTCAATGAATGAAGCAAGGCTATGGAGCCATCCTCGGTGTCTGGGGCAAAATTACTTGAAACATTTGAGCCATGGCTGTGGGAGGAGAGAAAGAAAAAGAGGGGAAGGGGAGTGGTGGAGAAGCAGATGGTCACTTCTTTTGTGTGCCCTGATCAAGAATTAAACCCAGGATTTCCATATACCAGGCTAATGCTTGACCACTGAGTCAACAGGCTAGCGCTTATTGTTCTTATTTTAGTATTAAATACCTGAAATAATAAACTACTTTTCATTTTATATATATATATATACATATTACTTTATTTTTTATTTTTATTTTATTCATTTTAGAGAGGAGACATAGAGTGAGAGACAGAGAGAGAGAAAGAAAGAAAGGGGGGAGGAGCTGGAAGCTCAACTCCCATATGTGCCTTGACCAGACCAGTGCAGGGTTTTGAACTGGCGACCTCAGTGTTCCCAGGTCGACGCTTTATCCACTGTGCCACCACAGGTCAGGCATATATATATATAGTACTTTAAAAGGTCATTAGGGCAGAGAACCAGTTGTTAAATTATTTTAATCCTCCCAGTGCTTATAGTGGCTGATGCTTTCTCTGTTCACCAGGAAGTTTAGTTGCTGATTACACAAACGAGGCTTTTTCACTTGATCTTAGCCAAAAAGCCAAGAAGCAATAAATGAGTCTTTTTCAAATAGCTCTCTGTTAAAAGAAGTTTGTCCCCTCCCAATGGAAAGGTCACACCCAAAGACTGATTGATGAGGGGAATAGAAAGACCTCAATTGAAGACAATTCTAAAAATTTAACCCAGCTCCAGAGCTTCTTTTGGATCAACTGAATCCTGTGATGCAGCTGTATTATTCTAGTTCAGTGACTCCTGCTCAGTTCTGCTTTCTTCATCCTTTACAAGCCTTATTTCTGAAAATCCTCTTCAGCAAACAATCTGCACATGTATTCTAAAATCACTTCCTGAAGAACTTGACATGCTAAAGCTGGTATTAAAAGTGGGATTAGAAATAGACTGACAGGTTGACAGTAAAGACCCTATCTAGTGGGGAAATAAGGCTGATAGACCTTGGGATAATCTCAGAGCAATTGTTAAAGCATTCACCAGTGTTGAAATTGGTATTGAAATTCAGCAGAAGGGAATGCACTGGAAGGTGAATAATTATAGATATTTGAGAGGTCCCAGGGAAATTGTATGTATAACAATTATGAAATCAGATGAATGAAAATCATCAAAGAATTGGTTAATTATCAATATATGATGAACCAGAAAATCCAAAGTACCAAAAGAATATTATCTCATCATCCCAAGAACAAAACAAAAGTTGATGTTTCATCCCAAGACTCAATCATAAAATCAGCATAACTCCAGAGAAGAATGAACTACCAACTTTAGTATACCTGCTATGACTCAAAAACTTAAAATGGTTATATCTGGATTACTGAAGTTGGAAGCCTTGATTTCCTGTATATTTCTGAACACTTTAGGCCTATACTTGCTTATTCTTCTTTCATAAAAGCTTTAACATTCTTTTTTTTTGCTTAAACATTATGCAAAGAGTTTGTTAGATACTGCATGTTCCCCTGTGGGTTTATTTTCTATCTAGTTTTTTATATATCAGGTCAATAAATGGGTTCGCTCACAACATAACCTTTCCCTGCCAAAAAGTCTTTGGATTCTTTAAAAAAAAGAAAATGAAACAATGTGCAGAAGTAGCTGCAGAAGCTAGTGATTACATAGGGACCAGAACATGGAGAGTGTTTGTGGAACTGAATGTTGAGAATGCTGGATGAAAGGGAGGCAGAATATAGAGTAAAATGAGAGAGAATATCAATATGGGAGCATTCATATAGAATACAAAATTTTAAACTATATCAAGTTCCATAGGAGACAGTATTCATACACACTAATTGATTTTTAGAAGCTTGGATGAAGAGATGACCCGCACTAAGAGAATAGAGAAACCGAATCTACCATGGGAAGGAATGGAGGAAAGGGTCAAATATTTCTGATCATTCTAGAGTAGATGTACTATATAATGCCAAAAAATAATTAGCTGACTACAATGGGAGTCCCAGAGAATGCTCTATTTATCAAAATGCTAAGGGATTTGTTGTCGAGATAGGAACCAATGTTGATAATAAACTCAGTGAAGCTCTTCTCTGTAGACCAGAGGTGCTGCCCAAGGACCATGTTTCCTGAGAGCAGCATAGTGGTGCAATCCCAAAGTCATGGAGGCCATGATGTAGCACTTGACTATCAGAAACAAGTAAGATGATACCTGATCAGACAGTGGCACAGTGGATAGAGCATCGGACGGTGATGCAGAGGACCCAGGTTCGAGAGCCCGAGGTCTCCAGTTCGAGTGCAGGCTCATCTAGTTTGAGTAAAAGCTCACCCCAAGCTTGCTGGCTCGAACAAGGGTTACTCGGTCTGCTGAAGGCCCATGGTCAAGACATATGTTAGAAAGCAATCAATGAAGAACTAAGGTGTTGCAACGGCAACGAAAATGTTATGATTGATGCTTCTCATCTCTCTTCGTTCCTGTCTGTCTGTCTCTGTCTATCCCTTTCTCTGACTCTCTCTCTCTGTCCCTGTAGAAAAAAAAAGAAAAAGAAAGAAACAAGTAGGATGCAATTGTCACCATGAATGGCCTGGTTTGTTACAAAAAGCAAACCTGTACTCCCAACTTAAAATATATAAACTATAAAGTTTGTTTTATTATTATTACTGTCAATAGCCATAACAATTTAGAGCTGTAAGAGATACTACATATAAACCACATTTTTATTAAATTATTCTTGAGAAAACAAACTAAGTTGAATTGAGGTAATTGAATTTCAGGATGATGTCATTTTCCTTGATCTATAAGATGTAATTCAATAAAGTCTATACAAGTAAAGGCTGTTACTTCATTAAGAATGTTTATGAAAAGCAACTTTATTCCTATTTATAAGAGGATAAAAAGATTCGTCTCATTTTTTTTTTTTTAAGTTAGAGGAAGGTAGATGGAGAGACAGACTCCCTTATGTGCCCCAATCAGGATCCTCCTGGCAATTTCCATCCGGGGCTAATGTTCAACTCAACCAAGTTATCCTCAGTGCCTGGGGCTGATGCTTGCCACTAGCTGTGAGAAAGGAAGAGAGAGAGTAAGAGAAAGGGAGGGAAAAAGAAGCAGATCAAAGATCAAACCCGGGATGTCTGCACTCCAGGCTTATGCTCTATCCACTGAGCCAACCAGCCAGGGCCCTTCTTATTCTTCTAAAGATTTTATCTTCCTTTGAAAGACTGACATGTATACACAAACCCATACTTTGATAGAAGTCTCAAAAATGGGAAATAAAACTACTCTAACAATTATACCAAGTTTTGAAAAATTTAAACGAGATCATAACAGTGGATATTTCTAGGTGATAGGATGCCCAAAGTATTGGTAATTATCTGCTCTTCTACATATATTATCCACTTTTCTCTGCTCCAACCGGTCGGTCGTTGGGGTTGCTCCATGTTTTGCCTTCTCTTGCCCTCTGGGTTTAGCCAATGAGAGGCAATTCCAGAGATGAGCCGTGAAGAAAAAAAGTTGGGTGATTTATTCTTCCGTCCCCTCCTCCCTTGCTGTTCATGTTAGTTCTATGTATAAATCCATTTTCTGTTGCATGCTCACTCTGCTTAGCTTATAATTCTAGTTGAGATTCAGTAACACTCTTCCCTCCCTGTGCTCCTCCTCTAAGCAGAGGAGTGGTAACAATTTCCCACTGGTATTAGCCTCTAAATGTTTTGTTATCTGTTTTGGGTTTTCTCTTAACCCTGCCCACACTCCAGTAAATAGCCCCATTTTTAAAGTTTTCCATTAAATAAAAACTCTGTGAGTATGCCATCTGTTTCTTTGTTTCTTGCTGGGCCTTAGACAGACAGAACAGGTATTTTTGTTGTCATTGTTCTTTATCTGTATTTGTTTTTACATGTTTGTACATGTTTGCTTACAATAAAATCAATGAAATTTTGTTTCAGATTATTATGTTAAATTTGTCCTTCAAATTGAGGGAAAAAATGGGATATTTGTGATAGTGGCATTTTTCTTAAAATTATTAATAACATGAATGCCTTTTTTGTATGTTTATTTGTTTGTTTAGCTCTGTGGTTGATTCCAAGTGAAAACATATCAGGGAGGTGGAGGTAGAGAACGGAGGAGCTACATGCTTTGGGTTTTGCTTTTTTCTTTTGCCACTGATTATAGCAAAGTTCAAACTAAGGCCTGTGACATTAAGTTGTTTAATTCTTAAAAATGGCGGGTGGCAATATCTGCAAGACATTCATTCTCACAACGTCTGTCCACAAATATTTACCTATTTTACACTGTTGCTTATTTGAGGCAATGCTTAAAAATACAAAAATAAAGTTGTGGCTATATTTAAAACTGGCTAAATTAAGAGGTGGCTAAATGAGGAAATTCTTGTCTAATTCAGAACCTTAGCTTGGATTTCAATACCCAGACAGTCTTCCCCTCCTGTATAGTATGAAGAAAGAAGTAATTAAGTTTCTATATTTAGAAAGACTTGGCTTGCAGTTTAGACACACCATTTACTTTTTACTCAACTGCTCCATGGGAAGGCAGACAGACACAGCTTCCTCTGTGTGTCTCTGCATCTGTGCAATTTGTAAAATAAAAACAAAACACAAAACACCCAAACTCCTTTGGGACCACTCAGTAGTAGAGTGAAATAATGAAAACATTTTATCAAGAGAGAACTATCAGTGTCTGACAAGCTCATCTCTGTGGTACCCCTTCTACTGAGGTATTAGAGGAGAAAACATCTGAGCATATGTCTTACACAGGGTTCTTAATGACATGCAGCTACTCTCTCAAGGACAGTCTGAAATAAAGCTCCTCCCCACCAGAGGATAAGATAGCACTATTTAGTGTTAGAAGAGACAATAGAAATCATGTTGTCCAATTCCCTCATATTATGGATGAAGAAAGTGAGACTCAGGTTTAGAACCATCTCCAAGGTTATGCAACTTCTTAATATCATCCTTCTTGTCTCCGACCAGTTTACCCAGGACATGAAGGTGCTATCCCTGCTATCTTTTTACTTTGTTTAGCATTTTGTTATACCCTGATATACATCCTGAGAACTTACTATGTGCCTAAGTGTGCTTGGTGCTGGAGACTTAATGCCAGACATTGAAAATTTGGGCTAAATTGCAGTCAGGATTGTTAGAAATGCAAATGTCAAAAAGAAATCAACACTTCTTAAATCAGATTTGTAAGAAAGGTATATCTAGGATTGCAAATACATACTTTTTTAATAAAAATGTATTTTAAGTTGAATGGAGTTCACTGTTCAGTTATGTTCTGAACAGAAAAATAAATGTTGTTATTAAATATTGATAGCTTGGCAAAAAGGTCTCATCAATGAAACTTGAATCCATGGTTATTAGAAGATTACCCAGGGTGTTTTACGGAATAGAAAAGGAGAAATAATAAGCATTGAACTGTGGGAAACATCAACAAGGAAGATGCTAATGTCAATAAGAAATGCCTCAGTTAGAAATTTAATTGAGAGTAATATATCCTAAGCCAAAATTAGAAAAAGGATTTTTTGCTTATTTGGTTCGTTTGATTGGTTTGTTTTAATGGAAGGAATGAACAACACTGTCAAATAAAGTAAGAGACAAAGTTAGCATTTATAAGGACATTGTTCATATAGACCAGAGTAATTTCAAAGAAGTTTTTAAATTGGAACACCAGTTACAGTGAGATAAGGAGTTAAGGGGAGGTGAAAGAGTGGTAGCAAGTATTAGACTCCTTTTTAAAGAAATTAAGCTGAAGAAGTAGCCAGGGAGAAATGTGGTTACAAAAAGTTGTTTATTGTCTGTAAGAATAAAAAAGTCTGGGCACAAGTCCTGGATTTAGAAGCAAAAGTATGTTCCTTTTGTTTGTTTGTTCTCCCCCACCCAAACCCACAATGACTAAGGAAATATAGATTTCTTCTAAACAACATGTAGACAAATGGGTGTAGGTGGAGTGGGTGAGGGTAGGATGAAAGAGAAGGGGAAAGTAGTTCTTAAGTCAATCTGTCATGTTACAGTATCAAAAGTGCAGAGTGCATTAGACTTGATTATTTTAGTCCACTGAGCTCTTACATCCCAGCTAACACAGATGGGAGTATGACCAAATCTAACTGTGGTGATTAGCCCTAACCACTCAGTTCCAACAGATTCTTTCAGATGTGTTCTTGCAAATTGACTAAGAGCTAAAGAGAGAGATATTAACCAGTGGAGAACTGCCGAAATGACACTGAGTGACAGAGGTTATAAAAAAATTATGGCCCCTTCACCTAAATTGCTTATCCTAGACTGCTTCCTGCCAAATTAAATGATCACTGCAAAATGCTTCAAGACAAAAAATAAATGTCTTATAGTTTCCCCAATATTTCTCTAGTTATTGTAAGACATCCCCACTTTAGGAAAAAAGCCACTGGATTTTTATAAAAAGTATTGGGTCCCTTCTAGTCACATATACAGGTTAAATTAAATTATTATCATTTTTATCAGAATTATTTGCATGCTCAGGAGTAGCAAATTTTGCAATGCACAGTGAAAATATTCTCAGCGCAGACACATTTTATGCAAGGCTAGAGCTTTTTAAAATAATCTCTAATTATAATTGAATGGTGTGTCAAATGAAATGAGCTAAAATAGATTGATGATGTTACCTGGTCACTGATACACAGTGTAAAGCAGCAAACAGAATCAGATAGCAATGTTAAAATAGAAACAGCCTGGCTTTTTCAAACAGCCATTGTGTGCAATACCACTAGAGGTTATCGATATCACATGCCACATTTTATGATTTCTTGCTCAGTTTCCAACCTACCCAGAACTCCTCAGAATTTAGGAATCCTTGGAGTCTACTGGGGCTTTAACTAGATCTTGAAAGCCTTAGTCCTAATCTTTCCTTTGCAGAAAAAAGAAAGAGTGCTTCAAAACATCCTTGTGTTTCTCAGGATGAGTGAGCACTATTTTTATTCACTTCCTAGAGAAAATAACAAGGGCCAATCAGATCTTTTAAGAACTTTGAAATTTACTTTCTGTCTCCACCATCCCAGAAACTCTCCAAACTTCTGACTACCCCAGTACTAATAAGAGCCACCCTGATAAGGAAGATATGGATGAAATGACCATAAGCCAAGGTCACTCCTTGGCATAAAGGGCCATTCTGGTTGCCTATGAAGTCACTCTTGGAATGACAGTCTAACCCTTCATTGAAGTAATATAAATGGGGGGAAATAAGATAGCTGCTCATCCCTCAGCCTTACCTTAATAGTTGGGCTGCTACAAAACAGATTCTTCACTTGAATTTTCACTAGCATATGCAGAGCTATGAAGTTCCAAAGCTTGCCAAATTATCAGGGATCAGAACAAACCCCATGTCAAGAAAACAGTAAAGTTGAATTTATGATTAAAGTGGATATTAATGTAGTTTTTATTCCTCTTACAATGTTCATCACATAATAAGCACTCAAAATTTGTTTACCAAGAAGTGATTAACTGAAAAAAATTATCCACAACCTACTATTATAATTTCTGAAATGCTACCAGGTGAATTAAGGTGAATGAATTCCCTACTTTGTGATGCAAGTGCTATTTACTCTGCCATCTTGATAAATTAAGATTCCATTGCTTAAGGTTAAATACCTGGTACTTTACTACTGGTCTTTTTGTTTCAGAAAGAAAAAGTTTGTGTTATTTTATTTTAATGTAGTTCAACTAAGAACTAAATAAATTTTAAGCACTTCTCTTGTTTTGTTTTATTTTAAAGAACTGCCAAGGAGAGCTGTCTGTGAAGGGCAGAGCCTCATGCTTCTAGGAACTTAACTGAACATTCTTTCCATATGATCAGAGGAGTTTTGTTGCTGAGGAATAATGGCTAACAAGAATAAATAGAGCGGCCGAAGATCTTTTTATTGTGTGTGTGAGGCAGTTGTGTGGGTGATGCTTTTTGTAAACTGTTTTATTTCCTGGCTGCCTGCTTTCCTAAGTGTTCATAGTTGGTTTTAAATAGCACTCAATATTTCCTTTACATTAATAGTTCTCAGTTTGGACATGCTTTAGACTCACCTAGGGGAGCATTGTAAGTTCCAGTGCCTGAACCTCATATCAGATAAATTAAATCAGAATCCCAGAGGATGGGACAGTGATCTCTAGAACCACTGGTCTAAAATCCTCAAAGGGGGGTGGGGATGGTATATTCTGCATCACTTAAAGAGAGCATATCAGGTTTAACTGGAGAGTAAACTGTTACTTATATCATTCTTGACAAATGACAGAACTATAGATGATTCTTTGGTACCCTGCTCTGATCCTCTGTACTGGACCACTCACGTAGCCCTGGCTGTTATCAGTGAGGGTTAATAACTATTAATTACTCTTCCCCTTCCCCATAGGCAGCCAATGACTGACCAATAAAGGATGCAAAATATCAGTCCCCTTGCCTCAAGTTAGAAATAACTCTGCGGTGCTTCCCATGCTCTAGAGCTTCCTGGGTAACTAGGCTGATACTAAACAACAGAGACCATGTTTGGCAGAAGTTTTTGTTCCACTCTATCCCATTTTTTTCCTTTACCTCTTTTGAGAGCAAATACCTCAATAAGTCAGGATCTCAAGAACCTTTGCCTCAGGCTTTAAACATCTCAAACTGTGACAAGCAACTACTCCACAGAATTAGTTAGAAATGAAGTAGGAGATATATATAAATCATATCATCAGATAATATTTCATGTTATTAATAATAAAGAGGAAGACAAGAATCCAAGGAGTCAAGTGCTAGAGCAAAAATTTGTACGAGGCCCCAATTTTATGCAATCAGTTATATTGGTCCACATGCCAGGAGATGAACCTAATTTGAAGCCAGGGTTTTTTCTTTCAGTCTTTCTTTAAGTCAGCAAATGGATGTGAACTGAGAATAGGTGGCAGGGTCAAACACTGGAAATTGCACTGGCTAAGGATGGGTAGCAAAGCAGTAAAGAACTTGGTTACAGCTAAATACAGATGTCTTTATTCTTCAGAAACCATAGCTAACACTTTGTAAAAGTCCCTGAGAGAGAGGCTGATTATATCATAATATTGATCATATATTAATTAAATGCTAATTTTAAAACTTGCATTAGGAAAATTGAACAATTATGTTTTACAAATCAGAAAATAACATTTTGAGTCTTTTCTCTTTGTTAAAGGTTTTGCGTGGTAAATATGCATCAACAAGGGGTAAACAATAAACCTACAATAAAAATAATTGTACTTTGGATATGGGCTTATCATCGTTAAGTGGTATAGACTATTTTGTTTCAAAAGAAATTAAGCTTCAGGTTTTGGGAAAGAGTTTCAAATTTTTTAACTTTTTTTTAAAAAGGTCCTAAGTAAAAAAATCTCCTGAATTCAGATTCAAGACCTATAATAGTTATAATTCTAGGCCTTAAAATCCCTGATCAGAAATTCATTCCTACAGGGATTAAACTTTCCCGTAGTCTGTGTTAGCTTAGTATATACTCACCAACTACCTCTTCAGTGAACCAATGAGTAAATAAATTTCAACTGACGTAGAATTTTAATTTTGACACCTTTTCATTTTAGTGAAAACCCCAGACATTTAAAAAGTTTCATATGATTTCATTATATAGTCATCACATATTTTATTTAACCTATTTTACAAAAGTTAGTATTTGTATATTTTCTAATTTTTGTCAAAATATATTTTAATAAATAATTTTTTTATGTTTTTATATATCTCAAATCAACTGTAGAATATAGTCCTAGAAAATACATCTCTAGCTCAGGTAGTATAGATGTTTCTAACTTCAAGGGATTTGAATATAATTTCAATTATCTTTTCGATACTCAATTCTCTCATTCATTTTTACAGAGATCTTATGAAACTACGTATTTCTTTCTCCACTGCACAATTCTGCATACCAATTATGACAGTCTTCAAAAGTGTCCTCTGACAATTCTCATCTTTCTCCCTGTATGCATCCTGCCTGTCAAGAGAATAGTCTAATTCTCTCCCTTTGACTGGCTTTAACCAGCAGCATGTGGTAGGGCTGGCACTGCGCTGGTTTCAGGCCAATCCCCTAAGAATACAGACCCTTCCACTTCTGTTTGGAAAAGCCAGGCATGATGTAAATAAGCTCAAGATAAGCAGATGAACTCTGAGATCGCTCAAAGTTAGAGGAAAGGCCACATGAAGGATCATGATAAACCACATATGGAGCTCTCTTAGACTTTTCTGTTCAGCCCAGCTACTCAGCTGAATTCAACACTAAGAATGCCAGCCCATGAATGCCATATGGCATGAAGGAACTAATTCCTTCTCAAATTCCTGAGAAACATGAGAAAAAATAGGTAACTGTTTCAAGCAACCACGTTTTTTGAAATAATTGCTATGCAGAAGTATCTATATAAAAAATAATCATTTGAGTACCAATTTGAGTATCAAAAAGAACCCATTTGATTTATTTTGTTAGAAATCAATGAGGTTAAATATCTTGTCATTATCTACTGGCTATTGTTATCTGCACTTTTGTAGTCTGCAATATTAGTGCCTGGCCTATTCATGCTCTGCCAAACTTTGTATCACATTGTTCAACTGGTTCTTTGGATTTATGCAACTTTGTATATTAAGGATTAAATTTCCTGTCACTAGTTTTGTTAAAACACACATACACACACACACACACGCACGCACACAACCTATATCCTCAATTTTCATGTGTGATATGTGTTGTGTGTATGTGTATGTGTCTCTGTAAACAAATGTTTTACAGAGATCTTTATCAATAATTTCCTTTATGATTTTTACATTTAAAATGTGATGTATGATGAGACTTTTGCCATACTATTTCAGAAGTTTTAGTTCCCTCTTAGTTTTATTTTACTTGTTTACATTATGTGATAAGAAAAGCTGGATAAATATTTTTATGCCATCCATTGAAAAATCTGTGATTTCTCAACGTATAGTATATATTAATTACTCTTATGTATAAATTCTTATTATTATACCTTAAAAAATTTTAAATAAATATTCTAATCAGCTTGACCAGGTGGTGGCACAGTGGATAAAGCATCGGACTGGGATGCTGAGGACCCAGGTTCGAAACCCCAAGTTTACTAACTTCAGTTTGGGGTTGCTGGCTTGAGCATGGGATCATAGACATGACCATATAGTCACTTGCTTGAGCCCAAAGGTCTCTGGCTTAAAGCTCAAGATCACTGGCTTAAACGAGGAGTCACTGGTTTGGCTGGAGTCCCCAGGTCAAGGCACATATGCGATAGCAATAAATGAACAACTAAGGTGCCGTGACTACAAGTTGGCTCTTCTCATCTTTCTCCCTTCCTGTCTGTTCCTTTCTCTGTCTCTCTGTCTCTTTCTCTTGCTGAAAAAAAAAAAAGGAAAAAAAAAGAAATATTCTAATCATATTTTTATTGGAATTACACATGTCAATGTAGAAAGATTATTTTTAACATACTATGTTATTTTATAGAATTCTTTCCAAGTTTTTTGTTTGTTTGTTTGACTGCTTAAGTATATCTATTTAAACAAGAAATACATTGTTCTCTCCATTTCTGAGATATGATTGACATACAAAAACTATACATATTTAATTAATATAACAATGAATTTGGAAATAAATAGATAACTTATTTTCTTTTAATATCTATGCCTATATGTTTATGTTTGTGTTTGGTTTCTAACGTGAACAGAATATAACTTTATATGTTGTTTTCTAGATGGTTATTGGTTTCATAGAGAGAAAATTAAGCACTGCTATTCAGGAGAACATAGGAAAAAAATTTGTGGGAGTCAGGTCAAATTTGAAAGGATGTTTCTCTAAAAGTTATTAATGAATACCATCAGAGTAGAAAGAAACAAAGGTTTCAGACAGGAGAAAAGACAAGTTCAATAGAAAGGAAAGGTCAAGCCTGCATGAAAATGAAATTTTTAATAAGGATAACTACTAAGGCTTGGGGGTAGTGAACCTTCAGGAACCAGATAATGGAGAAATTGAGTTAGACAATTATTGATTTCAGTCCATGAGTTCAGCACCTGTAAATAGAATGATATTTAAATTCAAGGAGTTCCTTGAATGCCAATAGAGCTGATGAATCTAGAAATATGGAAGCTGTGCTAGAAACTTCTTAGCTAACTAGTCATAGACCTCAAGGAAAACTGAGCAACCGGTGAGGTGACTGAAGTGGCTGTCATGTTCTCATCAGCATGCACTTCATCACCCTGTGAGTTACAACAGTTAACTAGTCAGCTCTGAAACAAGCCTCGACGTATTTCTTCACTCTAACACTGTGGGGAGGACACAAAATTTCATTAGTATTTAAGCATAAAAAAGTTAAATTTCTAATATTTAAATTTACGGATGGAAAAATTGAGGTCGCATGGGAAAAAGTAACCACAAATAGCTATCATTATTGAGAATAACAATGTACTCACAATATGAATTACAGTCCCTTTTGGAACAAGAAAGAATATAAAATAAATATATTAATAATGAAATGGAATGACCAGTAGCATTGTAAAAACTATAGTTATGTGGGCACATGTGTGAGCTAGCAGCCATGTGTCTCGTGGAATTGCTGGGGGTTGATGAAGATGGATAAACACGCAGCAACAGTTCGATGAGAAAATTTTCTAGAATATAGTCCTTAGATTCCAAGAACGTGTTTCACACTCCTGCCTGGATAATAACATCTTGGTAGGAAGTCTAAAGGAATGAGTGAAGAAGAAGGAAAAAGGATAGAACCCCTATACACAGGTTGTGGAAATCGAGGTACTAAGTTAAGCCAAGTGCAAGACTGTAGATGTGATCTGCTCTGCCAGGCCCATCCACCTGAAGGACTTTTACAGAGGTCTGGCTTTTTTTTAGAGGTCCTGTATATGAGTAAGCAGAGTAAGATTTTTAAATCGATGACTATTAATTTTTTAAGAATTGGAATAAAATATTTATGTTTCTCAAAATATTCGTTGCTGATGGGCTGTTGGAGAGAATGGTTGTAAGGAATCAAAATAAACTTAAATGAAGGGGCCTGCACCCTGGTCAGTGGTGTGATAAAGCCTCCAAATTCCACCAGCTTGGAATGACACTTCATCTCCACTCGCAAGCACATCCAAGAAGAGAGATCTGCAAATTCCTCTAGGTGTCATCAACCCCTCTAAACAGGAAATTGATTTCAGCTATATATCTGCATTTTGAGATCACAGGTCCAGAGCTAGTAACAAGTTGGGGAAAATGACAATATGTTGCTAAGTAGAGCCCCTAAATCAGGTAAGGAATGTGAAGTCTCTGAATGAGATGAACACAGAAAGTAATCAGGAAGTGCCAAAACAAATTAACCTTTTGGGCTTCTTGTTACTAATGGAAAATTGAAACCTACAGCACTGTGTACACATGTCAGGTCCGACAGGTGCCCTTTTCATAAGTCATAATCAACAATGGCCTGGGAGAAATTCTGTGACTCAGACACTCTGAGCTGAGCAATATTCTTGAGAAATAGGCAGCTGTGTGCTCTCATTCTCATTTTCTTTCTTTCTCTATAGAAAAATAATTTAAACTACCCACTTTCTACTTTTCAGGACAACCCTAGCTCAAAGCAAACAAAATGAGTAAGGCCTATTTCCCTAAAGCCAATCTACCAAAACGAACTTCCAAATGCAGGCGAGCATTGATACTTTCTTTTGTAGTAATTAGGTTTATCTGACAGTAGTTTGGCAATTATTCAGTGGCCCCCAGAACTGTCCAACTAAAGGCCAAACTCCAATCTTGTTTCATCAGAAGGATATAAAACGTTCACAGTAACTAGGAGCAACACTCAATAGAGAAACAATCCTTGGTATACAGTATATTGCACTGAGCTATTACAATAGAAAATAGTTCATAATATTCGGTCTACTGTTTACTAATCCAACACCATATATTTTCTACAATTTGTACATTGCAACATCTCTCTTCTAGAAAAATTCTAGATATAAATTATTTTAGTCAATAAAAAAAAGCTTTAGAATCTGAACAATAGAAGCTATAAGAAAAAGTAGTCACTTCTTGATTTATTCATTAATTCATCCACCTGATATGAGCAAAGCATTGTGCTTAGAAATATAACCTCTTTAATGCAACCATCAGACATTTTTTCTAAAATGCAGGCCATATCCATCCACTGGTTGTCCACATGATTAAGAACAAACTCTTAAGAGTTTATATTTGGCTACTAAAAGTGGATGTATGGGAATCTGTTAGAATTGTAGAAGCCCACATGAGACCCCTGAATTAGATTCTGCTTTTCTACCAAGCTCCCAAGTTATGCTGAAAGTATACTGGCTATACTTTTAGAAGATCTGCTCTATAAAGCTCTGTGTGACAAACCTTGCTTCTGTCTTTTGTTTCACGTCTATCACCCTGCTTCCTTCTCAGGTCTGTCTCAAGACCTAGCCAGACTAACTTAATTAAAGGACTTTTTATTTTTTATATGAAAGGTTGATTTTACTTCATCCTGTCAGCCCTGACCTGTATGAGCTATTTTTCTAATTGATCCTCTTTCATTTTCAACTGCCCTCCTCTTCCGGGTTTTAAGTTAAAAGCCATTTCTTTCAAGAAACTTTCCTCAATTTTGCCAAATTGGATATGTTCCCATTTTTTATAGCCCAATAACATACCTCTGTTGCCTGGCTTGGAAAAGTAGCCTTATCATTCTGTGTCTGCTCATTTACTGCTTTATATCTACCACAAGTCTAGGTGCTTTTGAGCTCTTCCTCTTGCTTAATCTTCATCATCAGGATTTGGTAAGGTCCCTTGCTGAAAGGGAATATGCAGTTGTTGAACAAATCTTGAAAAGATTTTTTTATATATTTTCTCCAGAGTTATTTGTGCTAAACATTTTTTAGTCTGAAAATCAAAAGATGTTACTTCTACAAAAGGAATTTAGACAATGGAGAAGGAGGAGAGGGAAATGCCTGGGGTGAGATAGATTCGGCAGGACCCACTCTGAGGAAAAATCTCAGGCATGGCTGTCTTCCAGCAGTAATCATTATAATGAATTGCTACCCAGTGCCTGGAGCTGAGAGGCGCTTCATGGGATAAAACCGCAACAACTATAGAATATGCTGTATTTTATTTTCTGTACCAAACAGCTGGTTTGAAACTCACAGACTTATTTCCCTCTGCTGCTTTATGACTGCTTGACCAAGGACTGCTTGCAACTGGCAGTTTGCTTTGAATAGAAAAGTCTCAGCAAGGGACATATTCTGACAGCAACATATTTTTCAGCAAATAATATAAATGCATTGAGCTCACAATTCCAGAGGTATTCAGATAGATGTGTATGTGTTATTTCTCATGGAGAGGGTTAATGTACTGTATCTTATCTTTTTTCAGACCACATGAACCTCTATTATATTCTGTGTCTCTTTATTGAATCATTTATCTAGATTTCAGTGGCAACCTGGGTGCCTTCGTCTAGCACCACAAAAATATATATCAAGGTAATAAGAAAGTCGTTTTCTTTATTGTTTAGAAACTAAAAAGTATAAAAAAGAATTTTTAAAGCTGTGCCTAGGGTACAGGGAGAACCATCATTTCTGAGATCTGATTTGGATTTGTGAGCCTGTTTATCTGGTGTAAGTTTCAGAGCTACCGTGGTACTTTAGCAACAGAGCAAAAAGGCTTGGCTACGTATGAGGGGGTAGAAAAATGCACAAACTTACAAATAAAATAATTTTTTCATGTGAATTATGACCAATATATATCTGTATTATAATCTCCTTTTGTTCCTTTGCTACAAACTATTACCCAATCAAATTTAGAAAGATTCTTTTCCTATTTATTAAGTCCATATGAAAACATTGAGCTATCATTACAATGGTTTCTGATTTGTTATTCTTTTTTAATCTACTTTCCTTCTAATCCTATTTTGTTTTTCTTCTTAAATCTTCACGTCTTGTAATAGTCACTAATGAAGGACTAATGGTTGGTTAATATACCATCTCCATTCAAGCCAAGTTTTAAAATTTACTGTACAGAATATATAGTTAACCCTTTCAGTAGTGAGTTTTTTTCATGCTCACTGACCACCGGGAGTGAGTTTTTTGTTGTTTTTTTTTTCAAAAAATGAAACTAGTTCCACTTACAGTTTTATTAAGTTAAAATCATGTTTGTTTGAGTAAAGGCTGGAGGCTTTACTGCTTTAGCTCAAAGTTTAAAGATGTTCATGAACTATTGTACTCTGGTTGGTCAGGAGGCACGAGGACATGCATGAATGTTCGTACTACTCAAATTAAGGACACGGTTAACTTCAACACCACTCCTATTTACTGCATTTTTATAATGTTTTAGGCATTGATCTAGTTGCTTTCACATGTTTACCCTGACATATAGTTCAAGAAATATTGATATTTTTTCATCTGAGAAAGTCGAAGCTGAGATATTAAGCAATTTTCCCATTTTAAAAACTAAAATGAGCGGAGCTGGAATTTGAACTCAGGTTTCCTGATGTTGACTTAGTTCCTAACACTACATTATTTAATTAAATACTTAAGTGTACAAAGAGGTTTTTAATGTGAACTATGTGTTTCATTTACCAACCAGATTGATTTCCCATGAAGAAATAATGTGAATTTATGTTTTATTTAAATTATGTCCACTTGTAGAAAGAGAAAAAATATCATTTTTTCTAAAACCCATGAAACAGCAGGTGATGCAGAAATTTTTCATTTAGTGTAAATTTCATTACCTCTGTGATTTGTTCAATAGCTAATAAAATAAATTCTAAGTCATTCTAAGCCCTCTCAATCTTTACTGCTACAAGTACCTGATGAAATAAATAAATAATTCATCCTGCTTAGAAAGCAATATTTTTTCTACATACAACTAATTAACACCATACAATATCAGGGCCAATAATTGTGTGTCTTTACTTCTTTTTTTTAAGGCTATATACACATCAGTGGTGTGTGACACACTAAGTATGAAGATAATGCACCTAAAGAAAGACAATATTGTGCTGCCAAGGTGTGTGGTCAAATACTACCATGTAAAGGATAATGGATCTGGACTGAGAAATAAAATATATATTCTAAAGGGGATTGACTAATCATATCTCTTTATTATGACAGGGTCAATGTATGCATTCTAACACAATGAAGGAAACACACTCTTGCTTTGTATTCTAATACACTTGGGAAAAAGCACCATCTCCTAGGGGCAGTTTCCACATCTACCAAATAATTAGTAAGAACTCTTTCAGTTCCATGTTGTCATGAGACAATGATAGCCTGTCTTTATGCTTGCAATTACTACTGAGATGATTTTTGGGTGGTTAGCAATAATGGAAAGTTAAATCCTTAAGTCATTTAGATATATTTTAAGTGTATTATAATCTATTACACATCAAATTACTGTGTATATGTGAGATGATTGTTTGCCACTATAACTATTTATTTCATCCTTAATTTTATGGTGTATGCATGTTGACAGAGCACAGTGCACAAAGTCTGCCTACTGAGTTGGTGTGATATATTTGATTTTATTATTGAATAGGCAGTGCATTCTGAAGTTATTGCTGCAATAAATTTGCTTGATTCTTATACTGACATCTCAAAACACCTCCTGTACAGGTTCTATTCACAGGTCCCAAAATAAGAAATGCTATTAGGTTGAGGTCTAGGGACTGAATTGGAAGCAGTGAGATATTAACATATAGAAGTAAAACTAGAGTCAACAAAGAATGGAGCCATAAATAGTGTCAAAAAATAAAAAAAGAGAGAGAAAGAAAGAAACCAAAGTTTATCACCAAAGAAGGAAAATCAAATGTCAGGTCCATGTGATAAGGTTAAATCCTACCTTCTTTAACCAAACCATGATGTTCCCTGTGTTCCAGGCACTCAGAGAAATATTAAGTATCCACTTGGAAATAAAAGAGATATGACTCCTGCTTATGTGGAGTTTAAATGTTTTGTTGATATGGTCAAGGAAGTAAGCTCAAGTCCCTAAAGATCAATTTATTGCGTAAAGTCTAAAAGAAATGAAAACAGTTTTGTCTTTAAAAGCCAAGGGACGTCAAATGAGAGTGGTTGATATCAATTGTTCAGCAAAGCATGAGAATTCATGAAACTAGAGAGGTTTCCTCTGACCAAGTTCCAGCCACATTAGAGCAGGGGCCATTGGCCAGATGAAAAGCATGAGGACAATGACAACACTATCATTTGCAGCATAATTCCACTCTTGTCTCTGGGAATAGAAATAGTGGCTAACACACAGAATTTATATTTTATTGTACTAAACACTATTCTAAGAACCTTACATTTATTACTAGGTCATTTGATTCTCAAAGCAACTCCTTTTTTATTTGTGACAGAGACAGAGAGAGGGACAGATAAGGACAGACAGACTGGAAGGGAGAGAGATGAGAAGCATCAATTCTTTGTTAAGGCACCTTAGTTGTTCATTGATCACTTTCACATATATGCCTTGACTGGGGGTTCCAGCAGACTGAGTGACCTCTTGATAGAACCAGTGAACTTGGGCTCAAGCTTGTGAGCCTTGCTCAAACCAAATGAGCCTGCACTTAAGCTGGTGACCTCAGGGTTTCAAATCTGAGTCCTCTGCACCCCAGTCTGATGCCCTCTCTACTGTGCCACTGCTCAGTCAGGTTCAAAGCAACTCCTTTAAAGAAGGTGCATTACTATTCTCATTGTACAGACGAAGAAACTGAAACAAAAGACAGATTTAAAACTAACAACATGCCCAAAGTCATAGAGCCAGGATTGAAATTGGGACTTTCTAGCACCAGAATTTGGCATTTAACTACTATGCTATATGCTTCTCAATGCCATTTTAATTAAGCTGGATTTTAAAAAACGTATATTTTACAGAATGATTAAATAAATATCAAAATGTTATGTTTAGTATTCCTAAGCTTATATTCTGTCCCACTTGGTACACTGTCTTAATATGTGCCTCATGGCTGGGAAACATGCTTACCTTGCTTATATATATATATAATATATATATATTTAATTGAGATGTAACTGATACTGTATTAGTTTCAGGTATATGAGATAATGATTAATGATTAAATATCTATATATACAACATGATTACTAAAATGAATCTAATTAATATTCATCACCACACATAGTTATTGAATTTTTAAATTGAATTTATTGTCAATTTAACCAGTGTCACTGGTTAACAAAATTGTACAGGTTTCAGATGCCCGATTCTACAACATTTCTTTGTACACAGTATTGTATGTTCACCCCCCAAGGCCACCTTCTCACACCATACAGAAGAATAAAATAAAAATGAATTAAATATTTAAGAATAAAACTCAAAATCACAAAAACCCTAAGGAAAAAAAAATAGGCAGACCCTGGTCAGGTAGCTCAGTTGGTTAGAGCATTTTTGCAATATACCAAGTTGCAGGTTCAGTCCCTGGTCAGGGCACATATAAAAATCAACCAATTAATGCATAAATAAGTGGAAAAACAAATCTCTGTCCTATCTTTCTCTCATTTACCCTTATTCTCTCTCTAATATCAATAAATATAATTTTAAAAAAGAGAACATGGGCAATAAAATTGTTGACATTTTTCATAGCAATAATTTTTTCTGATATATCTTTTTGGGCAAGGGAAACAAAAGAAAAAAAACAAACAAATGGGACTACATCAAACTAAAAGGTTTTTCACAACAAAGGAAATCATTAACAAAATAAAAAGACAACCCACTGAATGAGAAAATATATTCGCCAATATATCTGTTAAGAGGTTAATATACAAAATTTATAAGGAACTTAAAAACCTCAAGACACAGAAACAAGTAATCTAATTAAAAAATTAACAAAGTATCTGAATAGACACTTCTCCAAAGTGGACATACAGGTTGCCAATGGACATGTGAAAATATGTTTAACATAACTAATCATCAGAGAAATTCAAAGTAAAACAATGAATTATCACCTCATACTTGTCAGAATGGCTATCATCAAGAAATCCACAAACAACAAGTGTTAAGGAGGATACCAGAGAAGGGAACCCTCATGCAATGTTGGTGGTAATGCAGACTGGTGCATCCACTGTGGAAATTAGTAAAGTTATCTCAAAAAATTAAAAATGAAACTGTCTTATAACTCAGTGATTCCACTTCTGGGAAATTATCTGAAGAAACCTAGAACACTAATTCAAAAAAATGTATGAGCCCCTATGTTTACTGAAGCATTATTTACAATAGTCAAGATTTGGAAGCAGCCCAAGTGTTCATCAGTAGATGAGTGAATAAAAAATCTGTGGTACATTTACACAGTGCAATATACTAGGTGGTCATAAAAAATAAGAAAATATTTTGTGACAATATACATGGACCTGGAGATGATTGCGATTAGTGAAATAAGGCAGTCAGAGAAAGACAAGTACCATATGATTTTACTTATAAGTGGAACCTAATGAACAAAGTAAACCAACAAGCAAAATTAGATGCAGGCTCAGGGAGAGAGAGCAGGCTGGCAGCTGTTGTTGGTGTGTGTGTGGGGACAGTATGCTGGGTAAGGAGAGTAGAAGGATTGAGAGAAAAAGAACAAACAAATGAGGAAAAACTCATGAACATGGAGTATGGTGATTTTGGGAAGTAGAAGGAAGGTGTAGAGTATAGGAAAACAAATGGAGATGGACAAAGACACACACTCACTTTAAACCACAGTTCCGATATTTGGAGCCCTGCCTCTTCTTTATTCAAACCAACGCCTTGATCCAGCTTGGCTTCAAGTTGTCATAAGATGAAGACATAATCTCTGTCCTTAGCCTTTGAAAATCATTTGTCTTGCTCCTTAACATGGAGAAATTGGTTGGACTTGTAATCATTATTTGTTTATTTACACATTCAACATTTTGAAATTTTTTTTTAACCATTTAGACATTGCCTGCTTACTTTGTTCTCCACACATTAATATGCCTAAATTTCTTCTTATCAAAGGTCTGTAATTATTATTGGCATAGTTTAGACCTTTATGATGCTAACTGTTGGGGATATTCAGGAATATATGTCACCCATTTAACAAGCATGTCTTCTATTCTGAGTCTCTGACCGTTTCTCACAATTGAATCTGTTCCCGAGTGTATGGGTCATACCCGTGGAAATGCCAAGTGTCCAGATTATGATTTTTCCACATATTTTTCTTGCCTTATGTTTCCCATAAACTATCACATAGTTTGTGCTCTCCACACAAGCAACTGGCATTAGGGGACAAGTTATGTGCCCCTGAGGTTGTGTTCCCCACAGAAAGGTACTGTAACTAGTCCTTCAGATTACATCAGAAGGACATCTTTTTCAGGTGCTCATGATGTTGTCGAGTAAGGACAGGTTTATGTGTGGGTAACTTGGGTGGCTCTGTGCGTATCTACACCAATGCCCAGGAGCATAGTGCTGAACCTTGGTCAAAATAGATATAAAAGTTATTAACTTATGATTTATAATATAATTTTTAAAAAGAAAAACCCAGTGGACGGTACACTGTACCAGTTTATGTTGATTATTAAAAATCATTTGTATGGTTACACAGGCTGGGTTTAGCTATGTTTATTAGTGCTTTGCTCCCCTGAACTAAAGTATTTTGCATGTTTCTTGCAGGTTCATGATCTGAAAAGAAAACATTTTCTCTGTTATTATGAAAGGTCCCTAGAGCTGAGCCTGGAGTTCTTATAACTCGATAATATTTTCCTACTGTAAAGTATCCTTAATCTTTATTAAAGCCTTATATGAAATACCATTGGAAATTTTAATTATTTGATCTCATATAATTGCTATAAATTGTCATATGCACAAAGTATTGAGCTGAACAACTATTCTGATAAGTACAAGCAGTTATCCCAGTTCTGTTTTGTGATATGCATTAAGAATAATTGTGTCTTCCATTTAGTAACCGAATATTACTTGGTCAGTATTGCACTATTTTTTTACATGCAATATTTAATTATCAAAATATGTATTTAACATATTTTATATACCACAGAGTGTGGTAGATGTTGGGGAACAACAGTTACAAGACAGATTCCCTGCATTTGTTGAACTTCTGACCTAACAATCAACAGACATAATGCTACCTTCAGATTCACTTTTATTACCATACAAAAGTCATTCACAGATATCTTCTATAAAAAACAGACTATGGTTAATTTCATAGACTGCTCTGTAACAAAAGCTTTTCTTTATACTACATAGCATGAATGTCAATAAACTTACTTCAATAATATTTTTCATATCACTCTGTTCCTCATATGAATGTGTTTTAGTTACCAATTTGAAATAATTATTATTGGCCATTTAGATGACTTCTTATTTTTAATTTTTAAAGTTTTTTCATTGTTAATAAAAACATTTAGTTTGTGTTTTATACAGAACAACCTGAAGTCTTCACCATGACCTGACAAGTTACCAAGGGGTTTATAGAAGTGTGTCCATTTCAACAACATAGTTCTGAGAATTATGGATCCACACAAACACAGACAGGAGGTATGAGAGAGGAAGGGAGTACAGCAATAGTATATTTCAATTCTTTATTAGAATTGAGAAAGAAAAGGCAGTAGAGCATTCTGAGTCACTGAAAACCCACACAGATGGGGCTTCTAAACAAGCACTATGCTGTGAATTCTTAGGGATAGGACAGACAGAACAAGGACCTTGATAAATAAAGGAATATTTTCCTGTGGCAAGGGATAAGGAGGGAGGCTTATTATTTATAATGCCCTTGGCCCTAGGATTTGATATTCAAAGAAAACCATGTTCAAACTTAAGTTATTTCCCTGCTCAGAAAAAAAGGTGCTAGGACTCCTGGGATCAGACCATGGAGATAATATGCTTATCATTTCCAAATCCCTATTCTCTGGCCCACAATATACTAAGATAAATGGAAAAGAGTATAATAGCTAAAAAGCTTAGTTCATATTAAGCACTGATTAAGCCAAAAGACTGGGAAAGAGCATATGTCAGAAAATGGTTTATACAACCTGCTGAAGGAGGTCTCTAGTGGGGATCAAGAGGGGGAGGTTCTCAGTTGAGCCACAGTACCTAAATAAAAATCTCAAAGGAGGTATTAAAATAGTGAGAAATAGGACACTACCAGATGTTAGTTTTTAGGGGATTATTTTAAAAAGAGAAATAAGACTTGACTTGGGTGGGATGGGAGGATGGAGAACACACAATATGTTGTATGGAGATGTGCTGTAGAATGCACAAATGGAACCTGTATAATTATGTCCATCATTGTCATCCCCAAAAAATTCAATTAAAAATAATGAAACACTGGATGACAATAACAAATGTCATTGCCTTTATGGTCACCTCATAGCATAAAAAATGCCCAAATCACATCCAGCTAATTAGTAAGTCTTGCTATGTAGTGTCTGTGCACGTGGGAGGGGACAACAAGGCTTGATACAGCTGACAATCCAACATAATTCCTATGGAAACAGAAGGGAAGAGTCCTGGCTTGCTGGTGTAGGGAGGGCTGGACAGAATACAAGCAGTAGTTCTGAAGTGACAGCAGATTCTCTGCACTCAGCTATGACTCAGGGAAAGAGGAGCCAGTCTTACCTAGAGGATGGGGTGGGGAGAGCAAATCGAACCTGCACCACATTCACTAGTCTTGCTCATCCTGCGGTTCATGGGCAACTCAGACGGGCCAAAGGAAAGGATCTGCTTAGGGCAAAGGAGGCCACTTTTCATCATTAAAGTCTTAATGTTTATTTTAATCTCAAACTTATTGTCAGTTCCCAATATACATTTTAATCTTAAATTTTTAAGCTCTTTCACTTCTGGTGTTTAGTTATTTCTCAGTCTTGAGTTTTGCCCTGACTTCAGTCTATCTGTGCTCATTTGACTGAGGCAGTGGTGGGATTAAGCCAGTTTATATCAGTTCGGCAGAACCGATACCTAATTTTTTCTTGAGTTTGGTGAACCAGTTATTAAAATGATACTTGTAATCAGGGTTCTCTCTAAGGTTGTCTCCTTGGCAGCCACCCAATGTGAAAATCACAAATTTAAATTACTTACTTTTTAAAAAATATTTATTTGCACAACACTGTATTATAAGAGCCTGAAATAATGTTCATTCCATCCACAGGTGGAAAATTTGATGGAACTATGTAATATTTATTCATTTCATGAAACTCATTATACCTCTGATGAAATACTACATTCTAATTCCCTCACATTTGTTACTTCAGTAAACAAACATATAACATAAAGAAAAAAAGTGCCAGTCAGATGATAACAAGCTGTCATTAGAAATATCTTAAGTGACAGTTTATTGTTTTGTGTCAGGTATTATTTAATATTTTTTCATTAATATTTTAAAACTCATAACATAATCTAGTTTTGACTACCTATTTTATTATTCTTATTTAAGTTTTAAATGCATAAAATAATAAACTACCTTTCAATATATAATTTTTTTATATTTAAAATGGTCATTAGGGCAGACAACCAGTTGTTAAATTATTTGAATCCCACCACTGGATAGCCATGTTCATCACTGGAATTTCTGATCTTGGGTCACCAGGGCAACAGAAGTGGTACTGAGTATTGATCAAGAAGCAAGAACCTGGAGAGCTGAGTCCTCCTTGTCCTGTGAGCAAGGACACACTGAGCCAGGCACAGACCCCCCATTTTCCCCCTTGCCCAGGAGAAGAATCCCTGAGTGCAGTCAGGGAGGAAAACCCTGTGGGCAGTCGCTTGTCACTCAAGCAGTTACATGCCCTTCTCTCTGGGTGCCAGAAAGGACCTCAAGGAGACTTCCCACGACAGGGACGGAAATGACCTCACACTGGACACCGAACTCAGGGACCTGACAGGGAAGGAGCCGACCCATACCTTCCCACATGGGACTGAATGGCTCTCCCTAGAGCTTCCATGGGCTTCACACCCGGGGCTCAGCAACCTGGGTTTGGGGTCTCTGTGGATTCACCTTGCACATCCATCCACCCTCACTGTCCTCCTCTACATGGTGCATTGTCCCCAGGCAAATGCCCAAGAATTCCTGAACCCCATCAAGCCACCAAGATCTCATATTCTGGGACACCTGGTCCCTCATGTCCGTGCCATCCATCTGAGTGCCACCTTCTACATTTTCTCTAGAGCACCATTCCAGTTCTTCTCAGGGCACTGGGCTACCATTTATTATTCCACAAGCTTGTCACTGTCCCCTATTGCTCTCCTCACTTGCCCATTATAACGGCTCCTTTGTAGACACTCCAGGATATTGGCAGGTCATTGAGAAGAGGCCCCATGCCTGCATCTCAGAAAGCATGAAGAAAGGAGGACAGAGCTTGAGAGATGGTACAAGGATCAGAAAATAGGCAGGTGGCTTTGCTGCTTCCTCTGCCCTGGGGGAGACCAGGGCCATGTGCTGAGCCTCCCAAAGACCCCAAGGACTCAGCCTGGGACTGGTATAGGAGCTGCAGAATGACTCCCACACAGTGTTGGGAAACCACGAGTGACCTCATCTAGTCAGTCCTGGGGGATCTACACCAAGGGCCATGCAATGATCCCCAAGCCTATGAGCGAGGAGGAAGCTGGTGAGCATCCAGCAGAGGGCTGTGATGGGTTAGCACAGCCTGAGGAGCCAATGGCCCAGGCCATGTTAGGCTAGGGCTTCTCCTGGTGTCAGTGGGAGTGGACCGAAGAACCCCCAGAGGCCTGGGCCTGACCCCCCCCCACCTGCCCTACATAGCCCACCTGCCACGCTTGTGTGATCCTGGGAAAAGAGGACAAGAATCTTGACTTAACCAAGAAGAAATGTCCTCCAAGCAGAAATTAGCCCCGGAAAACAGGAAACAGCTATGGCCCCATAGCTGAGTTTAGGAACTGAGATGTGTCCTGGCCTCGGCAGCGTGGGCAAACCCCTAGTTGGGAGCTGAACTCCTACTACATTAACCATCGCTGGGTGATGGGAGGTAGAGGCCTGTGGAGGGATGACTGGCACACACCAGAGAGCGATCTCAGTGAAAACATGATTATTGTGGATATGGGAGCCCCGAGGATGACTCAGCACCCATGTTGTGCAGCACGTCTGCTTCAGTCGGAGCTTCAGATAATCTTTGCCATTTAGCACAGTTCATTTTGACACCTATATCTCTGCATCACACCATGCTGGGCACTTCTGATTGTCTAACTTTATAATAACCTGGTTGGTACATATTTTTGTCCCCATTTTGGCCAATAAGGAGGTGGGGAGAATCCCAGTGTCATGGCTGGTAATGAAGGCTGGGATTGGAAACTGCAGCTCGGCCTGGGCGTTCACACGTCAGGATCCATGGCCCACTGCGGCCAGTGGGGATGGCTCATGACAAATGCTTTTATGGGTTGAATTGTGACCCCAACCTTCTCCTTAAACAGAAAGCTGTGATAAAGTCCTAACCCCACTGCTTCAAAAAAGTGACCCTGTTTGGAAATAGGCTCACTGCAGATGCAATCAGAACAGAAAAATAGAATAGTAGAAGGAACCTCTGAGACAACATCAGGCGTAAAGACATCTGCATCATGGAGGGTGAACGGGATGCATCTGGAGGTCAGAAGTAGGTGAAGGAATTAGTGTAACACTTGGGCACAGAGGGCCGGGCAGACCTTGTTCTGAGCAGGACCCAGGGATGACTCTTCTGCCTCCCAGACACACTCTGGGGTCCTGCCGAGCTGGGTCTGGGGAAACTGCAGTGTCCTGGAGCAGGTTCCTACTTGGCTTTGGCCTGTGCCCAGCCCAGGGCCCAGCAGAGGCTCCAGTGAAGGTAGGACCTCCCCCCACAGCAGATGCAGGGAGAAAGGAGGGGTCTTGTGCAGGGGGTCCTCTACCTCTGCCTGTCTCCCCGCCTGGTCTTGCCTTTAGAAAGCAGTGCTGAGAGTGAGGGCCTCCTGTCAGGCTGCATTCAGTTGATAATCAGGTGTAAACAGGAGCCCCACATCAGGAGGGATCAGGGCTTTCCTGGGCCTCAAAAGCTGTGCTTCCTGGAGGAGGGACCCAGTGGCAGGCTGTGTCTTCAGGCCATGATTTCACTCCACAAGAAGACAGTCATCAAAACCAAGATATCTACATGGACACATTAATAGTGTGATTCTGGCCCTGAGCATACCAGGCTCTGGTCAGGAAAGCCAGCCCAGGATGCCTCCTGGAAACCTGTGTGGTATTGAGTTTTTAGGGTCTCAGCTTCAACTCTGTCAGCACTCCCGAGATACACCTTCTTAGGGGCACGCGCTGCCAATTTCTGGCTGTTTAAACCAGAGCTGTCTGGCCCAGCCGGGAAGACAGAAAAGTTGAGACTTAGGGTTCCTGATTTCGTGACAGTGGGGCCTTTCCTCAGTTCCCTCGGGACTGGGAAGTAGGGGTAGCACTGGCTGTAGTGCGTCTTGCAGGGAAGGGAGGGAACTGGGATGTAGTGGCCCCTGAATCCCAAAGAGAGGCCCCTGAGGCAGCCTTCACCTCCAGCTGCAACTCATTCCCACACTTTCCCCCCACCCCTAAGATACCTAGTGCTGCCCCCAGGGAGGCTACAGGAACAGGGTACAGATCCCACTGGAGACTGATGGCCAGCCACACCTGCGAAGCTCAACAACTGCCCTCTGAGTGCCCAGGACCACGTAAAAAAAGACACTTTGCCCCATGGGGGTCCCTGCCATTCCCCAGTCTCCAAGCCCCAGCGTCCTACAGCAGGGCTATACCTCTTCTCCCATGGTCCCCCTCTCTACCCCCACCTCCAGGCAGACCTATGCTTCCTGAGGGACCCCTAGTCACTGTTTCCTGGGGAGGTTGGTTGGACAGTGGGGTGTATACCAGGCACAGGGCACAACCACTCCTTCTGAGAAGGGGATGGTGCTTGGCCACATGAAGGGCAGGGGCCCACAGGGAGAAATGCCTGGAGTCCACCAAGCCCAGGCACCTCCTTCTAATGGCAACTTTGAGAGTCTGGAGGTCCCAAGTGAAGGCATAGGGGAGCTTGCTATATTTTCTTTGTCCTGAGAAACACTCCCCAGGAGGGGCATTCACCCCGTGACTTCACCAAGTGGCTAAGAACGCAGGGGGAGAGGGGGTTCCTGTGTCTCTGGATGGCCCCCAGGATTACCTGAGACTGAGGCCCATCATGGCCTGCTCTCAGCAGTCAGCAGGTGCCTGACTGATGATCCTTTGAGAGTCCCGGGTCCCCACTGGCAAGGCCCCTCAGTCTGGGGGACAGTTTTCAGGATGGCTCAATGAGAGATGGTGGGAAGTTTTAACTTGGCAGTAGGATAGGAGGAGGGGACAGAGAACTGTCGTCTGCCCAGCGGCCTGGAGGGCAGAGGAGGACCAGGAGGGGGGCGTGGAACAAAGGTAGACTGGGAAACAGAGTGGGAGGCTAGGCTGATGGGGGGATGGAAAAGAAGGGAAGGGAGACAGTTTGGTCAGGGGAAGCTGGGGGCCACCAAAGACCCACAAAGGCTGTAGCCTTTTTGGGCCGCCAAGAGAGGTTTGGGCCCCCCGGTTAGAGAACTGGTCTTAGATGGTCCCAATGGGGGGAGTAGGAGCGGGTCCAGGCCAAGGCCCAGGGCTTGCAGTGGGGGCCGGCTCAAGGGAGGGCTGTAGGGAGGAAGGTAAGAGGCCAGAGTCCAGGGGACGGGAAGTGGGAGGTCTGGGGAGAGCAGGAACACAAGAATTTTGCTTTCGCTTCATGGTGAGAGTCCAGCTTATAGTGGGGTTCTGTACTGTGAGGTATCTGCCTCTATTCACTCAGGCTTCGTCCTTGTGAGCTCATAAGCAGAGAATCCTAGAGAGAGATTTGGTAGCCCTGCCTGCAGTATGACGTTGGGTACTGTAGACATAAGACAATTCAGGGATGGGTGGGTACTTTCAGAGGCAGTACTTGAAGCAGAACCGGGCAGTGCTTTACAGCCTGAGTCAGCCAGGGTCAATCCCCATCTGGGGGCCTTGGGACAGCATCCAGGCTGGCTTACATAAATTTCTTGCAGCTGGTTCTCTAGAGTGGCTACTTCTTTCTTGGCACATCCATCCTCCCCCAGTCTCACTTCCATGGGTGCATCAAAGGGCTCAGCCTCTCTGAGCTTATGAACCCAGGAGATATCAGTCCCAGAAATCTCTGAGAATGACCAGGGATAGCCCCCGTGGTACAATTCCGCAGGTTTGCACTTGTTCAGCAGAACCAATACTTAATTTTTTGTTGAGTTTGGCGAGCCGGTTGTTAAAATGGCACTTGTAATCAGGGTTCTCTCTAAGGTGATCACCTGGGAAGCCACCCAATGTGGAAATCACAAATTTACATTCCTTACTTTTTTTTAACATTCATCTGTGCAACAGAATATTCTAAATGCCCTAGTAATGTTCATTCCTTCAACAGATGAAAAAAGTTTGACTCCACTATGCTTGTAATACTTATTTATTCGTTTCATAAAACTATTATACTTTTGATGAAATACTACATTTTAATTCCCTTGCATTTGTTACTTCAGTAAACAAACATATAATGTAAAAAGGAAGTGCTGAACAGCCAGGGGGTGAAAAACTGCCATTGGAAATACCTTAAATAGGAGCTTTACTGTTTTTTGTCCAGTATGATTTAATTTTTTCATTAATATTAATATTTATATTATATTATAATATTATTGTAAAAAACTTTTTCTGTAACTCTTTTATTGTTCTTATTTAAGTATTAAATGCATGAAATAATAAACTATGTTTCGGTATAACGTGTTTTGTTTGTTGTTTTTTTTTTACTTAAAATGGTCATTAAGGTAGTAAGCTATTTGTTAAATTATTTGAATCCTACCACTGGATTGGGGCCTCGCTAGAGGGAAGGCTAGTGTTCATCCCCAGAGCAGCTGTGCCTGTACACCGATGCTCGTGACACCCCAAGAAGGACTGTGTAGTAATTAATCTCTCTCATGCCATAGTATAGGAGCCCCACTGCATTATGACCACTATGAGCCAAAGATTGTTGGCCTTGCCCTATTCTAAGAGGACATTGAGCACAATCTTGTGCAGCTGAGGAACCAGCTTAAACATGGGCTCATAAGGCAGGTGTTTCGGAGCCAACCCTCCTTGGCACTTATGTCATGATTAATCCTTCTTTGTTCTGCATGACCATTGCCTGAGACAAGCAGTCCTGAGTTGAGTGTGTTCCAGCTGTAGTCTTGTAGCTTCTTACCTGACACAATCCTGACAACTTCCTTCTAGAGATGTGCCAGTCAAACAAGCACTCCTAATTTGTCAGTCTATGGGGGGCCCTGTCAGCCATTTCATAGCTGCTGAAATGAGCAGGCAGGAGTCTGAAAGGACACTGCCCACCAAGTGGCTGCTACCCGCACTTACATTGCCACCTTAATGGCCACTGTGGCTGTTGAGGTATAAGGGCATAAAGCCAATAAACTGAGCACTGGTATAACCTAACATGTTGGTAAAATTGTGGGACCAGTTCAGTGTAGAGTCAATGACCACAATACTGCTGTTCTCCTACTACAAATTCGGGTAGATTTTAGCAGCAACACAAATTAGCCATGCGTTCAGATCCATACAGTCTTTATAAATCAACTCCCAGTTCTTGATTTGGTTGATACCTTCTGCATATGGTCAAGCAAAGTTGCTTTCACTGTTAAAAGCTAGAATGGCTGCAATGAGCTGAGACATAGGGTGCAGGTTGGTGGGAATGATGTCTACCACAGTTATTTCATGGGTAGGCAGAGCTGCTCTCTTTGCCTACTCATTTGAGAGCCAAGATATTTGTTCCTCTGTTGGACTTTGCCCAGTTTCCAGCAGCCAAAATAAGTTCTTTGCCAGTGTTTCTTTCCCATCTTAGCTTCAGGTGGGAGTTTCTGGCATCAGGATTACTGTAGCCACAGAAACACATGCCTTCATCAAGATCAGGAACAAAGCTTCCAATACCAAACCTTTCATGCTTCTCATGCTACCATACATCATGTCCACAGTAATTTGGCCCACCACCATCTTACCATCTTGCTGCCTGAATGTCTTGACTCTGACCTGTTCCTTAGATATCAGGCCAGCCAATACATCTTTCAAATGCATGAATAAAACACTATCATACCAGGCTTCAAGAATAAGACAAGATGCATTCTTGACTCTGATGAGGCAGGCAGCCACAGTGAGTAAAGCCATGGCAGAAGAAGTTGAGATTCTGGAGGGTAGTGAGGGAAGGAAGAGAACTGGGCAGGAACAGGAGCCTCCACTGCTTCTGTACCAGATGCTGGGCAGACAAAGATGAAAGGAGTGACTTTCATTTTTAGCTTAGCTTCTGATGTGAATAGGCATATTCCTACAATTTCAGTGCATGGAGCACAGGAGCACTGTTTCTGATTGGGGTTGGAGGATAATCATTACTAATAAACACCACAAAAACCTTGGGCAGAAATTATTATGTATGTCTTAATAAAGCCAGAAGGAGCATTACAGTGCAACGCTTTTTGGAGTTCACCCAAGAATGATAGTTATTGCCTTTCCATTGTCATTATTATATTTTGAAATTTCTCAGTACTTTTTCTAAAAGAACTACCAGATTTTAGTCTTTAGATTGCTTGGAGGAGGAAGAAAAGAAAAATGCCTGGACATAACTTATCAGCTTGACAAAAAGCCATGGAGGATTCTCCTGCCCTCTTCCATCTTTCCTGATTTGTCTTGAAATTCTGGCAACTGAGGCAAAGTTTTGAAAAATAAAAAATCAAACAGAATAAAACTGACCACTTGTGATAATTCTGTCTTTCCTAATATTACCTATCTTGAAAACAAAAAACAAGTCTAAAAATGGTCTTCCCTTTTGTGAGCTCCTTTTTTCTTTTCATAAACAGTTATACTACTGTTAGTGTGCGTATGCACATTCACATACAATCAAGTTTCTAGTAACAAAATCCCAATATTACGTTATAATAAGCTTTGTGACCCAAAAGAGCATCTAAAGTTTTCAAGAAGAGAATTTGTTTAGGTGATTAAAAAGATGAATGATTATTTAATCAACATTAATAATCAATGATTATTTAATTATCTTTTCATCAGCCTAGGATTTGCAAATTTTCTTAGTACTCCAATTTTAATGTTATATTTAGCAAATGATATAATTCAATAGGAGACTAATGTAGACCAAGCTAGAAAACCATCAAAAAACAGACTAAGCTCTATGTCATGAATAATATTTAGAATCTATCAAAACATCTGGTCAGTATATACATCTTTAACCAAAACAGTATTTCTCCCCCTCCTATCAATCATAAATACCTCTTGAGTTTTATATGGTAATAATAAACATATTTCCAAATAATTCTGCAGGTAAAACAGTCTTTAGCTTTTAAAGTTACATGACTGAATTATTTTCATTTATTGTACATATTCACAATTGTATAAGTGCCTTGCAAACCTGATTTATTTCAACTAATATACAGTAAAATCTTCAAGACCTTGAACTATTGGCAGAATAAACTGATCAGACTGTGTTATATTTGTAAAAATTAAAAAGAATAATGCCTATGATTGACATCTCTGTAATATGTAACATCTTAAATGAGTCATAAAACAATTCAGTTTTTTTTTTAACTGAAGTTCAACAAGTATAAGTATATTTCTCCCTATGCAGATGATGTGGGCCATAAGGCAAATGACAACTCGCTATCAAGCTGAACTGAATACGGAGAAAACTGCAAAAGTGTTGACATATAGCATTTGGTAAAACTTCTGTCTCATACATTGATGCTTTTAGAATCTGGTGAAGCACAGGTATCTAGTTTAGAAAAATGAAATTGTGAAAATATATAAATTACTAAATTCTTACATCTTTAAGGCTATCAATAATTAAAACAAAGAACCAAAAAACCCCAAAACACTGGTCTTGGAATGAATCTTCATGAATTCTAAATTTATATCATTTCATTCCACTTACTAGTTTGATAACCAATAACCAACCACCCTGATAATTCAATTATCTTAATTGTAATATGGAGTAAACACCTATCCTGCCTGTTTTGATATACATATTTTTTTAAATTTTATAAACAGAACACTAATAATATTCTTTCTGAAAAATATTCAACTATCTGTACAGAGAAAAACATAAATGATACTTAAAATGGTTTCCTTATTTGCTTTCTTTTCTCCTCAGAAATTTTTAAATTTAAGGATTTGATGTTCACCGATTTTGTGATTTTTCTAGATATTTATGTATATACAAATATTATGTTTTTTATACATGCTCTATGCATTATTTTACAACTCTATTATTTTACTTAATGATATATCTTAGCAACAGAGTTATGTCAATACATGTGGGTTTAGCTAATTCTTTATCACTATATCATAATTGTTTAAAGTATTAAGATATTCTATTGATGGAACTATTACAGTATCATCTTTAAAAATCTCAAACATTTCATTGGGATAGAGTCATGAGATTAAAGCTGTTGTATCAAAGATTGAGTGTTTTTAATTTTTGGTCTATACTAACAAATTGCTTCTAAACAGATTGATCAACAATCATAAAAGTAGGATAACATAAAATGGTTTTTGATTTTAACTTATACTAATAATCTATTGGCAAAATAACAAAGACTTGATTTTCATGATAGAACAAAATTTAGTCTTTAATAAGTTTCTTAACATATTTATAAATGTTGCTCAATTAAAGACCATTTATGTTACAGAAGTACACATTCTTTCGTTTTAAAGTGTTTAGTGTTGCAGCATCTAAGTCCCTTATTGAGGATACTAAAATCAATGACATAACAATCTTTTCCCTGATATTCTATAAATTGTTAAAATCATACCATATTTTAGTATATTTTATATTTAAAGCAGGATTTTATTGTACAAGTTTTCCTCTATAGCATATCTTGTTTCTTTTTATTACTTAACTTTGAATTCTCAGTGCATATTACATTCTTAGAATAGAAGAAAAAAGAATATAAAATTATCAAATGAGTGATTAGAAATTAAAGGAAGCAATATTTGCCACCATTTCATAATAGACACAACATGTTAATAATTTCATTCCTCAGAAATTGCCTAATCTAATGTCATTGTTTTACATTTTAAAAACTCAAGGAATAGAGAAGTTAAAGACCAAAAGAAATAGTGGTTAACAGTAGGTTAGGGACATGAACCAAATTCAACACCCTTGGTATACCACATCTTAATTTGCTCATGTATGATCCTCACTTGTTCCATAGATTAAGGTATAGCCCTCACTCAAACTTGGAGGTACCAGATGACAAAGAACTATTGGTTTTAAGACAGTGAATGTTATTTTTCTAAACCTTCAGAAAAATTACTAATTATCAGTCACTTTATGCTTTGCAATATTAGATCAGCATCTTACATTGTTTTAATTGTAGAGACTTTATAGAGTATTATTCTTTATCTCAAATATTGATATGTTATTCCATAAATTCTTTGTCTTACTAGCCAATTCAGTCCAATTAAGAGTTTTTCAAAGCCTGTTTAAGTTATATATCTAATATTTTTGTGTGTGTGGCTAATCAATCAATTCATGTGTTCTCTCAGTTTTCTTTTAACAAATCAAAAAATGTTTTGTGACATTTTAATTTCTTTTTATTTTATTCATTTTAGAGAGTAGACACAGAGTGAGAGAGAGAGAGAGAGAAAGAGAGAAAGGGGGGAGGAGCTGGAAGCATCAACTCCCATATGTGCCTTGACCAGACCAGTGCAGGGTTTTGAACTGGCAACCTCAGTGTTCCCAGGTCGATGCTTTATCCACTGCGCCACCACAGGTCAGGCATGACATTTTAATAGATATGAAATGAGTTGAAATTAAGTTATTTTAGCTCATAATTAAGACATTTGTAACATTTATATCAAAAACTTTCACTGAAAATATAAAACTTGTAAATTTGATAAACATCAATTCTACATATGAATTTAAAATTTTATATAATTCATTAAATTATTGTTATAATTTCTATAAGCACACTATTGCTAGCACTACCCAAAAGACAAGCCAAAGTCATATATGTATTGAGGAAGATGCAATAAATTTTTATTGTAAGATGGTGAAAGAGTCCTCTGTAAAGATGTTATTATCTAAGGCCATAAACATTTCAGTTTCAGGACAGAAGACTTTTAGAGCCATTTTGACCATGAAGACACCTATTCATCTACATTTAATCTCTAGACACCAACTGTGTTAGTAGTAAGCTTGAGGCAGGTACTGAATTGGATGGTTTGTGGTTGAGATAGAGCTGCAGTGGGAAATGTACTTGGACAAGTCTTTGAAATATGTATCTTCACACCAAGGATTCTAGGCTTGGGGACTTCTAAAAAGTCAGGGCCAGTGTGACTGGAAACCTGGCTCTAAAACAATCTATATTTAATCAAAACAAGTATTGCAACTTGTGTGGACAAGAGGAATTTAGAATTCAGTATGAGCATGAGGAATCATTATAGATGTATACAAACACCTTGTATAATAAGGTAGTAAAGATGATCAAAGTGAGTACCTTCTGCCTGTACCTCCAGGCCCACTTTAGTCCCCTTACACTACTCTGTGCCCAGAGTTGCTTAGCTTATAGGGACTTTGTCAAAAGAGGGAAACTTTGATGCCCTTTGGGTCTTCCAGCCATTGGAAGCTTCAGTATTGACCAAAAAGAAAGGAGAGAATGCAGTCAGAACATTTATATTAACCACCTGTTTTCAGAGTTACAAAGGGTGCACTGCATTTTCCAAACCCCAAATGCAAATGACTTGATGTCAGGGCTTTTGTACTACATACTAAATATTTTCTTTCCCACATATTCATACACTAAATCCCTGAACCTCAAAGTGATGGTATTTGGAGGTGTGAAGTAATTGGGTTTAATTCTCATTATAGGAGTGGAGCCCTCATGATGGCTCTAGTGCTGTTATATCAAGAGGAAAAGACCAGAGAAGTGTCCATCTATAAGCCAGAAAGAAGTTTCTCACTAGAAACTAAACCCTGCCAGACCTTGATCTTGAACTTTTCAGTCTCCTGCATTGTGAAAAAATAAATATTATTTTTAAAACCATCCATATATGATATTTTTCATGGCAGCCTGAGCTGACTTTATACGTTTTGTTTCCACCCATGAGTTGTACCTGTTCAGACAAAAGCTAAGAATGAGGGCTCCATGCTAGAGTATCAGTGCTGCAAGCTGTAGAGGAAATGCCCACTGATGGCCCACTGGCCTCATCATTGGGCCAACTCCATGCAAGAACTTTAATACTTCATCTCTGGACACAAATGCTCGGATATTTCTGGCATGTTCAGAACTTCAAATACTCCAGTTTGGCTTGCATCAACCAGATTCAGTGTCTATTATTTTCAAACTAACAGTCCTGACATATTACCAGTAGCTATTTTTAAATATTATAATTGTTATGATTATATAACTTTTAGAGATAGTGTATTTAATGTAGGTTATTTTTGTTCTATCCTAAGAAAAACAGTTTAATACTTTATTGAATTCTCTCCCTGTTTTCATATAGTGACAAACCACTTCTGATTTTCTACAGAAAAAAAATTTTTTGATGCATACATTCAGAGGTGAATTAAGGCTGGTTAAGACCCTGGTGCAGAAGAAAATATCGGCCCCTTACTTTAGAAGAAAGTGTAAAGTTTGGGTTTTGCAGAGCCCTTCTGAAGTCGAGGCACAGGGCGCAAACCCGGTGCTCCTGCCATTAATTCCATCTCTGCATGCATATAAATTATAATTAAGCCTAGTTGTGCATCTCTAGCTAAGAGGAGACTGGTCAGTTTGTCCAAATTGGTCCATTCAGTCCAACTATGCATTTCCACCTTGACATACAAAAACTCTGCCTGCAAAGGCAAGGTTAATAAACAGCATCTCTTCTGCTTTATTTGCTAAAACAAGTTAACACATAAGTTGCTTGTTCTCAGAATAGGTTTACCTGGGGCCATAATGTGGTTTGGCTGATATTGTGGTTTACCTGACTGAGATAGAAAAATCACTCAATTTAAATTGCAATATACCACAGTACATTCTCTGAGCTTTATTATGTTAGGGAGCCAAAGATGGCCTGATCAATTTCAAGCGGCTATTGAAATCTCATCTTGAATAAAGGAGGATGCTGTGCAAAAGCCATTAAGATAGACTTATATGATATTTAAGACATCTCTTATATTTTTCAACAAAGCAAAATAACTTTTATACTTTCATATGCAAACAGCTGTCATTTTTATATATTTACTATATATCTTATCACATGTTTATCACATACCCTATTATATGTTTATTGTAGTTAGTGATTGAATTAAACTGATTCTTAAGTTAATTCTTTTTCTTTGTCCTTATGGTGAAACCTAAGAAGTCTCCTCGAAATTCATTTTCTATTTTTTTCTTCTGCACATTTAAATCACCCAGTGTCTATATGTTTTCTTCTATGTCTACCCCATTGATTCTCTTACCCATTCATTCCCACTTACTATCCATAAAGTATTTTCTTATGTTTTCAGTCTAAGATTTTTTTCCACCTTCCACATGTACACGCTGTATTTCATCAAGCCCTTTATTCTTTGGGAACAGCTAGTCACTCTGGTAAATGTTCCGTGTAATGATGTTGAGATTACCTAGGTTTCCTGTGTATGTGTTGGTGGAAACTTTCTGAAGACAACACAGAATCCAAAAATGGCAGAAGAAACTCAGAAACTTGGGTTCCACCTGAATTTTTCTATTGACTAATTGTGTGTGTGTAACTCTCGATTTTCTTTTCTTCTTCTTCTTACTTTTTACTGTTAAAATGAAGGAATCAGAAAGAGGTAAGTTTTAGCTCTAAAATTCAGTGGCTAAGCTTTAAGTATTCTGGCAGGCTTTTGAAAAAAATTTATTTGAATGTAAGAAAAGTCACATTGTGTCAATGTTCGCTCACTATAACTTTGCATATGGGTAAAAACATGCTAATATTCTGCAATACCAAAGTGCACAGCACATCTGTGGTTGATTTAAGAAGGTTAAATTTAAAAATAATACAAAAAATATTTATTTCCCATCAAGAAGTTGGATTAATGGCCTTTATTTTATTTTAAAGATATAGTATAAGTGGGCATTGACTCCTTGACCAATAAGAATATGGTGACAGTTGATGTCACCTATTAGAATAGGCACAGTTGATGGTGCCTATTTTCAAATCTATAAGAGATGGCAGTTTCCACTTAATGTCTTATGGAACACTTACCTTTTGAACCTACACTTTGAGAAAGTAAAGGCAGCACAATCAATAAGCCAGGTGGACAGGAAATAGTCCCAACCGAATAACCTAACTAACTTTGCAGTTGACAAGCAGAGACAACTTGCCAGCCTTGTGATTAAGCCTTCTTGAAAGTGGATCCTCCAGTCACAGCTGAGAAATCCAAATTTATGACAAATACAGCTGAAATTAACACTTCCACACAAATCTTTACAAACTGTAGATTTGTAGCAAAGTATATAACTGTTTTAAGCAATAAACTTAGGCAGTAGTTTGTTAGAGTACACAAATACTCTTCAAAATTCTCATTTTTCTCAGTTTCCTATATTGTCCAATGAATGTATTTATATGTATGTAGACAGAGGGAATTAGCTTTGAATATTAGAGTTTCAGAAAAGTATCAGAAATTGTCGGACAAACAAAAAGTAACAAATAGAACCAGTAGTGATTAAACATTAAAAAGTATAATCTCAGAAAATTTCATAGGGAATTCACTGCTAATTCCAACAGTGTTTTATTTTTATTTTTTTCTATATCATGTCTCTTATTTCTTACTTCACTGTCCTCAACTTTCAGCATAGTGCAATGTTTCAGATTTTGAGTCTATAGGAAAAAATTAAGTAATAACACTTTGAGTGTATTATTTCTTTGCTAGAAATTCTCATTCACAGACAAGGACATATGCCAATGGTTCCTGCAAAGGGAAGAACCCAACAGCACTCAATTGTTCTTCATCTTCTTTTCATGCTTGTGTCTCAGATGTACCAAAACCTGCAAACTGAATCATTTAGAAAAACAAAGCCCAATCACAAAAAGATTAACAATTCCCAAGATTGCAATATTTGAAAATATAGGTTTATAACATTTTGCTCATCATTTTTAAGACAAAAATTTTAATTCTGAGTCTCCTAGTTGGCTGAAAATGGATCAGCCCTTACATTCATATATAAATATTCATCATTGATGTCAAATGTACACCCACATAATAATACCAAAGTATAGCTCAGTTTTACTCAATTGAACTTATTTTTTATGAGGAGAGTTGAAATTCAGAGTTTGGGAATGTTTTGGTTTAAAAATTATTTTTAGCCTTACTCTTTGCTTTTCAACAAATGATGCTATTGCTCAGGTTGTTAGAGTCACTTGAAAAGAAGTGTTGAGCTACTTTTGCAAGATAATAATCATTGTTGATTTAGTGTCTGCTCACAGAATTATTTCCTCCAAAAAGAACTCATTTATTGTAGTGCTGCTGTTATATTCACATTTATTGTTATTATTTTGGCAGTGGCCTTCATTTATTAATAACTTGGATTTAAATTGTTCAATCTTGTAAAAAATCTCAACTGTTATTTACCACCCCAAGGTTGAGCTACAGACATCGTTTCCTGTATTTGGCATGGAACCAAAGAGATTTTTTTAAAAAGGCTTCTAAAATAATGAAACCTCATCTTTTCTCTTTCAACTCAAAAGATTCAGAGATTATTTTCTAAGAAAGTTATAAAAACTTTTTAAATTGTAATTCTTTCTCTTTAAGAGTTAAAAATTCTATCTTTATCTGTCAAATAATTAACTATCTACAACTGAACAACAGCTTTAAAATCTAGTGTTTAGAAATAAGAGGAACACTAAAGACATTATCTGTAGTTGTTTTTCCTCATATAATTTTTTCAGAGATGTCCTTATTTTAAACAATGGCAGAAGTGATCTGCAGAAGAACTGAATCTACCTCATTCTTTGCACTTGGTTTTATTCTGCTCTTGAAGAAATTATTTTTAGTGGCAATTATGTGTTCTGAACACAAAAATTACCTCTATTATATATGAGGAAAAAAACAAATAATATTACATGTTTTATATCTACATTTAATTGAATACTTTAATTGTAAAATAATATGATTGAAGAATTATTTTCTTTAAAATCTATTGGTTCAATTAAGTGTCAATTCTAATGACTTTGGAAAACTCACACTTTTCATACAGAAAAACAAATTAAAGCTTTTTGATTACTTTTGCATTTTCACTATCATACAACATTGTGAAAATATATTCTTTTTTAATTTTGTATTGATTTTTGAAACAGAGAAAGAGATTTTTGAAAGAGAGAGAAAGAGAAAGAGACATCATTATTTTCCCCCAGCCTGACCAGGCTGTGTTACAGTGGATAGAGCATTAGACTGGGATGTGGAGAATCCTGGTTCAAAACCCCAAGGTCGCTGGCTTGAGCATGGCTTATCTGTCTTGAGCAGGGGCTCACCAGCTTGAGCACAGGGTCACTGGCTTGAGCCCAAAGGTCATTGGCTTGAACCCCAAAATAAGCTGCAATGAAGAATTGATGTTTCTCATCTCTCTCCCTCCAGTCTGTCTAACTCTATCTGTCCTTCTCTTTGGCTCTCTTTCTCTGTTAAAAAAAACGTTTTTTATTCAGTTATTTATTTATTCACTTGTTGGTTCTTGTATGTGCTGTGACTGGGGACTGAACCTAACTTTGGTGTATTAACAATATTTTAACCAGTTGAGCTACCAAGTAGGGCTCAAAAGATACTTTTAAGTACATGACTCTTCATATATGCAAACTCGAAAGAAAACGATATCTTTAAATTTGAAAACTCAAAAAAGAAGAAGAAATTAAGAGATTGTTTTTCAATATAAATTTGATACTCTGAAATTTGAATTCTGCAGAGTATTAAGATCTACTGATCAATACAATGGATCAATGTATGAACTATGCTTGATTCCTCTCTTGTGTAATCACCATGATAAGTGCACATTACATTTACTGTAAATCATTAAGGAATGTGGATGAAGCATTATTCAGTATCTTTCGATAAATTAATGTAGACTCCAAAGAGAAAGTAATATTTTTATTTTCTGAATGTCTTGGTTTGCAATCCCTTTTCTGATGATGATTATAGAATCAGTAATTTTTTTTTTTTTTTTTTGGTTCCTAGAAAGCTCTAGGTCAGGGGTCAGGAACCTATGGCTCACAAGCTAGATGTGGCTCTTTTGATGGCTACATCTGGCCTGCAGACAAATCTTTAATAAAAAAAATAATAACGTTAAAAATATAAAACATTCTTATGTATTACAATCCATTCATTTCCTACTGCTCATATTCATGGTTGCAGGTGGCTGGAGCCAATCACAGCTGTCCTCCGGGACAACACCAAATTTTTATTGGATAATGTGTAATGTACACGGGTCATTGTGAGGTCAGAAAGTAAACTTCCCTCCTTTTAATCAAGTAGTCAGTTAGCTAATTGCAGAGACCCTTTTGACAAAGATGATGGCTAAAAGAAAAAAAGATTAGAATTATCGTACTTTTCAGCAGGAATGGACAGAGGAATTTGCCTTTGTGGAGAGAGCAGGTTCTGCAGTATGTCTAATATGCAATGATAAAATTGCATCGATGAAACAGTCAAATATAAAGTGGCACTTCAACACACATTATACTACATTTGCATTGAAATATCCAGTGGGGGACAGCAGGAAGAAAGCATGTCAAGAGCTACTGTGCAAAGTGCAAGCTAGTCAGCAGCAACTCAGTATTGCACCCAACAAGGTGACTGGAATTTGGCTAGCTTTGCGGGGGCTTTAGCAATTGTGAGAAACGGAAAGCCATTCACAGATGGGGAGTATGCCAAAATATTCATGTTTGATGTTGTCAATGAGCTTTTTGACGACTTTTTGGATAAAGACAAGATCATTAAATGAATAAAAGACATGCCTCTATCGGCAAGAACTATTCACGATCATACCAACATGATGGCAAATCAAATTGAGGCAACACAAGTGAAAGACATAAATGCAGCACCACTCTTTTCTCTTGCTTTGGATGAGTCAACAGATGTAAGTCATTTATCCCAGTTCAGCGTGATTGCAAGGTATGCTGTCGGTGACACACTACGTGAGGAAAGTCTTGCTGTTTTGCCTATGAAAGAGACAACAAGAGGGGAGGATTTATTCAAGTCTTTCACTGAATTCGCTAAAGAAAAAAATCTAGCGATGTATAAACTTATTTTAGTATGTACTGATGGTGCTCCGTGCATGCTGGGGAAAAACAGAGGATTTGTAGCGCTTCTTCGTGAATATGAAAGGAGACCCATCCTACATCAGGCATCCTACATCAGAAGGTGCTTTGTGTTCAGATGTGTGCTGAGCAGCTTGGTGAGGTGATGTTGCTGGTCATTCAAGTGGTAAACTTTATTGTTGCCCGAGCTTTAAATAATCGCCTGTTTAGAACACTGCTGGATGAAGTTGGAAATAATTATTCTGGTCTGCTTCTGCTTAGTAGTGTACCTTGGTTGTCAAAAGGGAAGGTGCTCAGCTGTTTTATGGCTTGTCTGAGCAAAATCTGGACTTTTTTTGAAATGAAAAACATTGATCATCTTGAGTTAGCTAACACTGAGTGGCTCCTGAAGTTCTACTATCTCGTGGACATGACTGAACATCTGAACCAGCTCAATGTGAAAATGCAAGATGTTGGAAATACGTATTATCCCTTCAACAAGCAGTGTTTGCATTTGAAAACAAGCTGGAACTCTTCATCACTGACATTGAAACAGGTCTTTTACTACACTTTGAAAAACTGGGAGAGTTTAAAGATGCATGCACAGCAAGTGATCCTGCTCAACATCTTGATCTCCAACAGCTAGTGGACTTCACATCTAATCTCTTGCAGTCATTCAAAGAGTGCTTTGGAGAATTTCATGAGCGCACTCGTCTTTTTAAGTTCAGGACCCATCCATACTAGTATGCAGTGGACAGCACCGACCTGAGTTACATCCTCGGTGTCTCTGTCAGTAATTTTGATCTACAAGCTGCTGACCTGAAGGCCTCAGACATGTGGGTGAATATGTTCAATTCACTGAATAAAGATTTGGAAAGACTTGCACAACAGCAAGCAGAGTTGGTGAGCAAACACAAATGGGGAGAAATGAAAAAACTTCAACCTGTAGACCAGCTTATTGTCAAAACTTGGGATGTGCTTCCTGTCACATACCACACACTGCAGTGTGTGAGTATTGCTCTACTGACAATGTTTGGCTCTACGTATGCATGTGAGCAGTCTTTCTCACAACCAAATAACATTAAGACCAACTTATGATCATGTTTAACGAATGGAAGTTTCAACGCCTGCATGAAGCTTACCCTCACCACGTATCAACCAGACCACAAAGCCAATTGAAAAACCATTTAGCACCAGAAGTCACATTAATGGTAAGAAGTACTTTATTCATCTTTGGTAAGCAACAGCATAACAACATTATTAAAAAGAATTCAGAGATTTATTGTAATTTAAAAGTGTTGGTCTTACATAAAATGTGCACATTACATTTACTTGTATTTAGTTTTATACATATTGTATGGCTCTCACAGAATTACATTTGAAAATATGTGGCATTCATGGCTCTCTCAGTCAAAAAAATTCCCTATCTCTTCTCTAAGTGAAGTTATCTCGATCTTTATGATAAGTACAATTGTATTCTTTTCATGAATCACAGTTTTTACCTTTCCATATTATTATTTTATTATTAATTATTAATGATCAGGTAAATAAAAGCACTTTTGCACTATGTTGTTTCTGGTTATTCTTAAACTGTTACACAATAATGATTTCATTATACTACAACTAAGTTATATAATTAAATATATTAAAGATCTATTTAATTATAAAAGGGTTTACATTATAAAATTTAAATTAGGTAGAGTCCCAAATTAAAGGGTAGAGAAGGGCTGTGAAAAAGAAATTATGTTCTTGGAATAAAAAGTAAAATGATCTTTCTTAATATCTCTAGGTAGTTTTCTTAAAAATTAGATTTTGATTTGAGACCTTCAGAGTGATAATTGTAAACAGCACATTCCTCTTTATTCTATGATATTAATTTTCTTTATTGCCTTTCTTGAAACAGTTTGGTTTGGGGATATAACTGACATACAAAACCTATAAGACACAATACCATCTTTCTCTAAATCTGTACACTTGATTGTATTGTGAAAGGAGTATCAAGGTGAGAAATCATTTAGACTAAATCAAATAAGACAGTGAGTATACATTTATAATAAAGTTATTCACTCAGCATTTGTTTCTATGGATACAAATCTACTCTATATCCCTTGCCTTATAATTTATTACATAAAGTTTATCATCATAAAAACAAGGCAATTTATTTTTTGAAATATCTTTATCTTAACATACAGTATTAGTTTGTATATAGTTATATCAAACATTATTTGAGAAAATAAAAACAAATTGTCCTTCCAATGTGTTCTTGAACCCTTGAGTACTCTTAAAATGTCCTTAAATCATTGACTATTTTCGTGCTTGGGATAAGAGAGATCACTCTTTTATTTTGAGACAGCTGGAGAGTAAAGTAATAAATAAGCCTTCTTATTCTCCAAGTGATTTTCAGATGATCAAGCATAAGTCTGTGAGCATGCCAAGTGTCTGCCACATCCCCATGAAGGAGGTTATTATCTGAATTGAAGGTCCCTGCCTTTTGCCAGAGAAATTATAACCTGGTGACATTTCAGGAAGATGGTAGCCATTTATATATGGTTACATTTGAAAAAGGAGCCTCAAATATTAAACTATACAGAAAACTTTGAATTGTAAAATGGACTCCAAGCTGAAGACAATGGAAATGAAGCATTTCTCATGGTGTCTGCTAGGAAGTTAACATCCATGGTACTATAAACATTACATAGATAGTTTAGGAAGTCTTCACTCTAATTATGATAATTGAGGTTCATTATTATAGCTCTATATTTCAGTGGTATGAATTATCCATATGGCTTCTCTTCTTTGCTCCCAAGGCTGCCTAAATAAAAAAAGGCAAGCAGTCAGTACCTGGTCTCCTAGTATTTGTCCCAAATTGTTCTTCTGCTTTACCCATGAATTGTCTTCTCTCTGTTTGCTTCTTCATACCCTCAATATTTCATTTCAATTTTATTTGGCTTTGGCATCTTGATTGATCTATGTTGGAAAAATAAGTTTGTAAAATTTGTGTTATTTGATTTTGCTCACTTTTACTTTTAAAAATGGCTGCTGCCCATGTGATGGTGATGCCAGGTAATACTGCTAATTACCTTCCAGCTTGGGAAGTGGCTTTGTTTTGCTAATGTGTGCTGGATGAGGGGTTTTCATGCCAAGAAAGGTTTGTGAAGAAGGAGAAAGGGAAGGAGGAGGCCATGTTGTTGCAGAGAAGCAGTCAATATGGTCGGGTATTGAAGGAGAATCCAGTTTGTGCAGTGAAGAGAGAAGGCATGCAGATGGGGAAAAGAGGTTACTTAGGTTAGTGGAGCCATTGATTCTAGGAAAAACTGGAAAGATTTTCCTGGTTGTGGAACCGGAGAACATGTGAGTGGGTTTTGGTGCCCTGCGTGTTTTTTACTCACCAGCCAGATGAGAGGCTATAATAAAAGGCATGGCCCACCAGTTTTTGGCTCCACTGTTTTTCTACCATCTGCCCGAATCTAATGTGAACCTGCACGAGCCTGGCTGTGTTGGATGGGACAAAGGTGTCAGGGATGCCTACAACTACTGGCCCTATAATCTACTTCTTGATTATATGTGGACCTGTTAGGTGTTTGGTTAGTGGCTTGTCAACTCTTCTCTAAGATGCCTCTTCTGGAGACTGCCTACAAGTTATCATTAATTTGAAACCTGAACTCAGCCACCTACTGCAACTTACTGATTAGCTCCATGCTATCACTGGACAAACATAACAGCTCATACAAAGCTCAAGAAGACAACTCAGAGGTAGAGAGAAAAGCCTATGAGTTATAATCTCTCTTGTACAGTTAAAACTGACTCTTATGTTGTCAGTGCTTTCTTTCCTACTAAATGCAAATACACAGTCCAAATTTCAAAGCTGAATAACAAGGCAATAACAGGCTCTGCAAGAGTATTCTCAACAGCAATCAACAGTTCTTTCTATTCCCCATTGTATATAAAGCTTCCATATTCTCAGTGATATTTATTTGATTAATTAATCATTACTTCCATGCTAGATAATATACATTTATGAGGTAAAACCTGAAGCCTTAGCTTTTAGGACAGTAACAAATTATTACCTATAATGGAAACTGCATTCACAATTGCTATTTATTTATTTAAAGATTTGTTACTACCTCAATATTTTATCTTTTCTAACTGTGCTCATTAGCCCATAAAGCAGTGAAAATAAGTCTTCATAGTTGGCTTTCAGAAAAACAGCAATGTGACTCAAGGCTGAATCAAGGGCTATAAAAAGTATACATGGCCACTGATATCTTCACAACCAAAGGCTCCTGAATCATCTCAAAACTCAGAAAAAGACTTAAAATTGTTGCTATGTTAAGAAAGATGCATCCCTATTGAAATACACATGTATTATATGGGACTACCAAGAGTTGCTATGATTAGGTTTATTCTTTTAACCAGTTATAGTCATCAAATTGGCTAGTTTTTATGTACTAGTTTTCAAAATAAATGAATATCAGGATCTGTGGTAGGTTTAATGTAAGTGTGTGAAAAATAATCTAGAGTTTAAGACTATAAGGGCAGGTATTGAGTGTGAGTCTCTCAACATATCCTTGGTGATAGTGAGTAGAGTTGAATAAGGTTCAGCAGAAGAGCCAGAGAGTATTTTGGGAAAGCTACATAATTTAGAGGTATTAAAATAGGCATTGGAATTAAGACAACTTTAACAATTAAGAAATTAGATCCATTTTCTCTCCATTTGATTTCGTGGGCAACTTTTGTTCTTATTGTCTCAGCTTAAGAATTCAAAGAAAAACAAATTCCCCATGTATCTAAGTATCAAAAGGCTAAGTCCTTGAGAAAAGATGAAGACTCAAACCATAAAAAAAGATTTGGATAAAAACTTCATCAGTATGAGCATGATCTTTGCCATTCCTGCAACTTGAAGAAGCAATCATGATGATTCCTAACCTGCATTGAAGGAAGTTAGAAATTTGAGTAAAGTGTAGCTGTGATGGTTCCCAGAAGCTGGATGGATTTAGAACACAGCACAGTGTCTGCGTGGAGATAAATATAGGAACACGGAATAGAAACCTGAAGCAGGCAGAAAGCACCATTAGGGCAGATGGGATCTGTATAGGTGAGGGTGGAGGAATATGAGTCCAGGTCAAATACCTGGGAGAAGCAGGACTCTAATGCCATTGTCCTTTAAATGCCCAAACTTACCTGTACCCAATCATACCTTCCCCTATTATATATGGACATACATTTGTTTACAATTACTGGGTAATTAGACTTGAAACTTAACCTAATCCCTTAAATATGACAAAAATTATACACCAACTTCTACAAGGAAATATTTAAGAAACATCTGAGTTTTCCTAGAATCATATTTTTATTGCTACAAAACATTGTAGACCCCACACAGAAAAATAATAGAATATCACAAAAGCTATTGGACAAGAGGTATTTGAGAGATAAATTCATTTATAAGGATGATACTCTGTGTAAACAGTTTTAATATTTGACAATTAAAATTTTGATACTTTTCTGGTATTTCATTCAATACATGAGCTCAATATATGGGCAGATGTTCAAATAAGCTACTAAGTATTTTTCATAAGTCACAATTACTTATGAGTAAAAAAATGATCATAAACACCCTATCTTTTGTCAAAGTTGCCTCCACTTTTATCTCCAGTCATTTCCTTGTTTCTATCCATTCTGATCTCTTAAACCCTGAAATATTTTTCTTTAACCATAGCTCATTTCAAAAGACAGAAGAGACAAAGCTTGGATGAGAGATGAAGAGCCTTTGTAAAGCCTGAAATCTAAATGACCAACTGTTAATACTCTCTGGGTTCTTATACCCTGCTACAACTCATTCAATTGCTTGCATTGGTCATATAAGTCTCAATTCAAACACTGTGGAAAGAGAAAAAAAGGAAAAAAATGCTATATATATAAATTTACTGAGAAATGTGTGAACTAATTTGCATTATCTGAGATTGTAGCTTTTGAACAAAAATGTGTTAATTAAAGGAAAAGTACATTTGTTCACTATTAATTGACTATGACCTGCTAATACCACTAGATCAATTCTGCCATCCGGTTCATAAGGCTAATATGATTTCTGATAGCTATTTGCCTGATCCCTGGAGAATTGATAGGCACCGTTCTCATAAAATGAATTTACATTTATCTTTGCTTTACATTCCTACCATACATTCAAATTTATTTTTAAAAAAATTTATAGAAGTTTACTTTGTTTAAGGGAAAAGATAAGCTTACTTCTGATTCACACACACATAAATTCTCTGTTCTATTATATAAATTTAATTTTCTCTTATTAGCAATAGGAATCATTAATTACATGATTAGATATACATTTTAACAGTGACTTGGTGATTAGAGTTTTTGTTTTCTTCAGAGGACAAAGTTAAAAGAAACTTATAGAACAGGCTAAATTTTCCTTCATAAATTCTCCTCTCTGGAGTGCCTTAAATTCTTTTTTTGCTCACTAGAGTAAAAGTAAAAGCAACAGTGATAGTATTTTCTGAATTTAATTTCATGGCTCCTTGTTGTCTAAATTAAAGCTAAGAGTAGTCCAAAAGTAGACAAGACATGATTTTAACATAGATCCCCTTTTTTAAGGTTCCCTTTTTTCCTCCTATGAGCAACCCTCTCTTCATTTATTCCACAGCAACAATCCTGGTACACTCACACCGCTCCCAAGATGCTCAAACCTGTCTCTGATAAGCATTCACTTTTCATAATAACTAAACCCCCAAAGTTGCCACTTTTTTTCCTTCAACATCTAATATGACTAAGCAGGATACATTACTTCATGGATGTGTTTTAATTTATATCAAGGTGTTCGTAGATCAAAAACTTCTATGTCAGATTCCAAGACAAATTTCTCATCTTAGCTTTGCCTCTCAATGAGAATTTGAAACATCTAAAAGAAGAATAAAGGAGGACTTGGGAAAAATGCTTTTCAGAAGCATTTGTTTATGCATATATTTATTTACAAATACATTATTATCAAGCATCTGAGTTTTAGCATTGCTAGAACAACAATGTAGAATCAATGAACCTAAGTTCTTACCTGTGATGCAGTGAACCAACATGAAAATGAAAATTAATCCCTTATATATCAGCCTAAAAGAACTGATTCATATGGGAAGATTTAATTAAATAAAAAGCCTAGCCTACTGAATAGAATCACCAAAATCTTGATACTTTATATATACAAATATATAAATATAAATTAACTAACTATGTATACAATGTGAATTTTTTGTTTATTTCTCATTAAAATATAAATCTGGAAAGCACTGACTTTGAAATCTCTTGATAAATGTGTTTGGACTACAAAAACCAGAAAGTATTTTCTTTTTTTTTTTTTAATTTATTTTTATTTATTCATTTTAGAGAGGAGACACCGAGTGAGAGAGAGAGAGAGAGAGAGAGAGAGAGAGAGAGAGAGAAGGAGAGAAAGGGGGAGGAGCTGGAAGCATCAACTCCCATATGTGCCTTGACTAGACCAGTGCAGGGTTTTGAACTGGTGACCTCAGTGTTCCCAGGTCGACACTATATTCACTGTGCCACCACAGGTCAGGCCCAGAAAGTATTTTCTTAAAACAGTTGCCCATTGAATAAATATCTTCATAAATCTTTAAGAAATAATTATCTTTTCATTCAGTCAAGTGCCTTGCAGATATCTTTAGGTCTTACTAAAACCCAGTTAAAAAGGAATGCACACACTGCACAAATTAAAGGAAAGAGCTTGGAGGTACTCATTCTATGTTAAAATATCATTGCCACACTTTGTATCAAGAACAGTTTATCTTCAAGAAACTTTCAGAATTACCCATATGCCTTAGGCAATGGCATTTTAAAGAGAGTTTTGCTGAGAATAAAATACTTTTGATGAAAGAAGTTAATTTATATCAGGACTAAACCAATCTAAAAGTAGCCATCTGCTTTATCATGAACATTATCAGCTTTGCCTCAAATAGAAGCCCCTAGCATTTCAGGCCTATATAAAAGCACAGAATATTTAAAATATTTAATAGATATTTAATCTGGAAGAAACTTTAGTCATCACTTTGTCTAATACCTCACTTTACAAGCTAAGACCAACAGAGATGAATGGCAGACTGCTGTCTCAAAACCTGCTTCAGAGCCGTCATTAACACTCTCAGTCAGTTCTTTCTGCTACCCATGCTTTTAAACTAGTTGAATTTGATTCATCTCTTCATATTACCTTGTTATTGTCACCACAAAATGAATGTAGATATTTTTAGAAATGAAGGAAATATGGGGAGAAATAATAATGTGAATTTCTAAAGAAAGATCAGATAAAAAGGAATTTATGGTCAAGGGTTACAGTCCCCATTTTATTTTAATTTTACCAATCTATTGTTTTATAACCTGCAGGAAACTGAGAAATGTTCATTGTAGAAGTCAGGGTTTTACAAAGAAACAGAACCAATAGGATATATATATCCTCGACTAATACAATGAGCATTTCTAAGTCAGAAATAGATATAGATGTAGATAGATATAGATATGATAGAGATAGAGATGTAGAAATATAGAGATAGATAGACAGAGATAGAAATATAGATAGATGATATAGGTATAGATAAATACAGATATCTTGTATTGGTTCTAGTGAGAGACAGGCTATAAGCTGACAAAGTCCTTATAGCCTAGAGCTTAGTTGAAGACTAAGATCTTCCCACACCCTTCTAAGACTAAGATCTTCCCACACCATTAACTGTTGCATGGAGATGGGGAGGGTGCACTTTTATGAGGATTCCATTTATGCCTCAGATGTGTGACTTTGTATCAGAGACTTCTTTATTTGCATATGGCTCTGCACTATATAATAAAGCAGACCATGGGCTTTGCTTTTGTTCTGGCTTGCTATCAGCTTGCAGAGACCTCTCAATCACATCTTTTTTCTCTCTGAGTTGATTTCTTCATTCCGCACCATTCTCACTCAGGCCCTGGACAATTACTAGGCACACTGGTCCACAGCAGATTCTGTTTCTCTAAATCCAAGTATAATTAATTGGATAATAACTATTAGTTAGTTAATGTTATCTTCATAAAATTACAAATGGATTAATCATTGGTGAGTGGGAATAACCTAACTTCTAAAGAGGCCTATTAACTTGTTTCCAACAGTTACGCCAAAGTAAGGTTTTTGGTGGGAAAGTCAGATTTCGTTCACTTATCTAGACCCAAATTCTTCAACAGCCTAAAAGAACTGATTCAAACTTTTCTAAAAAGAGTTTCACAGAATAGCATGTAATATTGCCTGCTATATGAAATAGTGCACTCTTCTCAGGAATATTTTAAACTGCTCCAAAGCAAGGAGTGTTAAGGGAGTAGAGAGGCAAACAAGCCAGTCAAGGTTCCTGCTCTGATTGGGCTTACATTCTGCTGAGTAAAAAAGAGAAGCATGAAAATAGATAAATTAATAAAATAAGTTTAGAAAAAAAGTTGTGAACATAAAAATGTAGTCAGAGGTTAAAGTCTCCTACTTCTACCATGCCAATCTAAGGTTACATAAAATAAAAGCTACATTCTCTAATCTCTGTTTTTCTTCTTAAACACTTAGTATAGTAGGTATAAAAAAGGACCTAAATTTATTAAATAGTACTATAATCTGATTGCTTGTTTCTCCACCCATTTATGAATTCCTAAATTGATACATTAATACCCAATGCCATAGTGTTAGGAAGTGTGGCTTTTGGGAAGTGATTATGTCGTGAAGATAGAACCCTTATGAAGAGAATCAGTGTTCTTATAAATGGCCCCATAAAGATACTTGTGTCATCCAAGATGTGAGGAAAGAGTGAGAAGCCACTGTCTATGACCCAGGAATGGGGTCATAACCAGAACTCAACCATGCTGGCATCTTGATATTGAATATCCATTCTTAAAAACTGTGAGAAGTAAATTTATGTTGTTTATAAGCCACCCAATCAGATATATTGTTGTAGTAGCATAAATCACATGGACAGTGAAGTTTCCTGTAATTTACCCATACATGTTTCTAATTGTTGTTTCCCTACTATATGATTCATTTCCAGTCCCAAATCTTCCTCTCAGAACAAAGTTTTCAGGTTGTCTCCTATTAAGGAAAAAATGTAACAAAAGATATTAAAAAAAATCCCCAGAAAGAATCAGAGGGCTGAAAGTGATTCATGGGTGCCCAAAGATTCAAAATGTTTATAGGAACATTTCAATAAATTATTATTAGTACATACTATATTTAAACCATAGTGCTCAGTAATAATCTTCCAACTGAGTGTTGAGCACTTCTCTAGAGTGCTGTTCTCATCTACTCTTGACTTGGAGTTCTGCAAAACAGCAGCAGTAGCAACAATAAAAAAAAAAACCCAACAATTTCTGAGTCACTGTTCTGCCAATAAACAAATGAATAACATTATGCAGGACAAAGATAATTATTAGCAAATACTGAGTCCTCTGAATACATAAACATAAGTGTTATTTCAAATTTGGAAATATCCATGCTTTTTGGTATTGTTTTATATTTCTTAATCTCTACTCTGAAAGCAAAATTGTTAATAAAACAAATTCTACTTAATTTTCTATCATCAGTTGCATGATTTCAGCAAGATGGTCGCTGCATCTGGTTTCTAGTGTTTCCCTAAAACAATAGAATTATTTTTCTTGCTTTAACCCATATATTTAGTTTCATTATAATAATAGTCTATCACACATCACATCCAGAACTCTTCAGAAATTACTGCTTGAAATTGCCAGTTACATTTAGGTAAAATTTAAATGGGATATTAATACTAGATTTTGGTTAGATATCAGCATCAATTTATATGGACTTTATGTTTAACAAAATCATAAAGAACATTGGTGAAGGCTTTAAACTCTTAGTAATTTATTTAAACACCAGTTAATTGTCTTGTTGTTTTCGTTTGGTGGTGGTGGTGGTGGTGGTGGTGGTGGTGGTGTATGTGTGTGTGTATCAACTGAATTAACCAGTCGATCTAGTTAACAAGGGAAAATTAGTTATATGTGTATTCTCAATCACAAACTCAGTTTACCTTCAAGTGCATAAAACAAAACATTAAATGAGAAGCATAAAAAGTATATAAATACATTTGATAAGCTGGCCAAATACTATTAATCATCTTAAGAAATAGAGAATTCACATGATTTATACCGAAGCAAGCATTTTCAGAATGTGACATTCAGTTACTTTAATAGCAAAAAGAGAGACTATTTTAAAGAACTATAATAGAGAAGAATGCTTATTACTATATCATTTTTATTAAAATTTCAAGAAATCTTCAAGCATTGAGCTTAATTAGATGAAATATAAATGTTGACTTCTTCAGAAATAAATGACCTTGTGTTTCAAATTAGGAACAAAGAACTAAGTACATGCAACTAGATAACCCATTAATTTTATTTTTTCAAATGCTGTATATTTGCCAATCAAATCTCCTATGAAGAGGAAAAATAACTTTATTCACCTCAGCTTTCTTTCTCTTTGTTTTTCTTATAGACTTAACATGTTAGATTTTGCACGTAGTAGTAATAAACACTAGTATTGGTAATGAATAAAAATGAATATAAGTGGGTTAACCTGAAAGGTATGATCCTCTGCAAACTGAGATGATGTTATTTTGAAAAGAAATGCTGAACATAAATGTGCAGTCAAATTGATAAATATAAATGATGGTCCAAAAGATGTACTTCACTTCTGTGCAAGTGGATAAACTAGGGAGCAGTGAAACTAATGGGGATCTGAAGAGGCTATCACTAATTTCTCTACTTTAAAGTAATTGAAAAATGAAATCTAAAAGAGAAAAGCTATTTTTGCTTTTCCATTTTGCTCTAAGATATTAAGAGTAATTGAAACTTATTGGTCCCTTCATTTTCCATTCTGGTGTCTAGTAGAGAAAAAATGATGGTCTTCCTACATCAACACATATTTCCTTAAGAGTGATGTCACAACCCACAATGGGAGAGAGCGGGCTTCCTTGGTATTATCAGGTAACTAAAACTTTGCCACTTGAAAGATATGGCAGAGTCATCGGAGCTAAACCTAGAGTTTGCAATTAGTTGCCATGCTTGCCAATGTCAGTCTAACATTCTATTTCTAAAACAAACACATAATGAAATAAATTATAAGACAGTTTGTTTTCATCCAGTCTTCCATTGATTAAAGAATTTTATAAAGGGCAGATATAAGATCCAATGGAGGGTACACAGCAGAATGCAAACCTAGCTGATGAGTAGGAATAACATTGGGTGATATGTCCATCTGAAAACACTCACTGTTATAGTAAAACTTTTAGGAAGGATAAGGATCCACAGAGGTTTCATGGGGCCCTGGATGAGTTTACATTTATACTATTCAGTAGGGCACCTTCCAGAACATTTGTATTAGTTAATAGGTCTTCAGAATTCTATAACTAATTAACTGAGCAATCTGTATTTTAAATAAGTGATAGGGATGTAATGTACAACAGGACTGGAGTTAACTGTGCTGTGTGATATATAGGAAAGTTGGTAAGAGAGTGATCAAAGAGTACTCATCACCAAAAGAAGTTTCTGTCTTTTCATTATATCTATATGAAAAGATGAATATAAACTAAAGCTATTGTAGTAATCAATTATAATATATGTAAATAAAACCATTATACTGCATACTTTACAAATATTTTATTTTAAAATGAACTGCAGGAACAGCTTTACTTTATCTCACACCAATGGTTTACAAATAACCTACATAGTTTTTCCTTATCCAAAGAGGACATGTTCAAAGATCCCCCATGAGTGCCTGATGTCGTGGACAGTACAGAATCCAAATACAGTATACTGCTCTTTTGTATATATACATACTTATAAGAAAGTATAATTTATAAATTAAGTGCAGTAAAAAAATTAACAACAATAATTAATAATAAAATAGAACGGTTATAATAATATGCTGTAATGAAAGCTATGTGAATGATGGGCCTTGGAGCCATTACTGAATATCATTAGGATTATTGAATGTAGGCATTGCAATACCACTGCAGTCAGCCTGATAATCCAGGAGGCTGCTAAATGATCAATAAGTGGGCAACAACAATTGAGCAATTTAAAACATGAATTATTGATTTATTAAATTTTAAATTAACATTTTTGGACAAAGTTTCTGAAAATTTTAAATATCGTTTTACTAGGGTTGGCCACACGTAATTAAAACAGCAGAAAGCAAAACCGCTGATTAAGGGGACCACTGTATTTTAAATTTCTCCTCATTGTCCCTTAGTGTTATTCTGACAGATACATAGCATCTCAATTTTTTTAATTAATGACAGTCTCACTCCTAAATTGAGTGGACAAGTCTAATCCATGTCAAATTTTTAAATTTCTCATTCAATCTAAAGTCAGAACATTTTTTTTTAATTTTTTTTTTATTTTATTCATTTTAGAGAGGAGACACAGAGTGAGAGAGAGAGAGAGAGAAAGAGAGAAAGGGGGGAGGAGCTGGAAGCATCAACTCCCATATATGCCTTGACCAGACCAGTACAGGGTTTTGAAATGGTGACCTCAGTGTTCCCAGGTTGATGCTTTATCCACTGCGCTACCACAGGTCAGGCTAAAGTCAGAACATTTTTTAAGCTTGACTTGGGCTAAGAAACCTATATTGGAAACTATTAATCTGCTTTGTTGTTTGTTTCCTCTCTGCTACTTTACCTTATTGTTTCTGGCTTAACCAGGATGTGGGGAAAAGAGGTATAGGAATAGAAATTCTTTCTTGAGTGGTCTGGTGTCCTCTTTTTGTATCCTATACTGAGATTCCCTTTCTTTCTCTCCTGGGTTGCTTTTGTAGGGTGATCAGTGACCACTACTCAACTTTTTCTGTGAGGGCTTTCCACTTCACTGTGTCCTGTGGCTGACTTGCCTTTTACAAGGCCACTATCTATCCTTTGGCTCTTTCTGTTGAAGTCACCATGCTCTAGCAAGCAAAACTTAGCCAGGATATTCCCTACATGTTTATCAGTGGTCCTCTTCACACAAGAAACTCACATACCTGTTCTATTAGTAGAAAGACATCATGTTCCTCTCTCCTTGTGCTGCCATTGCAGGAATTTCTATCCAACTTCTGCCCATCAAAGTTTCCAGGTCAGAGTCAGGCTCTGACTTCCACAAAGTTTAAACCCTGGAACTACTGACAGTGTTTCTCCCGAAATGTGGCCAGAGGTGAATGAACTGCTCAGGACTCTTTCAACTCTATTAAAAGAAATCCTCACTATCCTGTCTCATGAATCTTTAAATGATCTGACAATAGTATGTTAAAGATGTTTGAGTTAACTTCACAGTTTTTTTATATTTTATATGGAGGGTCCAGTGGCATAGTAAGAATTTGAGGCCTTTGACCAAACAGAAATTCTACCTAGTTCTAACTTTAAATAATGTAATAAATAAGTGGGAACATTTTCAATGAGATTTTACAAGTGATAATTCTATTTAAGATTAGAATTATCCCTTGAAAAGAAAACTAATCTTGGGTTTAAAAAGCCTTTTCATATTTATTTCACATTCTAATCTTCTCTCTTCTTTCTTTTTCACACCTCCTTACACAGTTAATTTATAATCCATGGAAGATAATAACACAGTAATGTGTCTCAGTTAAGAATCATTTGATTAGAGGCCCCAGTCAGTTAGCTCAGTGAGTTAAGAGCATTGCCAGGAAACAACAAGGTTGCAGGTTAGATCCTTAGTCAAAGCACACAAAAGAAAGAAAAAAAGATGAAAGAGAGAGAGAGAGAGAGAAAGAAAGAAAGAAAGAAAGAAAGAAAGAAAGAAAGAAAGAAAGAAGAAAATAATTTAATTACAAACTGAGAAGGCAGGACTTGGAGAGAAGCTAACGAATAGATTCAGAAGGATCTCAAAGCTCTTAAGTTTTGGAAGAATAAATCATCTATTAAAACAACAACAACAAAAAACGATTAGTGCAAGTAACAGGAAAATCAAAAATAAAAGGGATCAGTTTATTTATTCCACTGTTCTTCTCTCTGGGTCTGAAACTATGTCTTACCATCTTTGAGATGGTTTTTATGCTTATTCTTTTATGCACACAAGTCTCCACCACGCTTATTCATTGCAGACTCAGCCCCTGAAGTCAGCATACCTTTTCAAGCTTAGGTCTCCATTGTTAAGTGATTGGTTTTTCATGGCCCAGATCCAAAGTTGTGTGATAAGAAATCCAATTGTTCCAGCCTGGACCTGGCTTATATAGGAAAGAGTGTGAAAATAGAAGTTCTAGAAATTAAGCCAGAAGAGAAGCTACAGTAACTCTTCTTTATCATACTGACAGAATGCAGATAGCATGTTTAAGATGATACAACTCAGTGGTTACAGATCTAGATCTCACTCTTCACCATTAGAGTATGACTGGCACAGTTTCCCTAAGGTCAACTATTTCTGTGGGGTCTTGGAATATTCTAAAGAAGAAAAATAATAAATCAGAGAAATGCTCATTGTGAGGCAAAGCCCTATCTAATTAAGTAGAAAATAGTGCGAACAATATATCATGATTAATTATTAGCAAATTAAATTGTGTGCCATATTAGGCTTCTATTGTCATAAGTGTTTGCTTTCAGTCAAAGCTTCTTGATTATATATAGAAACATTATTTTCTAAGTTTTGCTCTTTCATGAAATATGCAACCCCAGCAACCCTGTGAAATCTGGATACACATTAATTATCTTAATGGATATATTCAGAGCAGAAACTCTCAGTTTAACAAATGGACATTTTAACCTTCATTAAGCAAGAACAATTTCTTTTTCTTACTTGAAAATTTTCTCTCTTCTGTTGAAATTAGCCACTATGTTGGCACTAGAAGTAATATGCTGGGTTGTCAGTCAGTCTATTCTTAGCATATTCATGACTGAGTTTTAGCTGACCTAAAAAGATAATAATTACGTATCTGAGGGTGGCATTGTTTAAGATGTTGTGAGTTTTACAGCTCCTGAAGACACAGGAGCTGACCTTAACCTGCATGTCGTACTGTCACCTCACATTTAACAACTTAGAGAAAGGATTCACCATTAAGCCTCCAAAACTAATGATTTCTTCAGCCAGAGTTGTTCTATTTTTGATAAATGTGTTTCTTTCAATAAACAAACACCAAGCAATTATTATATGTTACAAATACTTATATTCTGTTAGCAAGTTATACTTGTTTTAAAAAATAAAGTCTCTGGTCTGACCAGGCGGTGGCGCAGTGGATAGAGCGTTGAACTGGGACACAGAGGACCCAGGTTTGAGACCCCAAAGTCGCCAACTTGAACGTGGGCTCATCTGGTTTGAGCATAGCTCACCAGCTTGAACACAAGGTCACTGGCTTGAGCAAGGGGTCACTCGGTCTGTTGCAGCCCCCTCCCGGTCAGGGCACATATGAGAAAGCAATCAATGAACAACTAAAGTGCCACAATGAAGAATTGATGCGTCTCATCCCTCTCCCTTCTTGACTGTCTGTTCCTATCTGTCTCTCTCTCAGTCTCTGTCACAAAAAAAATAAAAATAAAAAATAAAGTCTCTTTAAGAAAATGAAGGATAATGCAAATTAGCAATAGATAAACATTTTTTTCAATGATCTGTTGAAAGTCATACTGTGTTTCATGAACTTGCTATGCACTGTGAATGTTACTTTAATACTGTTGATGTGATTTATTCAATGACTTCATATTTGTGAAGCTTGTAGGACTGTAGCTGGCACCTAGAAATTATCTGGCTATATGAATGTTTGTTAAATAACTAAACATAAAGCCTCAAAAATGAAAGACTCAGGAGATAGAAGTCTGTAAATCTTGATTCATAAGAACATCATTTTAAGACTTTTTTACCTTTACCTTTTTATTTCTTTGCAAACACTCTGCTTAGGAAGATGGCACAGCCTTTTATAACGTCCAAGTCTAAGCATAGAGAGTATAGAATCTATATGAAAGACAGAAGAACAAGTAACTGGTTTCTGGAAAAAATCAGAAAAATGTTACAAAGTTCCCATCACATAACTTATATACACATCAGTATATAAAAAAATAAAAAAAAAATTCAGACATAGCCTTCTTTGTCTACAGCTATATATAAGCTATGATTAATGACTAAATTATAACAAATATGCATATCAAATAAGATGAATAAAAAAATTATTATTTTTTCCTTTATCTAATGACAAATAACCTCTATTTAAAACTGAAGGTGTTTATAACATTTGGTTAAGTTGTCTTAATTATAAAAGTTAAGTTTGATTATTAAGTAGATGAAAGAATAGTAAAACTCAGGCATAAGGTCTCTCTTTTCTTTTCCAAATAAGAGGAGAGAAGATAGATTCCCACATGCATCCCAGCCATAACCCACCAGGCAACCTCCATCTGGGACCCATGCTCTGCTCATCTGGGGCCATGCTCACAACCAAAATATTTTTAGCGCTTGAAGCAGAGGCTCCATTGAGCCATCCTCAGTGTCCGGGACCAATACACTCAAACCAAATTGAACCATGACTGTGGTAGAGGAAGAGAGAGAAAGAGAGGGATATATAGAGAAAGAGGAGGTGGAGGAGTAGAGAAGCAGATGGTCACTTATCCTGTGTGCCCTGACTGGGAATTGATCCTGGGACATCTACAAATTGTGTCAATTCTCTACCACTGAGCAAACTGGCCAGGGCCATAAGTTCTTACTATAATGGGAAAATAAGGCTTAAGAATGCAACTGCACATGGAAGCAGATACCCAACATTATTTTATTATTAAATAATGTTTAATTGCCTACTATGTGCTTAACCTCATTCTAAGATTTATGATACATTGAATTTGTAATAAAACTTCATCTTTTTACTGTAGCCCATAAGATCATAGAAAATCTGACCTCTTCCTGCCTTTTTTGGCTTCGGCTCTGAACACTTGCTTCCTATACTCCAGTCTCAATAGGCTTGTTTCAGCTTGTTGGTCAAGTAAGTTTGTAAATATGATATATATGTTTGCTCGCTTATAGTTTGCATTGGGTGTGGGGGAGAGGCTGTAAGCAGGCAGGGTCGTTATAGCCTAAGGCTTAGTTTTAAGACTAGACCTTTCCCACCCTAAGTGACTTTGTATCAGAGACTTCCTTATTTGTATATTGGATTAAAGGTTTTGATTTCTACACTATAAAATGGGCAGACGAACCCATGCTGGAGAATGCAGAGAAAGGCCACGTGGAGGAGAGGAGAAGCAGCCAAGATGGTAGAATGCTGAAGGAGAAGCCAGTTTGTGCAGAGTTTGTGCAGAGAGGAGGAGATGGGGAACAGAGGTGAATAAGTCTGGTGAGGTACAAACCTTTGATTCTAGGAAACTCGGATAAGTCAGTGGGAGCCCTGAATGGTAAGGGAAGTGTTTTCCCACTGTGTGTATTTCTAGCCCACCATGTGCCTGCTAGGATTAAAGTTAATGGCCCACCTGTTCTTGACTCCATTGTTTCATTACCGTCTGTCCAAATCAAATGCGAACCTGCACGGGCCAGGCGGCTCTGATGGTGGCCATGCTACTGGCTTTACACAGCTCCTTGGACATTTTGAAAATCTTTTCTGGTTAAGCCTCTGCACTCCTCATATCTCTACCTGGTTTGCTGTTGTGCTTGCTTGCTCAAAAAGCATTTCTCTAATCATCCTGCACACTGCCACTTTTCCCAAACACAAGGACTCTTTTCATCATATGATCCCATTTAATGTTCTTCAAAGTACATATCACTATCTGAAAAATATGTTCTTTATCTACTTATTTTCATTAGAATAACCCTCACTAAACTCTAACATTCATGAGAACAAAAACTTTTCTATTTGGTATTCCATTGTGTTTCTGGAACCTAAAATAATATCTGATTTTTAGTAGGTACCCAATTAGTATTCATTAAATAAACTCAAAGAGAAATAAGGCATCACTTTTGTGATTAATGAATCTAGAAATTATTTCTGCCCCTTTGCTAAATATTTCCAGCAGACCACACAAAGACCCTGATACTACCAAATATATAAAAAGTCAGATCAATCCCAATTACATTAGGTCTATAGTCACTTTTATATGCATGAACAGTCACTTTTATATGTTTGATCAATTTGAAAAAATTGATCAAACAGCTTTCTCTAGGAGGGAAGGTGTCATTTTTCCTCCCCTTAGCCTACATATTCACTGCATATTAATCCACTTAGAAATACAGACAATGAGTGTATTCAAAACACAGAAGAGTAAATATCCTTTGGGATCCTCTAGTCTCTGCTAATATCAGCCTAACTTGGTGGTGGTATTTTAAAATCAGGGAGGTGCCTTTTGTTTCTAAACTATTATCTATTAGAGGGCTTCTGATGCAGGCATATTTTGAGAAGAAAATAAAAGTGTCATATTATTCTCCATGAAAAATTATTTTCCACATACTAATCACTTTGTTTTATGCTCCTTGTCTGTGTTTTTAGAGGAGAATGAGGCTGAGGAGAGTTTACCGCTAGACACATAAATGCATGGGGATGTGGAATTACTCTTGGGAGCTGGATATAATTCTCCATGGTTTATCTTTATTTATCTTAACATCTCCAGAGATAGCCTTCACAGGCATACCTCATATTTAAATTTATGCACAATCTTGTCCTCTAGGACTCTTGAGATTTTTCAGAAAAAAAGTATGTATCTTCTTTAGATGGATAGCTAGAACTGGCTTTATTTCCTTGAAGGAGAGAAAATACATTCAAAATAAAATATATGTCTGCTTTAGCATTATAGAAAAGTCACAGTGGTGTAAGTCATATAGATAATTACTAAATAATCACACTCTTGTCTATATGAGAGTTCTCAAATTTATTTTTAAAGTACATCCTTTTATATGGAAATGTGTAAAGAATGATTCTCCTCTGGCTTGCTTCAAAAGCCATTGCCAGGTCATGAATTATCTGGTGTATTTCCCTGAGGGATTTTTAATGTATATTAAGGTTACTCAATATATGTATTATATGCATATTTATTTAACACGTTTTTTTACCCTAGGGCAAGTGTGGTTATACACACTATTTGTTATTTGAAATGAACTGAAAAGACAGAGATCTGAGTATTATATAGAAATTATGCAGTTGAAAGGTAAAATAACATCTCACTTTTAAAAAATCTTCTTAAAGACATCACTTTTAAGAAATTCCTTAAAGACAGCTAGAAATTAAATTTAGATCAGTTTTTATTAATTTTAATTATGTCTCTGACAAGAACATATATATAAATAATGGACTGTTGATGAATGCATTGTTTATATTGGATACATAATATACATAAGACTTGATATATAACAGGAAAACAGAGCTTTGCATCCAAACAGTAAGAAAAAACAGAATATTGGTACCTCATGATAGTCTTGGTAGCAACAATTTTATTTGAAAGGTGAATAAGTGGTATGGGGATATTTAGCATTATGATGAACACAATTGTGGTTTGAAAATTAGAATTATATTTTGGAGAAATGTTTTATTAATTCTATTAATTGTTATGTCATGGGACTATTACTATATGAACCAAAAATATTTTTGAATGAATATGAAATAAAAACATTAGTGTTAATGTTTTTCAAAATACCTGCATTCAGATCAAATTAGGAGAAGAAATATAAACTATAGGACAAATTTGTTTACTTTCAGGACTTTGAAATATATTGACATGTAGTAAATAACTAAGACTTTGAAATAAGTAGACAGTGAATAGATAAAATCACATTTATTAAAAATAATGTAGGTCATGGTCCACAGATTCTATATATAGATTTTAAATCTTCAATAAAGATGGCTCTTTATCCATGCGAAGAAAAAGAAGGCCCAGGAATCAGGCTGATATACTAAGAAAAACAATAGAGTCAAATTCTGAATAAAAAATGTCCTGCTCATGAAGCTCATTTTAATTATTTATAAGAAACCATTTTCTGGTCATCATCAGACTCCTGCACAATAGAAAAGGATATTGTGAGAGTGAATGCTCAACATTTAGCTATATTCAATTATTTCTCAGAAAAACCACAGAAAATACTCAAAGTGTAAGATTTTGCAATAATATCCCAAAAGATAGTAGTGTTGGTAACTTGTTTTCATTTGATTGCTTGCTTTTTCATATATGTTTCAGAGAAAAAAAGCAAAGTTAGCCTGAGCTGTGGAAATATTTCCATGAGACAGCAGGATACTAGGAGCAGGACAATTGTTTTTCACCCTACTTACTGCACCTAACAATGTGTGACTTTAGACAAATTGGGATCTTAACTCTTTGGGGTTTCTAATTATTTTTACCTATAAAATAATATTATATCTCATGGCTTAATAAGATTTTTGTATGATTCAAGTAGCATATTAGATGTTAGAGAACTTTGGGCAGTCAGACATGGCTGTTCATATACAGTTAAATAACTGTTGGTATTAAAGGTTGCTTTTCTCCATGTGCTTTAATATAAATGCAAATGTACATTTTTGTAAAAATTATGTGTGTGAAGAGCAAAAGGTAGTAGTGTGGTAAGTGTAGGATGAAAGAGAAAACAACAAAGCATTTAATATAATACTTTTTTTGACAAATATTTTGATTATCATTTTAAAGCTTCTAAAACATTTAAGTCTATTATGAAAAATATATTAAAAGCCTGACTAGGTGGTGCCACAGTGGACAGAACGTTGAACTCGTGACTCGGCTCAAGCTGATGACTTCAGGATTTCAAACGTGGAGGACCCAGGTTTGAAACCCCGAAGTCACCAGCTTGAGCGCAGACTCATCTGGTTTGAGCAAGGCTCACCAGCTTGAGTCCAAGGTCACTGACTTGAGCAAAGGGTCACTTGGTCTGCTATAGCCCTCTGGTCAACACACATATGAGAAAGCAATCAATGAATAACAAAGGTTCTGCAACAAAGAATTGATGCTTCTCATCTCTCTCCCTTCCTGTCTGTCTGTCCCTATCTTTCCCTTTCTTTGTCTCTCTCTCTCTCTGTATCTGTCACACACACAAAAAACTTTCAAACAAAATAAAGTAGCAATAATAATATAATTTTTAGGGTTTACTAAATGTCAGGCACTTTATGATGTTTTTACTTATTTACTATTTATAACTCTATGTTTTTTATGATATTATCACCATTTTACAGAAATAATTACCCAAGGCCCTACTATTTAGTAGATAGTCTCACTCCAAAGCTTATGCCCTTTCTAATATCAGAGCACTGAAGTATTACACAGTAAGGAGGAAAAACAGTATCATCTTAGAGTATGAGAGAGACAATGCTAGTATTTTTTTTTTACAGGGACAGAGAGAGAGTAAGAGAGAGGGATAGATAGAGACAGACAGACAGGAATGGAAAGAGGTGAGAAGCATCAATCATTAGTTTTTTGTTGCTGTTGCGACACCATAGTTTTTCATTGATTGCATTCTCACATGTGCCTTGACTGTGGGCCTTCAGCAGACCGAGCAACCCCTTGCTGGAGCCAGCGACCTTGGGTCCAAGCTGGCGAGCTTTTGCTCAAGCCAGATGGTCCCGTGCTCAAGCTGGCGACCTCGGGGTCTCGAACCTGGGTCTTCTGCATCCCAGCCCGATGCTCTATCCCCTGCGCCACCACCTGGTCAGATGACAATGCAAGTATTAACTAACATTTGTGTAACACAATTTATAAAGCAATCATTTTCACTATCTTAGAATTTTTTAATAGTTTATACAACTAATTTATGTGCAATGTGTGTGTGAATGAATATAAATATATGGATATATATGTATAAACATTTTTTCTTATTTTCTACATTACAACAGCAATGACATTCATCAATAGTTCTTAAGCCAGTGCCCAACTTTCCTCTTTCCTTCTTCTCCATGAGCTTCCCCATGTGCTCAACCACTTTCTTCACTAATTACTGGTTTCTGGGTACAGACCTCTTGCCTTGCCACAAGGTGTGCCTGACTGGTCTCATGGCTAATTCTATGCTGAGACTGGGCTATTTGGCTCTCCAATCTCTTTCAGATTCTGGAGTGGTGGGAGCATAGGAGACTGAAAGACTGGTCAGAATGGCAGGGGTTATCCAGGGCAAGGAGGAGACCCTGGAATAGTTGAAAAACAAGCTAGTCTTCTCTGGACTAAGGAAAATACATGAGATAGATAATTGGAAAAAGGAGGGAAAATCTAAAATAACTGGAAAAAAAGAAAAACGAAGAAAAAATGTCAGTACCTGATCATAATTATAGACAAGCTAAGGGCTGTGGACTTGGATATTGAGTCCTGAAAATGTTTATACCTTTCTGCATATTGGCAATATATATGTGGCTGCTGATGACTCCAGTATCAAGTACAAGGAAGGAGTGTCTGCTCTCCACAGTTACCATCACAGCCTGCTTTCAAATGGAGATGAATAAAGTTCTGAAGGAGCTGCTTTTCATAAAGAAAGAACCACAGAGAGGAAGAAAGAATCTTTAAGTCCAGGTTGCCAGTTTTGGACTGACCATGGATATAGATGCCCCCAAATCTGAGGATCTCTACATAAATATGACTAGTTCCTGGGCCCTTTGTGATCTCATATGGAAGGACCAGGAGAAACTGAGCAAGTGATTGGTGAAGCAAAGAGAAGAGAGTACCATCAGGGGTCATTTCTCATATAATAGAGACAGCACTAAGATACAGAATCTAGTCTTTGGAGATTTAGCTTGACACAATTAGATATGTGAAGATTAGCTTTAGGGAGATGGAGGCCTTCTAAGCCACACAGATTTGATGTCTTATTAAGCTTCTGTGACACTCAAAGGCAGAGCTGACACTACTATAACTTACTCCATGAAATCCACTCACAAGACAACGACTTTAAGGGTCATGGATAATAAGAAGACTAACTTTTTTACAATGAAAAGCAGGACAAAAATAAATTGAAGAAAACAATATTGTAAATAAAAGAAACATTTTATTCATTGCAACAAATAATACACTATAATATGATAAATGCATAGTAAAAACATTTGTAATATTTTATACTGTAATTATGCTTACATGCCTATTAATTTTTAATAATTGTAAGAAAAAGTACTCATTTATATAGAAATACATCACATCACACGCAATGAATTGACTCTGCATCGATCTAATACGGACATTTACAGATTAGTCTGCCAATATCAAAAAGGAGGACCTGTAGGAGGACACTTTTCGAGGGAGGATGGAACTTACAAAAGAAGGACTTTTCTCCCTAAAGGGTTCCTTAAATGGAGTCTGAGACCAATGCCACCAAGGTTCTGAGGCATTAGATGCACGCTATAAACTGAATGGTTCTTTAAGAACAGAAATTCTACAAAACAAATGGTCATTAAACAAAAGTAATCTTATTAAACACCAAGAAGTCCTCACATTGCAAAAAAGTTACGAAGAGGAAACCTTCCCAAAGTTTCAAGATGTGGCTATGTAAAATGTAAGATGTTTCTTTAAATAAGTATAATCAATCATATGTTCAATATATAATTGATTAAATTAAATAATGAACATCACAAATATTTATTAAGACAGTTACTGTTGTAAATACTTAGTATACATCAGAAAACACATCAGATATTTAGCCTTGTCCTTTTTTCTAAAAGGAGGCTATTTATTTATGATAGTCTACTAATTGGAGGTTCAAGGCACTTAAACTAATACATTCTAGAAGAAGTGAAAGAATAAAGCTATAGATATTCTATTTTCTCCCAAAATAAAGGTAAGATCAAAGAATCCATAGTTACATGTAAGACAAACATTTGAAGTGTGCTAAGAACAACCTTCTGCCTAACAATAAATCTCTATTTCTTGCTAGATTTACTAAAATTTCATTAATAGAAAAGTAACTCCTAGGTGTTTTGTTTTATCCTACAATTATATCAATCTAATTGTATTATACTATGTCAGTGGTTCTCAAACTTTTTGAAGTCGAGGCACATTTAAAATCCTACAAACAATTGTAGGCATACTATATACAAATTTCTGAGAAATATGTTATAATAATTAAGTCAAATGTTAATGCAAAAAATATAAAGTCCAAGCATGCTTTCATGGTAATTAAATGAAATAAATATGACAAAATTAAATTTACTCTGACATTAAAAAACATTTTTATGTTACATTTCTTGAGTTATGCTTCTTAGAATTCATAAAAAAGAGGGGTTAAAAAGTAAAAAAAGAAGACAAAAAATTTCTTTTTATATATATAGATACATTCTTTTTTATTTTTATTTTTTACAGGGATAGAGAGAGAGTCAGAGAGAGGGATATATAGGGACAGACAGACAGGAACAGAGAGAGATGAGAAGCATCAATCATCAGTTTTTTGTTGTGACACCTTAATTGTTCATTGACTGCTTTCTCATATGTGCCTTGACTGCGGGCCTTCAGCAGGCCAAGTAACCACTTGCTCAAGTCAGTGACCTTGGGTCCAAGCTGGTGAGCTTTTTTTCTTTTGCTCAAGCCAAATAAGCCTGTGCTCAAGCTGGCGACCTCGGGGTCTCGAACCTGGGTCCTCTGCATCCCAGTCCAACACTCTATCCACTGCGCCACCTCCTAGTCAGGCTATAGATACATTCTTAGTAAGATTTAGTAAATTTGGCAGGTCCCGGCACAAATGTGTTAAGTTGTTTCATTCTTGTGTTTATGAGGAACATGAGCCTGATGTGTCCTTGTGATTCCTTCAATGTTTGGGCATTTACTGTATTTGAAAGGCAAACTCTCATTTCCTTGTCAATACATTGAAGAATTCCTCTCTTTTTACTCTTAATTGTGTTGAGTGCAGAAAAGCCCCACCATACATATCATCTTAACTTTACACTAAACAAAGGATAGAAGAAACTTGTCTCCAATCTTTCCAGGGAACATGGGGGTAGTATAAAAAATCCAGCACCACAAGTTAACAGCCTTTTGCAACCTAATCAAGCAAGTGAGGTGGGGGGTTGGGCCAACTGTCAGCTTACAGCCAATTTCCTACACCTCTGTTTCCCAAAAATCTAAACTACAAAAACCCTGTTAGTCTTTTGGTTCCCAACAGGCATATATTTCTCTGGAATACCATAGGGAAGATCTGGAAATCTTTTAGAGCACACCAGTGCGCTCTGGTGTACACTTTGAGAACCACTGCACTATGCTGACAAGATTAATCAATTTGTGATCACTCAATCTTTTTAACCTATCTGTATGTCTAAGTCTGGTTAGAAGAAAATTTCTGTGCTTGAGAGGCTGAACTCTTACCTCATATCCTGTGTTTGTGCCAAATGACATCAACTTTTGGTAGGTAAGTCAAGAAGCTGCAGCAATTATCAGTGAGGCTGCTACATCTTAAGTTTTTGCCATATAGTGCTCACTATTTATTGATCTAGCTCACAATCTACTGGTCAGCTAAGGTTTACTTAGGTCTCTCATTAACTATTACCCCTGCTCTTCTTGATCTTCTTTTTTGTCTTTGAGTTATGCTTCAGTGGTTTATCCTTGACCGAGTAATGCATTGGGTGATACCTATCTCAGGAGAAGAAAGGTAGGGTAATATTCTGAATTAGAATCATGTACATTTGAGCAACTGTGCCTTTCAAATGACTATATAACTGCTAATGGTTGATGAACAGACAAGAGTGAGACCTCATTACATGCTAGTAATTTGAAGTTAAATTTTAGACATGTGACATTTTTACCATGGGGTCTTATATTTCAAAAGTGTTAAAATATGTAATGTTGCATTAATTAATTAATGTAACCTAAATTATTAATGAAATGGCATTTTTGTGGCTTTATCTACATTATTAGTGGCGAGCTCCCTTTAATTCTCAAAAACTCTAAAGAAAGCTGTATGACACAATAATCTAAAAGGAATTATAAATTGCTTCTAGTACATCCCAGAATATTTACATGAAAGATCCTTTAATCATGTAAAAATAAACTTTCTACTTAGTACTGATAGTTCCCATTCCAATTCATTTAGCAGCATATTCAACCATACAGATAACACATGAGCAAAGTGAGAAATAATACTATGACTTTAAGCTTTACTGAGCTGGCATACAGAAATTCTGAACTAAAAAGGTGTTGAGTGCTTGTGAGATAAGTGATTGTGAATGAATTGTTTTAACTCACTGTTTCTTCTTAGAAGCAACAAATCAAAACGTACATTTTTGCATGATACAGCCACTATATTTTAACTAACATGATACTTATTTTAGCCATCCTACCAACTTAGAAACAAGAAAATTAATAGGTTTCTTGCTTAAATATGCTCCAATTATGCAGCATCAGAGTATTCTCACTTAGGTTCTACCTCGTTCCTAGTCATGTTAACTCAGTACGATGACACACAAAAAAGGTGATACCTCAACGCTAAACCAGACAAGCCCACCAATAACCATTTCAATTGCTTTTTGTTATTATAATTTATATTTGAGGATTAAAACTCACTATTACTGAAATATACTTAATTATTGAGATAAGGGAACCTCAGAGACCAAAAAAATACTAAATGACCGATGCCTATATGACAATATATAGAATATACAATTTGATTATCTTTTTTATTTTATAAGGCTATTGTGATTTGCCAACACTGTAACGGAGGTTGAATTAATACACATATAGGAGACAATAATGAATAAAAGTTTAAGGGTTATTTGCAATGAGAAGGATAGCTGCAATGACCTGTACAGACAGAAACTATCAATAATAATTATAACTCTGCTTAACCTGTTAGATAATATTATAAATGATAAGCTGTACATTTGAAGCTGACTTCCTGGTGATAACTTTTTGGGCTTGATTTCTTCCTTGTGTCCAGTCTTTGTGCTGTACTGATAGTCTCCAGTGCTAAGTTGTCTGAAAGGTGGACAATCAATGAGCTAGAAGTAGTTGGTTCTGATAAATATCAGGCCATTATGAGGGTTTTAGGATTGTGGTGACTAAAATAGAAAGGCTCTGTAGCAAAACCCCCATCTCATTGGGCTCTTAGGTGCCAGGTAAACCATCCAGAGAAATGCACATTTCTGATGTATTCTCATGTCAGATTCTATCCACTTGCTCATTTCCTGCAGAATTCTGTTATCAATGTCCAGTCATTTAGAAAGAAAAAGAGAAGAGAAAGAAGTGATTTAACAAAAGTATTTTATCTGTTACTTATATATAGTCAAATCAATTTAACAAGGAAGTTTTTCCCTGCTTTCCTCTATTGTCCTAGTACACTGTTGCTGACATTAATAAGTGTCAAAAGGAAGTAGATCAATTAAAATAATGTATAAATTGATCTCTTTCTATACATATTCTGTTTTTTATACTGAGGCCTTTATCTTTGAAATGAAAAACACAGTGTAATTTATCAATAATATGCTGGGGTTTCCTTTGGTCTTTCACTAGAATATTTTCCAACATTTATGGTCCTTGGGAATTTGCTTCTACTTGACTTGAAATGATATAAATGTCTTTTTATCTAAGCCATTTTAAAAATACCAGAGTGCAAATGCATTTATTTCAGAGGTACTTTGGTACTTTAAATTGTGAATAATAACAGTAAATTGATGTTCTTTCTATATTTGAGTACCCTTAAGACTTTGTCAAGCCACCCACTAAACTAGACACATTCAGAGAATAAAACAGAGGAAGCTTTACAAGTTAAGTGTTTAATGAACTCGATTTGGTCTTTTAGGCCCAGGAGGATGCTAGATTTCTAAAGTTACCCTAATAATGGCTAAGTCTTTTTCTCCCTTTCCTAGGGAGCTAGTATGAGCTCAATCTTTGTAAAGAGATTTTAAACTTTGATTTATTATCCTTCAGAAAGCTCTCACCTGATAATATAACCTGACAGTAAGATGTCCCTTTTTCTTACTTCAGAAATCTGTTTCCTCTACATCCTGCCTTTTCTCATTTAACGAGAACTCCTCCTCTCCAACCCTTGCATGCTTCAAGTTGACCACTTTTTTTTCTCTAGTGTAGGGGCTGAGAACATTTAAAATCCCACTTTCAACATTAGTGTTTCCCAGGCATTGTTAGAATATACTGATAACACCACATTTGTTAACCATGTCTGCCCCTTACCTCATAGAACATCTTAGAATTTATTAGGTCTTTTCTTGGACAGTCGTTCAGTTGTGAGAAGCTCTGAATGATGTCAATTTAGTTTTTATACTGCATTTATTAACTGAATCAGAGGGTCTTAGAAAAGACACAACTTACACATCATCTGGTCAGCACCCATGATCTCTTCTCCAATGACTCTACAGGTGTTTCATCTCCGTTTAAAACCTTTCTAAGATTCTGAAACTCACTATCATCTATGGAATATTTTTACATTGTTCAATAATTGTAATTTTATACAGGTCTTCTCATATACAGCAGAAATTTTGTGAAACAAACTTGCCCATTCCTATATTTAAGTAACTTTAAAAACAAATCTAAATGCCTTTGTGAAGGCTGACAAAAACATAACATTTCATTAATTGATATATTTAGATAGTTTAATAGGTGAGCACTTTGTAGTGCAGATTAGACATTTGTATATAGACTGGTTCCTTATTCACTTGTATATGGAGAACAAGAAAGAAAAATAGTCTACTAGCAAATATGAAGAGGAGAAAATCCTGAAGAAAAAAGCAAAATATTAGTGCTAACCAAAATAACAATATTTGCTGTTATTTTAAAATCTAGATAGTTCCTGAAGCTTTCATAACTTATACAAATAAAACTGAACACAAAGTTTATTACAGTCCAGGACTTTATTTTAATTCCATTTAACATAAGTCCTGTAATGTTGAATTTTAAATTTGCTAAAGGTGAGGCATTATTTTGTTGTTGACATTTAATCATTTCCAACTGCTATTTATTGAGTCCTTGAGTCCTTGAAAGTTATTTCTTACAGAGTCTAGATTTCCCTTAGAGATCTCATTTGTGCACAATCCTTGCTTGTCTTGTCTTATGAGATATGATAAGATTTCATCTGAAAGCAATACTGCAGGGAACCATTTGTTTTATAGAAATAAGCAGTATCATTATGGAATACTTCAGGGCACAGAATATGATTTGGGGGCAAAAAGCATTTTTCTTGTATTGAGTAAGAAAAATGAAATATGTTGTACACATAAAAACCACAAATGTAAAAACACTCACATTGTGAAAATTATATCAAATGATATTTCAAGGAAGAGATCAATGGTAATCACTAATAAATGTAGAATTGCATTTTTTTTCACAAGTTGTTAAAAGCTTTTAAGTGAAGCAAATTAGGGTCCAAATCCCAGAACTACCTGCTTCAAAGTATTTAACCTTGGCTGGATATTACATTTCTACAATTCAGAAATGCATGAAAGTTGAATGATATCATTTTGATAGCTATTAGTGCTACTTACCAAGTATTCTAATCTCTGCTTTCGAAGCATAAGGTGCTTTGCTTTTCTTACTGCCTCGTGTTTGAGTGGGAACAAATTGTTCGTTCTGGCCAATTGCTTATAAACAATAGTGACGTGTTCATTTCAGGCCACACCATTTAATTGTCTGTGGACACTCTCTGGTATACCCTACCCCTCTTGAGGTAAATACAGATTACAGCTTCTCTGTCCGCCTTGGTCCAGAACTGAAGACACCTGTTACAGTACCTCCACTGATCTCTGGTGGACATGTTGCATAAGAAGAAATGACCCTCCTGTGTAATGGACCATTTAGATTCTGGGCCTGTCTCTTACAGAAGCATAATATAGCTTTCCAATTGTGTTTCATCCGTAGCAAGACCCCAGTAAATACAACAGTGAAGGAATTTCTCTAAAGTGTTATTTTCACAAATTTTTCAAATTTACATGACACATGGAAAAGGCTTGTAGGACCACCACTACCTTGAGTAAAACCTATGGCACATATTGAATCTTCAGAAATTATCAACATTATGGAATATTAAAAATAATTCAGGTCTTAATACCTTTTAATAAGTCTACTAGAATAGAGTGTTTATATTCATGTCACTCTCAGGAGATGTTATGAAGTTCTACAGCAAAATTTTTTTGTCAAATTTAGTCATCTATCCTTGGTCAAAATGATAACTAAGCAGTTAAAAAATACCTTTTTCATATATATATTTGGTTTCTCAAAAAGTCCAACTTATTCATTTATAAGTTTATATTACCATATTTTTCTGGTTACCTAAAGATCCAACTTAATGCTATGATAATAGTGGTGTGAAGCACAGTCCATTTGTATTAGTTTCCAAAGGTTGCCACAACAATGTACCATAGACTAGGTGGCTTAAACAACAGAAGCTTATTGTCTCACAATCCTGTAGATAATGTTAGCTGTCCAAAGAGTTAGTTCCTCCTGAGGGCTTTGAGGACCTATGCCTTGCACCAGCTTCTGAGGATTTGCTGGTGGTAATCTTTCTTTGGCTTATAGATGTATCACATCAATCTCTGATTTCATCTTCACATGGAACTCTCCCTGAGTGTCTTCATATAGACTTCTTTCCATGAATGTTTGCCTCTGTGCCCAAACTTTACCCTTTTTATTTTTTATTTATTTATTTATTTATTTATTTATTTATTTATTTTAACTTTACCCTTTTTTGAAAAAAGCTATCATATTGGATTAGAGGCCAGTTTAATGCCCTCATTTTAACTTGCTTATCTCTGTAATGAGCCTTTTTCCAAAGGTCATATTCTGAGATACTGGGGTTTGAACTTCAACTTATCTCTTTTGGAGGATACAGTTTAACTCATAACACTATTATTAATTTCAACTAATTGACATTTTTAGTAGAAGTAATTGGATAGCTGGCCCTGGCAGGTTGGCTCAGTGGTAGTACATTGCCCAATGTGTGAATGTCCTGAGTTCTATGCCCAGTTAGGACACACCGGAGAAGTGCCCATCTGCTTCTCCACTCCTCCCCCTCTTACTTCTCTCTCTCTCTCTCTTCTACCCTCTTGCAGCCATGGCTCAATTAGTGTGAGCTGGCCCCGGTGCTGAGGATGGCACCATGGCCTTCTCCTCAGGCGGTAAAAAATGACTCCAGTTAGAGTTGAGCAAGAGCCCCAGACAGGCAGACCATTGCCCCCTAGTGGGCTTGCCAGGTGAACCCCTGTCCGGGCATATGCAAGAGTCTGTCTGTCTCTGCCTCGCCTCCTCTCACTAAAAATAAAAAAAAATAAACAATTTTATTTAAAAAATAAATTTTCTTCTAATCTTGAGATTTACCTTTTCTAATTGCCACACATTGTGAAAAAAAAAAGAACTTGGAAACAAATAAGACTTTGGAAAGTCAGGTTTTAATTGAGGGAAATGATAAGATTCCTCAAGTCTATAATATGGTTCCTCAGGGAGCTATTACCTGGTGGAATTTTGCAGCAATGTGAACATACTAAAAGCTGACAACAGTATCAAGTTGTCATAAAGATGTTAAAAGTATGAATGAAAGCAAGATAATAAAATTAAATCAATAAATTTACTAGGATAATATGGTTTTCATATATACCCATTGAATTAATTCTTTTTATTTATTTTTATTTTTTAATGTTTATTTTTTTGGATTTTAAAGAGAGAAAGAGAGACAGAGAGAGAAAGAATCATCAATATGTTTCTGTATATTCCCTGACCGGGGATTGAACCAACAATCTCTGCTCCTTGGGATGATGCTCTAACCAAGCAAGCTTTCTGGCCAAGGCTTTGAATTAGTTGTTTTTTTTTTTTTTGTTGTTTGTTTTTTTTGCAAAGTTTTCCTACTCTCTGGAAAATCATGGGCCCACCCTTCTTGTTCTAACTAAAAAGTATGATTGAAAAGTGTAAAGCCAGTATCCACGGCCACCATCTCAGCTGCCTGGCCCGTGCAGGTTCGCATTGAATTCGGACAGATGGTAATGAAACAATAGAGCCAAGAACTGGTGGGCCATCAGCTTTAATTCTAGCTTGCACCCAGAGGGTAAGTAAAAACACACTGGGCTCCAAAACCCACTCATTCAGTGCTCACAAAGCTACTGACTTATCCGAGTTTTCTAGAATCAAAGGTTTCTAGCTCACCAGCCTTATTCACCTCTGTTTCCCTTCTCCTCCTCCCTGCACAAACTCTGCACAAACTGGCTTCTCCTTTAGCACTCTGCCATCTTAGCTGCCTCTCCTGTCCTCCACATGACCCTTCTCTGCTCTCCTCTCTCTGCTCTCTCCTCCTAGAACATCATCCCTCTTCTCTTGAACAGTGTGATCTCTCTTCCTTTTAAAACCTTTTGGTGCAAAAGTTCTTCCCCAACACACATTAATACAATCACACTCATCCCAAGCAGGAAGGGCAGGGCAACTAATGGTATCACCTGGCGCTTCCCTGTGGGCAGCGCCATCTTTAACAAAGTGAGCATAATATATTTTATCTGCCCAACAGAAAGCTAAAAGTACATCAACTGAATATGACAGAGAGTATTTATAAATTGACACTAAGAATATAGTCAATGAATTCTACTATAACATTACTATTGTCACCAAAAATTGTAAACAAATATATCCTGAGCCCATGCAGTATCACAAGTGACACTAGGTTATCATAAGTTAACTCTATGTTGTGCATACGTATTAGAAGGGCCAACACTAAAATTACCCTCCCATCCCTCCTTGATACTTCTCCTTCTATATCACTGGTGTGAATTGTCAGATTTGTTTCAGCTATATTTCTTTTGAAGAGAAGTATATGGCAAGATGATGTTTTGCGTACTGTATGTACAGAGGTGCTGCCAGAGGAAACGGGTTTTTGCGATGTTGCAGGAAAAGCATTTCAGAGGCACTCACGAAGGAGGAATTGAATGGCAGTGGTAAGGTTTGTTAGCACTCCCTTGAAAAGGCTGCCGCATTCAACCAGGGCTTACTAGTGGCTCCAGCAACAGAAGCTGTTCACGTTGTCCATCTGGTCCCAGATACAGCACACTCCGAGACTCAACCAGCCAAGCGGTTCAGCTCTGTCTGGCTGTGGGAGCAGTTTAACTTCCGGGGCCACAGGCCTGTATTTGTGCCCATTGGGTCCGGAAGGGTCACTGCCATCACCCCAGGCATCAGCTCAGTCTCTGCTACCAGCTGGCGCCAAAATTCTTAGCAGTCTGAGCTCAGGCGAGTTACTTAACTTCTCTCTGCCTCATTTTCCCATCTGTACATCCATAGTCAAGCCTCTATGGAGCCTGGGCCACAATGCCACCTTTTGGACATGGGACTTTGTTAAGCTTTAGTTATATTTCCTTGGGTTTGGGAAGGGGCTGGCTTTCTTTCAAACTATCCAATCTCTTCCCTGGCTTTTTCTGGGCTAAGCTAGTGCCTGCCCTCCCCCATCCAATTCCTTTCTTGGACCTTCTGAATTTTGTGCCCTTCTTCTATTGGGTCTTTTTTCCAGGTTTTCCCAAGCTCATCTCCTCCCTCTTATGATTGCTCTTTTGGCTTCCAGTGTGCATGCCTCATATTTCTGCTTTGTCATTTGGTTTCTACTGCACATGCGGTTAGTAAAAGGACTTCCCCCTGCTCCATCTTCCTTTCCTCCATTAGTCTGGTGGAGTGGTGCCAGTTGTTCCCTGGGGTAATTGGAAAGCAGGTCTTTCTTGCCCACTCCGATGCAAATCCTTTTGGCAGAGTGATGTGGCTATTGCCTGGATTGGCTGTGAAAACTGCCACATCCTAGTTAATCCAGCTTCATCAGGTGTTTGCTAGCTTCCTTTTCATTAATCACTAACTAACTGCTTAGGGAAACAAAGGCTCAAAATAAAAAATTGAAGGAAAATTGATTGAAAGAGATAGAAAGGCAAAGGTCCTTGCTGTATAGTTAGCTTACTGTACTGTTGTCTAATGGAAATTTTGTTGCTTGTTTAAAAATCACAGTATCAAATCTTACATAGGTTTTATTGTTTTGTTTTCAAAAATCTTGAATTTTGTTATATCTCCTCTCTCTGGTGCCCTATCTTCAGTATCTCTAAGTTAAGTAAAGGCTGTTTCTTAAGTATTTCTTTACATCTTCTATGCACTTAAATATCAACTTTATTCTTGTAGTCTTCACAATTTCCAATGAGCTGTTTCCTTCATACCCATGCCAGCCAGTTCTCCACACAGCTGAAATGATCTTTTTAGAAGTTAAAGCCAGGCTCTGGGAAGTTGGTTCAGTGGATAGAGCATGGGCCCAGTGAGCAAATGTCCTGGTTCAATTTCTGGTCAGGGCACACATGAGAAGTAACCATCTTTTCCTCCCTCTCCTCCTTCTCTCTTTCTTCCATTCTCACATCCAGTGGCTCAATTGGTTCCAGCATCAGCCTCAGGTACTGAGGATAGATCAGTTGATTTGAGCATCAGCCCCAGACAGGGTTGCTGGGTAGATCCCTGCAGGGGCACATGCAGAAGTCTGTCTCACTGTCTCCCCTCCTATCACCTAAAAACTAAAAAAATAAAAATAAAGTAAAATGTTATATCCAATATTACAGATATCTTGTGTATAATCCTTCAACATGTTTTCCACTGACTCATGAGGTCAAGTTCAAAATTCCTTATACAACTTTTAAGACCAAAAAGATCTAGTCCCAGTCTTCCACTTCAGGCATCTTTCATTCTGCTCATAGTAACAACTGAGAAAACTATTCCGTTTGATAATTAAGAAGTGAGAATTTTATCAGATGAATATTAAACATGGGACTATAAATGCTTGCACAAAAAGGGACTAGATGTGTAAGAAGTATAGGTAGTAATTATACATCACGTATACTTTTTAATTTTCTTTACCGAAATATACCAAGAACCTAGAACTTCACCTGACAAGGTGAGTTGAAGAGAAGAAATTTGATGTTTTTGGATACAATAGGATACATTAGGAAAATAAATTTGAAGATGTCTTCCCAAATTTTAAACTAGCATATGGGAATAAAACATGACTTAATATAACAGGTGAGTGGTAGCTGGTAGCCAGGCTAGCTTCTGTGAATGTTTGCTCTGTGCTGTGCCTTTCTCTGTGAATCCCATTGGGTCATTCCAGCTCACCGTCCTCATTTATAATACTGTGGATAATAATGCTTGTTTTCAGCAAACCATTGTGGAAAATGAATGTTTTCTGTGTGTTTGAGATAAGTAGATAAAAGACAGTGTAGGACAGAAATAGTGTGTTGAAAGATTATTAATGATGCTGAAGGCTAAGCAGAGAGTGACAGGCAAATTCTCTAGGGTTCAATGGCATTTGAAACCATGTAGTAACAACACAATTATTTTCAGGTATATGTTTCCCTGTTCATCACAAACAAGGTTCACCAAAAAAAAAAAAAAAAGATGTTTTTGATTAAAATCTTCATTAAAAAATACTTGAAATAAACATAATCATTGAATAACAAAACATTTTCTGATCAACACCCTGGCAGAATAGGTCGGTTGGTTAGAGCATCATCCTGAAGCATAGAGGTTGCCAGTTCGATCCCTGATCAGGACACATACAGAAACAGCTGAATGTTCGTCTCTCTCTCTCTCCCTCTCTTACTGAAATCAATAAATAAAAAATAAAAAAATAAGTTTTTTTAAATTTTTTTAAATGTTTTAATTAAATATATGCAAAACATTCATGTGGACTATGAGTAAATTACATATGTATAAATATACACACACATATATATAATAGATACGTGATATATATATATGGTATATGTATGGCCAGTATCTGCGGGCACTATCAGAGCTGCCTGGCCAACACAGGTTCAGGTTTGATTCGGGCCAATGGTAATGAAGCAACAGAGACAAAAACTGGAAGTCCATTTTCCTTGTTTCTAGCTCACACCAGGTGGGCAAGAAAATACACACAGCAGAAAATATGTCCCTTTCTATTCAGGGTTCTCAAAGCCACTGACTCATCCCAGTTTTTGTAGAATCGAAGGCTTCCACCTCACCAATCTTATTCATCTCTGTTCCCCATCTTCTTCTCCTCTATAAACTGGCTTCTCCTTCCCCATTCTGCCATTTGACTGCTTCCTCCACATGGCTTCCCTGCCCTGCTCCAGCAATGGCTGCTCCTCTCTAAAAGAACGTTGCCATTCTCCCCAAATGGCCTCCTAGCTCCACCTTTTAAAACCTTTTGGCACAAAAGCCCTCCCCCAACCACATTAGCATAACCACACCCATCCCAAGCAAGAAGGACAACTAGCTGTATCACATAAGAACATCACCACGTGAAAGCAGTGGCCATCTTTAGCAGTGAGTAAGGGTGAGAAAAAATAACATTATCTGCCCAACAACCCACCCCTTTTTTTCTCACCTTGCAATCCACAATCCATACTAATGGCATTCCTGTGCAAGGGAATTAGGCACATCACACAAATTACAACAACAGCACAAATCATACAATTTCAATAATTACAAAGATACAATTCACCAATCTCAGCACTTTGCCTAAAGGTCAAAATGTCCTTGGAGCAGATCCATCCCCTCCCCTCATCAGGGTATTTCACATTGTCCAAAACCCTTAAGTCCATCCAACAAAGGAGCCAGTGCCCACTCAGGTCATAGTCCAGAAACCAGTACACACACATGGGTGGGGCCTGCCTCCTCCCTCATTTCTAAAATCCTGGCAGCTTTTAAGCCCTCCCAAGGAGGAACATGTGGCAACGGCAGCCCTTTTCTCCATGTTTGTTCCCAAATCTCAAACCCACCAGCATCTTAGCAGGCACTCCCCACCATTCCAGCAGCTACTCAGTGATGCAAGCCTGGTCCTAGGGCATCTGTTTGTCCTGCTGCGGCCACCACCACCATTTACCTTCTGGAGTCTGTGAATTGCAGCTCCAGCCCAATTCTCCTCATCTTCTGTATAGGAGCTGGAAACGCCTGCTCCCACCACTGGGCTTGAGCCCTGAGCCACCACTGCCTTCTGCTCTGCATGCCTTGCAGCCCTGGCCCTGTCCCCGGCCCTGGCCCCAGTCCCAGTCTCCTGCCACAGCTGGTGCTAGCTTGTTAATCTCCAGGGCAATTTGCACCTTACATAGCTGTACTTCCTTCTCCGGCATTTGCTCCAGCTCCTTCTGCTGCTTGGTTTGCAGGCCTCCGCAGCCTCTTCCACAGAGCTCTAGGTTTTCTCACACATGGCTGTAAACACCAGCCAGTTTACAGTCCCCAAAGGGACAGCCAGGGGAAACCACAACAGCAGCCAGTCCTCTATTTCACCGCTCAACGGTGGTGGAGGATCTATACCGATCTGATCCAAATCCTGCCACAGACTATCCAAATGTATGGCCAGTATCTGCGGGCACCATCACAGCCACCTGAACAAAGGTTCAGGTTTGATTTGGACTGATGATAATGAAACAACAGAACCGAAAACTGGCAGTCGGTCCATTTTCCTTTATTCTAGCTCGCACCTGGTGGGTGAGAAAATACACATAGTGGGAAATACTTCCCTTTCCATTTTGGGCTTCCAAAGTCACTGACTCATCCCAGTTTTTGTAGAATCAAAGGCGTCCACCTCACCAGTCTTATTCAACTCTGTTCCCCATCTCCTTCTCCTTTACAAACTGGCTTATCCTTCCCCATAAAAACGTTGCCATTCTCCCCAAATGGCCTCCTTGCTCCACCTTTTAAAACCTTTTGGCAAGAAAACCTTCCCATAACACACATTAGCATAACCACGTTCATCCCAAGCAGGAAGAACAACTAACTGTATCACGTGAGAACATCTGCACGTGAAAGTAGCTGCCATCTTTAAGAGTAAGGGTGAGAAAAAATAACTTTATTTGCCCAACAATATATATGACACATATATGCACACACAAATACATCCATTTTGTCTGAAAGTATGGAAATTGCTAGCTTTACTTTTTTTTTACTGCCCAGGTTTTACAATTCACTTTTGTATGTATTTCTGACTAGGAATCATTCCATTAAATATTGTACAATGCAAGCAGAATTACAACCAGAGAATCCTATATGGCCCCAGCTGGCCCAGCCCCAGTCCATATTGCTGCATGGAAATAACAATGGATGTGGAACACGTCCTCTGGCTCTCTTGGCTCCCTGTGTAAGAAGTCTCAGGACAGAGATATAGACTACTGGTGTTTAAGTTGATCATTTGTCAATGTCCTCACTTGGAGGGCTAAACTTATCCAGCAGGCAGAGCACATAGGCATTGTTTTGATCACAATCGACACAAGTGGCAAGTCTGCATTGTTTAGAAGTTCTCATATACACATGCTCAAGTTTACAATGTCCTATAAAACCCTCAAACCCTGCTTTCATTGTTATCCTTTTTCACTCTGTTTAGGTCTCACCCAGTACCTTGCTCTTTTTGGTTAGAATCACAACAGTTCCTGACCTGTGGTGGCACAGTAGATAAAGTGTAGACTTGGAACACTGAGGTCGCTGGTTTGAAACCCTGGGCGTACCTGGTGAAGTCACATATGGGAGTTGATGTGTCCTGATCCTCCCCTCCCTACCTCTCTCTTCTGTCTAAAATGACTAAATAAAATCTTAAAAAAATAAAAAATAAAATAAAAAGATCGCAATGGCAAACTTCTCACAATGTGGCCTATATAACTTCCTTGTGTTCAGGTCTTTATAACACCAGGCAATATTTTCTTTTCCCACGTCCCATTTCTAGTACCCAGGCTGTCTTTCTTTTCTGCCAGTTGATTTTCTTTCAAGTTGTATGAAACCTGGATTATGTTTCTTTGATTCAAACTGTGCAAACACGCGCAATTCATACTCTATCTTAGCGTTATAAGTTGGTTTAAAATGACCTATGTGAATTATTCTGCTTTCTTGTAATTATATGTTCTTTGTTTTTTCCTTTTGGATTTTGGACTATTCTTTTCAAGAATTTACTTCTGTCTTAACAACAATCTCTGATTCAGTATAAACCAAAGTTGATTAGAATATTTCTGTTTGTCTTAGTTAATATCATAGGCTCTAGAATAAAACCACCTCCACTTGATTGGTGGCTCCCGCACCCCCTATCTGTGGGTTTTTGGACAAATTACTTAACTTCTCTAAACTATCTGAGCCTGTATCAGTATTTATCATAAAACTACAATGGTTGCCAATGATTGCAGTTATTTTTATTCTGACTTAACATAGCTCTGAAGTCTCTTAACAGCTTTTCTCTTTTATCTAATTTCTAGGGGAACTTTTAATTATTCTAATTAGATCAGTATATTGATTTGATAGGGCTAATGTAACAAAGTATCCCAGATTGGGTGGTTTAAACAATAAAACTTTATTTCTTCAGAATTCTGGAGGCTAGAACTCAAGGTTTGGCAGGATTGGTTTCTTTAAAGGCCTCTCTTTTTGGCTTCCAGGTGGCTGTCTTTGCCCTGTCTCACATTGTCATTGTTCTATGCATATCTGTGCCCTAATCTCTTCTTAGAAGGAGAACAGTCATGTTGATTTAGGGCCCACTCAGGTGACTTCATTTTACCCTAATTACCTCTTTCAATACTCTATCTCCCAAGACAGTCACATTCTAAATATGGGGTTAGAATTCCAACATAAAAATTTTAGGGTAATATCATACAGCCCATATAAATCAGCATTTCTGAAATTTCTGAATTCAAGATTTTCCTTTCAGTGGAGAGAAACAAAATAAAACAACATTAAGACCAAAGAGGGCAAGGAAGAGAGATGTGAAGATATAATTACTTTTTTCATGGATTGGTTTCTTTTGTCTTTTCAATGAAGTGAATGAGAGCATGGCCTTACATTTACTTTTCTCTCACCACAGAACCCACTCCAGAGCCTGTGTCAAGGCTAGTCTAACTTTAATATGGTAAATAGATCATATCTCTTACCAGTAGTTTTTACAATATGTCCTTTGACCCAGAACCTACTTCCAAAAATTTTAACCTATATGTAGACATAAGAGAAGAGGTGATTTCTCTGAAGCCGATGAAAGTGTATGAACTGTTCCTTACTAGTTATGATAATAACAATGGCAAATCTTTCTCTAGTGTTTTCTATGTACCAGTTACTGTTCTAAGTACTTTACAGGTATTTATTCTTTTAATCCTCTTGTGAAATTTAAAGTTCTTATGCTTGAGAAATGCAATATTCACTTTTGCATTGTTAAGAGGTTGCAGGAAGTGGAATTTAAACATGCTGTGACTTGTATAAATATGTACCCAACCTTCTCTCAATTTAAGAAGACTTTGTGGAAAAATATGAGGCCTTATATTTTATTCATGATTTTTTAGTTATTTTTCCATTTTAGACAATCAAGTGGTTATGCTAATAAAAGGGTTAAAATTAAATATACATTTTTTCTAGACATATATGCTTATCAGATGTTAAAATTTTTCACACAGTATACAATAAAATGCTTAGAGGAAGAATAATGGTGCTAAAGTTGGTTGATAAACTGATACACACCAGACATTGAGCTAAGTGACTTGTCCAAGGTCACAGAAATGAAACATGGAGAAACTCTCTAAATCCAAGCTATCAATGATAGTCCATATGTTTTTTTGTTACTTATGAACACAAAGAGATAAAAAAGGAACTTAATCCTTTGAGAAAACAAGGGAAACAAGTTGAACTTAATCAAACAGTGTGGTTAAAGCTGTTTTGTTTTATGTGTAGAAAAATTTTGTGTTAGCCACTAGCTTGTGATAAGCATTTATTTGCAGGAGACCTGTTGCTCTGTAATAGTTATGAAGAATACTACAGAACTGCAAGTTACCAAAGAAATTGCTATATTCATAGTTTAAATAAACTTTATAAAGCAATCATTTATTTCATTCTTACTCTGTAACAGAAACAAGGCAAGAACTTTAAATCTTATACAAAAGTATTTTTTAAAACCAATATTCTATGCCTATGTTGAGTTAATTAAATTTATTAACTGAAAGTTAATACATAAGAAACCATCTTAATAAAGGCATTTTTAACCTATATCCTAGACTAATATAATAGTTTATAATTTATTTTAACTTTGAAATTTACTATAAGCAACTAATATATTAGAAGTCCTAGAAGGTAAATTTATGGTGTTATTTTTCTGTTTATAACATTACATGTTCTTTGCAACCCAAGTTTAGGCTACATTAAAGGCCTTTGTAACCTTAGCCCTCATATCATTCCTGGCCTTAGGGTCCAATATTTCTCTAAGTTTACAAATACACAATTAAGAGCATATTATTGCGCATTCACTAATGGACTTTTTAACCCTGTTTTTCCTCCACACACACATGGTTGCCCTACCTGAAAGACCTTTCCATTTTTGCCCATGCAAAGAAACTGTATTGAGGATCGATGTTCACCTTCAGTGTAACCACTGTATGAACATATTTCTGATGATCTTGGGGTGAATACCAGCTCCTCTTCTTCTAAACTCTTATAGCTATTAAGTTTTTATGTTTTTATAATAATATTTGTTACATACTAACCTGTAACTGTACATTTCTATGCATAAATTACCTTGCATATTATCATATAGCTCTTTCTGTTCAGCTTAAAGCACCATGCTCATTATATGAAGGACGTTCTCAAATATTTATGGAGGAAGACCATCAGAAAAATGGAATCAAATAAAAACATGACATTTGCTACACCTCCCTTTCCCTTTTTCCTCTTAAAGAATAAAGTACAAAAATGACTTACTTTTAGCTAACATAACTACCTGAAAGTATATGACAGACCTTTGACCATCCAATCAAACGCCAGCAAATGGTAACAATTTAGGTGTAATCAGTTTGTATTTACTTATTCATCAAGTAGTAATTGAGCCCTGCATCTTGTGTGGATCCTATGTTAAGTTAAGAAGATAAAGAATTGGGTAAGAAATGGAACCTTACCTTACAGATCTTGTAGTCTGTTGATAAATAAACAATCTGAATATGGTGTGGTACGTTTCATAATAGATGTCTGCAGGTAGTTCTGTGGAAGAACAGTGGAACACACATGTATATTTGAAAGAACATATTATAATTTTTTCTCAAAGAAGGAGCATTTGTTCCAAATTTTAAAGGATAGCAATAAGTTTGCCAAGAAAATGAGAAAGAAAACATTTTTGACATTTCAGCAACAGTATGTTGACAAAATGCAGGATGTGATTTATGGAGAGATAATGATAGGGGGAATTCAAGAGTTAAATTTTTAGTTTTAGTAGTAGTAGCTTTTAGCTATAATCACTGGGTCTAATGATTACTGTAAGTAAAAGCTTTATTCCAGGAGCTGGATACATGAGTAGGTCTATGTGACTTCACAAGGCTGCAAGTAATTCACCTCTGCCTCAGCCCAGGAGAGCCACTATCAAAATGGAGTCTAACCTCAATTCTCCAAGATGTAATGTCCACTGACAAGGATTTCTGGTCAGAAGATAAAGAAAAACTAGTAGAATACCTAGACTTCATCTAATTGATGTCTTTCTAAATTTCAAACCTGTTACCTATCTCTTTTTCCCCCTTATAAAAAGGTTGGCTGAGAAAAGTTTTGAAGATTGGGGGGGGTGGGGTACAGAACCCGTACATTCTCAGATTGTTGGCCATCTGAATAAAGCACCCATAAGATTCAATTTTTGTCTCTACTTATTTGGCTGAGTAGACAAGCAGCACAAAGGTGGATATTTTTTCCAGTTTCAAGAGAAGATTATGAAGTGAGAAAGATAGGAAAGAAACCAGCCATACTTACTCATTTGCATTTTGCCTTATGTGACATATAAAGCTACAAAAGAGTTTTATGCAGAAAAGTAGCACAATCAGATTGTTAATGAATAAAGAAATATGGTAATCCAAAATCTGCAGTGGACAGATTATGTAGGATCCACAGGAATTTTTAGGGGAAGGTTTGAGTCCTGAGCTCAAGCAATGGAAATGGGTTGTGAAGAAAGAAACAGTGAAGATTGTAGGAGTTTATATTGGAAGAGGTGGAAGAAGATGAAATCTAGCTTATATTTTTGGATAAGTGGTGATGTAAAGAATCAAGATTTGAATTAAGAATAAGATACACTATAGGACACAAAAACAATTGATCCAGTGTTGGCTGGTTTGTTGCTTGATCGGGATAAGCAGGAGTAACTGCTTAGCAAACAGTTACAAATATTTTTTAAGCATGAGAGGAGACTGAGCAAGAGACATATATTCAAAAGTCAATGGTATATGCATAGAAGTTAAAATGATAGAGTTATATAAAATTGGCCAGGGAGTTTTGAGAAGAGAGAGACATATAGAGGAGTTAGTAAAGATGATTAAAAATGATGGTGTGATGATAGAGAACTATGAGAAAATTGTGCCATGAGGGAAAGAAGAGAGCATTTTAAAATATAGCAGATCTCACTAGCAAGGATCATGTGAAGGGTACAATGGGAGAAACAAGGGCTTCAAGAAGTATACAATAATAAGCCAATTGGAATTGAATTTGGGCAGTGTAATTTTAGTATTTATCACCTATTTAGATTTTAAAAAGTCAGGTTATCACCTCTGCCTGTTTCAGGAACTCTTCATGTATAAGACGCTCCCATGTATAAGACACACCTTTAATTTGGGGCCTGAAATTTGAAAAAAAAATGTATTAATGAAGTTTGAAAAACAAAAGTGTGTTACATAAAGTTATTGAACTCAAGTTTTATTCATCATAAAATTCAGGCAACTCCTTATCACTGTTAAAACTCTCATCCATTAGCTTGTCCTCATCTGTGTCTGATGACAAATCACTGTCTTCAACAATGAGCACAAAAACTAGCACATAAAAGCAGGAAATGCAAGTAAAAATATCTACAACCACTATATAAGACATACCCAGTTTTTAGACCCCAAATCTTTCGAAAAGGGGTGACTCTTATACATGGGGAAATACGGTACAATTCACATTCTCACACAATGCTTTATATAAAAATCCAGCAAAGAATATGTATGATGTATCTATTTCCTATAGACTTGTAAATATTTGCAGATATTTGAAAAAGAAAAATAGTCACAGACTATCCATGGAGAAGATTTAACACTGTTAGGTAAATTCTCTATTTTTCCCTGTTGTCATGGTAATTTAGTTTATATCAAAGATCTATGTTACAGAATCTATTTCTACATATCGCAAGCCATATAAACAAAACCTGGCTAGTGTCTAAAAACTGATGCTTTCTGTCCTTTATGCAATTGAACTTATCTCTGACAACACTCAGTCTTTGTAAAAGTGGCTCCCAGGAGATCAGAGATTATCTTACAAAGCAGAGGTTGAGAAGTCTTTATGTGCCACTTACTGATCAGATTATGCTATTTATTCCTGTTATTTTCCATTCCTTTTGCTGCTATTGACTGTATAATAAGCTGGTAGTCAGTTCTGCACTTATCAACCATCCATCTCTAAGAGAAAGGATCATAATTCAGTGTAACTCATGTAACTGCTTTGATGAATGTCACAATAGGTTAGGAAGGCTCTCTCTGTTTTACTGATTCCAACATTCACATAATTTCTTTTCCTAGAAACCTCTCTGTATATGTGACGAATTCTCCCATTTTGTTTTGTAATATGAATCAAGTCTCTATAGTGAACATGATAATATAATAAATCCTAACTAAAAGATTATTATATTTCTTTGCTGTTTATTCCAATATGTTAAATAAGGATTTGGGGCTTTTTTATTTCAGGATAATTTTCTCTTACTTTTCAAAGCTGAATACATTCTTAAATACAACTTATAAAATGCTTTTATTTTAGTGAAATTCATTTTTATATTTATAATTGTGGCTTTAGCAGTTTATACAACAGGTTAAACAATCATGCAATATGTGTGCTTCTTTATTTATAATTTTTATACCAACATGCTCAATGTGTAAAAATTGTACATACCAATCTGATTCCTTAACTCTGGGAATTAGATTCTCCATGTAATTACAGGTGGTAATGATATTTTAAGGACCTTATACGAGTGCTGGGAGAGGCTTTTTGTGTTTTTGTTATTGTTTTGTAATACAGCACTAAGAAAAATCTAAGTACTTGGACACATGCCAAACCACAGAGTTGCCTTTCAACTATAAATAGTGGTTTTCATTAGAGAATAATTAAATCCCTGACAACTTGTACTACTTGTAACACCAACCACCTAAAGACAAGAAGATCCCAAGAGAAAAATTAGTGTTTTGAGCTTTGAAAGCCAAAAAAATTCAAGCTCTATTCAAGGCCAAACAATATTTACAGATTATGGATTGGAATCTGATACACTTTGGTTTACATATTTCTTCTTGGGTGTCATAGAGAGGTGACTACCCAACTACAAAAAAAAAAAAAATTCTGGTTCTGTTCATTGTGCATGATCAGGAAATACACAGTTCAAATGGTGTGTGTGTATGTGTGTGTGTGTGTGTGTGTGTGTGTGTGCACGTGTGTGCATGTGCGCACATGAGTATCTGTTAATCCAGAGCCAACTAACAGCAAACCTGATGGTTTATTTACTTACACAATCACAGTCACCTTAATGATGCTTGATTAATGATACTTCTACCAGTTGTTTTGTTCATATGTGAAAGCAAATTCAGAAAGACACAGTATTTATAGAGAAATCAGGGAAAGCAGAATTCATGTGTGTCGGAAGGGGGCTTGGACCAGCAGAAAAGTTCAATTGTGTGCTCAAGAAGCCAAATCCACCACTTAATGTATAGTATGACCTCACTGAATATCTTTACCTTAACATGATGGCAAGAATACTTATTGTGTAAGATTTTTGTAAAGGATTAAATGATAAAATAATGCATGTAAAGTACTAACACTGTGCCTAGCAAATATTAAGTAGTTGATAATGACAACAGCTGTTTTTATTAAGAAAATAACATAGTTGGAAGAGACAGACAGATACTGTGTTTGTTTATATAGCAACTAAAATAGTGTGCAGTGCAATAGAATGAAAACAAGTGGGAAATATTGTTACAGCAAAACAAAAAAATATCAACTGCATTGGTACTTTGAGAATTATTGAATTTGTGGTGGATGCCCTGACAAATGTGAAATATACTCATTTAATTCATTTTTAATTTTGAATTCTAAGTGCAATTTTGGCTAGGTTCATTTCTTAACATAATGGGAAAAAACATACCCAGCTCATCCTGGCCTTTTACCTCATTACTTATGTATCTTTTTCCCTCCCGTAAATGTCAGACAGTAAAATTGAAACTGTAGTTCATTTGGTGTTTGAAATCCAGCTAGACATGATTCTATTTGTCAGAGGGAGGCACTGCTGTCCTTTGGCTCAGTCTGTCCTTTTTCCACACGTTTCAACAGGTCTGATTTCCAGGGCTGGTAATATTAGCTGTCCTTGTCTGAGGGTGGTCATGCAATCCCTCAGCACAAGTGAGATTAAGGAATATGTGACCTGCGTGCCAGGGAACTGATGGTATTTCTGTCAACATACTCATCTTTTATGGGAGAGCTCCAATTCCCCAATCAATGACTGCTCTTGTCTTATGCCTTTCATAACAAAGAAGGTTAGCAGAAAAGGAAGACCTGTGAAAGCCAGTCATACTCACAAAATCCCTCTGACACACTAGGTATAACAAAAGCAGATTCAACGCAATTTGAATTTTATTGTCTGCATTTTAATAAAGATTAAATCGCAACATCAAGACAGTGATAAGTTGCTTGGTTTTATCTTTTAAATGCTTCTGTCTTTTGAAAGACAGAGTCCAATTTCTGGTTCTGCTTTTCAGGAGATTTTGAAAGGTGATTACTCAGAATTCAGACATTGCTAGATATCAGTAACCTGCTTTCTTACAGATATCCTTAGTATCTGTTGGGCAAATAAGTTTGTAAACTCTATGTTATTTGTTTTTGCTCACTTTTATTGTTAAAACTGGCCACTGCTCACATGATGCTGCTGCTATGTGATAGTGCTATTTGCCTTTCTGCTTGGAAGAGGCTTGGTTATGCTAATGTGGGATGGAGGAGGGGTTTTCATGCCAAAAAGTTTAAAAAGGAGGAGCTATGAGGCCATTTTGAGAGAGGCCATGTGGTGGTTGGAGAGAAGGAAGCAAGATAGAGGTATGCAGATGGGGAAAAGGAGGTGGCTGAGGTTAGTTGGGCCTTTGATTCTAGGAAGAACCAGAAAGATTCTCCTGGTTGTGGAACCGGAGAATGTGTAAATGGGTTTGGGTGCCCTGTGTGCTTTTTACTTGTTGGCCAGTATGAGTCTAGAATAAAGGTAACAGCCCACCAGTTCTTGGCTCCATTGTTTCTTTAAGATCTATCCAAATTCAATGGGAACCTGAACAGGCCAGGCAGCTGTGATGGCAGTGACTAGTGGCTTTACAGTATCCTACACAAAAATGAGATCAGTACACAATGTTAATTATCTGGTTTAACATTTACAATGTAAAGGAAACTTTTATACCTATTGTATTCTCCCAAATGAAACAAGGCAGCAAATAATGTATGAAGTTACCTGTTGGGAAGATAAAATATATTATGCTCACTTTGTTAAAGATGGCGCTACCCACATGGAAGTTCGTTGATATTAATGTGTGTTGGGCAGATAAAATATAATATGCTCACTTTGTTAAAGATGGTGCTGCCCACATGGAAGCCCGTCATCCAGGTGATATTATTTGCCCTTATGCTTGAGATGGCTGTGGGGGAAAAGCTGTAATGTAGGCAGGCCAGGTCATTATAGGCTAAGGCTTAGTTTAAAAGTAAGCTCTTCCCCACACCCTTGACTGATTGGATGATGTAGGGTGGTGCACTCTCTTGAGGAATCCTGTTATGCCTCAGATGGGTGGCTTTGTATCAGAGACTTTCTTGAATGTATAATTGGATTAAAGGTTTGGATTATCTATGCTATAAAGTGGGCGGACCGGTAGCTAGATCTCTCTCTCTTGGTTCCTGAGTTCCTGAGGTTAGTATTAGAGAGGAGAGCAGATTAAGGCCATGTGGAGGAGAAGTAGCCAAGATGGCAGAGTGCTGAGGAAGAAGCCAGTTTGTTAAGAGTTTGTGCAGGAGGAGATGGGAAACAGAGGTGAATAAGTCTGGTGAGCTAGAAACCTTTGATTCTAGGAAACTCGGATAAGTCAGTAGCTTTGTGAGCACTGAATGTGTGGGTTTTGGAGCCCAGTGTGTGTTTTTGCTTGCCTGTTGGGTGCAAGCTAGAATTAAAGCTGATGGCTCACCAGTTCTTGGCTCCGTTGTTTCATTGCCATCTGTCCGAATCCAGTGTGAACCTGCACGGGTCGGGCTGCTGTGATGGTGGCCTCGGCTACTGGCTTTACAATGTGTGTTCTGGACAGGCTGTGGGCAGGCCGGGTCGTCATAGCCTAAGGCTTAGTTTAAGAGTAAGCACTTCCCCACACCCTTGACTGATTGGATGATGTAGGGTGGTGCACTCTCTTGAGGAATCCCATTATGCCTCAGATGGGTGGCTTTGTATCAGAGACTTTCTTTTTGTATAATTGGATTAAAGGTTTTGAATCTATGCTATAAAATAGGAGAGAGCAGTAGCTTTGTGAGCACTGAATGTGTGGGTTTTAGAGCCCAGTGTGTGTTTTTGCTTGCCCGCCGGGTGCAAGCTAGAATTAAAGCTGATGGCTCACCAGTTTTTGGCTCCTGTGTTTCATTACCGACTGTTTGAATCTAACGTGAACCTGCATGGGTCAGGCTGCTGTGATAGTGGCCTTGACTACTGGTTTTACATTGCCTCTGGTCTTTTCCTTTTTATGAACCTCTAGATATATCTGCAAGTCTTTATTACCCTTTGTAAAGTCAGTAGTCAAGGCCATCATCACAGCCGCCTGACCCGTGCAGGTTCCCATTTGATTCGAACAGATGGTAATGAAACAATGGAGCTGTAAAGTCAGTAGTCGCGGTCACAATCACAGCCGCCTGACCCGTGCAGGTTCGCATTGGATTCGAACAGTCGGTAATGAAACAATGGAGCCAAGAACTGGTGAACCATCAGCTTTAATTCTAGCTTGCACCTGGAGGGCAAGCAAAAACACACACTGGGCTCCAAAACCCACACATTCCGTGCTCACAAAGCTACTGACTTATCTGAGTTTCCTAGAATCAAAGGTTTCTAGCTCACCAGACTTATTCACCACTGTTTCCCATCTCCTCCAGCACAAACTCTTAACAAACTGGCTTCTCCCTCAGCACTCTGCCATCTTGGCTGCTTCTCCTGAACTCCATGTGGCCTTAATCTGCTCTCCTCTCTAATACTAACCTCAGGAACTCAGGAACCAAGAGAGAGATCAAGCTACTGGTCTCTCCCACTTTATACCATAGAATCAAAACCTTTAATCCAATTATACAAACAAGGAAGTCTTTGTGTAATGGGATTCCTCAGGAAAGCGCACCACCCTACATCATCCAATTAGTCAAGGGTGTGGAGAAGAGCTTACTCTTAAAACCAAGCCTTAGGCCACAACGACCCGGCCTGCTTACATTACACTCTTTCCCCCACCTTATAGTGTAAAATCAAAACCTCCAATCCAATTACACAAACAAGGAAGTCTCCAAGACAACGCCACCCATCCGAGGCACAATGGGATTCCTCAGGAAAGCGCACCACCCCACATCATCCAATTAGTCAAGGGTGTGGGGAAAAGCTTACTCTTAAAACTAAGCCTTAGGCTATAATGACCCGGTCTGCTTACATTACACTCTTTCCCCCACACCCATCCCAAGCATAAGGGCAAATAATATCACCTGGGTGATGGGCTTCCATGTGGGCAGCGCCATCTTTAACAAAGTGAGCAAATTATATTTTATCTGTCCAACACCCTTAATTCAGTAATTACTAAGGTAGCACTGTGAGAAAACACAGGCCCAGGACCTGACTCTTTAGGTCTTATTATTAGGTAATTTGAACTTTTAGTTCCTTTTTGGGCTTCAGTTTTCTTTCAGAACACACATCACCATGTTCACCTCCAGGCATAGCAACTGGAACTTTCCAGAACTAAGTCAGTAAACTGTGTTCTGTAGATAAAATCACTGATCAATTATACTTCTTTACCATCACTTTTTTTTTTTTTTTTTAGTTTATTATTGTGGGGAAAATGGCTACGTTAGGCTTGCTCATAGGTTTAGCAGCTGAAATCTTTTTGTGCGAATAGTCCAGGAGCACGTTACAGCACTATAGTAAGGATGTAAATGCTTCCCCTAGGGGAATAAGAAGAGATCCTGCCCCACTACCAAGAGGTGTGGTTGTTTTTTTTTTGTTTTTTCCTGATCCCTTGCCCATCACTGTGAAAAGCAGGTTTTCCCTTTTCCCTTTGTCTTCTTTTGGCTTGCCTGTCTTGGTGAACCTCCAGTAAATTGGAATAACCCATCATCTTCTGGCTCCACCTTTCTTTTACCATCTGCCCGAATTCAATGTGAATCTGCATGGCCACTGGCCTTACAATTATCCTGAACAGCATGCTCTCATTCTGATGGAAATACCTGACCCTGACACGACTCCATATAAGAAACATGTGTAGATAATTAAATTATTAACAAGTATTTATTTTGTGCTTAGCCCTTTGCTAGGCACCGTGAGAAAAACAGAAAACTATTAGATATGGTTCTTGCCCTAGGAGCATTTAAATCTCATTAACAACACTAACCAAAAGAAGTAACCTCAAATCATTCTAGTCTGTATAAGTAAAGGGGTTTATTCTGTGTGTTGGAGTTGCATGGGAGTTAAGATCAGTCAGAGGTCACGAGGAGTGGTGGCCCATGGGACTATAGTAAAGATGCAAGGCCAGCTAGAGCAAAGAGTAAGCATTTGAATGAAGGAGGAAATAAATTTTGAGAGCTAAGGTAAAACCCAACCATAGAACAGTTTAAACACTCACCTGCAGAGCTTAGATTTAATATAGAAGGTACTCTTAAGTCTCTGAGAGTTCCTGAGGGAGAGAGTATAATTCTGACAATGACATGTATGGCTATGACATGTATTGTGGGCAGCTCTAGCCAAAGATCCCGGGTCTAGGTTCCTCACATGACCTTCCCCCATTGCTGACCACCTTACATTCCAATCTTTTGTGTTAAATAGGGGTGCTGCTATTCATATGGCTACTTCCTGCTGATTAGGGGAATTGTGGGGAGAGGGAAATTGGCAGGTGGTGGCTTTGAGGGGTGTCAGGAGGAATATCTGTTTGACCGTGACTGGAGAAACTTTGTGGATGTGGTCCTGTAAAGATTAAAAAAAAAAAAGAGGAGTAATAGGGGGATTTGCAGGGTCCAGCCTTTTGGTGAGCTGGAGATGGTTAGGGTCCAGTGGTTCCAAACTGCCAGCAGTCCTGCATGGGGGCAAGCTTGGGGCAAAACTGCATGTCAGGAGTGGTATATGAAAGGGAAAGGAAGGGGTCCCATCCATTCCCATAACTGAGGCCTGTGAGGGAACTAGAGGTCCAGAGTGTGATGGCAAAACGGAGAAGGTAACCCCGTGTCCATAAGAAATGAGATAGACTTAGAGTTTCTGCAGCATTACTCTGAGTTCTCCAAGTCCAGGCCATGTCCTAGGAGATTTAACAATGGTCCCGCCTGGCAGGCTTGGCGTTCCATATGGGTGGCATGTCCTCCACGTAGTGGCACTGAGGAAAAGCCTGTTGCCCAAAGGGGGCAATTGTTCCGCCAGTGACCGGGCTGCTTGCAGTAAGGGCAGGGTTCAGTGGGCAGCCGTGGGCAAGGGCCCTGCCGGGACCAGTGATCTTTTTTGCTTCACTTAAAGCAAGCTGCTAGTGGGATTCCTCTTTGCAGCTTGGACTTGGGTCAGGCACTTCCTATGCCTTGCCCCTGTTGCTCTGCTGGCCTCAGGGCTGCCACAAGAGCCTGGGTTTGGAGCATTACCTTCTGCTGCATGTGGGCCTGGCGAAAAGCCTCGGCCTTTTTCTACTAGTCGTGACCATTGAAAAATTTAAATGCCATGTTCACAGGTCCTGGGTAGGGGCTTGGGGGTTGAGAATAAGAGGAGGGGGGCTCCTGGGGAGCCCGGCACCCAGATTCGGCAGGAAACACCAGAGCCAGAGGCAGGACAGGGACAATGGCTGGCAGAAGGCGACCTGAAGGAGGAGGGGCTTAAGAACACAGTGGAGGAGGGAGGGACCCCTGGCAGGGGAGGAGAAAGAGGGACTGGTATTTGCAGGTGAATGAGAAACAGGATTCTTCGAAGGGAGGGGGCCCTTGGAGGAAAGATACCCAAGTGGAAGAGGTCCACAGAGGGACCAGAGAGGGGTCCCGAGAGAGGGGCACCCCCGGGAATCAGGCAGGAGGGGGATATATTTGGGGGTCCTCAGAGAAGGAAAGATCAGGAGTGGAGGTTTTAGGTGAGGTTTCTCTGGCCAGAAAAAGACCTGCGTGTAGAAAAGGCAGCAGAGATTAGGATGGGAGCACAAATAACTAGAAGCCCTGAATGTAAAGGATCTCCAACCAGTTTCCAGCTTTTTTGGCCATAGTTAAATTGGTGAGGGTGTTAAAACCGAAAGTCCCTTCAGGAGGCTACCTGGTCCGATTATCCAGTGGGTTCTGTGGCCTAGCCACAGAGGAGAAGAAGAACAGTTTCTTCTTCTTTCGGGAGGGAGAGATTTTGGATAAGGCAACTCCCGGAGTGTTTTTGGATTAGGTTTAGATTCCTGTGCCTCTATGGCTGCCCTCAGTCCTCGGAGTGGTCAGTGATGAGCATTGGTGACCCACAACTCAATCTCTGGCCACCGGACAGTTAAGTAAAGTGGATGTGCTCAGGATGTCTCCACGGGCACACATGCACTCAGAACGGAAAGAGGTCCCTGACGCAGCGCCAAATGGGTAGAAAGTCGGAGGTCCTGGTTCTTTCTCAGAGGAAAAGGGGAGAGGAGCAGTCCTTGCGGACTTCTGACTTCTCCTGGGTTTTGGCACCAAATGTATGGTATTTTTCCCTGCTGAGGAAGAAGGAAGGGGCTGTAGAATAGTAAAGGCTTTATTTAGTACTACACTGCCCGGATGATGTTCCCTGGCCCCAGGGAGAGAGGCCAGGGAAGTTGGATAGGGTAATCCACGTGGAAGATATTTAAAGGGTCTTGTCTAGGGTGGTTGGGTTAATATGATGTGGTGAAATCTCACTGGCTGACAGACAGTCACTCTTTTCCAAGGGACTCCTGGGAAGTTTCTTTTGGCGTGCATGAGTGTGGGTGGCTCTAGCCAAAGTTCCCGGGTCTGGCTTCCTCACATGACCTTCCCCCAATGCTGACCACCTTACAGCAAGAAATACTGTCTCCAATATACAGTACATATATATGCATATATATTTGGTGGGGGAGTATTATTACTGAACTAAAGTGGTTCATTTGGAAGCCTGATGGCCTCTAAAGGATGGGTTGTACAGAGGGAAAAGCCTTTAATCATTGTGACTGAGCGAGTTAAGGTCGTGGTCTCTGCTGACTGAATAGCACTAGGGTAGGGGGTCATTGGTCATGCCATCTTTTCTTGAGGTCAACCATGGCCTCCCTTTATCTGATGTCACTGCTTTGTGGGCCTGGAGCTGAAACACAGTTGAGACCTAGATGTTATCTCTAGTTTCATTGAAACTGTTTCTCTGGTCAAGAAACCTGAAGTTTTGCTGTTAAAATTATTTGATGCCCACAGAAACTCATGGTCCTGAGGGTTTAATGATTAGGAGCATTTGTGTAAGGGAGAAGGAGGCAGGTGAGTCAGGTTGCTGGATAAGGCCAGTTTGAATCAAAAGGAAAGAAAGGATAAAAGGTCATATTAAAGAAAAAAGTTTCTGCATTGTTACAATATTCCTGTGGTTCACTTAAAAATTGCAGAATGAGAGTAGACTTCTCATCATTAGTCCATAGTGTCTATTCCTATTAATGTTCTTGTTCATGCTTGTGTGGTCCATTCAAAGAAGCCTTCAAAGCCTCGTATTCCAAGAATAAAGGCATATGCTTTCTCTGTGCCTTCAACACCATGACTTTTGGAATTTTATGACCTTTTGTCATTTGTGGCAAGTGTGGGAATAGGGCACATTTCCATACTATTCAAAAACGTGTCAAGTCTCACCCCTCTACCATCTGGCTAGAACTAACTACTGTATATCTCTTTCATTATTCAGCCAGTCTGCTTTCTTCCCCCTCATTAGCTTATTCTCACAAAAACTTGTGCATGATGGAATGTGCTCTGGATTTCTCCAAATATATGATATGGTCCCACTTTACAGAAAAATGCTGCTAACCTAAAAGCCAGACTCAATGTGAAAGGCTTTGGGGTTGGATATGGAATCTACCTCTAGTTACTTCTCATCTCCAGTAGCAGATAGAATAAATTAAAATTAATATCTCAATAATTATTTTGTTACAAGTGTTAAGCAAATTAGTAAGTATCAGCAGAATGCATTGGATGACAGGCCACCAGGAGACTAGGAAGACAGTTTGAAGGCTGTAGCAATGTTCTACAGGTAATTGTTGAGAGTTCAGCACAGGATAAATGATATCTGTAAAATGTATTGATGACATACATGAGCTGAAAGAGAACCATGTTCCAAGGTTGTCAACAGTTTGGGTCAAACAAAATTTTAAATTCTTCAACATTAGATGATAGAGTAATACTCATATTAGGAGATCTTATAGGAAAAGAGTTTGACATTAGATCTTGTTATTTCACCTTCCTCCTCTTCTCACAGCGATTCCTGCTGCCAGCCTGTCAAACAAACATATAAGCTCTAGCACAGGGCTTGTAGCCTGGAGCAGGGAGAGCAGTTTCTAACAATCTTTGCAGCTTCTACCTGGGAGTCGCAACAATCAGTTTCTTCTTCCTGGCACAAGCTGTATTTAGCATGGAAAAGAAGTGGCACTATGTTGAAATAGCTTAGAGGAGACATCTTGTAGAACAGGGAGGTAGTGCAGAGGTTGGGAAATGCACGGAAGGCTGGTAAAGTAAAATATTATGAGGAAAGCAGTACCAGTGGAGTTTGCAAGTCCAAGTGGCAGGGATCATGAAGAAACTGCTATTTTATTACAGAGAGTAATTATAAGGAGTTTGGGATAGAAAAGATTCTTGGGAGAGTATAAAGAGAAACTGAGAAGAAATTTTGTTTCTAGTTACCGAAATATCTTGAAATGATGTCTATATGTATTTTCTCATTGCCATACACCTATAAATGGGAACCAATGAAAACTTAACTGTAATACAACACTAAACATTTACTCTTTGAGCTAATAATATACTTACAACTCATATTGTATCTGTGAGTTTCAATATATGTTTTGTTGAAATTATTGTCCTCCCTGTGTGATAGGACCTAATGGAAAAAAAAAAAAGTCAAGAAAGGACCCTCTAAAGTGTTATGAGACAACAGCTTCTAAGAGCCAGATTGGGAGGTAAAGTATTTGGTAGGAAATTAGCCATTAGAGTCTACAAAATTCATTTTTCACATTTAGAGCTGTACAAGTCTACTTTAATCTACTTTTCTTTTTAACACTAGAAATATATATTTAAAAAAGCTAAAAATTTGGAATTAGAAAAAACCAAAATGGTATCGAAATTAAGAGCAGGCCCAAAATATGTGGGGCAGTTCCAGGATGGCATCCTTGGGACACAAAGGTCCCAATATAAACTGTAACAAAGAAACCAGAAAATGTTTACCAAATAATTCAGTTTACTTTTAATATTAAAAGAGTCAGAATTTGTGCTAGACTTCAAATATACACGCCATTTATGTTTCATCTGTCATCCACAAGTTAGTGAATGTTGATTACTAATGCTTATATTTATTGCATATTATTAAAAAAATTTAACTTGAGCAGCAAACTTCAAACCTGCTACCTTTTATTCACTTTCTCATGGGGACTTTGTAATGACTTTATAACACAACTTAACAACTAAACAGCTGTAAAGTATCTAATAATATCCTGTTATTTATTGGTGGATGCTGGAGGTCATCCAATAGCAAGACCTAACCACACAAAGGAGGAGGCACCTTCTTAGGAAAAAGAATGAAGTCTAAAACTTTCCTCACATTTTTCCTCATAATTCCTTTGTTGTCAAGTCATGTTGGAAAATGCAGCGTAAAACTGAAGGAAGGAGTCTCTAAATGTCATACATTTTAATCTTCAAGTTGTGGAAAATTCTCTTTAAATTTGAGCGGGGTATTTTTGGACTCATATGGCATGGGGTATATGTGCTAACCAATGAAATATCTTAGGAATCTGCTAACTAATTGGCTTTACTTTATTTAACTTTGCCCAAGACAATGGGATTCCAGCTATAGGAAAAAGTGGGTCCTAATGCCATAAAAGTGACGTGGGGCCTGCTAGTGACATGAGGGACAGAAGTGAATTGTTTTTTCTTTCCTCAGAGGGTTGTTCTTCAGGTATTATTTCTGAACAGTAACATTTAGGCATTCATGAGGAGCAATCCTCCTTGTGCAGAATTGTCCTATGAATTGTATTCCTGACCTTTATTTCAAGAATCCAAGGCCGTTCTCCAGAAACAAAAGAACTCTTATGTGATCCCAAAGGTTCCCTGCTTGAGGGTAGTATCTGACTGGCTAGAAAATTAATCTACCCAGCCTATGTTTATAATTCCCAAAGCATTGATGAGCTGAAACAATTATAGAAAACACTGAACACATCCAGTATTCCTTGCAAAATATAAAATAAAAATTAAAACTAAATAAAAATAAAACCAAAAATAAATCTCAAACGGCCATGCTAATTTTTTTAAAAAATACACTTCTGAGATATGTCCATCCAATTAAAACATTTAATCCAAGTTTCTTGTGCCTCATTGCCACAAATGTCACTTAGGAACGTCAAGCAATTCTTGCAAGAGAAGGCAGCATAGGCTATTCTTTTCTGTTCTAGTTGTGTGATGATCAAATCAAAGGTGACAAGAGGACTAAATAATCTTACATTGTTATAATGGAATAGAGAAAAAAAACGTCTTGCCACACACACAATCAATTAGCCAAATTAAGAAATTAAGGAGTCTTTAATGCCGGCACGTGGACCACATGGAGGCCAGAGCCTTTCAAATCATTGTGGCCCCAATGGCAGTTTGGAATTAGGTTTTATAGGCAGAATTATATACTGATTGAGGAATGGGGAGGAGAGAAAGCATACCAATAAAACAAGCTTTCTTTTTTTAAAAAATTTAATTTATGATTTTAATTTGTGTTTACATAGATTCAAGTGTCTTACTGAATATATCTCCCCCCACCTCCTGATTCACCCTCGGCTCCCTCATGTCCCTCCCCCAATACTTTCCCCCCTTCCCTCCAGGATTTGCTTTCTTACTATGTTTATCCATAGGTTTAATTCAGGGAGAAACATTCTGAGAACACCTGCAACTAAAAAGCTAGCCCAAGGCCACAGTCTGGGAAACCAACCTCAAGGACAAGAATAGGGAGTCTTTTCAGAAAAAGTAAGTTCTGCTAAAAGTCTCTTTGTTTTTTTTTTTATAAAAGGTCTCTTTGTTTTAGAGAAAGTAAGTTTTGCCAAAAATTATTCATGTTAAGAGCCTTTCTTTTACACACTTCAATGTATATGTAGACTGTGTTGTACACTTGAAATTTTGTGTCTTGGCTATGGGTTTTATTTTTTATAACTTGATAGATAAACACATTTGGCCTAAGAAAAGCAAGTTACTTTAGTTTTAGAGTAATTGATGTACCATATTTGCCTTTCTTTCCTGAGGGCCACAGCCTCTGTAGGATGATGCAGTGTGACTTCTACATATAAATCACAGCCTGCCACCTGTTATTTAATCGAAAGCAGTGCTGACTCACTAAGAGTGAGATTCTGTAAAACAGTTCCCTCCAGCCCTGGGTCTCCTCCATAGAGGTAATTGTCTAGAAAATAAATTTCCTGGGCAAGAAACAAGAAGTTACAGACCTAAGAACATCTTTTAGTGTCTACGAAGTAAACTTTCAACTGTGCTGATGTGTCTGGTTCTTTCTTCTTTATTGTCGTAAATTTTCATCACACATTAACGGATTTACATAATTTGTTTTTAATTAAAAAATCTTAAAATACCCAACAGGCTATAATGATTGAAGAGGCTACTGGTTACTCAGATTTTTATTTCTTTCCTTTTCCAGTGGGTTTGTCAGCAGCCTAGTAATATATTATATACAAAGAAAAACAACATTGCAAAACCAATTTGCTAGGGGATTTTAAAATCCAGCTTGAGAAAGTTACTGAGGCATCAAAGTAAAGAGCCAAAGAACCAGGTATATTTATCAGTTTCTCAAGGTCAAACAATTTACTAATTTATCAAATATCTCTTTCTGCTAAAGTTATTTGAAAAGCAAACAACTTGTTATGTGCAGATGTTGTATTTAATAAATCTAATACTTCAAGAATAAAGGCAGTGATGAAACAAACAATCTTCTACTGCTGTAAGAAATGTCTTCATTGGTCAGAAAAGCACACTTGCATCATTAAAACTACTTTTAATATTATTAATAATAAAACCTGAGAAATTTTGAAGTAGTAGTTTCAGCTGATTATCTCTTCTGTCAGTTATATCTGCTGGTTTAGAGGAAAAACCATTACAAATTCTAATTATAAAGAATATTAAAGTTTCTAAGTTATCTGATTGTCTTGTCTTAGAACTAAAAGCTGCTCAATTTATGAATTTATATAAATTAGCAATGGCTGGAATGGCCCCTAAAATGGAAAACAAAATCAGCTAGGAGGTCTGCACATCTATTATCATTTCTTTACCGAGCAGTTGGTCAGACTTTGACTATGGGCCATCTCTCTGGCTTTCTAAAATAATACTTTAGAAATTGATAACTCTAAAATATTCTTTAATTCTAAAGTTTATATTTTTTATCTCTAAATTTATTTAGAAATATTTCATAACAGTTATAGCCTACTGAATATTGTGGTAAGTATTTAGTTCAAGAAACTACTTCCAAAAAGAAGTTAATATAAATTTCTGCATTTTATATTTGAATTTCACTGGGCCAGTGGGTTCCCAGATTGAGCATTATTTTTGGCTGTGTCTGGGAGTGTATATATACATGATACTAACATTTGAATCAGTGTACTCAGTAAAGTAGATTGTCCTTCCTAATTGGGGGATCTGTTGAGGACCTGAATAGGTCAGGAAGGAGGAGTTTGCTTCTGTTTGCTTCCTGCCTGCATGTTTGAGCTGGGCTGTCCATAGTCTGCCCTTGGACGGCAATTTACTTTACATCTTCAACATCCCTGGTCCCCAGGTTTTAAAATTGGAATTATACAACTGATTTTCCTGGGTCTTCAGCTAGCTGACTGAAGATCTTGGAAATATATATATACATATATGTGTGTGTGTGTGTGTGTGTGTGTGTGTGTGTGTATGTGTGTGTATAATTAGTTCTAATTTCTGGATAACTCTGACTAATAAATACATCAGAGAAAGAAGCATCATGACCTGGGATAACACTGGGTCACAAGTATTAATCCTGTGCAGCTTGATCTATACACACTGATGTGGACTTGCTCCACTACTAAGATATACTAAAAAATTATAGTTGTGTAATCAACTTGTAAAGAAACCATATGAGAATAAATGATAAATACAAAAACTAAAGAAAAGAAGAAGAGGCAGAGCAGGAAGAGGAAGGAGAAGTGGTAGTGATCATAACTGGGGGTGCATGTGTATACAGTCCCACCTGACACCCAGAGTCCAGAAATCACAAGTTCCAGTAAAGTGGAAATGAGACAAGGCAAATCTCTTTCCTTATTCTAAGTAAGATGTTGAAATCATGAATGAGGAAGAACAGGGGCTATAGCTGTAATAATCCTGGCAGGAACGTGTATAGGATGAGTTATAAGTCATCTGGAATATTGTGTTAGTACAAGATCCAACTTTTAAGAAGGTTGAGCAGAACTAATCATTTTCTAGAGCTGACTGCATTGGGTTTTCTGGTATGCAAACAAGGCAAATAAGTAAACTACACCTAAGTGTTAGAGAGTTGACAATCTGTGGGCTAATGCCCTTGTCTAAATGACTGATTCCTAACAGGTCTTCTTAATGTCTTGACCATGCCTACAGCAGTTAAGGTCTACTTCTAAATCAGTTTTAGTGAGATGAGACTGAGCTAGAAAAATCTCATGATGTAGGGATCTGTGAGGGTGCCAGCAGGTGGCTGGGTGAGTATTGGAGTCACCTGGGTTAGATATGGAGTCCAACAGACATTGATATTCATATATCTTCTCTGACTCAAAACTATGGACTTCTAACACAATGTATTCTCTCTTGGTCAAGTTTTCTTTCAGGCAAAATCTCAAAAGATGTCAAATTTCTGGTCAAACTTGTTTTTAGATCTAATCTAGAATTATATTACCAAGAGTAAACTGAAAATAACTTTATATATATACTGAAAACTGCTGAATATTTGCTTCCTTTTCTTCACTCCCCCAAACCTGGTCAGACTAGTGGAGAAGGAAAGCGAGGGCAGACACTACATGTGTATTATAAACTAATCTAATACAGCAAACTGCCCAGGGAAGAAATTGATTCTTTCAACTCATTGCTTCACAAAATAGCAATTTTTCACTTATATTCTGTTTTAAAAAATCTTATTTTAAACAGCTTTACTGAGTTATTGTCTGCAAATCAGTGCTTATCTTTGTCCTTGTATTAAAGTTCCTCAAGGGCATGGATTACGGTTACAGTCTGTTTTGTACATTCATCACCTGTCAACTTGCTACATGGAAATAGGCACATACATTTTTAATGATGGTGGTAATAATAAAACCACCTAGACCTTGTGTTGGGAAACTTTGACTGAATATTCCAAATAACATTTAGGAAAATTGTTTTCATCTTGCTCTGCCTAAAGCCTTAGTTAGCATGGTGCAAAGGGTAAGTACCCCAGGCCCGTGGAATTCAATAGAAGTGAAATGTTCCTAATCATCTCTGCTTCACATCTTTGTGAATTTACTGTCTCTAATGAACCTGAGAGTGTCAAGATGTGTGTGTAACGTGAACTTCATCTACGTTCAGAGTTATTTTTCTTTGTGTTTGGCTAATGCAGATATCTATTTTCAACAAACTGGCAGCATTCCCCATCATTTCTTACAGCAGATTCTATTTTCTGTTAGGGGCATATATGAATGGGACATCGAGACAGGGGCTTGCCGAAGTGTAATCCACATTATCCTAATGTGAGTCCTGAAACTGCAGGAATGGAGTGAGAGGAATGTTATACTACCAAGAGGAGAGGCAGCAAGCACTCTGAGTGACACTGACAGGCATTTGTCAGTGTTTCTTAGTGTTTCTTCCAATGTGAGAGATACTGAGTCTTGTCAAATGAAGTCCTCCAGAATGCCCGTGGATAAAACAAACTTCTGAACTAATCCTTTGTTCTCAAGTCTGGAGAAATAAAAATAAAAAGAAAAGAAACTTCACCTAAGATACATAAATATGTACATTTAGGTTATAGTCTTCACTGTCCCACTGACTAGTTTAGCTATTCTTAAATTCATGGTCATGAATCAATGCCATCAGCATCATCTGAAACTTATAAGAAATGTTTGTCATTGAGACTCACCCTAGAACTACTAAATCAGAAATTCTGTGGGGAGGCCTAGTAATTTGTGTTTCAAGAAGGCCTCCAGGTGAATCTGATGTAATACCCTGACTTGATTGTAGGTATTCTATTGATTTTCTTAAGCCATCTGAGCTACTCCTTTACTATCTAAGAGATGCTTATTAAAGCCTCTCCTAGCTTTATCATTTAATGAGACAGTTGGTTATAGCATCAAATGCCATTTTGATGGCTCAATTTTTACACTTTTGTTTTTTTAAATGATTGCTTTCTTAAGATTTTAAATAAATAAATAAATAAATAAATAAATAAATAAATAAATAAAAATTATTTTGTTTCTTTTTGTACATCTAAGCCTAAGGGTCTGTGATAGAATGATAACTAATCTTTAAACTGTGGGGTTTTTGTCTATTCTGATTTTATGTTGGACATACTTGCTCCGTCTGTCATTTGTTGATTTATTTTTCCATCACCATCACTGATCATCGAGCAACCAAACAAGACCATGGATTATGGAATCTTAGGTCCCCCTCCTGAGCTGAATCACCACAGGGAATGGTGTCAGTAAGTGCATGAGCACCTGGAATATTTAAAGCTAAAGAAGAAAAGATGCAAACCAAGAAAGTTATCACCCTTCAGCCCACACCACTCTTAGATTCCAAGTGCTTTCATGATCCAGTGAAATATAATACCATTGGCAAGTTGTGGGGCACTGAGAAAATATTGCAAGTGACAGGCCAGCCAGGTCCCTTACTTAGACAGCTCTCAGTATCAGGGTCTGCCCTTCTTAGTCCCACTTGCTACTTCAGCTGCATGTTTCCTCATTCCCTCTCTTCACTTGACCAAACTTCACTCTGTCTCTGTAGCAATTTACTTTAAGATTCTTTCTTCATAATGGTGCCTAACATCTATTTGGTAATTGGCAGTATCTCACCTTCAGTTTCAGTTACCTGAAAATTTTTTTGGAATTTCAAGTAAAATAGTCTAGCCTTAATTGTCATAGCAGCTTCTATATGACTTCTTTGTATTTGTTTGGTTTACTAATTATTTCATTTTCTGTTCTGAATGGTGGGTGATGTTTTTATGGTCCCTTTTTCTTGTATAATGCTATTTATCTCTTCATTTATTTTCCAAAAAAATAATCATTTGCTTCATTATTTTGTCATGTGCCTGCCCTCTCTGCCTTGTGTGGTTCTGGATCTAGACTTGCTTTGATCCTGGATATATATGTGTGTGGCTCAAAGTTATGCTGTTCAACAGACACCTTGTCATTAAGATACTTAGTTCTACCATGTATTTTCTCTGCCTTTCCCCCTGAATTAACAAAATTTTGACCTGTTAACATTTTTGTGTACAGACACAATTCATAGTTCTTCAGTGTAACTTATCCCCCCAATTTTTTTATTTGGGTTAAAGTTCCTTCTGTATGATATTGCCTTGGCACTCATTTATTCTTTATAGACTAATTTTGACTGGTTTTCAAGAATATTAGTAAAATAAGCCTCTTTAGGTGTTTGGCTGCAATTTGTTCTATCTGCCTGACAAACCTCAGTAGAGCAGTAGTCACAGTTGCATACAGTTTAGTCTGGATAGTAAAGACAATATAGACAAGCCCGTTTGCATAGGTGTATAGATGCTGCTCTTCATGGTCCTTGCTACATCCAAGACTGATCTTCTAAGAAGCAGTTGTTCAGAAGCTGAAGATGCTAATAAAAGAATTCGGCTCTACTTAGTGCTTGAAGTATAGGGAGTACTAATTTTTAAAATCATATCTAGCTTATCTTTATGCATAAAAAGTGTTCTGCTTGTCATTGTCTTGCTTGGGGATCAAGTGCTATGATTAAAAGTGAAGATTAAGCCTGACCAGGCAGTGGTACAGTGGATAGAGCGTAGGACTGGGATGCGGAAGATCCAGGTTCGAGACTCGAGCTCGCCAGCTTAAGCACAGGCCCATCTGGCTTGAGCAAAAGTTCACCAGCTTGGACCCAAGGTCGCTGGCTCCAGCAAGGAGTGGCTCAGTCTGCTGAAGGCCTGTGGTCAAGGCACATGTGAGAAAGCAATCAATGAACAACTAAGGTGTCACAATGGCAACGAAAAACTAATGATTGATGCTCCTTACCTCTCTCCATTCCTGTCTGTCTGTCCCTATGTATCTCTCTCTCTGTCCCTGTAAAAAAATAAATAAAATTTAAAAGAAGGTGAAGATTAAAACCTTTAGTAAGATCTGATCACAAGAATATTTTGGGATTTAGTATCACTAAATTTTATTTATCTCCATAGAAATGAATTTGCCAATAATACCCGAGCTTTTCATTGTCTAAGTGAGTCTTGGAAAATAAGGAAGATAGTGAAAGACCAACAAGCTCTCTGAATTACTAGCTTTTTTGGTGATGGGTAAGGAGAAAGCGCACAATGGATCAGTATATCTCTGTTCCTGTTGGACAGTAGAGGTGTGGGAAAAAGACTTTTATAAAGAATGAGCATTTTTCATGAAACAAGACGTCTAGGAACATATATACCATGATGGAATGACTTTGAAACTTGAAATGGTCTAGATAAACACTATCCAATACAAATATAATTTGAGCTACATATGCAATTTTAAATGTCCCAGTAGTCACATTAAGATATATAACAGCCTGACCTGTGGTGGCACAGTGGATAAAGCGTCGACCTGGAATGCTGAGGTTTCCGGTTCAAAACCCTGGGCTTGCCCGGTCAAGGCACATATGGGAGTTGAAGCTTCCTGCTCCTCCCCCCCTTATCTCTCTCCCCCTTTCCTCTAAAATGAATAAATAAATAAAAATAATTAAAAAAAAAAGATATATAACAAACTTTTTGAAATTAATTTTAATAATATAACTTACCAAAGTATAAATAAAATTATGCTTTAATATATAACACATGTAAATGTTTCTAATAAAAAAATTCAATTATTTTATTTGCGCTTTTTTAAATCCAGTGCACATTTTAAGCGTATAGTACATCACAGTTTTAAGTAACGATAATTCAATTGCTCAATAGCATGTGGGTCTAGTTGCTGCAGTATTGGACAGTGGAGGATAGCTGCCATAGCTTCCTCCACTGAACAAGCAACTGAAGAAAGGAGCCCAATTACGGTCCAAGAAGAACATCCAGTACTTGTTGTATCTGTTCTAATAACACTGGGGAACAATATTTTCGTTGCATCCACAAAAACATGTGTTTTTACCTAATTCGAGTGTGCTGATCTCAAATCTGACATTAGTTTTTCTCTGCAAACCAGTTCTTTTGCAATTCAAGATTTTAGGTTTTGATCTTATTATAAATTTTTCAACATTTAGTTTAACATAATTAAGTAAAATGTCTTCTTGGGCATCATCTTTGTGAAAATATAATAATTTATATAATGCAGTAAATATACTAATACATTAAAAGGTATGATTGCTTCAGAATTTGTCTACAATTTCAAAATAGAACATATTAAAACACTTATTTTAATCATAAAATTTGCACAAAACTTATTTAAATTCTATTCAGGCAAAAATTTGGGTTTGTAGCTCTTGTGTTTGTATACTTTTTGAGGACAACCTTGTTTGATGCTCCAGCAGTAGTCTGCTCATCACTAACAGCTCCAAGATTTTTGTAAAACTTATCAAGGTGACTGTTCAGGAAGTGAATCTTAATGCTCATGTTATATCCAATGTCGCAGAAAGCCAACATCATCCTTTAAATCAGAAATTCATAGTTTTCTGCTTTTTGGTTGCCAAGGAAGTTCTATGATATGCCACAAAAGGCTGCCATGCTGCTTTCTCCTCTTTATTCATCTTCCTGACAAATTCTTCATTACATATGAGGGTTCGAATTTGAGGTCCATTGAACATACCTGCTTTTATCTTCTCAAAAGACAAGGCAGGAAAAACAGAAATAATATGTTGAAAGCATTCACTTTCTCTATTCAAAGCCTGAACAAAGTGCTTCATTAAGCCAAGTCTGATGTGAAGTGGGGGAAAAATGATCCTGTCTCGATTAACTACAGGGTCATTCACAATATTTTGCATCCCTGCTTCCAGAGCTTTATGTTTCAGCCACTCCTTCTGTATTCAGTGTTTCTCCCAAGCTATGCTGTCCCACAAACACAGAAAGCAAGGATACTTTGTGAAACCTCTCTGTTGTCCTAGCAGGAAATTTAGCATTTTAAGATCCACACAAATGATCCAGTTATGCTCCTCATACTTCAGAAAGTTGAGGACAATTTTTCTGTCATTATAATCTTCTCGCAGATGAGTTGAATAGCCAATTGGAACTGCTGCATAAACATTACTGTTGTATAGAAGTACACATTTCGGACTCCATTTAGAGCTGTCAAGAAATAGCCACCATTCTGTTGGACTGTAAGTGGTAACACCTAGCTGGCTGAGAAGACTACTGATATCATGACAGTAAACAAGGTGTTTGTCTTCAGAAATAAAGTCCATAAAAATTTGTTTATGCTTTCTGAAATGGGAAACTTTAGCTGACTGGTGAAGAACATTCTTTTCTTGAAGTCTGGAGGCTAATAACTCAGCTGCTTTCTTTGATAGGCCCAATTCTCTTACTAAGTCATTCAATTGGGGTTGGCTAAATGCTGAGGGGTTAATGACTGCTTGGCATCAGAAGAAGACCCTTCAGATTCTACAACCATTTCCTCATGCATTTTATCAAAATACACTTGATCACCATGTTCACTTTCTTTGTACTTAGAAGAAATAAAACCATTGAAAACTAGAACTGGGAGTGTCTCAAGAGTGTGAGATAGGTCTTTTTGCTGAAGGAATATTAGGATATGCGATCATATGCCGTATTTTCTTGCCATGCCCTTTTTAGGGATCAGACAGAAATAACAGTCACTGCTGTAGTACTTAGGTTCACGCCAAACCATGGGAATACCAAAGGCATTCCTTTGTGTTTTCCTTTTGTCCAGTCACAAAGAATTTACTTGCAATTATGACACACAATATAAGGAACCCAATTCTTGTCTTGATCGCCAAGGGGAATTTGAAAATGGCAATATATGCACGTGTCACAAATGATGAAATATTGCGCCTTTGACGTTGAAGTGTGTAACAGCCATATATATAACAGAAGGTGTCAGGACTATTCTTACATTTAGGCCTACTTGAAGAAGCCATGATTCAATCTTGAAACAAAATAAGAGGGTGTTTTTATCAGATAATAATTTCTTACATTTAAAAACAACTACAATTATGTAAAAGTGATGTTTGTAAACATTAATTGCCTTGTGGTTATGCTCAATCCAAGAGTCGTTTCCCTTTATCTCTAATTTAAAAACCAATGGATGCCATTAGCTGTAACAAAAAGAAATTAAAATTGCATAAAAACTAGAGCATGCACCAAAAAACAGATTTCAGATTTGGAATCTGCGATGCAGAAATATATAGGAACTGTTCTAAAACCTCATGAGAAAATTGTTCCCAGTGTAATAAATAAGCAGATCATTTAACCATTATAATTTAGGGAATAGACAGTTAATACTATACCTTTGTTTTATTATCAACTCAATAAATATTTTTCTAGCTTTATATAACTAGATATTACACATTTTCTATTTTTCTGACCAAGAACAAACAGTACCTCCAAAGCAAACTTTTTAAAGCTAATTTTTTTTTTTTTTTTTACAGGGACAGAGAGAGAGTCAGAGAGAGGGATAAATAGGGACAAACAGACAGGAAAGGAGAGTGGTGAGAAGCATCAATCATTAGCTTTTCATTGCCGTTACGACACCATACTTGTTCATTGATTGCTTTCCCACATGTGCCTTGACCGCGGGCCTTCAGCAGAGCGAGCCACCCTTTGCTGGAGCCAGCAACCTTGGGTCCAAGCTAACGAGCTTTAGCTCAAGCCAGATGGGCCCGTGCTCAAGCTGGCGAGCTCAGGGTCTCGAACCTGGGTCTTCCACATCCCAGTCTGACGCTCTATCCACTGTGCCACCGCCTGGTCAGGCTAAAGCTAATTTGATTGAGAAAATATTCTATATCTTGAAAGCTCAAATGGCTTTACTTACCTGTAATACAATGTGAAGTTTCAACGTTAAATGTAAAACCCACTACTGGATTAATTTAATTCAATTCAACTCATAATCAGCTCAATTAAAGCATCTATTAAGTGATAAAACCTTCAGTCACATTAGTTATTGAATTATCTAAATAGATAATTCAACCAATAAATATCTGAGAGCCTTTTCAGTTATGGTTTATAGATACAAAATTCCCATAGAAGAACTTTATCTCTACCCACTTCAAAATATTTATTTTGAAATATTATTTCCCTTGGTTTGAGTAACTTCCATGAAAAATAATAATGCTTTATTCATTTAGAGAAAGAATTTAAAAATTTTAGAATACTTAGAAATGCTATTGTTTCTAAAGATGCCATGATTCAGAGATCCTAGGGCTTGGAGGGTAGGCAGTGCATGGGGAATGCTCAAATACTGGAACATAGTGAAAGCTTCTCCAGGACACAGTTTTAAGAAATTTAATTCTACAACTCTTAAGTATCAGGTATATGTAACTCAAAATAAATTTATCTGATAAGTTGTTTGATTTGTGTGTAACCTATTTTTTTTTCTCAGAAGAAAGGTATTATGCACTAATTGTTCATCTTACTATGGTACATTGCTCTAGTGCATAAAATTTTCAGGGCACTGACCAGAAGGGAATTCTCTTTTCATGAGTAATTAGAATTTTATAATGTTATAGAACTTCTATTTTCCTATTTTAGAACACACACACACACACACACACACACACACACACACACACATATATATATATATATATATATTATTGTCTTTTACAGGAACAGAGAGAGAGTCAGAGAGAGGGATAGATAGGGACAGACAGACAGGAATGGAGAGAAAGATGAGAAGCATCAATCATTAGTTTTTCGTTGCTGTCTCACGCAACACCTTAGTTGTTCATTGATTGCTTTCTCACATATGCCTTGACCGCGGGCCTTCAGCAAACCAAGCAACCCCTTGCTGGAGCCAGCGACCTTGGGTCAAAGCTGACGAGCTTTTGCTCAAGCCAAATGGGCCCTTGCTCAAGCTAGCGTGCTCGGGGTCTCGAACCTGGGTCTTCCGCATCCCAGTTCGACGCTCTATCCACTGCGCCACCACCTGGTCAGACAGAACATATATTTATTTTAAGAATTCAGCAAGGTATTAGAACAGAATGATATGTGTGTATGTGGTAGAGGAAGTTTCAGCCCCCATAATCTTTGTCTCCTGCTGTTAAACTTGTGCATATACATAACAAAAGGAGTTTGCACATGGATTTATGGTTTAAAACCTCAGAATAAGAAGATTATCCTGGATTATGTAGGTAGAAACAATGTAATCTCAAAGGCCCTTAAAAGGGGAAGAGGAAGGCAAAAGAGTCAGTCAGAGATGCAAAGACTGGAAAAGCCATAGGACAGCTTCAAAGAGAGGGAGAGGTTCAACCTGCTCTTACTGGCATTGAGATGAAGGAACCACACAGTTCAGTGGCTCTAGAAGCAGGAGTCTTCTAGAAATTAAGAACAACCCCTGCTGACAGCCAACTGTCCTCAGTCCTACAACTGCCTAAAAGCAAATTCTGCCAACAGCCTAAATAAATGAAAGAATAGACTTTACCCTAGAATCTCTGGAAGAGAACTTAGTAGTAGCTCAGTTGAAACCTTGACTTTGGCCTTTTGAGTTTCCAAGCAGAGACATAGCAGAATTTGCTGACTATTAGGCAGATAAAATATATTATGCTCACTTTGTTAAAGATGGCGCTGCTGACGTCGAAGCCCATTGCCCAGGTGAAATTGTTTATCCTTCTTGCTTGAAATGGGCGTGATTATATTAATGTATGTGGGGGACAGGCTGTAAGCAGGCAGAGTCATTATAGCCCAAGGCTTAGTTTTAAGACTAAGCCTTTCCCACCCTTTCTGATGTAGGGTGGTGCACTCTCATGAGGAATCCCATTATGCCTCAGATAAGTGACTTTGTATCAGAGACTTCCTTGTTTTTATATTGGGTCAGAGGTTTTGAATCTACACTATAAAGTGGGGCAGTCAGGGAGCTTGCTCTCTCTCAGTTCCTGAGATTAGCATTAGAGAGGAGAGCAGATTAAGGACACATGGAGGAGGCCAGGAGGAGCAGCCAAGATGGTTGGATGCTGAAGAAGAAGCCAGTTTGTGCAGAGTTTGTGCAAAAAGAAGGAGATGGGGAACAGAGGTGAATAAGGCTGGTGAGCTAGAAACCTTTGATTCTAGGAAACTCGGATAAGTCAGTAGCTTTGTGAGCACTGAATAAGTGGGTTTTGGAGCCCAGTGTGTGTTTTTACTTGCCCGCTGGTTGCAAGCTAGGATTAAAGCTAATGGTCAACCAATTCTTGGCTCCATTGTTTCATTACCATCTGTCCAAATCTAATGTGAACCTGCATGAGCCAGGCAGCCCCGTGATGGTGGCTGTGGCTACTGGCTTTACACTGACCTATAGAAACTAAGGTAATAAATGGGTATTGTTTAAAGTCACTATATTTGGTATTTGTCATAGCAGCAATAGAATGATAAAATAATTTTCATCTTAACACAAGATAAAAATTATAATCTCTTAAAAATTTTGCCAATTCTATCTCTAGACCTTCATTAAATAATGAACTGCTTTTGAGGGACCGCTTTGTGATAACAGAGCAAAGAATTGTTGGTAGGAAATAATGTCCACTAAAATTTTTCACATATATATATATAAGAAATTATTTTCAACTATTTTTAATAAGAATCATTAGAAAGGGACAGTAATTTAGAAAGAAAAGCACCTTTGAAGAACGGAATGAGTCAGTAACACAGGATGTTTTAAATATTACTGGAATATTTTCTAGGACCACCACCAGTTCAAGATATACTAGACAAAAATTCATAGAGAAAATGTTTCTGTGGTTTTTCTCCTGATATGTTTGTTTTTTTAAATCAAAATAGTTAAAACTTCTTTTATTAAAATTTTAATGCCAATTCATGTAATATTTATTACATTATTTAAAATGCTTAATATTTTTAAAACACATGTTAAGATTGCTAGTTCTCCTATCAATTAAAATTTAGCAGCATATATATTTATCTTACATTAAAGATATAGAAAATGCCTGATTATATTTTATCCTACTAGAATATGCATATCTAATAAAATAATAAAATTTTGCTTTTATTTCTCATGATTTAACATAATTTATAACTTAGTTACACTATTTTTATTAATTATAAACTAATAAATGCAATGATAAATTAAAAAAACAAATTAGCTCTTAGATCTTTTGGTCACAGGACATGAAACAAAATTTAAAATTTCAATGTGTATGTATATAAATTTATAGGTACACACTATCATCAATCTATAAAATAAGTAAACATCATAGAGTAATCAACAAATTTCTTCAAAGGATAAAGAAATTTTATTTAGTTACAGCAAAATTTGGGGGGCAATACAATAGAAATACATCGTTTCAACTACTATACCAATGGTAAAAAATATTTAGATGTCAATTTAAAAATGTGTGAAGAATAAACATCTTAAACTATTTTTTAGGATACATAGAAAAACAAGTCTGAAAACCACTTATTTAATTCACTGTCTTAGCCTTGATATACTAGAAAGTAGAGCCATTTTGAGCCCTTTGTAGGGAGTACAATCCCAGGGGGCAGAGTGAAGGGTGGCAGGGAGCAGGTGGAGGGGAAGCTGATGCCAGAATGCATCACACAGCAGACTGCTCAGTTCTCTGAAATCACTCTCTATGAAGTGATTAAAATGTCTGCCTGAAGGGAGGAATGAAAGAAATTTATTTTCAGGATACTGCCTAGGCTCAGTTGCTCTAATGATTCACCCTGAAAGAGGCTAACTCCTTGTATTCTCTTGCTGCTATGAGTGAATAATGAATGGGGGTTCTTGGACATATCACATCTGGGAAGCAACAAGAAAGCTGAGGTGAGAACCCAGCAGGTGGGCCTGTGTGACATCACAGTTCATTCAGAGTGCAGTATACGACAGAGCAGATTGAGGATGAGAGTGTCTGATGATGTCAAACTAGTTTCTGTTCAGACTCCCTTAGGCAAATTGTATGTGCTCATGTCTTCTCATATATTTCTTTCATGCTTCAATATAAGACTTCCATTTATGTGAGAATAAAATGTCCACGCTTCTTCCCCAAAAGAAAGATCCATGGACAATAAGTTAAAGCTCTAAAAGACTGAAGGCAAGAAGTTAGTAAAACAAGTTGTATTGCACTCTGCTGAAACCAATCACAAGTCATAATGAGGAAGGAAGGACTCAAAAGGCTGACTGAGAAAGATTGAAAAGTAACAGACTCCAGCTGTGAAGCCCTTTATCAGCTCCCTGAAATGACCTTGCAATACTAGCAAGGAAAATGAGATATGTGAATAGTCAAGGACAGACAGTCCTAACCTCTATTACCCCCACTCCTCCCAGAGACACAGACATCATGTAGGTCTGCAAAGAAGTCAAAGAAATCAGGCACTTGTCACATGCAAACTAAAGTTGTAAATGTATATAAGATTCAGAAAATCTAATTTTGGGGGCTCGTGCTTTGGTGCTACTATCCTCACGTGCTCCTCTGGCTACTGATAAATTCCTTTTTCTTCACGAAGTTGTCTGGACATCCATCCTCCATTGACTGTGATTTCTGCTACAATAATATTTATACTATACCACAATGACAATAAGTCTAGGTTTTCCTACTTCAGTCAACGCTGTAGCTGGTTCCACAGAAATGACCCAGTTTCCTTTTTGCGGGGTCTGAGCCCTTAATTGCTTTGTCCATATAGGGCCATGTTTGCTGCTCAGGTAGCAATTGTTCCCCCAGTGAAGGAAGGACCAAGTGATGCCTGATGAATTCTCTGAGGTCTACTTTCATCCTCCTTTCCTCATTGTGTAACAGTAACCCTAGCTCATTATAATTGTCAGGACCAGTTACCCCTGCAAGTCCAGTTACTCTTCTCTTGGTTGCTCTGCTGGAATAGAAAACAAGAAGCAGGAAGGAGTTACAAATTAATGTTCAACTTAAAGATGCTTCCTAGGCTCCCAATATAGAAAACAGACTTTGAATTTACCAATGCCTAAAGTTTCAGAGTCCAAAAACAAAATTGAATCACTGGTTTTACTAATAGAGGGTTGGATTTATTTCCACCCTTGGTTCTTGAGTTTATTTATTCCAGAACCCTGTATCAGTAGTACGCTTAATACATCTTTTGGGAAGCATTCCAGTGCTGTGAGCTGTTGTCCCAGAAATAGTGTCTTGGTCTCGTGGACCTTTCCACATTTTGAACCTGACAGTTGTTTATTATTATTATTATTATTATTATTAATGAGTTATGGTGGGATAGGATCAACACGGCAAGATCAGTGAATTCTTTGGTCATATATATATACCTTCTGTCACACATCTTTTGTTGTAAAATGGCTCTGTTCCTCTGAGGCAATATTATAATGATACTATGCATATAGATCAGAAATTCTGTTAAGTTCTCTAAACTCTATTCTTGTGTCAGCACCCCTGGCATAGAAAAAGGGAAATTTTCTCTCTCACTCTCTCTTTCTGGTCAATATCAGTTTTGCTATGAAAAATAACTATAATCTTCTTCTTAAGAGTCACAGGGGTTCAATGCATTATTCAACTTAATATCAAGTGGCTGCTGGCTGATCTCTGGAGAGTGGGGATGACACAGAAAGCTTGCTGTTGGTCTCTGCTGCTGCTAAATATTTGGTGATGGCAGTGGCTACATTCGTCCTGGGGAGAGGAGGAACACACTATTGGGATTGTGCATATCCTCCAAACATACCACAAGGGTCACTGAATTTATGGAAATATGACATTACCACTGAGATGGCCAAAAAGACTTTCTGACTTTCACAAGATGAATCACCCTACTTTCTTATTGTCAGGAGACTCCTCTACACTAAGTATCCTTTTCAAAGCATTACCTTGACAAACAAAAGTCTACATACTTTGTGTACACTTACATGTATCAATTTTCACACTCCTTTTCAGAGTCCTTGTCTTTGCTCTTTGAAACTTATTCCTTCCAGTTCCCTGAGTAACCAGCCAAACTATTTGCTCCTCAAGAGCTCATGTATATAAGAAATTCAGACCATTTTCCTCTCTATATATAGAGCAGATGACTAAGTGTATTCACAGCTCTATCCACTGAGGGGATTTCTCTTCACTATACTTCTTTATGGTTACTAATGAGTGGGACTCAAGTGTGTTAGCATTTTATCTATGGCTGATCCAACACTGATGGCCACGATGACATTTTTCTTCCTCCAATAATTGTTTTTTGGCTAGTGCCCAATAAATTTATAATTAAAAATTAAAGAGAGGCAATGGTGCAGTAGTGGTATACACTACAGCATGGGATTCTGAACCACTTCATGCAATTTATTCCTGTTTTTGGAAGAGCATGAATCCAATTTCTAATATACTATTCCTCCACATTATGGACTGTGGCTCTGCCTGATTATTATAGACTGCATGTTTGTTTCTCCCTCAAATTCACATGTTAAATATTTCATCTTCAATGTGATGGTATCTGAAGGCGGGGCCATTGAGTGGTAATTAGGGTTAGTGAGGTTATGTGGGTAGTTCTCTTATGATGGGGTTAGTGCCCATGAGAGTAGAAGAGACAGAAGAATGTTGTTTATTTCTCTCTCTCTCTCTCTCTTTCTCTCTTTCTTTCTGAGCACAGACAGAAAGAAGGCAGCCATGTAAACCAAGAAGAAGGCTCTCACCAGAAGCTGAATCTGTAAGCACATTGATCTTGGACTTCCCTACCTCCAGAAGAGTAGAAAATAAATGTAGGCTGTTTAAATGTTACCAAATGGAAGGGATTAGTGTCATCACCGTCAGACCAAGCTCATGCTCTTCCCCTAGTGTCTATACACATACAGAAAAAAAATATTTAGCCCGGCTAAATATCTCATGTCTATACACATGAGATATTTTTTTGGGGGGGTGGGGGCTCTTGCAGCCTTGGTTTAATGGAATAAAGAGAGAAGCACAAATCCTCAAGTCTGGTTAAAGGAGGCTCACTAGGGTCCTTCCAGAACTGGACCTTGGCTGGGGCCACCAGATGAGAACTTTCTTCTACTGGAAAGTATTGGAGCAGTATCTGAGAAGTCCAACAGCTGGGGCCTCATACTGAAGAAGCTGCACTTTGAAACTTTCCAGGGGAGTGTTGGGCTAAACTCTGAGTCTGAGATTCCTTGTGGAGCAGCACTGTGCTCCTGAAGGTGATGAAGCACATCAATGACTGCGGCATACTCTTGTGCAGGGCCTGACTCTGTGGGCTGTAGCACCTGGAGACTCCAGAGAAACTGCTTTGGTCGATGGTAGTTTTTTATTTTAACAGCCAAACTAAGATGCTACCTTGCCTTGTGACACAATGGAACTGATAATGCCCGGCTAAATACTGGCACCCCCAGTTTTACCATCATTTCATGTCCCAAATTCAGTTGATCAGCTATACCAGTAACTATCTGTCATTGAACATGGAGTGGTTTCTTGTCCCAGAATACATGGCCTTGCTTCAGAACCTTAGGAGTTTTCAGCATGACCCTCCTATTAAGACTTGATAGAGACCACCTCTATCAACAGTAGCTTGGCCAGAATACCTAACTTGAGTGTCAGAACAGATTAAAATAAAGCCTAAAATTACTGTAGAGCTCATACTTGCTCTGAACCTTAGAAATCCATAAAAATTTTCTTGTCACTTATCAGTGGATAAAAACTGTTTTCTTCCCAAGAGTGGTATATACTACCACCAAAATAAAAGAAGACATATAATAGAGGTTTCTTTCTTAGTCGTAGGTGGTGTGAGGGGCAACAACTTATTCTTATTACTGGAGAGGATATCATAGAATACCTTAGGGCAATGGATTCTCTGAAAAACTTCAATCTAAAGTCTGGATAGATCAGGATCTAGGTTAAATACTATAGTTTCTATTCGGGCAGCTGACACCAGCATTCTGCTAATTAGCATTTGATTTTAAGGTTATTATTACCCAGGTGTAGCAATATCCAGGTTGACTGTCCATTTTTCTCACTCTTAGGAATACAATAATCTATTATTCATTGTCATAGACCCCTGTGTATCAAGGAGGCATAATTTCTGTTCAGTTTTGCTGCCCATTATAGAAATTGTGTTCACCATACCTCTGACAGTTCAATACAGCTACCAGATGTCCACCATGCTGGAGTCTGTCACCCCTAGGGAGCTTAGTTTCAAGGCAGCATCTCTCATTGTTATGCTACATAGGACAAACACTCTTAAGATTTTTAAAGATGCTAAAATATTTCCTATTATCTAAGTAATGAGCATGGTGTGTTCTCAAGTCATAAAGTTAGTCATCACATTGCTTTTTTTCTCATAGTCTACTGACTACTTTCTCAATATTATTTTAGGAAGTCTCTGATCACTATTGGCCATCTTCCAAACTCTGCTTCAAGAAGCTATTGCAAAACAAACAAACAAACAAACAAAACAAAACAATGACAACAAAACTTATGTTCTTGCTGAAACATTGAAGCCCAGTCATGTATGAGTGACTCATGTAAATAACTTTTTCCACAACTCATATACAGACTAGCCCTAATTCCTAACCACAAGATCCACTCCTACATCTGTTTCTGGTCCATGGCAATACATAGAGTCAGTATCTGTAATTCCTTCAGTTTATGAGTAATTTCTTTTGAAAGACCTGACTTTAAATGCCATTCTGCAAGCAATAGGGAGGTATGTGAGGATTTTAGAAACAAATGTATTTTATGAGTTGCCTTTTGTATTCCAGTTTTCTTTTAGTTGGAAGATGACTTCTAAATGTTTTTTTTAATTTTAATTGGGACTTTCAAAGTCGTTAACAAAACAAATGCTTAAATATACTTCTCTGAAATCCTTACACTTATCATTGCTCCCATATAGTTCACAAATCACATCCACTGCACATTCCCATACCATGTCTTCCATATGTACTTTATTCCAATTAATCTCAGTAATGGGATGTCAAGAGTGATGCTGATTTTGCCATTCTGCTTGTGAGCAGACTTTCTCCAAAATCTCATCTGGAGGCTTTTTTATTACTGATCCTTTTCCAACTGTTTTAGCTTGGGTTATTCAGAAAGCAAAGCCTAAATCAAAAGCTTATATATTATGTCTTTATTATGAAGTGCAATCCCTGGAAGTGAGAGAAAAGCAAATGAATTAAGACCATAGAAGAAAAAATATGAGCTCCATTATGAAGCTAGACACCACAAAGTGCAATTCATTCCTCAATCCATTGTGGTAGTTTTTTCAAGGAATAATATAAACTGTCTCTCAGGACTATCTACCCGTAGAGAAAAAGAAGGGAGAATTTGTCTACCATACTCCATTTGCCACGGTTAACTCCCTGCCTCTTCCATATTACACGTGTCTGTTTCTGAACAGGATCTACAGAATTGGAAGCTCTCTGATGAAAGTGAAAGGAAAGCATCATTGGTATGAGGCACTGCACTATCTAGTGCACACACGTGAAATTAATTGGAGCTCATACAGAGCAAGTAGTTAGAAGAGACAGATTGGAAAAACAGACAGTGAAATGGTGAATAAATGATCTATTTTTATACTTCAGAATATTGAAACCCATAGAAATAAAAAGATTGCCTAAATTTTCACATCTAGAAAAATTAGAAAAAACTGATCCATTTTATGAACCCAACAAGGAATAACCCTGTTTTACATTTTAGCCATTGCTAATAAGTATATTAAAATATTTTGTGTTGGTATAAATAAACATGTAATTTACAAATATATTTTCATATGCTATAGCTTATCTTTTCATTCTTTAAGATAAATAATTTTTTTCACAGCAAAAAATTTTCATTTTGATAAAGTCCAATTTATCAATTAGTCTTTTCTTGTATTGTTTATTCCTTTCTTCACTTTTATTTCAAAATTTTTTCCTCTATTTTTTTAAAAAAGCTTTATATCTTATAATTCTGTGATCCATTTTGAGTTAATTTTAGTATAAAATGTGAAACTAAGGTCATAGCTCTTTTTTTTTTTTAACCTATAAATGTCCAATGGCTCCAGCAGTATTGGTTGAAAAGCTTGTCATTCTTCATTGAATTGTTTTGCACTGTTGTCATATCTGTGTTGGTCTATGTCTGATGTCTTCACTCTGGCCAGCTCATCTGTGTGTTCGTATCTGCACAAATACCACAGGGTCTCAATTCTATAGCTAAATAATATGTCTTGAAATCAGGTTGGCTGATTCTATTATATTCTTTTATTTTCAAATTTTTAGCTTTTCTATTTCTTTATGTTTCCATATATTTTGTAAATTATTTTGTCTGTATATAAAACAATCTTTCTGAGAATTTGATAGGAATTTTGTTCTGATGGACTTGATAAGAAGTCCGTCTATCAATTTGAGGAGAATTGACAGCTTTACTATGTTTAGTTTTCCAATCTATAAATATGTCTATCCATTTATTTAAATCTTTAATTTCTGTTATCACTACTGTGTAATTTTCAGAATACAAGTCCTACACATGTTTGAAAAATTTACACCTACGTGTTTTCAATTTTTAAGAACTTATTAATGGTATTTAATTTTTAATTTTAATATCCACATATTTATTATTAGTATATAAAAATGCAATTGATTTATTTAACCTTTACAAGTAGTAGTTTAAAATGTCAACAGTTCTCATAGCAGTGCTATGAATCACACACTTATATGATCTCATTTTGCAGGTGTAGAAACTGTTCCGTGCTATGTCAATTGCTAGTGTTACATAAGAAACAACTTCAAATTTCCAATGGATGTACCTTGATAACATTATACGGAGTGAAATAAGTAAATCAGAAAAAAAGAAAAACTGAGAACAGCATGATTTCATACATAGGTGGGACATAAAAGTGAGAATATGAGACATGGACAAGAGAGTGGTGGTTACGGGGTGGGGGGAGGGAGGAGAGGGTGGGATAGGGAGGAGGGGAGGGACACAGGGAAAACCAGATGGAAGGTGACAGAGGACAATTTGACTTTTGGTGACGGGTATGCAACACGGTTGAATGATAAGATAACCTGGAGATGTTTTCATTGTACATATGTACCCTGATTTATTGGTGTCACCCCATTAGAATTAATAAAAAATATATATATATAAAAAATAAAAATAAAAATAAAAATTTCCAATGGCTTGAAACATTTATCTTTTACCATGCATCTACCAATCATGTAGGGATTACCTGGGAGTTAATTGGTCTAGCCTGTGCCTAACCAGGTAGCAGGCTGAGTCCAGTTTCTTACCATAGTGTCTTCCTGTGGCCAGTGGATTAGTAGAATTATGTTCTTCTCATGACAATGAGGTAGAATTACAAGGGGGTAAGCCAAACCATTCAAACACATGTCAAACCTCTGCTTATATCATAGCTGTTAATACCTCATTGGCAAAAACAAGACACAAGTAACATAGCTAAGACAGGAGGTTTTTAAACAATCAATTAATTTCCAATTTATAGAATAAAATAAACACAGGGTTAGTAATATTTATTGAATAAAGTGGTGAATAAAGTATTCATTTCTGTCTCTTGCTAAAATATACTTTAGATATATAGATATAAAGATATGAAACTATATGTATATGAATTTAATTTTTAAACAGTAATGCAAAATTTCTCATCAGATAAGCAGACTTGTTACTTGCTTTACTTTTTATTCCTACAATATGCTCAGGCTCTCTGATCATATGGTGTTATGGGATCTGAAAATTGAACTTTCCTATACTCACAGTAAAGTTGTTTTCTGACTTCAGTAACTAATGTTCTCTCTGACATTGCTCTGCCTTATATTTCATACCATTTCCTAGCAAACAGTGCTATCATTTATGATCCAATGCATTTACATTACCTGCTCATCCCCTGATGTTTTCAGAAGATCTTTCCAAAAGTCTTTTTAGGAAGTTGTCCTTAATGTGTACGTTGCTTTTACAAGCCACTTGCGTATTTTTAACAAGTTTTGTAATTGCTCTCATATGGAAGAAATCTCTATTTAATATTCACTGAGTGCAATTAGTACAAAAGAATGTCAGGAAGAGGGAATTAAATGACATTTCTTCAACCTGACTATCAAATATGGACTTTTTCCAAAATGAATTGGTACTCCAAAATTCTTTTTTTAAAGGGAGTTGGCAGCTTCTGAGCATGAAACTTTGAAAAACTCTCTGAGTGCTTTGGAACCAGCTGTCTGGTGTGCATTTATATGTGACACAGTGAAAACATGCACGAGAAGTTAGGTAATAATTAGTCCTAGTATTGTCCTTAGACTATTGGAACGAGGGGGTTTTAATAAATCATTGAGTTTATTTAATGCAAGAAAGACATAAAAAGCACAGATAAGATTGATCTATGTATCCTTTTCTATCTCAATCAGCACAATCAATTATATATTTCATAAGGTAATACCAGATGAAATGGGAAGGTAATTTACTGTCTGTCAACATTATTAGGAGTATTGATTAATATACCGAGATAGTCACTGAGCTTATTCAAATTGATGTGAGAGGACCTACCCCTAGCCTCATTCTTGTGTTGCCAAATCAGATAAAACAATTATCAGCAGCTGATAAAATTTAGTAAGTTAAATTTTCATACAAACTTATTTATAGGGGAGAAAAATATATGTAGTGTTTTAATGACCAAATGGATTTGTTGATAGCTTTTCTAAGCATTTTAAATATTATTTTCATATTATGATAGTTTATTAAAAGTTTAGTTTTGAAATGATGTGAATATCTGACAGGTAAGAAAAACAAGCCCACCCTTCCTTGCATCCCTTTTAAAATTAGTAATTATTTATTTTCAAGATTTATTTTAGGTAGCTGATGGTTCTTAAGCTGTCCCTTTGGCTCAGAGTCAGTCATTTTTTTCTTCAGAAGGGAAATTAGTTCTTTTATATTAACTGGTAGATCTCCATTATTCTCAATTATTAAGCTGAAAAAACATCTTTTCTTTTATCCTTTCCCAGTTTATACAAGTTGCATTTAAAATAATTACTCAAGCACTTACTTGCACCATTAACTGGGATTACCTCAAATTAATGGGGTCGTCCTCTAGTAGCTTATCATCTAAAATTTAAGAGCATATTGCAAAAAATATATTAAATTAAGGGGAAAACAAACACCAAAGCAAGTGAAGTTACAGAAGAATAACAAAGCTAGCTGACAGAAAGAAAATGCAATTTGATGTTTATTATTATACAATTAAAAAGTTATTTATTAAACACTTTGACTAACTGAATTTCTTTTAGGGGAGGTGAGAGGAGATAGTGAGGCAGACTCCTGCATGTACCCAGACAAGGATCCACCCAGCAACCCCACGCCTGGGGTTGCTGCTCAAGAACCAAGCTATTTTTAGCACCTGATGCTGACACATTTGGATCAAACAAACTATCCTTTGCATTGAGGTCACGCTTGAAACAACCATGCCATTGGCTGTGGAAGAAAAAGAGGAAAAAAAGAAGGATAGGAGGAAGGAGAGAAGCAGATGGTCACTTCTTCTGTGTGCCCTGACCGGGAATCAAACCAGGACATCTATATGCCAGACCAATGCTTTATCCTCTGAGCAACCAGCCACAGCTGACTAACTGAATTCTTTAAACATGTATATGGCAGGTGCCTATGACTGTTCTGTGTCAAACACATAGTTAAAATCAGAAAAATCTCATGTAAAACATTTAATGGATGTTATTTTATTGTTTGTTGTTTTTAGCCTGCACTTGGATAGCTAGATATAACAATAGACCAAGAGTGATACCAAATTTATAAAGTATAATACTTTTCTAAAATTTCTTTTGCATATTATTGTTTAATGATATGTTACAAGTGTCTGTTTTCATAACTGGAACATAATAGGTCACCAACAAACAATTTTTAAATGAGTGAAAATATCTCATTTGAGGCAATATAAAGCCATATATGGTCATGATTGTAGACTCAGGTGTTAGATTGATTTTAAATTTTAATTTCAAGCCTTTCTAGTTTTGTAATCTCAGGAAATCTACTTAAAATTTTTGGACTTAACTTTTCTCATCTGAAAAGAGTAATATATTTTCCTCATAAGTTAATTCATATACAAAAAAAAATTTAGAGTAAACACTGGGACATAATAAGCTCTCAAAATTTGTTCGTTATTATTACTTAATAAATAATTAAAATAGACACTACTCCAAAGAGGACATACACGTGGCCTGTAGGCATATGAAAAGATGCTCAATATCACTAATAATAAAATAAATGCAATAAAAACCACAATGAGATATTACCTCACACCTCTCACAATGGCTATCATCAAGAAATCAACAAACAACAAATGTTGTCAAGGATGTGGAAAAAAAGAGAACCCTCATGCACTGTTGGTGGGAATGCAGACTGGTACAGCCACAGTGGAAAGCAGTATCGAGTTCAAAAAAGTAAAAATGGAACTGCTTTAAGGTTCAGTGATTGCATTTCTGAAAATTTTTTCAAAGAACTAATTCAAAAGAATATATGCACCCTTATGCTCACTGCAGCATTATTTACAATAGCCAAGATTTAGAAGCAACCGAAGAGCCCATCAGTAGATGAGTAGATAAAAAAGCTGTGGTTCATTTACACAATGCACTACTATTCATCCAAAAAAGGAAGGATATCTTATCTTTTGCAACATTATGGATGGACCTAGAGATTATTATGTTAAGTCAAATAAGGTAATCAGAGAAAGACAAATACTGTATGATTTCACTTAAATGTGGAATTTAATAAATAAAATAAAGGAATAAACAAAACAGAAACAGACTTATAGATACGGAGGGCAGACTGACAGCTGTCAGAGTGGATGGGGTTGGGAGCTGGGTGGAAAAGGTGAGGGATTAAGCAAAAAACATATATGTAAATAACACATACACAAAGACAAGAGTGCGGTGATTGCAGTAGGGGAAGAGAGGTGGGGGGAGGTGGAGGAAGAGAGAGGGGCAATAGGTGGTGATGGAGATGACTTAATGTGAACACACGTGCAGTATACAGATGATGTACTATAGAATTATGTATCTGAAACTTGTATATTTTTATTAAAAAATGTCATCCCACTAAATTCAGTTAAAATTTTTTAAATTAATCACAAAAATGTATTTTCTTTGCTTGCTTCGGGGCCATGTTTTCACCTTATTTTCTCAATTCTTGGAATTATAAGCTAATTTCATTAACAAACAGAACAATACAATAATAAACACATAATAAAAACCCAAATACTGAATATTAAATTTAACAAAAATTATTTTGTGCATTATTTTGTTTTTCATATTACCTATAACTTCATTATCACAAATAACAAAAAAAAATTCTTTTTATTAATCTTCACTTACATACTTCAAGTTTCCACCCTACTTCTTTTTGACAAAATTTATCAGGCAAATTGAAACAAATAGCACATACAAATATGTAGCAAATTATAAATGTAAGTAAATGTTTAATATAGAAATAAACAACAAAGAATAATAAAATTTTTAAAATTATTTTTTTCTCTTTTGACTGGGATATCTTTTCAAAGAGATGTGATAAGTTATATGGTTCTTTTATTTATTCACATTGCAAATATGTAAAGAGTACTTATTTTGTACAATATTGAAAAGCAGGGAGCTACACTCCCCAGGAGAAAGGCTTTTTTTAACTCTGATTTCTTAAACTAATTTCTCAAAGGAGTTATGTGGAAGACTTGAAAAAACTGCAACTCAGCAATATCTTCAACACCATCTCTACTGTAAATGTATTAATCAATTTTATATGACAGTTTCTGCTGTGACCTTTGACAAAAGCTAAAAACAATAATTAAAATTTGATAATATTTGTATTACTTTATGTTAACATTATGAGCAATGGCGTAAAGTGAAATTGGTTATTTGAAAGTAAGAAGCAACCCTAATTGATTACTTGTCAGGGTTCTTGAAAGAGGATTATAATAGAAAAAAAATCACTTCAGTAAATACTTATTGACTGTTTGCTATGTTTCCAGACCTGGGATAAGTGCTGAGGCTTTAAAATTAATGAATTAAAACAGCCTTGGACTTGGACAGGTAGCTCAGTTGGTTAGAACGTCATTATAATATGCCAAGGTTGCAGGTTCAATAGCAAGTCAGGGCACACACAAGTATCAACCAATGAATGCATAAATGAGTGGAATAGCAGACCAATGTTTTCCTTTCTCTATCAAAAATCAATTTAAAAAATACAGTCACTTTCACTCTGCCTAGTTAGAAGTCTACTTAATATAGGCCAATAACTTTAGAAAAGTGGTCATTTTAATTTTATCAAAAATCAACACTGTTATTTTAAAATAAAACAATTCTTTTTTTATAGCATCTGTGGTAATTTTCACAATGCTGAATCAATAATTAAACATAAATTACTCAGCTGTAGATTTTTTTCTTTTTTTGGTGACAGAGACAGAGTCAGTTGGAGGGACAGATAGGGACAAAAGACAGGAAGGGAGAGGGATGAGAAGCATCAGTTCTTTGCTGTGGCACCTTAGTTGTTCATTGATTGCTTTATCATAGGTGCCTTGACCAGGGGGCTACAGCAGACCGAGTGACCCCTTGCTCACGATAGTGACCTTGGGCTTAAGCTGGTGAGCCTTGCTCAAACTAGATGAGCCCACACTCAAGCTGGCGACCTAAAGGTTTCAAACCTGGATCCTTCATGCTGCAGTCTGATGCTCTATCCACTGTACCACGCCTGCTCAGCATAAATCCATTATCTTAAAAAAGAAATAAAATAATAAAAACAAAACCTCTTTGAGTGCAGGATTCTTAGAGTTGCTCTTGTCAATATCCTCTATAATTAAGAATCCTATCTAAAATTCAGAAAGAAGTGGGGAGAAGAGCAGGAAGCATCAACTCATAGTTGCTTCTCTTATTGCCTTGACAGAGTAAGCCTGGGGTTTCAACTTGGAGACCTCAGTATTCCAGGTTGATGCTCTATCCACTGCACCACCACAGGTTAGGTCAAAATGGCTTGTTTGAATCAGTTAATATCAGTTCAGTTGCAAGGAATGAACTAACAATGACTTAAAAGAGATAGTGTGGTAAGACAGTTTGAGTTGATTCATTTCATTAAAAACCTAGCCAGACGTCTTCAAACATTTTATAAAAATGGCCCACTTTTGCAGTGCTGGTCACCCTGGTCCATACCTCCCACTAGTAGGCGGTCCAGCTTTCATGATAGGCAATAGTGAAGCAACCAAACAGCACCGCGATTGGCCCACCATGAAAGCTGGAACGCCCACTAGTGGGTTGTAAAAACCAGGTAGACCAGCACTGCAAAAGTGGGCTGTTTTTATAAAAAGTTTGAAGACATCTGATAGACATTTTTCTGTATTTTACTCTACCATTCCTAGAATGTTTGATTTGCCTCATGCTTGTGGTGCTTATAGTTAAAATGACTTCAATAACTCCAGACATTATTTCCAAAAGAAGAAAAAGTTGTATTATTGTATTATTCTTTGCATGAAAGTTTTTTATATTTGAAAATACAATTTATTGTTTCTTTATAAATACATTAAATACCTTTAATTGAAAAGTTGATAGGCGTCAGAGAATGGCATTAAGGTAAGGTGACCAGATTTTAAAATTGGTAAAGCGGGACACCATTGGCGGTGGGGGGAGGGGGTGTCTTGATTAAAAATTTGGTCTATATGGAGCAAAAATTTTTTATAAGATGCAAAAATAGTATTCTAATATATTTTTTTAAATTTCAACATAAGTACAATTTACAAATATAATACATTTTAAAATTTATGTATACTATTATTTTATTCTTTGGCATATTTCTATTTGAGTGAATATTTCTAGTAGATTGCTATTGTTTAAAAGGTCATAAAATTTTTCACAAGAATTTGTTAAATTATATTTCACACATAAAATGGCTATCAAAGTCTCAACACTTAATTGTGATTTTTTTTTTTATTTACCGTAGAAAAAAATGCGTTCAGTTGCAGCATTAGTTCCTGGTAAAGACAGCGCGTATTCCACAATTTTTTAGTGCATTATTGTATGGAACATGGTTTGTTTCAAAATGATGAAATATTTCTAACCATTTGTTCTCTATTGTGATTTTTGCTGATGCCAAAGATTTAACCTTTTCCTTATCAATATATATTTTTAATAATGATACCTCATTAAAAATATAATTTTTGGAAATATTACTATATGGGAAATTTTGAGTGAGTCAGAGGGATCAGGTTACATGGTCCAAAACCGATGCTGGAGCTGCACAAGCGCTCCCCACATCCAGCCCCTCTGCCCACTGGAGACCTAGCGGCTTGCGCCTGGCAGAACCCAGAGCTGCACACCAGCGTCCAGGACATGAGCCTATGGGTAGTTAGGGGACTTGAAAGCCACCCCAGCAGGTATGTCCCACCCCAAGTTCTTTGTTTTGGGCACGCACGGGGTAGCCAACTCTTGTGGCAGTGTGGGCGCTTCCAGGTCGAGGTGCGTATATTCCCTTTCTGTTCTCCCTCCATTCCCTAGCTTTTCATGCATTCTTTCCAAAAATCGGGACTTTTTAAAAACGCCATGGGACGCAGGACAAATTGTTAAAAATCAGGACTGTCCCGCCAAAAGTGAGACATCTGGTCACCTTACATTAAGGAAAACAAACACTAGAGTGCCTTAAAATGTTGATGTCACTCACAGTCTCTTTTTTAGCAGTAACATACTATATAACCAATACATGGTAGGTTTAGTCAGTCACTGCTCAGACCAGCTCTTAATATTTGGGCCAAAATTACAAAGAAAGCCCCTTTCCATTATATTTTAATATTTAAAATAATGAATTAAGCTGCTAAAGTGTTCAACAAAATATGTACTTTTCTAATCTCCTACCAGACCAGGGACTTCTTTTTTCTCTGCTTTTGGTATAAGTTCTGTGCTTGCTGACCTAACTCAAACTTGTAGTCAACAGTTTGGCTGAACTTCCTCTTCTAGTTTGTTCTTATCTGTCAGATTATTGCATCCCTGGCACATATAAAACAGGAACTCAGAAATGAGGGCTGATAATGTTTTAGTTGACATCTTGCTAATTTTACAATTCTTAGGGCTACTTTATAAGGTCTATAGTCCTTATTAGAATCTGCTGGATTTCAGAGTGGTAATACATCCAGGAACTGAGTTTTCCATAACATTGCCTGAGAGATATAGAGAGCAACCTAAAATCAAATGCAGTATTTCTCAAGTAAAAACATGGATATTCCCACTCAGTGGAATAAAAAGGCTATAAATAGCTGCACACCATCTGAAGACAAGTTTGGCTACAAAAGGAGTTCAGGTCAAGTCAGGTCTTTGTATTAAATGACCAATTAACAATAAAATATCACAAACTTTTTTTTCAAAGCTTTTTGAAGTTCAGAATTGCATTATAGGAAATTGTGGATCTGTAGTATGTCAGGAATATCACTAGTCGCTTGAAATATATTTTATAATTTAACATATTACATTTTGAAAAGATAATTATCATTACCCTTATTTTACATATGAGAAAAATATTTAAAGTTCAAAGAGGTTAGGCAACTTGACAAAAGACCTGTGATATATATATATATATATTTTTACAGGGACAGAGAAAAAGAGTCAGAGAGAGGGATATATAGGGACAGACAGACAGGAACTGAGAGAGATGAGAAGCATCAATCATCAGTTTTTCGTTGCGACACCTTAGTTGTTCATTGATTGCTTTCTCATGTGTGCCTTGACTGTGGACCTTCAGCAAACCGAGCAACCCCTTGCTCGAGCCAGCGACATTGGGTCCAAGCTGGCGAGCTTTTCCTCAAGTCAGATGGACCCGCACCCAGGCTGGTGACCTCGGTGTCTCAAACCTTGGTTCTCTGTGTCCCAGTCTGATGCTCTATCTATTGCTCCACTGCCTGGTCAGGCAAGACCTGTGGTTTAAGACCAAGTTTGCCTTGTTAATCCTATTAGGGCACATTAGACTGCCAATATATAGAAAGAGCTTGGTGCTGATTCCCCTCTAATTTTCATGGAGAACAATTTTAGAATTTATCATTATGATAAATACTTAGACAAATCCCTCTGACACCACAGGATTGTCCATATCCTCTCTTTTCACAAGGAGGCTCCAGGTAAGAAAAGAGGTTTCAAAACATTTTTATGGTATGAGTTACTTTATGTCAGCATCCTTTTAAAAGTTCTATAGCTTACTAGATTCTGTTGCAATGACACAACTGTTGGATTAATGAACAATTTCTCATTGATATGAAAAGTATTTCCCTTAAAGTAAGTTTCCCCTTATCTGTGTCTTTCTTTAGAAAACAAATATGTTTTTATGATCCTCTTCATGCTCAGCTGCATGGGTTCTGTGGGTGAGTTCTATTCACATCCGTAATGATTAGTCTCAAAGATGTGTATTGCCAATGAAACATATAACAGTAATTTTTAGTGTGACAGAACTAAAAGGTCATCTTTATCTTCCTCCAAAAGAATAACAGATCAGTTGTTAGAATGTAGTCTTATGTTTTTAATTTCCTTTTTTGTGTTGGTTGTTGTTGATTTTAATCAGTGGAATTTTTTATATATATATATTTTATTATTATTAATTCTAATGGGGTGACACCAATAAATCAGGGCACATATGTACAATGAAAACATCTCCAGGTTATGTTATCATTCAATTGTGTTGCATACCCATCACCCAAAGTCAAATTGTCCTCTGTCACCTTCTATCTGGTTTTCCCTGTGTCCCTCCCCTCCTCCCTATCCCACTTTTCCCTCCCTCCCCCCATCCCATAACAACCACTCTCTTGTCCATGTCTCATATTCTCACTTTTATGTCCCACCTATGTATGAAATCATGCTGTTCTCAGTTTTTCTTTTTTTCTGATTTACTTATTTCACTCCGTATAATGTTATCAAGGTAAATCCATTTTGTTATAAATGATCTGATGTCATCGTTTCTTATGGCAGAGTAGTATTACATAGTGTATATGTACCAAAGCTTTTTAATCCACTCGTCTTCTGACGGACACTTGGGCTGGTTCCAGATCTTCACTTTTGTGAACAATGCTGCCACGAACATGGGGGCGCATTTCTTCTTTTCGAACAGTGCTATGGTGTTCTTAGGGTATATTCCTATAAGTGGGATAGCTGGGTCAAAAGGCAGTTCAATTTTTAATTTTCTGAGGAATCTCCAAACTGTTTTCCACAGTGGCTGCACCAGTCTGCATTCCCACCAGCAGTGCAGAAGAGTTCCCTTTTCTCCACATCCTCGCCAGCACTTATTCTGTGTTATTTTGCTGATGAGTGCCATTCTGACTGGTGTGAGGTGATATCTCATTGTGGTTTTAATTTGCATTTCTCTAATGATTAGTGATGTTGAGCATTTTTTCATACGCCTATTGGCCATCTGTATGTCTTCTTTCGAAAATTTCTATTTATTTCTTTTGCCCATTTTATGATTGGGTTGTTTGTCTTCCTGGTGTTGAGTTTTATAAGTTCTTTATAAAGTTTTATAAGTTCTTTAATTTTAGTTATTAACCCCTTATCAGATGTGCTGTCGAATATGTTCTCCCATTGTGTGGTTTGTCTTTTTATTCTGTTCCTATTGTCTTTAGCTGTGCAAAAGCTCTTTAGTTTGATATAGTCCCATTTGTTTATCTTGCATTTTAATTTAGTTGCCCGTGGAGATAAATCGGCAAATATATTGCTGTTACAGATGTTGGAGAGCTTCCTGCCTATGTTTTCTTCTAAGATGCTTATGGTTTCACGGCTTACATTTAAGTCTTTTATCCATTTTGAGTTTGTTTTTGTGAATGGTGTAAGTTGATGGTCTAGTTTCATTTTTTTGCAGGTAGATGTCCAATTTTCCCAACACCATTTGTTAAAGAGGCTGTCTTTACTCCATTGTATGTTCTTTCCTCCTTTGTCAAATATCAGTTGTCCGTGAAGCTGTGGGTTTATTTCTGGGTCCTCTGTTCTGTTCCATTGATCTATGTGCCTGTTCTTATGCCAGTACCAGGCTGTCTTGAGTATAATGGCCTTATAGTAAACCTTGATATCAGGAAGAGTGATACCTCCTGCTTTATATTTTCTTTTTAAGATTGCTGAGGCTATTCGTGTTCTTTTTTGGTTCCATATAAATTTTTGGAATATGTGTTCTATATCTTTGAAGTATGTCATTGGTATTTTAATTGGTATTGCATTGAATTTATAAGTTGCTTTGGGTAATATAGACATTTTAATGATGTTTATTCTTCCTAGCCATGAGCACGGTATATGCTTCCACTTGTTTGTATCTTTCTTGATTTCTTTTATCAATGTTCTATAATTTTCCGAGTACAAGTCCTTAACCTCCTTGGTTAAATTTACTCCTAGGTACTTTATTTTTTTTGGCTGCAATAGTGAAGAAGATTGTTTCCTTAATTTCTTTTGATGACAGTTTATTGTTGGTATATAGAAATGCCTCTGATTTCTGAGTATTAGTTTTATATGCTGCCAACTTGCTGAATTCATTTATAAAATCTAAAAGTTTTTTGACTGAGACTTTAGGGTTTTCTATATACAATATCATATCATCTGCAAATAATGATAGTTTTACTTCTTCTTTTCTAATTGGATGCCTTTTATTTCTTCTTCTTGTCTGATTGCTGTAGCTAGGACTTCCAGAACTATGTTGAATAAGAGTGGTGAAAGGTGGAATCCCTGTCTGGTTCCTGATCTTAAGGGGATTGCTTTTAATTTTTGTCCATTAAGTATGATGTTTGCTGTCGGTTTATCGTAGATGGCCTTTATCATGTTAAGGAATGATCCCTGTATTCCCACTTTACTGAGAGTTTTGAGCATGAATGAGTGCTGGATTTTATAAAATGCCTTTTCTGCATCTATTGAAATTATCATGTGATTTTTGTCCTTCCTTTTGTTTATGTGATGAATCACATTGATTGATTTGCGAATATTGAACCAGCCTTGCCTCTCCAGAATAAATCCCACTTGATCATGATGTATGATTTTTTTCATATATTGCTGGATCCAGTTGGCTAATATTTTGTTGAGAATTTTAGCGTCTAAATTCATCAAGAAAATAGGCCTATAATTTTCTTTCTTTGTGTTGTCTTTGCCCAGTTTTGGGATCAGAATTATGCTCGCCTCATTAAAGGAGTTTGGAAGTCTTCCTTCCTATTGAATTTTTTGAAATAGCTTGGGAGGATAGGAGTTAGTTCTTCTTTGAATTTTTGATAGAATTCACTTGTGTAGCCATCAGGCCCAGGACTTTTCTTTTTTGGGAGTTTTTTGATAACTGTTTCGATCTCATTTGTTGTAATTGTTCTGTTTAGGTGTTCTGATTCTTCCAGATTGATTTTTGGAAGATTATATGATTCAAGAAATTTGTCCATTTCACCAAGATTGTCTAATTTATTGGCATAGAGTTCTTCATAGTATTTTCTTAAAATGCTTTGTATTTCTGTTGTGTCAGTTGTTATTTCTCCACTGTCCTTTCTAATTTTATTTATTTGAGTCCTCTCTCTTTTTTTCTTGGTCAGTCTAGTTAAAGGTTCATCAATCTTGTTTACCTTTTCAAAGAACCAGCTTCTGGTTTCAGTGATCCTCAGTATTGTTTCCTTAGCCTCTATGTCATATATTTCTGCTCTGATGTTTATTATTTCCTTCCTTCTACTTGTCTTGGGTTTTATTTGTTGTTTTTCTAGTTCTTTTAGATGCAGGGTCAGGTTGCTTATTTGAGCTTTCTCTAGCTTCTTATGATATGCCTGTAGTTCAATAAACTTCCCTCTCAGAACTGCTTTTGCTGTGTCCCATAAATTTTGAGTTGATGTATGCTCATTATCATTTGTTTCTGGAAACTTTTTTTATTTCTTCTTTGATCTCATTGTTAATCCATTCATTATTTAATGACATGCTCTTTAGTTTCCAAGTGTTTGAGTATTTTTCAGTTTTTCTTTTGTGGTTAATTTCTAATTTCACGGCATTGTGATCAGAGAAAATGCTTGATATGATTTCAATCTTCTTAAATTTATTGAGACCATTTTAGTGTCCTAACATGTGGTCTATCCTAGAAAACGTATCATGAGCGCTTGAGAAGAATGTATATTCTACTGCTTTAGGGTGAAAAGTTCTGAAGATATCTATTAAATCAAGTTGATCTAGTGTCTCCTTTAAGTTTGCTGTTTCTTTATAAATTTTCTTTCTTGAGGATCTATCCAGTGTTTTTAGAGAGGTATTGAAATCCCCTACTAGGATAGTATTGCTGTTAATCTCGCCCTTTATGTCCATCAAAGTCTGCTTTATGTATGTCGGGGCTCCTATATTTGGTGTGTAGATATTTATAATAGTTATATCTTCCTGTTGAATTGTTCCCTTTATCATTATGTAGTGTCCTTCTTTATCTCTTACTACAGCCTTTGTTTTAAAGTCCATTTTGTCAGATATAAGTATTGCTACCCCGGCTTTTTTTTCATTTCCATTTGCATGAAATATTTTTTTCCATCCTTTTACCTTCAATCTATATGCATCTTTTGTATTAAGGTGTGTCTCTTGTAAACAGCATATGTATGGGTCCTGTTTCTTTATCCATGCAGCTACCCTGTGTCTTTTGATTGGATCATTTAATCCATTTACATTTAAGGTTATTATTAACATGTAGTTGTTTATTACCATTTTATTCTTTAAAGCTGTATTCTTTTTTTGCTTTATTCTTTTCTCCCTTTAAACTGTTCAAAGAGGCCCCTAAGTATCTCTTGCAGAATTGGTTTGGTTTTTATGAATTCCTTGAGGCTTTCTTTTTCTGGGAAGCTCTTTATTTCTCCTTCAATTTTAAATGTTAGCCTTGCTGGATAAAGTAGTCTTGGTTGTAGGTTCTTGTTCTGCATTACTTTGATTATATCTTGCCATTCCCTTCTGGCCTCAAGTGTTTCTGTTGAGAAGTCCGATGTCATCTTTATGGGGGCTCCTCTGTAGGTGATAGCCTTTTTTCCCCTAGTAGCTTTTAAAATATTTTTCTTTATCCATTAGCTTTGGTATTTTAACTATGATGTGTCTTGGTGTAGATCTTTTTGGGTTTCTCTTTAATGGAGTTCTGTGTGCTTCTTGAACGTGTGGAGTGTTTCCCAGCCTTAATTTAGGAAAGTTTTCTGCTATGATTTTATTGAACAAACTTTCCATTTCCTGTCCTCTCTCCTCTTCTTCAGGCACCCCTATCATGCGAATGTTGTTTCTCTTCATGTTGTCACAGAGCTCCCTTAGAGTTTCCTCACATTTTTTGAGTCTCTTTTTCTTTTTCTGCTCTGCTTATGTGCCTTTGTTTATTGTGTCCTCTAACTCACTTATTCGATCCTCAGTGTGATTCATCTTGCTTTTAATTCCTTCCATTGTGGTCTTCAGTTCTGATACTGTATTTGTCATTTCTGTCTGATTTTTTTTTTATTATTTCAATTTCGTTTTTTATACTTGTTATCTCTTTATTTAGGTGTTCATAATGACTATCCATTGTTGCTCTAATTTCTTTGAACATCCTAACTATCATTATTCTAAATTTTGCTTCTGGTAATTTGGTTATATCTGGTTCATTCAGGTCCTTCTCTGGGGATTTCTCTTGATTCATTTGGTTTGCATTCCTCTGCCTGCCCATTTTGTCTGTGTATAAGCAAGTTGTGGCCACTGGAGTCCAGTAGCTGTTGCCTTTGTGTTCTCTAGGTGTGGTCTGTCTCAAGGCCCCCCCCCCCTCTGTAGCTGCCTAGGGTGGTTGGGTATGAGCGTTGCCAGCACCGGCCCATTGCGGCTTTTGCTGTGATTTCTGCCTCTCCTCCGCTGGAGGGGCTGTTTCTCAAGCCACAAGCCTTAGCACCAAGGGTAGAGGTGAGCACCTTTGCTCAGCTGTGGACCCAGCCTATTTCTGGACTTCCACCCAGAACCCGCAGTCAGAGCCTGCTCACCACAGTTTCGCGGGTTGGGCAGGGCTTTTGACGTGCTCTCAGCTGTGAGCCTTTGCCCGTCTGGAGCTTTAGCCCCGCCCTCGAGGCCAGGGCCTTCTGCGCAGGGCCGCAAACCCAGGTTTATTGGGCCAGGCATTTTTGCTGGCTTCCGCTCAGCTGCGTACTTCCGCTCAGCCCGGACTCTACCCCGCCCCTGCGTTCGGAGCCCGCTTGTGCACTATAATGGCAAACCGCTGTTTCTCCGGCCGGGGGGCGCTGGTAGCTTAAGCTCAGTCGCGAGCCCCTGCCCGTCCCTGGTCCTAGCCTTGTCCCCGTGGTTGGGCCGGTTTACGCAGGGTCGCAGAGCAGATTTCTGCCCATTCCTGGCCTCCCGCTTTGTCCCCGTAAGTGGGATTAAAGGCAGGCCCGCAGTTTCCGGACCGCTTTTGCGCGTCCCCTCCGACCCTGCTGGGCTAAACTGAGCTCACACCGGCTTGGCCTCTGCCCACGCCGACAGAACCGCGTTTCAGGGTATTGCCGCCCCAAACCCTACAGCAACCGTCAGCAGAGTAGGAAGGGACCTAATACTCCACACTGTAGGCCTGGGAGCTCCCTCACTTGTTTCACAGCTCAAAACTGTCCAAACGCCTCTTCTAGGCTCTTGGACTGCAGGCTGGGGCTCGATTCCTGGGACCCAGGTTTCTCCCTCTCCGCCAAACTTTCCTCCCGCCACGCAGGTCTCTCTGGGCTGCCGTTTGCTCCGGGGAGCTGGGCAGCCCTCTTCACGTTTTCGCTATTCCTACCAGTCTCAGTGTGGCTTCTTCTGTGTTCCTTGGTTGAAGAGTCCACTTAGTTTAGTTCATAGTTGGTTTATCCAGATGATGGTTCTTTAAATTGAGTTATAATCCACTTTGGTTCTGGGAGTTGGAAGTTGGTATATCCGCCTACTCGTCGCCATCTTGCTTCCCCCTCAGTAGAATTTTTTTAATGTTGATCTGCATTATGCCCTTGAAATACACAGATGACATTCTGTGTCTACTGGTAGTGTGACATAATGATGTATACACTCTTTATACTTTTTGTTGTTGGGGATTTTAATTGTTTTTGTTTTGTGTTGTCATAGCAAACAGCTGAGATAAAGCTGATTGTTATAGGAATCTAGTCTCTGACTTTATGAATGTCCAGCAATACCTCAAACAATAGTCCTGGTTTATCATCTACTTCTCTTTTTATGTTATCTCAACCAGACTTGTTTTTAAAATTATTCTTTATTGATTATATGTTTAATACCAAAGTGAGTGTGATCTCTCTGCCTCAGATGTCCATACCCAAACAACTTTAGATATTCTACATGGAAGTCTAATAGGTCCTTCCAAACTTATTACCCTCAAGGACAATTTTTGATTCCTACCCCTCATCTTGCTCCACTGTGTTACAAGAAATGACATTTAGTCAATTTCACAGAGCAAAATATGGAGGTAATCGTGTATTAGTTTCTTACTCCACACAGTGTATCAACAAATCTCATCAATTATATATCCATGCAACAACTTGAGTATAGCAAATTTCCTCCAACTTCAGTGCTTCCTCCTCATTTAGAAAACCATTATCTTTCCCTGGTAATGCTGCACCAATTACAAGGTAGGTTTCTCTGGACCACCTTGACTACCTACAATTCAATATCCAAAATTTAAACATAACTCTTTTACATCAATTGCAAATCACACACAGACTGAAGACCTACAATTTTTTACATATTTTTAGTTACACTTATAATAACATATAAAGTGCTTTTTCTATCCATTAGGGTCTTACATGATCTTGCCCTAATGACCAGTCTAACATCATTTCTTTTCACTTTTTTACCTGTTTTCTACTGATTACCAGGCATATCACCCTTCTTTCTGTTTCTCAAACATGAATACATTTTTATCTCAGATTTTTACATTTGCATTTCCCTCTGCCTGCTATTCTCTGACTCCCTCCAAACTATACAGATTTTTTGCATGGCTTAGTCACTCTCATTATTTAAGTCTAATAACAAATACCACTTCCTCCTAGGGGGTCTTCTCTGACCATCCTATCCAAAACAGCCTTCACCTCGATGTGTTATTTTCTATAATATTATCCTATTTTATGTCTTCAGAATAGTTATTATTACTGAAATTATTTTATTTGCTTACTCATTTATTACGTTTTCTATACCACTACAAATACTCATTTTTCTTTCATTTCCAGGGACACAAATGACTGTCTTTCTCTAGATTCTTACAGGTTAATGATGTTAAGTGACCAGTTCTAACCAGTAAAGTGTGAGTGAGAGCATTAGATGTCACCACTAGGATGAGGTAACAAAAACTTTACTTGCAATTTTTAAGTTTACCTTCCCTTGATGCAGGGCCCAAGAAAGCCAAATATCCATACCTCTCGAGTATAAGATAAGAGAGCCTCCATAAATCTGGATCTCTGAGTAACTGTAGAGTAGATACCTACTCTAAGTGGACATAAAGCATGAGTAATATATAAGTTTAGTTGCACTATGTCTTTAAGAGGTTAGAGTTACTATAGTTTTTCCTAGTTTATGCCAATGAAAGAAACAATTTTGAATTTTATTCTAATTTTATTTTTTACTTTGTTTCAGCATCCAGAATAATGTCTAAGACCAAAAGAAAAAAAACCAGGCAATTTTAATGAACATATTCTGGATGCTAGTTTCCACATCTATGGTTGGCAGCTATAATCTTGAACTTGATTAGCACTTTTCTATATATGCCCTGAAGAGTGAAATTACCCACTAGCCTGAGAGACAGCAAGCACACTGAGTGGTGAAATATCACCTCTACAATTTTCCTTATAAAATTAATTCATGTTCAATAAAAGAAGGTAAAGCAATGCGATTTGAGTAGATGGGAGAGTGGATTTTGAAAGTGAGATAACCCTGGCTGGATAACTCAGGTGATTAGAGTACCCTCCAAATAACACCAAAGTTGTGGGTTTGATTTTGATTGGGGTTTATGCAGAAATTAACCAATGAATGTGTGGATGGATGGAGCAGCAGGTCGATGTTTCTTTTTCTCTCTTTCTCTCAAATTAATAAATAAAAAAAAGTTAAAAGAGAGATAGATTTAAAAAGGAAGATAAAGAAAAAGATCATGTCACTCCTTTTAAGTATCAAGCTATTACTGTATTGTTCAGTTTCTTGATGGGAGAATTAACAGAGCAGTTGCCCTTACTTATGTCTAGATTTTATATCCTACTTTTCTTATCTATTTGTTTTCCTCTTAACTCTACAGCTTTTCCATTCTCTTCAACATAGCATTTTTCCCCCCACAATGTCACTATGTTCAACTCTATTCCTACTCTGGTCTAAATCAACATGACTGACAGAACCATAGTCAGTGGTGGGAGAAAGCTTTGGGAGATGAAACAATTTCTGATCTTTCATCTTCCCATAATATCTGAGGCTTTTTTTCGATGTGTGGTACTTAGAGAACATAACACGACTTTTTTAGATTCAGATTACTTTTCAAATTATATTGAGCTTAGGTTAAATTTTAAAAGGCATTACCACCAAAAGAACAGGTGGTTCAAAAAAATTGAGGTTATTGGGAAACATTATTATGGTTTTAATCATTTTTCACAAATAAATCACAAATTAGGAAATTCAGACTGAAGAACCAAGCTTTTACATCAATTATTTCAGTAAGAACTAAGGATCTGCTTCAATTTGCTTGCTCTTAAAAAGATAAATTTAAACAGTGTTACCTTAGGTAAAGCTATTTGGGGTTTTCCTATAACTGAAGCTACATTAAGCTAAGTTATTCTCCTAAAGTTATAGTTTTATGTAAATAATATTATTTTTAAAATTTACCTTTTTGAGATGGAAATTTATTCTACTTATTTATTCAAAGACATTTTCATTAAATTTTGAGAGGTTTTAATAAAAATATAAAACTTAGATAAATTGTTTTTTTCTTCAGTATTTGAATCTTTTTTCTCAAAATTGAGTGCTTGGAGTCCAGTTTAATTATTTATATATCTTGTATTGCTCCATTGTGGTATCTCAAAAGTACTTTACCTTGGAAACATACATAAAAGAATTATAATTTAAATGTTTCTAAATGTTACATGTGAAGGTATATAATTATGATCTTACATTTTTTATTTGAGTTGCTAACAAAGTCTGCTTTTGATGAAAGAATGTGTGTGTATATAATTTTTAAACTTAAGGTCTGGTAATAATTTAGTCATAGTATAAAGATTCTATGAATATACTATAAAATAACACAATCCTTTCTTATTTCAAATGTTTAGTCACCTACATATATTCTTAGACCTTGCCAAAAGAAAAGAGCAAATACACATATAATAAGGCAATGCTACAACAAGATCTTGGCTGTATTATGGTCCTTTTTTACATAAGAACTTGAGAAATTTTGTGTCCTAGTGAGGTTCTTCATCTACATTCATTCTATAAATTATAAATAAATAAAATTGTAAGAAAAATAAAAATGAGCCTCTGTCTTTTTAACACAAGATTACTGATTTTTCTTAATTTTTTTATGATTTCATATTATTTTTTTTACAAGTATCCAATCATTAGTCTTATTCCCTAGTGGTCAGTTAATTTTGTGGTCTTTTGTTGGTCATGAAATATATCTACAGTTTCCTCCAATATTTGAACTACTGGTAAAACTAAATTTAATACAAGAACAAGTGAATGATTAACACTCAAATGTCCAAAGTTTTGAAAAAATCATTCACATGCAATACCTGCCCATTGAATAATCTGTCAGTAGCTTGATCTTTGTAGATAAATAGTAATAAATTGTCCTCTAGTGTGAATGTATGAATAAAAAGCCAAACATGTCATTTCTTCACAGGGCACATCCTAAAAAAAGACTTCTTAAAAACAATTTTTGTCTACTTTTACCCAATATTACCTAAATGAGCTAGACACTTTGTTATTGCAAATAAAGTTACTTATATAAAAATACTAATAAAATAAATATTGAAATACCTTCTCAAATTGTTCTTGCCCATCTCTGTATTATTGTCTACAGCAATGACTGTTTTCATCTGTATCCATGAATATTACTTGAATCTAATCCTCTATTTTTGGGATTGTTAATGCTTTCCTTCATCTTGAATTTGTTCTTTCCACTTTATTTCCTTTCCAAGACTTACTCTGTCTTTAATATAAAATTATAATCTCAAATTGCCAAAGAATTAGTTCCAAAATACTTCAGACTGCATAGGCATTTTCTTTCAATGCATTTTGAGCTACCTACATTTTATACCTGATTTATTTTTTCATTGGATGTTTCAATAAATACTTACTGTATTCCAAGCACTATAATATACTTTAGTAATATTAATATCACATAAAGTTCAATCCTTTTTCTTGAAAATCTCATAATCTAATGTCAGAAACTGATAAAATTTGCTATAAAATTTGCAACTAAATAATAATTTTTTAGTACAATTATTATTTTTTTAGAACTTATCATGCTGTCGTGGTATCTGCAAAGCACCTGTAACTTTGGATATACATATAGGATCTTGATAAATCTTTGACAAAAATAATGTATGAAACCTGAATGAACAAAATGGTGTGAGGTTTAACTGCTATAATAAAGAGTACAGGAAAAGCAGGAGATACTAGGAGAAGTAGGAGATACTAGACTTTGAATTGATACTTAAATGACAAGAATCAGTTATTTGTAGTACAAAGAAAGAAGGATCTCAGAAGTAATGATGAAAAAAGAGAATATGGCACCTTTTGGAACAGTGAGGAATTTGACAAAATTCTCCCCAACTCATCTACATTTCTCAAGACAAAGTCCCAGATCACATTAATACTGAAGATTTTGTTGTTGTTGCTTTCTTTATATATAAAACAGATCAAAATTCTTTGCTTAAAACTCATGTTAATATCGGATTATAAGAAGTGATTAGAATAAACACAGGATTAGAAATCAGATCATTCTTGTGGTAATACAATATACCTTTAACTCACTGTATGGCCTTTGAAAGTTAACTTTTTCTCTCTATGTTGCATTTTCCTCACAAATAAAATGAAAATATTGCAAAAGATAGTCTCTGAGGTCGTTTCTATTACAGAACATTCTATGATTCTTGACGCTTAACTCCTAAAATCTCCCATTTTCAATAAACTGAACAAGAAAGGAGAGAAATACAAAGTGAAAGACATTAGAAAAATATCACAAAGATAACCTATTAGAAAGGTTGCGGTACTGCTTTCTCAGGAAAATTGAAGGAGAACAATGTAAGTTTATATTGTTATAAAGGGTACAGTCCTTTTGGGAGGCATGAGAGGTCAGACCAGAAGATTGTGCATGTTATAATGCTATGTGACCATTTTTCCCCTAGGAAACATAGAAGCTGCTACCTTTTACATGCACAGGTTTTACATAAAAGAAATAACAATTTGTTCAGTTAATAAAATATCTAAAACATAATTATTATGGTGTCTAAAAAGATCAAAACAAATGCATTCAGGAATTTAGAATATGCTACATGAATGTTTCTACTTAACTGTACATTTAGAGCTTTAAAAGAACAGCATCTTCAGTTAATGTGGTGAACCATCTGTCTTGAAGAAAGAGGCAGTCCAGGACATCTGAAACACTCACTCGGCCCAATAAGAAAGCTGCCTCCACTGTAGTAACCAGTCTGTGTGTGTTCAAATTCTTATAATTTTGTTTAACTTTGTCTTAGAGCTGCTACTATGGCAACAGACATGGATGAAAAAGGATAAATATTTGATAAAAAGCAAATGAGAAAAAAATCCTTACCTTCAGGGTATAACAAATATGGTGACTTTTGTAACTGTAAACTTTCATAGTGTGATGTTTTAGAATAAAATTTGGTATTAGGCAATGTGCTCTTAGCTTGTCCAGTTACTTACCAGAACGACTGTGGAGCCTGAGAAGTCAGTTTCCTCACTCACTAACCTCTACTTCTGGGGATGTGCACCACTATACGCTAAATACTTTATTTAGCGCTGTGGGAGATATAACTGAGACATGTGCTACTAAATGCTGGCTTTTAAGTAGAAAGGAAAAAGTAAAAAATCTTAGCCAATTAAAAAACAAGGCAGTATGGGATAAGTGACATAGAAACTTTACAAAAACAAATTTTGTAGATTTAAAAAGAAACAAAGCTTTATTTCAATGGAAGATATTGCTAGAAAAAGCAGAGGGGATATTGTATTTGGGTAACTTCTCAAAATGTATTATAAAATTTAACACTATATGAGAATAATGCACATGTTAAAAGTCATGCATATTCAAAATTTTAAAAATTCAAAAAAATAAGATGATGAAAATTATTTGGAGTCACAAAATATAATTACTGCCTGGAATGTTGGGATTTTTTTTTCAATAAATAAAGTTTTTTTACACATAATATAATAAATAAATATTTTATTTAATGTATTGTATCTTACTTTTGTTTTTTTTGTCATTCTTCTATGAGCATCTTTCCACCTTTTTCTCTAGCCTTAATGAACCTGATTTCTTATGCATGTGTTGTTAGTAGTCCCTGGAGTCTCTCCTCCATTAGTGGTTAAGTTTTGCCTGGAAGTGCCAGGGTAATAAAAAGATGATAGGGACAAAATATTCTTGAAGAACCTAAAGAAATTTTGTTGAATGTATAATGTCTGCTGGCATGATGGAGAGAGACAATCTGATTTCCAAAACCACAGCTAAATGGAGTAAAACATTTTTCCTAATGATATATTATAAGGTGTTTCTTTAAGACTTTTTTTGTTAATAAATATTTACATCCCACAATATTTAGCAAGGACTATTAAAAGAGAAGTAGAAGAAAAGAATAATTTTCTTTTGGTTTATAATCTGGTGTTCTTGTTGTAGTCTGTGGCCATGAATGTATTGAGTGGATTTCTGAGCTTCTGATAACCAGATGCCTAGTCACTCAAGTATTATCTCTCCTGTGTCTAGATGGTAATCTAGGATTCAGCATCTGCATGTCTAAATATCAAATGACAAAAGATACCTTTATGATCTCATTCATCACTTAAGAAATTCCAAGAGTTTTAGGAGTTCTGTGACAGAAACAGGAATGAAGATCAAATATATATTTTTTATTATAAATCACATTACCACACCATGCCACACCTCTCTTTTCTAGAATCACTCCCTGCACATTACATAAAAAATATGAAACAGAAGTTAGCCCTTTGATGGATACAAGGAGCCCTCTGTAATTTGCACTACAGGTAGAAAGCAAATGAAAGAACAGTAAATGCCTTAGCAAAGAATCTATCCTAAATGCTTACAAGGAAAGTACCAATGAAGAGATCATTGATTTCTCTTCTGGAAAAAAAAAAGGTATTAAAGGCTCAGGAATTGCTGGTACTGCAGAAGGTGAAAATGAGACAGGAGCTTCAAAACTAAGAAATAGTTTAACCACTTATATAAAATATGGTGGGCTCTTAGTCTTTGTTCCCTATTCTTCTAGACTAGAATTCATTTTCCTTTCTGAAATTAAATCAGAGCTACTTCTGGCTTGAGATACCAGGCATGAGAGGGGGAAATTGATGGCTCCTGATGGGAACTGAAGCTCTGAGTAAAATTCTGCCTTTGGATTAATAAAGCCTCCCAGCATTTCTTCCCCACATGACTCTCAAAACCAAACAGCAAGGTTAATAAATGCCAAGAGGGATAAGAAGTTCTGTACTTAAGATACACTGATACTGATTTTTGAAGACCGCTGATTAAAAAGCAGCTGGCCATCTAATTGCTCTGTAATGAACTCCTTCTGCTTCCTATATAAGCATCACTTGATCACACAGCGATTCCAATTCCAGTTATTTATAGAGACATTTTTCTTGCATATCAATGGCAACCTACTTCCAGAAGGAGCTGAACGTGTCCCAATACGCTTGGTGGACACTTCACTTGCCAAGGATAATATCTGCGATACTAGAGAATGCAAAGTCATGCTTCAGTCTGGAAGAGTCCTGTATGGCTCCTGCTTTGTGAAGCCATCTTTACAAATTCCCATTTAAAAACTTACTATCTCTAACACAGTATTTCTCAATCACAGGTATCATAATTTTGTTTTGATAATCTCTTAACATTATGCACCTATTATTTAAAATATAAATAAAGTTATCTGAAATAAAATACTTAAAGAATTAAATGTGGTTGCATCTGGAGAGTGGAATGAGGTGGGAAGAAAAACAATTCTATTCTGCAAAAATTATTTTAAAACTTTCTAATTAAAATAATTTACTTTAAATGCTTTAATATGCGAACAGGAGAAAGAGTGAGAGAGAGAATGAGAATGAGATCAAGAAAGTACAATTTAAGTTCTGCATAGAAAAGAGTAATAATAAATAGGTAGTTGTAAGTACTAATCGATAGGACCTTATGGGCTGCTTAAAGTTCCAAAACAAAGGAGAGAACAGATGACTTTATTTGATGTTCATTTTAGAAAAGAAAATTGAGTATATCAACAGAAATACCATCAGTTCCTTGGCATGCAGGTCAAATAGTTTCTATCTCACTTGTGCCAAAGGATTGCATGACCACCCTCTGATAGGGACAGCTAATACTACATGCATTGTGAATCAGACCCATTGAAACATGTGGAAAAATGATAGACTGAACCAAAGAACAGCAGTGCCTCCCTCAGAAAGTCTAGCTGGGTTTCAAACACCAAATGAATCCTTTAGGTTATCAAAAACAGAGGAAAATCTGAGTATGTGCATAGACTAAAAGGAACTGAAGGAGACACAACAAGAAAATGTAGTGTGGTTGTCCTGGATGGGGCCATGGACATAAAAATATCATTAAGTAAAAACTAAAAATTTTAAATAAACTATAAACATCAGTAAGTAATGACAATTACCTATATATATTCTTAAATAATTGAGACAAATGTGCCAGACAATGTAAGATGTTAGTAACAGGGGAAACTGAGTGTGAGTGGGAACTCTCTGTATTATCCTCTCAATTTTTCTGCAAACCTAAAACTGTTCTAAAATTAACAATAGCCCTGACTGGTTGGTTCAGTGCATAGAGCATCGGCCAGGAGTATGGTCAAGATAGGTTCAATTCCTGATCAGGGTAAACAAGCGATCATTTGCTTCTCTCACCCTTCCTCTTAGCATTCTCTCCTTTTTCTCCTCCCACAGCCAGTGGCTTGATTGGTTCCAGAGTCTACCCAGATGCTGAGGATGGCTCGGTTGGTCAATGTGCAATGGCCCCGGTGCTAAAAATAGCTCCACTGATTCAAGCATTGGCCTTAGAAGGTCAGAGAACATGTGGGAGTCTTTCTCACTGTCTCCTCTCTTTTCACTTAAAATAAATAAATATCAGAAAGGGTGATACCTCCCACTTTATTCTTTTTCAAGATTGCTGAGGCTATTTGTGCTCTTTTTTGGTTCCATATAATTTTTTGGAATATGTGTTTTATATTTTTGAAGTATGTCATTGGTATTGCATTGAATTTATAAATTGCTTTGGGTAGTATAGACGTTTTGATGATGTTTATTCTTCCTAACCATGAGCACGGTATATGCTTCCACTTGTTTGTATTTTCCTTGATTTCTTTTATCAATGTTTTGTAATTTTCTGAGTACAAATCTTTAACCTCCTTGTTTAAATTTACTCCTAGGTACCAAGAGACCACTAACTTACACCAGTCACAAAATGAATAAAAGACTTAAATGTAAGTTGTGAAACCATAAGCATCTTAGAATAAAACATAGATAGTAAGCTCTCCAACATCTCTCGAAGCAATATATTTGCTAATTTATCTCCATGGGCAAGTAAAATAAAAGACAGGATAAATAAATGAGACTATATCAAACTAAAAAGCTTTTGTACAACTAAATACAATATGAACAGAATAAAAAGACAAACCACACAATGGGAGAACATATTCGACAATACGTCTGATAATTGGTTAATAACCAAAATTTATAAAGAACTTGTAATACTCAACACCAGAAAGACAAACAGTCCAATCAAAAAATGGGCACAAGAAATGAATAGACACTTCCCTAAAGAGGACATACAGATGGCCAAAAGACAGATGAAAAAATGTTCAATATCACTAATCATTATAGAGAAATGCAAATTAAAACCACAATGAGATATCACCTCACACAAGTTTGAATGGCGCTCATTAACAAAACAACACACAACAGGTGCTGGCAAGGATGTGGAGAAAGGGGAACCCTCCTCCTTTGCTGGTGGGAATGCAGACTGGCGCAGTTACTGTGGAAAACAATATGGAGATTCCTCACAATATTAAAAATGGAACTGCCTTTTGACACAACCATCCAACTTTTAGGAATATATCCCAAGAACACCATAGTACTGATTCAAAAGAAGAAATGCACCCCCATGTTTATGGAAGCACTGTTCACAATAGTGAAGATCTGGAAACAGCCCAAGTGTCTGTCAGTGGACAAGTGGATTAAAAAGCAGTGGTACATATATACAATGGAATACTATGGGGTCATGAAAAAGAAGGAAATATTACTTTTTGCAACAACGTGGATGGACCTGGAAACTATTATGTTAAGTGAAATAAGCCAGGCAGAGAAAGAAAAATATCATATGACCTCACACATTTGAGGAATCCAAGGAACAATGTGAACTGAGGAACAGAATTAAACCTAAAGGGAAGGGGGAGGGAGCTGTTGAGAGGAGAGAAAAGGATGTGTTCAGGAAAATTTGGGGAGGGGATGCATTCGGGGCAACACTAGAATCTATGTAAACACAATAAATTAAATTTAAAAAATTTTGGAATATACCCTAAGAACACCATAGCACTGTTCGAAAAGAAGAAATGCGCCCCCATGTTCATGGCAGCATTGTTCACAATAGCAAAGATCTGGAAACAGCCCAAGTGTCCGTCAGAAGACAAGTGGATTAAAAAGCTATGGTACATATATACTATGGAATACTACTCAGCCATAAGAAATGATGACATAGGATCATTTATAACAAAATGGATGGACCTTGATAACATTATACGGAGTGAAATAAGTAAATCAGAAAAAAAGAAAAACTGAGAACAGCATGATTTCATACATAGGTGGGACATAAAAGTGAGACTATGAGACATGGACAAGAGAGTGGTGGTTACGGGGTGGGGGGGAGGGAGGGAAGGGTAGGATTGGGAAGAGGGGAGGGACACACGGAAAACCAGGTAGAAGGTGACAGAGGACAATGACTTTGGGTGACAGGTATGCAACACAATTGAATGATAAGATAACCTGGAGATGTTTTTATTGTACATATGTACCCTGATTTATTGGTGTCACCCCATTAAAATTAATAATAATAAAAAAAAATTTTTTTCTTTAAAAAAATGGTTTTCAGAAGAGAAATTTATTAAATTTATATTCTAACATAAGTAAATAAATAACATTGATTTTTTAAAAGACAATAAAAAGATTAAAATCATAATTAGGTAAGTTTTAATGCACATGAATATAAAATCTTTTCTAACAAAGGCAAATGATATGTGAGTGGAATGCTGAGTCAAATCATAGAATGCAAATTAAATTCGATTTATTTTAAACAAAACCTGTGAAATATACAAGATAAGTGAGAAAATTATGGGGAAACAACTTTTTTTTTTTATAGTAAGACTGAATTCTGAAGAACAAACCAATTTCTCCAATAATGCATAGCCAATATCAATCATTCCTTATGTAATAATTAAGGCTGCATTTATAGACTTAGATATGCATATATTCATTGACATGTTTTGTGTGGTTCCAAAATATTGAAACAATATAAAAATTCAATAATGATTTTTTGCATGAAATATTCAATTAGTGAATTTACATCTATGTCTAAATATGGTAAAACTGTCATGTGCATATTTAAATATAAATGTGTTGATTTTGCTGTCCTGAATCCATTTCTTTTTTTCTAGATTAGCCCAATATTCCTATAGTAACTATTTTTCTCTAATCTTTGATGCCATAGCAGAATGACTTTTTGGTATTCTGCTCTCTCTGAGCTAAATATTAGAAAAGAGAATCTTGAGTTATGTGTCTAAAAAAGAATTATTTTGTGTCCCTCCTGTCATCTTTTCTCAACCAAGTATAGAATAGAATTAGGCATACAGAAATAGAATTAGGCATACATAATATTAGCTATGTACCATACTTATAATATTTGAGAATCTACTTACTTAAATAAGTTTCTGTATGCCAGCAATAGAATTAGGCATACAGAAACTTATTTAAGTAAGTAGATTCTCAAGTATTATAAGTATGGTACATAGCTAATATTATTTTAAATATAGAGAAGTTAATTTATTACATACAGTGAATATTTTAAGCTACTAGAGCCCAATTGAGAAGAACTAAATCTGTTCCCACAGACATGCCTGAATTGCCATGTTTCTTTTCGTTCTGTCTATAATTCTTTACTTATCTTTTGACTTTTCTGAGTTTCCCATAAATATTCAGTAAATATATTTTCTACTTCAATTAGCTAGGGCATGTTTCTGTGGCATTAAAGCAGCAGAAATTGCTCATACACTCCCACCACAATCTGTGCTTGTGAATTTTTGTGTACACGGAATTTATTTCTGTTCTTTGAATTCGCCAAGTTTGTTTCTCCCTCAAGGCCTTTGTTATTCCTACCCATTGTGTCAAAGGGGCCTTTTCTCATATCTTTATAAAGAGTTTTCTTCTTATTCAGCCATCATCCCTCAGGAGACCCATCTTGTCACCCCTTCCAGTTATCCTTCATCTCTCCTGCACCTCCTTGCCCACTGACACATTATCCTGTGTTATTGTGCTGACTTCCTTTAATGCTGTATTATCTTGATGTTTATATACCTTGACTATCATTTATTTCTCCCAACAAAAGTTAACTTTCATAAAAAGGGACAATTCATAATAATAAAGTTGTCAATTTTCCAAGAAGACATAACAACCTACTATGATGGTTGGAAATTTCAATACTAGTAATTGACACATCTAGCAGGCAGAAAATTTTAAGAATGTGGTAGAGTTGAACAGCCAATCAATCATCTGGATATAACTAACATTTATAGAATACTTTATAAAATATCAGAAAGATACTTATTCTTCTCCAGCTTATCTGTAACATTTATCAAAATGGATCATATTCTTTGCCATAAAAATATATTAACATATTTAAAATAATAAAAAAGTATGTTCTCAGACCACAATAGAATTAAACTAGAAATCAGTAACATAAAGATAGATGAAAATCCCTACATATTTTGAGATTGAATGATGCACTTCCATATGACATATGCAAAGAAGTCTTAAGAAAAATTGTAAAATATTTTGAATTAAATGAAAATAAAAACACAACTTTAACTTTGTAAAATGTAGCAAAAGCAGTGCTTAGAGAGAAATTTATGGTGAATATATTTTTATTAAATGCATAGAAGTTAAGAGAGCTCTAAAATCAATAATCTAAATTATCATTTTAGGATACCAGGAAAAAATCAACCAATTAAATTCAAAGTAAGTAGAAGAAAAGAAATATTAAAAATTACAGCTGAAATGAACTTCCAAAAATAATGTCAGTGTAATGGTGCCATAAGAGATATCCTTGATTTTCCCCTTGAAATTTCCACAAATGGAACAGCTATTACTCAAAGAAGGAACCCCAGCTGGGCTTGCTGGCTTGCCTGAAATATCCCTGCACTGAATCATCTAAAGGGAGGAACACCTGAAGGTCTGAGAACATCATTGCTAAAGCTGTAAACCTCACAGCTCATCCTACTCATCATGACACCTGCAGACCCACCTCAATCATCATGACAGCAGCTTCATAGCAGAGGCCTGCCTGGAAAGTTAATAAAGCTAAAATTTGTAATTCAGCACCACCTACAATTAAAAAAAGAAAAGTAAGTGAAAACCTGTTGGAAGAGAAATGCAACACCCTTTATAATTTGTTCGGGGTTTTTGTTTTTTATTTTTCTATTCTTATTTTATTTGTTTTTTATTATTTTTTGTTTTTTCATTTTTTGTGGCTTCTCTCTCTCTCTCTCTCTTTTTACATAGACAGAGAGAGAGTCAGAGAGAGGGATAGATAGAAACAGACAGGAATGGAGGGAGATGATAAACATTAATCATCAGTTTTTGTTGCTGTTGAGACATCTTAGTTGTTCACTGAATGCTTTCTCATATGTGCCTTGATTGCAGGCCTTCAGATGACTGAGTAACCCTTTGCTGGAGCCAGCAACCTTGGGTCCAAGCTTGTGAGCTTTTGCTCAAACCAGATGAGCCCATGCTCAAGATGACGTCCTTGGGGTCTCAAACCTGGATCCTTCCTCATCCCAGTCCAACACTCTATCAACTGCACCACCACCTGGTCAGGCTCTTTTATTTTTATTTATTATTCTTTTTTCTGTTTGATTTCTTAATAATGCAACTTTCAAACTCTCTCAAGGAAGAAGAAAATGAGTAAACACCATGGTTTCCCAAGAAAGAGACACAGTTCAAAAAGAAAGTAATAAATCTCCAGAGAGCAATATCAATCACATGGAAACCTTGAAGTTAAATGATAGAGATATCAAAACCAAAGTTCTAAAAATACTCAATAAGATGGAAGAAAACACTGATAGGCTACCTTATAAGTTCAGAAAACAAAACGAGTACCTCTCCAAGGAGACTGAAACTTTAAAAACGGAAACAAAGAACTCAATACACAAACTGAAAAATGAGCTAGCAAGTTTAGTTAACAGAACAAGACAGAGAGAGGACAGAATCAGTGACACTGAATATGGGAACTAGAGATAATAAAGAGAGAAGAATAGAGAGACTCAGAAATTTTAAAAAATGAGATATCTTTAAAGAAATGTGAAACTCCATGTGAAAAAGCAATATAAGAATAATTGGTATTGCTTAACAAGGTGGTGGTGTAGTGGATAGAGCATTGGACTGGGATGCAGAGGAACCAGGTTTGAAACCCTGAGGTCGCCAGCTTGAGTGTGGGCTCATCCAGCTAGAGCACATGCTCACCAGCTTGAGTGCAGGGTTGTTGGCTTGAGCATGGGATCATAGACATGAATGACCTCATGGTCCCTGGATTGAGTCCAAAGGTCACTGGCTTAAAGCCCAAAGTCACTGGTTTGAGCCCAAGGTTGCTAGCTTGAGCAGCGGTCACTCACTCTGCTGTAGCCCCCCAGTCAAGGCACATATGAGAAAGCAATCAAAGAATTAATGCTTCTCTTCTCTTTCTTTCTGTCTGTCTTTCCCATCTATCCCTCTCTTTGACTCTCTCTCTGTCTCTGTAACACACACACAAAAAAAGAATAAGGGGTATTTCAGAAGAAAAGGGAGGGAGAAGAGAATGGAGAGCCTATTTAAACAAATAGTTAATGAGAACTTCCCAAACCTATAAAAAGAGTTATATTCTTGAATCCAAAAAAGACAGAATGCCTAGTAACCTCAACCTAAACAGGCCTTTTCCAAGGCAAATTATAATAAAACTGTCAAAAATTAATGACAAAGAAGAAATTCTCAAGACAACTAAGAGAGTAACTTAAGGTATAGTGGAAGGTGCATCAGGTTATCATCAAAGTTTTCAGCGGAAACTCTTCAAGTCAGAAGAGAGTAGATAATTTTATATATAATGTGTTATAAGATGCTCTAAAACATTTTCTTTATTACTGGTTTTCAGAAATTTGATTGTGACATGACTATATATTTTTTATGTGGGTGTATTTGTTCTGCTTGAAATTTACTGAGAGTTTTGAATTACTACTAGGTTTATAGTTTTTATCTTCATTCTTGCTCCTCTCTTTTTGGGGTTCTGATTATACATATGTTAGATCTCTTGAAATTACTACACAGGTAATGTTTACTTTGGTATATTTTTTCTCTGTGTTTCAGTTTTATAATTACTAATATTGTGACTTTAAGGGTACTGATTTTTTGAAGGTTTCTATTAACCTGTCCAATAATTTTTTTAATTTATATAATACATTTCCATTCCTCTCATTATTCTTCAGTTCTTGGTCATATTTTAGTAGGTCTTCTAATTTTAATGTTTTTTTGTTTGCTTTTTAGGTGAAAAAAAGGGGAAATAGTGAGGCAGACCTCACTATTTCATGTTCACTGACCAGGATCCACCTAACAACTCCATCTAGGACCGGTGCTCTAATACTAAGCTATTTTTAGCACCTGAGGCTGATGTGCTCCAATAAAGCTAGCTGTTCTCAGTGCCAAGACAAACCCTCAAACCAATCAAGCCACTGCTTGCAGGATGGGAAGTGGGAGAAAAGGGTGGGGGAAAAGCAGATGGTTGTCTCTCCTGTGTGCCCTGAGCAGGAAACAAATCCGGGATGTCCACACACCAGGCCAATGCTCTATTCACTGAGCCACCAGCCAGGGCCTGTAGTTCTTTCAAAAATGCTAATTTTATATTTTTGTCATCTCCATATCTATTTCTCTTGACTGACTTATTTCCTGGTTATGAGTCACATTTTTCTCATCATTACTAGGAACTTTTCATTTGATATTGTATATTGTGAACTCAACATTGTTGATTTATGGACTTTGTTATCTTCTTTAAAGAAAAATATCAACCTTTGTTCTAATGGTATTTAAGTTATATATCAATCAACCTAATTCTTTTAAGTTTTATTTTTAATGTGGTTATGGTGGGCCTAAGAAAGCTTTTTATATAAAGCTAGTTAAGCACTACTAACAAGGCACGATTATTCTGAGGTCTTTATTGAGCACACTTCATTATTATATAAGACATGCCCTCTATAATGGATTAGAACTTGGTTTTTCATGGCTCTGTGGAGATTATTTAGCTTATTGATTTGTAGTCATTCTTTACTTAACCTTTTGAAGTTTCTTTGTGCACATGAATGCTACACAATTTAGTGATCAGGTCAGAAGAAATCGGGACCAATTTTATAGGACTCTTTTTCTGTTTAGCACCCTTAATTGCTATAAAATTCAACTATCTTATCCTCCCTGAACTCTGATTGCTCACTCTTAAACTTAGAAAATTTTCATACTTTATTTGTGTTCCTCTGCACTCTGCTTTGAAATATGTTTTTAAACAGAAAGTTAGGGCAACTGTAGATCTCACCTCCTTTGTCTCAGGGATCATAATTTTGCACTGATTATTCCCTTGTTTAAAAATAGTTGTCTAAACTTTTGACTACTTATTTTAGATGTTCACAACAATCAGTAAGACTACTGCAGTTACTTTAACATGGTCAGAAACAGAATTAATATAATTATGTTAAAGTCTCATCTGCTCATTTCCAAATCTGTTGTTTCTTTACATCTATTGCCTGTTTTCCTCTAGGTTAAATGTTGCATTTTCCTGCATATATTTATGTCTGGTAGTTATTAATTTTTTATTGGATATTTTAAGTGATGTGTTGATTTGTTATTTCCCTCTAAATTGTATTGATTTTTTTTAAATAGGCTGTTACTAGTAAGTTATTATGACTTTATTGAAACTTGAATTTAGGTCATATTTTAAATGGGTCAATTGTTTTTTGTGGGTTTTTTTTTGTTGTTAATCCCAGAATTTCTTAGTTCTAAGGTATGGGTTTTAATTGTAAGATGTAGTTTTTCTGGGAATTCTCTGGGAAGTTCAAGATAATTACCAAGACCCTCTAGTTTGGCATGAAGTTAACATAAAACTCTGTCTCCCTATGAGCCAATACCAACTGAAACTTTTAGTCAGATCTTTCTTCTTTTAGAACTTTTGTTTCTCCTGGACTATATGGGCTCTCATCTTGTGTGTGAACAATTCAAATGTCAACCATAAATTCATATGAGACTATATACTCAAGCTTTGTGGACTTTCTTCTTTCTATGATTTTCTTCTTCAAATTTCAGCTGCTGAGGCTGTCCTAAATTTCAGCACCTGACTACCCAATCCAACGGGACTGCAGCTTTCTGCATGAGCTCTGTCACCTGCTTGCATTGTGCACTGGAGAATTTTCCTTAGGTAATTTCACCTAGTATGATTTTCTTGGTCAAAGCTTATAGTATCTCCAATTTTGCCTAATTTTGTCTATGTTGATTGCTATTCAGTGACCTATAATTTTGTTTACATATATTAACTTGACTTAAATATATATATATATATATATATATATATATATATATATATATATATATATATATAATATTAAGCAAGAATGTTGGTATGATATTATACAAGCTATTTATTAATGGAAAAAGGAAGGTGTTTTTTGTTCGTTTTGTTTTTTTGTTGTTGTTAGTTAGATTGTACCAGATGATGAAGCGTATGGATATATCTTATACCCTATGTAACCCTTTCAAACATTTAACAATTCTGACATCTTGTACAATGCAATACCTTTCTCCAATAGCTATTGAAGTATTTTGGCTGTTAGGGTTTTTTAGGAAATAATATTAGTAATTCAGTACCTTTTCTCAAATGAGTTAAGAAGTGATTTTATTAGGGTATGGTAAGTTCATAGATAAAAATACAGCTGTCTATAAATGGACCAATGCCATTGATAAGCTTACCATTTTTATTTAGTTTTTGAATTCTGAGACTACTCCCCAGGCATTGCTGAACATATTTCTGCTTTCTTGCTTCCTCCCATTCATTCATTTAAATAACAATAATTGCGTGCCTACTATGTGTCAGTTACTATTCCAGAAGCTGTGAATTAATGAGTGATGGTGAGCAACTCCAGAATACATACTGCAGTATGTTTACACTATAGTGAGACAGACAAAAAAAATTAAACCAATAAATGCTTATTATATTAGATAAGTGCTGTGAAAAAAGTAAATCAAAATAGAGGGCTGAAAAGTGACATGTGCTATTTTATTTAGAGTAACCAAAGAAGGCCTCTCTGAGGAGATATTTAAGCAGAGGTCTGGCTGAAAAAGAAGACAAAGAGGAGGAGGAGAAATAGGAGAAAAAGAAGAAGGCAATGCAATACTGGGACAGAAAATTCCAGAGACATGGAACAGTATGTGGAAGGCTTTAAGGATCAGTTGTGTGTGGTTGGCATGTTGAGAAAATAGCTCAGAGGCCAAAGAATTGAGGTAAATTAAAAAAGAGGCACACTGGGAAGACCATAGGAGTAGGCAAGGGTTAGTTTATATTGGCCGTGATAAGATATTTAGGATCTATTAAGTGTGATATGAAGTTATTGATGCATTGCAAATACGAGAATGATATAATGTGATTTGCATGTTTAACAAAGTTTGATCTGCTATGTGAGAAATTGACCAAAAAGGGCATAAAGAGATTATTATCCTCAGGAAGCCACTATCACAGACTAACCAAAAGGTAATAGCAGTTGCAGCCAAAGTGGCAATGGTACAGAAGCTTTGGTTTAGTGAGACAGGGAAAAGCTATCCTCCTACGCTATAAAAATATCTCTACGTTTTCCACATGATTGCTTTACTTTCTCAGCCACTCTTTGTTGAGAATCTCATTGAAGATGAACTGAGAAGTCTGAATCTTGGGTTTTAGCTCAGACCTTTATTTTGGGAATTAAATGGGGTAAAAACTGCTATCACTGGAAACCTACCTGGACATCCTATTTGGGGATTAATGAGTTTTTTAAGTGACAAAGGTCAAAGAAAAGAGATATCAAGCTAGCTCAGGAATCACCTACGGAATACCCATTGGTTCTAAGCACAAGAATAGTATCATAGGTAAATACAGATATTCACCCTTTGAGAAATAAGGTCTTAATTTTTAATTAAACAATTTTTCCTCCTATGTCAAAAATTCAGGTGTCATTTAGCACGATGTAGAAAATAAAAAGGGGGGGACCAATCATTTCCCCTTAGTTTGTGCTGGTATCCATCCAATATGCAGTAAGTATATGCTATTCAGAATCATCATTTACTTACTAGTTTTTGGGATTGATTGGGATGTTTATCTGTGTACTGTATTTTGAAGAGTTCAAACTGCAGAGCAGTGAACCCCTCAGCTATTATTAGTGGTAATGATTGCCACGGGGAAAGGAAGCTGCTGAGACAAGGTTTGCAGTGCCTGCCAGCCCTCTGCTTCCCCAGCGGCTTCCCTGCTGAACCCCCAGGAGAGTCCCAGATAAGACTTGGGGTGGGGTGGGCAATGCAAAATTCTCTCACATCCCTCACCCAACGTCTCATAAAAAGGTTTCTGGACATTTCCTCACAAAAAGGAAATGGCAGTTGCTTTTTTTGTGAATGCTAGATTTTCATAACACAGGCACGGCATTATGATTTGCCATGAGTTTTTGTTTTCTAGTCTGATGATGATAATTTGCAAGTTATACATTTTTGTAAAACAAATGGAGTTAAGATTTTGGCAAATAATGTAGAAGATTTTATGTATTTTTTCCATTTTATTAGATATTTCTAAGTTACATTTTGTTGTTGTTAGATCCCACAAAGGAGAAAACACAATTGTTAAGAGAATACACTCAGAGTCTTATTCTAATATTGCTGGGGAAACTGCATCACACACCCAAAAGTCTAGTAGGAAAATAGAAGAATGAAAGAAATTAAAAAGAGATCTGCCTTTTGTTATTTTTTGTTTATATTTTGTTTGTTTTCATATTTAGCTAGAAATCTGTTTCTCAACGCAGGAACATTTCTATGGAGTGAGAGAGGAAGAAAGGCAGGTCTGCTGCGTGTGGAAGTGGGCACGATACAGGGGAAAACGCAGACAGCAGCGCCTTTCTACCTCCCTACTCTGAAGACAATTTTTTTTTTATTATTGGGGAACTCAGACAACTAAATAAGGACCTGTTTTGAGCCTCTCCCTGCATTAATAATTCAAAATGTGGTCCAAGTAGCATCAGCATATTCTGACACTCTGGGTTCGCCTCAGACATACTGACTTGAATTCTGGGGTAGACCTTTCTTCTTCTTCTTCTTCTTCTTCTTCTTCTTCTTCTTCTTCTTCTTCTTCTTCTTCTTCTTCTTCCTCCTCCTCCTCCTCCTCCTCCTCCTCCTCCTCCTCCTCCTCCTCCTCCTCCTCCTCCTCCTCTTCTTCTTCTTCTTCTTCTTCTTCTTCTTCTTCTTCTTCTTCTTCTTCTTTGTGACAGGGACAGAGAGATCCAGAGAAAGGGACAGATAGGTACAGATAGGAAAGGAGAGAGCTTCAATTCTTTGCTTTGGCACCTTAGTTGCTTATTGATTCCTTTCTCATATGTGCCTTGTCTGGGTGGCTACAGCAGACTGACTGACCCCTTGCTCGAGCCAGTGATCTTGGGCTCAAGCTGGTGAGCCTTGCTCAAACCAGATAAGCCTGCACTCAAGCTGGCGACTTTGGGGTTTCGAACCTGGGTCCTCCACGTCCCAGTCTCATGCTCTATCACTGCACCACTGCCTGATCATGCTGTACCTATCTTCTCATTGTAGGTCTTCTGGCAATGAAGACTAGAATGTGAAAACATGAAAAAGGGCCTCCTATAAATGAGCTACTTGTTATAACGTGAAGAAAGCCCTCATTGCATGTGTTACTGTTAGATACATTTTCTAAGAGTCATTGAACTGCTGATGTTTTTTCTTCTGTGCTCTTCAAGGACACAGGGAGTCTTAGACAAAGTGGAGAGCTTTTAAACCTTCTTCCAAGACATATGATACATTTTTCTTTCACTGCTTAGCTCCTGTGGCCTGTTCAAACACTCTTTCTCAGTACCCTGTAGAAGGGAAGCAGACATAGGACGTAAGACTCGATGTACATGCTAAACCAATTCCAGGAGATGCACAACAGGTTCACATAATGCTTTCCTCTGTTTTGGCATTAGAACCTTGGAAAATCTGGGACTTTCCATGGCTCAGCCAGTATCTAGCCATAAAATGAGACACCTTTCTCCCTAACCTTGACTGAGAATCCAGTAACCGCTTCTAGGGTTGAGGTTGTGAAAAGTCAATAATTTCTTCTTGAATTTCCACATTATGTCCAGTTTGATTGTATAAACTGGCACAGGAGCAGGAAGATGGAGTGATAGTTGAGGATAATGAAACTCATTAAACAACCTCTGGGTTTTTTTTAGCAGTAAAAAATTAACTTTATTTCACTCCTGAAAAATAATTCTAAATGCTACATTAGTGTAGTTCAAATGGTGATGTCAACATTTAACAATTAACTATTAGAAAATAATAACATCATGTTATTTTCTAAGGATCATTTTCATTTACTTACAAATTAAGTATTTAGTCTAAAGAGATCAAATCTGAACTCTTGAGAAATTTATAATTTCAACTGTTTAAATATGTCATCTTAGTTTGTTGGGTTATTTTTATTCTGCCATAAAACTAACCATGTAGGCCGGAGCAAGATGGCGATGCAGTAGGCGGACGTACCAACTTCCAACTCCCAGAAGCAAAGTGGATTATAACTCAATTTAAAGAACCATCATCTGGATAAACCAACTATGAACTAAACTAAGTGGACTCTTCAACCAAGGAACACTGCAGAAGCCACATTGAGACTGGTAGGAATAGCGAAAACGCGAAGAGGGCTGCCCAGCTCCCCGGAGCAAACGGCAGCCCGGCGGGAGGAAAGTTTGGTGAAGAGGGAGGGACCTGGGTCCCAGGAACCAAGCCCCAGCTTGCAGTCCCAGAGCCCAGAAGAGGTGTTTGGACAGTTTTGAGCTGTGAAACAAGTGAGGGAGCTCCCAGGCCTACAGTGTGGAGTATTAGGTCCCTTCCTACTCTGCTGAGGGCTGCTTAAGGGTTTGGGGTGACAGAACGCTAAAAGGCGGTTCTGTCGGTGTGGGCAGAGGCCAAGCCGATGAGAGATCGGTCTAGCCCAGAAGGTCAGAGGGGACGCGCGAAAGCGGTCCAGAAGCTGCGGGCCCGCCTTTAATCCCATTTACGGGGACAAAGCGGGAGGCCAGGAACAGGTAGGCCCTGCGAAAGCCGGCGCTGACCGTGGGGACCGGGCTAGGACCAGGGATGGGCAGGGGCTCACGGCTGAGCTGACGCTGCCAGCCCCCCACTCCCCCCCCCAACTCCCGGGCTGGAGAAACCACGGTTGGCCAGTGTACGTGCGCAGGCGGGCTCCGAACGCGGGGGCGGGGTAGAGTCCGGGACGAGCGGAAGTACGCAGCTGAGCGGAAGCCAGCAAACACGCCTGCCCCAATAAAACTTGGTTTCCGACCCTGCGCAAAGGGCCCTGGCCTCGAGGGCGGGGCTAAAGCTCCGGACGGGCAAAAGCTTACAGCTGAGAGCACGTCAAAAGCCCCGCCTAACCCGCAGAACTGTAGCGAGCAGGCTCCCACTGCTGGTTCTGGGCGGAAGTCCGGAAATAGGCTCGGTCCGCAGCTGAGCAAAGGTGCTCACCTCTACCCTTGGTGCTAAGTATTGTGGCTTCAGTAACAGCTCCTCCCATGGAGCAGAGGCAGAAATCACAGCAAAAGCCACAGTGGGCCGGCGCTCGCAACGCTCATTCCCAACAACCCTAGGCACCGGCAGAGGGGGTGGGGGGCCTGCAGACAGACCACACCTAGAGAACACAAAGGCAACACCTACTGGACTCCAGTGGCCACAACTTGCTTATACACAGACAAAATGGGCAGGCAGAGGAATGCAAACCAAATGAATCAAGAGAAATCCCCAGAGAAGGAACTGAATGAACCAGATATAACCAAATTACCAGAAGCAGAATTTAGAATAATGATAGTTAGGATGTTCAAAGAAATTAGAGCAACAATGGATAGTCATTATGAACACCTAAATAAAGAGATAACAAGTATAAAAAATGAATTTGAAATAATAAAAAAGAATCAGAGAGAAATGACAAATACAGTGTCAGAACTGAAGACCACAATGGAAGGAATTAAAAGCAGGATGGATGACGCTGAGGATCGAATAAGTGAGTTAGAGGACACAATAAACAAAGGCACAGAAGCAGAGAATAAAAAGGAAAAGAGACTTAAAAAATGTGAGGAAACTCTAAGGGAGATTAGTGACACCATGAAGAGAAACAACATTCGCATCATAGGGGTGCCTGAAGAAGAGGAGAGAGGACAGGAAATGGAAACTTTGTTCAATAAAATCATAGCAGAAAACTTTCCTAAATTAAGGCTGGGAAACACTCCACACATTCAAGAAGCACACAGAACTCAATTAAAGAGAAACCCAAAAAGATCTACATCAAGACACATCATAGTTAAAATACCAAAGCTAATGGATAAAGAAAAAATTTTAAAAGCTGCTAGGGAAAAAAAGGCTATCACCTACAAAGGAGCCCCCATAAGGATGACATCGGACTTGTCAACAGAAACACTTGAGGCCAGAAGGGAATGGCAAGATATATTCAAAGTAATGCAGAACAAGAACCTACAACCAAGACTACTTTATCCAGCAAGGCTAACATTTAAAATTGAAGGAGAAATAAAGAGCTTCCCAGAAAAAGAAAGCCTCAAGGAATTCATAAAAACCAAACCAATTCTGCAAGAGATACTAAGGGGCCTCTTGTGAACAGTTTAAAGGAAGGAATGAATAGAGCAAAAGAAGAATACAGCTTTAAAGAATAAAATGGCAATAAACAACTATATATCAATAATAACCTTAAATGTCAATGGATTAAATGATCCAATCAAAAGACATAGGGTAGCTGCATGAATAAAGAAACAGGACTCATACATATGCTGTCTACAAGAGACACACCTTAAAACAAAAGATGCTCATAGACTGAAGGTAAAAGGATGGAAAAAAATATTTCATGCAAATGGAAATGAAAAAAAAAGCAGGGGTAGCAATACTTATATCAGACATAATGGACTTTAAAACAAAGGCTGTAGTAAGAGATAAAGGAGGACACTACATAATGATAAAGGGAACACTTCAAAAGGAAGATATAACTATTATAAATATCTATGCACCAAATATAGGAGCCCCAACATACATAAAGCAGACTTTGATGGATATAAAGGACGAGATTAACAGCAATACTATCATAGTAGGGGATTTCAATACCCCTCTAACAACACTGGATAGATCCTCAAGAAAGAAAATTAATAAAGAAACAGCAGACTTAAAGGAGACACTAGATCAACTTGATTTAATAGATATCTTCAGAACTTTTCACCCTAAAGCAGTAGAATATACATTCTTCTCAAGCGCTCATGGTGCGTTTTCTAGGATAGACCACATGTTAGGACACAAAACTGGTCTCAATAAATTTAAGAAGATTGAAATCATATCAAGCATTTTCTCTGATCACAATGCCATGAAACTAGAAATTAACCACATAAGAAAAACTTAAAAAGTACTCAAACACTTGGAAACTAAATAGCATGTCATTAAATAATGAATGGATTAACAATGAGATCAAAGAAGAAATAAAAAAGTTTCTAGAAACAAATGATAATGAGCATACATCAACTCAAAATTTATGGGACACAGCAAAAGCTGTTCTGAGAGGAAAGTTCATTGCACTACAGGCATATCATAAGAAGCTAGAAAAAGCTCAAATAAGCAACCTGACCCTGCATCTAAAAGAACTAGAAAAACAACAACAAATAAAACCCAAGACAAGTAGAAGGAAGGAAATAATAAAGATCAGAGCAGAAATAAATGACATAGAGGCTAAGGAAACAATACAGAGGATCACTGAAACAAGAAGCTGGTTCTTTGAAAAGGTAAACAAGATTGATGAACCTTTAACTAGACTCACGAAGAAAAAAAGAGAGAGGACTCAAATAAATAAAATTAGAAAAGACAGTGGAGAAATAACAACTGACACAACAGAAAAACAAAGCATTCTAAGAAAATACTATGAAGAACTCTATGCCAAAAAATTAGACAATCTTGGTGAAATGGACAAATTTCTTGAATCATATAACCTTCCAAAAATCAATCTGGAAGAATCAGAACACCTAAACAGACCAATTACAACAAATGAGATCGAAACAGTTATCAAAAAACTCCCAAAAAAGTAAAGTCCTGGGCCTGATGGCTTCACAAGTGAATTCTATCAAAAATTCAAAGAAGAACTAACTCCTATCCTTCTCAAGGTATTTCAAAAATTCAAGAGGAAGGAAGACTTCCATACTCCTTTAATGAGGCAAGTATAATTCTGATCCCAAAACCGGGCAAAGACAATACAAAGAAAGAAAATTATAGGCCTATATTCCTGATGAATTTAGATGCTAAAATTCTCAACAAAATATTAGCCAACCAGATCCAGCAATATATGAAAAAAATCATACACCACGATCAAGTGGGATTTATTCTGGAGAGGCAAGGCTGGTTCAATATTCGCAAATCAATCTATGTGATTCATCACATAAACAAAAGGAAGGACAAAAATCACATGATAATTTCAATAGATGCAGAAAAGGCATTTGATAAAATCCAGCACCCATTCATGCTCAAAACTCTCAGTAAAGTGTGAATACAGGGATCATTCCTTAACATGATAAAGGCCATCTACGATAAACCGACAGCAAACATCATACTAAATGGACAAAGATTAAAAGCAATCCCCCTAAGATCAGGAACCAGGCAGGGTTGCCCACTTTCACCACTCTTATTCAACATAGTTCCAGAAGTTTAGCTACAGCAATCAGACAAGAAGAAGAAATAAAAGGCATCCAAATTGGAAAAGAAGAAGTAATACTGTCACTATTTGCAGATGATATGATATTGTATATTGAAAACCCTAAAGTCTCAGTCAAAAAACTACTGGACTTTATAAATGAATTCAGCAAGGTGGCAGGATATAAAATCAATACTCAGATATCAGAGGCATTTCTATACACCAACAATGAAATATCAGCAAAAGAAATTAAGGAAACAATCCCCTTCACTATTGCAGTCAAAAAAATAAAGTACCTAGGAGTAAATTTAACCAAGGAGGTTAAGGACTTGTACTCGGAAAATTATAGAACATTGATAAAAGAAATCAAGAAAGATACAAACAAGTGGAAGCATATACCTTGCTCATGGCTAGGAAGAATAAACATCATTAAAATGTCTATATTACCCAAAGCAATTTATAAATTCAATGCAATACCAATTAAAATACCAATGACATACTTCAAAGATATAGAACACATATTCCAAAAATTTATATGGAACCAAAAAAGAACACGAATAGCCTCAGCAATCTTAAAAAGAAAAAATAAAGCAGGAGGTATCACTCTTTCAGATATCAAGGTTTACTATAAGGCCATTATACTCAAGACAGCCTGGTACTGGCATAAGAACAGGCACATAGATCAACGGAACAGAACAGAGGACCCAGAAATAAACCCACAGCTTTATAGACATCTGATATTTGACAAAGGAGGAAAGAACATACAATGGAGTAAAGACAGCCTCTTTAACAAATGGTGTTGGGAAAATTGGACATCTACCTGCAAAAAAATGAAACTAGACCATCAACTTACACCATTCACAAAAACAAACTCAAAATGGATAAAAGACTTAAATGTAAGCCGTGAAACCATAAGCATCTTAGAAGAAAACATAGGCAGCAAGCTCTCCGACATCTGTAGCAGCAGTATATTTGCCGATTTATCTCCACGGGCAACTGAAATAAAAGGCAAGATAAACAAATGGTACTATATCAAACTAAAAAGTTTTTGCACAGCTAAAGACAATAGGAACAGAATAAAAAGATAAACCACACAATGGGAGAACATATTCGACAGCACATCTGATAAGGGGTTAATAACTAAAATTTATAAAGAACTTATAAAACTCAACACCAGGAAGACAAACAACCCGATCAAAAAATGGGCAAAAGAAATGAATAGAAATTTTTCCAAAGAGGACATACATATGGCCAATAGGCATATAAAAAAATGCTCAACATCACTAATCATTAGAGAAATGCAAATTAAAACCACAATGAGATATCACCTCACACCAGTCAGAATGGCACTCATCAGCAAAACAACACAGAATAAGTGCTGGCAAGGATGTGGAGAAAAGGGAACCCTTCTGCACTGCTGGTGGGAATGCAGACTGGTGCAGCCACTGTGGGAAACAGTTTGGAGATTCCTCAGAAAATTATAAATCAAACTGCCCTTTGACCCAGCTATCCCACTTTTAGGAATATACCCTAAGAACACCATAGCACTGTTCGAAAAGAAGAAATGTGCCCCCATGTTTGTGGCAGCATTGTTCACAATTGCGAAGATCTGGAACCAGCCCAAGTGTCTGTCAGAAGACGAGTGGATTAAAAAGCTATGGTACATATATACTATGGAATACTACTCAGCCATAAGAAACGATGACATCGGATCATTTATAACAAAATGAATGTACCTTGATAACATTATACGGAGTGAAATAAGTAAATCAGAAAAAAAGAAAAACTGAGAACAGCATGATTTCATACATAGGTGGGACATAAAAGTGAGAATATGAGACATGGACAAGAGAGTGGTGGTTATGGGATGGGGGGAGGGAGGGAAGAGTGGGATAGGGAGGAGGGCAGGGACACAGGGAAAAACAGATTGAAGGTGACAGAGGACAATTTGACTTTTGGTGATGGGTATGCAACAGAATTGAATGATAAGATAACCTGGAGATGTTTTCATTTTACATATGTACCCTGATTTATTGGTGTCACCCCATTAGAATTAATAATAATAAAATATATATTAAAAAAAAAAAACTAACCATGTATAAGGGTAGTCACTAACCCAAAGCCAATCTCTCTTTTTAAAAAATTTTATTTATTAATTTTGAGACAAAAAGAGGAAGAAAGAGAGACAGAGAGAGAGAGAAACATTGATCTTTTGTTCCACTTACTCATGTTGTCATTAGTTGATTCTTGTATGTGCCCTGACCGGGGATTAAACTCATAAACTTGGCATGACACTCCAACAAACTAAGCTATCCTGCCCGGGCCCAAAGTCCATCTCTTGATGCTTACAAAGAGTCGATTTTTTTGGAACACATTCTGTCATTATGTTAAATAAAATATAAATAATAATATCTAGACAATTTCTTAATATGCATTAAGGAGCTCATCAGCAGGTACATGCAATTACCCTACAGGGAATGTAGTTATTTAATACCTCTTTGACATTATATTTAATATATAGATTTTAATTGCCAGGTAACTGGAAAGATCTTATTTTATACACACTGTCTCTTTTCCCAAATTACTTTCAACATATGCAACTCACCATATTACTTACGCTATGGGTAGTCCCCACTATCATGTAAGTTTTATTAGTTAAAGAGAGAATTGTAACAGAAACAACTAACCTGAGCCTGACATAGAGGACGGGGCATTCACAGGATTTTAAAGATACAGTGACAGAAAAAAGTTCTTGAGGAAGAAGACAAAATTCACTATTATCTCCCTTCTTTGAGAAACTACTCACTTAAGAAGCAGCATAGTTTATGCCGTGACCTGTGGTGGGGCAATGGATAGAACATTGACCTGCAGCGTTGAGCTCACTGGTTCAAAACCTTGGTTTTGCCTGGTCCAGCACATACTATAAACAGTCAATGAACAACTAAAGTAAAACAACTAAGAGTTGGAACATCTCGTTCCCTACCTCCTATAAAAACAACAAATAAAATCTTTTCAAAAAACAAGCAGCAAGATTTACTGTGAATAGTCTGTAGGAAGCTTCTTCCTTTTGAGTATTTGTAGAAAGCATTTGAGAGAAGAAAAACATATTAGACATCCAATCCAATTCCATTATTAAAAATAAATAAATAAAGTGTATTCATGAATTTATTTAGTGGACATTTATTAGGAAACTTCAATTGGCAAGAGAGTGAATTTCAAAAAACTTTACCCAGAAATCTTTGTGGTTAACAAGGGAGTTTATCACATTGCATCTGCCTGCTTTGTGTTTTCATGTTTACAAAATGTTCTGCAATGACACTCTACAAAGGAGAACCCCTCATATGCAAAACAGATATAACCAGGAAAATTAAACAGCACATCTTAAATATTATTAAGTAAATGACTCATATAAATTCAAAATTAGTTTTCTACAAAAGTCATTTTATTAGAGAGAAGAATGGACTTAAATTGGAGTTAATTTTGGTATTTCAAAATACACCAGATTATTTCCCAATGTGCCTTTTATCACATCTTAGTAAGTCAAAGTGCAGTGCCACTGACTGCTTCCTAGCATTTCTGGTACAATTTGAGAATGCTGCGGCCAATGTGCATAACAGTCACATTACTCTTGACAGCACCTTCTTGGAACCAGGGCCTCTCCTGCCCCTGAAAGTGGCCACAGAGGCACTCACTGTGGTGTGAACGCCTGCCCATGCTGGAAATGAGAGCTTATCACACCTGTTGTCTCCCTAACGGATGTAGGTTGATTTGTCAACCATGGAAAAATCCAGACTGATTAACATGAGGTGGAAAGTCTCAAATCTAATCAGCCATCCCATGAGTTATGCAGCCACCTGTACATGGTTCATATCTGTTTTTTAAAGTTTGTGATTTCTGTTTTCTTTTAGAGCAATGCATTCTTTTTTCAGTGACTAGTGTGAAAAATTTAAGATACTAATACAGAGAAATATTATTAGAAATTTTCTTATAGGATGAAATTCCTACTAATATTGTTACTTTTAAAGTGCTCATTTGGCTTGAAGATCAACTATTTAATGAAAGATGTTAGTAAGCATTACTTTGGGACAATTGAAAGATAATTGAGAGTAACATAAAATGACTGAAAAATATTACGAAGATGTTGTAAACATGGCCTGTATCTTAGACAATTCAGTCAAAGCAAGAATTATAATACAAATGAAAATAATCAGATGAACTTTGTGTTAGCTGGGAATGTTATTGCTTCAAAGTACTATATACTTTCTGAGTTGACAGAGTTGATGAAAGTGTCATAAAAAAAAGGTGGTCTAAATTGTACCTTGAAGGATAGAGCAGCCCTGGCCAATTGGCTTAGGGAATAGAATGTCAGCCTAGCATGCGGACATCCTGGATTTGATTTCTGGTCAGGGCACACATGAGAAGCAGCCATCTGCTTCTCTTCCCTTCCCTCTCCCCCTTCTCTCTGTCTTCTCTTGCAGCCAGTGGCTCCATTGGTTCAAGTGCTGTAGGCACTGAGGATAGCTCAGTTGGTCTGAGTATTGGCCCCAGATGGGGTTGCAAAGTGGATCCTGGTCAGGGGGCATACAGGAGTTTGTCTATCTCCCCTCCTTTCACTTAAAAAAAAAAAAAAGAATAGAGCAGATAGGTTGGGTAGTGTAAGAATAGGTGAGCAGCATTTTGGCATTTCACAAAAGCTGTTAACACTATGAATAGTTGTTTATATGTGTGCACTAGGAGATGAGTCTGAAGGAATCAAATGCTTTGTGCTAGAGAACAGTAGAAAGGCAATGACATTGGGCAGGGGAGTCAGATTCCTTCAGAATTAATACAAGTGAAATAAATGTCATTGTAAGTTTCTAAAGAAAATAAACACTGACTAATGTGTTCTTTAAATGAAGATGAGTAAAGAAAATGTCCAGAAGTGAAGCAGAATCAGTGGCAGCCTTTAGAATTCACTAACTAGAAGATAATAATCAATAAATGTATATGTAAAACACTGGAATATTGCTCATGTTGTGAGAAGCCATTTAATTTGATGTTTTGATGCCAAAATACTTCTCAAATTGTAAAGATATAATGGTTCCAAGTAGGTCAGAGGTATTACTTGAAGTGGCATATCAAGCATAAAATAAATTTGATGCCTTATGTTTTATTGTAGAAACATAGCAGATTTTTTCTTACCTATCTTACATATATATTTCCTGGCTTATTTTTGAAAATCTGAAAGTCCAAAACAGGAATGTAAAAAATAAAACCCAAGCCCCTTATTTTTCAAGAAGTTCTATACAATAAAGTGTAAACATATGTTTGTATGACTTGACTTCACATTGCCAGCAACCTCCTTGTGTGAAGACTAGGTTGTCAACTCTTGGAACATGTTACCTTTTTCTTGGTAGGAAGTTATTTCAATGTGCCACCCAATCATTGTGCAGAGAGAAACCTCACCTGTCTCTCCAACCTCAAAAAAGTCGTGGCAATGATACCATTAGTTAGAGGAAACAAAGCAATAGAAATCTACTATCTTGGATTAATTTATAAAAAATAGTGATGAGATTTGGGAGAAGTAGGGAGATAGGTCTATAATAATCTGGATGTTATTAAGCATATAAATAAATGTGTATACAAACTAAAAATCTCTTTTATTGTTATTGTGATCATTGTTGCTTATTCTGATTTCATCCTGATTTCTGAGCAGTATCAGCACTAGGGTGGTCCCACATAGAAGCCCACTTCCATCTGCAAATTAAAATGTTGTGTCCTTGTATTCTCATGCCTTGTACTTCTGTGTCCTGGGTTTCCTTTCTAGACTTCTGTGCAGTCATTCCCTGGAAATAGAGCTAATCATAATTTCTTTCTTTCCCATCACATTGTGAAAACCATATTATGTATTCTTCTTAAACTAAAATATATAAAATATCAGCAGTTTTATTTTTCAGTTGATGTTATGTTTATCTGTGTATATTTGCAGATCCTGTACTGTGTTTTTTTTTCTTTTCTTTTTTTTTTGATACAAACATCTGTTTCTCTAAAAGACATGTCTACTTATTTCTGCAAGACTTTATAGACTCCACATTTATACCTCTTTTATTTTGGATTATGAGAAGATGCTATGTACACATTTTAGACACCACTATTAACTTCCAAAACTTTTACATCAACTTATAGTTTGTATAACAGAGTATGAGAGTAAGACCATTTTCCTAAGTGTTTTTATACTGGATATCATAATTTTTATTTTTACTACTTTAGTTTTTAAAACTCTGAGCAGTAAAAAAAAAAAAAAAAACACCAAAAAAAACTGTTTCTCAAAATCATTGAAGCACCAGTAAATTTCATGTGTTTATTGGTCATTTGAAAGTCTTTTCTATGAAATTTTGTCCATAGCCTTTGCTACCTTTTCAAAGTGAGGCTTACTCTTTCCTCAATGATTTATCTAGGGTCTGTATGACTATGGATTGAGGAGATTTTCTGTTACATTTGTTTCAAATATTTTGTCTCTGTCTATAATTTGTGATCTTTATGAATGGATAATTTCTATCATATGGATTACTAAAAGCATGCAGACATTTTTTATGTCTCCTTGATTTTGGGTCTTGCTCGGGTTTGCTGTTCTTATCATTAGGGTCAAGTCATGCATTGCGTTCTAATTAATATATTTTAAAATGTTTAAATATTCAAATATTAAATTTGTTTGGAATTCACGTTCAAATATATGCATATGAAAAGACTCAAGCCGCACACACACACACACACACACACACACACACACACACACGACGCACCTTAACAAATAAATATAAATCAACAAATGATTAATTGTATTAGTGCTTTTATAAAAAATCCTTCTAAGTTAAGTAAGTCACATTCTTTATATATAAAATGATCATATGTTCGTTGTTTTGTTTTTATTTATCTATTTGTCTAGACCTGGTAGAATTCATAATATTGTGGAAGCACATATTAGATTTAATGGAAATGTCTTTATATTTAAATAACAAAATGATATTTGATATTGATTTCAGATACTATGTTTCATAATGTTCAGTAATTTTTCATATATATCATTTTTGAATATTTTTTAAAGAATATATACTGTTTTGTCAAATGCTTTTAAAATGTTTATTATATACTAATAGTTTCTTTTTATTTCTTAATATGATGATGTCTGTTTTCTTTGTTCCAACTTTATTGAAATATTATTAACATATAACATTGTGTAACTTTAAGATGTACAACATGTTGATTCAGTATATATATATTGCAGAATAATTACTACCATAGCTTAATTATCACCACCATACTGTTACATAATTACTATTTTTATAACAAAAACTTTTAAAATATACTGTCTCAGCAACTTTGAAGTATATAATATAGCATTATTAGCTGTTATCACAATGCTGTACATAAACACCCAAAACTTGTAACTAACTGCTTTTCTCTTGCTCTTTCTAAGATTCCCTCTTTGTTTTTTACCTTTGGTATTTTAATTATGATGTGTCTTGGTGTGGGCCTCTTTGAGCTCATCTTGTTTGGGGCTCTGTGCTTTCTGGACTTCTATGTCTATTTCCTTCACCAGATTAGGAAAGTTTTATGTCATTTTTTCAAATAGGTTTTCAATTTCTTGTTCTTTCTCTTCACCTTGTGGCAACCCCCTGATGCAGATATTGTTATGCTTGAAGTTCTTCCAAAGCCTCCTTACACTATCTTCATTTTCTTTTTTCTTTCTGCTGTTTTTATTTGGTGTTTTTTTGCTTCTTTATATTCCAGATCACTGATTTGATTCTTGGTTTCATCTACTCTACTTGCTCATTCCCTGTAAATTATTCTGCTCTTTAATTTTTGTATCATTCATTTCTGACTGGACCTTATTTATGCTATTAAGATTCTCAGTAAGGTCCTTGAGCATCCTTATCACCAGTGTTTTAAACTCTATATCTAGTAGATTGCTTGTCATCATTTTGTTTCGTTATTTTTCTTTTCTTTTCTTTCTTTCTTTCTTTCTTTTTTTTTTTGAAATTTTGTTCTGTTCTTTCATTTGGGACATGTTTCTTTGTCTCCTCATTTTGACAGTATCTCTGTGTTTGTTTCTATGGACTAGGTAGAACTGCTCCATCTGCCAGGCTTGATACAGTGTCCTGAGGCAGTAGATGTCCTATAGGCACCTACTCCTTTATATCTCAGACTGGTTACTTAAGGTCAGCCTCAGTGTGGGCTGTGTACTCTCTTTTCTTCTAGTTAGCCTTGATTGTTGTTGGAACATCAATAAGAGGGATTTACCCCAAGGCCAGTCAGCTGCAAGGACTGGTTTCCACCACAGACCTTCACCCACCATGGAAAATCAGCTGTGTGGGGTTTATCTCACAAAATAAGACGTACATCAGGGCACTGATGTTTTTTAGATTTGGAATACATTTCTTTAAGTTATAATCAGTTTTTTAGCTTATTGGATATTAGAAATTAAGGAGAGGCAAGAATTCAAATAATTTATATTGATTACCTTCTTTTTTGAACTTTTTAAAAATTTATTTAATTAATTGTGTTTATATAGATTCTATGGTAACCCCGACTGTATCCTCCCTCCCCCATATTCCCTTCCACATCTCCCTTGCTCCCCTTCCTACAGTGCCCTCAGGTTTATCACATCCTATCATTCCCTTTCCCTCTGTCCTCTTTTCCACTGGTCCCTTTGATTCCTCCTCTGTCTCAATTCCTTTCTCAGTTCTCAATGTTCCTGGAATTCCTCAAATGAGTGAGGTCATGTAATATTTTTTATTTTTCTGCCTGGCTTATTTCACTCAACATAATAGTTACCAGGTCCCTCCATATTGTTGCAAAAGGTAATATTTCTTTCTTTTTCATGGCCCCATAGTATTCCATTGTATATATGTAAAACTGCTTTTTAATCCACTCATCCACTGATGGACACTTGGGCTGTTTCCAGCTCTTCGCTATTGTGAGCAATTCTGCCATAAACATGGGGGGGGTGCTTTTTTTTTTTTTCAGTTGGTGATATGGTATCCTTGGGATATATTCCTATAAGTGGGATAGCTGGGTCAAAGGGCAGTTCCATTTCTGAATTTCTGAGGAATGTCCATACTGTTTTCCACAGTGGCTGCACCAGTCTGCATTCCCACCAGCAGTGCAGGAGGGTTCCCCTTTCTCTACATCCTCCCCAGCACCTATAATGTGTTGTTTTGTTAATGAGCGCCATTCTGACTGGTGTGAGGTGATATCTCATTGTGGTTTTAATTTGCATTTCATTAATAATTAGTGATGTTGGGCATTTTTTCATATGCCTATTGGCCATCTGTATATTCTCTTTGGAGAAGTGTCTATTTCTTGTGCCCATTTTTTGATTGGATTGTTTGTCTTCCTGGTGTTGAGTTTTACAAGTTCTTTATAAATTTTGGATATTAATCCTTTATCAGATGTGTTTTTGAATATGTTCGCCCATTGTGTGTTTTCTCTTTTTATTCTGTTCATATTGTCCTTAGCTGTGCAAAAGCTTTTTAGTTTGATATAGTCCCATTTGTTTATCCTGTCTTTTTTTTTTATTCTTTTTTTTTATTAACTTTAATGTGGTGACACCAATAAATCAAGGTACATATGTACAATGAAAACATCTCCATATTATCTTATCATTCAATTGTGTTGCATACCCATCACCCAAAGTCAAATTGTCCTCTGTCACCTTCTATCTGGTTTTCCTTGTGCCCCTACCCTTCTCCCTATCCCACCCTCCATTCCCTCCCCCGACCCCGTAACCACCACCTCTTGTCCATGTCTCCTAGTCTCACTTTTATGTCCCACCTATGTATGAATTCATGCTGTTCTTAGTTTTTTTTTTTTTCTGATTTACTTATTTCACTTCGTATAATGTTATCAAGGTACCACCATTTTGTTGTAAATGATCCGATGTCATCATTTCTTATTGCCGAGTAGTATTCCATAGTATATATGTACCAAAGCTTTTTAATCCACTTGTCTTCTGACGGACACTTGAGCTGTTTCCAGATCTTCGCTATTGTGAACAATGCTGCCAAAAACATGGGGGCACATTTTTTCTTTTCAAACAGTGTTATGGTGTTCTTAGGGTATATTCCTAAAAGTGGGGTAGCTGGGTCAAAAGGCAGTTCGATTTTTAATATTTTGAGGAATCTCCATACTGTTTTCCACAGTGGCTGCACCAGACTGCATTCCCACCAGCAGTGCAGAAGGGTTCCCTTTTCTCCGCATCCTCGCCAGCACTTATTCTGTGTTGTTTTGCTGATGAGTGCCATTCTGACTGGTGTGAGGTGATACCTCATTGTGGTTTTAATTTGCATTTCTCTAATAATTAGTGATGTTGAACATTTTTTCATATGTCTTTTGGCCATCTGTATGTCTTCTTTGGAGAAATTTCTATTTATCCTGCTTTTATTTCATTTGCCTGTGGAGATAAATCAGCAAATATATTGCTTCGATAGATGTTAAAGAGTTTACTGCCTATGTTTCCTCTAGAATGCTTATGGTTTCATGGCTTACATTTAAATCCTTTATCCATTATGAATTTATTTTTGTGTATGTTGTAAGTTGTTGGTCTAGTTTCATTTTTTTGCAGGTAGCTGTCCAGTTTTCCCAACACCATTTGTTAAAGAGACTGTCTTTACTCCACTGTATGCTCTTACCTCCTTTGTCAAATATCAATTGTCTATAAAGATCTGGGTTTATTTCTGGGTTCTCTGTTCTGATCCATTGATTTATATGCCTGTTCTTATGCCAGCACCAAGCTGTTTTGAGTACAATGACCTTATAGTATAATTTGATATCAGAAAATGTGATTCCTCCCACTTTATTCTTCTTTTTCAAGATTGCTAGGCTATTCGTGTTATTTTTTTGTTCCATATAAATGTTTGGAATATTTGTTCTATATCTTTGAAGTATGTCATTGGTACTTTCATTGGTATTGCATTGAATTTATAAATTGCTTTGAGTAATATAGATATTTTAATGATGTATATTCTTCCTAACCATGAACACGGTATATTCTTCCACTTGTTTGTGTCTTCCTTGATTTCTTTTATCAATGTTTTATAATTTTCTGAGTACAAGTTCTTAACCTCCTTGGTTAAATTTACTCCTAGGTACTTCTTTTTTTTGGTTGCAATAGTGAAGGGGATTGTTTCCTTAATTTCTCTTTCTGACAGTTTACTGTTGGTGTATAGAAATGCCTCTAATTTCTGTGTGTTAATCTTATATCCTGCCACATTGCTGAATTTGTTTATCAGGTCCAGTAGTTTTTTGACTAAGCCATTAGGGTTTTCTATAAACAGTATCATATCATCTCTGAATAATTATAGTTTTACTTCTTCTTTTCCAATTTGGATGATTTTTATTTCTTCTTCTTGTCTGATTGCTGTAGCTAGGACTTCCAGTACTATGTTGAATAAGAGTGGTGAAAGAGGGCACCACGATCTTGTTCTTAATTTTAGGAGAATTGCTTTTAATTTTTGTCCATTGATTATGATGTTGGCTGTGGGTTTGTCATAAATGGCCTTTATCATGTTGAGGTATGTTCCCTATATTTCCACTTTGCTAAGAGTTTTAATCAGAAATGGGTGCTGGATTTTATCAAATGCTTTTTCTGCATCTATTGAAATTATCATGCGGTTTTTCTGCTTTCTTTGTTTATGTGGTGAATCACATTAATTGATTTACAAATACTGTACCATCCTTGCCTCCCCAGAATAAATCCCACTTGATTATGATGTATGATTTTTTAATGTATTGCTGGATGTGGTTTGCTAATATTTTGTTGAGGTTTTTTGCATCTAAATTCATCAGGGATATTGGCCTATAATTTATTTTCTTTGTGTTGTTTTTGCCTGGTTTTGGAATCAGAATAATGCTTGTCTCATAACAGGAACTTGGTAGTGTTCCTTTCTCTTGAATTTTTTGAAATAGCTTGAGATAGCTAGGAGTTAGTTCTTCTTTGAATATTTGGTAGAATTCACCAGTGAATCGATCAGACCCAGGGGTTCGGCTTTTTGAGAGCTTTTTGATAACTGTTTCAATCTCTTTTGTTGTAATTGGTCTGTTTAGATTTTTGATTGTTCCAGATTGATTTTTATTATTATTATTATTATTTTTAATGGGGTGACACCAATTAATCAGGATACATATGTACAATGAAAACATCTCCAGGTTATCTTATCATTCAATTGTGTTGCATACCCTTAACCCAAAGTCAAATTGTTCTCTGTCACCTTCTATCTGGTTTCCCTGTGCCCCTCTCCTCCTCCCTATCTAACCTTCCCTTCCCTCCCCCCACCTCATAACCACGACTCTCTTGTTCTTGTTTCATAGTCTCACTGTTATGTCCCACCTATCATGCTGTTCTCAGGTTTTTTTTTTTTCTAATTTACTTATTTCACTCCGTATAATGTTATCAAGGTCCATCCATTTTGTTGTAAATGATACGATGTAATCATTTCTTATGGCTGAGTAGTATGCCATAGTAAATATGTTCCAAAGCTTTTTAATTCACTCATCCTCTGACGGACACTTGGGCTGTTTCCAGATCTTCGCTATTGTGAACAATGCTGCCACGAACATGGGGGCGCATTTCTTCTTTTCGAACAGTGCTATGGTGTTCTTAGGGTATATTCCTATAAGTGGGATAGCTGGGTCAAAAGGCAGTTTGATTTTTAATTTTCTGAGGAATCTCCAAACTGTTTTCCACAGTGGCTGCACCAGTCTGCATTCCCACCAGCAGTGCAGAAGTGTTCTCTTTTCTCCACATCCTCGCCAGCACTTATTCTGTGTTGTTTTGCTGATGACTGCCATTCTGACTGGTGTGAGGTGATATCTCATTGTGGTTTTAATTTGCATTTCTCTAATAATTAGTGATGTGAATCTTTTTTTTTATATGCCTATTGGCCATATGTATGTCCTCTTTGGAAAAATTTCTATTCATTTCTTTTGCCCATTTTTTGATTGGGTTGTTTGTCTTCCTGGTGTTGAGTTTTATAAGTTCTTTATACATTTTGGTTATTAACCCCATATCAGACGTGCTGTTGAATGTTCTCCCATTCTGTGGTTTGTCTTTTATTCTGTTCTTATTGTCTTTAGCTGTGCAAAAACATTTTAGTTTGATATATTCCCATTTGTTTATCTTGCCTTTTATTTCATTTGCCCGTTGAGATAAATCGACAAATATACTGCAGGTACAGATGTCGGAGAGCTTGCTGCCTATGTTTTCTTCTAAGATGCTTATGGTTTCACGGCTTACATTTAAGTCCTTTATCCATTTTCAGTTTGTTTTTGTGAATGGTGTAAGTTGATGGTCTGGTTTCATTTTTTTGCAGGTAGATGTCCAATTTTCCCAACACCATTTGTTAAAGAGGCTGTCTTTACTCCATTGTATGTTCTTTCCTCCTTTGTCAAATATCAGTTGTCCATAAAGGTGTGGGTTTATTTCTAGGTCCTCTGTTCTGTTCTATTGATCTATGTGCCTGTTCTTATGCCAGTACCAGGCAGTCTTGAGTATAATGGCCTTATAGTAAACCTTGATATCTGAAAGAGTGATACCTCCTGCTTTATTTTTTCTTTTTAAGATTGCTGAGGCTATTCGTGTTCTTTTTCGGTTCCATATAAATTTTTGAAATATGTGTTCTATATCTTTGAAATATGTCATTGGTATTTTAATTGGTATTGCATTGAATTTATAAATTGCTTTGGGTAATATAGACATTTTAATGATGTTTATTCTTCCTAGCCATGAGCACGGTATATGCTTCTACTTGTTTGTATCTTCCTTGATTTCTTTTATCAATGTTCTATAATTTTCCGAGTACAAGTCCTTAACCTCCTTGGTTAAATTTACTCCTAGGTACTTTATTTTTTTGGCTGCAATAGTGAAGGGGATTGTTTCCTTCATTCCTTTTGCTGACAGTTCATTGTTGGTATATAGAAATGCCTCTGATTTCTGAGTATTAATTATATATGCTGCCACCTTGCTGAATTCATTTATCAGGTCCAGAGTTTTTGACTGAGACTTTACGGTTTTCTCTATACAATATCATATCATCTGCAAATAATGACAGTTTTACTTCTTCTTTTCCAATTTGAATGTCTTTTATTTCTTCTTCTTGTCTGATTCCTGTAGCTAGGACATCCAGAACTACATCAAATAAAAGTGGTAAAAGGGGGCACTCCTGCCTGGCTTCTGATCTTAAGGGGATTGCTTTTAATTTTTGTCTATTTAGTATGATGTTTGCTGTGGGTTTGTCATAGATAGCCTTTATCATGTTAAGGAATGTTCCCTGTATTCCCACTTTACTGAGAGTTTTGAGCATGAATGGGTGCTGGATTTTATCAAATGCCTTTTCTGCATCTATTGAAATTATCATGTGATTTTTGTCCTTCCTTTTATTTATGTGATGAATCACATTGATTTGCGAATATTGAACCAGCCTTGCCTCTCCAGAATAAATACCACTTGATCATGATGTATGATTTTTACATATATTGCTGGATCCGGTTGGCTAATATTTTGTTGAGAATTTTAGCGTCTAAATCATCAGTGATATAGGCCTATAATTTTCTTTCTTTGTGTTGTCTTTGCCCGGATTTGGGATCAGAATTATGCTCGCCTCCTAAAAGGAGTTTAGAAGTCTTCATTTCTCTTGAAATTTTTGAAATAGCTTGAGGAGGATAGGAGTTAGTTCTTCTTTGAATTGTTTATAGAATTCACTTGTGAAGCCATCAGGCCCAGGACTTTTCTTTTTTGGGTTATTTTGATAACTGTTTCAATCTCATTAGTAGTAATTGCTTTGTTTAGGTGTTCTGATTCTTCCAGATTGATTTTTGGATTATTATATGATTCAAGAAACTTATCCATTTCACCTAGGTTGTCTAATTTATTGGCATAGAATTCTTCATAGTAATTTCTTACAATGCTTTGTATTTCTGTTGTGTCAGTAGTTATTTCTCCACTGTCTTTTTTAATTTTATTTATTTGAGTCCTCTCTCTTTTTTTCTTGGTGAATCTAGTTAAAGGTTCATCAATCTTGTTTACCTTTTCAAAGAACCAGCTTCTGGTTTCATTGATCCTTTGTATTGTTTCTTTAGCCTCTATGTCATTTATTTCTGCTCTGATCTTTATTATTTCCCTCCTTCTACTTGTCCTGGGTTTTATTTGCTGTTGTTTTTCTAATTCTTTTAGATGCAGGGTCAGGTTGCTTATTTGAGCTTTTTCTAGCTTCTTATGATATGCCTGTAGTGCAATGAACTTCCCTCTCAGTACTTCTTTTGCTGTGTTCCATAAATTTTGAGTTGATGTATGCACATTTTCATTTGTTTCTAGAAACCTTTTTATTTCTTCTTTGATCTCAGTGTTAATCCATTCATTATTTAATAACATGCTATTTAGTTTTCAAGTGTTTGAGTGTTTTTCAATTTTTCTTTTGTGGTTAATTTCTAGTTTCATGGCATTTTGATCAGATAAAATGCTTGATATAATTTCAATCTTCTTAAATTTATTGAGACCATTTTTGTGTCCTAACATGTGGTCTATCCTAAAAAAACATACCATGATCGCTTGAGAAGAATGTATATTCTACTGCTTTAGGGTGAAAAGTTCTGAAGATATCTATTAAATCAAGTTGATCTAGTGTATCCTTTAAGTCTGCTGTTTCTTTATTAATTTTCTTTCTTGAGAATCTATTCAGTGTTTTTAGCGGAGTATTGAAATCCCCTACTATGATAGTATTGCTGTTAATTTCACCCTTTATATACATCAAAGTCTGCTTTATGTATGTCAGGGCTCCTATATATGGTGCGTAGATATTTATAATAGTTATATCTTCCTGTTGAAGTGTTCCCTTTATCATTATGTAGTGTCCTTCTTTACCTCTTATTACAGCCTTTGTTTTAAAGTCCATTTTGTCAGATATAAGTACTGCTACCCCGGCATTTTTTTTATTTCCATTTGCATGAAATCTTTTTTTCCATTCTTTTACCTTCAGTCTATGTGCATCTTTTGTTTTAAGGTGTGTCTCTTGTAGACAGCATATGTATGGGTCCTTTTTCTTTATCCATGCAGCTACCCTACGGCTTTTGATTGAATCATATAATCCATTTACATTTAAGGTTATTATTGATATGTAGTTGTTTATTGCCATTTAATTCTTTAAACCTGTATTCTTCTTTTGCTATATTCTATCCTCCTTTTGAACTGTTCACAACAGGCCTCTTAGTATCTCTTTCAGAATTGGTTTGGTTTTAATGAATTCCTTGAGGCTTTTTTTGTCTGGGAAGCTCTTTATTTCTTTTTCAATTTTAACCTTAGCCTTTTGGATTGAGTAGTCTTGATTGTAGGTTCTTGTTCTGCATTACTTTGAATATATCTTGCCATTTCCTCTGGCTTCAAGTGTTTCTGTTGAGAAGTCCGATATCATCCTTATTGGGGCTCCTTCGTAGGCGATAGCCTTTTTTTCTCTAGCAGCTTTTAAAATTTTCTTTTTATCCATTAGCTTTGGTATTTTAACTATGATGTGTCTTGGTGTAGATTTCTTTGAGTTTCTCTTTAATGGAGTTCTGTGTGCTTCTTGAAAGTGTGGAATGTTTCCCAGCCTTAATTTAGGGAAGTTTTCTGCTATGATTTGATTGAACAAAGTTTCCATTTCCTGTCCTCTCCTCTCTTCTTCAGGAACCTCTATGATGCTAATGTAGTTTCTCTTCATTTTGTCACAGAGCTCCCTTAGAGTTTCCTCAAGTTTTTTGAGTCTCTTTTCCTTTTTTTTGTCTGCTTCTGTGCCTTTGTATATTATGTCCTCAAACTCGCTGTTTCGATTTTTAGAGTGAGTCATCCTCCTTTTATTTTCTTCCATTGTGGTCTTCAGTTCTGATACTGTATTTGTCATTTCTGTCTGATTTTTTTTATTATTTCAATTTCCTTTTTTATACTTGTTATCGCTTTAGGTGTTTATGATGGCTATCCATTGTTGCTCCAATTTTTTTAAACATCCTAACTATAATTATTCTAAATTGTGCTTCTGGTAATTTGGTTATATCTGGTTCATTCAGGTCCTTATCTGGGGATTTCTCTTGATTCATTTGGTTTGCCTTCCTCTACCTGCCCATTTTGTCTGTGTATAAGCAAGTTGTGGCCACTGGATTTCATTAGGTGTTGCCTTTATGTACTCTAGGTTAGGTCTGTTGCAGGCCCGCCACCCCCTCTGCCGCTGCCTATGGTGGTTGGGTATGGGCGTTGCCAGCACTGGTCCACTGCGGCTGTTGCTGTGATTTCCACCTCTCCTCCGTGGGAGGGGCTGTCACTCAAGCCACAAGACTCTGCCTCAAGGGTAGAGTTTAGCACCTTATTTTCAGTTGCAGACCCAGCCTGTTTCTGGTCTTCTGCCCAGCACCTGCAGTTAGAGCCTGCTCGCCACAATTTCACGGGTGGGCGGGGCTTCTGACGTTCTCTCAGCTGTGAGCGTTTGCCTGTCTGGAGCTTTAGCCCCACCCTCGAGGCCAGGGCTCTCCTGTGCAGAATCACAAACCACGGTTTATTGGGGCAGGTGTAGCTGCTACGTGCGCTAATCTTCAAACTTCAGCTTGTCCCGGGCTCTACCCCGCCCCTGCGTTCGGAGCCAACTCGCGCACGCAGGATGGGACACCGCGGTTTTTCTGGCAAGGCGGGGCTGGTGGCATGAGCTCAGCCGTGAGCCTCCACCCATCCCTGGTCCTAGCTCCGTCCCTCTGGTCAGGGCCATCTTGCGCAGGGTCGCAGAGCAGATCTCTGCCCAGGAGGATACAGGCCAGCCTGCAGCTGCAGGACTGCTTTAGTGTGTCCCCTTCACCCCTGCTGGGCTAGACTAAGCTTACACCGGCTGGGCCTCCGCCCCTGCCAACATAACCGCGTTTCAGCGTCTGGCCGCCACCATCCCTACAGCAACCCTCAGCAGAATAGGAAGGGGCCCCACAAATCAGCTCCTAACACTCAATACTGTAGACCTGGGAGCTCCCTCCCTCTAAGCAGCTCTGCTCTAATTGCCGCGGGAGAGCTTGTTTGGCTAGTGTCCTGTTTCCCTTTGCTGGTATTGCTAGTTCCAGGGCAAATATTTGTTTTCGATTAGGGAAGTGACTTAGCCCAGGGGTTAGGGTGGCTGTCCCTCAGAGTTTTTGTCCCTGTGCCTTCAGTCTACACTCTCTTCCTGCTGCTCTGGTCCTCTCCTCTGTCCCTGTTCCCCGGAGCCCCAGATGTGTGGTTGTGAGAGAGGTTTTCTGCGCTGTCCCTTTAAAAAGAATCTTGGGTCTGAGAGAACTTTCTCTTTCTCACAAACAGTATCCTCACTGTTTCACAGCTCAATACTGTCCATACGCCTTTTTTAGGCTCTGGGACTACAGGCTGGGGCTTGGTTCCTGGGACCCAGTTCCCTTCCTCTCCACCAAACTCTCCTTCCGCCACGCGGACCTCTATGGGCTGTCATTTGCTCCGGGGAGCTGGGCAGCCCTCTTCGCGTTTTCGCTATTCCTACCAGTCTCAATGTGGCTTCTTCTGTTTTCCTTGGTTGAAGAGTCCACTTAGTTTAGTTCAAAGTTGGTTTATCCAGATGATGGTTCTTAAAATTGAGTTATAATGCACTTTGGTTCTGGGAGTTGAAAGTTGGTACATCTGCCTACTCCATCGCCATCTTGCTCTCCCCCATCCCAGATTGATTTTTTAAAAGATTATATGTTTCAAGTAATTTGTCCATTTCACCTAGGTTGTTTAATTTTTTGGCATACAGTTCTTCATACTATTTTCTTACAATATTTTGTATTTCTGTTGTGTCAGTTGTTATTTCTCCACTCTCATTTCTAATTTTATTTATTTGAGTCCTCTCTCTTTTTTTCTTGGTGAGTCTGGTTAAAGGTTCATTGATCTTGTTTACTCTTTCAGAGAACCAGCTCTTGGTTTTGTTGATCCTCTGAATTGTTTTATTTTAGCCTCTATGTCATTTATTTTTACTCTGATCTTTATTATTTCCTTCCTTCTACTACCTCTGAGCCTTACTTTCTGTTCTTTTTCAAGTTCTTTTAGATGAAGGGTTAGGTTGTTTATTTGAACTTTTTCAAACTTCTTAAGTAATGCCTGTTTGTTATAAAGTCTCTTCTCAGGACTGCTTTAGCTGTGTCCCATAAATTTTGATTTGTTGTATGTTCATTATAATTTGTTTCTAATTTTTTTTTTATTTCTTCTTTGATTTCATTGTTAACCCATTCATTTTTTTTAAGGTTTTTTTTAAAATTTTTTTATTTCTTCTTATTTATTTATTTTAGAATGAAGACACAGAGAGAGAGAGAGAGAGAGAGAGAGAGAGAGAGAGAGAGAAAGGGGGAGGAGCTGGAAGCATCAACTCCCATATGTGCCTTGACCAGACCAGTGCAGGGTTTTGAACTGGCGACCTCAGTGTTCCCAGGTCGATGCTTTATCCACTGCGCCACCACAGGTCAGGCAACCCATTCATTTTTTAATAACATGCTATTTAATTTTCATGTGTTTGAGTATTTTTCAGCTTTTTATTTTTTCTGGTTGCTTTCTAGTTTTATGCCATTGTGATTAGAGAAAATGCTTGATATGATTTTAATCTTCTTAAATTTGTTGAGACTGCTTTTGTGTCCTAACATGTGATCTATCCTAGAGAATGTACCATGGGCACTTGAAAAGAATGTATATTTTGCTGCTTTAGGGTAAAAGTTTCTGAAGATAGCTATTAAATCTAGTTGATCTAGTGTGTCCTTTAAGTCTGCTGTTTCTTTGTTAATTTTCGTTCTTGAGGATCTATCTAGTGATGCAAGTGGGGTATTGAAATCTTCTACTTTTATAGTATTGCTGTTGATCTTGCCCTTTATATCCATCAAAGTCTGCTTTAGATATTTAGGAGCTCCTATATTAGGTGCATAGATATTTATGATGGTTATATCTTCATGTTGGATTGTTCCCTTTATCATTATGTAGTGACCTCTTTATCTCTTAATATAGCCTTGGTTTTAAAGTCTATTTTGTCTGATATAAGTATTGCTACCACAGATTTTTTTCATTTCTATTTGCATAAAATATTTTTTTTCCATCCTTTTGCCTTCAGTCTATGTGCATGTTTTGTTTTTAGTTGTGTCTCTTGTAGACAGCATATGTATAGGTTCTGTTTCTTTATCCATGCAGCTACCCTATGTCTTTTGATTGGATCATATAATCCATTTACATTTAAGGTTATTATGGATATGTAGTTTTTTATTGCCATTTTATATTTTAAAGGTGTATTTCTCTTATGATATAATTTTTTCTCACTTTGATCTGTTTACAACAGGCAGGCCCCTTAACATTTCCTGCAGCATTGGCTTTGTTGTAATGAATTTTTTGAGTTTTTTGTCTGGGAAGCTTTTTATTTCTCCTTGAATTTTAAATGATAGCCTTGCTGGATAAAGTAGTCTTGGTTGTAGGCCCTTGTTCTGCATTACTTTGAATATTTCTTGCCATTCCCTTCTAGCCTCAAGTGTTTCTGTTGAGAAGTTGGATGTCATCCTTATGGGTTCTCTTTTGTAGGTGATAGCCTTTTTGTCTCTAGCACCTTTTAATATTTTTTCTTTATTACTTAGCTTTGGTATTTTAATTATGATGTGCCATGGTGTAGGTTTCTTTGGGTTTCTCTTTGATAGAGATCTCTGTGCTTCTTAAACTTGTGAGATCCTTCCTTGCATCAATTTAGGGAAGTTTTCAGCTATGATTTGATTGAATAAAGTTTCTATCTCTTGTTCTTTCTCTTCTTCTTCAGTAACCCCTATTTTATGGATGTTATTTCTTTTCATGTTGTCACAGAGCTCTCTTAGAGTTTCCTCAGACTTTTTGAGTCTTTTCTTTTTTCTGCTCTTCTTACATGCCTTTGTTCATCTTGTCTTCTAACTCGCTGGTTCAATCCTTAGCTTCATTCATCCTGCTTTTAATTCCTTCCATTGTGGTCTTCAGTTCTGATATTGTATTTGTCATCTCTGACTGATTATTTTTTAATATTTCAATGTCCTTTTTTATACTAGCTATCTCTTTATGTAGGTGTTCCTAATGACCCTCAATTGTTGTTCTAAGATCCCTAAGCATCCTAACAATCATTATTCTAAACTCTGCATCTAGAATTTTGGTTATTTCCATATCGCTCAGTTCATTTCCTGGAGTATTCTCTTGGGGTTTCATTTGGATTGCACTTTTCTGTCTTCTCATTATGTCTGTGTGTTTGAGTGTGTTGTTTGTAGAGCTGGTTGAGTCTAGACTTGGTGTTGCTTGGTGTTGTCTGCCTCCAATTTTCAGTTGTGTTATTTCTAGGTCTTCTTGGGTTGGCTTAAGCTGTTGTTTGTAATCCACTGTGGAATTCGGCTTTTCTAATAGAGCCCCTTTGAAGTCTTGATTTGTTTGTTTTCTTAACTTAGTGGTAGTCTTGTTTACTGATCTCAGCAGGGGGCTTATTTGAAACTGTATACAGGAATGTGGTGAGTGTAACCTGAGACTTTGAAGACCTGATCTGCCAGTTAATCTCTCTGGGGGCAGGGTGCTTTCTCTGCTTCAGTAGGGGAAGGTGTATCTCAGATCTCCATGGAGACCTGAGTTACTGCCCCTCCTCCCACTTCTTGTTTTCAGCTGTGTCTTTTTGTGCTGATTTGATCTGGAGAGATATCTTGAGAAGGTTGACCTGGAACCACTTTAGTGTTGTGTTATGTGGAAGGATCAAACCCTACCTCAGCTATGGCCGCCTCCAGTACCTCCCCTAGATATGGCTGCTTCCAGCACTGGATTAGTCCGCTTCTCAGGTCCTTTCATGCATTTCTCTGTTTGTCACCAGCTGTCTCTTTCTCCCCCTTTCCTTTTGAAAAACATGCCAGCTCTTTCAACACACCTTGTTCCCAGGTCCCCAGGCAAGAGGCTGTGAGTGATATTTTCTACTGTTTTCTTTGGATTCAGAGCTTTGCTGGGCTCTCAGCCTCACCCCCGCCCTTTGTTCCTGAAAGCAAGGGAGGTTCACCACTCCTCAACGCTCCCCACCAGGCTTGGTGCGGCTTCTTCTTTGCTCCTTGGATTTTGAGAGCAGTTCTTGTAGTTTAGAGATGGCTTTTTACACTGGTTGTTCCTAAATTAATTTGTAATCCAGTTTGGTGATGTGAGCTGGGAGTCTATGCATCTGCTTACTCCATTGCCATCTTCTGTCTCTTGATTACCTTTTTAAGAATTATTTCTTAATCTTTAGAACAACCTTAAAAAATGAATATTATTATCCTAATTTTAAAAGAAAAGATACTGAATCTATGGATGTTTAGGTAAAGTGCTCTAGTCCTCACTGCTTGTAAATTCTGAAGGTTTTAGAACCTGGGTTTATGTCTCTGCAAAGCTGGTATCAAAACCTCACTGCTGCAGAGGTAACTTGGGCTTTGAGTGCATCATAATTTCTTAACTAATTTGAGAAATAAAGGAGCGAGATATATTTGATAATAGTGTGAGGAGAAGGATATTGTTCGGAAGATAAAATATAATATGCTCACTTTCTTAAAGATGGCGCTGCCCACATGGAAGCCCGTCATCCAGGTGATATTATTTGCCCTTATGCTTGAGATGGCTGTGGGGGAAAAGCTGTAATGTAGGCAGGCCAGGTCATTATAGCCTAAGGCTTAGTTTAAGAGTAAGCTCTTCCCCACACCCTTGACTGATTGGATGATGTAGGGTGGTGCACTCTCCTGAGGAATCCCATTATGCCTCAGATGGGTGATTTTATATCAGAGACTTCATTGTTTGTATAATTGGATTAAACGTTTGGATTTTCTATGCTATAAACTGGGGCAGTCCAGGAGCTTGCTCTCTCTCTCTCTTGGTTCCTGAGTTCCTGAGGTTAGTATTAGAGAGGAGAGCAGATTAAGACCACATGAAGGCCAGGAGAAGCTGCCGAGATGGCAGAGTGCTGAGGAAGAAGCCAGTTTGTTAAGAGTTTGTTCAGGAGGAGATGGGAAACAGAAGTGAATAAGTCTGGTGAGCTGGAAAGCTTTGATGCTAGGAAACTCGGATAAGTCAGTAGCTTTGTGAGCACTGAATGTGTGGATTTTGGAGCCCAGTGTGTATTTTTGCTTGCCCGCCGGATGCAAGCTAGAATTAAAGCTGATGGCTCACCAGTTCTTGGCTCCTGTGTTTCATTGCCGACTGTTCAAATCTAATGTGAACCTGCATGGGTCGGGCTGCTGTGATGGCGGCCCTGGCTATTGGCTTTACAGATATGTACTCCGGTAAATAAATTCTAATCTTTAAATCTTACAAGAATTTTGTGAACTTCTCCTTTGCTGTTTTGAAAGCAGAAAGAAGCCTAATTGACTTTCCCTTTTATAAAGCTGGAATAGTAGCAACTTGAAGGATAGAAAGGATATAGATATAGCAGGTCTACTTATTTTTCTAAATAAATTCTCCTCTTATATGAGCTACCATTGTTGTAACTTTATAGTTTGTAAAGGTTTTCTATTCTACCAAGACAGGACTTAATTTACCAAATATTAGAAATTATTGTCTTCTAATTCACAACCACTGTGATGCAATGTTCAAACAATTATTTTAAGAAAATAGAAGAATCTTAAACTAAGTTAATAAAAATATATGAGGTTCTTTTTATTTTCTCAAATTAAAATTTAACTCTAATAATATAGCAGCAGTTATAATTACACACATTGCTTTGGGCTATCATGAATGAAGTAAAATTATTTTAATATTTATTTTGAAGCCAATAATGCAGTTTTTAAGTATCTACAACTTATGAGATAAAAGGGCTTAATATTTATGACACTCAATAAGTAATAAAAAATCTATCCCCTCTGCTTTTTGTGCCAGTTTCATTCAAGAGGCGTTTGTGCTATAAAAGAAAGTTCACTTTTGTATCTTTTGCCAGTGCAATTAAGGTCATTGTACTAAATGCATCAACAAGTTCAAATTGGTAAAGCTTATATCATGAAATATGGAACATTTTTTTATCAGCTACTTCCTTTAGTGAAAAAAAACTGAGTCTGAGTTAAATGGCCCCATGTAAATGTACTTATCAAAGGACAAGGCACAATTTGAAAAGTTCTTTTTTGTCTTTGATATAAGCAAATAACAAGATAAAACAATAACAGCAATGATGTGTGGTAGACATTTTCTTTAATTAATGTGCTAGTGTTTGGAACTCTATTAAAGTTGTAATAGTTTTTGGTTAGAAAAGGTAGTGATTTAATTATTTTAACATTTACTCACAATATTTAAAAAGGCAAATAATAATCTACACAAGCACATTTTAAATCACCTATAAACTCCACCAATTCAGCACACTATTTGAAAGTTCTATCTTCAGTAATTTGTTGTTCACTTGCTTATATTTGATATCAGTTATTACATAAGTAAATTTGATAATCAACACTTTTTTTTACATTGTGAAGTTTTTTCACAATTTTATACATTATTCATATATTTTAAATTCTTTTTAACACATATTTAATAAAAGAAGCAAAATATTTAGGACAGAAAAAATAACTAAGTTCTAAACAAGGTTGTGAGACTTTTTGTTATTTAAAAATAATTTTACTCAATAAAACTACTTTAATCCAATTTCTGGACCAACTTTATGCTTATAACTGGTTTCTCTTCATTTGTCAGAGAATGATGATTACCACCCAAACTTTGACCTTGTGAGAATAAACTTATTCAACCTTCATATCACCTTCATTCTCTATCCCTATGAAATCTTAAAAGTCCTAGCCCAGTGTCAGCCTTCTTCTCTACCATTTTCAGCTAGTGTCCTATCTAATTATACAAGTTATATGTTAAGCTTGAGCATATGTTGTAAGTTTTTGTATTTACCTAAGAGAAAAAAATATGCATTATTATTGGAAACTTCTTGCTTAATTACTACAGAAATATATTTAGGCCTGACCAGGCAGTAGCACAGTGGATAGAGCATTGGACTGGGATGTAAAGGATCCAGGTTCAAAACCCTAAGGTTGCCAGCTTGAGTGAAGGGTTAGCAGCTTGAGCACAGTGTCGCTAGACAGAGTGTGGGATCATAAACATGACCCCATTGTCGCTGGTTCAAGCCCAATGGTTGTTGGCTTGAACAAGGGATTATTCGCTCTGCTATATCGCCCCCCCCCATCAAGGCACATATGTGAAAGCAATCAAGGAATAACTAAGGCATCACAGCAAAGAATTGATGTTCTCATCTTTCTCTCTTTCTGTCTGCTTGTCCCTATACATTCCTCTCTCAGACTCTCTCTGTCTCTGTCAAAAATAATGAAAAATAAAAAATAAATTAAAAAAAGGAAATATATTTGGTTCCTAAATATATGAAAAATCATAAAAGACTTCATAGGTCTGCACATACATCTACAAGCACACACCACTTGCTTCCTCATACCTCCTCAACACACACACACACACACACACACACACACACACACACACACACACACACCTCTTCCCTTTGCTTGTGTATGTGTGAATGACTGTCACTGTTATTTTTCTGTCTTAAAAAGGTTGGGTTGCTTGGGAAGGCCTAGGTTGTTGTCATTCATCTATTTTCTCAGAACATTAAGTATCCTTACACAAAATTTGAGAAACAGTGGCCCAGATTAAAATATGCAGGTTAATATGCTCATTAAATCTTATTTTAATTCATTTTTAAATTTAATATAATTTTTTATTCATTAAGATTGACATAGGAAATTAGACCCAGGGGATCAACTTAGTGTTATTTCTAGTGCCATAACAATGACCCCCCACCCATACATTGCTATCATCTGTGTTCCCAAAGCTCCTCAATTATCTTATGTCATTTTCTGAAACAGATGGTCACATTTGGGGAGCAGTGATATTCACTATTCATCTTAGACAGGTTAGCAGAGCATCTTCTTAATACTTAGCAGTTTTCAAGGTAATATAGGAAAAGCAGAAGTGATAGAATTCTTGATCTTAGAGAACATAAAACTTAGTTTAGGAGGCTACACATATTTACAGGAACGTCTACGTAAACCAACAGGTCAGTAAAGTAAAACACCAGGTCTATCAAAAGTACAGATTCCAGAGATAAACAAAAAAGGAGTTTAATGCATGCTGGTGAGAAAAGCGTTTAAGACTGGTTTAGTCCTTTAATATTTATCACTCCATTAGGTGCAATGTAGTATTATAATATATCTCCATCATCCACTTACTCTCAATATCAGCAGTTGCGTAAGTGTGAGGGTCTATTAAATTTTACAGATGCTAATTGTCCCATCACTTTATTCATCTGCTCCCATTGCAGGCTCTCAGATTCACTTCTAAAACACAGTCATGCACTATAAAACAAAGTTTCAGTCAACAATGCATCACATATATGATGTGAGCCCAAAAATTATAATGGAGGAATAAAATTCTTATTGCCTAGTAATATCATAGCCATCCTGATTATAGCACAAAGGTCACAAAAATTCATAAAGCTGAATTTGAGATGCCAAACAACTTTAACTGGGTGTGGATGTGAATGACATTGAGAAGTTGTTAGAGGTGGTATTTTATCTTGTTATTTGCTTACATCAAAGACAAAAAAAACCTTTTCAAATTGTGCCTTGTCCTTTGATAAGTACATTTACATGGGGCCATTTAACTCAGAACTCAGTTTTTTTTTCACTAAAGGAATTGACTAATAAAAGATTGTTGAAACTGGAACAGGAATGCATAGCTGAAGAGGAGGAAATAAAAAAAGGAAACTATATGAGAAGGACTTTCAAGTAAATTCACAATGAAAGCTTTATCAGTAGTTTTTGTAGACTTCAACAAGCTCTTTAATAAGTTTGAAAACATGAACATTGACACTGAAAGATTTTTATTAATAGGGAGGAATGCTCATGGTGCATTATCTGCTAATCAGCAAATCTATACCTTAAAAAAAAAAAAGCAAACAAGCAAACCACTATAAATATATTTTTATAAAGAATGACAGCTCCTCAGACCCTGGCTGGTGGGTTCAGTGGTAGAATATTAGCCTGGGGTGAAGAAGTTCTGGGTTCAATTCCCAGTCAAGGCACACAGGAGTAATGACTATCTGCTTCTCCACCCCTCCTCCTCTCATTCTTTCTCTCTCTCTTCCTTTCCTGCTCCTTAAGTCAGGGCTTGGTTGGAGCAAGTTGACCCCAAGTGCTGAGGATGGCTCCATGGTTTTATCTCAGGCACTTAAATAGCTTGGTTGCTGAACAACAGAGCAATACCTCAGATGGGCAGAACATTGCCCAGTAAGGTGTTTGCCAGCTGGGTTCAGGCCAGGGTGCATGTGGGAGTCTGTCTCTCTGCCTCCATGACTCTTGCTTAATAATAATAATAATAATAATAATAATAATAATAATACTGTAATAAAAAGAACCTCAGGCAGGTCCTCCAAGATGTAATCCAGAAAAAAGCATTGAAAGGCATTGTATCTTAGGAGATGACAACTTCATGCCTGTTATTACCCCTAAAGACCTTCTGGTGATACAAGATTTGGAGGTAGAAAGTAGTGATATTTATGATCTGATTCTGTGTAGGCCTAGGATAATGTGTGTGTGTGTGTGTGTGTGTGTGTGTGTGTCTTAGTTTTCATTAAAAAATAAAATTTTCAAAATAGAAAAAAGCTTATACAATATGGCCATAAGTAAAGAAAATATTTTTGTGTAGCTGAACAATGTGTTTGTGTTTTAAAATGTGTTATAAAAAAGTCAAAAGTTAAAACATTTAAAAGGTTATAAAGTTAAAATTTTACTGTAAGTTAAGGTTAACTTATTATTTAAGAAAGAAAAATTATTTGTTAATAATTTAGTGCAGCCTAAATATACCTTGTTTAGAAGTCTACAGTAGTGTATAGTAATGTCCTAGCCTTTCACATTCTCTCAACACTTACTCATTGACTCACCCAGACCAACTTCTAGTTCTGTAAACTCCATTCATATTAAGTCACCTTTATAGTGCACCATTTTTGTCTTTTATACCATATTTTTACTCTACATTTTTTAATTTAAATACACACAGACTTACCATTGTAATATAATTGTCTCTAGTATTAAGTATAGTAACATGCTAAATAGTTTTCTACCTAGGAACACTAGTCTACATGATATAGTCTAGGCGTGTAGTAGGCTAGACCATCTAGGCTTGTGGAAGCACACTCTATGATGTCCCACAATGAAATCACCTAGCAACTCGTTTCTCAGCACACACGACTGTAGTGGAAAATGCTTCTGGCTCTGAGTTTCAAATAGTGGTCTAACTATTATAGTACCCTGTGGTTTGTCATCCAAGGCTCCTGGTCCATGTACTTGCCTGGATTTCTGACTTTCTTGCTTTATTCTGCTTTTCCATTTTTGTGAATTTCTGAAGATTTATAGATGAGGTTTTGCCTACATCTTTAATTTACTCTTAAGTGAGTGTGATTTCACTCTACTCACTATCTTCATCTTGTAGGCCTGTCCCCACAATAACAAACCACTCAGTCCAAAATATCAATATAATGCTGAAGTTCAAAAACTCTAGCTATTCTTATACAACAGTCAGAGTTTGGGAGCAGCAATAGTACTCACTTTTTTTTCTCTTTCTGTATGTCTTAGTTGCTAGAACTGATTTTGTGTTTAGTTTCAATTTAATTTCTGCATATTTTCTGTTGTAGCTGAGAGAAAAATAGTGTTTTTCTGTGATTGGTCAGATAAGAAACCAGTAAGATTTACAGGGAAGAAGTAACAAGAGTAAAAATCTGTAAGACACAAAGACATAGACAGTTAAACCCACTGTAACCCCCAAGTAATAGATTCAATTGAAAGATCATAAATATTGAGCTTTCCTTAAATTATAATATTTTAAATTTTATATTTATTCTAAAGAGTTTATCAGAAGGTGTTATTCCCATTATGCCAATGAGAGAACAAAGAATTTAAGTAACTTGTCTTTGGTAATGAGTGATGGATAAACAAATTAGAATTTGAACTTAGAGCTGACTCCTATGCCTTCATCTAAGACTTCATAGAAACAGGCTAATGGAGAGCATCAAGCTTTAACTGTTGAGTGAAAGATTTCATTTTACTATGTCACAGCTAAGATTTTGTTGGTGGTAAGGGTTTTCTCTGTACTGACCTTGCAAGAAATGGAGTAGTATAAACTGGCAGTCTGTAAAGCTTGAAGAGTGTTTTCTTTTTTAATATAAATTGTTTTTATTGATTTTAATGGGGTAACATTGATAAATCAGGGTACATATGTTCAGAGAAAACATCTCCACGTTATTTTGACATTTGATTATGTTGCATACCCATCACCCAAAGTCAAATTATCTTCCGTCACCTTCTCTGGTTTTCTTTGTGCCCCTCCCCTTCCCCCACCCATCCCTCTTTCTTCCTCCCCCCTCCCCCATAACCAGCACACTCTTCTCCATGTCTCTGAGTCTTAATTTTATGTCCCACCTATGTACGAAATCATATAGTTTAGTTTTTTCTGATTTACTTATTTTACTCAGTATAATGTTATCAAGGTCCATCCATGTTGTTGTAAATGATCTGATGTCATTATTTCTTATGGCTGAGTAGTATTCCATAGCATATATGTACTAAAGCTTTTTAATCCACTCATCCACTGATGGACACTTGGGCTATTTCCAGATCTTCGCTATTGTGAACAATGCTGCCATAAATATGGGGGTGCATTTTTCCTTTTGGAACAGTGCTATGGTGTTCTTAGGGTATATTCCTAAAAGAACATATTTGACAATTTGTCTGATAAGGGGTTAATAACCAAAATTTATAAAGAACTTGTAAAAATCAACACCAGGAAGACAAACAATCCAATCAAGAAATGGGCAAAAGAAAGAATAGGCACTTCTCCAAAGAGGACATACAGATGGACAATAGGCATATGAAAAAATGCTCAACATCACTAATCATTAGAGAAATGCAAATTAAAACCACAATGAGATATCACCTCACACCTGTCAGAATGGCGCTCATCAGCAAAACAACACAGAATAAGTGCTGGCGAGGATGTGGAGAAAAGGGAACCCTCCTGCACTGCTGGTGGGAATGCAGACAGGTGCAGCCACTGTGGAAAACAGTATGGAGATTCCTCAAAAAATTAAAAATCGAAGAGTGTTTTTTATGTGAAGGGACTGTACAATTTTAATAGAACAGCTAAGGGGAAATGAGGCTCATGAAGAGCAGTTTAAAAGATAAGCAAATTACTTATATTGATTTTACGTTCAGTTTCAATTTAATTTCTGCATATTCACAGTTGTAGTCCAAAGAGTCATGTGACCCAGAAGTCTCTACATAACATTAGCAGGGAGGAATTACTGTTTTTTCATTAGACCTTTCTAAAAAAAAAAGTCTTGAGAGTAATTTTTTTAGTCCAAATTTGACTCTTTTTAAAAATAAAATTAATAACCTGAAATGAACACAAAAGGAATCACAGATCTGCTTTGAATTGTGATGTTAGTCTACAGTTGTTCTTATGAAACAGTGGGGAGGTGGGATGAGAGTGGTGAGAACTAGCCTGTGAGTGTTTCATCTGCCTGTCTGGTTTCACCTCATGGGTCTCATATTCCCTCTCATATTGATTTTCAGACTCACTCCTTCTTGACACCATCTGTAGCTAATGAAGTGTTCAAGTCACGCTTGAGAGCTTTACAATGCATCCCTGAGAGATTGTTGCTTACACCCTTGTGAGAAGTCTAATCTTATGTAAGACCTTGTAATTAACAGATTTATGGAGGATATATTTTCTTCTGCCTCAAATATACTCTATAAAACTCTGCTTGCTTTATGAATTAATAAAAATAGCTGTAAAGGGCTGCAATGCTGAGAACTCTGGCTCTAACTTGAGTAACCTCTTTGTTTTAATCTTTGTGTCCTTTGCTGGCTGTGTCCTGGAACAGTGTGGCAAAGAAGATCTTTTTATTTTTCTTCTTTGATAGCAGGTACTTTCATATTAGAATAAACCACTCCTCCGATACAGTAAACTGATGTTTAACATTTTCTTATGTGCTTTGCAGTAGGCAATAATGACACAGCAAAATATAATTATTTTGTTTTAAAGGTATTACACTTCAAGGAACACCAAAATCTAATAAAACAGCAGACAAAAAATAAAAATAAAATAAGGACAATTAAGTCTCCTGCCAAAGGGGTATCATTTAAGCCACTAGTGTCATTCATTTAAGTGTTCGTTAAAATCTAGCTTAGCCTGACCAGGTGGTGGTGCAGTGGATAGAGCGTCGGACTGGGATCCAAAAGACCCAGGTTCGAGACCCCGAGCTTGCCAGCTTGAGCGCGGGCCCATCTGGCTTGAGCAAAAGCTCGCCAGCTTGGACCCAAAGTCGCTGGCTCCAGCAAGGGATTGCTCGGTCTGCTGAAGGCCTGCGGTCAAGGCACATGTGAGAAAGCAATCAATGAACAACGAAGGTGCTGCAACGGCAATGAAAAACTAATGATTGATGCTTCTCACCTCTCTTCATTCCTGTCTGTCTGTCCCTATCTATCCCTCTCTCTGACTCTCTCTCTGTAAAAAAAAAAAAAAAAAAAAAAAAATCCAGCTTATTTTCTTGGGAAATAGTCCTATAAAGTGCTTTACTCTCCTCAAATCCTCTAGAGTCTTTTAAAAAATGGAACCCTATTCATTGATAACAAATTGCAAGTGTGAAAAGTAAATGGCCATTTAAACTCAGTCTGACAGTTTCTGTGAAAACAAAATAATTTTATCTATTTATTCAATATTTTCATCTACTTGTTTAAGAAGAGATGGGTACTGAATGTATAGATCATTGTTTTTCACAGTTTTTGGATCGTAAGCCTACAGATTGATTTTATTCTACTTGTTTTCTTTACTTTCAGTCTATTTCTATTCCTGTTCTGTTCTGTTCTCTCCCATTTTATTTCATTCCATTCCATTTTATTCCAATTTATTTTATTTTATTTCATGTTTAAAAATATGCTAGCAGGGTCATTCAGCTAAGTTGATATTGTGACTCAACAATGGATTGAAAAATGTAGTAGAATAATTTATACTCTTTCAGTCATAAAGTGGGAGTTTACAGTCAATATCTCTCTTTGTTGCTACCACTCCTTTAAAAATGGCATCATTGAATGTAATTTGCATGCCACAAAAGTCACTTATTTAAAGTATACAATTTTATGTTTTTTCATATACTCCTTGAATTGTGCAACCATTTCCACAATTTAATTTTATAATATTTCATCATCCCAAAAGATGAGGTCATTCCCCATCCAACTGCCTTCCCTCTTGCCAATCCTGGATAACCACTAATTTAGTTTCTGTCTCTATATATTGTTCTTTTCTGGGTAATACTTACATAAATAAAGTTTTAAAATGTGCAGTGTTTTGTGACTAGCTTTTTCTGACCTTTGGGTTCAAGCCGGTGAACATGCACTCAAGCCAGCGACTTCTGGGTTTCGAGCCTAGGACCTCAGTGTCCCAGGTCAACCCTCTATCCACTGTGCTACCACCACCAGTCAGAAAAATGTAGATTTATTAAAGTTTTCAAATTTTAATCATGTCATAGCATGTGTTGGTGCTTCATTTCTTTTTATTGTTAAGTGATACTCTATTATAGAGATATACCACATTTTGCTTATGCATTCATCAATTGATGAAAAAATTAATTGTTTTCAAATTGTGGTTATTATAAACAATGCTTTAAGAGTAATTGTGTGTTCTTTTGAATGTAAACATATGTGTGTGTTTTTTTTAATTTACACCTGGGAGTGAAATTGTTAAGTTGTACAGTAACCCTATGTTTAACATTTTGAATAACTGCTAAACAGTTATCCAATGTGGCCATACCTTTGCAACTCTCATCAGCAATGTATGAGGGTTCTAGTTCCTCCACATTTTTGTCAACACTTTTTATTTTCTGCTTTATTACAGTGATTCGTGTGATTATAGAGTTGTATATTGTGGTACTAATTTGAATTTTTTTAATAACTATTCTAAACATCATTACACATATTTTCATGTGATTATGGCTATTCATATGTCTTTGGAGAAAGGCTATGCAGGTGCTTATCACATTTTTAAAGATGTCATTTGAAGCACAAAGGTTTTTACTGCTAATAATATCAAATTTATTTTTCTTTTTTTATTTTTGCTTTTGGTGCCATATCAAAGAAATTATTGTTTAATATAAAGTAACAAAGATGTACTCATATATTTTCTTCTAATAATTTTACAGTTTTAGCTCTTATTATATTTATGTTTACTATTAATTTGATATAACTTTTGTAGCTAGTATCCTTTTAAATCAAATGCACAATAGAAGCTCTAAGAAAGTACAGAATAAGTTTGTGACAATATTAAATAATCTTAACAGACAGCAATAGCAGGAATAAGCAGAAGAAAATAGAGGAAGCATGGACACACATAAAATAAATACATTTTGGTAAGATACTTAGATACAGTGAAAGATATTAGTATAAAGCTCATAACTGAATAAAGAAAATGAGTCTCAAACTGATTAATATAGTTGGATTTTCCTGTTCAGAAAGAGTGCGGCTAAAGCAAATGATCTAGGTAATCAGTATTGACCTTCCTCAAAAAGCAAGTAGGTCTTCAATTGTTGAGCAGAATGTTTGAATTTGACTGCAAAGTGTTAAAAATAAATAACTACTTCTTAGCTGTATGCAAATTTCTAGCTGTGTGCTCTTGCTATTCTTTATCCCCATCAGCTGTATGGTTTATCTGGAACTTTTACCTTTCATCAATCATATCACACCGGCTTGCAAATCAGAAATCTCCTGGCCTTTTAGTAGCCTTTAAATAAAAGCTTTCAAATTAACAAGTTGAACATAATCACTTTAAAATATATTAATTAATTCTCCCTTCTTGTTAACATATGAGTTGACAGGTGACAAGAAAACTGAGTTCTCCTGGGGTTGAATTAATCTTCAAAAACAAACTACTCAGTGAACTCTTGCACCCTTCTCATATTCTAATATAAAACAAATAGTGTCTTAGCAAACTGTAAACTGAAGCCATCAGCCCCAATGCTTTTGAGATGGAATATTCACTGTCCATCAAACATGATAGTCTTTGGATCAGTATAGGAGTGGCACGGCTAATTGGGACATCCTGAACTGTGACCTGATTAAAATGAAAAGCCTAATGAACAGAATCTAGGCAGCAGTTTCCTTCATTATTTCTCTCCACAAAAGCGTCAAAGGCAGCATCTGGTGTCGGAAACAAATCATGTTCAGACTAAACACTTTTACAGCCATAAAACTTGCCGCAAACTGGCTCAGAGACATCCATTTTTAAACAGCTGACATTAATGATGTATAGAGAGAGAGAGAAAAAAAAGCTGTATTTTGCCAATCTCAGATTACTATATTTTCTGGTGAAGTCATTTTGAAAGAAAAAGTTGTGCATCAAACTTGCTTTTAAGAAAAAAATGGCCCCTCAAGAGAGTAATATTTCTTCATTTAAGAGCTTCAAGTGTGACATAAGGTAAAATGCAATTATGGACCATTAGCATATTTTTGTAACTAATAAACATCCAAAAATGTGACCTTATATTTTACTGTACAAAGCTTGATTAATTAAATTGCCATGCAACTTACTATTAGTGTACTTATAATACACTACAAAAAGTGTGAGTGCGGTAAGAGGCAGAGCAATATGAACTTAGAAGCAAAAACAAAATAAACAAAAACATGTCATATATTAAACACCAATGAACAAGCTGAGGGTTTATTTGAAAATATAGAAATAATTTCATATATGCCTACTATAAATGAAGCTCATTAAAAATTTTCTAAAGTTATGGAATAATTGTGGTATTTGAGCAATATGGTAATAATAAATCAACCATGTAATATTGCACAACACAAAACAACTCCCACATATATGTAAGGCTTACTACAAAAGTGAGTTATGGAGATTTCTTTACTTTTTAATAACTGTCTCATATCACTTTTGATAAAAACAAAATATAATTTATTTTAAAAACTAATGTATTATCTACATGCTTTAAAATCCAGTTTTCATAAAGTGTGACTTTTAAATTTGTCATATAAGGCAACTTTACTTTATATAGAAAGAAAATTTGAAAATACCCCAACATAAGTTTAGTTTTAATACATTGCATTTCATTTGTACACCTATATTCATTATTCTCAATGATATCAGATTGCATGCTTTATGTAGCCAAGACGGAAGGGGTTTTAAGAAATTCAGTATGGAGGATGAAATTTTTAATGCTTTATGGCAAGGGTTACCTTCATTTACAAGCCTAAAAAGCACATAGAAGTATGTATTCTTGAAGAAAGACCATGATTTGGGGGCTTTAGAGATCTAAAATCAAATCTGATTTCCAGTGTTTTCTAAGTGTGTCATGGTAGACATGCTAGTTAACCTCTTTGTCCTCATTTCTCCATATATCCAAGAAAAGTAATGTGCACCTTGCAGAATTGTCATGAGGTTTCATTTTAATGTACTTAAATAAAGTAAATGGCACATATTATGTGCTGAATTTTTTTGTTTTTATTTTAAGTATGTAGATATGATATTCATATATTATAACTGCAAAATGGGGCACAAGGTCTGACTATTATCTGACAAATAGTTCAATATTTGAAAGGGTTTCTGAGCCAGAGAGTCTTGATTACTTTACATGTAAATATAGTTCAATAAATAATGAGATCAAATAGTATTTCAAATAATTCTAAAAAATAGCTACTGTACTATAATACACTAGTAATATCAGCAAAAAGTTTTCAAAGTTTTTTTATTGTGGGTTATTGTTACCTATAAGCTCTTTAATAAGGTAGAAAACTTTTGTATAAATGTGTCTTGGTGGCAGGTCTGGGGGAAAAGACTTATCTACCTTTTCTGTTCCCCAACTTGAGGTCAAATCTGGGGAAGAGTTGCAAAAATCCTTTCTTTTCATTCAATTCTAGAGCTCAAGGGATTATTTCAGGGGGGCTCTAAACTGTAGGAGGCCCAAAATAAAGAAGACTTTTCTAGAGATTTGCTACTACTTCTTCCTAAAAGACTATTTTCAGCTCTAATAGATGTTAAACTTTGAACGTTTTATATATTCTATTTGTATTTTTATTTTAGTCTGTATCCTTATAAGCAGTTCTTGTGTTGCTATATATTTATTTTATTATCTTATTCTTTACATTTTTAGTCTTCTTTAAAACTCTGTTTCAACTTATTATATATTTATAAGTGGTTTTGTCTTTTTAAAATATCATTTCTACCTTTTGTTTCTCTCCATTTTAGATTTCTTTTATATTATCTTTTTCTTACCATTATAAAATTATTCTAGCTAATTAACTTTTTACATAAATTTTTGCTTTTAAGCTAATTTCTTTTTACTTTGACTAATTTCTTTTTTTTTAGTATTACGTTTATATATTTTTAAAATAACAAGTTAACTAGTACATCTGGGCATGTTTAGTTTAGTCTGAAGAGCTAAAATATGCTTTGAACATCTATTTATTCCTCTTTCAATTATTCTTCAAGATCATCTTAATCACACACAGTGGTCCTCCAAAGTTAACTCCTAAATAAGACTGACAGTGCTGTACTATACCCTGACCAAAATTTATTCTGAACTAAGAGTAGGACTGCCTGACTAGGTGGTGGCGCAGTAGATGGAGCATTGGACCGGGATGCGGAAGACCCAGGTTTGAGACCCCGAGCTCGCCAGCTTGAGTATGGGCCCATCTGGCTTAAGCAAAAACTCTCCAGCTTGGACCTACTGTTGCTGGCCCCAGCAAGGGGTTGCTAGGTCTGCTGAAGGCCTGCGGTCAAGGCACATGTGAGAAAGCAATCAATGAACAACAAAGGTGTTGCAACGGCAACAAAAAACTAATGATTGATGCTTCCCACCTCTCTCTGTTCCTGTCTGTCTGTCCCTATATATTCCTTTCTCTGACTCTTTCTCTGTCCCTGTAAAAAAAAAAAAAAAGAGTAGGATCAACCTAAAGGTCACATAATAAGATTTGTTTATAAAGTCTTGAATTCATGTATTAATATAATTAATTATTTTTACAGAGACATGAGATTTTAAATCCATAGTTTCTATCTTATGGAATTACTTATTGTTCTTTAATACATGAAAACAGATCATTGTTTTGGGCTAATAACTCAGAAGCACATTTCTATTCATAAAAAATCTCTATCATATGATGATCCACTTTAAAGTTCTTATAAATAATCAATGACTTTTGAAGCATTTAACAGAATTCTTCTGAATGGGTAATAATGAATTAAAATAAAAGTCATCTAGGTTTTAAGATTTTGGACTGTGAGGAATTTGTTTAAATATGTATTTTCATGCTTACTTCAGAGTTTAGCTGGCCTTTAGTAAGATCAAGAAATTCAAATATTTAATAAACAGACCTTGATGAATCTGCGGTAGGGTGTCAATGGACTAAACTTTGAGAAACATTTATTGTAACTCTAATCACCCTTCCATAATTCTGAGTATCAAAAAGATTTAATCACCCTTCCTTAATTCTGAATATCAAAAAGATTTTATCCAGGTCAGAGATTTGAAAGGGTGGAATTTGTACAAAATAGGCAGATAATTAGAATTATCTGAGCAATATATATATATTTTTTAGATTAGTCCCAGGGGCTGCCAGTCAGCTGTATTTAATTCTATCTATTGACCAATAAGACCTGTTGTTTTCCTTTTGGACTCACATATCTAACACTGAGGTGAAGCCCTTGGGGAAACAGTCATCCCCAGTCCAGATTGTCTATGAGTAAAGATTTAGTGGTGACTTAATGAATCCTGGCATCTAAATCCCTAGAAATTATCATGTGAGCGAATGAATACAAACACTGTTTGAAAGGTAGAAGTTAAATTGTGAGCAAACTCTACAAGGTGGAGAATGTTGGTAATGCCAATCCTAAGCATGAGTAGTGTGTCCAGACCTTTCTTACCACTACATGTTTTCCTTAAGAGTCAGAAGGTAGATGGGGCTAAAACCACACACAAGAAAGAAATCCCTATTTTAAAATTCATCCATCACATATCTGAAATAAAGCTGATTTAGTGTAGAGCTTCACATTTATAAATCCCTTCATCCAATTCTTGTAAATAAATGTTACTTTTAGTTACTTAGATATAAGTTTTGACCACTTCACTAAGTTATTTACTTTTGTTAACTTCAGGTAATATTATAAGATTCAGGTGCATTTTAAAATCTGAATACATAAATATTATTTGTATATCATCTTTTTCAAGTTGGTGCATACAGATAAACTTTAGTGAGGCAGAGTTCTTTGGTAATGAGCAAGTGTGGCACCTTTCATGCTGTTACACATGGTGATCATCAGTTCACTGAATTATGCTTCATGGTCACAAGTTAGATTATTACCAGAAAGCACTACAAGAACCAGTGATTTGAATTTTATTTCCTAAGTTTTTAATGTTTTAATGCAAAATTGTTAATTTATTTCAAGAATTGTAGGAATATGCTATGAAAACATGTAGAGTTAGGATGATAATTGGAGATAGCCAGGTGTACTAGGGCAAAAACCCTGAGCAGACTAGAGTCCAGGGGCTTCTCTGACCCATACTGGAAACAGTGCATGCTGAAAACAGCAAACCAGCAGGATAAGATTCAGCAACACAGAAATGTTTAGACTCTCAGAACAGAGATTAGAAGTCAGAATGTTCCTTGTCTTTTACTTCACTTCCTTAAAACCTCTGTTGTCTGCTTCCTTGAGTTATTTGTACTTGCTGATAAATATCTGAGTAAGTCTGAGGATGGGGCTTCAGTCCTATGGTCTGCTGACCAGGACTGTTTCCTCCTCATAGCCCCTTGGAGCATGCCATCTGGTCTCCAAATATTTCATTGTCACAGTGACAAGTGGTTTCCCATGTGAGGAACCAAACAACAAGTTTGCTATTCCGAGTAGTTCATTGTTGTTGCGGCATAGGACATGATCCCATGTGGTATGCAAACATATCTCTTAGGGTTTATTCTGAGGAGGATGCACTGTAACTACTTTTCTAACAATAAAACTTAGGAAAAATCACACATCTTGCATTCTTTCTTGCTGTCTTCCAGAAAGGGTGGAGTCTATGTGATGTAAATAATTTTCCTTTTTTAATGACTCTGACCACTTATTTTTATTTTAAATTTTATGAGCTTTGTGGTTGATTTGTATTTTTCTTAATACGCCACGAGAAATTGTATAGGTTGAATCAATAGTCCTTAGTAGGTAGCATGATTTCCTCATGGTCTATATAATACCTCTTTTTATTCTTCCTCCAGAAAACAATCATATAATTTATCTAAGGCAATTGTTTCTAATTTATTTTCTTATTGCTGCTTATACATCTAAACTCTATAAACTATAAACAATAATATTTAATATTTGCTCTAAGATGTTATATTAAAATGTATCTTACCCCAATCCTCATTCAGCAACTAATTTATTCATCATTTTTAAAAATTCATTTGTTTCTATTAACAAGTCAGTTTATTATTATTAATGCTATATAACATTTCATTATACTTTTATCCATGTATTCCATTGCTGAGCAAATGAAGGCACATTTTATTTCATTTTGCTATTATAAATTATGTATGTCTTCTTATATTTATGTGAAAGTCAAGTAATTAGAAGTAAAGATATTTTATTATTTGCAGATACTATTATTGTCTATATAGAAAATCCAAAAGAATAAATAAGTTTAACTAAACAAGAATTATTTTTTTTAAACGTTTAACTAGGTATATTACTTACTACAAGATAAATATATATAAAGCAATAGTTTTTTTATCAGTAATTACTATTACAGTCTTTTTCTCTTCAAATTCTACATTTTTATTTGTTTCAATTTGTATAATTTTTATCTCACACTTCTGATATATTGAGAAAAATTATCCAAATCCAAATTTGGTTTTGTTTACTGTTCAGCACAACTGTTGACTATTTTTTAAATTAATTTTAATGGGGTGACACCAATAAATCAGGGTACATATGTTTAAAGAAAACATCTCCAGGTTATCTTATCATTCAATTATGTTGCATACCCATCACCCAAAGTTAAATTGTCCTCTGTCACCTTCTATCTGGTTTTCTCTGTGCCCCTCCCCACTCCCCTATCGCACCCTCTCCTCCCTCCCCCCACCCAGTAACCACCACACTCTTGTCCATGTCTCATAGTCTCACTTTTATGTCCCATCTATGTATGAAATCATGCTGTTCTCAGTTTTTTTCCGTTTTACTTATTTCACTACGTATAATGTTATCAAGGTCCATCCATTTTGTTGTAAATGATCCGATGTCATCATTTCTTATGGCTGAGTAGTATTCCACAGTATATATGTACCATAGCTTTTTAATCCACTCGTCCTCTGACGGACACTTGGGCTGTTTCCAGATCTTCGCTATTGTGAACAATGCTGCCACGAACATGGGGGCGCATTTCTTCTTTTCGAACAGTGCTATGGTGTTCTTAGGGTATATTCCTATAAGTGGGATAGCTGGGTCAAAAGGCAGTTTGATTTTTAATTTTTTGAGGAAAAACCACTGTTTTCCACAGTGGTTGCACCAGTCTGCATTCCCACCAGCAGTGCAGGAGGGTTCCCTTTTCTCCACATCCTCGCCAGCACTTGTTCTGTGTTGTTATGCTGATGAGCGCCATTCTGACTAAAAATGTTACAAATGTTACATTTTTTCATGTTTAAGATCTCTAGAAAGTTTGTCTATTTATTTATTAACTTTTTGCTACACTTTCTGCTGATGTTCCATTGATTAAAATGTTTTTCTCATATTTCTGAAATCATCAGTTTTATTCAGTTTGAACCCTGCTCTCGCAGCTCTGTCATCTGTTTGCTTGGAGATAATGTCTTCTATTTATTTTTCATTTCTCTGGGCTTTGGTATTTCTTGAATGTCTGATAGTCCTCTTCGTTAATGTTTACAGTCAAGACATTCCACAGTACTGTTGGCTGATGCCCATTCCTTCAAGTCCTTTCAGTTTTCACCAAATATTCCAGGCTGCTATTCTATTCCAATATCAAATCCCATCAGCCCACAGTCTCTTACATGTCCTTAACAACACCTGTTGCTCCAAGATGTCCCCATTTAACTTTAGACTTTTGCATGTTTTCCCTTTTTATACCTTACATATATTGATGTGAAGAAGAAAAACACATTGAACCATATTTTATTTGTTTTATAACAGAGGAAAAATTAGTGGTGGTGTAAGCCATTCTTTGAGCTAAAAGTGATGCTATAAACAGCTAGGACTACCATGTGCTAATTGGAGCACTTGGTATAATTTAATCCTTCTTGGAAAAAGGCTGGCAATCAGATGGTTTAATAGGTTTACAAAAACATAAATCAGTTCATCTAATCTTTTTTATATAAATATCTGTAGCATATGGTTTAAAGTAATGTATTATGTGAAAAAGGTAGATAAACTTATTAAGTATGATTTAATTTTACTAAAAACTGTACTTAATAAAATTTGGAGATCACTTTGTCTTTTACTCTTTTGCTTTCAAATAAGTGAATGATGAATGATTGCAGTCTATCAATGGCATGATGCTGTCATAATCTTGCTTTGTACCTTAAAATTTCACATTAATCAAACCTACTGAGGATAATATTTTTGTCTGTAATGGCAGAAAATTGTTTCTCAATGATTATTAATGTTAGCTAGTTAGCTAATTTTTATTACATGTTTATTTGAGAAAATAAAATCAGAAATTGGTATGAGAATTGCATTAGAAATTATTCATTGTAGATTCAAAAAACCCTCATATTCTCTAAGAGAAGAAAATGAGGTTATGTCTTATGCTCTTAACTATACTATGATAGAATAGTGCTCTCCAAAGAGTCCATACTTTAATTTATAGAACCTGAAAATATGTTACTCAACATGGCAACAGGAGTTTTTCAGACTGTAAAAATAGGGAGAAAAAAGATAACCAGCCTGACCAGTGATGACACAGTGGATAGAGCATCAACCTGGGATGCTGAGATTCCTGGTTGAAAACCCGATGTTGCTGGCTTGAGTGCAGGCTTGCCAGCTTAAGCTCTGAATCACGGGCATGAGCGTGGAATCATAAAAATGATCCTTTGGTCACTGGCTTGCAGCCCAAGGTCGCTGGCTTGAGCCCAAGGTCACAGGCTTGAGTAAAGGGTTACTGGTTCAGCTTAGCTCCCTAATCAAGGCATATATGAGAAGCAATAAATGAACTAATAAAATGACGCAATTATGAGTTAATGCTTCTTATCTCTCTCCCTGTCTCTTTCTCTCTTTTCCTCTCTCTAAAAAAAGATACCCATGGATTATGTGGGTGAGCTTAAAACAATAACTAGGGTTTTTATAAAGGGAGGTAAGAGAATCAGAAACAAAGAAGATATGACAGTGGAAGCAGAGGTTGAGAGTGACAGAGAATGTAAAGATGCTAAGCTGCTGGCCTTAAAGACAAAGGAAGAGCTCACAAACCCAGGCATGCAGGCACCATCTAACAGCTGGAATATGTAAGGAGACAAATTATCCCTGGAGCCTCCAGAAGGAATAAGCTGCATCTGGAGACCTGCTGACAGCCTGACTTGAGGACTTCTGATAACAACTGTAAAAAAATAAATTTGTCTTATTTTAAGCATTAAGTTTGTGGTAATATATTACAGCAGAAATAGAAAAAGAACATGTAACTGTTCATGAAAAACTTTAACAGAATATATCTTCTGAGCATTAGATAAAGGTTTTGACAAATTTTTCCTAAGTTTTTGTCAGCAATATGAAAATGCAATATCTCATGAGAGATAAATACATATTTTAATAATATATAACTGACTACATTTTATATATTATTTTATATTTTTATATTATTTTATATATTTATATTTAATATTCTATATTTAATGAACATTAAGTGTTATAGAAACATGTAATTAATTACATATTAATTATAAATAAATATATATTCACCAAGTCCGGTGTATTTTGAAAACTACTTTATGTGATTATAATTAAGTTTAAACTAATCTATGAAGCATCATTTACACCAGTGACAATTTTCTCTTCCCATTTCTATTATTTATTTTTAATTAAGTTTCCAACAGAGAACACATATGGGGTGTTGATATAGCTCCCCAAGTTTTTTTTTAATTTCCTACCTCTTTCTTCTCAATGTCCCGCTCAGAATCCTGAATGGGTCTCTGATTCTCGTTACCTTGCTTGAGGTTGGAAACCACAATTACTCCCTCACTCAGCAGTTTATAGCATCAGTTCAGAACTCAACTTTCCGCATAAGATGCAAAACTATGTTTTGAGAATTCCAAAAATCTTTTACTCTATGAAAATCAGGCTTTTGTTAATAAAAAATGCTTTGACTTTTACTTCTTTCTTTCTCTTTGCATATAAAACATATCTATTTAAAAATGTTTTGGGTTGTTCTATATTCCTCCTTGTAGCAATAAGTGCCACTTGTAGAATGTTACAAACCAAAGTTTTGAATACTTTCTTAAAAGATCCTGCTACTCTCCATCTGTTTTATGGCTCACTCACACTCTGCCTGCCAGAAGGCTTAACCCTGGCATGAGCTTAGGCCTTCCATATGTGCTCTCAAGGGCTGAGGAAAACAACTGGAGACAAGTATCAGAGCCAATAAGCATAAGCACCTTTTCTCTGTCATCTCTTGTTCTGGGAAAAACTCCGCTTAAGCAAGTATGCTTCATTTTTATAGCTTAAAGATGTGTTATTTTATGATGAGAGCCTTTGTGAATCTGTTTTATTGCATTGAAAATAAACATGGCAGCAATTTTGTGTCGATACAAAATACTCATAAAGTACAGTCTCAGCCTCCAGTACCACCAACACTATTATCCCGAGCATCTCAGTATTTTATTTGTGCTTTTCTATAGAAGCAGTTACTGGTTTTCAGTGTCTGGATCATTCTCCCTACAATGGGCTGAGGACCTGGGAATGAGTCCCTGGTATCCAGCAGCTTTTGTCAATCCAGAAGAGTCATTATATTGAAATCATGCTGGAGACCCAATTACAGGAATTATAGAAAGATGAAGCGTATTTGTCTACAGAAATGTGTATAAGTATTGCTGAAAGGCTCCTGCAATGAAAGTCTCTACCAGATTGGCCCATGTGGCTCATGAAGACTAAGCTGTTAAAACAACAGGTATGTAGTGCAAGAAGAGCACGAATCGAAGAGGAGAGTTGGCAAGGAAAGAAGAGATGGCATGGGTGATGCCAAGCCATATGAGAATGGAGCATCTTGGATTGTTCAGTGATGGCACTGGTTACTTAGTATGTCATAGAAGGAGAAATAAAAGAGGATCATAATGTCATCTAGTGGAGAATGAAGGCGACCCACATTTCAGACATTTAGTTAGTGATTCTTCAGGCGTTATGCATTCTAATATGGCATGATCCTATAAAGATGTGGAAATGGAGTACATTAATACTAAATTTTAAAGCTTAACAGTTGTGCAGCATATTTCATCATTAACCTTTTTAGGGGCCTGGATCAAAATATGAGTTGAAACTAGTGTGGGTTAGTGTCAGTTGCTGAGGGAGAGAGCTCAGCTGTCGGGTGTCCCAGTAGCTGATTATTGCTGACCACCATGGCAACAACAGGAATCTAAGACCAGAGAAAATGCCAACTGCTCCTCTACCACTTTCCCACATGGAATGGCAAACCTGCCCCGAGTCAGATGGGTCAGTACAAAGGTGGGGTTGTTTTATTGTTGAGGGAGTCCTCAAGAAAAGACTTTGGTAATTTTATGGATCCTGAGGTGGGACGTAGGGTGAGGAGGGTAGATAGGGAGTGGAAAAGTGTATACAAGTACTGTACCGGAGTGGGGAGTAGTGTCTTCAAGGTTTCCACCTCTCTCCCCTACCCCCCAAAAAAGATCTCAGCAGAAGGGCCTGAATAAGACCTCTGCACTATGCCTCAGGAGAAGGAAAGCAGATAAATACAAGAGCACAGTACTGGCCAGGAATCTTGTGTCCTTGACTGCATCTCCCTTCAGAGACTGCAAAGCACTTGCTGGCCGTGCACCATGTCTGTGTGGGGAGGCGTGGTGCACGGCCTTCTGCCAGGTAAAGCCATTGTGATTAAATATGTTCAAAACTAAAATATTACACGTGAATTTGTAACCGGGAACCAGACTCATCAGGTAGTAGGTGCCACTCAGCCTACTTTAAGTTAATCCTTTTACAATCACTTAAAGTAACTTGTAAATAAGTAATACCTTTATTCCTCTGGTTCAGCCGGAGAGTAGACTATGGACTAATAAGGGTGACTCTTAATGCTTATCTTGGGGAACTATAAATTCTAGAGTCTATTCAGAGGTGTCTTTTGATGACAAATATTTGAATGAAATTTGACACTTAATGTCCAAATGTTTTCCATATTTGTATTTGAGAAATTTTGTAAACATTACTTATAATGTTTCATATTTATGGTGATCTCCATTAAAATGAATATTTTTATTACATGTGTATTACTGAGGCTGCCACTTCATTACAAGCACTATTATAGAAAATATGCTAAGTGTTCCCTAAAGTCTATGCAGGACAGGAACATTGAATATTAAATGAATATACACATAGCCTGTATTTGCTTTTGTGTCATTTAGATGAACACCCTTCAAGCAGGATAGTCAAAGGCAATGGTTTATTAGTTTAGGCTACAAACTGTAAGATTAGAATTGGCAGAATTATAAGGCTCAGTAGAGGACATTTCCTCTATACTGGGTATTGACTTCAGTTGTGACTTAGCTCTAAGGATTTTATTTAAACAATATGAGTGGGAATATTATAACCAAGGACTCTTTCGTTAATTACCAAAACTCATTTTAGAAAAAAATAATTAAGGTAAAAAACATTTTGAAAAAGAAGCATTTGCTAAAGAAGATACATTAACAATAAGGCAACATTCATATTTCAAACTATATGGGCCTTTGTAAAATGTACCTTAGTAGGTAAGCATTTTTCTTTTTTGATCAAAAAATAAGTTTTTATCATTTCTTTTTGTGTAAATTTAGAACAGTATTGATGAGTTTTGAAAGATCCCTGCTGTGCAAAAATCTCAAAGAATGTTTCCTTTGAAATATCTGGTTGTTTGAGTAATTGGGAATTGATGACTTTAACTAGCCAAACTGTAACAGATGTGTATTTCGATTATTTAAGTTGGAGTTCTTTTCTTTTTCCAGAACTAAAATTTCATGTTGTTTTCGACCCCAAGACCTACTGTGAGGTATAACATGAACAGTTATGACAGTCTTGGGGTTGTGACTTTTGTGGGTTTCCCAACTCCTCAGTTGCTCTTGGGTGTCATTTTTCAGGGCAATCAAAAATCCTGCATGAAGCACAGCAACTTTCATAGAGGTTATAAATCTGAAACCCAGATTTTCAAACCTATCAGAAGTATGTGTAAAATAAGAATGCCCATTTTCTGAGTGAAAGCTTGAGGGAATCCTACGACTAAGTGACACTATTTTGACTACCTAGGGTCATTTTTGCTTTCCTCTGTCACATTTCTTAGACAGCTGAAGCATTTCAATTCTAGCTAGAAGGGATGCTGCTATATTTTTCTGGATGGCTTTTTTATTTCACTTTGAGATGAAAGGTTTTAAATGCCACAAGATAGTGAGAAACAGTTGGATGGAGAATTTGGTTCTCTGTTCATCTGATTTTAACCACCTTTTAAGACATACTTCAGACTCTTTTGGCCTATTAGAATCATCTAGAAAGGTTGTCAAACAATGAATTTTTATGCTTAGTTCACATTAGTTTCTCTAGGGATAAGGTCCCGGTATCAGAGTTTCCAACATTTCCAAGTGATTCTAACACTTAGGAGTTTGAGAATCATTAGTCTAAGGCAAATTAATTACAATATTTAAAATCAAAATTTTCATCCACATAACAAAATTTTGGATTACATAATGGTTTCTAATTTAGTTTATTTTATTTTTTTGAGGGAGAGGAAATGCACATCTCCCTTCTTCAAAAAAAAATCTTACACTTGTGGAAATAAACAAAGACTAATCAAATGAAATTAAAAAAACAACAAAGGCTGTATGTTCAGAGCTTGCTCTGCAAGGAAGTCAGTCATCCACATTTAAATTCTGGCAGATACTTAAAGGCAGACAGCAGACAAGAAAGGCTTTACACAGGGAAAAGAGAAGGCTTCAGATTTGCTAATACAGATAGCAGGGTATCTTCTTTGACTGAGTATAGGTGCATATTTGGCTTTCATTGGTTATTCAAAGTTGGAAACAGGGACAAAAATTGAGGAACCTATTAGTTATTAATCAAGTCCTGGCCATTTGGGGTTAATTGTTATATAAATTATTTTTTTAGGTTCCTAAATTTTTGTGTCATTTAGACACAAAATTAGGTGTCCTGTTACCTAATATTTTTTTAAAAGATTAAAAAAAATGCTTAAATCTTGCCTCATAATATAGTAGGATTTATTCCCCACTTCAACTCCCATCAATTAATTCCTTGCTCTCTATTTTGAGGGAATAATGGGCCTGCCTAAAGCTTACCTCTTAAGTATCTGAAGTTTGCTTTTCTGTAAATGCCTTGTCCATAATCGTTGTTTCAGCATCTCTAAAACATGCTTTCCACTTGCCCATATTAACTCAACTTGGATTGGCTCTTTCTTAATTTGTCCACTAACATGAACATGGTTATTAGTATGTTATTTTTGGAGTTTTGCAGATTATGGAGGTGGTATAAAGATCATTTAGCAAAATAAGAATAAAAATAGCAATTTAATTCCATGAGTTTTAAAATTCACTGACCATTTCTAATATAAAGTTATTTTTATTGCTCAGCTTCTGAGATTCTACTTGGTACCACATTGCAGAGTAAACTCTCATGTCAATGCCTCCATTCATCATCTTTTCCCTTGTGTACCCGGGAGTCACTTCTACTGCCATACTGGCCACATTCTGTTTCACAGGCATAACAGCAGGAAACTGAACATGTTTCTTGTGTTATAATGTGATAGAATTTGTATATTTGGTATAAAATTCTCTCATTTAAATCAGGCCTAAAGACCTTTACTTTATCAACAAATAGCTTATTAAGATATTTTCTGAAACGCATGCCTTTTATTTCTAAGGCAGTTAATACAACTCCCTTTCATTATGGAAGGAAATGTAGTGTATCTTCTTGTCTCACATTTTTTCCTGTACTGATTTATTTATTTTTCTTTAAAATAAGTAATTGACTTAAATGACTCTTAAAGTCCCTTTCAGATCTGCAAGTGTGATTCTCAAAGTGCATATTCTGCTATATTATAACTAGACAACAAAGTATAGAGAGTTATCATGAATATCTACAATTATAATTAGTGTTTTTGTATAACTATTCTAGATTGAAGTTTTATCTTTTTTTAAAGAAAGATTTTACTTTTTGATTTTATAGAAAGAAATGAGAGAGAGAGAGAGAGAGAGAGAGAGAGAGAGAGAGAAGAGGGGAGGAGAGGGAACCATAAACTTGAAGTAGTTGCTTTTTGTATGTGCCTTGACCATACAAGCCTAACATTTTGAACCAGTGAGCTCAGCATTCCAGGTCAACTTTTTTTCCACTGCTCCAGCACAGATCAGGAACATTTTTATTTTTAATATTTACTTCTCCAAAATCAGCAACTACGGTCAATATAAATAACAAATTATTATTATTATTCTCACATTGGCATTTTCTCATATTAGAAAGTAAAAGCCTGGGCCCTGGGTGGTTGGCTCAGTGGATAGCATGTCAACCCACATGTGGATTTCCCAGGTACAATGAGAATCAACCATTGTTTCTCTTCTCCTTCTTCTTCCCCTTCTCTGCCTTTTCTCCTCCCACATTCAGTGGCTCAGTTGGTCCAAGTGTTGGCCTCAGGTGTTGAGGATTGCTTGGTTGATTCAAATGCATTGGTCCCAGGCACTGAGGATGGCTCCCTGGAGCCTCTGCCTCAGTACCTAAAATGTGTTCTAAAAATAGTTCTAGTGTGAGCATGGCCGCAGATGGACAGAGCATCAGCCCCAGGTGGGGGTTGCTGGGTGGATCCTGGTCAGGGATCAGACAAGGATAGAGAGACACACAGGAGTCTTTCTCTTTATCTCCTTTCCTCTCACTTGGAAAAGTAGAAAAAAAAATTCTCATTTTTCCTTATTTTAAGGTTGTCAGCATTTTATCTGAATCATCAGGTTAGTCTCTGATGTTAAATGGAATTTAAATAAATATGAAACCCTGCTTTCTTTTAAAGTCATTGATATTTATAGAAAAGTCAGTTGCTTGGTTAATTAAATCTTAAGTATTTTAGAAGTATTCTGTTTCTACAAAATAACCCAGAAATTATTGAAACCAACAACAATAACTGGTTATATAGCCATTTAGATGTACCAAACTAATTGAATAACAACCCAAATTTCTATCTCACTTTTCTTGAAAAAAGAGCTTGACTGTTGTGGCACCAGTTTGACTTCAGTGACCATCTCCTAGACTCCTTCTGTGAATTATGCTCATGACTGACTTGGGACTCAACCAATTAACGGGCTTTTCTCTTACTGCACCTAGACTAAAGGCTCATATGAATTTAAAATGTCACAAAGCTTCAGATTGTTTAGAGTACAATCTAGCTTTTTAGAATGTATTCAAAATCAAGATAAATACTTCCCAGAATTATGTTTTCAGGTTCCTAATGTGTGTACAAAGATTTATAATCATATAAGCAAATGAAGAAGCAACCTTGAATGACAAAACTAAAATATTCTCCTCTCACTAAGAGTGCTTCTTATGGATTTTGTTTTATTTCTCTTTTGCTATTCCCTTTGGGTAAAGGACATGTTCATAAGTGGTTACAAAAAGGAAAAAGAACTGGCTATAAATATATACCAACATTTATTATTAAATGTACATTCTGAAGCATTTGGCAAAACAAAATGAGATTAAAACTTTTATTTTAGGGTGAAAGACCAATTTAGAAATCTTCAGCTAGAAAAAAATCGGTGGTATAATTTTATTTAAATCATTTTCCCTAGTTTATTTTATACACACACATGCATAAACATTAGCAATATGTGTAGCTATTCTGTGGATCAATTGCTATCAAATAAAAAAAAATGCGTGGCTTGCAGCAGACACTATTGGCTAATCATTGAATATCCTTAAGCTGTTAAAAAATGACTCAGAAATGTCAGTTATTGAGATAAGATAATTTATCTAAAATAAATGCAAGGATTCTTAAATATTCATAATTTCTTTTTCTCTTTCTCTCTTTTTTTCTTTCTTCTTTTTAATTATCATTTAGAGAACTCAGAAAAGTAGATAAAGAGGAGAGAACAGACTGGCAAAATTGAAGGCTCTCAGTGCATTATGACAGTAGAAGAATAGCAAATTGCCTAGATGTGATAAATGCCTATGCCTCTCTCCAGCAGAGTACAGCAGAATAAACCATCAGTGATGTCTCCTCAGTAACAGGAAGGAGTGCTCTTAGCACATGTGGTAGGCAGCTTCCAAAATTGTTCCCAACTGTCCCTGCCTGTTTGTCTTCATGCTTTGTGTAATCAATCCCATTTCTCTGAATGTGCTTTGTATAGTATTTAGAGACTACATCTAACAATTCGAATTCAGAAGAATTAATAAGATTTCACCTCCAAGATTAGGTTATGCTATACAAGAATGTTCATATTTCCCCAAAATTCATCCTTTCTGCCCTGAAAGGACATACCAAGAAAGTAGCCAACTACAACCAGGCAGCAAGTCCTCTCCAGACATCAAATCTTCACGTATTTTGACCTACGTCTTCCTAGATTCCAGAATTGTGAGAAATAAATGTTTGTCATTTAAACCACCCAGTCTATAGCATTTTGTTATAGCAACCTGGACACACAGATAGGTTACAAGATTGTGAATTTCTCTCTCCTTCTAATTTCCTCATTCTGAGAAAGAAAGGCTGCCAAGGTGAGCTGACCTGTGGAGAGGCCTATAGGACAAGAACTGAGACCCTTAGTCCAAAAACTAAACCATGTTAATAAGCCAGTGAGAAAGGTTGAAAACAAATCATCTCAAAAAATACTTGTATGACCACTTTAGCACTTGACTCCTTGACCATAGACCAGAGAACCCAGCAAAGCTGCAAGATTCCTGGCCTACAGAAACTGTGAGATTAAAAATGTGGTCATTAATACAAGATGTGAGTTTCATAAAGTCAGAAGCTGAACATCCATCAATGACAAAATGCTTTGGTGTTGGTATGTTTGTACCAGGTGATTGGGCAGAGGCCACCTAGATAAGTATTAGAAGAAAAAGGTAAAACTATCTTCCTATTTTCACCTTCAAAAAATGTTTTATTGGCAGTAATACAAAATAAGGAATGCAACTTTATGTCAGAAGTAGAATTTTAATGAACATTCCAAATATGAATATCTAATCACCTTAATGTAAAATCTATCAAACTTTATTTATAAGTTTCTTGTGTTTGAAAGATAAGAATATTCTTTAAGAAGTACTACAAAATGAGTGAGAGTGGTTGGATTTGAACAATTTGTTGACTTCAAGCTAAAATTGCTCATTGCAGAGACTTTCTAAGGAAGTGGTAAAGATATGGGGGTGAGCAAAGTAGATTTACAGTTGTTCATACAAGACTAAATATTAAAAGAATAAACCATTTTGCATACTCACAACTGTAAACCTACATTTCCCCACACATATAATACCTTCTTAATTTTATATTATTATTCCTTAGTAAAGAAAAGCATGATTATCTTGGCCAGACAGATTTAGAAATTTAGTTGATTATCTATATATATTATCATGATCTGGGGGAAATTTCTTAACCTTTCTGAACTTTCATTTCTTCATCTATAAAATGGGGCTAAATAAGTACTTTTCCAATGAGAGTGCTAAAGGGTGGACAGAGATAACACAGTTCAGTTCTTTATACAGCTATCAGAGTAAGCATTTAATAAAGAGTAACTACTGTGCTGTTACCGTTCTTAATGTTATTTGTATCCCCATCATCATCATCATTGTTAGAGAACCTTTTCCCTTTTCCTAATTTCTATAAAGAAAAGCTATCCCACAGTCTCTCCACATTTGGGGAATTGGAATAATTTATTGTTAAGTCAGAAACTGTGACAGGAGGATACACAACCCCTAGATCAGGGTTTGGGAACCTATGGCTCACGAGCCAGATGTGACTCTTTTGATCTGGCTTGCAGACAAATCTTTAATAAAAAAAATAATAATGTTAAAAATATAAAACATTTCTCATGTATTACAATCCATTCATTTCCTATTGCTCATATTCATGGTTATGGGTGACTGGAGCCAATCACAGCTGTCCTCTGGGACAACACCAAATTTTTATTGGATAATGCATAACGTACATGGGTCTTTGTGAGGTCAGGAAGTAAACTTCCCTTCTTTCCATCAAGTAGTCAGCTAGCTAATTGCAGAAACCCTTTGATGAAGAAGATGGCTAAAAGAAAAAAAGATGAGGAGTATTGTACTTTTCAGCAGGAATGGACAGAGGAATTCACCTTTGTGGAGAGAGCACATTCTGCAGTGTGTCTAATATGCAATGATAAAATTGCATCGATGAAATGGTCAAATATAAAGAGGCACTTCAACACATGCCATACTATATTTGCATCGAAATATCCAGCGGGGACAGCAGGAAGAAAGCATGTCTACTGTGCAGAGTGCAAGCTAGTCAGCAGCAACTCTGTGTTTAGAACCAACAAGCTGACTTTATCCAGCGGGGACAGCAGGAAGAAAGCATGTCTACTGTGCAGTGTGCAAGCTAGTCAGCAGCAACTCTGTGTTTGGACCCAACAAGCTGACTGGAATTCGGCTAGCCTTGCTGGTGCTTTAGCAATTGTAAGAAACAGAAAGCCATTCACAGGTGGGGAGTAAGCCAAAACATTCATGCTTGATGTTGCCAGTGAACTTTTTGATGACTTTTCGAATAAAGACAAGATAATCAAATGAATAAAAGACATGCCTCTGTCAGTAAGAACTGTTCACAATCATATCATCATGATGGCAAATCAACTTGAGGCAACACAAGTGAAAGACATAAATTGCAGCACCATTCTTTTCTCTTGCTTTAGATGAGTCAACCGACGTAAGCCATTTACCCAGTTCAGCATGATTGCAAGGTATGCTGTCGGTGACACACTATGTGAGGAAAGTCTTGCTGTTTTTCCTATGAAGGGGACAACAATAGGGAAGGATTTATTCAAGATTTTCACTGAGTTTGCTAAAGAAAAAATCTACTGATGGATAAACTTATTTTGGTGTGTACTGATGGTGTTCCGTGCATGGTGGGGAAAAACAGAGGATTCGTAGCACTTCTTTGTGAACATGAAAAGAGACCCATCCTAAATTTTCACTGCATCCTACATCAGGAGGCGCTTTGTGCTCAGATGTGTGGCTAGCAGCTTGGGGAGGTGATATCACTGGTTATTCAGGTGGTCAACTTTATTGTTGCCTGAGCTTTAAATGATTGCCAGTTTAAAACACTGCTGGATAAAGTTGGGAATAATTATCCTGGTCTGCTTCTGCACAGTAATGTGTTTTGGTTGTCAAGAGGGAAGGTGCTCAGCTGTTTTGCGGCTTGTCTGAGAAAAATTTGGACTTTTCGTGAAATAAAAAACATTGAGCATCCTGAGTTAGCTAACACTGAGTGGCTCCTGAAATTCTACTATCTCGTGAACATGACTAAACATCTGAACCAGATCAATGTGAAAATGCAAGGCATTGGAAATACAGTCTTATCTCTTCAACAAGCAGTGTTTGCATTTGAAAACAAGCTGAAACTCTTCATCACTGACATTAAAACAGGTCGTTTACTACACTTTGAAAAACTGAGAGAGTTTAAAGATTCATGCATGGCAAGTGACCCTGCTCAACATCTTGATCTCCAGCACCTAGTGGGCTTCACATCTAATCTTCTGCAGTCCTCAAAGTGCACTTTGGAGAATTTTGGGAACACACTCATCTTTTTAAGTGCATCACCCATGCACACAAGTGTGCAGTGGACAGCGCCAACCTGAGTTACATCCCCAGTGTCTCCATCAGAGATTTTGAGCTGCAAGTTGCTGACCTGAAGGCCTCAGACATGTGAGTGAATAAATTCAAGTCACTGAATAAAGATTTGGAAAGATTTGCATGACAGTAAGCAGAGTTGGCGAGCAAACACAAGTGGGGAGAAATGAAGAAACTTCAACCTGTGGACCAGCTGATTGTCAAAACTTGGAATGCACTTCCCATCACGTACCACACACTGCAGTGTGTGAGTATTGCTGTACTGACAATGTTTGGCTCTATGTATGCATGTGAGCAGTCTTTCTTACATCTTAAGAACGTTAAGACCAACTTATGATCACGTTTAATGGATGGAAGTCTCAACGCCTGCATGAAGCTTAATCTCACCACGTACCAACCAGACTACAAAGCCATCAGAAAAACCATGCAGCACCAGAAGTTCTATTAATGGTAAGAAGTACTTTATTCATCATTGGTTAGCAACAGCAGAACAATGTTATTAAATGAATTCAGAGACTTATTGTACTTTAAAAGCGTTGGTCTTATATAAAATGCACACATATATTTGTATTTAGTGTTAAACATATTGTATGGCTCTCATGGCACTACATTTTAAAATATGTGGCATTCATGGCTCTCTCAGCCTAAAAGGTTCCCAACCCCTGCTCTAGATCATAAAGACACGACATTTATTACATAAAGAGGAGCAGCTGGAGCAGCCCCTTGCACAGTTGCCCATACCCTAGGCCCTGCAGGAAAGTGTGATGATGCCCAATTGTCACCTGTGCATGCTGTGGTTGCACCCAGGAGAGGAACACTGACATTAGGAGACTCTGAACTTGTATGGAGCTGCCAGAACACCTACCATGCTTAGATTTAAAATAATATTCATCCTTCTGGAATGGATGCAAATTCTTGTAAAAAGAGGAAAGAGAAAGCATTAAAATGACTACCCTGGGCCCTAGCTGTTTGACTCAGTGGTAGAGCATCCACCAAGCATTTGGAAGTCCCAGGTTGATTCCCAGTCAGGGCACATAGAAGAAGCAACCATTTACTTTTCTACCCTCCACCCCCTTCATGGCCCATTCAAGCAAGTTGGCCCCAAGTGCTGAGGATGGCACCATGGCCTCCCTGTCAGGATGCATGCAGAAGTCTTTCTCTCTGCCTCCTTGTCTCTTAGTAATAATAATAATAATAATAATAATAATAATAATATTACTGTGGAATGTTTCTGGGGAGATATGTCTTCAAATCCTGATGAGGAATACCCTACCTCTAATTTACAAGGCCGTTTGCTATTTCAGCATTTTCTTTGTTATAAAGGCCTTCACTAGTCAGGTACACAAAAAATACATATAGATTTATCTTCCAGCAGTTCTCTATTAATAATTGGGGAAGAATAATGGGCTATGTTAGGCTTAACAATGTCTCTTTTTTTGGTGGCTTTTCTATTAGGACCATTGAAACTCTAGTTAAAACTCTGGTCAAGAGTGTTGATAAGTGTGCCTGATTCTGGGTTTCAGAAAGTATCTCCAATTGGCTCTCTCATGAAGTCACATAATATATTTTAGCAATGACCAATCATAAGGTTGGCATATTGGCCTTTTTTAATGTCTCTGCTTTCTTACTCAATTATTTTGGACTTATCAGAAAAGAAGGGCAGTTGTTCGTGGAAGCTACCTAAGAGATCTTACCAATTAGGGGACTTTTCAAAATGAATATGAAGCAATTAAAAAAAGAAGATTTTGATTTTTTTTATTAAACAAGAGCATTAGAAAAGCAAATGACAAGTCAAAGAAAGTTGTTCAATTATGCAAATGAAATGCAAAACCAACTTTTATTTCATTGGTGAAAATGCACTATACAAAAAGCTGAAAATACTGCAGTATTTTTATGTTCCCTGATCTTGAAAGTGCTCGTTCTGCAATTTCCCAGCCCTTGCAATGACCCTGCAATACAATTTGCCTGAAGGCGAAGCCTAGAGAGCCATATGATGTCTTGAAGCTAGTCAAACACAGATGACAGTGGCAACGTCACCTGGAACATCTAAAAGCATGATTAGCAGACTGTGGAATTGCTTTCAAAAGACTGACACAGTTGGAAGAAGATGAGGGCAGGGTCACCCATCTGCCACAACAAGAAGATGATGCTACTTGACCTTATTGGCAAGAAGGAACAAGTGCAACAATAGAACAGAGCCGTGGGGACAGTCTCTTGCTGCCAGTAGATGACAAATATGTACCTAGACCATACAAAATCGATACCATCATATTGGACTGCATGCCCGGTGACCAGTGGTATGTATTCCATTATCTGCTGAACACCATAAAATTCATAAAAGGTAGGCTGATGAGCATTATCATTGGACTTGTGATGAGTGGTCAACTGTCTGTTCTAAAGTAGCTTAATCTGTGGGTTACATAGAAACACCAAGGCAGGATACAGAAGAAATTTTAGGAGGAGATTTATTTATTTATTTATTTATTTATTTATTTATTTATTTATTTATTTTTAAAATATTTTTTTTAATTTTTTTAAATTTATTTATTCATTTTTAGAGAGGAGACACAGAATAAGATAGAGAGAGAGAGAGAGAGAGAAAGGGGGGAGGAGCTGGAAGCATCAACTCCCATATGTGCCTTGACCAGGCCAATGCAGGGTTTTGAACTGGCGACCTCAGTGTTCCCAGGTCGACGCTTTATCCACTGTGCAACCACAGGTCAGGCAGGAGGAGATTTATTAATAAGCTGGCTACATATGACTTACATGGGGTACAGCTCACCCAAATCATGCAGCCTCGAATATAGCTCTGAGGCCAGTTATATAGACATAATCACATACAGGTTGGGGGAAAAGTAAGGGGTACATGATACAAAAGTTATTTACTGATAAGCTTGCAACATGTATCTATAGGATCTATTAAAAGGAAAAACATTCCTACATATCAAGGCTACAAGATAATGCAGAAGTGATAAATGTTTTACATACTAACACATTAGCAATAACTGTGGTTTTACATATCAAAGACATTCCCAAATCTTCCAGGGTTTATACTTATCGCTGTTACCACAATAGTGGAAAATGAAATGTTTAGTCTAGGATAAGTAGAGAAGATAAATGAAATTACTTTTGCTAAAAGTGTTGGGGTTAGCTTATTAAGAGACCTAATAAGCTAGTCCTGGCTTGTTTAGCTTACAAGTTTTGCACATATAAAGAATATCAGAAGGATGATTATTAGAAAGCATATAAAATGTTACAGAATACAGGTTTGTTTGTTTGTTTTTTTCTCAGGTAAGGAGGCCTGGCTTTTCTTTTTGAAATATCAGTATCAACAGTTTTGCAGTTCCTTGACACGTTATCATGTGTCCTCTTCTCTGATGACTCACGGGTTCAGACTGTAGCCTGACAGTCATCGTGTCCTGATCTGGCATGAGCGAGAAACACAGGAGAAGTCATGTTTCATCTGAGAAAGGGACTCTTTCGGTGGTGTTGGAATCATGGTGTGGGCTGGTATAAGTATTGGTGGTAGTGCTGACCTCCATGTCATCAGAAACAGCTTGCTGACTGCTGTCAGATATCAAGATGAGGTACTGCACCCTATAGTGGTCCCCTATGCTGGAACAGTTGGAAGCAACTTTCTTGTCATGGACGATAATGCAAGGTCCCAACGTGCACATCTCGTCAACAACATGCTTCAGAAGGCAGGAACCGAACGCATAAACTGGCCTTCACATTCTCTGAACATGCTTGAGATGCAATGGGAAGACATCTGAGAAACCGTCCAATGCCTCCCACACACTTCTTGAGCTGGAAGTTGCCCTGGAGCAAGGGTGGCAGAGGATCCCACAAGAACTACTAGACAATCTGATCCTGTCCATGCCCCATCACTGTCACTGTGTTTTGGCAGTCTTGGGTGACCATACACCCTTCTGAACAGTCAATGTGTGGCACTCTTATCCAGTTTGACATGCTTCTGTTCACCACCATCAATATGTCACTTGCTACTGAATCATAATAATTGAGTTTGCATCTCATTTGCATAATAGAACAACTTTCTTAGACTTGTCATTTGCTTTTCTTTTTGTTTAAACCTTCTCTTCATGCCACCCCTACCAGTTTGACCAGTTCTTGTTTAATTAAAAAAAAAATCAAATGCTTCTTTTTTTATTGCTTTGTATTCATTGTGAAATATCCCCAAATTTATGTGAGCAGTGTATATAACACTTCATATTGTAGCACCAAGTTACTAAGGTAACTAATTTTGTTTCGTATGACTTATTTTAAGACATGTAAGTCTAACTTAATTTAGATAATGTTTAATCTCAAATTATGAGAATAAAAGTTTATCATATAAATCAGTAAGTTTTAGGTGTTTAGAAATTTTATTTATGTGCTGTTTCAAATAATTACCAGAGCTTGGCTCTTTTAAAAGGGCTTAGCTTTGAATAACCCTCATATGGGTGTTTGAATCCATGTTACTTTCTTGACTAACATCTTTCTAGTCATTTGGACTGTTACACGGTGCATCACTAAGGAAGATTCTAGGGCAGCCTTGCCTTTTGTGTGGAGACAAGAAAGGGCTCTCTGAACATGGGATAGTTAAGCTGAAAACGGAAAAATAGCTAGGAATTGGTCAAACTGGTAGGGGTGGCATGAAGAGAAGGTTTAAGCAAAAAGAAGAGCAAAGGTATAAGCCCTTAGGTGGAAATGATGGCACTCAGAAGACAGGCCATAGTGGCAGAATTTTTGGCAGAGGGAGCAAGAAAGCATTAAAGTGAGGCTACAGAAGGAAGCAGGAGCCGGATTCCACAGCAGACTCGGAGTTCAGGGGTAGAACTGTGCTCTCTATCTTAGGAACCATTAAAGTGTCTGAAAGAGGACAGTATGATTAGTGGATAATGGATTGCAGTAGAACAGGAATAGATGAGACCAGTTAGCAAGCTACAAGGTTGTGCAAGCAGGAAATTAAATTGGCATGGGCAGAGTAGGTGGCAGTGAGGACAGAGGAAAGCAAGTAGATTCCAGATATATTTTGGGGAAAATATTGTATTTCTTTTCATCCTCCAATCTGAATCCTGTATCTTATCCACCTAGCACACACCAGTAAATGTTCACCAGTCATGTGGAACCGATTATCTACAAAGCATTTTTCAGTTTATTTTCCTGCTTTTTTAGCAAGCCAAGAAAGAGACTGCACAGAACACTATTTCCTTAGTAAAATGAAAGTTCAGCTTAAATTCCACAAAGCAACTAACTAATTAAAAAAAAATCATTTAAGCAATTAACTGTAAACCAACACTTTTCCTGGTTATCAGCCTGATGTGAAAGGCAGGGTATTAATTTTGATAAGTATAATACTTCCTGTGGGGAAAACAATAAAAAAAAAGTGGCAGTTGTAAAGGTGGACACCAAGACACCATTTTAACAATGAAAACGATATCCATATAATTTCACCATCAGCTAACGACTATCAAAAGGACCTAAGAATTTCTAACATTGTGTCTAATTAAGTTGTAATACTAAATTTGCCCATGACTGCATTTAAAAAAATCTTATAGCTAAAGAAGCTCAATGTTTAAAGACATTTGAGTTATTTAATTGAATGGCATTCATCCTTGCACTTAGAGTTCCTATTAAGAGTGATAGCTGCGATAACTCTGCGGCAAATTGATTCTGCCAGGGCAATTCCTAGCACTTTCTCTAAAGCTCCAGGGATAGCATGTCTAAAGCTGCAGGAAGTATCTGACCAGTAGATGGAGCTTGGGATAATAAAATTTTAGCAAAAGATAAATAAATATTATGGAATAATTTATTTATATATTATTTAGTCAAAAACCCTTATTGAGCACCCTCTTTATATCTGACATTATGCTAAATGCTGGGGATATAAGAAATTTAAGAATCTTATGGTTTATTAAGATTAATAGAAATATTTTTTAAAATTATAATAATGCTTCTGGGACTAAGAAGCAGTCAAACAAAGGAATAAGTGCTTATGTATATGTGAAGTGGAAAGAAAATGCTTTTGGAAACCTGTCACTTGAGCTTAATATTAAAATAAGTTGATATTCATCAAGTATAAAAAGGAATAGTGATCCAGTCAAGACAAAGAAATCAGCATATGCAAAAGCCTCTTATCATGAAACACTGCATGCTTTCAAAGGAAAGTGCAATTTGGCTAGATTATAAAGTATTTAAAGAGTGCAGCAATAGTTGGGCTAAGGGTGAGAGAGTCAGAAAAGACTGCATAACCCAGGCGGAAACTACAGTCAGCATTAAAACGCCAAAGACTCAAATGCATTCAGTTGTTGGCAGGAAAGGTAAAGTGTAAAGAATATCAGACACTAAGCAATAGGAAACTGGTAAATTCTATATCAAACTGGCTGAGATCACTAATAAAATGAATTAAAATCTAATGCTCTTAAAACATTAAAATATGTATATTTTATGTATTAAATACATAAAAATGTATCTGAAGAATGAATGCTCTCAGGCACTTAAACTCTCAAGAGATTCTTTAAGGGCAAGAATAATTTGAGCCTGACCAGGCAGTGGCACAGTAGATAGAGCACTGGACTGGGATGTGGAAGACCCAGGTTCGAGACCCCGAGCTCGCCAGCTTGAGCGCAGGCCCATCTGGCTTGAGCAAAAGCTTGCCAGCTTGGACCCAAGGTCGCTGGCTCAAGCAAGGGGTTGCTCGGTCTGCAGAAAGCCCATGGTCAAGACACATGTAAGAGGGCAATCAATGAACAACTAGGTTGTTGCAACGGCAACGAGGAACTGGTGATTGATGCTTCTTGTCTCTCTTCATTTCTCTCTTCGTTCCTGTCTGTCTGTCCCTATCTATCCCTCTCTCTGACTCTTTCTCTGTCCCTGTAAAAAAAACAAACAAACAAAAAAAACGAATAATTTGATAAACAATTTCAATAAATAATTGACATGGTCATATTTAGTTTTAAAACAATTACTCTGACTGTAAAGTGAGGAAATATGTAGAGTGATGTATCCATGGACAAAGAGAGATTTTATCCTATATGGCTAGTAGAATGTTTTTTAAAGTTAGTCTATGTCATAATAGGTTATTATAATGATTTAGAAAATCTAAGGTGTAAATTAGAAAAAAGTAAATAAATGAAGCTAAAAACAAGGAATTGTCAAGAGCTATATAAAAGGCAAAATAGTTTCATGATGATATGGTAGATGTGGTAGTAGGGAGAGGAGAGAATTAAAGAGAACTCCTTATTTCATTGCTAGAATCCCAGTCACATGCTGCACTGTGTACTCAAATGAGCAATAGTAGATAAAGATATTTGGGAAGAAAGAACATTGGGGTTAGGTGGTTTCAATTAACACCCAATGCACTCAGATGATTAGAAAGTCAGAACTTAATTAACTTTTTTGTATATTTTTAATGTTCAGGTGGCATCTAGTGTCTCAAGAGAGTTGTATTTAGGGGTATGTTTACAGGGAAGATAACTTCCTGTAATTTGGAGGCAGTGGAGCTGTGAAAGTGAGTGAGCCCTCTCCAGGGACTTTACCAGAGGGCTATCACCACAAAGTGTAGTAGGGACTCTTAAATAACAAAAGTTATAGAGAGATACTGTGAAAAGAATTAACACAGAGCCCAGGAAAGACAATCCATTGAAATGGTTGCAAGCCATGATCATAAGGAAGCCAAGAGCCAATCAATGGTTTCTACTAAGAAGAGTATTGCTATTGTCAAATGTTTAAAAGTTCAAGTGGAACATTATAACAAGTGAAAAGGGTCCACATGCATAGTAACAAGAAAGCTACAGAAGACTGGAGCAAGTTTAGTATAGACCCATGTATATACTACAGTGTTTAGAAAAACATTGCCAAAGTCCAGGCAGTGTAAGTTATCAAGAAATGACCACAGCTGATGCTTAGAAAGTCAGATTTTAATTAAAATCCTGTGGATTTGTGAAAAAAATTAATTATTGTTGCCATTGTTATCCTTACTAAATTTCCCTCTTTTCAAGCACAGCATAACCTTAAGTCTCTTGGTGAAATGCACATAACCCATTCAATTCACTATAATGCAGTTTCTCACTGAAAGCTTAAAAGTGTCAGAATTTATAAAGATTCAAGCCAATTCTCATTTGATTTTTTTCTCCAGAGCATGTTTGCTAATGCACAAATATTATTCATTAATGTGCTAAGCAGTGCTCACTAAAGCTGAGCTGTGGAATTACGTTAACTTCAGCAGAAAAGTCATCATTCTTCTCAGGCAAAGAATGCTGATGAAGAAAAGTCCTCCAAAGATTGTGATGGTGTAGAACAGTCCCAATAAATTTAACACATTTTACTGCTTCTGTTAGTGTGCATGGGAAAAAATTAAACCTGTATCTTTTCCATTAATCTATTTGAAAGGTTTTATCTCTAATGGAACTGGTGGAGAAGTTCAAGCATGAGTGTGCAGAATGGTTAGCTTTTAAATTCCTCTTATTTGTTTCTGTCACAAAGAAAGATGAAGTATTATTCAGTCTAAATTCCTTGGCAATACGGACATTGGTTTCATCACATGGTTTCATGCTCAGGAAATAAGCATTTCTTACTTTGTAAGAAGATAAAATACATTTCCTTTGTAAGAGGAACACAGAAGTTGTCAGTAGGGCTGATAAGCAGTTCCATGTCATTTACACCTATGCTGTCTTTACTCCTTCCTGCTCTCCCCATTTGAGAATGCTGTCTCAGGACTGCTGGCTTAAAACAGCTGGTTGTGCTCCAACCATCATATTCACATTCCCTGAAGCTGGGAGGAGAAAAAGAGAGGAGTGTAGTTTCTCGCATTTTAGTTTACAGTTTATTGAAATAAATTGTCTCAATTTGCAACATACAGCTAATACATTCACACAAAGCAAAGGCAACCTGTGACCATCATCCAGATTAAGATACAGAACATTATCAGCTCCATAGTAATCCCCCTCAGGCCCTTTCCTATCTCTCATGATAACCATTATTCTATGCTTTAACAGCATAGATTAATTTTGCCTGCTTTTAAGACATATACATGAAAGTATGGAGTATGCTTCTTTGTATCTGTTTTATTTTTCTCAATATTAAGTTTGTAAAATGTAGTCATTGTTGCTTCTGGTAATAGATTACTTCTCATTAACATATAGCAATACATTGTAAAAATATACCACAATTTATCCATCAGTTCTTTCATTGACTAACAATTGGGTGGTCATCACAATTGGTGCTGTTTATAAACATTATTTTATGTATCTTTTTGTGAATATATGCATGGAGATCTGTTGGGCATATAAGTAGCAGTAGGTAAGATAGTTTGTAACTGTTTTCATGATCAGCTTTAGGAGATATTACTAAACAGTTTCAAAGATGTTGTATAAATTACATCACTTCCATCAGTATATGGGAATTTTAGTTGTTTTACAGCCTCAACAACATGTATTCATGCCTATCTCTATTTATTTTATTATTATTATTATTATTATTATTATTATTATTTTGGTGACAGAGAGAGAGAGAGATAGAGAAAGGAATAGGTAGGGATAGACAGGCAGGAAGGGAGAGAGATGAGAAGCATCAATTCTTTTTTGTGGCTCCTTTATCTCCTTAGTTGTTCATTGATTGCTTTCCCACATGTGCCCCGACCTGGGGGCTACAGCAGAGTGACCCCTTGCTCAAGTCAGCAACCTTGGGCTCAAGCCAGTGACCTTTGGCTTCAAGCCTGAAAACTTGGGCTCAAACCAGCGACCATAAGGTCATGTCCAAGATCCCATGCTTAAGTCAGCTACCCTGTGCTTAAACTGGTGAGCTCCCGCTCAAGCCGGATAAGCCCATGTTCAAAGGGGCGTCCTTGGGGTTTTGATTTTGGGTCCTCCATGTCCCAGTCCAATGCTCTATCCACTGCACCACCACCTGGTCAGGTCATGCCTGTCTCTTTAATGTTTAGCAATAGGCATTGTACTCACTCTGGTTATAATTTATAGTTATCTGATGTCTAAGGATGAGCAGTTTTATATATTTAATAATCATTTGAATATCCTCTTTTGAAAAGTATTTGTTAGAGTGTTTGCCAGTTTTTAACATATTATGCTTTTCAATCTGTACAAGTGTCTATAGGTTTGTAAAAGTTCTTTAAATATTACTGGATATGAGTCCATTGTGTGGTATAAACATTGAATATATCCACTCCCACTCTATGGCTTGTATTTTTATTCTCATAATGTTTTCTTTTATGAACTAAGTTCTTAGTTGTAATTAAGTTGACTTGATCAATATTTTTCAAGATAGTTAGCTCTTTTTGTGCACCATTTAACATATCATTGTTTTCTCTACAAACATGATGTTACCCGTTTATATCTAGCTAATTATTTTATTATTTATATGTAGATTGTTATCTATCTGGAACTGACTTTTATCTATGGTATAAGGTAGGGGTCTACTTTTTTATTTTTTTCATGTGAAAATTCTAATGCCCAAACATCATTTATTGAAAGGCCATCCTTGTTCTATATAATGCAGTGTTATAAATGTAGTGATTTTGTTACAAAGCAAATAGCAATATCTGTGTGGATCTGTGTTATTTCTGGGGGATTATTTCCCCCTGTTATAAAAAATTTGTCAGTTTTATTTCTTGTGATGTTACAAATGATTTAAAATTAAATGTACTTTTTGTGGCTACAATGTCTCTAATGACTTTGCAATATTCTCATACTAATTTAATTGGATATTTGTACACATTATTATAATATTTATAAATAATCATAGTTTATATATCCTGTTCCAATTATTATTTGTTTTATATTCTACTTTTAACTTTTTATTTTTTTGTGTGTGTGACACAGACAGAGAGAGCCAGAGAGAGGGACAGATAGAGACAGACAGACAGGAAGGGAGAGAGATGAGAAGCATCAACTCTTTGTTGTGGCACCTTAGTTGTTCATTGATTGCTTCTCATATGTGTCTTGACCAGGGGGCTACAACGGCAGACCGAGTGACCCCTTGCTCAAGCCAGCGACCTTGGGTTCAAGCTGGTGAGCCTTGCTCAAATCAGATGAGCCTGCACTCAAACCGGTGACCTTAGGGTTTCGAAGCTGGGTCCTCCGCTTCTGAGTCTGATGCTCTATTCACTGTGCCACTGCCTGGTCAGGCTTAACTTTTTCTTATTGCATCAATGTAGGATCTCAAATTCAAGGTGAATAAAATTGTCGATATCCGGTATCCTTTATTTTTTCTTTATTTTAAGGAAAATGTTTCTGACCTCTTATCTTTATGTTTGAAGTTTTTTGTTGATTTTCCACAGGTTCTGTTAAACAGATTAAAGAATTTTATTTTAAGTTTAATTTGATAACAGTGGTTATTATGACTGGGTGTTTAAATGTATTAAAATAATTCTTTACATATTGAGATAATCACATGATTTTTCTACTTTAATAGGTTGTTGTGATAAATTACACTGCTTAATTTTCTACTATTAAACAAATTTAAAATATCTTAAATTATGTTGTCACTTTTATAAGTCTTCAATTTACTTCTGATTTGCCCTGCTCTTAAAGTGTAGCCTTTCAAACAGCTTAGGGTGTTCCTTTTTCTTTCTTTTCTTTTTGCTTCTTTCACATTATAATAAAGAAAAAGCTATTCTGTTTTCACAGTTTTCCATTTAACATCCTAGCTCATATATCTGCCAGCAGATGCCACAGGGAGAGTTCACCAAATGTTGAACTTATTTTCTGTTCTTCCCTTCTCACCAATGTCTCTGCTCCTCATTTCTTGGCTTCCATGGGAGACACAATTTTTAATTTTTGACTTCAAAAATGCCATGAAGTTGGCAAAAGCTCTGCTTTCCTTGTTTCCACCTGGGCTCTTATCTGTAACACACTGGCCAAGAAACATCAAATGCCCCAGAGAGAAAGTGGCTGACAATATATTGGCTTACTTTTCTGTGCTGATTCTCTCTCTGGGTTCTCCGTTCTCCAGTTCTAGTTGCCATGGCAGCTCACTTATATGCCACCAAGCTTTATTATATCTAATTCTGGTTTATCTCATGGCTACAGATGAAAATAATTGATCTGCTACCACATCTCCATTGTCATCCAAAGACCTCCTTGACACAGTGGTTCATTATTGATCTTCTAAACTGCTTTGTCTACTTTCCAAGATCTTCCATTATTTCTCACACATTGTCATCTTTTTCTAACAACTCTATATTTTCTTAAAGTAATTTTGCCCTTTTTTTGGCAGACATATGAGCTTTATTAATATTTTAAATTGAGATTAATTACACATAATATTTACCATTTTAACCATTCTTAATTGTACAGTTTTGTTGCATTAAGTACATTTACACTGTTGTTCCACCATTATGACCATCCACCTCCAGACTTTTTCATCTTTCTGAATGGATACTTTGTACTCATTAAAAACAAATTCCCAATCTCAACCCCCAGCCTCTGGCAACCATCCATTATCTTCTGTCTCTATGAATCTGACTACCCTAGGTACCTCATGTAAGTGGAATCAACAATATCTATCCTTTTGTGACTGACTTATTTCATTTAATATAACGTCTTCAAGGTAGTCTATGTCTGATGTATTTCCTAGGCTATTTTTAATCCTGCTCTATTAAGGTTTCAAAAACCATACTGCAAATTACATACTAAATACCCAAGTAATTTAATTACTTATCATATAATGTCAATAAAAATCAATTTTTGCATTGTAAATATACCTCACTAATCTTTCATGGATTATATAAAGAAAATTGATCTAAAGAATCTTTTATACAATGAATATTACTAGTATAGTAAAAATTATTAATTATAATATGACCAAAACCAATAGGTAAACTAAATTCCAGATTTCTTTTTATATTCTTGCTATTGACCTTTTTCTAGCAGTTTTCTGTGCTTCTTCATATGAAGTCACAGTTGCAAAAAACCTAAATGAAGTGATAACTGAGCATTTGAATTAAGCATACAGATAATTGCACCAGTGCAGCTAATTACGTTTAGTGTTGATGAATTAAATGGCCAATCTTGTTGATAAATGGACATATGCAAGTACAATTAGGCAGTTATGAATGAAGTAGTGTGCACAATACACTTTTTCAGATACATTGAATTATTTTCACAAGTAAGTATTATATGCAAACTAACTCCCTTCCTAGAAATAAAATTAAACTTAGAAAAGAATAGACTCTACTTACCTTTGGGTCAATATTCTATTACAGTTAAGAGTAATAAAATAATAGGTAATTAGGCAACATTTAAGTGTGAGATGAGATTGATTTGACACATAGATAGGTGATGTAGACACTGTTGTAAAGTACCCAATCCATAATTCCGTGGGTTGTTGTAGAGGTACATAGTGCAAATAAGTTTTTGAAAAGTTTTATTAAAGGAGGAAATTTATTAAATATGCCGGCCACATATGGCTGACACAGGGCAACAGACCCAAATTGTGCAGCCCAAAAAAATAGTTCAAGGGCTGTTTATACACTCTTAATTATACATGGGAGGGGAAAAAAACCTGACATCATGGCATAAGTTTATACCTTTTGTTTAGAGTTAGATACATTAATTACATGCTTTCAGGAGGGTAGGGGTGGTTTCCATGGGAACAAATGCCTGCAAATGATCCATTAGCACAAAAAGATTTAATTCTTTTCTCCCTACACCTGACTACTAGCCATTGACCCATTTCCCCATAGGTATGGAGGAAGGTCAAGGAATCCAAGCTTCCTTCTTCTTTCTGCATTTACAACACAATGCCATCTTGGTCTTATGCTAATTACACAAATATAAGAATTATTTTCAAAATCTCTCTTTGAACGCCTAGCCAAAACCAATAAAATGTATTTTTTTATATATTTTATTATTATTAATTTTAATGGGGTGACACCAATAAATCAGGGTAGCTCTCTAGGGAGAGGCAGAGTATGCACTAGTATTTTTCAATGATTCAAATTAGAAATTAGACCAATACCCATCTTTACCAATACCAGTGCTTCCTTCTGTGACTGTTTCATATTGATTGTTTTCATAAGCATGGATAACATTTCATTTTACTTACAAATCTAGGGAATGGTACAAAAATATTAAAAGTTTTCCCAAGGCTAAAGGCAGTATTAAAATTAAAACCAAGATTGTGAATCTGAAGTAAATCATGAAATACAACAACCAACTAGTTTTTAAAATTAGGTGGAAAAGAAACAAAGTGATAAAAATATATCTCACAATATAAACACAATGTCAAAAAATTAAAATTTGTTTTAAATAATTGTATTTTATTTTTTAATAAATTATTTTGTATCATGTTTCTATTTTAAACTACTAGAAGACTTACAAACTGTCTAGTTAAATAGATATCTTTATTTACTGATGGTCCTAGTAAAATATTTTTTAACACCTAAAAAGATGTGGATGCTCTGAGGAAAAGGAATACTGAAAGGAATGTGAAGAAAACAAGGAGAGGAGGTATGTTGTCATGGAAATGATAGAGCATGGCATTTTAAACAGAAAGAAGTGATAAAGGCAAATTCAGGAGAAATCACATATAATAAAGACTTAAGACACTCCCATTGGATTTTGAAATTTGAAGGCTCTTTATGCCTTTAATGACAGATAACTTTAGCACAGTCATGGGGAAAAAGCTGGAATTCAATGGATTAGAGAGTGAATTTGAGGCCCGGTGACAATGAGAATAGACTACTCTGTGACAAGTTTAGATGAAGAGCACAGAAGATACTTGGTTATTTGAGGACTTAGGCTCAAAAAAGGACAACTTTATAGTATGTTTACAAATTGACAAGAGAATAAGATCTAAAGCAAGACTTAAGAATGGGCACATGGCACTCCACATAGAAAAGGCTGGATTGCTTTAAAATAGGAAGAGACGACCTCTGAGATGGAGAAAAGGATGGCAAGGAGCAAAAATATAAACAAATATATGCTTTTCTGAGAGGGGCTTTGAATTTTAGAAGATGATAACTTCAATTTTCTCTCTGCTCATATAAAGGCAAAGAAATAGAGGATAAGAATGGATAAGAACAGTAATAAAAAGACATTAGAGAACAAGACATACAGTTATAGGGGTGTCAATCAGCTTTGTATGATTTCTTTCATCTGTGCTCAGCATCATTAACATTTTACTAAATCTTGAACAAGTGATGCTATTAATGCTTGCAAGTTTGTTTCTGTTTGTTTCTATAACTATGAGTAACATCCAGATCTTTTGCCTGGGAAAGTTTGCTAACCATTTAGTCTGGAGAGAGACCTAGAAATTCAAAGTCAGAAAATTAGCTTTATGTTCATTACTGAACAATTATTTTTAAAGTTATACCCCTCCCATCATATAAACTTAATTGGCTGTTTTCATCCTATGTGATATGAGCATAAAATGTCATAGATAAAAAGTAACTGAAAATTACTTAAATACATGCTGTATATGAATTTATCAATCACTTCTTTTTCTTGGTTGGAAGTGAGTGGGTGTGGTCTCACATGTACCTTCTATAAGACTAGACTTCATCAGTCATGAAAACAGCAATTCACTTTTACTTTTTGTCTTTCAATCTCTTTATTATGTTCATGTTATTTTTTTTGTGGGGGATAACAGAAAAACATTAAAAGTTATAGTCTTGGAAAGAAAAAAAGAGAGGCACTTAAAACTTAGAGAAATATCCACCCAAGATATATTTTAGTTCATGTTGAACATCAGATGCATTATTTTAAAAGAAATAAAATATTTTAAAAAAGTGAATTTAAAGACAAAACCCATTGTATGCACATAACTAGGGGTAAAAAATGTACTGACAAACCAATTTTTAAAAAATTTCTTTTCCCAATTGACAAGTAAAGTTAGCGGTAATTCTTGTAGAGCATGACAATATGTCCAGAAAAAAAAAAAAAATCTTGGACGCAGAGTTAGTAAGTGGGGATTTGAAACTCAGATCTGACATTTATTAAATTTTTATTTGAGGTAAGTCATTGAAACTTTGTGAGTTAAATTTCCTAATTGTAAAATGAAGATAAGGCTTATTATACAGGAAAATTGTGTGAAAAAAATAATCACATCAAATTTCTGAAAGAGTGTAGTATAATATAAAGCACTCTAAGATATTGTTGTTGTTTTGAGGAACCCTGAAAGAAAATTCAATCTATAATCATTTTAATCATTTTGTTTACATACATTTCTGCAAGTGTTGAGGCATTGGGTCCCAGATTATAGAAAATTCAGTATAGATAGATCAAGCCGTGTGAGGCATAATATTTTGAGTTTTCATTATACAAAAAACAAAAGAATAAAAAATAAAAAATAAATCATAGATCTATAGACCTATCACTTAAGAACAATGGGGCTTTTCTTCTCAATCTTTCTTCCCATTTCTTATATTTTTAATATATTGATCACCTCTTTTGTTAACTCTACAAGTAGAATATTTTTCTGTGTTACGCACCCTTCATTGTCATAAGTTTAAATGGGTCCATTGTGTAGACTTATCATTATTACTGATCATTTAGTGTATTTTCAGTGTTTTACTATTATGTGTAATATACATAAATCTTTGATGTAATTAACATTTTTTTAACTCCCAGGGCACTGTTTTATTACTAGAAAGGTTTACATGCTATTTTCTTTTCATCTCAAATCTTAATTTCATTTGTATTCTTTCGAAGATAGTGTCATCTTTTTTTAAAAAAAAATCAGTAGAATAAGTAATATATCATAATAAATGGCATTAATTTCAAGAAAACTTTATTCTTTATAGGAGTTTAGACTTGATTTTTTACCTTTGAGATCCTCCTGGTTACCAAGCATAGATTTTCAGAGTTGGCTCCTAATATGTGTAAGAATGAATTGTTTATCAGTTTGAAAGTCTAGTTTACTCTCCAAGCTGGAAATGTTGGTCTTTTCCAATGGCTTTGTAGAGAAATCGTGTCATGCAGTGTCTATAATTTTCATTTGTATGAGGAAGATCATTTCAAGGCTAGTTGAACAAATGATAATATAAACAGAGGACATCCACAAATTAGATAAACATATAGGCTTTTATTGATGAAAATAATTTGTTCTTGGAGAGAACATCTAACACCTGTGACTCATATTCTTATAGCAGAGTGACATTTGGGATTGGAGTCAGATCTGACCTGGCACATTTCTGATGGATAACGTCTTTTAAACAAATGGGTAAAAATTATTTATTAATACAGAAATTTAGTAAATTATTTACCTCAAGTCACATTTACTTAGTTATATCATTCATTCCTAAATATGTTATCTTTTTATGAACAATGAGAATAGGAATTCTCATTTTTGCTAAAATTTGTCTTAATTTATAGACAGTTCTCTTATCATTTTAAATAACTGCAATCAGGAGTGTTTCATTACAGTAGGACCCAAGAGCTGAAATATAAATTTGATATGACATCTTAACACTTACTTAAGAATAGTCTGTAATTCTCAATATGCTAAATAAGTGATATAATATTATTTATATTGGGAACAATTTGAGGAAAGAAACTATTTCTCATGTGCATCCTCCAAAACCCAGTGCTAATATCATAAACAGAATCTTGGTATTGCTTCCTAGTGGGTGGATGGACAGATGGATGGATGGATGGGTAGATGGATGGATGGATGGATGGATGGATGGATGGATGGATGGATGCATGCATGCATGCATAACAAGAACAAGCACTCCCCTTATCTCTAGCTATTGCCAAACTTATTCTATTATTTATTTAGTACCTGAGCTTCCTCGAATTCTGAAATCTTAATAATAAATGGATCATTCTTTAATTTGTTTTTTAATTAAGTCAATGTTTTAAAAATCTGCCATTTGCTTAACATAGCAGATGGGCTTAACACAGCAACACTGCAAAAGTTCAAATGCTGCTCTAAGACTGTAATGTAATAGAGACATGACATGTGCCATTGAAGTCTTATAGAGTGCTAACAAAATACTTATGATGAAAGCCAAATTTGAATGGGGATGGCGGGAAAGACAGATAGAGACAGAGATAGGAAGATAGAAAATGACTTTGGTAAGCATAAATTATTAAATAATTTTTTATAAGTATTTTCTTTCTTTTTTCTCTTTTTTGTTCAATCAGTTCATTCCCTACCCCGCCCTCTCCTCCAAAGCTGTCAGCCTGCTCTCTATTTATGAATATGTCTCTATTTTGTTTGTTAGCTAGTAGTTAGCTAATGAGTAGTTAATCATTAGATTTTACATATAAGTGAAATCATGTGGTATTTCTCTTTCTGTGACTGGCTTATTTTACTTAGTGTAATGCTCTCCATGTCTATCCATGCTGTTGTAATATGCACCCTTATGTTCATTGCAACATTATTTACAATAGCCAAGTTTGGGGAAGCAGCCCAAGTGTCCATCAGCAGGTGAGTGGATAAAACAACTGTAATACATTTATACAATGAAATACTTCTTGGCTGTCAATTATTTCTTTGAACAAAGATTATTTAGGGTGTCAGTTATGTGTCAGTCACTATCAATAGACTTCAGAGGAGCAGTAATGAACAAGAAAGACACAGTTGCTAGCCTTGCAGACCTCACCATTTAAAGAGAAAAATTTGAACTCTAGTTGAACTAAAAGGTTTGTTCAAGCAAGTGAGGCAAGGAATGAAAAGCTTGAGGAGATAAAACTCTCAAATTCCTAAAATAAATGGACAATGATTAATATAATTGATAATGCAGAGATCAATTTTTTCAATCTCTTCAACAAAAACCTAACTAACCAGAAATAAATCAGTCTTGAGCAAAGTTAATTGACCATTTGAGCCTGACATTTTCTCAATACTGTCTTTTTAACCTTTTATGAAGTGACTTTATTTTGTAGATGAGAAAAATTAAATTAAGAAATATAAGAAATTTTACCAAAATCACACTGCCAGTATCTGGTTAAGTAGGGATTCAAAATGAGAATGCAGGTTTTGATCTTTTTTGACCACTTTTACTTTTAACAAACTTCTTAAAGCAAGCTGAAAAGAGAATAGAAGGTGCTAAAAGTTGTGTCCTAACTAGGGTCTTGACTTCAAAATAAAACTGCAATGAAATAAAGCAATGAAAATTAGAGTTCCAGAAGATATATAGTTAAATACATATATAGCTTTAAAATGTGTCCATTGCTTCTTTTAATATACATGCCAACCTAGTTTCCACAGTGAAATCCTCTCAGTTCCCTCTTAAACATCCCTATTCTTATTATAACTTAGTATACACCTTGTGCTTACTATAATTTATAGGTACCCATAGTTTCAGGAAATGAACGATCTCTAATAATACTGTATATATAAGACACAAGGCTACTAAAATTTTCAAATCAGAGGAATGACATTCATTCAGGTTTACATGGGAAAAGTGACCAATTATAGATTTATTTATGCAAGTTTAAACAGTGTGAATAATATAAATGCTAACATATTGCCTTTAATATCACAGTCATAATCAATGCGTACAGTAGAACCGGAAGAGAAAAATAAATAAAGCACATTTGAACATTATGAAGAAATATCTCTGCTGGTTTATGCTAGGAGAAAGTCAGTAAAAGTTCAAACTATAATGTGCTACTAAATCCCAATTACTCTTTGTGGTATTATTAAAACTATTATGTAACTTCATTTATTTGAGAAAACATATTGATTACTCTTCTTTTTTTATATTTTATTATTATTAATTTTAATGGGGTGACACCAATAAATCAGGGTACACATGTACAATGAAAACATCTCCAGGTTATCTTATCATTCAATTGTGTTGCATACCCGTCACCCAAAGTCAAATTGACCTCTGTCACCTTCTATCTAGCTTTCCCTGTGTCCCTCTCCCCCTCCCTTCCTCCCCCCACCGCGTAACCACCACTCCCTTGTCCATGTCTCCTAGTCTCACTATTATGTCCCACCTATATATGAAATCATGCTGTTCTCAGTTTTTCTTTTTTCCTGATTTACTTATTTCACTCAGTATAATGTTATCAAGGTCCATCCATTTTGTTATAAATAATCCGATGTCATCATTTCTTATGGCTGAGTAGTATTCCATAGATTATATGTACGAAAGCTTTTGAATCCACTCGTCTTCTGATAGACACTTGGGCTGTTTCCAGATCTTCGCTATTGAGAACAATGCTGCCATGAACAAGGGGGTGCATTTCATCTTTTTGAACAGTGCTATGGTGTTCTTAGGGTATATTCCTATAAGTGGGATAGCTGGGTCAAAAGGCAGTTCGATTTTTAATTTTTTGAGGAATCTCAAACTGTTTTCACAGTGGCTGCACCAGTCTGCATTCCCACCAGCAGAGCAGAAGAGGTCCCTTTTCTCCACATCCTCGCCAGCACGTATTCTGTGTTTTTGCTGATGAGTGCCATTCTGACTAGTGTGAGGTGATATCTCATTGTGGTTTTAATTTGCATTTCTCTAATGATTAGTGATGTTGAGCATTTTTTCATATGCCTATTGGCCATCTGTATGTCCTCCTTGGAGAAATTTCTATTCATTTTTTTGCCCATGTTTTGATTGGATTGTTTGTCTTCCTGGTGTTTAGTTTTATAACTTCTTTATAAATTATAGTTATTAACCCTTTATCAGATATGCTGTCGAATATGTTCTCCCATTGTGTGGTTTGTCTTTTTATTCTGTTCTTATTGTCTTTAGCTGTGCAAAAACTTTTTAGTTTGATATAGTCCCATTTGTTTATCTTGCCTTTTATTTCATTTGCCCGTGGATATAAATCGGCAAATATATTGCTGCAACAAATGTCGGAGAGCTTGCTGCCTATGTTTTCTTCTAAGATGCTTATGGTTTCACGGCTTACATTTAAGTCTTTTATCCATTTTGAGTTTGTTTTTGTGAATGGTGTAAGTTGGTGGTCTAGTTTCATTTTTTTGCAGGTAGATGTCCAATTTTCCCATCACCATTTGTTAAAGAGGCTGTCTTTACTCCATTGTATATTGTTTCTTCCTTTGTCAAATATCAGTTGTCCATAAAGCTGTGGGTTCATTTCTGGGTCCTCTGTTTTGTTCCATTGATCTATGTGCCTGTTCTTATGCCAGTACCAGGCTGTCTTGAGTATAATGGCCTTGTAGTAAATCTTGGTATCTGGAAGAGTGATACCTCCTGCTTTATTTTTTCTTTTTAAGATTGTTGAGGCTATTCGTGTTCTTTTTTTGGTTCCATATAAATTTTTAGAATATGTGTTCCTTATCTTTGAAGTATGTCATTGGTATTTTAATTGGTATTGCATTGAATTTATGAATTACTTTGGGTAATATAGACATTTTAATGATGTTTATTCTCCCTAGCCATGAGCACGGTATATGCTTCCCCTTGTTTGTATCTTTCTTGATTTCTTTTATCAATGTGTTTTAATTTTCCAAGTACAAATCCTTAACCTCCTTGGTTAAATTTACTCCTAGGTACTTTATTTTTTTGGTTGCAATAGTGAAGGGGATTGTTTCCTTCATTTCTTTTGCTGACAGTTCATTGTTGGTATATACAAATGCCTCTGATTTCTGCATATTAATTTTATATCATGTTACCTTGCTGAATTCATTTCTCAGGTCCAGTAGTTTTTTGACTGAGACTTTAGGGTTTTCTATATACAATATCATATCATCTGCAAATAGTGACAGTTTTACTTCTTCTTTTCCAATTTGGATGCCTTTTATTTCTTCTTCTTGTCTGATTGCTGTAGCAGGGACTTCCAGAACTATGTTCAATAAGAGTGGTGAAAGGGGGCACCCCTTCCTGGTTCCTGATCTTAAGGGGATTGCTTTTAATTTTTGCCCATTTATTATGATGTTTGCTGTGCGTTTGTCATAGATAGCCTTTATCATGTTAAAGAATGTTCCCTGTATTCCCACTTTACTGAGAGTTTTGAGCATGAATGGATGCTGGATTTTATCAAATGCCTTTTCTGCATCTATTGAAATTATCATGTGATTTTTGTCCTTCCTTTTGTTTATGTGATGAATTACATTGATTGATTTGCGAATATTAAACCAGTCTTGCCTCTCCAGAATAAATCCCACTTTATCATGGTGTATGATTTTTTTCATATATTTCTGAATCCGGTTGGCTAATATTTTGTTGAGAATTTTAGCGTCTAAATTCATCAGGGATATAGGCCTATAATTTTCTTTCTTTGTGTTGTCTTTGCCCGGTTTGGGGATCAGAATTATGCTCGCCTCATAAAAGGAGTTTGGAAGTGTTCCTTCCTCTTGAATTTTTTGAAATAGATTGAGGAGGATAGGAGTTAGTTCTTCTTTGAATTTTTGATAGAATTCACTTGTGAAGCCATCAGTCCCAGGACTTTTCTTTTATGGGAGTTTTTTGATAACTGTTTTGATCTTATTTGTTGTAATTGGTCTGTTTATGTGTTCTGATTCTTCCAGATTGATTTTTGGAAGGTATATGATTTAAGAAATTGGTCCATTTCACCAAGATTGTCTAATTTTTTGGCATATAGTTCTTCATAGTATTTTCTTACAATGCTTTGTATTTCTGCTATGTCAGTTGTTATTTCTCCACTGTCCTTTCTAATTTTATTTATTTGAGTTCTCTCTCTTTTTCTCTTGGTGAGTCTAAAGGTTCATCAATCTTGTTTACCTTTTCAAAGAACCAGCTTCGGGTTTCATTGATCCTCTGTATTGTTTCCTTAGCCTCTATGTCATTTATTTCTGCTCTGATCTTTATTATTTCCTTCCTTCTACTGGTCCTGGGTTTTATTTGCTGTTGTTTTTCTAGTTCTTTTAGATGCAGGGTCACGTTGCTTATTTGAGCTTTTTCTAGCTTCTTTTGATATGCCTGTAGTGCAATGAACTTCCCTCTCAGAACTGCTTTTGCTGTGTCCCATAAATTTTGAGTTGATGTATGCTCATTATCATTTGTTTCTAGAAACTTTTTTATTTCTTCTTTGATCTCATTGTTAATCCATTCATTATTTAATATCATGCTATTTAGTTTCCAAGTGTTTGAGTATTTTTCAGTTTTTCTTTTGTGTTAAATTTCTAGTTTCATGGCATTGTGATCAGAGAAAATGCTTGATATGATTTCAATCTTCTTAAATTTATTGAGACTATTTATGTGTCCTAACTTGTGGTCTATCCTGGAAAACGTACCATGAGCACTTGAGAAGAATGTATATTCTACTGCTTTAGGGTGTAAAGTTTTGAAGATATCTATTAAATCAAGTTGATCTAGTGTATCCTTTAAATCTGTTGTTTCTTTATTCATTTTCTTTCTTGAGGATCTATCCAGTGTTGTTAGAGGGGTATAGAAATTCCCTACTGTGATAGTATTGCTGTTAATCTCACCCTTTATATTCATCAAAGTCTGCTTTATGTATGTCAGGGCTCCTATATTTGGTGTGTAGATATTTATAATAGTTATATCTTCCTGTTGAATTGTTCCCTTTATCATTATGTAGTATCCTTCTTTATCTCTTACTACAGCCTTTGTTTTAAAGTCCATTTTCTCAGATATAAGTACTGCTACTCTGGCTTTTTTTTCATTTCCATTTGCATGAAATATTTTTTTCCATCTTTTTACCTTCAGTCTATATGCATCTTTTGTTTTAAGATGTGTCTCTTGTAGACAGCATATGTATAGGTCCTGTTTCTTTATCCATGCAGCTAACCTATGTCTTTTGATTGGATCATTTAGTCCATTTACATTTAAGGTTATTATTGATATGTAGTTGTTTATTGCCATTTTATTCTTTAAAGCTGTATTCTTCTTTTGCTCTATTCTTTCCTCCCTTTAAACTGTTCACAACAGGCCCCTTAGTATCTCTTGCAGAATTGGTTTGGTTTTAATGAATTCCTTGAGGCTTTCTTTTTCTGGGAAGCTTTTTATTTCTCCTTCAATTTTAAATGTTAGCCTCGCTGCATAGTCTTGGTTGTAGGTTCTTGTTCTGCATTACTTTGATTATATCTTGCCGTTTCCTTCTGGTCTCAAGTGTTTCTGTTGAGAAGTCCGATGTCATCCTTATGGGGGCTCCTTTGTAGGTGATAGCCTTTTTTTCTCTAGCAGCTTTAAAAATTTTTTTTTACCTATTAGCTTTGGTATTTTAATAATGATGTGTCTTGCTGTAGATCTTTATGTCTTCTCTTTAATGGAGTTCTGTGTGCTTCTTGAACATGTCGGGTGTTTCCCAGCCTTTATTTAGGGAAGTTTTCTGCTATGATTTGATTGAACAAAATTTCCATTTTCTGTCCTCTATCCTCTTCTTCAGGCACCTCTATGATGCGAATGTTGTTTCTCTTCAGGTTGTCACAGAGCTCCCTTAGAGTTTCCTCACATTTTTTGAGTCTCTTTTCCTTTTTTTTCTCTGCTTCTGTGCCTTTGTTTATTGTGTCCTCTAACTTGCTGATTCGATCCTCAGCGTGATTCATCCTGCTTTTAATTCCTTCCATTGTGGTCTTCAGTTCTGTTACTGTATTTGTCACTTCTGTTTGATTCTTTTTTATTATTTCAATTTTGTTTTTTATACTTATTATCTCTTTATTTAGGTGTTCATAATGACTATCCATTCTTTCTTTAATTTCTTTGAACATCCTAACTATCATTATTCTAAATTCTGCTTCTGGTAATTTGGTTATATCTGGTTCATTCAGGTCCTTCTCTGGTGATTTCTCTTGATTTGTTTGGTTTGTATTCCTCTGCCTTCCCATTTTGTCTGTGTATAAGCAAGTTGTGGCAACTGGAGTCCAGTAAGTGTTGCCTTTGTGTTTTTTAGGTGTGGTCTGTCTGCATGCCCGCCACCCCCTCTGCTGCTGCGTAGAGCGGTTGGGTATGGGCATGGCCAGCGCCGGCCTTCTGTGGCTTTTGCTGTGATTTCTGCCTTCCCTCCGCAGGTGGGGCTGTCACTCAAGCCACAAGCCTCAGCACCAAGGGTAGAGGTTAGCACCTTTTTTGAGCTGCAGACCCAGCCTGTTTCCGGACTTCCGCCCAGAACCCGCAGTCAGAGCCTGCTTGCCACAGTTTCACGGGTTGTGCGGGGCTTTTGACGTGCTCTCAGCTCTGAGCCTTTGCCCGTCAGAGCTTTAGTCCCGCCCTCGAGGCCAGGGCCCTTCTGCGCAGGGTCGCAAACCAAGGTTTATTTGGCCAGGCTTGTTTGCTGGCTTCCGCTCAGCTGCTAGCTTCCGCTCATCCCGGACTCTACCCCGCCCCTGCGTTCGGAGCCTGCTCGTGCACGTAGGATGGCAAACAGCGGTTTCTCCTGCCAGTCAGGGCTGGTAGCATGAGCTCAGCCGCGAGCCCCTGCCCGATCCTCGTCCTAGCCCCGTTCCCGTGGTCAGGGCCGGCTTGCGTAGGGTCGCAGAACTGATCTCTGCCCGTTCCTGGCCTCCCGCTTTGTCCCCTCAGGTCGATTACAGGCGGGCCCACAGCTTCCGGACTGCTTTTGCGCGTTCCTTCCTCCCCTGCTGGGCTAGACCAAGCTCACACCGGCTTGGCCTCTGCCCACACTGACAGAACCACGTTTCAGCATCCTGCCGCCTCCATACCCTTCAGCAACCCTCAACAGAGTAGGAAGGACCCTAATACTCCACACTGTAGGCCTGGGAGCTCCCTCACTTGTTTCACAGCTCAAAACTGTCCAAATGCCTCTTCTACGCTCTGGGACTGCAGGCTGGGGCCTGGTTCCTGGGACCCAGGTCCCTCCCTCTTCGCCAAACTCTCCTCCCGCCACGCGGGCTGCCGTTTGCTCCCAGGAGCTGGGCAGCCCTCTTTGCGTTTTTGCTATTCCTACCAGTCTCGATGTGGCTTCTTCCGTGTTTTTTTGGTTGAAGAGTCCACCCAGTCCAGTCCAAAGTTGGTTTATCCAGATGATTGTTCTTAAAATTGAGCTGTAATTCACTTTGGTTCTGGGAGTTGGAAGCTGGTACATCCACCTACTCCGTCACCATCTTGCTCCTTATTTAATATCTTAATTCAGTTCTTTTCCCACATAATAGTCAGATGATCTTTGCCAAATCTTTATCAGATGGTATCACTCACTGAGCTCTACACCTCCAGACCCAGCCCTGCACCTCATGTCCACCAACTTACTTCCTCTTCCCCTGCGCCTTGTCTGGACTGATTACTCTTCTTGACTCTGGTACTCACCTAGTGGAGTAGATATAGAATAGACTTTGCAGGATAGCAATTATTTCAAGGTTTTTGTTTAAGGTATTTTCCCTTCACAAATTGACCCCTTAATTAATTATCCAGAGTTATTTGGAGATTCAAAATCACTGCAGTTCAGGAAGAGTGTTGAACCCAACCATCAGTCCTTTACAATGGGTCTTACATTTTAGTTTTCATTAATGCCAGCAGTTAGGGTTTCTTTCAGATGAATATTTGGCATACGCTTTGTTAATAAAAGCAGCATTTGTTTTAACATGGTTTCTTTTAATCCTTATCTGATTGAAAACAAAATTAATGTTCCTAGTGAATATCTATGCCCCAACCTCAGCATAGAAGTTCAAACACAGAATAGCTATACATTGGCCGAAGCCCAAGGCTGAAACAGAAGGAGATGTCAAAGGTCTGATGACAACAGTCAAGGTTTTCGGCTTATCTATGAAGAAAAATTAACACATGGGCTTTAAGTGAAAAATATCCCATCCTCATGCAAAATGCAGCAACATTAATTACAAGAGTAAAGTCTATTCATATCTTATTTTAGAAGAAGGTGGGCTATTTTTCATTCTGGATGCACTGATTGTTATTCAATAAACCTTGCTAGATTTTGCCCTAACTGCATTTATCAACTGTGAGAGTTGTTCAGAAAATAAGTTTATAAGGTTAATTACCAGCATATTATGCAGAATGCAGAAAACTTGGTGGTGGTTTTATATGATGCTGGCATGAGAGGGATCATTTCTCAGAGCTCAGCTCTGATTCTTTGTGACATGGTGTTTTTTTTAATTACGAATGTTTGTTCTCCTGTACGTGTGCTCCAGTTGCAAGCCAGAATTTTATTTATGTTAACTCATATTTTTCAACCGCAATAATCAAGATCAGTTAACTTATTCTGTGAAAAAAAATGCTAATACATTTTATAAATTTAAATTGCTATTTAGAAAGGAGCTTTTCTATCAATAAAAGTAGACTTCAGTTTTAAAAGAAAATGTATATAATATGTTTGTTTGTGTGTGTGTGTGTGTGTGTGTGTGTGTGTGTATGTATGTATGTGTGTGTGGTTATGTGCCAATGGCAGACTTAACAGCATTGACTTTGTTGACTGTGGCTTTCAGTTTTCATTCTGATACTTAAATGTAATTTGTGCTTTAAATATTTGTTTGAGGTATGTGACTAACAGTCTATCTACTTCCTGAGATTCATTATTGAATGACTTGCAGCATCTCTTGAAGAAAACAGCATGTATGACTAGAAGACTCTGAACAGAAGCATATGTACACTTAACAGTTTCTATGTGCACATAGTTAACATTTGATGTTCAATTTTCCTTCTGTTCATTAAACCTAAGATAAGTCTTTGTGAGATTACTAAAAATCCATTTCTACAAGCAAGTTTCTTTTGTTTTGTCTTATTTAGAAATTATTTTCACAAATATAGAGGAGAAAGGGAGGTTTCTTTTTGTCATTTTTATAATCCCAAGAAAAGAAGGGGAAATTTTAGGTAGCTAAGATCCCTAAAGCCTCGGACAACAGGTCTCTACCTACTTCTCCAACTCGTCGGCTATTCTTCCCTTGGCTATATTCCTGCCTTAGCAATCATCTTTCTGCTGCTCAAACATTCTAATATTTTACTTTATTTATTCTTGACACACTTTCTGCCTGAAATAATTTTCCCTCAAATCTTGCATTGACAGCCCTCGGTCGTTATTCAAGTTCCATTTCAAATGGCCTCTTTCCAGAGAGCTGTCCTGATAATCTAGTCTACAGCACCCTACTTCCTACTGCCAGCCACTCTCTCTGACCCTCCTCACTGGTTCCCTGACACTTATAAGTAAGTATCAGATTGTGTCTGGTTACATTTCTGTTTTCCTTGCTTATGACTTCAAAATGTATCCATATTGTGAGTATTAATATTTTGTTTCTTTTTATAGTTGCATAGTATGGACATAAATCAATTTATATGGATGAACAAGTCTAGGGACATCTGGGTAATTTACAGTTTGATGCTATAATGGTAGTTTATGCTTAATAGTATTATGAGTATTTGTGTTCAAGTTTATCAGTAAACAAATATTGGGGGGAACATATAATGTCAATTTTCTTGGATAAATAGCAAAGAAAGAGGTTGCAATGTCCTATAATAAATGTATGTTTAGCTAGCTAAAATACTGAAATATCTGGTTTCTAAAGAAATGGTAGCATTTTGCATTCTGACCAGTAATGAATACGAATTTAAATTACTCTATATCTATCAACACTTGATATTATTTATTTATTTATTTAGCTATCTATCTTTTTATTTTTTTCAGAGAGAGAGGGAATAAGAGGATGAAAAAGGCGAGAAGCATCAACCGTAGTTGCTTTCGCTTTAGTTGTATGTTGAGCTTTTGTATTTGCCTTGACTAGAGCTGTGCCAGTGTTCCCTTGCTCTAGCCAGTTGTCTTTGGGCTCAAGCTGGCAAACTTTAGGATCCTGTGGATGATCCTCTGCTCACACCAGCAGCCCTGCACTGACAAGCCCACACTCAGACCCAGTGATCTCGGGATTTCCAACCAGCGACCTCATTCAGGTCAATATGCTTTCCACTGTGCCACCACCAGTCAGGGTACACTTGGGTTTTTTTTATTTATTTATTTTTTACAGGGACAGATAGAGAGTCAAAGAGAGGGATAGATAGGGACAGACAGACAGGAATGGAGAGAGATGAGAAGCATCAATCATCAGTTTTTTGTTGCGACACCTTAGTTGTTCATTGATTGCTTTCTCACATGTGCCTTGACCGTGGGCCTTCAGCAGACCGAATAAACCCCTTGCTGGAGCCAGTGACCTTGGGTCCATCTGGCTCATCTGGCTTAAACTTTTTCAACCTGGGTGCTCCGCATCCGAGTTCAATGCTAACGCTACTGCCTGGTCAGGCTACACTTGGTATGTTTAAACTCAGTCATTCTAATAGATGTGTAATGCTTTTTATTGTGGTTTACTATGCATTTCTCTAATAAAAACTGATGTCTAGCATGTGTTTATATCCTATTTGCTATTCATATATCTTTGTGAAATGTGTTCAACTTTTCCTTGTTTTTCTTTTCTTTTATTTAGTTATCCTTTTAATATTATATTGTAAGTGTTCTTAATGAACTCTAAATACAGTCTTCTCATTTAGTTATATGATTTTATACATTTTCTCCAAGTCTGTGACTTGTATTTTGATTTTTTTAACTATGTCTTTCAAAGGGATTTAAGTAAGATGAATGACATTTTATTATTTTGTGTTTTACATTTTTTACATTTTGCATCTTGTTTAACATGTTTGTTTATTTATTTATTTATTTATTTATTTATTTATTTATTTTGGCAGAGACAGGGAGAGTCAGAGAGAGGGACAGATAGGGACAGATAGACAGGAAGGGAGAGAGATGAGAAACATCTATTCTTTGTTGCGGTTCCTTAGTTGTTCATTGGTTGCTTTCTCATATGTGCCTTGACCGGGGGGGCTACAGCAGACTGAGTGACCCCTGCTCAAGCCAGCGACTTTGGGCTCTAGCTGGTGAGCCTTGCTCAAACCAGATGAGCCCACGCTCAAGCTGGCAACCTTAGGGTCTTGAACCTGGGTCGTCCATGTCCCAGTCTGACGCTCTATCCACTGCGGCATTGCCTGGTCAGGCTAACATTTATTTTTAATTCAACATCTTCAGACTGTCCTAGTAATGCTTTCTTACTAGGTGTTTAATAGCTTTAGAATTTTTTATTTAGGTTTATGCTCAATTTCAGGTATTTTTTTGTATGGTGTGAAGCATGTGTCAGAGTTCATTTTCTTATAGATGTTCAGTTATTTTAACACCATTTATTAATATAAATATACATTTCCCATTTGTATTATACTGTATTACCTTATACCTTTGTCAAAACTCATTTGGTCATTTCAGTGTGAGTCTATTTCTGGCCACTTCATTTTGTTCTATTGATTTTAATGCCAATCATATGTGAAAATCAGTAGCTTTATAGTAAGTTTGAAATCAAATAGTATAAATCTCCCAATCTTTTTGATTTTCAAGAATGCTATAAATACATTACTTAATTTAATCCTAACAACACACTATGATGTATTTTTTACTGTTTTTTTTTTACCATTTTACAGATTAAAAGAACTAAAGCAGAGAACACATATTTAAATGGAAGAACCACATTTAAACATTGACAGTCTGACTCCAAACTCCACACTTCCAATCATTTTGCAGCTTTGTCTCTTTGCACACAAACAATATGATTTTGGAGCTGTGTATGGACATCAAAGGCTGCAAGACAATGCAAAGACAATGGTCTTTATCTGTAATAAATAAGTGTGAGGATGACATTGCCACCATAGAGAAAATGCAAATTTCCTTAATAATTTCAATGGATTTAACTTAACATTAGTGTTCACTTTTCATGTTCTGTTAAGCCTTGGTTAAGATGGGTCTAAATCCTTAATTATATTGCCATGTATGCAGTGTTTTACATTTTTGCTCAGTACTTATGACTTACATCTCCAATATGTTTTCACTACTACAAATTTATATAATCATGTTGCTTTATGTATTTACTTAATGCAAGTATCAAAATTTTATCATGAGATAACTGTTTTGACAATATAAGAATCAGAAAATAGTAGCCATAAACCTGGTAGAAGAAGAGAGATAAATTTCAATTCTAAAAGTTCAGGGGAATTACTGTTTTATTTTATAATTATGGTGTGAAGAAATATATTCTAAATGCCTAAAATATGGGGTAACTGGTTCTGCCTGGACTGTCAAACAATATATTGTATATTGGTAGGGAATGGCATTTGGAGAATATGGCAACGTCAAAGTGTAAAATTCCATGTGCCAAAAGCAGTGATATACATGAGTAATCACTTGATAAGGGTAAAGGTATTAGAAATATTTTCTCTAGAGTCCATAATTAATTTATAGCTACATTATCTGAGAAGTTACCAAAGTCAAAAAAGAAAATAAGAAATATTGCAGTTGATAACATGCCGCTATAGATAAAATCTTGCAAAACTCTCTTTTCAATATTTGAACTAATTCCTAAAAAATTAATAGAAAAATCATTAGTTAATAAGGGAAATGAGGATTTTAGTCATGTGCTAAAATGCAAACCCAAGAAAAAATGTTTGTTTATTCTAGGCATGGTGCCAACTTAAATGTCACCTTCTGACATATATGTACAGAGGCAAGACTGAAGATGAACCAGGAGTGAAGTGTTACAATGATTCTAACCCATGTAGGTAGTGTTCTGAGCCTATTATTAACAGTGCCACTGTATATTTGTGATGTAGAATCATTATGAACAGATATTTGAATTTTTCAGATCATGATTCATTTTATAAACATTTAAAAAAAACTCAAAGTAACTTTTGAAGTAACACTTCTTTATTTTTATACTTACTTTACTGTCAATAGGGTAAAGCTTATTTGAGTAATAAGATTAGAGAAAGGGAGTGGATAATTTTCTTAGTCCTGTGTTTTGCAATGTATGTAGATCCGTATGGCCCCAGAAATCTCCATCTTTCCCACAGAAAGATTGTTTCTATAATATATTTATGAGTTCCAGATTTGGTATGTGAGGAGACTGTGACCTTCAAAATAGCAAGGCAGACCACCATAGGATAAATGGTCATATATTTTTTAAACCAAGCATCTTTAATCTTGAGTAAAAAACATGGTGTGAATTAGATCATACATCTGTTCTCTGAATATAATTATTACTGGCTCTAGTTAATATTGCCTGAGTCCCAAATACAGACCTATGAAGATCTACAACTTCAGCATGAGCTAAAAACCTTTCTAATGGTATAGCCAATGTTCTGAATAAGAAAACAGTAGACAGCTTAACTCTTTCTGCTCTGTATGATGCAATTTAATAAATATCTTTTCTGTGAAATGATCTGGTGTGTGTGTGTGTGTGTGTGTGTGTGTGTGTGTCAAAATCATGAGTTGAAAAATAAAGGAAAGGATAAAAAAACATTCAACTGGTTGATGTCCTTACACAATACCGGGCTATTATTTTGACTGATGTTGGCATTCAATTTCCTGAGATGACTATCTGTTGTGGCATTGCCTAGACATATCTTAAAGAGGGCTTTCAAGTCTCAAAATACAAATATCCAGAAAAAAATATGTATCTCCACTAAAGATAGAAGGCTCAAACTCTGAGATAAGATATTTTTGCATCTTGGAAACAAGCCATTTTCAACTCCAGGGTATCAATAGAGTTAAGTTAGAAAACTAAAAAAGGGTCAGGAACATCTGATTGTTTAATGATGGTATCATCATTCATCTTTCTTATGACTTTAAATATAATATTACATTTGCATTGTATGTGGCCTCTAGTAAGAAAAAAAAGTGACCACCCATTTTTTTTTTTTTTTTGGTTTTTTTCTTTTGTAACTGAGAAGTTACAAAGTTCTTTCCTTCGTAACTAATAAAAGCTAGAAAGATATATAGTTACCTAGGAAGAAAGAAAAATCCTCATCCAGTTTATCCAGTACTGATTTTGGCCACGATTGTTTAATCAGGGAAGAAAAAGGCCTGTGAGCACTGCTGTGTAGAGATAGAACTGGTATAAAAGAGGAGAAGCAGAATGAATTAGAAAGGTGTAGGGGGACAGAAAAGCAACTTAGCCAGAACACAGGTCCCTTAGTTGGCTTGGTGACTTAGAGCTACAGGATCAGAAAATCAGTCTTAATCAAATGAAAGCAATCACCTGATAGTCGTCCTCTTTGGCATTCTTTAATTTCACCATATATACAATAGCTCATAAGAAGTGGAAACCATTTGACAGAGAACACAAATTCTTTCCAACTTTCTGAAGTTTTATCAATTCTCAGAAGCTCCTTCAATACGTGCTCAGGATATCTCATGTTAGAAAAAACACCTTTGCAGCACCCTTTTCCTAGCTCAAGCTATTTCCCTCCTTTCTCTGTGCTTCCTTTCTTTATCATTTCTCCATTCCTTTTTGTTTTTAATTTTATTTAGAAAATTAAATTTAACATGGTGACATTGATCAATAAGAATACATAGGTTTCAGGAAAACATTTCTATAGTATTTGAAGTGTTGATTATGTTGTGTACCATTTCTTCATTTCTTAACAATTTTTTATCTGGTTTTGGATTGCACAACTTTATTGAACTATACTCACTAATACAGCCTTTAAAAACTCTTACTTTTTTTTTGTTTAGACATCATTTTCCCTACAGGCTCAGAAGCATTTAGCATTTTAAATAGCCCTCTTTGTTTGAAATTTACCTCTCTTTTCCTCTGTGGCCCTGAATATTCTCATTCACCTGGGTAATTTTTCTGTGTCTGGGTAGCTTTGCCTTCTCCTTCCCCTAAATTTAACATTGCCCAAGTAAGATTTCTGTTTTCTTAACTTTTAAAGTTTAGGGTTAACTTTTATATAGGACTGACTCTCTCTAGATTGGCTGCTACAAAGCTTTCTAGGAGCTGGTTATACTACATCCTTAAAGGCAATCATTCCTGGAAGAAGACTGCATTGTCAGTTCAGGGCAACAGTTCTACCAGGATGAGTTGCTGTCACCACATTACATGCTCACTGTCTTGACCCCCAGTCCCAGATCACACCAGTTGGAGGGCTAAGCCTCCCATAGCCATGAATATTGGAGTGAGAGAACCAAATTAATTCTGCTAGTACTATGGCTGTATTGTTGAGGCCAGAACATCAGCTTCCTCATAACCCCAGAGGATGGAGGGCTCTGCTGTTCTCTCAGTCAAGGAGTGCTAAGATGCTGGATCAGGTTTTGAGGCAAGGTTCTGCCATATCACACTGTTGCTGGATCTGAGTCCCTGATCATGCCATGGGAATACTGGCACCGCCCTCATCACGAAGCTTAGGAACCCCCCAGACCAACGACCAGTGTCTCTCTGCAAGAGTCTAATGTGCAACCTGCTCAAACTTTAGTTTGCTGTCACGGAATGGGAAGAGCCACAGCGAGTTTGCTCTGCACTTGCTGCTGTGTTCATGTCATTGAGTTTTCTCCACTGATGCAGTTCCAGAGGGCTGGTGTGCTTGCTTCCTGAGAGCTCACCTGTGCTTGATCCGTAATACTTTGCTACGCAAGGAATTCATCCACCCTCACGACTCTTCCCTACTTACACCGAGTTCAAGGGCAGAGAGTCTGATTTATTAAATCTCATGTCTCCACTCTCTAGCATGATGTATGGGTAATAGCTTTGCTCTACCAAACTCAATAAACAGACTGCACAAAATCACAAGCATTTTTTGAGTAGGTGAGTGACGAATGCTATCTGAGACATTTCTGTAGGCATTCATTTTTCCCTCAAAAATAGCTCCCTTTGTTGACTTTCTATCTTTGTGAAGAATGCAGTAATTGACTCTGTCATACAGACCTAATACCTTGGAATCATTTTTGAATCTTCTCTCAATTATTTTCCATGTTGGTGACAGTGGGATTAGGGGATATAATGCTGGCTATAAATTTTGATTGCTTTGCATGGCCATTTCCCATTGCATGTTGTGCAGACTCTGGGTAAGAACAGAATTTATACCAAATAGCCACGCAATATAAGCTTTTTGCATATTGTTATTATACAGTACATTTGTAAATGTTTATCTCTTCGTCTAAATAGAAAAACTCTTTAAGGACAACAACCTTATTTTCCCACAGTAATTAGAACACTTGCACGCACAATTTCTGCTAATGAAATATTGGTTAATTTTTACTAGATGATGATAATGCTGAGATCAGGCATCTTTCAGTTATTCAAGAGAATTAAAACAGGAAGAGAAGAGAAACATCACAGGTCATGGAGGAGTGAAAAGAAATTAGGAGCTGTTCTAAGACATAGCATCCATTTCACAATTTTTATTGGAATGAGATCTTCTTAAAGAGCTTAAATGCCACTCTAACCAGTTGCCCTGAAAATACATTGACTTCCATTCTAGTCCAGACAGATGGTGCTTTCTAGTCTGACGACAGCCTGCTCGTTAATCAAACCAAGGGAGCCTTCTGCTTTTTCAGTTGTTGGGGATCATAGAAAATTCATACATGGAAATAATATTTACCATGTTATCTGATACATATAAAATTTTTTACAATAAAGTCTTTAAACAGAACACAAAAGAACACATCAAACTGCACATCAAAGGCAAATGTGCTCCTGGAGGACAACAGCTCTTACAAATGTCTGACCCTTTTTGCGGAGCTCAGGGCAGCATCAGGAGAGTTTGCCCTCTGAAATTAACACCATCCATCTACATGCCTGCCAAGTGTCTAGAGAGACACACCCAATAACTTGAAGACTAAATGGGAATATGAATGTCTAGATTACCTAGGTTTGGGGAGCAAGATAATTTTCATATGTGCTACTCAAGTGGACCCTTATTCTATCACCAATCTCCTTACAAAAATTGCTAAAAAATATATGGAAAGTATACAAAATATCAAAAAAGGGGGGGCATGGATTCACTTGTGAAGATTGTAGTAGTATCACATGATTATGAACCTAAACCTCAAGGTTCATATGTATCGAAACAAAGGTCTGGCCCTGGCCCCTTGGCTCAGTGGATAGAGTGTTGGCCCAGCAAATGAATGTTCCAGGTTCTATATCTGGTCAGGGCACACCAGGGAAGTAACCATCTTCTTCTCTTTCCCTCTCTCTCCCCCTTTTCTCTCTCTTCCTCTCTCACAACAAATAGCTCGATTGGTTCAAGAGTTGTCCGGGGCCTGAGGATAGGTCAGTTGGTCTAAGCATTGGCTCCAGGTGCTGAGGATAGCTCAGTTGATTCAAGCATCAGCCCTAGACAGGGTTACATATGAGAGTCTGTCTCTCTAGGACTTACAGAAAAAAATAGTTCTGTGGATACAGATAGTTTTGCATTATTTTAGCTTTTTCTTCTTATGTCAAACTTTCAAGGAGGGGGTTTGTTTGTTTCTCCAAATGTGTATGGTTATATTTGATGTAGAGTTTGTAGCTCAGAAATAACACACTCATGATTTTAAAGATGGCTTCTCTACTCTTTTCTTTGAATCCTGAGTTTATATCACCTACAATAAATCTGAGAACTTTAGCATCCATAAAAAGGACCCAAGAAATGACCCTCTTCTTATCTCCCGAGTTTCATCTGCAACCCCTCCTTATTTTGAACCCTCTATTCTAGAAAAAGAAATTCTATATAGTTCTCTCAAATATCAGGCCACCGCACACTTATGTGCCCTTAACTTGATATTCCCTCTGCCTAGAATGCTGTATACTTCCTGTATAAGTAATAAAATTGCAAAAATGTATTTGGTTTGACAAAGTTACTTACAGGAAGATTCTTAGTTTTTATCCTGAAAAGCAGAAAGAGAAAAGATATAGAATCATTCTTTTCTTGTGTTATGGAGAAAATATTTTACCTTACCACTGTCCGCTATGCAAGTTATTAAACCTCTGTGACTCTTAGCTTTCTATTGCTAAAAACTAGGTTAATAATGTACGAGTCGGGTAGTTGTTATGAAAATTGAATAAGGCCATATAAAATGTAATGGGCAAATAGATACTACTGTTCGTGTTCATTTTAGACCATGAATTTCATAACTTTACAACTTTTCCTCAGCTAAGACTCTTTTGATTCTGTTAGTGTTATTTTTCCCTTTAGGATTGTCTAAAAACCAAGGGGCATCAATCTTAAATATCTTTATATTTTACATTTGTTATCTACATTGTCTAAATCAAGATTATTCTTTAGTAAAAGAAAATGACATATAAGTTAGCCTAAAAGCTTTAACAAACATGTATAGAATGAGGGTCAGAATCTAAAGACTTTAGCCTGACCAGGCGGTGGTGCAGTGGATGGAGCGTTGGACTGGGATGCGGAAGACCCAGGTTCGAGTCCCTGAGCTCGCTGGCTTGAGCGCGGGCCCATCTGGCTTGAGCGAAGGGCTCGCCAGCTTGGACCCAGGGTCGCTGGTTCCAGCAAGGGGTGGCTTGGTCTTCTGAAGGCCCGTGGTCAAGGCACATGTGAGAGAGCAATCAATGAACAACTACGGTGTCGCAACGGCAACGAAAAACTGATGATTGATGCTTCTCATCTCTCTCAGTTTCTGTCTGTCTGTCCCTATCTATCCCTCTCTCTGACTCTCTCTCTGTCCCTGTGGGGGGAAAAACTTAAAAAAAATAGAATTTAAAGACTTTAGTACAACCATATTTCACAGGAAAAAGAGAATCCTTAGCTGGGCCCTTTATCCATCTTCTTCCTTCTAGGATCTCAAGATCCCTTATTACTTTTCCATGTGTCTCTTTCCCATCCTTCTTTCTGTAGATTGCTTCTTCCATGCAGTTTGTAATTTCTGCTTTATCAAGGTTTCAGGTCCTCTGCATCTAATAGCATAGAATAAAAATGTCTTTATTCCTTCGTTCAAATTCTTATCTGGATAAAGTATCCTTATTCCAGCCTACTCTGTTCAGAGAATTTAAGGTTAACTGGTGTAATAGGCTTCCTGATGAATACCCCACATCCTGGTAACAGTGTTCTAGAAGATGATCTGGGTCTGAAGGTAAAAGATAACATCTCTATTAACAAGATCACTTTCAAATCTTGCTAGGATTTGGGAATACATGAAACTCTGACGAAGCCTCCAAGATCTGTCAGGAAATTCTAGTTGGACAAAGGACAAGGTAGAGAGTAGGTAGGTCCAAAAATTGAACTCAGCTTGTAAATCCCAGAAACTTTTCCTGTCTTATTTGGCTTCTAGTCTACTTTTCAGAAAGCTTCCTTTTGTATACAGCCTTCTCCCTTTATGTCATCTAAGATATCTGGGCTTCTTGAAACTGTGTCAAAGGAAGGGGACTACAAATATAAAGCATGTGTGAGTTTTTTGTTTTTTTTTTCCTTAGATTTGCTCTAAAATTTCAAATAGTTGTTCTGGAAACTGCAAGTGACAGAAAACTCACAGCTACCAGGCTGTGGTGGACATTGCAATTGTCTACTGAACATCTCTTTCACCCCCTTATTATGTATGCCTCATCTAATGAGTGCGGATTGATCCATTCCAGCAATTAGGTGGGTGAGCTCAGATTTGTGTAAACCACAAAGCCACAGTTAATGGGAAATCTGTTTCTAAGCTCATCAGTCTTGACATTCCTGTGGCCCATGGGTGTGTAAGAATCAACATTGCATAAACTTTGGTTAGTAAAACAGAAAGGTAGAATTTTGTGAAATGGTTTCTGACAGATTAAGAGAGTGACTCTTGCTTTGTACGAAGAAACATATAAATTACACTAGCCATTTTTTTACTATGTGGAAGGCAGTCTGAATATGAAGATGAGATTATGAAAATCAGATAAGAGAAATTTAAAAAGTGGGTTTTTATTACATCACTGACTAGCTAAATGAAACATTAAGCTCTTCTTATTTTCGTACTTTTTAGCTATGTAAGCCAACAGATTATATTTACTACTTAAACCATATTTAATTTTTTTTTTTTTTTGTATTTTTTCCTGAAGTGAGAAGCAGGGAGGCAGAGAGACTGACTCCTGCATGCGCCTGACTGGGATCCACCTGGAATGTCCACCAGGGGGCAATCTGGCCTACTGGGCAGCTGCTCTGTTGCAGCCAGAGCCACTCTTGCACCCAAGGCGGAGGCCATGGAGCCATCCTCAGTGCCTGGGGTCAAACCTTACTCCAATGGAGCCTTGGCTGTGTGAGGGGAAGAGAGAGACAGAGAGAAAGGAGAGGGGGAAGGGAGGAGAAGCAGATGGGCACTTCTGTGTGCCCTGGCCAAGAATTGAATCTGGGACCTACACATGTCAGTCTGATGCTCTACCACTGAGCCAGCCATCCAGAGCCTATTTTTTTTCTTGCATAAAAAAATATCCTAATTCATACCTTGGCTTCAGCATAAAAAATATAAGTTGTTGGCTTACACAACTGAGATTTTCCAAAGTAGTCTGTCTTCAGGCATAACTGTATACAGGAATTCACATACTTAAAGTAAGGTTTGTTTTGTTTCTCTTCAGTCTCTCTTCCACTTAGTTGAGTTCATTCTCTGGTTTCATAGAGTAACCCCTCAAAACTCTAGCCTCATTCTAGCATGGTCTAAATATTGCTATTCTTTTTTTTATTATTATTCATTTTTAGAGAGGAGACAGAGAGAGAGAGAAAGAGAGAGAGAGAGAAGGAAAGGGGGGAGGAGCTGGAAGCATCAACTCCCATATGTGCCTTGACCAGACCAGTGCAGGGTTTTGAACTGGCGACCTCAGTGTTCCCAGGTCGACACTTTATCCATTGCGCCACCACAGGTCAGGCCTAAATATTGCTATTGATTTTACAAATTATAAGCCTCAAGTTCAATGGTAAAGACAAGGATTTTATGTCCAAAATTCCCCGCTAATGAGTCATTGATTTTTGTATACTCTGCTTATATCACTTTCCTATCATTGAACAATCAGTGTGAACAGGGAAATATGCTGCTCAGATAGTCAGATATATACCTCTGATGCAAAAAGTGAACTACTCTCGCAGAACATGGTAAGTGTAAATGAAGGTGTGTTTCCCAAAAGGAAATTTCTATGGTAATCAGAATATGAATGGATGAGTTCGGGGTAGGAACAAAAATAAATATCTATATAAAATACCATCACATCAAACAAATATACATTAAAATGGAAATAAATAATAAGTGACTTTTAAAAATATATTCAGCAAATTACAGGTCAACTGAGACTAAAACTTAGGTCTTCTTAAGTGATTTGACCTTAAAAATGGAAAGGAAGTGATTATATCAGTAAGAAAAAATAGTTAAATGTTAAGTTTCTTTCAGAGTATCATTCTGAGACCTTCTTTTCCTTCCTTCACTCTAGGGGGGAAAATCAGTATTCAAGCTTAATAAAAGACATTATAACCTAGAGAGTAAATTCTTCAAATATGTCATAGCATTTTTCTGAAAGGTCCTTTCTTTTTATTATTATTATTATTATTATTATTATCATTATAAATGAGAAGCAGGAAGGCAGAAAGATAGAATCCTGCATGTGTTCTGACTGGGATCCACCTGTCAAGCCCCCTCTGGGGTGATACTTTGCCAATCTGGAGCCAGTTGCTCTGTTGTTTGGCAACCAAGCTATTTTAACACCTGAGGAAAGACCCTGGTCCCATCCTGAGTGCCCAGGGCTAACTTGCTCCCTGTGTGGGAGGGAGGAAGGAGTGGGAGAAAGAGGAGGGGTGAAGAAGCTGGTGGTCACTTCTCCTGCCTGCCCTAACCAAGAATTGAACCATATCTGCTTTCTAATTCATTTAATTGTTAGAGTTATATATGGATTTCTTTTGCTGCCTAATACTCATCGCAAATGAAGGAAGTGGTCTTGGTCTTGGAAGAACATTTTCTTTATAGTACTTAAATACAAGTTACTGACATTCTTTTTCCTTTTTCTTTCTCTTAGTAAGAGAAAGGGAGGCAGAGAAAGCCCACTAGGGGTCAATGCTCAGCCCATCTGCGGCCATTTTTCAGTCCTTGAGATGGAAGCCATGGAGCCATCCTCTGTGCCCAAGGCCAACTAGGGAGAGCAGTGGTTCTTAACCTTTTTTGAGGTACCGAACCCACCAGTTTCATATGCGCATTCACCGAACCCTTCTTTAGTGATAAATAAAATGTGATGTTTTTTTCCAAATTCAAGACATGGGTATATGTTTTTTTTACTGGTGCACAAAATGAGCCATGCATGAACATCGCCTTGCTCAAAGATCAAAACCAACAAAGTGCATGAACTCACAACAAATTACAGTATTACTTTATTCTGGCTTCTGCAGCAGAGGTTTCTCCGAACCCCAGAGATTGACTCATCGAACCCCTAGGGTTTGATAGAATCCAGGTTAAGAACCAATGAGCTAGAGCAAATTGAGCCATGGTTGCCAGAGAGGAAGAGAAAGAGAGAGAGTGAAAGAAAAGGGGGAGAAGTAGAGAAGCAGATGGTTGCTTCTCTTGTGTGCCCTGACCAGGAATAGCACCTGGGACATTTACATATGGGTTGACATTCTACCACTGAGCCAACTGGCTAGGACCACCCTCGAGAGCTTTTTTTTTTAAGATTTTGTTTTCTTTTTATTTTAAAGAGGAGAGAGAGAGAGAAAGAAGGACACGAGGAGCAGGAACAAGAAATATCAACTCTTGTATGTACCTTGACCAGGCAAGCCCAGGGTTTTGAATGGAAGAACTCTGCATTCTAGGTCAATGCTCTATCCACAGCACCACCGCAGGTCCAATGACTTTTTTTCTTGCAGAGTATCTGACATTTTGGCTTTTAATTTAAAAACAAAAAAGAGAAATGTGTATATGGTCCATTCTTTTCCATAGTAAGAAGTCACTTTTTATTTTACCTTATTCCAGTGAAAAAATAATTAGTCCTTTAATAACAAAAGGTAAAGAAAGAAGGTAAGACAATTGTACAATGACTGCCGGTTTGATAGCTTAGACTCAGAGAGGAACAAGAAATAAAATTAAATATATCTCAGAGACAAAGGTCTCAATTAAATGGCCAGTGACACCAATTTTGAAATCATGAGGCTTATCCTTTGGCTTCTAGAGCAACTACTTAGTTGTTTCATCTGACACTGTCAGAGAGAATTCAAAGCGTTTTACAGGTTACTCACATGTTGGTGTCCCAAGGAGCTTTGAAGGTGTCATAAAGGTTGTGGTAATACATATTTTTTTCTAGCAAATAGGTCAGAAGTTCTATTTAAAATCCTGTTTAATAAAAAATGAACATAAGAAATCTTCAGATGGGAACATTATGCAGAACAGAGAATATCTAACAAAATGAAATAAGATTCTGTCTCAACAGAGAAGTCAAATACCTTCAATGTAAGACTTCAGTAGCAGTAATTTTGTGTCACTAATTTTAAATTAGTGGAGATAATTCTGGGAATTGAATCACAAGCAGAAAAAAAAAAACATCTCTCAAGTTGACTTTATATGCTATTCATATGGGGGATAAAAAAAGAGGCACATATCAATAGACATGGATATAGAGCCTAGGAGAGAAAAAAGAAACACAAAAAGATATGAATTTCTAACTATGCTATTGGGAACAGAAATATTTTATTTGCATATTATTTCATTCATTATTCTTCAAATACTATTAATATTTCCTGTGAACCAAATGCAGTATTACTAATTTGATTCTATTGAGAGTTTTCTTGTATATACTAAGTATATTCATTGAAAGAAATGATCAGAAAAGTATAAGAAAATAGCCAAGTAATTCTATCTGTGTGCATATATACAGACATACATGTAATCTGATACAATTTTTAACTTTTAATTTTGAAATAATTTTATTTATAGAAGTGTTGTATAAGAAGATATAATTACTTCTGATAATGTATTTCATATTTATTTCTGTATCATATTTTATCATATGCTCTTACAGACACATAAAATTTGAAGAAAATTTGTACGCAAACAGTAGCTAACTCTAGGAGTTAATTGTGGTACTTCTTGTATAATATGTTCTTAGGTAGTACAGCTTTGTCAGAACTAAAGCAGTATTTAATTAGTGAATATTAATCAAACACCAAATCAGAACTGTCAGATCATGATTCTCTGTTTTTAATGGTATTGTCTGAACTAAGTTTAGATTTATAGATTAGCAGAACATGTGACTCTGTATATTGTGTTATCTTCAGTGACATAGAAATTGTACTTTCTTTTTTTTTTCTTTTTCTGGTTTTAAATTATTCTTATTTATTTTACCTAATTATAGGCATATTGGTCTATTTGTGTTAAATTATATGTGCTTGTATTTCAGGTACATATTTTTTAAAATTTTTATTAATTTTAATGGGGTGACATTAATAAATCAGGATACATATGTTCAATAAAAACATCTCCAGGTTATCTTATCATTCAATTATGTTGAATACCCATCACCCAAAGTCAATTGTCCTCTGTCACCTTCTATCTAGTTTTCTTTGTACCCCTCCCCTCACCCCTCTCCCTCCCTCTCCTGCCTTTCCCAACCCCATAACCTCCACACTCTTGTCCATGTCTCATAATCTCGCTTTTATGACGCATCTATGTATGAAATCATGCTGTTCTTAGTTTTTCTTCTGTTTTCCTTATTTCACTCCGTATAATGTTATCAAGGTACATCCATTTTGTTATAAATGATCCGATGTCATCATTTCTTATGGCTGAGTAGTATTCCATAGTATATATGTACCATGGCTTTTTAATCCACTCATCTTCTGACAGACACTTGGGCTGTTTCCAGATCTTTGCTATTGTGAACAATGCTGCCACGAACATGGGGGCGCATTTCTTCTTTTCGAACAGTGCTATGGTGTTCTTAGGGTATATTCTTAAAAGGAGGATAGCTGGGTCAAAAGGCAGTTCGATTTTTAATTTTTTGAGGAATCTCCATACTGTTTTCCACAGTGGCTGCACCAGTCTGCATTCCCACCAGCAGTGCAGGAGGGTTCCCTTTTCTCCACATCCTCGCCAGCACTTGTTCTGTGTTGTTTTGCTGATGAGCACCATTCTGACTGGTATGAGGTGATATCTCATTGTGGTTTTAATTTGCATTTCTCTAATAATTAGTGATATTGAGCATTTTATCATAGGCCTATCGGCCATCTGTATATCCTCTTTGGAGCAATTTCTATTCATTTCTTTAGCCCAATTTTGATTGGATTGTTTGTCTTCCTGAAGTTGAGTTTTATAAGTTCTTTGTAAATTTTGGTTATTAACCCCTTATCAGACGTGCTGTCGAATATGTTTTCCCATTGTGTGGTTTTTCTTTTTATTCTGTACTTATTGTCTTTAGCTGTGCAAAACCTTTTTAGTTTGATATAGTGCCATTTGTTTATTTTGCCTTTAATTTCATTTCCCGTGGAGTTAAATTGGCAAATATATTGCTGCAACAGATGTCAGAGAGCTTGCTGCCTGTGTTTTCTTCTAAGATGCTTATGGTTTCATGGCTTACATTTAACTCTTTTAACCATTTTGAGTTTGTTTTTGTGAATGGTGTAAGTTGATGGTTTAGTTTCATTTTTTTGCAGGTAGATGTCTAATTTTCCCAACACCATTTGTTAAAGAGGCTGTCTTTACTCCATTGTATGTTCTTTCCTCCTTTGTCAAATATCAGTTGTCCATAAAGCTGTGGGTTTATTCCTGGGTTCTCCGTCTGTTCCAATGATCTATGTGCCTGTTCTTATGCCAGTACCAGACTGTCTTGAGTACAATTGCCTTGTAGTAAACCTTGATTCTAGAAGAGTGATACCTCCTGCTTTATTTTTTCTTTTTAAGATTGCTGAGGCTATTCGTGTTCTTTTTTGGTTCCATATAAATTTTTGGAATATGTGTTCTATATCTTTGAAGTATGTCATTGGAATTTTAATTGGAATTGCATTGAATTTATAAAGTGCTTTGAGTAATATAGACATCTTAATGATGTTTATTGTTCCTAACCATGAGCACGGTATAGGCTTTCACTTGTTTGTGTCTTCCTTGATTTCTTTTATAAATGCTTTATAAATTTCCAAGTACAAGTCCTTAACCTCCTTGGTTAAATCTACTCCTAGGTACTTTATTTTTTTGGTTGCAATAGTGAAGGGGATTGTTTCCTTCATTTCTTTTGCTGACAGTTCATTGTTGGTATATACAAATGCCTCTGATTTCTGCATATTAATTTTATATCATGTTACCTTGCTGAATTCATTTCTCAGGTCCAGTAGTTTTTTGACTGAAACTTTAGGGTTTTCTATATACAATATTATATCATCTGCAAATAATCACAGTTTTACTTCTTCTTTTCCAATTTGGATGCCTTTTATTTCTTCTTCTTGTCTGATTGCTGTAGCTAGGACTTCCAGAACTATGTTGAATAAGAGTGGTGAAAAGGGGCACCCCTGTCTGGTTCCTGATCTTAAGGGGATTGCTTTTAATTTTTGCCCATGTATTATGATGTTTGCTGTGGGTTTGTCATAGATGGCCTTTATCATGTTAAGGAATGTTTCCTGTATTCCCACTTTAATGAGAGTTTTGAGCATGAATGGGTGCTGGATTTTATCAAATGCCTTTTCTGCATCTATTGAAATTATCATGTGATTTTTGTCCTTCCTTTGGTTTATGTGATGAATCACATTGATTGATTTGTAAAACTTGAACCAGCCTTGCCTCTCCAGAATAAATCCTACTTGATCATGGTGTATGATTTTTTTCATATATTGCTGAATCCGGTTGGCTAATATTTTGTTGAGAATTTTAGCGTCTAAATTCATCAGGGATATAGGCCTATAATTTTCTTTCTTTGTGTTGTCTTTGTCCGGTTTTGGGATCAGAATTATGCTCACCTCATAAAGTTTGGAAGTCTTCCTTCCTCTTGAATTTTTTGAAATAGCTTGAGGATGATAGGAGTTAGTTCTTCTTTGAATTTTTTGTAGAATTCACTTGTGAATCCATCAGGCCCAGGACTTTTCTTTTTTGGAAGTTTTTTGATAACTATTTTGATCTCATTTGTTGTAATTGGTCTGGTTAGGTGTCTGATTCTTCCGGATTGACTTTTGGAAGATTATATAATTCAAGAAATTTGTCCATTTTATCTAGATTGTCTAATTTTTTGGCATATAGTTCTTCATAGTATTTTCTTACAATACTTTGTATATCTGTTGTTTCAGTTGTTATTTCTCCACTGTCCTTTCTAATTTTATTTATTTGAGCCCTCTCTCTTTTTTTCTTGATGAGTCTAGTTAAAGGTTCATCAATCTTGTTTACCTTTTCAAAGAACCAGCCCTGGTTTCATTGACCCTCTGTATTGTTTTCTTAGCCTCTATGTCTTTTATTTCTGCCGTGATCTTTATTATTTCTTTCCTTCTACTGGTCCTGGGTTTTATTTGCTGTTGTTTTTCTAGTTCTTTTAGATGCAGGGTCAGGTTGCTTATTTGAGCTTTTTCTAGCTTTTTTTGATATGCCTGTAGTGCAATGAACTTTCCTCCCAGTATGGCTTTTGCTGTGTCCCATAAATTTTGAGTTGATGTATGCTCATTATCATTGGTTTCTAGAAACTTTTTTATTTCTTCTTTGATCTCATTGTTAATTCATTCATTATTTAATAACATGCTATTTAGTTTCCAAGTGTTTGAGTATTTTTCAGTTTTTCTTTTGGGGTTTATTTAGGTGTTCTAGTTTCATGGCATTGTGATCATTGAAAATGCTTGATATGATTTTAATCTTCTTAAAGTTATTGAGACCATTTTCGTGTCCTAACATGTGGTCTATCCTAGAAAATGTATCATGAGCGCTTGAGAAGAATGTATATTCTACTGTTTTAGGGTGAAAAGTTCTGAAGATATCTATTAAATCAAGTTGATCTAGTGTCTTCTTTAAGTCTGCTGTTTCTTTATTAATTTTCTTTCTTGTGGATCTATCCAGTGTTGTTAGTGGGGTATTGAAATCCCTTACTATGATAGTATTGCTGTTAATCTCGCCCTTTATAGCCATCAAGGTCTGCTTTATGTATGTCGGGGCTCCTATATTTGGTGCGTAGATATTTATAATAGTTACATCTCCCTGTTGAATTGTTCCCTTTATCATTATGTAGTGTCCTTCTTTATCTCTTACTACAGCCTTTGTTTTAAAGTCCATGTTGTCAGATATAAGTATTGCTACCCCGGCTTTCCTTTTCATTTCCATTTGCATGAAATATTTTTTTTCCATCCTTTTACCTTCAGTGTATGTGCATCTTTTGTTTTAAGATGTGTCTCTTTTAGACAGCATATGTATAGGTCCTTTTTCTTTATCCACGCAGCTACCCTATGTCTTTTGATTGGATCATTTAATCCATTTACATTTAAGGTTATTATTGATATGTAGTTGTTTATTGCCATTTTATTCTTTAAAGCTGTATTCTTCTTTTGCTATATTCTTTCCTCCTTTGAACTGTTTACAACAGGCCTCTTAGTCTCTCTTTCAGAATTGGTTTGGTTTTAATGAATTCCTTGAGGCTTTTTTTTCGTCTGGGAAGCTCTTTATTTCTCCGACAATTTTAACCTTAGCCTTGCTGGATAGAGGGTCTTGGTTGTGGGTTCTTGTTCTGCATTACTTTAAATATATCTTGCCATTCCCTTCTGGCCTCAAGTGTTTCTGTTGAGAATTCGAATGCCATCCTTATGGGGGCTCCTTTATAGGTGATAGCCTTTTTTTCTCTAGCAGCTTTTAAAATTTTCTCTTTATCCCTTAGCTTTGGTATTTTAACTATGATGTGTCTTGGTGTAGATTTCTTTGGGTTTCTCTTTAATGAAGTTCTGTGTGCTTTTTGAACATGTGAAATGTTTTCCACCTTTTATTTAGGGAAATTTTCTTCTATGATTTGATTGAACAAAGTTTCTATTTCTTATTTTCTCTCCTCTTCTTCAGGAACCCCTATGATGCGGATGTTATTTCTCTTCATGTTTTCACAGAGCTCCCTTAGAGTTTCCTCACATTTTTTGAGTCTCTTTTCTTTTTTCTACTCTACTTCTGTGCCTTTGTTTATTGTGTCCTCTAACTCACTGATTCGATCCTCAGCGTCATCCATTCTGATTTTAATTCCTTCCATTGTGGTCTTCAGTTCTGATACTGTATTTGTCATTTATGTTTGATTCTTTTTTATTATTTCAATTTTTTTTTATACTTGTTATCTCTTTATTTAGGTGTTCGTAATGACTATCCTTTGTTGCTTTAATTTCTTTGAACATCCTAACTATCATTATTTTAAATTCTGCATCTGGTAATTTGGTTATATCTAGTTCATTCAGGTCCTTCTCTGGGGATTTCTCTTGTTTCATTTGGGTTGCATTTCTCTGTCTGCCCATTTTTTCTGTGTTTCAGAATGTTGTAGCCACTCGAGTTCAATGGGTGTTGCCTTTGTGTTCTCTATGTGTGGTCTGTCTGTAGGCTTTTTACCCCCTCTGTTGCTGCTTAGGGCAGTTGGGTATGGGCGTTGCCAGTGCCGGCCCACTGCGGCTGTTGCTGTGATTTCCACTTCTCCTCCGTGGGAGGGGCTGTGTTCTGGTGCCCAGCTCTACGAGCCTCAGCCTGCCCGGGCCTTCACTTCACCCCCACAGGTTGAGTTTCACACTGCTCAAGTCACAAGCCTCAATACTAAGGATAGAGGTGAGCACCTTTGCTCAGCTGCGGACCCAGCCTGTTCCTGGTGTTCCACCCAGCCCCCGCGGTCAGAGCCTGCTCGCCACAGGTTCTCGTGTTGAATGGCGCTGCTGATGTGCTCTCAGCTGTGAGCCTCCGCCTGTCCGGAGCTTTAGCCTGCCCCCGAGGCCAGGGCCCTCCTACACAGAATTACAAAACACGGTTTATCAGGCCAGGTGGGGCTGCTGGCTTGCACTCAGCTGCAAGCTTCCACTTATCTTAGGCTTTAGCCCCACCCCCGCATTCAAGCCAATTCACGCACGCAGGATGGCAAACCGCGATTTCTCAGGCCGGGCAGTGCTACTGGCATGTGCTCAGCCGGTAGCCTTCGCCTGTCCCTGGTTTTAGCCCCACCCCCCGTGGTCAAGGCTGGCTTGCGCATGGTCCAGAGTAGCAGAGCAGATCTCCGCCAGTTCCTGGCCTCCCGCTTTTCCCCCCGCAGGTGGGGCTACAGGCAGGCCCACAGCTGCTGGACCGTTTTCATGCATCTCCTCCACCCCTGCTGGGCTAGACCAAGCTCACACCTGCTGTGCCTCTGCCCCCGCCAACAGAACTGTGTTTCAGCGTCCCACAGCCACCATCCCTCCAGCAAGCCCTCAGCATTGTGGGTGAGTGCACTGCAGCTCAGACCCTAACACTCCATACTGTAGTCCTGGAAGTTCCCTCTGTCTAAGCAGCTCTGCTGTAAATGCCACGGGAGAGCTTGTTTGGCTGGTGTCCTGTCTCCCTTTGCTGGTATTGCTAGTTTCAGGGGAAATATTCATTTTTGATTAGGAAAGTGACTTAGCCCAGGGGTTAGGGTAGCTGCCCTTCAGAGTGTTTCTCCCTGTGCCTTTAGTCTACACTCTCTTCCCGCTACTCTGGTCCTTTCCTCTGTCCCCATTCCCCGGATCCCCAGGTGAGTGGTTGTGAGAGAGGTTTTCTGTGCTCTCCCTTTAAGAAGAATCTTGGGTCTGAGGAAACTGTCTCTTTCTCACAAACAGTATCCTCACTTGTTTCATAGCTCAGTACTGTCCAAATGCCTCTTCTAAGCTCTGGGGCTGCATGCTGGGGCTTTGTTTCTGGGACCCAGGTCCCTCCCTCTCCGCCAAACTCTCCTCCCGCCATGCAGGTCTCTCCGGGCTGCCATTCGCACCAGGGAGCTGGGCAGCCCTCTTCGCGTTTCCGCTTTTCCTACCAGTCTCAATGTGGCTTCTTCAGTGTTCCTTGGTTGAAGGGTCCACTTAGTTTAGTTCAAAGTTGGTTTATCCAGATGAGGGTTTTTAAAATTAAGTTATAATCCACTTTAGTTCTGGGAGTTGAAAGTTGGTACGTCTGCCTACTCCATCGCCATCTTGCCCAATATCAGAAATTGTACTTTCTTGATTATGTCTTGATTTCCACAGTTGAAGGTGGGGTTCAAATACTTACACTCTACTAAGAAGTAACTTAATCACTTAAATTCACTTTGTGTGTTAATACTGATACTGCTCACAAAAATTAGGGGATATTTCAAAATGAATATGAAGTGATTAAATGTCTCTTAATTTTTGTGAGAAGTATATATTACCTTAAGAGGTGAATTCTGAAGAAGGCACAGAAGAGAGGATGTTGATTACCCTGCCTTAGAGAAAGAAAAGAAATGGAGGGACAGTTGTTGGCGACTAAGGCAGCCATAACTGACACCTGATTTTACAGCTCTCCTCAGGTTCAATTTACATGTTGTTATGCAAAAGGCCATGTTTTATGATCTTTACATGTCTTCTTTCCTTTATTTTAAAATATAATAATATATTTTAAATTTATTTTATTTATCCTGTTGGTTAATGATTTATCCCATTAGATTGGGAGTTCCCTGAGAATAATCTGTTTTCTATACAATTACAATCCTTGTCCCCAGAACTTTTGCAAATATTTTACATTTAAAAATATTTATTGAGTCAGCCTGACCTGTGGTGGCGCAGTGGATAAAGCGTCGACCTGGGAACACTGAGGTCGCCAGTTCAAAACCCTGCACTGGTCTGGTCAGGGCACATATGGGAGTTGAGCTTCCAGCTCCTCCCCCCTTTCTCTCTTTCTCTCTCTCTCTCTCTCACTCTGTGTCTCCTCTCTAAAATGAATAAAATAAAATAAAAAATAAAAAAAAATATTTATTGAGTCAATGGACATCTTTAAAAATAACAAGATAAAAGTCTTTGTATGCATATAGATTTGCTCAGTATACTGGTTCTGCCACTTACTACCTCTGTGACCCTCCCTCCCATTCCCTTTCTCTCTTTCCCTCCCTCCCTTTCTTCTCACTAACAATACTTACTTGACAGAACACCAGTAATATGTGAGTCCCCATACACAGAAGTTAAAATATTAAGTGCCAATATTTATCAATGACAAAATAAAGATAAAATGTTTCTTATCTTGTAGGATGGTTGAGAATATTCAATGCAATGAGAAATAATGGACTTCAGGTCTTGCATTTTTTCAGTTTCTAAAGTTAGTTAATAGTACTATAGTGATATATAATAATGTATTCTTTTTGCATTATTTATTTATTTATTTATTATTCACACTGCTGATATTTATTGAGCAGTCACTATGGCCCATGATTAGTTCTAGAGATGGTGAATCCAAAAATAACGAAAACAGAGTTCCTGCTTTCAGGATCTCAAATTACACTTAAAAATGTATCATATAAGCACAGAGGGGTCTGTATATATTTTTTGTTAGACCAAGTTATATGACCCACAAATATGTTTTTCCAAAGGGCAATGAAAAATCCATAAAGCTAATTTAGTCTTAGTTGCTCACTAAGGTTGTGAGATTACCAGGTAATTTACTATTTCACTAACCTTAGTGTGACAGAATGAAGATCAGTAAAATAAAATTGTTTTTCATCAAGACTCCAACTGCTTGACCAGGCAGTGGCGCAGTGGATAGAGCATTGGACTGAGATGCAGAGGACCCAGGTTCGAGACCCCGAGGTTGCCAGCTTGAGTGCAGGCTCATCTGGTTTGAGCAAAGCTCACCAGCTTGGTCCAAGGTCACTGGCTTGAGCAAGGGGTTATTCGGTCTGCTGTAGCCCCACGGCCAAGGCACATATGATAAAGCAATCAATTAACAACTAAAAGTGCCACAATGAAAAACTGATGATTGATGCTTCTCATCTCTCTTCATTCCTGTCTGCCTGTCCTTATCTATCCCTCTCTCTGACTCTTTCTCTATCTCTGTTAAAAATAAAAAGCCTCCAACTATTTTTTAAATTAATTTGAGAGAGAAAAAAGCGAGAGACGAGAAGCATCAACTCACAGCTGTTTCACTTGAGTTATTCATTGATTGCTTCCAATACATGCCTTGACTAAGGGGTTCAAGCCAAGCAAGTGACCCCTTGCTCAAACCAACAACCTTAGGATTGTTTCAGTGATTGCTCACTCAAGCTTACAAGCCCACACTATAACCAGTGACCTTAGTGTTTTGAACCAGGGCCTTTAGCAACCCAGGTAAATGCTATATCCATTGCATGACCACTAATCAGACATAGACTTCAACTTTTTAAGAGAAGACATTATCTAAATTTGCTCTCAGTTGACTCAAGTAGGCCACTGGCCAAAGGCCATATGTACTGATGCTCTGGTTTGTATCTCAAAGTCTAGAACACATGTGAGGTTTCTAGGATCAGAAGAGCCGCAAGTAAGTAGACATAAATTCTTGCAAGAGCAAGACAACAAAAGATACTCAGGATAGAAAGATAAAACATAAGAATAAAGTCAAGCTTTTCATTGAACAAAATCAGAATAAACTAGATAGAACAGGGGTCCCCAAACTACGGCCTGCGGGCTGCATGCGGCCCCCTGAGGACATTTATCAGGCCCCTGTCGCAGTTCCGGAAGGGGCACCTCTTTCATTGGTGGTCAGTGTGAGGAGCACAGGATGCATCCGCACCCATAGTTCCCATTGAAATACTGGTCAGTTTGTTGATTTAAATTTACTTGCTCTTTATTTTAAATATTGTATTTGTTCCCATTTTGTTTTTTTTACTTTAAAATATGTGCAGTGTGCATAGGAATTTGTTCATAGTTTTCTTTATAGTCTGGCCCTCCAACGGTCTGAGGGACAGTGAATTGGCCCCCTGTGTAAAGTTTGGGGACCCCTGAGATAGAATATAAGATGCTGTTCTGGATGGATGCTTTTCTTCCTTACTAGCTATCACTCACAGAATGCACAATTGGATCTTTCTAGGATAAAGGCAGTGGTGGGATTCAGCTTGTTCATACCGGTTTGGTAGAACTGATACCGAATTCTTTGTTGAGTTCAGTGAACTGGTTATTAAAATGGCCCTTATAATCAGAGTTCTCTCTAAGGTTAGAGCCTGGGCAGTTGCCCAGTGTGGAAATCACAAATTTACATTTCTCAGTTTATTTTGACATTTATCTGTGCAACAGCATATTCTAAGCACCTGTAGTAATACTCATTCCACACATAGGTGAAAAAAATTTGACAGACCATGCTTGTAATATTTCTTCATTTCATAAAGCTCATTATATTGTGCCTGACCAGGCGATGGCACAGTGGATAGAGCATCAGACTGGGATGCAGAAGACCCAGGTTCTATACCCTGAAGTTGCCAGCTTGAGCGTGGGCACATCTGGCTTGAGCAAAAGCTCACCAGCTTGGCCCCAAGGTCGCCGGCTCCAGCAAGGAGTTCCTCAGTCTGCTGAAGGCCCACGTTCAAGGCATGTGTGAGAAAGCAATCAATGAACAACTAAGGTGTTGCGATGGCAATGAAAAACTAATGATTGATGATTCTCACCTCTCTCTGTTTCTGTCTGTCCCTATCTATCCCTCTCTCTGTCCCTGTAAAAGCTCATTATATCTTTGATTAAATAGTACATTTTAATTCCCTCATGTTTATTACTTCAGTAAACAAACATACAACATAAAGAGAAAAAGTTCCAAACAACCATGGGTGACAAGCTGTCATTGGAAATATCTTAGATAATATTTTTATTGTTTTTTAGTTCAGGTACTATTTAATATTGTTTTATTATTTTAAAACTCTTTCTTCAAACATAATCTAGTTTTGTGTACCTCTTTTATTGGTCTTATTAAAGTATTAAATGCATGAAATAATAAATTCCTTTCAGTATATCTTTTATACTTAAATGGTCATTAGGGCACAGAACTGGTTGTTAAATTATTTGAATCGCAGCACTGAATAGCCATGTTCATCTCTAGTCATTCCTGGCCAAGGGATGCAGGGCAACAGAAGCAATAATGAGTATTGATCAAGAAGCAAGAGACTATAGAGCTGAGTCTTCCTAGTACTGTGAGCATGGGCACGGGCGAGTCAGGTATGGACCCCAAGGCTGAGCCCCTGGCCCAGGAGAGGGAGCAGTGAGAGAAATCAAGGAGAAAATCCCTCTGGGTAGTCATTTGTCACTCACACAGTAACATCTCCTGATCTGGGTGTCAGGAAGGACCTCGAGGAGACTTCCCAGGACAGGGATGGAAATGACCTCACAGACTCAGGGACCTGACAGGGAAGGAGCCGACCCATACCTTCCCACATGGGACTGAATGACTGTCCCTAGAGCTTCCATGGGCTTCACACCTGGGGCTCAGCAACCTGGGGTTTGGGGTCTCAGTGGACTCACCTTGTACATCCATCCACCCTCACTGTCCTCCTCTACATGGTGCATTGTCCCCAGGCAAATGCCCAGGAATACCTGGGCCCCATCAAGCCACCAAGAGCTCATATTCTGTGACACCCATCCCTCATGTATGTACCATCTCACTGAGTGCCACCTCCTACATTTCCTCTAGAGCTCCATTTCAGCCCCTCTCAGGGCCCTGTACAAATATCCATTATTATTATTTCACCAGCTCTTCGAAGTCCTCTACTCCCCTCCACTCTTCATATGCCTCATTATAATGACTCTCTTGAAGACACTTATAGGCATTGGTGGGTCATTGAGACAGGGTCCCATGCCTACCTTTCACATCTCTACAAGGAAGACATGGGGAGAGTATGACAGAGCTCCAGAAAGGATGCGAGGATGAGAAACTGAGGCGGGCAGCCCTACTACTCCCCCTGCCCAGGCAGAGACCAGGGCTGTGTACTGAGTCTCCCAGACTACAGTGACCCAGCCAGGTGTGGGGATTCCAGACTGACCCCTGCACACCTGTCAGTGTTGGGAAAACATGAGGGACCTCATCCAATCAGGCCTGAAGGGTCTATACCAGAGGCTATATAATAATCCCTGAGCCTGTGAGCCTGGGAGAAGCAGTTGAGCATCCAGCAGAGGGTGATGATGGGTTAACACAGCTAGAGATGCTGATGGCTCAAGCCATGTCAGGTTAGGGCTTTTCCTGGTGTCGCTGGGTGTGGAACATAGAACCCTAGAAGCCTGGGTCTTTCCCTGCCCACTTGTTCTACATAACCCATCTGCCACCCTTGTGTGATTCTGGGGAAAAAGGAAAAGAATCCTGAATTAAACAAGAAGAAATGTCCTCCAAGCAGAAATCTGCCCTGGAAAACAGGAAACAGCTATGGGCCCATCAAACCTGAGTTTAGGAACTGAGATGTGTCTCGGCCTCGGCAGCGTGGGCAAACCCCCAGTTGGGAGCTTAACTTCTACTACATTAACCATCGCTCGGTGATGGGAGGGAAAGGCCTGAGGAGGGATGACTGGCACACACCAGAGAGCTATTTGAGTAAAAACACGGTTGTTGTGGACATGAAAGCCCCAAGAATGATTGAGCATCCATGTTGTGCAGCATGTCTGCTTCAGTCAGAGCTTCAAGTAATCTTTCAGGAGTAGAGATAATTAACTAATTGTTCTGTCACAAATTAATAGGGGTCTTTTGGTCACAATTCCTGGGGCCCAGGTCACCCTCCCAAAGATGACAAAAGATGGTACACTGCCCATGCCTGTGTCAAGGAAACTTCATTGAGTGCTTCAAGTGACAATGATAAATCCTGAAGATGCAATGATGAATTGGGACATCACCCAGCCACAGGCTCAAGCTGCCTGGTGCAGAAGGAGATATGCAGGCAGAAAACCAGGCCCCACATTCTCCTCCAGGAAACACGATTCTCACTGTGTAGCTGCCACCTTGTTCCTCTGCCACCAGTCAGAAGGGGCATCCACCCAGGTGTGTCTTCTACCAGGAAGGGTGCAGCTCACACTGGAGTACAGACAGAACAGTAATATTGCTGGAGGGGGGCTTCTATGGTGGCAGGTGGCTGTGCTGGAGCTGAGGACAGGCCACAGATCCTGGCTGAGTGCTCCTTCCACGACAGTGCAGCTGATCCCTCAGGACATCCTTAGACCATAACACCACCACGGGTCAGAGCCACTGCTATCTTGTGTGGGGTCAGTCACTGCAATGGTCACTGTAGCTCCTGATGGGTCAGCCTCTGGTCTTGCTCCTCACTCCCTCTACAGAAGACCTTCCAGAGTCTCTGACTTGCACTCAACAAGGTGCAAACCCCTCCCTGGCCGGGGGAGGCTCTTGAATGGGCCGTAGCTTCTGCAGCAGCCTCGCTCCTCACTCTGCGCTCAGCCACCTGGATGCAGTGTGAGGACCTCTGCAGGGCGCCCCTCAGTGGGGACCGCACTATGGCACTGCTGGATGTTACACCCCAGTCCTTCACCTTGCCAAGGTCCACTCAGCTTTAGGGGTAACTGCCTCCATGGAGGGGAAAAGGGAGCTGGAAAACAGTTCATTTGATGAGATGGTTGATTTCAGTCATCCTTCTTGTTACAAGGAGCCATTTGGACAAGTATTGCTATGAATGCTGGTTCCATAGATGTGCCACCCCGTGACATAAGCCCGACCACCAAGTGGCTGAGAACACAGGGGTAAGAGGGATCTTGTGTCTCTGGAGGGCCCCTGGGATTACCTGAGACTGAGGCCCATCATGGCCTGCTCCTGGCGGTCAGCAGGTTCCTCCCTGATGATCCTTTAAGAGGTCCGGGTCCTTACTGGCAAAGCCCTCAGTCTGGGGGACAGTTTTCAGGATGGCCCAGAGGAGAGATGGTGGGAAGTTTTAACTGGACAGCAGGAGAGGAAGAGGGGTTGGAGAGCTGCCGTCTGCCCGGGGGCCTGGAGGGCAGAGGAGAATGAGGAGGGGGGCGTGGGACAAAGGTAAACTGGGGAACAGAGTGGGAGGCTAGGTGGATGGGGCCATAGAGAAAAGGAAAGGGAGACGGGTTGGGCAGGGGGAGCTGGGACTACCGAGGACCTGAGGAAGCTGTAGCCTTTGCGAGCCACCAAGAGAGGTTTGGGCCAGCTGGTGAGAGAACTGGTCTTGGATGGTCCCGATGGAGGAGCAGTAGCGGGGCCAGGCTGAGGCCCAGGGCCTGCAGTGGGGGTAGCACCAGGCAAGGTTCCTGGCAAGAGGGTGAGAGACAAGTGAGAGGGGGACGGGAAGTGGAAGGTGTGGAGACTGCAGGAACACAAAAGTAAACAGGAGTTATTTGGGGGACAGAAGTAGGTGAAAGAGTGAGTGTAGCAGTCGTGCACGGTGAGCCTGGCAGACCTTGTTCTGAACAGAACTAGGAGATGACTCTTCTCCCGCCCAGACAGCACACAGGCTGCAGCTCAGAGGCAGCCTTCCCCCTCAGTCTGGGTGGCATCCTGGGGTCCTGCCCAGCTGGGCCAGGGGAAGCAGAAGTGCCCTGGAGCAGATTCCTCCTTGGCTTTGGCCTGTGCCCAGCCCAGGACCCAGAAGAGGCTCCAGTGAAGGTAGAACCTCCCCCCACAGCAGACGCAGAAAGAAAGGAGGGGTCTTGTGCAGGGGGTCCTCTACCTCTGCCTGTCTCCCCCCGCCTGGTCTTGCCTTTAGAAAGCAGAGCTGAGCGTGAGGGCCTCCTGGCAGGCTGCATTCACTTGGTAGGGGTAAAGAGGAGGCGATCACCAAGAGGCATCTGGGCTCCCCTGAGCCTCAAAAGCTGTGCTTCCTGGAAGAGAGGCCCAAGGGAAAGCTGTGTCTTCAGGCCATGACTTCCCCCCACAAGAAGACAATTATTAAGACCGAGATGTCTACAGTGACAAAATAATGTGATTCTGGCTCCTGAGCACACCAGCCTGTGATGAGCAAAGTCAACCGGGTGTCCCCCTCAAAATCTGTGTGGTTTCTCAGGTTTTAGGGTCTCTCCCTCCAATCTGTCAGCCCTCCCAAGACATACCTTCTTATGGCCACACAGTACCACTCTTTGCCCATCCAATCTGAGGTTGTCAGGACCAGCACGGCCAACAGAAACATTGGAACCAGGTTTCCCCAACTGCTGGGCAGTGGGGACTTTGCTTGCTTTTTTCCGGATTGGGAAGCTGACCGGGAAGCCAGAGTTGCTCAGGCTGCCTGGTGTCCTGCAGGGAAGGGAAGGAAGGGGGGTGAGGGGGCCCAGAGGCCCCTCAGAGAGGCCTCTCCAGATAGACATCATCTCCAGATACAACTGACGCCCATAACCCCTGAAGCCTAGGGCTGCCCCCAGGGAGACTGCAAAAACAGGGTCTTGATCAGGCTAGAGGCTGATAGTCAGCCATGCCTGCAGAGCTCAGCAACTGCCCGCAGAGTGCCCAGGACCATGTGAACAAGGTACTTTGTTCGAAGGGGGTCCTTAGCCTCTCCCGTCCTGACTCCAGGCTTCAACACCATACAGCACGGCTTCCCCTCTTCTCCCGCCCCCCCAAAACAGCCCTATCTTCCCTAAGGACCCCTAGTCACGTCTCTTGGGGAGACTGATTGGAGAGTGGGGTGTATACCAGGCCCAGGGCACAGCCACTCCTTCTGAGAAGGGGATGGTGCTCGGCCACATGAAGGGCACCCCCTTTAAATGGCGGCTTGGAGAGCCTGAGGGACCCCAAGTGAAGGAACAGGGGAGCTTGCTACATTTCCTTTAGCCTGTGGACCTCTCCCTGTAGGGGCATCCACCCCATGACATGGGCCAGATCTCCAAGTGGCTGAGAACGCAGTGGGGAGAGAGGGCTCCTAGGTCTCTGCAGGGCCCCCCAGGATTACCTAAGGCTGAGGTCCTTCATGGCCTGCTCCCGGCAGTCAGCAGGTGTCTCTCTGATGATATTTTGAGAGGACCCAGTAGACACTTTCAGAATCTCCCTGCCTGGGAGAAAATTTCCAGGGTGGCCCAGAGGAGAGATGGCGGGAAGTTTTAACTGGGCAGTAGGGTAGGAGGAGGGGACGAAGAACTGTCGTCTGCCCAGCGGCCTGGAGGGCAGAGGAGGGCCAGGAGGGGGGTGTGGGACAAAGGTAGACTGGGGAACAGAGTGGGAGGCCAGGCGGATGGGGAAGGTGGATGGAGGGGAGAGGGTCCGGGTAGGGCAGAGGGTGGTGGTGACCACAGAGGATCCGCTAGGGCTGCTGACTTTACGGGTCACCAGGAGAGGTTTGAGCCTGCCGGTGAAAGAACAGATCTTCGATGGGCCCAGCGGGGGAGCAGGAGTGGGGTCAGGCTGAGGCTTAGGGCCTGCAGTGGCCTCCGGCTCAAGGGAGGGCTTGAGGGAGGAAGGTAAGAGGCCAGAGTCCGGGGGACGGGCAGTGGGAGGTGTGGGGAGAGCAGGAAAACGGGACGCTTGCTTCTTCTTCATCGCTGCTACATGCAGAGTGAGACTGCAGCCCACAGTGGGGTTCTGGACTATAAGGAGTCTGCCTCTGTTACCTCAGGCCTCATCATTGTGACCTCATAAGAGAGCTCTAGCCCTGCCTCCAGCATGACAGTGGGCACTGTAGACATAAGCAGTCCCAGGGCTGGATGGGGACAGTCAGAGGCAGTACTTGGGCCAGAAATGGGGCATTCCTCTTACTGTCAGAGCCAGCCTAGGTATGTCCCCACCTGGAGGCCTTGGACAGCATCCCAGCTGCCTTGCCTGGATGTTTTGCAGGCTGGTGCTCAGTTGTGGTCCCTCCTTTCTGGGCACATCCACCCTCTCACAGTCGTACTTTCATGGGTGGGTCAAAGGGCTCAGCCAGTCCCTGCGCTTGGGAGCCTGGGACATGTCAGTCTCAGAAATCTCATAGAATAAACAGGAATGGTATGTTCATCACTAGACATCCTTGGCCTAGGGTCACCTGGGCAACAGAAGCAGTGATGAGTATTGATCAAGAAGCAAGAGCCTGGAGAACTGAGTCCTCCTTTTCCTATGAGCAAGGACACTCTGAGCCAGGCACAGAGCCCCCCGTTTTTCCCCTGGCCCAGGAGAAAAACCCCTGAGTGCAGTCAGGGAGGAAAACCCTGTGGACAGTCGCTTGTCACTCAAGCAGTAACATGCTTTGCTCTCTGGGTGTCAGAAAGGACCTCGAGGAGATTTCCCAGGACGGGTGGAAATGACCTCACAGACTCAGGGACCTGACAGGAAAGGAGCTGACCCACACCCTCCCACATTGGACTAAATGACTCTCCCTAGAGCTTCCATGGGCTTCACACCTGGGGCTCAGCAACCTGGGTTTGGGGTCTCTGCGAGCTCACCTTGCAAATCCTTCCCTCCTCACGTGTCCTCCTCTACATGGTGCATTGTCCCCAAGGAAATGATCAAGAATTCCTGGACCCCATCAAGCCACCAAGATCTCATATTCTGGGACACCTGGTCCCTCATGTCCGTGCCATCCATCTGAGTGCCACCTTCTACATTTTCTCTAGAGCTCCATTCCAGTTCTTCTCAGGGTGCTGGGCCCTACCCATTTTTGCACCAGCTCTTAATTGTGTTCAAACTCCCCTCCTTTTCTCACATGCGCCGTTATAATGGCTCTCTTGCAAACACTCAAACAGTTTCCGGAGTCACTGAGAGGGGCCCCTCACCTGCGTCTCACATCCCCACAGTGAGGGATCTATAGGGAGAGCAAGACAGAGCCCCAGAGAGGGTCTGAGGGTCAGAAATAGAGGTGAGTAGCCCTCCTGCTCCCCCTGTCAAGGGGAAGACCAGAGGCCCGTGCTCAGCCTCCCAGACACCTCAGTGACCCAGCCTGGTGTGGAAGCTCCGGGCTGACCCCTCCACACCTGCGAATGATGGGGAATCATGAGGGACACATCCAGTCAGTCCTGGGCGATCTATACCAGGGGCCATGCAATGATCCCCAAGGCTATGAGCAAGGAAGAAGCGGGTGAGCATCCAGCAAAGAGCTGTGATGGGTTAGGACAGCCCGAGAAGCCAATGGTCCATGTCGGGCTAGGGCTTCTCCTGTTGTCACTGGGAGTGGATCAAAAACCCCCAGAGGCCAGGGCTTGACCCCGCCCACCTGCCCTACATAGCCTACCTGTCACCCTTGCATGATCTTGGGGAAAGAGAAAAAGAATCCTGAGTTAACCAAGAAGAAATGTCCTCCAAGCAGAAATTAGCCCTGGAAAACAGGAAACAGCTATGGCCCCATCACACCTGAGTTTAGGAACTGAGATGTGTCCTGGCCTCGGCAGCGTGGGCAAACCCCCAGTTGGGAGCTGAACTTCTTCTACATTAACCATCGCTGGGTGATGGGAGGTAGAGGCCTGTGGAGGGATGACTGGCACACACGAGAGAGCGATCTCAGTGAAAACGTGATTGTTGTTGATACGGGAGCCCCGAGGATGACTCAGCACCAATGTTGTGCAACATGTCTGCTTTAGTCGGAGCTTCAGACAATTTTTCAGGAGTGGAGAGAATTTAACTCAATACCTGTCACACATTAGAGTTGGTTATTCATCGCAACTCCTCAGACACAGACCTACTCCCAAAGACAACAGAGTAGGCCGACACCTTGTACCCATTACACAGTCCTTATTGACATTTTCACATGGCTTTCAGGAACTAATATTCTGGAACCTCCTGGTTTCATGGAGCCATTGGCCATAAATCCTGAACAGTCAACACTATAGCACGACCTGTTTTGCCTTCGAGAGGCCCTCATCCATCCGTCTGTCCATCCATCCATTCATTCAGCATGGATGAGTGCCAGGCTGGGTCCTTTACCCTGCCTGCCCAGACGAAAGAAGCTGGCAGCCAGAGTGAGCAGGGACAGGGTTACTGTTGGCTTGAAAACAACTAGACGATGGCTTTGTGCTCTTGCCCTTCCGGTACCCTACCCTCCTGCCCCTGCTCCTCAGGTCCTGACAACCAACAGTGTGCAGCACCCTAAGCCCTTCTGCCTTGGGGCAGAAGTTTCAGTGCGCTCACGGTGCTAGGGGTACCAATGCTCCCTTCAGGCACTTCTGTTCTTTCCCTCAGTGCATTTGTTACTCTGCGTGCACAGGTGTGCGACAGCCAGTTCTTATTCCTCCCTCTTCTTACTTGACATCTTAATGGCTTTTGAGACAGTTGACCAACTCCCACCTTCTCCAACTACTTGGTTTTCTTGGCTCCCAGAACATCATATTCTATTTCTCCCTCTACCTCTGTGGCTCCTCTGGCAATCTTCCTCTTCCTACGTCCACCCCTCCTCTACCATGTGCTCTCCATACACTGGTCAGTGACAGTTTTGTTTGTCTGATCATGACAGTACCCTGTCAAGTTCCTGCCCATCTGTCAAAGTCCTAAAGGTTGTCTTCTCTTTGTATATTTCACATCCCTTCCCCCACATTATTGTTTCCTCTATTGTTCTGCACTTGCACAGTACATTGTGAGTGCGGTTATATGCTGAAAAAGTTGGTTCCTTGAAGGTGTTTTTTTTTTTTTTTTGGTGTTTTGTCTCTTTTTTGCAAACATTCAGTTCACATCATGCTTAGTATATACCAAGATTTTCTTCCTATCACTGTGAGTCACTGGATCCTTAACTTAGAGTGAAGATAGCAAAGCCTCATCTGATTTACAGGAGAATAGAAGCTTACATCGCCCTTGTGAGATCACAGGGCAACATGAGACCATATGACGGGGCAACCCAAATTTGTGTACAGAAATGTATATTTTCTCTACTTCAAACACTCAGGATGGTTATAATAAAAAACAGAGAAAATTAGTATGCACAAGTATTACAAGCCTATTGAGTGGTCTGGCTGGAGGCTAAGTGGCAAGTAATCAATATTTATGATGATCCTTCTTATGTTTCTAAGCAGAGAAGCAGAAGTGGTGAGTCTTTTGCTCTAACCTGAGCTAGCTCTCCTGTGCCTCAAATGTTTCCCTGATATTCCATTTGTGCCCACAGTCATCTAAATTAACTATAAATTTCACAAAACACGTTATCAAATGAAACACAAGTTTAAGAAATCTTTATTTGTTTTCCTTGAATAAAGTGACCCTGATTTTAGATTGGGCCTTATAATTTAGGATTACCTAAAAGTATTGTATATAGTTATTACCTACAACCTATATGTGGACCCTGGCTAGAAACGTAAGCCATTAAAAAGAGTCTTGAGCAGGTTCATTCAGAAAAAGAGTCACATGGCAAGGGCCTCATTTAGAAGACTATTAATGCCAATTTCTCAAAATCTGTAAGCGATGCGGCGGCGTATATTCTATGGGAATCATCAGGTAGAATAAGGGAAATGCACCCAGGAGAGGAAGAAGAGTGAATCGTTTAAGATTTGGTTAGTCATTCCGGTACTAATAATTAGGTAGGTCGTGCAGAACATCACGCCTTCTGAACTGCCCCTGAGGGCTGTAGTTATCTTTCTGTACCCAGGTAAACCAAGCATGGTGAGCCTGCCCTGCACACTCTGGTCCTTTGCCCTGTGTGTCTAGGAAATGCTCATAACAAAAAGTTTAGAACGCGTTAGAAATATTTGCTGTGTCCCCGATGGCTTCTCGTTTTCCGGAGAGACGAGGGGAAGAGGGTGGTGTTGGGACTCTGAAATGAAAAGAAGCCTCAGTGAGACCCCTCTGGTCTCCACGTGAATTCCATGGGAGGGCGGGGTTCGGAGCAGGGGCGGGGCCCTCGCACCAGCCGCCTCCCTCCTGCCACCCTTCCGCCCAGTCCTGGGGCAGCCTGAAGCTCTCTCGGGCATCCCATGGCAGGTCCCTTTTTAATTTCCCTCAGGAAAATGAAGGATATCCTTCTGGCTGGAGACGAATAAAGCAGCCAAGTCCCAACACGTGATGACTGTGTTGTATCACTAGGGTCTCTGTCAACAGCTTCCAGTTTAGGTAGGAGGGTTGGGCCTTTCTGAGGAGCTGCTTCAACACTGGCCCCAAGTAGCACTGAAGAGAGAATGCTGGCTATGACCTGGCTCCCATCTCCCCACCTGGGGGTCACATGCCTCTCTTAGGAGGGCAAGTGGGCGAGATGGAGAGCAAGGGAAGGAGCCAGCCATGAACTCTGCCCACAAGCCTTTCCCCCAGGACGTTCCGCCTCCCTGCAGCCTTGGGCCTGGGCTAAGCCTCCAAGAATCCCTTCTTACCTTTGCCAGGCGGGGAGTGGGGGCGCTCGAGGGGACAGGGCTCCTCTCCCGGGTTCTGAGGAGCTGGGTCATTTGTGTTCTGACCAGGGGGGTCATTGCATAGGCCAGTTCTTTGTCAGTCCTGTCTGAGCTGCTGGTGCTTGTGGCCCACAAGTCGTGGAGAGAAAGGGGGTCTTTAGAAATGGGGCCATTTGGCGCAGCAGATGTTCTCCCAGAGAACTTACACACCCCAGAGGGTGGGAGAGGTCCAGGGCAGTGTTCATAGACACTGAAGGGTTCTGCTGTCCTGAAGATTGCATGTGTCTCCAGGCAACACAGGGGTGGGTTGTTGGCGACGGAGATCAGGGCCTCCTGCAACTGGACCCGTCGTCATTCATAGCGGTTATCTTGTCAGTCACTGAGCAAGAGAACGAAGGACTCTTAACTGCAACCACAAATATCTGTGGGTTCTGGCAGTGACACAAGCCCAAGGGGTCCATTTACTCTAGCAAGAAGAGAGTGGGATGGACCAGGGCACAGAAAATTGCGCTCTGAAGTGGACAAAGCTGATGCATACCTTATTTGGAGAAATGGGGTGTGTGTGTGTGTGTGTGTGTGTGTGTGTGAGAGAGAGAGAGAGAGAGAGAGAGAGAGAGTAGTGATAGACGGTGAACAGGATGCATATGGGAGTCAGAAGTAGGTGAAGGAGTGAGTGTAACACTTGGACACAGAGGGCCGGGCAGACCTTGTTCTGAGCAGGACCCAGAGATGACTCTTCTGCCTCCTAGACACACCCCGGGGTCCTGCCGAGCTGGGCCTGGGGAAACTGCAGTGTCCGGGAGCAGGTTCCTACTCAGCTTTGGCCTGTGCCCAGCCCAGGGCCCAGCAGAGGCTCAGTGAAGGTAGGACCTCCCCCCACAGCAGACGCAGGGAGAAAGGAGGGGTCTTGTGCAGGGGGTCCTCTACCTCTGCCTGTCTCCCCCCGCCTGGTCTTGCCTTTAGAAAGCAGTGCTGAGCGTGAGGGCCTCCTGGCAGGCTGCAGTCACTTGGTAGGGGTAAAGAGGAGGCGATCACCTAGAGGCATCTGGGCTCCCCTGAGACTCAAAAGCTGTGCTTCCTGGAAGAGAGGCCCAAGGGAAAGCTGTGTCTTCAGGCCATGACTTCCCCCCACAAGAAGACAGTCATCAAGATCAAGATGTCTACAGTGACAAAATAATAGTGTGATTCTGGCCCATGAGCACACAAGGCTGTGGTCAGCAGTCAACCCAGGATGTCCCCCTGGAAATCTGTGTGATTTGTAAGGTTTTAGGGTCCCTTCCTCTACTCTGTCAGCACTCCTAAGACATACCTTCTTACACGTACACAGTACCATTTTTTTCCCGTCCAATCTGAGGTTGTCAGGACCAGCACGGCCACCAGAAACATTGGAACCAGGTTTCCCCAACTGCTGGGCAGTGGGGACTTTGCTTGCTTTTTTCCGGATTGGGAAGCTGACCGGGAAGCCGTAGTTGCTCAGGCTGCCTTGTGTCCTGCAGGGAAGGGAAAGAAGGACAATGTGGGGGCCCAGATGCTCCTCAGAGGGGCCTTTTCAGATAGACATCACCTGTAGATGCAACTGACACTCATAACCCCTGAAGCCTAGGGCTGCCCCCAGGGAGACTGAAAAATCAGGGTCTTGATCAGGCTAGAGGCTGATGGTCAGCCATGCCTGTGGAGCACAGCGACTGCCCGCAGAGTGCCCAGGACCATGTGAACAAGGTGCTTTTTCCCATGGGGGTCCCTGGCCTTCCCCCGTCCTGATTCCAGAAATGAACCACCTACAGCAGGGCTTCACCTCTTCTCCCACACCCCCCTCCAAGGCAGCCCTATCTTCCCTAGGGACACCTAGTCACTCTCTCGTGGGGAAGCTGGTTGGAGATTGGGGTGTATACCAGGCACAGGGCACAGCCACTCCTTCTGAGAAGGGGATGGAGCTCGGCCACATGAAGGACACCCCCTTCAAATGGCGGCTTGGAGAGTCTGGGGGACCCCAAGTGAAGGCACAGGGGAGCTTGCTACATTTCCTTTAGCCTGTGGACCTCTCCCTGTAGGGGCATCCACCCCGTGGCATGGGCCAGACCACCAAGTGGCTGAGAATGCAGGGAGGAGAGGAGGCTCCTAGGTCTCTGCAGGGCCCCCAGGATTACCTAAGGCTGAGACCCATCATGGCCTGCTCCTGGCGGTCAGCAGGTGCCTGACTGATGATATTTTGAGAGGACCAGATTCCCACTTTCAGGGTCTCCCTTCCTGGGATACAGTTCTTTGGGTGGTCCAGAGGAGAGATGGCGGGAAGTTTTAACTGGGCAGCAGGGTAGGAGGAGGGGACGGAGAGCTGTCGTCTGCTCAGCGGCCTTGAGGGAAGAGGAGGGCCAGGAGGGGGGTGTGGGACAAAAGTAGACTGGGGAACAGAGTGGGAGGCCTGGTGGTCGGGGAAGATGGATGGAGGGGAGAGGGTCTGGGTAGGGCAGAGGGTGGTGGTGACCACAGAGGATCCGCTGGGGCTCCTGACTTTACGGGTCACCAGTAGAGGTTTGGGCCTGCCAGTGAAAGAACAGATCTTCGATGGGCCCAGCGGGGGAGCAGGAGTGGGGCCAGGCTGAGGCTCAGGGGCTGCAGTGGCCTCCGGCTCAAGGGAGGGCTTGAGGGAGGAAGGTAAGAGGCCAGAGTCCTGGGGACGGGCAGTGGGAGGTCTGGGGAGAGCAGGAAAACGGGATGCTTGCTTTTTCTTCATCGCTGCTACATGCAGAGTGAGACTGCAGCCCACAGTGGGGTTCTGGACTATAAGGTGTCTGCCTCTGTTACCTCAGGCCTCATCATTGTGACCTCATAAGCAGAGAGCTCTAGCCCTGCCTCCAGCATGACAGTGGGCACTGTAGACGTAAGCAGACCCAGGGCTGGATGGTGACAGTCAGAGGCAGTATCTGGGCCAGGACCAGGGCAAGTCTTTTTACAACTTGATTCAACCTCAGTTCATTGTGGAGAGCCACTGCAACTGAATGTGTACAGACTACATGCAGCTAACAACAGAGAAGGGCCCTGCTCGGCCTTGAGTGACATGGCAGGACAAGGTCAGTAAAACAACTTTAAGGCTGTTTGTGGCATTGATGCCCAAAACAGGATAACAAGCACACAGTGCTACTATAGGCTCAGGCTTTCCTGATGTGCTTGTAGGATAGAGCATTACAGTTATCACCTCCACCCCCCGCACAATACTCTCTTGTTTAAGCTTATAAAATAAATGGGATTCCAGGCTTGGGGTCATTGTGTTTCTATCAGAGCACAATGTCCCACCTGGCCCAAACTTTATCTATGTCTTTGTGTTTTCCTTCATCCTCCATCATCCCACTCAGGTTTTACTTCCCTGAGCTAGTCATGGCAGTCCATTCCCATCTGGGGGCCATGGGACACCATCCTGCTGGCCTGCCTGGCTGTCTTGCAGGCTGGTGCTCTGCAATGGCCTCTCCTTCTTGAGCACAGCCATCCCCTCCCAGTCACTCTTCTATGGGACAATCAAAGGGCTCAGCCAGTACCTGAGCTTGGAAGCAGGGACATGTCAGCTCAGGAATCTCTAGAATGAACAGTGATAGCCACAATGGTGGGATTTAGCTGATTTGTACCAGTTTGGTAAAACGTTATGTAATTTTTGTTGAGTTTGGCAAATGTTTGTTAAAATGATACTTATAATTAAGGTTTTCTCTAAGATGGGGGTCTGGGCAGTAGCGTAATGTGTAAATCACAAAATTACATTCCTTCTTTAACATTCAGCTGCAAAACATCGTATTCTAAGCACCCATAGTAATGTTCAATCCATTCATAGGTGAAAAAAATTTGATGGAATTATCTTGTAATATTTAGTTAGTCATTTCATAAAACTCATCATACCTTTGATGAAATACTATGTTTAATTCCCTTGCATTTGTTACTTCAGTAAACAAACGTATAACATAAAAAGTGCCAAACAACCAGAAGTGGATAACTTATATTGTTTTTTGTCAGATATTATTTAATATTTTTTCATTAATGTTTTGAAACTCTTTCTTATAACAATCTAGTTTTGTGCACCTTTTATATTGTTCTTATTTAAGTATTAAATGCATAAAATAATGAAGAACTTTTTAGTATATTGTTTTTATACTTAAAATGGTCATTAGGGCAGAGAGCTGGTTGTTAAAGTATTTGAATCACACCACTGGTAAACAGTATAGCACTGAGACAGACTCTTAATTCCTGTAGAGTCCTGAGGTCCTTGGAGTGAGAGAACAAAGAGTGCATAGATTGGAGAAATAAGCAATAGAAGACTCACATCACCAGATGGGAATTCACAGAAACAGCTTCTAGACAAGGCCTGCTGGAAAATTCCTACTGACTATAGTGATGGACATGTTAGCTACCACTGCATTATGAACCCAACTGACTTAAAATTAAAAATTCAATCAAAATAGAATATGTGAAAACCTCCATAATATACAAATTAGAGGGGGAAATAGAGTTTTATTGATTATAAAAAAAAAAAAACTTTTTAGGCTCTGGCCAGTTAGCTCAGTGGTAGAGTGTCAGCCTGGCATGTGGATATTCCAGGTTCAATTCCTGGTCAGGGCACATCTGCTTCCTTACCCTTTTTCTGTTCCTTCTTTTTCTCTCTCTTCCCTTCTTGCAGCCATGACTCAATTGGAGAGAGTTGGCCCTGGGCACTGAGGACGGCTCCATGGCCTCCAGCTTAGACACTAAGAATAGCTCAGCTGCTAAACAATGGAGCAATGCCCAGATGGGCAGAGCATCACATTCTACTGGGCTTGCCAGGTGAATCCTGGTTGAGGTGCTTACGGGAGTCTGTCTCTCTGCCTCCCCTTCTTTCACTGAATTAAAAAAAAAAAAAAGCTTTCTTATGTCTAAATAGAGACAATATAGTCCCTCAAATTATTTTTCAAAGAAAATTAGGATTTTAGGAAGCCAATGTATACATAACTGAAAGTACAAGATCTTGGATGAAATGCTTTCTGTTAAGCATGAATGGTTCAAAAGGTTGAAGCCAAAGAAATAGCTATTCGCTCTGTGTGTTTCCTGGCTACAACAGTAAAGTAAGCTCCCACATAGGCAGCTGGAAATGAGTTTGGACTGAGGCAATTATATAAATGTCACTGTAAGCTGTTATCTTATCTGATTTTTCCTTCCTTTCAGAGTCCCTACATCATCTTTCAGGGGTACTGGATTAGTTAAGATAAAGAGAGAGCATAGATTTATTGCCACAATAAAAACAAAGATGTCTCAGACACTGGCTTTATAATGCTAGCTACAGATGGAGAATGCTTGAAAGGATATATAAAAATAAAAGCAAACCCAGCTCAGTCATTGATCAGGCAGTAATGACAATCTACTTTGGAAAGACACTGGACATTGACTGGTTTCTCCATTACAGAGTTGGCATCTTACTTAAGGCAATTCTTTAAACGCAAGGTAACAACAATGCATCCCACAATGCCTTTTAACACATATTTGGAAAAGACTCATAAATCTTGTTTCTGTGAAGCCCACTCAACCCTCTGAACAGTAACACACATTTCCAACTGTGCATTTTCAGTGAATGAACATAGACCTTCACTTTGTCTGATCAACAGATGGAGTAGGAATGAGCAGGAGTCTCTGAAATGCCCCATAGGAGAGCAAACAGGTAAGAAAGGTAACTATAGTGTTGTATGCCTATGAATGAGAGGCAACTTCAGTGAAATGAAAATTACAGGTTATCTTTCAGAGACAATTTCACTAGAAAATGGAGAAAAAAGTAAGCTAATTTTTATAAAACCTTAATTCAGAAAATTAATCTGTTTAGATTGTATTTCTGCTCCCAATTGCTTATTTCCTCATCAGTAGAAAGAACACACTTTACTCTCCATTGATACCTACATGACTTGAAGGACTACCCTATGGCAGAAGTATATGTCTTTACCCCATGTGACTTTCTTTGGTTAATGTAATTTAAGCAGAAGTGCCAAACAGCCTCCTACTGGAAGATTAAGAGTGGTCATTTGTTGTGGCCTGACTCTGCCTTCTGCCATCAGACTGCCTCTTCAACTTTGATCCTGAAGTTAAAACACAAGTGAAATGAACTAAAATCAATACTCAGCAGGTGCACGTGAGTAGAAATAAATAATATTGTACATTCAAATAGTTTGTGACCATTTATTACCAAAGCATGGCTAGCAAAAGCTAACAGATATGTGATCTCAGATTAGAAATCAATGTACAGAGCACCAATATATCTTTGCTACTTTAGGCACTTTTAATGGACTCATCCATGTATTAATACAACAACTTACAGTAAGTTTTCATTTGTATTTTTCTCCTCTGTCTTTAATAATTTTTAGATTGGATTGACCTGTTGGTCTGGTATTGTGCAGGTGTCATCAAAACCTGGGGTCCCCAAACTATGGCTTGTGGCCGCATGCGGCCCCCTGAGGCCATTTATCTGGCCCTGCCACACTTCCAGAAGGAGCACCTCTTTCATTGGTGGTCAGTGAGAGGAGCACAGAATGCATCCGCACCCACAGTTCCCATTGAAATACTGGTCAGTTTGTTGATTTAAATTTACTTGTTCTTTATTTTAAATATTGTATTTGTTCCCGTTTTGTTTTTTTACTTTAAAATAAGATATGTGCAGTGTGGATAGGAATTTTTTCATAGTTTGTTTTATAGTCCAGCCCTTCAACTATCTGAGGGACAGTGAACTGGCGCCCTGTGTAAAAAGTTTGGGGACCCCTGATCAAAACTATTTTAAGGGAATTAAAGAGGTAAGAAACTAAGGATTCAAAATTAGGTACAGTACTTAGAAACCCATTTTCCACCGGCAATTTAATTAAGATGTGGAAATTGGCTTAGAGAAATCACCCTGGCCTTTTGAGCCTCAAAGGAAAATGTCTCTGCTCACTATAGCTTACTGTAGAAAGTGACTGATTCTTCATCTTTAGTCAGCCTGGTTTCTGCAGTCTTCTCAGAGCACAGCATACTTGTTATCATCACCATTGCCTTAATTCTATGACTTCCCTTCTCTTGAATTTAAACAAGGTCCTGGCCAGTTGGCTCAGTGATAGAGCATCAGCTCAGCATGTGGATGCTCCGAGTTCGATTCCAGGTCAGGGCACTCAAGAGAGGTGTCCATCTGCTTCTCCACTCCTTCCCCCACTTCCTTTCTCTCCCCCTCCAACAGCCATAGCTCAATCAGCTCAAGCGAGTTGGCCTCGGGCACTGAGAATGACGCCATGGCCTCTGCCTGAGCGCTGAAAAAAAGCTTGGTTGCTGAGCAATGGAGCAACTCACTAGATGGGCAAAGCATCACCACTTATTGGGCTTGCCAGGTGGATCTCAGTAGGGGCACATGCAGGAGTCTGTCTCTCTGCCTACCATCCTTTCACTAAAAATAAATAAATAAATAATAAAAAATAATTTAAAACATTTAATCAAGTAGGAATTGAGCACCTAATATGTGTTTATACTTAGGTAGGGCAAAAGGAAGACTCTAAAGCTGTGAAAAATGACTGACACATGATTAGTAAGATGTATAGGCAGCATTATTGGATTTTAACTTGCCTCTTCAAACTCAGAGTTTAAGATGCTTTACACTATACTGTGTTGCCCATAAGGTTGGGTTCTGCAACTTGCTTTTTATATTTAAAAGCAAGAAAGTTTTCTGGTTTGTCTCAGTTCCCAAATTGCCCAACAAAAATATGTACTGAAAAGAAAACTTCCAGATTTGCTATACATCACTTGTGAAAAATTGCTCAAGAAATAATTCTTCAACTCGTTCAGTCTCATTAGTTTTCTCCTTTGAAGGATGAAAAAATGAATCTTTCTAGCAAAAATCAAATTTGTGCATGACAGCTAGTTGAGCTCAGAGGTCAAAGGATCAATGTGGACTATTGCAGTGTATTCCCATCCATTCAATCTTTTGTTGGCCTGCACAGCAGGTAGGATTTGAAAGAGAATCTGCCCTTGTCTGGAAGAATTATTTTTTTTAGTGGCTGAAAATATTCAGAGGTAAACTTGAGAGCAGCCATAGTCAATGCCACTTCCAATGCTAAAGTAAATTTCTGCTAATACTTAGAATTGGCAAAATATTTCAAAAGTAATTTTTATGGAGTTGTGTGTTTATGCTCGAGGACATGGTAAGGGAGTAGGAAGAGCAGGAGAAAATTTTCAAGGAAGAACCTCAGAAAAGATTGAGAATTTCCACAAATACTTAAAAGAGAACACACACAGAGATAAGCCCAAAGCTAATATCACCACATACCAATATCCCAGTCAAGATTTAAGTTCTCAGTGACTTCACTAGGGCAAGTTTAATTTTAGCTCCCACAGTCTTGTTCTTACCAGGGCTTACTAAATAGTAAAGAACAAGGCTCAAAATAGGGATAAACATTTAAAAGAAAAATCAAAGGCTGAAAACTCTGGTCATCTTTTGTCCTCACTTCACTTTTAAAAAGCTCTATCTCCATGTATGTGATGCACTTATCGTTCGGAAGAAACTGCTTTAGCATTCAGAAAAGAAGGTGGTGTCAAGTGGCTGCATGTCTCCGAGTCTCAGCTTTCTAAGTCAGAGTGATGTTTTCTGTTCGGGCTCCAAAGTGCTGATAATTTGGGAACACAGGGACAGTCTCACCAACTTGAACACACACGTTTCTCCAATTTATTAATAATGATGATGTTTAATTTTAAAGAAGTAGAGGACATAATCAGATTTATTTTTGAGAATTCAATCTTCCATTTCTGTGTGGGACATACCTTCTCCCTTCTTCTCTTTAGTTCAGGTGAGTTCCTGCCCTAAACGATTTTCAACTTCTAATTTTTTTCAAAACTATTCTTTGCTCAGCAAATCAGTCTTTAAAAAACATAATCTCAGTTTACATATGCACTAGTTTCTTTCTTGACAGGACTCAGGTCCTGACCTCTTTACTGGAGAATTTGTCACCACTTAGGACTCAAGTCACTAAAACACCCCAATCATTTCTGAAAAAAGGATTAGGAGAAGTATTAGAGTTTTGGTGAGTGGGACAAATGAAAACAGGTTTCAACCTGCAATTTTAGTCCAATATTTGGTGTCAATGGGGAAAAATAGTTTTAAGTATCAATGTACTAGAAAAACAATGATCTCAATACAATTTTTAAATGGTGTGAGAGATAGTTGGGAATGTTATTTTCATAAGCACTGCAAAGGCTTGAAGGATATGAAAATATTTTTTAAAGATTACATTCAGAAAAACCTAAACAAAATTGTATTTGTATATTGAGAATTTTCTAAAAGAGAAAACCTGATATATTTATATATATATTTTTTTATTATTATTAATTTTAATGGGGTGACACCAATAAATCAGGGTACATATGTACAATGAAAACATCTCCAAGGTTATCTTATCATTCAATTGTGTTTCATACCCATCACCCAAAGTCAAATTGTCCTCTGTCACCTTCTATCTGGTTTTCCCTGTGCCCCTCCCCTCTTCCCTATCCCACCCTACCCTCCCTCCCTCCCCCCACCCCGTAACCACCACTCTTTTGTCCATGTCTCATAGTCTCACTTTTATGTCCCACCTATGTATGATAACATTATACGAAGTGAAATAAGTAAATCAGAAAAAAAAGAAAAACTGAGAACAGCATGATTTCATATATTTATATTTTTAAGATATCAAATGTTTTATCCTATTAATATAATAAATGCATAATTTGGGTAAACAATTTTAATTTGATTATAACCTCTTGATATTTAGTAATATTTTATGTTAATTATTAAAACATACTGGCTAACAAGCATGATTTAGTAGCTGTGGCAAAGACCCTGACTTTTTAGAAGAAAGGAAGTCTGGATTTAAAACAATGTAGACTAAAGGGATACAGCCTATGTTAGTGATAATAACCTACAAGGGAGAGGGTCCAAGTCCAGATTTGCCACTCAATTCTGAACAAGTAATTTTATTTTCCAATCCTCAGTTTCTCATCTTTAAAAAATGTAGGTAATCATACCAATTCATATTTCATGAATACATAAGAATAAATTTTTGAAGTATGAAGCATTTTGCATAGTATCAATTGAACAGTTAGTATACAATAGTCACTTACTATTATTATTTCTTAAAAATATTTCTATAACTTTCACCATTTTCTAATCAATTCATAGCCTTTAATTATAATAAATAAAAAGAAAAAAATTTAATTGAATTTTATATTGTTGCTATAATGTCTATTTATCTGTAGTTTTTTTGTTTTATACATTCCTATTTCTGTCCTTACCTTATTCATTATTCTGATTAGCAACATCCAATGCAAGCTTCAAAGACCCTCTCTAATGCTTACCTTGTCCCTGATGAGCTCAGATAAAGAAGTTTTTCAGATGTAAACAACTTTAGTATTCATTGTTTTGTTTTCTATCATCTGTTTTATTGTATTTATCTACTGTATAAAATTTTTAGCAATCTCTCGACTCTTTATATATATATATATATATATATATATATATATATATATGTTTCTTGAATTCAGAAGCAACAAACTGATCTAATATAATATATATGGTATATAACATAATTTAAAATTTAAATTCTTATTTTTATTTTTAAAATACATTAAAAATATACTTATATTGTTCTAAAAGCACAGAGATCAAATATTGAAACAGACTGTATCTAACTTTCTCAAATAAATAATGTCAATTATATTTATATTACTTATAAATATTAGTAAAATTTTTCTGTAGTACAATAAAAACATCAAGATCAAAATATAACTTTTATTCATGTGTTTTCTTCTAAATGCCATTTGAGTTGTAATTAGATAATGAACACTGTTAAATACATAATGCATGTTGCCAACTAAATAATACTTTTAAAAACACAAAGTCTAAATATTTTACTATTCACAGCTCATCACTAACAGATTTCAAAGAAAGTGCCTCAGAAAGAAATAAACACACACTTACACAAGAAAGATTGCAAATATGTACAAAGTGGTCTGAAGTTGTTTGTTGCATGAGACTGATTTGGGGTAACATAAATAGGAAAAAATAATGTATTGGAAACCAGGAGATATCTCACAGAATGTCTGAAAGACTGAATAGTTATTCCTTGAAATAGAGGCAGGGAACTATGATAGGTGGAAAACAGACATCACAGCTAGTTCCAGCAGTAAGAAGGGATAAAATAGGACCCTGCAGCTGGTGCCAACAGCACAGGGTCAGAGAACCCTACTGCAACTGGACTTTGAGTGCAACCGTTATGGTCAGCATAGCATAAATCAAGTTAAAACTCCCTAAACATATTTATTACTCAGTTAAGTTTCAAAAATTATTAGAAGAAGTGTTACCTTGTTAAATTCAGATTTATATGCCCTGTGAAAGATCCCAGGATTTATGGAAAAGAAAGATCTCTTGGCTTTCATGGATTCACATGATAAAGAATTAATTTCAAATTAAGATGGGAGTTAAAGTTAAGAGACACAGAAAGAATGACAAATACACTCTACAATTTATTTTTTCTACTTCCCCTAAATATATGTATACCCTATTACCACTGTCAGACTTTAGGAGGGAAATCCACTATTACATAATGGTCTGTCCTATCTTGATGCACAATTGAAAGCATATTCATCTCATCTCCAAAAAGACAAACCCAAATATAATTGAATCATTTGTACAGCTCAGTGACCAGAAGTTCTGGATTTGATGTCTGTTTCTCTTTTGGCTTTTTGCTGATGTTATCTCAAAGTTTTGTAACCTCCTTACTTGTTAAAATATAGGGATAATCACCATCAACATACCTGATATAAAACTGTGGAAAATGAGGGAGGAAATAAATTGGCAAAATAAAATTGTGTAGCACTAAAATTGTTATTTTTGCAACTGGTCTTGAGGTTCTATTTATGACTCAATCGACCACATCCTTCTCCATGTAACCGGCCCCTTTCCTTCAGTTTACATCTCAGTTGGATCAGACATTTTTCCTGGTGAATGACTCAAACCTAAATTGCTGAGGGTTGAAAATACTCAACAGTCTTGAATGACTAAGGAAAGTGTGGCACCAGAAGGCATTTCGAAGATCACCTTGTCTCCTGTCGTGCATCTCTCCTCTCATTGTACACTAATAATCTTATTTATTTGAGGATCACAGTCAGTCACCTCCACCCAAGGAAATCTTCTTTTCTACCTTTTCATGCTGTATCTAAAGAATTCATAATGGCCAGAAAGACTAAATTTCCAATCTGGAAACATCATTAATGATCTTCTGGTGGAAGTATTTCTTTTAGATAATAAAAATAAATAAACAAACAGACATAAAGTCTGCCTAATGAAAAATAGAAGTCACTATGCATCACAAGAGTAGATAAATCTGGGTCACATAACTCCCTTTAACTCAGTGGTTCTTAACCTGGGTTCTATCGAACCCTAGGGGTTCGATGAGTTGGTCTCAGGGGTTCGGAGAAGCCTCTGCCTCGTAGGCCAGAATAAAGTAATACCGTAATTTGTTGTGAGTTCATGCACTTTGTTGGATTTGTTCTTTGAGCAAGGTGATGTTCATGCATGGCTTATTTTGTGCATCAGTAAAAGAATATATACCTATGTCTTGAATTTGGAAAAAACGTTACATTTTATTTATCACTAAAGAAGGGTTTGGTGAATGCGCATATAAAACTGGTGGGTTCAGTACCTCAAAAAAGGTTAAGAACCACTGCTTTAACTTGATGTGTCTGTTAGCTTTTTCTGAGAGATGTAATTTAATACTTTGCTAGACATAGTTTTACTGCTGGCTCCCCACCCCCCACCCACTGCTGGCTCTCTTTCTCTCTCTCTCACTGTGTTGTCAAGCTCACTTATGGAAACAGAGTGAATATGTGTGTGATGTGACATGGAGGAAGAATTTATGAAATTAAAGGTCTAGAACAGGCACAGACAACATATGGCCCATGGGCTAGATCTGGCCCGCGTAATGAGTTTAGGCGGACGGCGATTAAATTTTTAATAATCTTCGCTACTTTAAAATCTCAGCTACCCAGAAGCGGAAGCATCTTTGATTATTGGAAATCGAGATATTTAAGAAGATAGTGATACATGGAAAAGAATTCCGCATGTGACTAATCTAGGGTTAACTTCCAATAATTGGTTGAATGGATTTGCGATACTTCTTTATTTTTTAAAATAATTTCATTATAAAGATTTACAACTTTTGTACTCATCTGTACTCGATATGAACTGTTTGACATTTAGCGGTGATGTTGAACCCACATTCTTTTAGGCGGAGTTTGCCAGTGTGCACCCAAGGTCAAACAATTGCTATTTTTGTTGTCAAGTGTGCTGAATCAAGTGGTATTGTAGCATAGAAAATAGCTGAGTTGATAACTGAAAATGTGTCCAGGCTGTTTGTAAAACAAAATAATTGTTTTTCTTGTGATGTAACCCCTTAAAGCTCATTCTATTAATTAAATATTGTTTTGATTGATTGCAATACAGTTTGGATATTTATACAGTATGTAATTATATTTTTATTAAAATAATATTGTATATTAAAAATTTTTTACTCACTTACATTTATTTGTAAACAAATTACATAATAAAATTTTGTTTACTTAAATGAGTTGTTTTTGTATTTAACACTTTTTAATTTTAATATTTTGTCCAGCCTGTGAAAAAAGTTTTCTTTCTAATCTGGCCCCAGGGCAAAACCAGTTGGCCACACCTGGTCTAGAACAAGATGTTATATAGGTTTAGAGAACACATCATCAAGCAGTAAATGGAGAAGCCAAGTATGAACAGCTGCTGAAAGAGCACAGTGATGTGGGAACTTGTAGAAAGGGCTTAGGGAAGCTATGTGCTTGTCCAGCTACTGCATCTGTGGGTTCACAAACAAGTGTCTGGTGTTGGAGCAGCTGAAGAAAAAATGGAGAGTGAGACCAAGGTGGATACTGCTAAGCAACCAGTTCCTATTAGCCATTGCATATGACCTCAAAAATAATTTTAAAAAAGAATGACTTTATTTAAAATCTGCTTTCCAAATTTGCTAAAATTACCTTTCTTATCAACCACTAAACTAGAACTAGATTGTTCCCAGCTTAGCCAATCTGACACAACACAACCACATTGTTTGAGTGTACATATGTGTGTGCATGTATGAAAACTGTGCTGATTACCAGGAGGGGGTGGGAAGAGGAAAGAGAGGGAGAGGGTTGGGGGAGGGGATGGGCACAAAGAAAACCAGATAGAAGTTCACGGAAGACAATCTGACTTTGGGTGATGGGTGTGCAACATAATCAAATGTCAAAATAACCTGGAGATGTTTTCTCTGAACATATGTACCCTGATTTATCAATGTCAACCCCATTAAAATTAATAAAACAATTCATATTTAAAAAATGTCATCAGTATATTAATTATAGTTTTGTATATAGCTTTATTTTAACACTTAAATTCTGAACATTTACCCATCCCCTGAAACTACATTATTCTACAAAAAAAATTGCAAATAAAAACCAACACACACACACACACACACACTAGAGCATAGAAGTAAAAGTAACATTTTGATTGTCCCCAGATGAATGAGGAAAAATGTGAGACAGAAGGTGCTCTTCAGGCCTGACCAGTGGTGGCACGGTGGATAAAGCGTCGACCTGGGAACCCTGAGGTCACCAGTTCAAAACCCTGTACTGGTCTGGTCAAGGCACATATGGGAGTTGATGCTTCCAGCTCCTCCCCCCCTTTCTCTCTCTTTCTCTCTCTCTCTCTCTCTCTCTCTCTCTCTCACACACACACACACACACACACACACACACACACTGTGTCTCATCTCTAAAATGAATAAATAAATTTTTTTTAAAAATTAAAAAAAAAAAACTAAAACAAAACAAAACAAAACAAAAGGTCCTGTTCAGGCAAGGAAAAATAAATGAAGAGAATATATAATGTGCTTAGTGAACAGCCAAAAGCTGGCTGTGGACAAAATACAGGGTAAATACAGTATTTGGAGATATAAGAGAAAAATAGATTCCATTTGATTAAAACTTACCTTAAACTTCATGTCAGAGAGTTTAGACTTAATACTATTGACAATGGGAGACTAATTAATATGTTTAAGCTTGGGAGTGATGATTGGTATGTTTTTCAGATAAATCAGTCTAGACTAGAGGAATTGCCTGTCGGAGCCGGATTAGAGGGGCCAGATAGAGTGGAGCGGAGAAAGTTGTTAAGAGATAATTGGAAGAATTCTGGAGAGACATGATTCAGAATTACCTAAGGCTGGGGTTGTGAGAAATTAGATTAATTGAAAATTTAGATATTCACAATGGTGGCCAAATTCCATGACTTGATGACTAAATAAGAAGACTAGGACATAAAAAATAAATGTGTTAAAGATGATTATGAGAATTCTGTCTCGCATAGATGTATGGAGTGTAAAGCTAATTTAAATTCATATTAGAGGCAGTTTAAGCTTGAAATAAAGTATTACATAATATAATTAGAATTAATACAGTGATATTTTCAAGAGAGTTCTTTTACAGAACCAGGCATCAGTTGCTTAAAGCAGTAGTTTCCAAACACAGTGAACAATCTGAAATATAAAATGTAGATTTGGGAGAGATGGATGGACAGAAGGGATACAGAAAAGAGGTGGATGAAATTACATCACTAAATAAGTTTTATTTCATACCTGCCAAATCTGATTCTTGAGAAATGGAGCCTCAAATTGAGCCTGGTGGTTAGCAAAATTAACAAGTTTGGATGTTGACTTTCACAGCTTCATGTTTCCAGTCATGACAAAAGTCTTGTAAATGGGAAATGGACAGCAATGAACAGTGGTCCTACTTGTGAAGGAACAAGAGACTTCCTATTGAGAAAATAACCTAAGGCAAATCTAAGGATGGAACAAAGTACAACAAATAAAGAAAACCAAGCCCAGATTAAAGTAATGAAAACATAAGTGTTTTTTGGGATTATCTAAGGGCAGTTTGCAAGATACTGAAATAATAGCAGTAGCAAAACTCTAGTTGTGCACATTTGCAACACTGCCTTTATATTTCTTGAATGTAGAGTGTAAGGTTCATGAGGGCATGAACTTTGTGTTTTTTCACTATTGCATCTTCAGCAGCTGATATAGAGACTAATATATAATTAGTGTTTAATAAATATTCACAGATGAGTTCAGTCATATCTCTAACATATATTATCAGGCTTCATATATTTTGTTAGACTTCGTGCTGGTGTCATGATTAAAAGACTAACAAGATATTTTCCCTGCCTAAAAAGGTATTACAATTTAAGAGTATAGGACAGACTCACATGTGAACAAATAAAGCTAAGGAAATATTACAAGTGTGTGGAGTGAAGCAATGAAGCCTTGAAAGGTCAACTAGAAGTACAGAAGCCCAGTTATGATCAGGCATCTGAAGGCACAAAGTGACACAATGGTAGAGATTTGAGAGTGTGCAATATTTAAATATTATAAAATTAACACCAAGAGTGAATCCTCAGAGCTAGCACATCTTTTATCTAAGCCTTTATTACACAATTTTTGTTGATGTGAATGTGTTCAGCTGTTGAGAAATGCCTAGGAGGACCTCAAAGATGTTCTGTCTGTGTAGTCTGCATCCTCTGAGTGCTCAGCTTTAACAGTCACTGAGGAAAGCTATTTCTGGCACCAACTAGCTCTCTAGAGAAATAAGATATGCCATGGTTTTGATTATTACCACCATTACTTTATGTTTTCCTGTCAAATAAACTTCATTGTCTTAACATCTTTGAAGTAGTGCTTTGTCAGGACACAAGGTGTCCCAATAGAGGAAGGTACACATCCCAGAGAGGCACAGAGGACAGAGTTAGCCATTGTACTAACCTGGAGATCCATCATTCTTCCACCATTTCTTTGGCAAGTTCTCAGTCTTTCTTGACTCTCTGGGGATGATATTACTTAAGAAGACTCTTAGAGTATAATTTACATTTGGGCAGGAGTTGTGGCTTAGAATGAATGTGTGTATGTGTGTGTGTGTGTGTGTGTGTGTGTGTGTGTGTGTGTGTATCAATTACATTACATAGGGAAGAAGCAGATGACGACAGACGTTTTGCAGATTATGTTGCTCTGCAGGGATAGCAGAGATTTCAGTATGGGTAGAGGGTAGACTCTTGGTACAGGAAGTCTCAAGGTGTGAATAGGAGTCAGAGTAATGTTTTGTTCATTGTTATGTCCCTAGAGTGTGGGTCAGGGACTACACAAAGTAAATGTCTACTTTATTAAAAACAAAATTAATAAGCCAAAAGGACTGCAGAAAACAATTTGGAATTAATTCAAGAAGGAAAGGAAACAACTGAAAGATTTAAACTAGATAAATAACATGAGCAGTTTTTATTTTATAAAGGTCAACTTAGCAGCATTGTGGTATCTTGTTCCATTAAGAATGAGAAGACCAGTTAGGTGATTATTGCAATGGTCTAACAAGAGCAATCACAAAAGAATAACAACTGAAATAGAGAAGAGCCTATGGAAAACTATTTTCAGGTCTAGAGCAAGAAGTAGATGTGAAGTGTAAGAATTAGAATGGTTTTGGGGGAATGTAGCATTCACCAAGATAAGAAATCCTGAATCTGTTTTAGATGTCTATGAGACATCCATGTAAGGATATGCATAAGATACAAAAAATTTGGAGCTTAAGAGAGAGGTATGATCTAATGATAAAGTTTTGAGGGTTATTAGCATATATAAGACTGTCATTAACATATATGTGGCAATCAAAACATGGGAGTAAATGAGTATTAAGGAGAATATTGAAAATGAGAAAAAAAAACCTTAAAAATAGTATTAGTATTGCAGGGTGGTAAAAAAGAAGGCCTTCAAAAAGAAGTTGAGATTTTCTGAGTATAGCAGTAAACTCATAAAGGAAAGAAGCAATAGGAAAAGAGCCACCCAATATCCAGGTCAACCATATCTCATTCTAAGTACCCATTGCTAAAGAATTGCCAGTACCTTGAAAGGCAGAACTGTTGACTAATCGAATCAAATCTGTTTGTCAGGTTTATGCCATAAATTAACATAAGTATATAACAGGTTAACAGCTAAGTTTTTGTGTGGTTTTTCTTAAAACTGTTTTGTCTTGTCAAATGATCTTTTTTTATTGTTTTCCTAAATTCTTGAGTTAAAAGACTCCTGGAGATACTTTAAAGCAGAAGTGCCTAAAATGTCAGAGTTCCAAACAACTTACTGAAGTTTACAACAGAAATGACTGAAGATTATTATGGACCTGTGTGCTTCTCAGTATTATTTGGTGAGGTGACATATTTGTATCTAAGAATGACTGGAATAGGGATAGCACAATTTCTATAAACATAGGGGCTTACATATAATAATTGCTCTGTAAATACTGTGGCAAGTACAGAATTATACTAGCACAGAATCTTATACCTTGGGATGATGAGTTATATAATAAAAATAAGAGTCCTAACATTAATTATAAGCAGAACTGTAATATCAGCCAATTCAGATTCTCCTGACTCCATTGGCCTTTAAGAAAAATGACTGTTAATGAATATATCTGCATAATAGCTTTTTTTATGTTACTTTCACTTATAGCTAATTGTCTTTAGATTGAGAAAGATTAAAAATGAATGTTTATTGTCTGGGGTGCCAAGGATTCTGATCATAACTGTGGAATATCAATTTTTTTTAGGCAAAGCTTATAGAAGCAAGCTATCTTGTACAACCCATCCACATTTATGTCATTCAAATTACTTTAGTGGGATGGAAAAAATGGAATTTTATTGTAAGTTGAAAACTTATAAAAATCTTTGTGAAGTCCTCTCATTCTGAGTCAGGTATGAACAGAAACTTTACCCATCTCTTGCAATACGTAGTCTTCCATGTGGCAAACAAGTTTCCTCAGCTTTGACTAGCCATTAGCCAAGGCCTTAGAGCCTGAAATCTTTAAAACAGGTTCTTAGAGGTAATAACTAGTAAAGTAATGTATTTTGGTACATTTAATAAATAATCTAGGAATTAACTAGAAAATATCAAATAACTTGATACACTTAAATCACTGAAAATATGTATAGCACTAGCACTTAAAAGTTCAACATCCATGAATAATGCTAGTCTATTTCTGTTTATTTGTTTTAACTAATCTATGCTACTATTTAGAGCCAATTCAGAAAATCAAAGTCACCAGAAAAACCTTGTTATCTCATGAAACAATTTTGTTGTTCCATGAACAAAGTGATTGAAGATTGACCTTCTCAAGCCAAGTCAACAGTTTCCTAATACAAATTCAGACTGTAATAAAACTAAGTTAAAAAGAGACATAATTGGTTGCACATACACTAATACATCATTGAACTCCCACTAATCTCTTAATCTATTTAATTCAAAAACTTTAAATTAGAGGTTAAAGAAACTCATGTTATCAACAACAACAGTGGAACAACCCATTGGCAATGAACCATGAAGTTACACCTCTTTTAACTCATGTAATAAAGAGCAATCAAGTGCTTTGATTGATGGGGACATCTTAGGTCTTTTCTAATTGCACAAAAAACCTGAGTTTTATTTGTCTTACTTTATAAAAATCACAATGAAATTATGTGGGAAAAAATGTGAATTCTGTATGTTATATTATAATATGTTCTCAATTAGAATGAATGATTATCCTGGATAGGTTTCAATGACTTAGAGTGGAAATGAAGAAAGTGTCCCCCAATTTCAAGTCATTTACTGATCAGTCATGGTCTATATATTATTTCTCTCTCTCTCTCTCTCTCTCTCTATATATATATATATATATATATATATTAGAAGGTATGAGGGCATAAAGGGTGATGAAAGGAGATGACTTGGGGTGGTGAACACACAATATAATATACAAATGATGTTTTATAGAATTGCACACTTGAAACCCATATAGTTCTATTAACCAATGCCATCCAAATAAATTCAATAAAAAATACTAAAAAAGAAAAAAAAAACACTTTAGCAAATTAGCTATCAGTCTGCATACTATGTATCATTAGAAAAGCTTGAAGCTAATAGTGAACTGAGGGCAAACATAACAACAAATTTCAAACACAGCACACCTCCTATCTAATTCAACAGACTGTGTTTAAGGCCTAAAAGAGGAGTTAAAATTATTTGCCTAAGTCTCTACTGCTTTGCAACTGATGGCTTCCATGTGTATAAAAATGCTTTTTTAAAGAACTTCACAGACAAAAAAATAAGTAATCATCAGAAAGATTTAGACATGACATAGCGAATGTTTCTAACATAGAATTTAAATTAAGTATAAATAATGCATTATGGCTCAGCAGAATGATGGAAACTATAGAAAATGGTTAAATGGGAATACTAGATATTAAAAACAATATTAGAAATGAAGAATGACTTTGATGGATTTATTAGTAAACTTAATTCAACCAAAAGAAAAAAAAAGTGTACTTGAAGAAGGGCAGTAGAAAGCACCCAATCTGAAACACTAAGGAAAAGAAAGGAGTGCGGGAAAACAGAGTAATCAGGACCTGCCAGACAGAATATAGTCTAATGTATATAAAATTGAAATCTTAGAAGAGAGTAAAATTCTTAAAAAAAAAAAAGGCAGAGGGAGAGAATATTTGAAGAAATTATGGCCAAAGTGTTTTCAAATTGCTTGAGTATATTTCTGTGACTTTCTGGATAAATAAAACTATAGGAAAAGAAAAGAAAGGTTGATGATTGCCAAAAATTTTGAGTAAAGGTGAGGGAAAAGTTGACTACAAAAGGGTAGCATAAAGAAATTTAGTGGTAATAAAACCATGGTATAACTAACTATAGTAGTTGATTAAACACTGTAGGCATCTGTCAAACCCATAGGACTCAGCAACACAAATTGGGTTTTTACCATTAAGATGTGAATAAAACATGCAATGTAATGCTGACAGTGACAAAGGAATCTAATGGCATCACAAATCAATTATAAAAAAAAAAAATGCTGAAGGGAATAGAGAGAATGGACCTAATCTAAGTAAGTTCAGAAAACAATGTTTTGACTAGATACTATAAGGTTACAACCACAGAACACTATAAATAAACATTTTATTCTTTTGGGTAAATGTGTTTGTTATAGGGGTAAGAGCTACCAATTCTATAACTATATATTTAATACATTTGAAGACAATAGTTAATATATGAGAAGCACATTCTCAGAATTGATGAAAAAAATATCTACAAATAAAGGGGAAAGGCTAAAATAAATCTTGTGGTACTATATATAGATTAGATATATGTACAGATAGATATAGATATATATAGATATATAGATATAAATATAGATATAGATAGAAATATAGATATAAACTTTAAATGTAGATTTAAATCAATGTGAACTAATGTTTTAGATAGGTAGATCAATAGATGATAGGGAGATGATAGATAGATAGATGATAAAGAGATAGATGATAGATAGATAGATAGATAGATAGATAGATAGATAGATAGATAGATAGATATAGATAGATAATAGATAGAATAAATAGGCAGAGAGATAGAAGTAAATGTATGCTTGGTTTATTGTATGCACATATCTTTTCTAACTCTCCTGAGAGGTTCTTGAAGTGCTGTTTCCTGAAGAACAAAGCAATATCACACAACTTAGCACTCAGATTTGAATTTCTAAATATTATTTATCAAACAAAATATAAGAGTTCCTTGGAGAACTGGCTGATTTCAAGCCTTGGTTAAAAAAAATACAAATTGAGTGTAGAGCATTTTGTGTAGGCAGAAAGTTAGAAGAATTAAAAAAAAAATAGAGTAGTAGGTAAAAAGGTCACAGGAGCCAACCTGAGAGTTCCCAATAGCCAAAGGGAGGATAATTTGAAAAACAAGGTAAATACTAATAATATTTTATTTTACTCTCCAACCTAAATAAAATAAATATTGTTTATTTCATGCTCATAAAAATAAATACTGAGTAACACGGTAATAAATAAGAGAGAAGAAATAGCACTTCCATAAAGAAGAATTCCAATTAATAAATGTATGAAGACTGAAGGAAATAAATAGCACATCACCATTAAACCCTAGTAACAAATGCTCCATTACTTACTGAATGGATGAAAGCTAAAATTTATTGAAAGAATATATATATTTTTTAAAAAAACAGGATACTTCTGTAGTCTCAAAGTATCTATATAATAAATATTAATTACAAAAGGGGAAATTATAACCTTATATTGGAGAAAACAGGCAGAGATACCACTCTAAGTGATCAAGTTTGACATCGCCAGTAATAAAACACGTTGACATCATGTACCTCCAGTTATGATACAGTAAATATATATTGTATTCATCTTAGTGGTATTTTTTCCAGAAATACAAAATGAATTTAATAATGAGAAAGCATTAGACAAACCCATATTGAGGTTCATTCTACAGAATAATGCATATAAGTGCTACTCAAAAGTACGAAGTTATAAAACAAAGAAAAGATTTAAAAATTATCAGATGGGGGAAGACTAAAACAGACAGTATAAACTGAATTTTGCCCTCTCCATTCACTTGTTAAAGCCCTAATCCCAATGTTCCTTTTTAGGAAATAGGGCTTTTAAGAGTAATTAAAGTTAATGAGTCATAAGAGTAAGGCCCTAATCAAATAAAATTAGTAGCATATAAGAAGAGATACCCTGAGCTTACTCTCTTTGTCATGTGAGGATATAATGAGAAGCCTGACATCTGTAAAGCAAGCAGAGAGCCCACCACAGAAAACTACTTAGCTGGTACCTTGACCTTGGACTTTCCAGTCTCCATAACTGTAAACAATAAATGCCCATTTTTAAAATGAATCAGTCTGTGGTATTTTACCATAGCAGCCAAGGAAGACTAATATAAAATGCATCACAACTAAATACATTGTGAGATTTTGGAGTAAATCTTAGTAGAAAATTGGTTAACTCCCAATAAATTCTACAGTTTGAAAAATAGTATTGTTTCAATTTCAATTTCATAGTTTTGATCATTATACTATGGTTAAGTACATTTTCAATTAGGGGATCCTAATTGTAGTGCATACTGCACATCTCTGTAATATTTTTGCAACTCTTCTGTAAGTCTACAATGACCTTAAAGTAAAAAGTTATAGAAATACACTATAAAGAAAGTGTGGCTTTTACAAATTAAATACTATTCTCTAACACTGACCAGTTGTATGCATTTCATGCATAAGCATCACAAATCCTTGGTTTCTTCTCTTTAAAGTATAGATTTAAGAAAATATGATCTTTAATTAGATGAAATTGATACGTTTTCTCATTTGTAACTAACTTCTCAAACTAAAAAGTATATATCTTCAAAACAATGATTTTTTAAAATTATTTTTATTTATTTATTTTTTTTAGAGAAGAGAGACAGAAAGAGAAAGAGAAGGGGTGGAGAAGCAGGAAGTATCAACTCCCATATGTGCTTTGACCGGGCAAGCCCAGGGTTTTGAACCAGCGACCTCAGCATTCCAGGTCGACGCTTGATCCACTGTGCCCCCACAGGTCAGGCAAAACAATGATTTTAATTGATCTTTTAAAATATATTTTAAATATTTTGTATCAATTTTGGTAAATTAACAAAAGATTATGTAGATAATAAATTTTTGTTTGTTTTGCTTTTTTATAACTAAAGACATGCAACGGCAAGGGCAAAAACATATAAATTATTATTCTAATATTGTTTTTGTTTTTACATGATGAGCTGCTGCCTCAGTATTTATTGTGCATTACTGCTTTGTTCTAAATGCATAGAGACCCTGAAATTGGTCTTCTTCACTAACAACAGTTTGGCACACTATTTCAAATTAAGCTAATATAAGCTAATGTTGATTGTTATTAGTGTTACTAGTATTGCTACTAATAGTAATAATAGTGTCAAACTGTAATCAACAAAATAACTCTACAACACTAAGCACTAATGAAAATAAATTGGCATTAACAATAAAGAATCTAGATATGGAATATATGGGATGGGACTTCCCCTCAAAATCCAAGGTTACTGGCTTCAGTCACTGGTATGAGTTCCTGGTCACTGGCTTGAATGCCCAATTGCTGGCTTAAGCACAGGGTCACTGACACCACCCCAAGGTTGTTGGCTTGAGCCTAAGGGTCTCTTTCACTCTCTTTACCTTCCTTTCTCTCTTTCTCAAAAAAATAAATAAATAAAAGCATTTATACTTTTCCCATGCATTTTTGGTATAAATAATTTCTCCAACTGAAATACTCATTGTGCAAAACTATATTTATACATATGTGTAATAAAAAAAGCACAAAACATGGTTGAATCTCATAGAGTAATTCAAACAAAGAGGTCAGGTACAAGATGCAAATATTGTACAAGTCTAAATAGGCAAAAGTAACACATAGCAATAAAAATCAGAGGAATGGTTAAATCTGAAAATGGTGAGTGAAAATTAATCAGAATGTGAAAGAAGAGGCTTTTAATATTTTCTGCGTGAATGAATGTGATGTTTTATTGGGTTAAAACTCACTGGATTGTGCACACCAAATAGGTGAATTATAGTGTAAGTCAAAAGTAGGTTTACAGTTATGAGTATGTAATATTATTCTTATTCTTATATTATTATTTTATTATTTTCTATACATACAACTGTAAATCTACTTTTGTCCTATCCAGTATATTGTTTATAAATTATGCCTCAGTAAAAAATAACTTGAAGGTGAAACAAATAAAAATTATACACAATCACAGTAAGTGTAATGGGTTAAGGTTAAAGCAATTGTCAGACTGTGCTGAAGCAAAATTCCCCTGTACACTATGCTTAAGAGCCACACATACAAGATTAATAATAAAAATGAAAAAATATGTATCACCCTGGCCAGTTGGCTCAATGGTAGAGCATCAGCCTGGTGTGTGGACGTCCTGGGTTTGATTTCCAGTCAGGAACACAGAGAAGCGACAATCTGCTTCTCCATCCCTCCTCTCCCTCTCCTCTCTCTTCTATCTTCCCCTCCCGCAGCCATGGCTCAGTTTCTTCCAGTGCCCAAGAACCTAACACTGAGGATGGCTCTGTGGAAACTCTGCGTCAGGCACTAAAAATAGCTCAATTGCAAGCATGGACCCAGATAAGGAGAGCATTGGCCCCAGAAGAAATTGATGGGTGGACTTCAACTGGGGTGCAAGCAGGATTCTTTCTATCTCCCCTCCTCTCACTTGGAAAAAAAGAATAAAAGTTAGTTTAGCTATATTAATATCAGATAAAGCATAAATTAAATCAGAAGCAATACTAGAGATAAAGTAGTCACCACATAGTAATATGAATTAATTCACCAGGATGATTTCAAAATTTAATAAAAATGTCATTCACATATAAATATCAAAGAGAAGTTATCAGAAACATATGCTAACAATTAAAAAAACGGAGGTCAATAGTTTGATATTTGCTTTCTGCTGTAGTAAGTATTATAAAATTTAATGATGCAAATCAGAAAAGAGATACCCAGAACCAGATATAGAAAACAGTTATATGATTGCCTGCATAAAACAATTTACATCAGACCATGAGAACTAAAATAATACATGTATAGGAATCTAATGTTTTGCATTTGTGCATGTTATAAAATAAAAAATGATGTGTTATTACAACCACAGACACAGTAAAATGATAAAATAAAACAGGGCTATATTTTTGAAGCTTAAAAATGTCATAGAGGAAAAGAAAAGTAGTTATGTGGGGCTTCAAATATTCATAATCTTTATTTTTTTAGGTGAGAGGAGGGAAGATAGAGAGGCAGACTCTCTCATGCACCCTGACTGGATCCACCTGGCAACCTCTGTCTGGAGCTGATGTTCAAATCAACCGAACTATCCTCAGTGCCTGAGGCTGACACTCAGACCAACCAAACTATCTTCAGTACCTGGAGCCAGTGCTCAAAATAACTGAGCCACTAGCTGTGGGAGGAGAAGAGGAAATAAGGAGGGGGGTGGAGGTAGAGGGAGAGGGAGAGGAAGAAAAGCAGATGGTTACTTCTCTTGTGTGCCCTGACCAGATTTTGAATCTGGATGTCTGTTCACCAGGCCAATACTTTATTCACTGAGCCAGCTGGCCAAGGAAAATATTCATAATCTTATTCTATTAAAAGTGAAGGGTCTAAAAAGTGATTGACTTTTTAACAAAAACATGTATGTGGACATATGTGTGTGGAAATATCACTAACTAGATTACATTTCATATAAGTTTTTAGAGGAGGAGAAGAGGAGATATATAGAAATGTATGTTAAATGTTTAAAATATCTATAGTAGAAAGAAAATATTCACTAATAACTATTATAACTATTATTATTATTACAATTTATTATTCTTATTTTATAATATGTTGATGAAGTAATGAATTTAAATATGAATACTTTGACTAAGAACTAGAATTCACTGATAAAGTTAAAGTCAAGGAAACCTTAGATTTTTGTTTTGTTTTGTTTTTATTTAGACAATTAAATTTAACAGGATGACATTGGTCAATCAGAGTACATAGATTTAGAGAAAACATCTTCACATCGTTCGGCCAGTCGATTATATTGTATACCCATCACCCAAAGTCAAATCATCTTTTGTCACCCTATATTTTTTTGGGAAGGGGAGGGGCTTAAAGGGAAACCTGAGTTTTAAAAAAGAAAGAAACAGCCTTGCCCTCTGAGAATTTTTAATATCCAGGGAAGGGAATACTACTTCTCTTCAGGAGTAATGTTGTGAGTTTAGTAAAATGAATGTTAAGATTGTAGGAGGAAAGGAAGGTGCAATCCCCTGGGCAGAGGCTTTTTAAGGGACTAATGCTCAAAGGAGCTGTGTCGCTCTGGGGGAAAAACAAACTAAAAAGCAGGTGATGTAATCACAAGTGACCACAGCATGGCAAAGTAAAGCTGTAGCTAGAGAAATCATTTTGGCCACGGAAAAAATGCTTTCCAGTGAGCTTTGACTTCAAAGAAAGGAATATCAAACAGCTAGAAAAAAAAAATACAGACTTGTGTTGTAGAACTGTAAAACTAGGCAAAGAATGTTAATTCCCAGAATGAACTATGATAAAATATAATAAGAAATGAAAGGCTTAGAAAGCCGTGTTCAGAATAAAATGAACAAGAAAGTAATAAATCCAGAACTTGAAGGGTAATGTTAATAGCCAATAGATATCACGTAAAGGAACAGAGCTTTTATTTTGCTCCTATTTTTCTGTGCAAGAATAATTTTTTATCTGAAAGTGCCTACCAGCTGCAGAAGTTGGGAAGAATGTTTGAGTCTCTAGAAAGCAAACAGAAGGAAGAACCAGAAACCAGAAACCCTCCGATGAAAAAATTTCTCGCTTTCTAAAAAGGTAAATACTATGGATGGCCAAAGTTATACCACCTAATGTGAACTCCCCAAAATGAATGGTCCGGATTATAATACAGATGGTGAGTGAACACCTGCAAAAGGAAGCCAGGTGTATTTGGGTTCAGCATGATCTCAATAAATGAAAGGTAACAAGCTAAATGTATTTCCTTTTTTATACTGGTAACAGACTGCTAGATGGAAAAAAAAAGTACCCTAGACATAATGCAACTGCATTTTAGAAAACCATTTGACAATTTTCTCAGCTGTCCTTGTGGACAAGCCAGACCAATGTAGGCCGGCTGATAGTGCCACAGACAGACGTGAACCTGCTTCTATGCCTGTACCCAGGGTAGTAATTTATGGGTCAGTGTCAGGCAGGTTTAAACCGTCTAGTGCCATGTTCCAACACTCTGAGCTTGGCCTTGCTGTGTTCAACCTATTTGTCAATATCTGTTTGAGCTCTCACTGCAGCTGTCTGTAACTGTACTAAAGTAGAAGAGAAATTTATTAACATTTATTCAGCATTGCTATATGTTTGTCATAATGTGCACATCATCTAAATTTATCCCCATTTTACCAGGAAGGAAATGAAACTCAACTAAAATGCTTGTCCCATAGCAGGTGTGTAGCTGAGCAAGGAAGTAGGTTTGCACAATGCTGAAGTTTATGGCCTTACCACTGTATTATGCTATCTCTAAAGAAAGATCAATTGAAAAATGTGATTATCATAAACATTATTTCTGGTTTCTGCTACATTAACAGGTATTTAATGACCAGATTAATAGAGGCAATTATTTTACTATGCTCTGCAGTGGTCTGGTAATGCCTAGAGTTATGTGTGTGGGTCTGTGTTAGATTTTAAGAGATACAAATAAAATGTGGACTGTGAAAAGAATAATAAGGTTTGGAAACTGGTTATTTGATTACTCTGACCAACAGAAGACATTTTAAGTTATATTATTTGTTTAAAAATACCACAAAAAACCAAAGGGACTGTGAGGAAAAGAAAATGTCCCATGAAGTTGAAAAGGTTGGATGCAGAAGCAATAAATAGTGGCTACAAGGACAGCTTACTATGTAAAATTGCATTGTAAATAACAAGACAGGGCACAGAAGTGAATAGTCCACCTTGTGAGGTAGCAAACTCTCTACCACTGGATGAGGAATAAGGGTTATTTCTTTTCTGGGCTGTTGTACTGGTGATTATTTGCTCTGAGTATGAAGTTGGACCAAATGACTCCCAGACACTTCAAATTTCTATTAATCCTTATCTCCAGTCTTAGACTTTTCCCAAATTAAATCTGAATTACATTTGAATTCAAATAGCAACACCTATAATCTTCAAACCCTAACTCTGTTTTATGTTATATTACTTCAACAAATTATATTATATGTAACCTAGTTTACTTCCTCTTCCTGACCTGGTCGGTGCTTTCTCTGTACACTTTTGGAATATGCATCCAGCTTTTTGCTTACCATTTTTCATTTTTTAATTTTATTATACTTCAATACAAATATTTTTAAAAAGAAAAGAAAAAAACTCAACCACATATATATTAGAATAGATACAATTATAAACACTGAGTATACCAAGTATTGCTAATAATACTGAGCAATTAGAATCTTTATTCAATGCTGGTAAGAATTTACTATTGTACTAAAACTTTTAAAAGTTATTTGGCAGTTTCTTAAAAGGTAAACTCGCCTGACCAGTCGGTGGCACAGTGGATAGAGCATTGGACTGGGATGCGGAAGACCCAGGTTCGAGACCCTGAGGTCGCTAGCTTGAGTGCGGGCCCATCTGGCTTGAGCAAAAGCTCGCCAGCTTGGACTCAAGGTCGCTGGTTCCAGCAAGGGGTGGCTCAGTCTGCTGAAGGCCCGTGGTCAAGGCACATGTGAGAAAGCAATCAATGAACAACTAAGGTGTCGCAATAGCAACGAAAAAGTAATGATTGATGCTTCTCATTTCTCTCTGTTCCTGTCTGTCTGTCCCTACCTATCCCTCTCTTAGTCTATACCTAAACATTTCCCCAAATACCTAAAAACATATAATTACACAAAGACATATATAAATGCTCCTAGAAGCTTTGTTTTTGATAGCTAAGAATAGCTCATTAAATAATCACTATGCATTAAGATAAAATAAAAAATATATACTTAATATTTACCTTATTGAATTCTACACAATAGAAAAGGATAAAGTATTGATACAATGGTAAAAATAAATTTAAAAATATAATGCAGAGTGAAAATATTCAGACGCAAGAGTATATAAACTGTATGATTCCACTTACATAAAGTATAAAAACTACAAAGTAATCGAAGATGACAAAAAAGAGAATTGAAGTGTTGCTATATCTGTTTGTAGAAAGAGGAACAGACAGCAAAAAAATATGACAAAAACTTTTAGGATAATAAAACTATTATGTATCTTGATTGTTCCATGAGTACATACATCTTTCAGAACTTTTCAAATTGTGCTCTTTAAATGAAATATATTGTATATAAAGCATTCCTCATTGAAGTTATTCAACATTTAGCTTTCCTTGATAATTTATTTTTGTAGATAGCTCCTATCTTCTCTGCTTTTAACTTTTCCCATGCTTTTAAACCAGTCTTGAAACTAAAAAGACACAATAAATTATACATAGAAATTCCTCATATTTTGCCTCAAATTATATACAAACCCCGGTGAGAAACTTGAATGTACTTTAGTCAAGTTACTTTCTCTCAAAACTTCTATTATGCTAAGAAATTTATTTATGTAGTTTTCAATCTGTGACACTGGCCAGGTTTAGCTTTCCCAGTTCCCTGGAGGAAAGAAGTTGCCATATGCTAGTACCTATAATGGATATTCATTTCCGACCTGTGATTATTATTCAGAACCACATGGATCAGTTTGAATTTCTTCACCTGAAGCCTTCCTTCTGCCATTGTGAAACCCACAAAAGTGGTAATTTGGGAAGAGGCAGGATTTAGTAAGTTTGAAGACTAGGGACCTGCTTTCAGGCACTATCCTGTAATAAGAGCTTGTTCTCACAAAGGAAGACTTTTAACTAGGAGTGTCATTTACCAAATGTGGACTCCCACTGGAATGCTCTGTTCAGCACCGCAATGTGATTGTGTAGTTTTCAGGGAGATGAAAGGAGTAGAGCAGTGACAGACTTTTTCAGGCAGTTCTGTAAGCAGCCTAATAAGTTTGGTTCTTCCTCTTTCTGCTGGTAGTTTCCTTGTGAGTGAAAGCATCTTGTATTTGTAAAAAAACAAAACAAAACAAAAGAAATATTTTTCATTTAACTGTAGCCTCACTACAGTCTTGAGTATTGAACAAAACAGATACTAGTTTTATTTTGATAGATAAAAAATAAAACCAAGTCATAGAGAAATGAAATGAATGAAGGATAGTGAATGCAAGTTTAGAGCAGTCAGATGTGAATTTGAATGCTAGCTGCCGGTATATAGAGTGACTCTGACAAAGTCACAATCTATGAGACTGTCATGCATTTTTCTCAGTAAAATGCTGACAGGCAGCATGTAGTAAAGATAAATATAATTTGCATAAAGTGCTTGATAGGTCTTGTTTTTATCCAAGATATAACCTATATTACCCAAAGTATATATAGCCTATACAAGTGAATTATATGTTATGTAAATTATAGCATAAAGAGTTAATTTCATATTAAGAGCTGACCACTTAGTTTTAAAGGTTTATTAAGTCCTCATAGGGAAACAAGTATCATACTGAAAAGATCAAGAGATAATTGACTGTTCTGAAATAAAAGGCTTACTATGGGCACTGCTAATCACTGTGTATAAGGAAAGCCAAGTAACTGCCAGGTAGAATGATAAAGCATTATATTTTTAAGATGAATGTAGATATAACACAACTTGAAAAATTCAAGTGCCTTAGACTCACTTAAAGCGATTGTGAATTGACAGAAACTAATGATTGCAATAACCCTTAAAATTAATGAGTGTGATGCAGAGTTCATTCTCTGGTTCAGCATGAACTCTGCAGAGCCTCATTCTATAAAATTATGAGAGTTAAGTCCTCACTTATTTACATAAACTTACATTTCAGGAGTGAGGAAAGTGATGGTTAGGATACCACTTTGACAGCAAATTGAATTCCTTTGAATCTAAGTTATCACACAGGACAATCTTTTTCTGAATTAATTTGTTTTATATTAGTGTAACAATGTTTCATTTTTTAACAATAAAAAAATGGAGTTTCAGAATATACTTCCTAATATACTTTTAAAGTGTCTCCTACACAGCCAGGTCAGTTATTCCATTTGGTTTAAAGGGATGCTACAAGGTAAGACTTTCAAAAGAAGGAGATAGCATGTTCAAGAGCATCCACAAGCTATGAACTCAGATACTGGACTGACTTCAGCCTTAATATGTACAATCATGGATCAAACACTTAACTTCATCCAGCCTGTTTCTTAAACCTATGAGGTAGAAAGACTAATATCTCACAGGGCTGTTATAAAATTAAGATAATATTTGTGAATTGCCTATCATATGGTAGGCACTCAACAAACAATAGTTCTTTTAGCACACAGAGGAAAGATAAACTAGTTTCCTTTAAATGCTTGCTTTTCACAATATGTATTGTTCTCCTGGTGTCACACTTATATTTGTGTCCACTAATTTGCTACAAATATTGATTACTGTTGACAAGATAAATAAGTCCCAAAGGCTCTATAAAACTTTCACAGGACAGAAAAGAACTACTGATTTTTTAAGTTTCTAAGGACACAAAACTCACAATATTCTTGACAGGTAATTTATTGCCCAATGAGGTAATCCAGGTTTGTAACCTTCAGTGCCTGCTTCATGGGGTGGGATGTGCTTTGCAGAATCAGCAAAGTAGCTTTTCATAGTATTAAGGTGACATTTTTCCTTCAAGGATGAAGTTATTGTAAATGTTTTGGAAAGAAAAGTCTTGAGGCTTTATTAGAACAGCGAATCTTCTCTCTTTTCTGCTGTAAGACAGAGGGCAGATATCTTAGAGAGATTATGCCAGGAATGGATCCTGACCTCCAGAGCACCTTCTTCTTTAGAAACCCCAAAACACCAAAAAGGAATTAAAATCTTTTCTTCTTCCCTCTATTCCTTTTCCCTTTCAACCAATGTTTTGTTGTTTTTTTTTTTTTTGAGAATATATGTATCCCACCCTATTCTATATATTAAGGATATATAATAAACAAAATAGATATGAACTAACATACCATAGGGGAGTCAGACAGTAAATAAAAAAGTAAATAATCAGTATATAACATGGTGATAAATGCTATTGAGAAAAATGAAGTAGGATAAGGGTACTAAAGGTGGTGTTTTAGTTTGTTGGAGTTTTTTTTTTTTTTGCTATTTTGGTGGAAGGTTTCACTGAGAAGAAAAGGTTTGAACAGAGAAAGTAAGAGGATAAACCATATGAAAACCTGGGTGGCATAGTAACCCTCTAAAAGGATATGTTCCCGGCTGGTGAACAAAGGTTTATGACGTGTTAGGAGAATTCAATTCAACTTAGAGACAGAGACAAAATGCAAGGTAAAAGGCATATAGGCTTTATTTCACTCACAGTTGAGATGAGTGGCCAGCTCAGCCTAGGTTCTGCTTAGATGGAGCCCCAAATGATCTTTCTCAGTGGGATGAGGTCTCCAAGCATCTGTGATGTTCTGATGTCGGTAGGGAACAGCAGTAGAAGAAAAAAATCAGAGTCTTGAAGCTTCAGCCCCTTTGATATTTATACGAGTCGGCCACCATGCCTATTTAAGTCTTGTTTAATAACAAGTTACAAGTTCAATAATATGTTTACATACATTTTTGGTTTTATTTTTATCATTTTCAAATACCTGCACTATCAGCTCACAACAGCCACACTTATCAACTCTCGGTCAAAACCTGTTTACCTCTTCACTCCTGGTCAAAGCATGTTCACATCTTTGCTCCTGGTCAAAGTGTGTTCACATCTTCACTCCCAGTCAAATATGTTTACATCTTCACTCCTGGTCAAAGCATGTTCACATCTCCCTTTGGAGCTTGTTCAATAAGAAGTTTACTATAACACTGGGGAAGAGCATTCTGGACTTTATTGATGAAGATATTCTTTTGAGGTTTATCAAGGAGGCCAAAATGGCTGGAGAAAGTAAGGATAGGAGAGTTTCATAGGCAAGGATGTCTAGAATTAATAAAGAGCCAGATCATTAAAGGTTCCCTAGGCCATTGTAATAACAGTTTTTATTCTGAGTAAGATGAGAAGCTACAAACTCATCTAAGCCTGCAGTACCTGATATGTTTTTAAAATACTCTGATTTCTATTTTGTGAATAGACTAATTAAGGAATCTGAGTAGAAGCAAGACTGTTCAGGGGTCTATTGCAATAATTTACATAAAATTCAGTGACTTGTACTTTAGTACGAACAGAGAGTTTGGTAAAAAATGGAAGATTTTATGTATTTCAAAAGGAATTAAAATAGTAAGCTTTTGGTTTGGTTTTGTAATATAAGATAAAAGGAAAAGTAAATTTTGCTTTTAGTTACTAGTAGGATGAAGTTTACATTTAAAATAATTGGGGAAAAGTTTTTTATTAGAGTAAGAGAAACATTTCAATTTACAGTATTTATTAGACATCCAAGTCAATACATGAGTAGAATAGTGCATTGAATTTATCCTAAAATGGTTAGATGTTCATTTAAAAAATAAATTGCAAGTCCTTAAAAGGGGCATAGTTGATATTAAATATAGCATAAAATATTTAATAAAATATGAATAAACCTTAAGAAGATTAATACCTAAAACATTTCTCACTAAGGACTCTATAACTCATTTGATACATAAATGTATAGGACCAAATTTATATTTTTTCAATACTTCACAGCTTAACTCCAGGTGCCTTCACCCTGACCATAAGAGCTTCCTTCTTGCATAAGAAAACTACTATTGAGATCCTACTGTGTGACTGACAGTTTATAGACCCAACTACATTCTACATTTAATTCTCACAAAAATGCTAAAAATAAAGAACGCTGAAAATAAGAAATTTACTATTTTTGTTTAAAAGATAACAAACTTCAACTAATTAAGAGTCTTACCCAAGATACCAAAATACCAAATATAACTAAGATTCAAATTTAAATATTGTCATTTTTTTCACTATGCCATAAAACTTTCCCATATGGTTGCCCACTGAGTGATGAAACTAGCTATGCAAAGTTAGAATGAAGCAACCATTCATATTAAATTCAGAAAGAATGATGGTATTGAGCAGGGGTTAAAAATGATTCCTCTTTTCCCTTATTCCCTTTGGATCAGGCTTGCTCAAAAACAGATTTTGTATATCATAGAACTCTGTGTTATTATGGAGCAAATTTCAAACATAGTTCAATCTACCATTTACAGACAATTTAATTTGTATAATCAGTATTTGCTCCACAGAGAATTGTTCCCACTTCTTCCCCTTTCCCACGGGACTCCTAACGGTTCGAGCACCTTCATGCAGTGCTTCTCAGGCCGCGACTCAAGGACGTTAAGTGACTGTATTTCCTTTAAACCTGAGTGCCTATAAAAACAGCATGTTTTCCCACAGCACAGCTGTTCCTCAGAGTTTTATATCATCACTCTGCCAGAGGTTTCACGTCCTGCATCAATGGCGCTTAGTGTGCTCTAATTCACAAAATTCTATCTGCACTGAGGATAATGTCAGACACACTGATATATTTAGAATTGTATGACCTTTACTGGCATCTAGGCTACTCTGATCCTGGAGGTGTTTATTTGTGAAGAAGAAACAGCAGATTTAAGTTTTTGTATTTATTTACTTTACAAATGCTTTTCCTTCTCTTTCAGTTGTAACAGTGCCCTTCCCTGGTATTTTTCTTTGGTTGCATATCAGATTATTGATACATTTATTTCTATTTATAGTTGTACCTGTCTGTATCTGTGTACTATATTGTTTTCTTATATTCTATTTTCTCTGTTCAGGATTCTTAATGATTTAAGGTATTATAAAAGAAAAATGGTTCAATAATTTTTGCTAGGATATATATACACATATATTTCATCAGATTTTGAGCAGTACTCCACCTTACCTTAAATTGTGCTTTTCTAGTCAAATAGAATGCCAGAGTCTTTGTTAAGTTTAACAACTCTGTCACCACCTTAATGTGCACCATTTAGAATAAGTAGTAGCTGAGATCATATTAATTATAAATCATGGTGTATTGGGTTAGTTTTGGTCTACTGTGAATCAAACTCCTAATATCTAACATAGGTCACTGAGGTTACTTTCAACTTTTTTTTTTAAGTTGTTTTTTTCTTTTTTTTTTAATTTCTTTTTATTTATTCATTTTAGAGAGGAGACACAGAGTGAGAGAGAGAAAGAACGAGAGAAAAGGGGGAGTAGCTGGAAGCATCAACTTCCATATGTGCCTTGACCAGACCAGTGCAGGGTTTTGAAGTGGCAACCTCAGTGTTCCCAGGTCGACGCTTTATCCACTGCGCCACCACAGGTCAGGCTACTTTCAACTTTTAACATTGCCATCTGAAGCATGTCACCTCCAAGTTTATGGTGTGATAAGGTACCAAGGAACTGCAAAATTGTTAAAATTAGTATTTTAAATGAGTCAGGCTCCCTTATCCCTCCTTTCTGAGAAAGAAAAAACAAGAAGAAGAACTTAAAAGGGCCAAAAGTCAGATAGTTTAACTAATTCCTATACTCCACCTTCTCTGGAAGGACTGCTGCCACTTGTTAGACAGAGCTAAAAAGATAGAACCTATCTGAGAAAAACCCTTCCTCTTCTCTTCCCTTTTCTTAAAAGCCATTGGGAAACAATATTTACATACCTTAATTAAAAATTCCTACACTAATCCTGACTCTTCTTCTCATCCTGGACTCATGAGAGCGATGTATACCTCAAGACAAAGGGATTAAGAACCTCTTCACCTTGTATGAAAACCTGTATTCTGTAACATTTTATATGCTTTCTAATAATCATCATTTTGAAATTCTTTGTACGTACAAAACTTGGAAACTAAGGGGACTAGTTTTAGACTTCCTAATAAGCTAACCCCAACACTCTTAGCAAAAGTAACTTCATTTTGCTTCTCTCCTTACCTTAAACTAAACATTTCTCACTATTGTGGTGACAGGGATAGGTAGTAAATCCTAGAAGGTTTGGGAATGTCTTTGTCAGGTATGTAAAACATTCATCACTACTGTGTTATCTTACAGTCTTAGTGTGTAGGAATGTTTTTTTTTTCCTTTTGATAGATCCCAGTGGTTCTTAACCTGGGTTCTATCGAACCCTAGGGGTTCAATGAGTCAGTCTCAGGGGTTCAGAGAAGCCTCTGCTGTGGAGGCCAGAATAAAGTAATGCCGTAATTTGTTGTGAGTTCATGCACTTTGTTGGTTTTGTTCTTTGAGCAAGGTGATGTTCATGCACGGCTCATTTTGTGCAACAGTAAAAAAACATATACCTTTGTCTTGAATTTGGAAAAAAAATCATATTTTATTTATCACTAAAGAAGGGTTTGCTGAATGTGCATATAAAACTGGTGGGTTCGGTACCTCAAAAAAGGTTAAGAACCACTGCTATAGATAAATGTTGTAACAAGACATCAAAAACTCAATAAGCTTGTTAGAAAATGACTTTTTACCATGCTCCCCCTCCTTAACCCCCAACCAGTATGTGATTATGTCTATATAATCAGCCTCAGAGCTAAATTCTGGGCTGCATGATTTGGATTTTATGATGTCCTGTGTGTGTCACCAGCTTAATAATAAAAATCTTTCAAATATTTCTTCTGTAACCTGCCTTGCTGTCTCTGTGGAACTCGTGAATTAAGTTCCATTATAATAATGGCAACAAGGAAGAGAGATGTAGTTGCTTCTTAGCTCTATCTGCCAAAAAGTGACACATCAAACTTTACTCACAGTTCATTGACCAGAAGTAATAACATGGCTCTAATTTAATTGTAAAGAAATTCAGTAGTACCAAATTTGTATTTCTCCTCAGTAATAGAGTGTCAATTCTTATATTTGCCATCTGGATTCTACTACTTCAAGGAAGCCAAATCCCAGGCTAGCAGTTCTATATCTTATGCAATTTTACAGCAGACAATAAAATTCTAACAAAGAAATTCATAACTGAAACACAATATTGGCAGAAATTAACATATTTTAGGACAATAAAAGTACACAAATATGAATTATGTTTAATGACAAGATATATATTAACTTTTTTCTTAATAAGTATGCAAAAAAGTATTAATGGTTTTTACAATTGTGTATAAGGGATTTGTTTTATTTTCTTCAGTAAATAATAACTCTTAATAATTCATTAACCTCCATTAACTCTCAGCTAAAACTGAATAACAGTATTCTTAGGGACAAAAGTTTTAGTTACTAGAGAAATAGCTTGCTTGCATGCTCTCTATAAGCAATTAACATTTTTTTAAAGTAGAATTCTTTGACCTGTGGTGGTGCAGTGGATAAAGTGTCAACCTGGAATGCTCAGGTCATTGGTTCAATACCCTGAGCTTGCCTGATCAAGGCACAAATGGGAGTTGATGCTTCTTGCTTCTACACTCTTCTCTCTCTCTCCTCTCTAAAATGAATAACTAAAAATCTTTTTAAAAAATTAAAGTAGAATTCTTAAACTCACAAAAATAAATATGTAAAATCTCAAAGACTGGGGGGCTTCAATTTTGAACAACATCTAAGCACCAAACTGGTGCTTTTCTTTGTTACTTTTATAATTTTAAAATAAAGACAACTCGCCTGACCTGTGGTGGCGCAGTGGATAAAGCGTCGACCTGGGAACACTGAGGTCGTCAGTTCAAAACCCTGCACTGGTCTGGTCAAGGCACATATGGGAGTTGATGCTTCCAGCTCCTCCCCCCTTTCTCTTTCCCACTCTCTCTCTCTCTCACTCTGTGTCTCCTATCTAAAAATGAATAAAATAAAAAGAAATTAAAATAAAGACAACTCATGAATCAGCTGTAAATATTTGGAATATTCTAAATTAAAACAGATTTAATAGATTGCTACAAAATAACTGACAACATATGAGTGATAAAGAAGGAAAAAAGAAAGAAAATTGGCGAATGTTTGGTCTCTTTGATAATAGATACTAATTTGAATTTTTAAAGTAGAGTTATTCACTGTGGAGGTGTTTTCTTGTCATTGTCAATATACAGCCAAAGAAATCACAACGAAACTGAGAGAGATGAAGCAATTTCTGCATAATTTTAGAAAACAGCCCGCATAATATACATTTTGAAGATACTTTATCCCACTGCACCACCACCTGACTGGGAGGTGGTGCAGTGGATAGAGCGTCGGACTAGGATGCGGAAGACCCAGGTTCGAGACCCCGAGGTCGTCACCTTGAGCGCGGGCCCATCTGGCTTAAGCAAACGCTCGCCAGCTTGGACCCAAGGTCGCTGGGTCCAGCAAGGGGTTGCTCTCTGTTAAGGCCAAAAAATGATGAGTACGATTGTTTTGTGTGATTTTACTATTGATAAATTTTTTCTCATATTATTTTTAAATCAGTTGAATTTTCTTCTAGTTATTAAAGATTGTGTTTACTCTAGAATATTTGAAAAACAAAAAAAGCAAGAAAAATAAATCTGAAAGTTAAATCTGTCAAGAACAATGTCTGCTTAAAATCCCCTCTTCTTCTCTCACAACCAGTATAAAACATTGCCTAAATTATGGCAGTAGTAGCCTTCTAAATGTGGCCTCTAGCCCTGGCTGGTATCTCAGTGGATAGAGTGTCAGTCCAGCATATGGACGTTCCAAGTTCATCTGCTTTCCCCCCTCCTTCTTCTATTCTCTCCCTCTTACCCTTCTGTAGCCACTGGCTCAATTGGTTTAAGCATGGCCCCAAACTCTAAGGATAGCTCAATTGATTTGAGTATTGGCCCCAGACAGGGTTGCCAGGTGGATCCTGATCAGGGCATATGCCAGAGTCTGTCTCACTATCTCCCCTCCTCTCACCAAATAAATAAATAAGCTAATTAATTAATTAATTAAAATAAAAAATAAATGTGGCCTCAATATAAAAGCCTATGCAATCATTCAAACACAATTCTGCCATATTATAACCCTTCCTAAATCTCTTTTAATTACCTTTCTTTTGCCAAGAGGATAAAATACAAACAATCTTCTACTTTTCTCCCCAACTATACCAAACTACTATAGGTCTCTAGATGGACCACACTGTTTTAATGCTCTGTACATAGTTCTTCAGCCTGAAATAACTTTCTACCTCTTGATAACCTATTCTATTCACCCATTAGCACAACAACAAAACAACAAAGAAGCTGATATTTCAGTTGGTTTATTTTAGATCTTATTTCTAAGACTATATGAATTACATCAAAATATAACATATCTGCCTGATATATGACAAATTGTTCTCAAAGCATAACTTTTAATGGATATATGATACATGATACACACAAACACATATACATATATAATGGTATTTAACATACCCTATTTTGTATGTTTGAGCTTTATCTAAAATTTATACTACTGTAATTAACATTGCACTGAACATCTAAACACATGCCCTTTATTCATATATCCTGATTGCTTCTTGAGCTAGATTGCTGCCCTAAAGAAATATACTTGACCCTTAATAAGCATTGCCAAGTGGCAGTGGCATTCTATAAAACAATGGAATTATCTTTTTATTATTTTAAATTAATGAAAATACACATTACTCATAGAATTGTATTGGCATTCAGAAATGAATGCTTTAATTTATAATAGAGCTTTTCAGAGAAAGAAGCATCTCACTGAATGGAGAAATGTAAACCATCTCACCATCAGAAGGCACTGCAAACATAGACAAGAGGAGCAGAGCTTGTACAAAATGAAGAGTGGCACATGACTTTAGATAATCATATATTCCTTTTAGAACAAAACTGCGAATGACTTTGATGGTGAGGTAAGAATAGCAACTCTGGTTTATAAGATATAGGAACCAATTAGCATTTTAAGAAAAGAAATAAGGAAAGATTGTTTTGAAGAATAAAAGTGGATATTACAATATTACAGAAGTGTTTAGATTTATAATATGGTTGAAACATAGAGCTTAAAAAACTTAAAAGAAATATGATATTTTGTTGTTGTTTTTAGGATCAATTAATGAGACCATTCAATCAATACTGGTTGAAGAAAGAGCAGAACATTGAGGAACATGAAAAAATACATCAGAACTATAAATGTATAAAATCATTCATTCCAATTTCATGTCAAATTTTTAGTGAGGCACCATGGTGGGCAATACAGGTACAGAGATTAACAAGAGATAGTTCCCATGTTGAAGAACTCAAAGTAAAGCTGGATGGATAAGTAATTACCTACAAAATTTGCATTATAAAATGAGATATTACAATGAAATACAGTATAATAGAGGTCTAAATAGAAGAAATTAGAGCAGGTGACAAATTTGTAAAGAAACATCAAAGAGTTGATACAGGTGATTTAAAAGGGTCACTTGAAAAGTGCGAGTCTGTCAAAAGGAAAGTTCTTCAGCGGGCTGTCCGAACAGCGAGAAAAGCAGGTGCCAAACTGTGGAAGCACCAGGGAAACACTACTGGCCCAGGAAGGTGTGGCTCAGGGTTAACACAAACTCCAAAAGAAAGTCATGCTAAATTTAATTCTAAAAATCTTATGAACAGTTTGTATTTTATCAAGTTATGCCAGAGACTCGGTGAAACTTTTAAACGGGGAATTAATGAGACACATTGTGGTCGTGCTTTGCTTTATGGATTACTTAGGCACTACTTCACATACTATCAGAGGTAAATAGTTTCTCTAAGCTCTTATGCTGCAATTAACTTACTGTAGTTAATTCACTATGGCGTTTGTAAAGACAACCTTTTGGATTTTGTGCCTTGATGCATTTATTTTCTGAATGTAGAAAGAAATGTTTTAAATGACAAAATGGATGTACAGCCCTCTAAATAGTTTGATTTACATAATTATAGAACAAATATATAATGAATCTCTATGCAGCTCTAGAAAGCATAATGAATATATGCATATATATATGACACATAGTGCCACTTGCTTTTTTCACTTTATATCTAATATGTCTTAAAATATCAACATGTATATAAGAGAATTGTGTATAGGTAGATAGATCCATATATATATATATATATATATATATATATATATATATATACAGATAAAAAGATAGAGATATACTAAATTTTAAGTTAAAAAACAAAGTTAAGCCAACCCGGTGGTGGCATTGGCCTGGGATGCTGAGAACCCAAGTTTGAAACCCAGAGGTTTCCAGTTTGAGTGTGGGGTCACCGATTTGAGCTTGGGATCATAGACATGGTACCATGGTTGTTGACTTGAGACCAAGGTCACTGGCTTGAGCAAGTATCACTAGCTCAGCCGTAGCCCCCTGGTCAAACACCTATGAGAAAGCAATTAATGAACAACTAAGGTGCTACAACTAGGAGTTGATGCTTCTCATCTCTCTCCCCATCTGTTTGTCTCTCTCTCACTCTTGCTTAAAAAAATAAAAAGGTTAAATAATCATTTGTGTAAAAAAAAAGTAAATAAAAAATATATAATGTGTTGTATTATTTCTTACCACATACAAAATTATGCATTTCTGAAAGAATATATTAAGAACTACTAAGTTAATACACTGAGAAATAGCAAAAAAGAATCAAATTTGGGACTTGAGATCTATTTACTTTAACATTTCCACTCTTGTACTTCATTTCATACATTGATGATATAAAAATATTCACATTTGAAAAGCTGTTTTATATCATTATTATTATTACATAATATTTAGATTGGCAGCATGTATATATGATACATTTAATCCACTTAGTACTCCAGGATGTGTTTGAGAAGAATGTGTATGTCAATGTTTTAGTAAAAGGGTTTTATATATGTCTATTGAAACAAACTTGTTAATCATCCTATCCAAATTTTTTATACTCCTACTCATTTTTTTAAGGTGTGCAATCTATTAATTTATGAGGGATATGTTAAAATATCACCATATTCTGTCTATTATATCTGTCTATTAATTCTGTCTATTAATTCTGTTATTTTATATGAATATGACTATATTGCTGGGTAGTGCACATACAGTATAAATTTGTAATCTTGAAAATTTTTCTTTTTATCATTATTTAATGAGACTTTTTATTTTTTTGCCCTTTTTTAACCTTAAAACTTATACTTGACAGAATAAGGCCAAGTTTTGCTATGGGCATGAAACAGTAGGAATTCTCATAAAATGCTGGTAGAAGTACAAATATTACAGCTGCCTTGGGAAATTATATATTTAAATGTACCAACTGAAACCGGATACATACATTCCCTATGATCCCACAATTCTACAGCCAGATATGTCCTCAACATACACATGTCTACTAAGACAATGTATTTAAGAATATTTGTGGTGCTGTTTTAAAAATATCTTCAAATTGAAAACATTCTAAATATTCATCAATAGTAAATGAGGTAAATGAATTGTAGTGAATTTATATAATCAATATTGTAGAGCAATAAAAATTAATACAACCACATTAATAAATCTTACAAACTTAATTTTGAATAAAATAAATAAACCATAAAAATTATAAGCAGTACTAAAGCATTCAGGTAGAAATAAGAATAATATTAAACTTTAGGAACAAAGAAAGAGTGATTGAGAGGGTATATGAACAGTGTTTTTAAAAGCTGGCAGTTACTTTTGCATGTCCTGTGATGGTGTAGTAGATAAAGTGATGACCTGGAATTCTGAGGTTGCCGGTTCAAAACCCTGGGCTTGCCTGATCAAGGCACATGTGGGAGTTGATGCTTCATGCTCCTCCCCCCTTCTCTTTCTTTCTCTCTCTCTCTCTCTCTCTCTCTCTCTCTCTCTCTCTCTCTCTCTCTGTTTTTCTCTTCTGTCTCTCTAAAAGTGAATAAATAAAAATCTTTAGCCTGACCAGGCGGTGGCGCAGTGGATAGAGCATCGAACTGGTATGTGGAAGACCCAGGTTCGAGACCCCGAGCTCGCCAGCTTGAGCGTGGGCCCATCTGGCTTGAGCAAAAAGCTCTCCAGCTTGGACCCAAGATCGCTGGCTCCAGGAAGGGGTTGCTCAGTCTGCTGAAGGCCTGCAGTCAAGGCACATGTGAGAAAGCAATCAATGAACAACTATGGTGTCACAATGGCAACGAGAAACTAATGATTGATGCTTCTCACCTCTCTTCGTTCCTGTCTGTCTGTCTCTATCTATCCCTCTCTCTGACTCTCTCTCTGTTCCTGAAAAAAAAAATCTTTAAAACAAATAAAATAAAAATAAAGTTGGCAGTTACTTTTTCTTTTACCTTAATTATAGTTATATAGGTTTTGTTTCATAGTAATTAATTTGCTAGTATTGATATTTATGTTTTGTGTACCTTCTTATATGTTTGTAATGCTCAATAATAAAGATAATTGTCAAGAAATAGAAATATGTGAATTCTTCTAAAACTATAAAATATATATATTTGCCTAGCCAACCTGATAAATGAGAAAATAATAGAACATTTCCTGTTTTGTCAGAAACAAGAAAATTATGTTCCTGACACTAAGATCAAAATTGGACCCTAACACAATTATTTTATAATCTTTTACTTATTCTTTCACGGAGACTTACAACATCATGACCTCATCTAAATCTAATTACCTCATAAAAGCCCCACAACTACTCACCATCACATCTGTTTGGAGATGTCACAATTCAGTTCACAGACTGGTCTTTTCCTTGCCATTTTTTTCTTTCTCAGGAGTCAGACCTTCATTGCAATCGTAAGGCACTCCTTGTTTACTGCTGCTTCTTCATAAGTTTCTCTCCCAATAAGCACATTGCACGTCTCAATCCATCCTAGCATTTGTTTCACAGAGGAGCCAAATGATGTAACTAGTATAATAAGGGTTAAAACTATCACTATGTTTATTCAAAGCCCAGTATAAAGGGCACAAGACTTTCAAGTTCATTTTAATGCTATTTAAGAAAATATCAAATAATAAGCAAATCCGCTATTTAAAAGAAACATACTTTTTATTCAGTCTAAGTTTTATTAATAACATATTTAATATCCTGATTCTCCAGACCATTGTTTTCCTCTATGGCTTGAAAATCTGAAACTTTCAGCAATAAACTTGAGAACCAGAGCTGTTGAAAGTAAGCGGTGTTGTGAGCAGTCTACTCATATCATATTTGGCAGAATTCAATTCCCACTACAATATAATTGAATAGCTCTAACCTGCCTGACTAAAATTCCCTTGGAGCTTAACTCTACAATGTTCATTTTCTCCCACCATCTGTTGATAGTTATACACCATCAGTCTCTTAAGCTACCAGCTTGCAATCCAGTGATTGCTGTCTTACAGAACTGCACAGGAACACTTCCAGAGATCTAGCCTTGGTCTCAGGAGATGACACAGAAACAGAGTGCAGACACACCAGTCATTCATAATTATAGTATCGAAACAACTATTCTAGAGTTCCTAACACATTAGTCCCTCCAAATCACACTATAAATTGTGGATGTAGATGAACAACAGTCAATTTTGTAAGATAACATTCAGGTTCAGAATGTCAACTCAGATACAAATCAGAAATATGTGTTAAACTTTATTTTTAAAACAGCATAATATTGGCTACCCAGAACATCACACAGAGCAGAAAAAAATTAAATTTCAAAGGCTGATTTCCCAGGCCCCTCCTACTTGAACCAGACATGTACTTCAGACCCAGAAATGATGAGATCTCTAAGCGAGATCCATGGAGTTCCTCAGACAGCAGGAAACATTTAAAGAGAGTTGTCAAGTTAACACAACTTTCTTGGGAGTCATGTGTCATAGTTCCGGTGTCCTATTTTTTAAAGATAATAGGTAGCCAGAGAGCAAATATCAGACTTGGTCAACTGCCTTTTATTTTTGTCCCCTGGGGGAGGGAATGTCATATGTTCTCAACCATCACCTCTTTAAAAGGAATAAATAGATCAAAGTTAGCTGACTTAACTCTATCCTCCCAATGAGTAAGAGAAGTAAGAATAAGGAAATAGGAGAAATAAATCCAATGGAAATGGCTGGTAGGAAACAAGGACTAGACCTGAGGAGATATAAAAGATTACTGAATTCACTGGCAATCAGAGGCAGGGTGGTTTATTCAAAAGCCCTGAACTTCACAGTTAAATCTGGTTGCTATTCCTTTTTTTTTTTTTTTTTTCTATAACTTTTCTTAGGCCACTTAACCTTTCTAGGCTATAGCTTTCTTAACAGTAAATGGTGATGGTATTGTCCAGAGAAATGTTATGAGGCTCTAGATATGGACTATTTCTGAAAACACCTGTTGGGAGTGAAATAAATGTTATATGTTTTCTTATTTTACTTTTAAAAATAGCAGATAATACTTTTGTAATTTTTCCTTTTTAGAACACATAACACAAACGTTCCAAATATCTGCCACCTATTCTTGAATATATTTTCTATCCTCAAAATTGATTTTACATTCCTTTGGGAAAAATAAAATTGGTTTTACTGACTACAGATGTTTGAACAATAATGAGGTCAGATTTCAACTCTGTTGCAGATTATTTCTATAAAACTAAGTTAGGTTTAAATCATGACTCTAACTAATGCTAGCTCCATGAAAACTAAGACATCACTAAGCAAATCACAATTTAGAAATTAGGAGTCAGAATAAATAATTAATCAGATTTATTCCAGTCCTTGCCCCTTTTGTAGAGAGTATAGCAATATTTGTGTGACTTTATAATACATGCTAAAGAGAAGGCTTCTCTCTCAGGACGGGCAATCTTCTTGCTAAATAATGTAGTCTCACTTTTTGTGAGTAATATGAAAAAGGAATTTCATTTGCTGTCACTGACTGACAGAAGTCAGGAGCTAATGTCACTAAAGGGGTTGTGGCAACATTTTCAACCTGACAATTGTTCTCATACCTTATGGAACAATAAAAGGCAGCTTATGAGATTTATTCCAAACTGTTGCTATTTTCCAGAGACATATTTTCTAGATAGAGTCACTTTCAAAAGCAAAAAGTCTCTCTAGGTATGTACATTTCTATGTGCATACATATTTATTTTGAATCTTACATACTGTTCATCTAATTAAATTTTATATCAGGGTAATAAGAATATCCTCATGAAGGTAGAAAAACTAGAAGTGTACACTACATCCCTTTCACGTCAGGGTTCCAAGATTTATAGCACAGATGTGCACAATGTTGTGATTCACTTTGCATCTATGAACACAGTTTGTCTTTAATCAGTCTTGCTACCCGTAATTTCACAATAGTTTCAAGCTACAGTGGAGTTGAAATTACTTCTTTGCCTTAATAGATTTTTTTATGGCAAGAACCTCACAAAAAATGAAAATTTTATAATTTTTTTTTGTCAGAGTTCTTGTATACTCTACTGACTTCAAATTATTGGTCTCCCATTAGGTAATGCTCTTCTGATGACTATAACATCAGATTATTGATTAATTGTGGTAACTGAGTGTCATGATAAGAAAGTCATGTCCTTCAAAGGAAATAGGAGTAGGATATGTTAACAACTCAAGCCCATGTTTGAAGCCACATGGTTTTGTTTTGTTTCATATTTGTTATTTTTTAAATTAACAGTGTTTATTTTTGGAGCAGTTTTATGTTTATAGAAAATTGAACAAATAGTAGAAAGAGTTCCTATATTCCCCCTCTCTTTCCTCTCATGATTTTTCTTATTATTAATTTCTTGCATTAATGTAGTACCTATGTTACAATTGATGGACCAATATTAACACATTACTATTTCTAATGTCCATTAGCATTTACTCTGTCTTATACAGTTCTATGGGTTTGACCAATGAATAATGTCACATATTCACCAGACAGTATCATATGGCATAGTTTTGCTGTCCTAAAAATCCTGTGTTTCACCTAATTTTCCATGCTTCCCTTACTCAAATCCTTGACAAACACAGATCTCTTTACTGTCTCTATAGTTTTACCTTTTTCAAAATGTTATGAAGCTAGAATCACAAATTAGGTAGTACTTTTACTAGTTTGTCTCACTGAACAATATACATTCAAGTTTTTTCCATGTTTTCTTTATAAAGTTGAGGAAGTCCCCTTCAATGTCTAGTTTATTGAGAGTCCATGTTACAAATAGGTGTTGGATTTTGTCAAGTGCTCTTTCTACATCTAATGATACAATTATAATTTCCTTCAGCCTGTTGATATGATACATTGCATTAGTTGATTTTGAAATGTTAAACAAGCTTTGTATACATGAGATAATCTCACTTGGTCATGTAGAATTTCTTTTATATATTGTTGAATTTGATGTTTATTATTTTGTTAAGGATTTTTGTGTCTCTCTTCATGAGAAATATTAGAATTTTTTCTGTAAATTTCCCTATGGTATGTCTTTATCTTCTATTGATATTAGGATAAGGTTAGCTTCAAAGGATGGGTTAAAAAGTACTTCTTCTGGTTCTATTTCCTAAAAGACATTTAAAAATTCACTTATGAACCCATGTAAACCTGTTATTTTTTATTGGAAAGGTCATTATTAAATTTCTTTTAAAATATGTTTTAATTCAGATTGTATATTTTTGTGACTTTAGGTAGATTGTGTCTTTCAGAAAATTGGCCCGTTTTATCTAAACTGTCAAATTTGGGGTGTATATTTTTTATAAGGTTTCTTTATTGTCTCTTTACTATCTTTAAAATCAGCAGTGATGGCTCCTCTTTTATTTATTTCTGATTTTAGTAATTTATATTTTTCTTTCTTAGTTAGGTACTGATGTTATTTATCTTCTGGCTTTTACTTTTCTTTTTAAGTACAGTTATTTTTTTTCCATTTTTGAGAGAAAAAAATAGAAATGCATGTTGTGGAAGAGTATCATTAATTTTTATTTATTGGTGAACTGTGTGAGTAACAGAAAGGAAGAAAATCACTGTCAACAAGCTCAGGTGTGCATTCTATAAAAATGAGGAGAATTACATTGGCTATCAGATTTTTGATGGCATGTCTTGTACCAAAAATAATACATGGTGTGTGACTTTCTTTATTAGAAATTCCAACAACTACCTAAGATAGACATGACCTTAATTTACAGAAAAACAACGCATACTCTAAAAGTTAGATAATATATCCTAGGTTACAAAAGAAAAATAAAGAGGTAAGGCAGCATTTTAAATTCATGTCTTTCAAACTCAAAACTTACCTTCTGTCAACACTTATCTGTTTCTTGGGATGATTCACTTTCTGTTGTCCTAAGCTCTGAACACCGAGGAAAAAAAAGAAATAAAAGTAGCATAGTTTGTGTCCAATAAAATAATATAAGTTGACATCACAGGAATGGCAGTATGAGAAATACCCCTGACCTCTCCCCACTGAAATTTCAACAAATTGAAACAGCTATAACACAGTGAAAGAACCCACACCATGCTCACAGGCTTGCCTAAAAAGATCTGCACGTGGAATTGACTAAAGGTGGGAAGGGTTGAGAAGGGGAACAGAAGATAAGACACACTCATAGTGGGCTCTAGAGAGGGGAGAAACCCAGAATGTCTGGGAGTAGCAGAGAGATTGAGGGGTAGTTGGGGAGATGTTAAATCAAAGCAGTGTCAGAACAAAGGGTCATGGTCAAAATTCCTATGGTCTGCCAGTAGTCTTCATTTGGCACCAAGACAGAGAAAAACAAAGTGTGGTCCCCCAGGCTCTCAGGTCCTGCCTCCCTCCCCTTGAGGAGTATGGAGAGTGGCAGAGAAATACACCACAGCTAGTTCAACAGAGCCATTTTCTCACTGGAAAAACAGAGGTGTTCTGTGTCTGGTCTCATGGTCTATTGAGACATGGAGAGGAGTGTTCATAGGACTGTGACCACCATTTCTAAAACTGTAAATCCTTCACAGCATAACACATCCCACCCATCATAATGCCTACAGCCCTGCCTGTTACTCTGACTGCAACATTTCAGCAAAAGTCAGCCTAGAAATTTTATAGAACTAAAACTTATAATCCAGTGCCACCTATAGAAGAAAACAAAAAACCACTCACAACAAAAATTTATTATTTTTCTTCTAAATTTTATTTTCTTTAATTTTAATTTATATTTTTTGTCAATGTTTTATTTGTTTTCTAGTATTGTTTTTTGTGTTTTTTTTACTCTTCATTATATTTATTTTTTTCTTTTTATTGTATTTTTTAGTTTTAGATGTTTTTTGTTGATTTCTTAACAATAACACTCTCAAAAGCAATCAAGGCAGAAGAAAACAAATACAAGGCAGAAGAAAACAAATAAAGACAAGAAAGATGTAGTTCAGAAAGAAAATAAAAAATCTCCAGAAAGCAATATCAATCACATGAAAACCTTGGAGTTAAATGATAAGGATTTCAAAATTGAAGTTCTAAAAATACTCAATGAAATGTAAAAAAACATTGATAGGCAATTTAATGAACTCAAAAAACAAATTAATTAGCAAAACTAGTATTTTACTACAGGGAGAAAACTTTAAAAAATCAAACAAAGGTGAGAAACTCAATACATAAATTAGAAAATGAGCTAGCAGGTTTAGCTAACAGAAGAGGCCAAATAGAGAAGAAAATCAGTCACATCAAACACAGGCAACTAGAAAAACCATGGAAAAAAGAAAAGAGACTCATAAATTAAAAACAAAATGATGGAGGCTGACCAGGTGGTGGTACAGTGGATAGAGCATCAGACTGGAATGCAGAGGACCCAAGTTCAAACCCCCAAGGTCACTGGCTTGAGCGCAGGTTCATCTGGTTTGAGCAAGGCTCACCAACTTGAGCCCAGGGTCATTGGCTTGAGCAAGGGGTCACTTGGTCTGCTGTAGCCCCCTGGTCAAGGCACATAAAAGAAAGCAATCAATGAACAACTAAGGTGCCTCAACAAAGAATTAATGCTTCTCATCTCTCTCCCTTCCTGTATGTCATTATCTATCCCTCTCTGTGTCTCTCTGTCTCTGTCACACACACACACACACACATATGATGGGGCTCTAAAGGATTGTCTGACTTTATCAAAAAGAGTAATACAAGAATAATGGATATATCAGATGAAGAAGAGATGGAAAAGGGAACAGAAAGCCTATTCAAACAAATGATTGATGAGAACTTCCTAAGCTTATAGAAATAACTAGATCATTGAATTTTTAAGAAGCAAACAGAATGTCTAGTTACTTTAACCTAAACAAACCTTCTCCAAGACCCATTGTAATAAAACTGTCAAAACTCAATGACAAAGAAAGAATCTTCAAGGCAGCTAAGGAAAAAAGAACATAACATAACAAGGATGGTCCATGAGGTATCATTGAACTATTCAGCAGAAACACTACCAGCCCGGAGACAGGAGACTCAACCATTCAAAGTATTGAAAGAGAAAGAGTGCCAGTCAAGAATACTATATCCATCAAAGTTATTCTTTAAATATGAAGGAGAAATAAAAACTTTTTCTTATATACAGAAGCTAAGGGAATTTATCAATAGAAACACCTCACTGCAGGAAATAATTAAGATGGTTATTCTATTGGATACAAAGAACAAAATAAAACTACAAGTAAAAACTTCAGCTTGCTTAAAATAAAACCTAGGATAATATGTGACAACAATAATATAAAGAGGGAGAGGATAAAGATCTGAATTAACAAAGGAGGATAGAGTGCAGAAGCACTCATGAGACAAAGGACTCTTGTATATATGAAAGTGTTTCTCTTAATAACCTAATGGTAACCACCTATGAAAAAACAATACTGAAACACATAGCTTAAGAAAAAGAGAAAAACAAGAGAAAGAAGTATGAAATACCTTTAGACAAACACAACTGACAGCAATACAAAAAAGAAGAGGCAAAGGAGACAGAGATATCAGAAAACAAAATATAAAATGACTAGAGGAAATATTCAAGCATATATACCCTAAATAATACCTTAAATGTAAATGGACTGAACTCACGAATAAAGAGACAGAGTAACAGACTTGATCAAAAATCAAAACCCAAGTGTATGCTGCCTTCAAGAGACACATTTAAGTCTCAAAGACAATAGTAGACTCAAAGTGAAAGGTTGGGAAATGATTCTCCAAGCAAATAATACCCAAAGGAAAGCAGATGTAACCATATTAATATTTGGCAATATATTAGCAATCCTTCCTAGACTGAGTCAGGAAGAAGTGGAGAACCTAAATAGACTCATAAGCAGGGAGGAAATAGAAACAACAATCAAACAAATTCTCCAAAAATAAAAGTCAAAGACCAGATGGCTACACTAGTGAATTCTACCAAATACTCAAAGATTTGGCACCTATCATTCTCAAAGTCTTCCAAAAATAGAAGATGATGCAATAATTCCTAATACATTTTCTGAGGCCAAAACATCCCTGGTACAAAAGTCTTGTAAGGACAATATAAAAAAAAGAAAACTACAGACCCAAATCTCTAATGAATACAGATGAAAAAATTCTAAGCAAAATACTAACAAACCAAATACAACAATACATTCAAAAATATAATACATCAAAATCAAGTGGAATTCATTCCAGGAGTACAAGGAAAGGATGGTTCAACATTCACAAATCAATCAATGTAATATATAACATCAACAGAACAAATGACAATAATCATATCATCTAATCAATAGATGCAGAATAAGCATTCAATAACACACAATATCCATTTATATTTTAAATATTCAATAACATGGTTATAGAAGGAAAGTATCTCAACATAATAAAAGGTATATATGACAGATCACCAGCCAATATCATACTGAATGGTGAAAAACTCAAGGCTTTTTTAATCTAAAATCAGGAACAAAAGAAGGTTGTCTACTTTCTCCACTCTTATGCAATGTAGTATTGATAGTCTTACCCAGAAATATCAGGCAAAAGAAATAAATAAAGTTCATTCATATTAGGAAAGGAGAAGTAAAGGTATTACTTTTTGCAGATGATATTATCTTTTATGTAGAAAATCACAAAGACTCCACTGAAAAACTATTAGAAACAATAAATCAATAGAGTAAAGTCACAAGATACAAAATCAATACATGAAAGTCTACTGTTTTCCTATATGCCAACAATATACCTTGAGAAAATGAACTAAAAAAATTTCCTTAGCCTAACCAGGCAGTGGCACAGTAGACAGAGCATTGGAATGGGACACAGAGGGTCCAGGTTCAAAAACCTGAGGTTGCCAGCTTGAGCGCGGGCTCATCTGGTTTGAGCAAGGCTCATCATCTTGAACCCAGAATTGCTGGCTTGAGCAAGAGATCATCAGGCCCCCACCACCCTCAGTCAAGGTACATATGAGAAAACAATCAATGAATAACTAAGGTGCTGCAACAAAGAATTGATGCTTCTCATTTCTCTCCCTTACTGTCTGTCTTCCCTATCTGTCCCTCTCTCTGTCACTCTATGTCTCTGTCACACAAAAATAATTCTTTACAATTGAAAAAAATAATAATAATGAAAATACCTAGTAATAAATTTAACAAAGGATGTTAAAAGACCTATGTACTGAAAATTGCAAAGCATTTTTTTAAAAAATTGAAAAAGACACAATGAAATTAAAAAATATTCCATATTCATGGTTCAGAAGAATCAAGATATCTAAAGTGGACATATTACCCAAAGCAATATACAAATTTAATGCACTCCCCAGTAAAATTCTACTCTATTTTTAAAGAAATAAAACAAAATATTACCAGGTTTATATAGAACTATAAAATAAAAAAAGCCAAAGCAATCCTGAGATAAATTAATGGAGCCAGAGACATCACACAACCTGACTTCAAATTATACTACAGAGCCACAATAATTAAAACAGCATGGTATTGGCAGAAAAACAGACAAACAGGCCAATGAAACAGAACTGAGATCCCAGAAATAAAACCACATATATATGAACAAATAATCTTTGACAAAGGAGCCAAAACCACACATGGACAGAATAAAGCCTTTTCAATAAATGTTGCAGAAGAAATTGGAAAGCCAGATGCAAAAGAGTGATATTTGACTATAATTTGTCCCTATGCACAAAATTAATTAAAAATGGATCAAAAACCTAAATATAAGATCCAAAACAATAAATTATTTAGGAGAAAACATAGGTACTAAACTTTTGGACTTTGGTCATAGAGAATATTTTATGAATTTGACCTCAAAGGCAAGAGAAATAAAGGCAAAAATAAATGAATAGGACTATAGCAAACTAAAGAGCTTTTGAATACACAGCAAAAGAAACTGACAGCAAAACAAGAAGGCAGCCAACCAAATGGGAGATGATATTCATAAACAAAAGCTCTAATAAGGTGTTAATATCCAAAATATATAAGGAATTCACAGAGCTCAGCAACAATCAAGCAAACTATTCAATTAAAAACTGAGAGAGGATCTGAACAGACACTTCTTTTGAGAAGACTTAAAAATGACCAACAGATATATGAAAAGATGCTCATCTTCACTAGCTATTAGAGAAATACAAGTTAAAACTACAATGAGTTACTGCCTTACACATTTTAGATTGATTGTTATCAACAAGACAGGTAATAACAAGTGTTAGGGAGGCTGTGAAGAAAAAAGAAACCTATTCCATGCTGGTAAGAATGTAAACTGGTACATCCATTATGAAGGAAAGTATGGTAGTTCTTCAAAAAATTAAGAAAGAACTAAGATGTGACCCAGCCATCTGTCTACTTGGTATCTATGCAAAAAGAAAAAATTAAAATAAATTTAAGAACATTGGTACTCAAAGACACATGCACTTCCATATTCATCGCAGAATTATTCACAGTGGCCAAGACATGGAAACAACCAATGTGTCCCTCGATAGAGGATTGGATAAAGAAGATGTGGTACATATATAGAATGGAATACTACTCAGCCATAAGAAATGATGACATGTTGCCATTTACAACAGGCATGGAACTTGAGAACATTATAGTAAGTGAAATAAGTAAATCAGAAAAAGGTAAGAACTATATGCTTTCACACACAGATGAGTTATAAAAATGAGACTCATGAACATAATTAAAAGTGAAGTGGTTATCGGGATGGGGAAGGAGTAAAGAGGGACTAAAATAGTGATAGAAAGTGACTTGACTTTGGGTGATGGGGACATAGCATAATCAAGAGTTCAAATGCTATAGAAATGTTTACCTGAAACCTATGTACTCTTACTGATCAATGTTACTTTGTTAAATTTAATTTCTAAATAAAAAATAGAATAAAATAAATGACAACATTATAAATACTGGACAATAGTTATTGTCTACCTGAATTATTTTAATATTTTATCCTAATTGTAAAACTAGAGCTTTGGTGAAAGAGAAAAAAAAATGTGTCAATAACTTCTGAATACATTTACAAAGTTTGTTTGAAATGATAAATCATTAGCAGCAAAATATAGCATATGTTATAAAGAAATCAATAAACAAATATATTTGATAAAAAATATATTGATGATATGTCTAGAGATCTGCTCTATTTGTTGCATGTCATGGTATTAATGAGGCAAGTAGTTATAAATCAATTACAGAGAGAGGACTAGGTATCTGAAAGTCATTCTTTTTACTGATACATCTTTTATTACTATTATTATTATTACAACTATTATTTTGGTGTGTGACAACTAAAATATTAGTAACTATTAGGTGCATCTACTTAAGTCACTTACAGAAACAAAGTTATTTTCAGTAGACATGTTTTGAGAATGAATTTTTTTAGCAAAAGCCTCTTAGATAAATTTGAAAAAGGGACAGATGTGAAGACCACAGAATACAAGTTTAGCACAAAGGGTATAGGGAAAGAACATTTCTGATAATAACATGTTTATAATTAAATTTCATATGTTTAAATATTTGCATATATTAGAAGTGGCTTACCTAAGTTATTTACTTCCAATTCTATTTATTTCCCTCCATAGATATATGAGAATAGTGAGCTTGAGGGCCTCAGGTTCACATTCGAAGGTATGGAATACAAATATTATTCAAAGCCATTCTTCATCACCACGCTTGCCAAGAGAGCTTCCAAGAGGTTAACAGAAATAGGCAATTTATGCTGGGAGAAAGGTAGATGGTATCAGAAAGGAGAGAGAGAAAAAATGGCAAGGCAACATGAACAAACAGAACAGCTTCAGAGCCTGTGTCTGATTCCTCAGAGAGTGGAGTCAAATATCTTAATTCTTATTAGATTTTCCTTGAGCAAAATGGACGTGGCTGATGGGGAGGGTGTATGAGAGAGCATAAGCAGACTTTGAGTAAGTGGATGAGAGAGGGAAACATTTCTTGAATGAGTTATCATAGATCTTTAAATCACTCATCACTCAGACTATTTCTTTATTTGAATTTTCAACTCAGATAAAAGTTTGTAATTTTTATACTCTCACAGGAAAAACTCCCATGGTATTTCTTGATTCCCAATTCACATAGCTGATTTCATGTTTTCAACAGTCTGTCAAGCTTCTGACAGCTGTAATTTTTCTGCTGCTGAACACTGGGAAGACACTGTGTTGGTAAATTAATGGGCCATATTAGAATTGTGAAATACTGGAGAGCAAACCCTCTGCAACTGCACACCTGGGACTACTGGCTAAGGGCAGGACCCCCATGGTTACGGTCTCTGGAAACAAATGCTCTGAGAGTTAGATTGGTCTAACCAGTCTTAATTAGAGGGAGTTTAAAATTGCTAATGCCTGAGGGAATATTAAATTCAAAATCTCTAATCTGGGGCCTCAGCATTGGCAACAACACACACACACACATGTACATAAGAATATATACACACAAACATCTATATAGAATCCTTTTGTGGTTTTAATATGTAGGCAATGTATCAAACACTTGTCCAAGACATTAACAAGAAAAAAATAATAGTTTGATGTGAGTTGATGGAGACTAGGAGATGGTTTCAGGATTCATCAAATACTGACTGAAATCTATCTACTATCAGGTGCTATCAGGTCTCTTAGCGGGGATATACATGTTGCTTGGGATGATTCAACTAGAAATTGGATTTATACAACAAGTTATCTTCAAAGAGAAAAAGAATCAGAGTTTCAAGCCAGTTTTCAGAGCAGGTATAATCTATGTTTCTAAATTTGTACCTACATAGTCAGTATTCTACTACACTCTAGAGCAGAGGTCCACAAACTATATCCTATAAACATTATCTGACCCACTGTCTGTTTTCGCATGGCTTATGAGCCAAAAAAAAGTCTTTAAAATATTTAGTGTTTACAAAAAAAAAAAATCAAAAATATATTTCATGACATAGGAAAAGTTAATTTCCATAAGCTGTATTGAATTCTAGCAAGCCTCATTGGTTTGCATACTGCTATGGCTCTTTTTACATTTCAAGGCAAAGAAGCTACAGAGACAGTGTGGCTCGTAAGATCAAAACTATTTACTACTTAGACTTTCTATTAGGTGCCCAGGCTGCCGTAACAAGTTATCACCAACATGAAACAACAGAAATCTATTATCTCACTGTTCTAGAAGTAGAAGTCCAAAATCAAAGTTTTGACAGAGCTATGTTTTCTATAGAGGCTCTAGGATTCTGTCCTCTGCCTCCTCCAGCTTCTGGTGGCTCCACGTGTTGCTTGGTTTCTGCTGCATCATTCCATCCTCTGCTTTGGTTTACACATGGTCTGGCCTCTGGGTGTTTTCCTCCTCTGAATTAGACATTTGCCACTGGATTTAGAGACTACTCTGATAATTCAAGATGATCTCATCTAGAGACTCTTAATTACATCTGCAAAACCTTTTTTCCAAGTAAAGTCATGTTCAGTCTTCAATTAGACATGGCTTTTAGAAGACACTTTTAACCCATGTAAGCGTGTTACAGAAAAAGGTTTATGCTGTTCTAGAATTTAAGCTTTATTTATGGAAAAATGAGAATGGAGGAAAAAGGAAAAGTCAGTTCTGAGAACTCACATTTTGCCAGAGTGAGCTTCCATTTCATCTGAAAGGGACAGAGAAGTCTGTTGCTAACTGGGTGAACTGTGCAGACTGTTAAGAGGATGCTCTTACAAAAATAGGTTTTAATACCACTCACATTATATTCCTAATTTTCAACAATGATTTTTTAAAAGTATACTTTATGTCAGTGAATTGAAAACAAGTCTAGAGATTTAATTAGGAAAATAAACTTGGGTTTTAAAGGCACTAGAAAATAGTCAATACCTTGGTAAGCAGAAACTGTACCTAAATAACCAGTCTGGCTCAATTAAGATAAGTCAGGGACAGCCACATCCTCTTTTCATTGCTCTTTATGTGACTTAATAAAATTAAACATTTGCCAAAAAATAGAGAAAGTTCAAGGAAATGTGATTAACTCTCTAAGAATACCCAGAAAGTGTTCTGCTGACTTTCCAGAAACATGAATTTTGGAGTAGTATCAGAATCTGGTGTCATGTCTTCCTCTTATATACTGAGCCTATAACTTTTACCATTCTTTTTTTGTAAAAGTAAATTTTATATTTATCATATATTTATATATTTTCTATTAATACTTAGAGTTCTTCATGCCCTCCCCATCAATAAAACAGTAACTTAGCAGCATTCTTGTTCCTTAGTTCCTGCCCAAATAGACCAAGTGTTTGATTACAATTATAGCACTTCAAAGAAAGCAAGAGCTCATCCTGGACCAATGGTGACACTGTAGATATTTGTCTCGTCATAAGCCAGGAATCCTGCAGATGAAGAAAAACAAAAGATAACCTTGGGCTAAAAGGCCTTGGGCTGGACAGATGTTGCAAAGGTTCTCTACCCAGGAGGCTTTCAGTGACTAGATCAGAGACTAGAAGAGAAACCAGTGAGATGTAAGACTCATCATCGACAGGAATCAAATTCCAACCCTATGGAAGTGTGTAATAAATTGTATAACTCCCTGGTATTGATCAAGGTGCTTCCAAAGAAAGCATTCATGTTGGCTCTAGCCCTAAAAAGGGAGAAGTTGTCATGTCAGCCACAACGAAGGACTTCTGTGAAGGGTCCCTTTATTTGTTCCCCCAATATCAGTCTGCCCATTCAAGATAGAAGGCAATTCTGGCAGTGAGCAAGTCCGAAAGAAATGAACTGGTCGAAGTTGCAGCTTCCCTTTCATGGTGGCATCACAGAGCTAAGCAGATCTATCAGCATCAACTTAGCAGAAAGCAAATGATATGGCTCTTTCCTGTGTTCCAGTTTCCAGTTCAGAAACTTGAATCTTTCCTAAAGGTGCACTGAGGGCTTCAGACTTGAAAGTTTTAGAACCAAAACCTCTTCTCTTTCTGAAGAATTGAAACGTTCTGCAAACAGGCCAGAAAGTAATGGACCTCTACAGAAATGTTTTGAAGATTCAAAAGGAAAAGCATCATATTTGTCTCTTGAAACAGCAATGGCTGAGATGACAGAATATGTAACAAAGCTTTCTTTAGAATGTCAGACTTTGGAATCAGCTCTTGCTATGCTACTGGAAGGAAGCTGAAGACATCTTTCCAGAGGACCAACTGAAACAGAAATTACTGAAGTTGAAGTGGAACACACAGTACGTCTTGGGTCTTCCCAGAGTGAAGGCTTTAATATAAATCCTGACTACCTGAAAATACTGCGGAGCCAGAACAAAGTCTTGTATAGAGTTGGTGATGAATGACTACAAGGAGTACTGAGGCAGCTGCATGCCTTCATGGCCGGAAGTACCTGTGCCTGTACAGCTCTGAAAGAGAAGCCCACAACAATTAGATTCCTCATCAGCTGGTAAGCTGGTCAAGCTTAGTTATGAAACCTGCCTACTTCACATTGCTCTAAATCTTCACAGCAACAATATGCATCTTTTCTGCCATAAAGTGCTCTAGAGGAGAGAAGTGGGAAGAATGTTCCAGTGAATGGTGACTGCATGGCAGTCAAAGGAGGTGATATCTCCAGGTTGTCTTTGAGGATAACCGGCTGACTGTAAAGCACTTTGATGTTTTTCTCAGTGATAACACTTATATATCCGAAAGAATGTTGTACAGACACTTTATAAAGAATGTGCAAAATACTTTAAATTTCCATTTAGAAGTGGCCTTCAGAACTAGTGGCCTAGTTTTTTAAATATTCTTTGTGATCACAAGTCTTTATTTTGTGTAGCTGCTTTTCAAGTTTTGAAACATCCACAGTCATTCAGGATCAAATCCAGTGAAACATTTTAGGGGTTAAGTTTGGTTCTGGTTGTAAAGGAGTGAGACTTATTTTCTAGTGTGACTCTGAAGGTGATTTTAGATAGAGAAGTTGTAGGCATTGGTTACATCATGTAAATACATATATCACTTAACAAGATGTATAAACTGAAGGAAATGTCACTCATTCTCTATGTCTTGATGCCCAGAGGGTGCTTCAACTTTTCATATTGAGTCAACATCCTAAATCTTGGATTCATAGCAAGAAGAAGATAAGTATTCCTTTTCACTATTCTCTTTATTTGTTAATAATTGCATTATAAAATTGTACATAATTAAAAGCTTTAAAAATATAGCCTTGGGCTAAAAGAAGGTCTGGACCAACACCTGAAATTCAAGACAAAGAAATCAAGGGGTATGAATGCCTGTCTTTTCCATAAATTTGTGATTATGACAGACAAAAGATATTAGACTTTCTGGTTGATTGTTGAGGGAGAAGAATAGAAGGCAGAAATGCCATCTTTTTACAGTGTCACTGAGAATATTAAAGAAGGTACAGCCCCCAAATTTGGAAACAGCATCACCAGGAAATGCCCATGGTACTGGAAACTATTAATAATGAATATAAAATAGAACAGGTTCTCCTCCATGGAAGTCTTTTTTAATACAGGAAAAGGACATTTAACCCAAGAGGTATTTTTTGTTGTTGTTATTACTGTTAAAATCTGAAGCCCTGGCCAGTGGCTCAGGGGATAGAGCATAGGCCTGGCATATGGACATCCTAGGTTCTATCCCCAGTCAGGCAACACAGGAGAAGTGAACATCTGCCCCTCCCTTTCTCTTTTCTCTCCCTCTTCCCCTCCCACAGCTAGTTCAATTGGTTTGGGCATGGCCTTGGAACTATATTGAGTATAGTTCCATTTATCTGAGCCTCAGGCACTAAAAATAGCTCAATACTTGAGCAACATCCCTAGACAGGGTTGCTGGTGGATCCCAGTCAGGGTGCAAGCAGGAGTCTGCTTCACTATCTCTCCTACTCTCACCTAATAAAAAAGGTCTATGTGACAATCGAAGCATAATTAATTGCTTTTAGCACATATAAATATAAAATTGACTAGATGGAAAAATAATAGCTTCACTGTTATAATTTTGTTTGGTTGAGGCAATCAATAAAGTACTGATGTCCCATAAAATTTATGGAATTGTTTAGGCATCCAGAACATAGGGGATCTTGACTAATTGGCATGACAAGTCTAAAATATTTTGTTGTTATTTTGAGGACATCACTTTAACAGGACCTTTAGTTATGAAAATTAAAGTAACTCTAAGTAACTCTACACTGTTCTCTTGGCTAAGAACTAAATACAATAAAGAAATCTAAAATAAGATGTTATAGTTGTGATACGGCATTCTATATAGAAATCTAGATTGATTTTAGTGGACTCATATGTAAGTTAAATAATTTTGTCTTCTAAATCTAGATTTATTATTTTATCTTCCCAGGCAGTTTGTTTTTTCACAATATAGATACCCTTATGTCCTTATTTAAGCATTTGTCGCAAAGCATTTGTTAGAAAACATTCTGGAGCTGGAATCATGGCTTTAGGGAAATACAGGCCTGGTCTTTGTATCTCCTGGTGAAGAAAATAATGTGAAAAGTAAATGAAATGGGCAGGTTGTTGCTACCTGGACTGTAGTACAAGTATCTCTGTCCTGGTCCTAATTAAAAATGAATGACCTAGACTTCTAAAATGCACCTTGATTGCCAACATAGGGCCGTGCTACACTTTTATGGTGAGGATGAGATTTCATTTACATGGAGATTCTTCCTATCATTCTTAAGCAAGAAAGTAGGTATGACCTAGACTGGGATTAAAAATATATATTTCCTTCCATCCAATATCTGAGAAAAGTTGAGCCTCATTCTGAGGCATGGAGGTTCTAGGAGAATTTCAACAGTTGGAGTGAGCTGGCAATGCCACATTGAGACAGACTGAAAAGGTGATATAATTGAGAAGCAAATCAAGGCAGAAAGACATTTATTAGAAAAACTGGGAGAGGAAAAGTAATAACCCAAGATAAACATATTTGGTGAGCAGGTAGAGTGGAGCATAAGAATAAAGGCTGCTAGAAACCATGGAATGTGAGACCTAGTGATGGAACAGATGGGAAAAAAGCACACTCTTGGTTTATATCAGATCTCTGATATTCTTCAAGAAATGTCTGTAAAAATGAGTGATAATTTAAAAGTTTCTACAGTTGTTTGTACTTTAAATGTGTAACTATAGAGACATATAGTCTATACTTATGTTCAAATAATACAGGACCAATAATGATTTGAATACCTGTGCAACTTAACATTTGTTGGTAAACTTGCTTGTTGGTTTACAGCAGCTTTAACTAGTTTTGTCTGCTAGAAAATTATTTGATCATTCCTAGGTTACAGGAGAGCAATATGAGAAAAGGAATATAGTGCATTAGACTTTCTAAGGGGCTGTGTATAGTTGATGAGATTCATTTGGGGAGTGACGGCTTTTAATACTGGCAGAAAGAGTGGCTTAGGACACTAACACATGGTGTGGAATATGAGATGATGAACAGACAAAGGCATCGCAAAGTGATGAGCCTGATGGATAAATGTCATCATGCAAGACTGAATTGAACTATTTCTGGAAGCCAATATAAGGCAGTTTTGGTTCAGGTTTGTATCAGGGTAAGAGCATAAGTCTGGGATGAACTGAAATATTTTTCCTGGGTAAAGAAATGAAAATAAAGGGAATAATAAAGATTTAATTTTAAGAATTTAGAATTATATGTTGGAAATAAAATTTGCCTAGGTTATAAAATCAAGGAGTTGATCAACTAAGATTACTGAAATTGCTTAACTTAGAGAGGAAAAAACCCAGAGAGTAGGGGCACATAAAGAACAATTTAATTCCCACAGGAGAAACTGAACGCAGGATATCATTAGTCCAAGGAAGAGTAAAGCACGGACTTTTTCTTGCAGATAAAATAAAGAAAACTAGAGTCACCAATTCCCTAAGTGTAATATGGTATAAATCAGTATTCTGGCTTTAATGACTGCATATATAAATGATGACTAATCATTGTTTAAAAAATTGAAAATTCAAAAGTAAATAGATTAATAGGTTCATGGTACAAAGTAGTTTTGTTTTAAAAATAGACTGACACATTGATATCTGAACACTTCTTTGTGAATATTAGAAAGAGGCTTTTGAATCGATGGAAATGTTTGTTATCTTGAACATGAGCCAAACAGAAGCAACAGTTGGCAGAGATTTGTGCATGAAAAGAAAGGCTAGGGAATCAAGGACACATTTCTTTTTTCCTTTTTTTATGAAAAAATGCTATTATTGTCCAAGCACAGGGCTTTCCCCAGAGGGATCTGGAGACCTCAGGAAATCAATCACACTCTAGGTTACCTTCCCCAACATTTTTTATTTTTTCCGGAGAAGTGGCGGGGGTGGGGGAGTGAAGGGGGGCGACAGACAGACTCCTGCATGTGCCCAACCGGGATTCACCTGACATGCCCTCCAGGGGGCGATTCTCTTTTCCTCTGGGGTATTGCTCCACTGCAATCGGAGCCATTCTAGTGCTTGAGGCAGAGGACATGGAGCCATCCTCAGTGCCCAGGCCAACTATGCTCTCATGGAGACTTGGCTGCGAGGGGAAGAGAGATATAGAGAGAAAGTAGAGGGGGAGGGATGGAGAAGCAGATGAGTGCTTCTCCTGTGTGCCCTGGCCGGGAATTGAACCCAGGACTTTCACAGGCAGGGCTGACACTCTACCTCTGAGCCAAATGGCCAGGGACCATCATTTTTATAAAGCTGAACTTGGATTACATTCAACAACTTTTTCACTTAAAAAACAAAACAAAATAGAGCTTCAAAAACATAGCTCATAACTTTAGGACAGGCAGCAGTGTGGTAGAGAAGAATTTATGGACTGACTATAATATAATAGAGCTAACAAAATTATGTCAAGCAACTTGTTAAGAATTCTATATGTATTTTTTACTTAATTTTCATTAAAAATGTATAAATAGGTAATAGCAATTATCCTTATAAGAAAAGAAACATAAATAGAAAAACAAAAGCCCTTTTCCCAAGTATAAGTTACTATTACTCACAGTTACTAATGTCATCAGTTATTAAATACTTACTATATGCCAACTATTCAAAGAATTCTTCATACATTATCTCGTTTAATTCTCATTAAACCCTGTCTGTGATAATGTTATTCTTTTAAAGACAATACTGCAAATAGCTGAATTGTGTTCTAAATCCAATTAGCAGAACCTAGAGCCTTATATTTAACTTTTACACTAGGCTGCTCATATATGATTTACCCCTAAGCCTATCAGAGAACGACACCCTCAAAACACTGTGTGCCAATTTACCAGATCATAAGTTCCTGGTTTCTTCCAGATTAGTGCCAATTGAAGAGCTTCTAATATAGTAAAGAATGAGGGAACCAACCCTGCAGTTAGTTATTATTCTTAACATATGATTAACTTTTAGAGCTATTGTGAAAAAAATGACAGTTAAAGACAGGGCCAATTTAAGTGAAATTAATTGTTTTATGTCTTGAAAGTCATAGTTAGTATAAAATATGGCCATTGACCTTTTAAAACTGTTAAATACATTGTAAAATTTTTATAAATTATATAACAACTTATTTTTCTCAGTAGAAGGTTAGAATTTGTGATATTCAGATTTTAGTTCACATTTCTTTATAAAATTTTCACCAATCCTCAAGCATATAACAAAAATAAGAAAAATGTGATGAATTTTCCATGAAGTTCACAGTATCAAAATTAAACTAAATTATGCTATAGCTTCTTAATATTTTGGTATTAAAATGTTTTTCTTTTAATAAATGCATATAAATATAGATATATAGATATACAGAGAAAAAGAAAATTATTAAATATTAGTTCTCTAGGTTCTTTATTTAATTTGCTTGATGAAATCCAAAGACTCGAATTGGCATTTACTGGTGTAGTCTATCTCACTATTTTTACATACAGTAACATTAATTTTCTACTGTACTTAAAAAATAATGACATTCTAAATAATGTTTTGGAAAGAAATATAATAGTCAAAGTGAACATAAAATTTATTACTTTGCCATAAATACATATTTTTATATAAAATGGTAAAATCTATGGTGAGTCATTCATCAGTTGACATTCATTAACCCTCATGAAAAACCATGTTATCCACACCAGTATCTTAGAACACATTTCCCACTTCCACATTGCCCATCAAAAATCATATTGAAGCTCTGGACAGTTGGCTTAGCAGTAGAGGATCAGCCCGGCATGTGGAAGTCATGGGTTTGATTCCCAGTCAGGGCACACAGGAAAAGTGTCCATCTGCTTTTCCACCCTACTTCTTCCCCTTTCACTCTGTCTCTCTCTTCTGCTCCTGCAGCCAAGGCTCCATTGGAGCAAAGTTGGCCTGGGTGCTGAAGATGCTAGAATGGCTCCAGTTGCAACGGAGTAACACTCCAGATGGGCTGAGCATTGCTCCCTGGTGGGCATGCCAGGTGGATCCTGGTCAGGTACATGTGGGAGTTTGTCTCTCTGCCTCCCTGCTTCTCACTTCAAAAAAATACAAAAAATATATATAGAGAAATTTAGTAAGTTTTAGTATTATTATGTAAGCTTAAGAATAGAGTTCATGGATATTTGGAGTACAAAGTTTATTGGATAGGTAGATGAGTCTTACACAAATAATTACAGTATAGGTTGTACTGAAAGTATAAACAAGGAACTATGCTGAAAGAATTTATAATTATATAGTTAAATTTATAAAAGTGAAAAGTATTTTATTTGAAAATAGAAATTATATGTCCAGTATGGGGCAAAATTTTTCTATAGTAAAATTAAGATTTGGAATAAGACAGTGAATATATTTAAATGCTGCATTTTTTATTTCTAGTTTTAAGAAAAGTGCTATGAGCAAAAAGTATTGTAAAACATGCAGGCATGAATATCTAGACACAGCCTTCAGAGCGCCTTTAGGGTGTTATCATGGTAAACTCAAAGAAATTAGATTTTAGTTAGTCATTTAAAATATTTTTAAATAATGGACAACTACATGTCAAATTTTTCAACAAATTAATAAGTATCTCACCTTTAACAGGCCACTTCTCTGAGATTTCTAGTCTTATTGAAAGAGTCAGTTTTGGGTATACACAAGTAAAATCCTTAATTATGATTCCTGACATATGATCAACACTTGTAAAATTGTACTAATAAGTGGAAGTATTCCTAGGCCTTACTAGGATTCTGAAGATTTCTATAGAAGATATTCTATAGAAAATTTACTCCTTATTTAAATCAAAATTATATTTTTTCTAACACCAGAGCAGTAATCTAGTAAAAATTTAAACTCAAGGTAAAAGCCATCTATCTTACTCAATTACTTCTTTTTTTTTCTGTTCTAGACAACTTATCAATAGGTTTATCTAGTTCTTGACATACCTATTTCTCTACTATCTCTTCCTAGATAGGAGTGAATATTTATCAAATCATCAGGTCAGTTTTATCAATACACTAACTAGTTCCCTTGCTTCATTGCTAACCTAAGAATGAGTTACTATGAAAACACTGGTAGATCTGTGAATTCTCAGTAAAAATATTCCACTTTAACAGGGAATTCTAATATTTCATTCCTGAGAATAAGTTGGTTTAAAAAACTGACATTTTCAAAGGGCAAACATTTAAACTGTCATTTAAAAAGCTGTGCTCTTAAAAGTATTTCTCAACATTAATAAAAAAAAAAAAAGCTCTGATTATGAAGCCTGCAAAATACCAACTGACAAGTAGCAGACTCATTTAGATATTTTGGTACACTTTTCATTTGACAGAAATGGAAAATAAATTTATCTATGGAGAATCTGTAAAGATGGATGTAGCCTGACCAGGCAGTGGCACAGTGGATAGAGCATCAGAATGGGATGCGGAGGACCCAGGTTTGAAATGCAAGGTCACCGACTGGAGCATGGACTCATCTGGTTTGTATACAGCTCACCAGCTTGAGCATGGTTGTTGGCTTGAGCCCAAAGATCACTGGCTTGAAGCCCAAGGTCTCTGGCTTGAGCAAGGGTCAATCTCTCTGCTGTAGCTCCCTGGTCAAGTCAAGGCACATATGAGAAAGCAGTCAATGAACAATTAAGGTGTTGAAAGGATTAATTTGATTGGATCCAAGCCACCATTTTGGCCAGGATAAAGGTTTCCCCTTCTTGCTGCCATATTCTTTTTCTCTGCAGCCATCCATTGGAACTCTAAGAGTCTTTTACTTATTTAAAATACAGCAAGGATCATTTTCATGTCTGGATAGCTTGACTAATTTTTTTTTTTTGCTTCTATGGTGGTAGCTTTAGAGTGTCTTGGAATTTTGATAATTGCCCATTGTTTTAGTTGCTGAATGACATCTAATAATTCTGCAGCCAGTTTTCTAATATATGTTGTTGTTGTTGTTTTTATAGGTTTCCCTGAAAAGTTAAGGAACTTTGCTGCTTCCATAACTTTCCAAAGTCATGAGCTATACCAAATGACTAGTGACTACTAGTGTAAATATTGGCTACTTGATTTTTGGTCAATTAACAATCCTGAGTTAAAGCAATTAGTTCAGCTTGCTGGGCAGGTTTTATTTCAGGTACATAAGAAATTTCAATTTTATCCACCATGGAAGTTATTGCATAACCAGTTCATAATGTTCCTGTTTATTTTTCAGATAAGATCCACCTCAAAATCAAATTACGACAGCATTATTAATAGGAATATCCTAGAAATCATTGCTAGGAACTAGAGGGTGGTCAGTAAGCAAAACATAGTTGTGGGTGTCTTCATCCTACAAGGAGGGTAACAAAGTTGCAGGGTTAAGATGAATACACAGAGTTAAAGTAATATTAGGTGGACCACTTTATAAGAAGCCAATTGACTGACAGAAGTGTTGAGTGTGCTGAGAGTTTAATAAAGGAGAGTCCATCACTAGCTCTATTGTTTACATAACATGGCTGTAGCAGAGAGAGCCCTTATCCAGAAAGGAAACTCTTTTGCTACTGAGTTGAATTTCTAACTGTAATATTTTATAGGTCTATGCTGATCTCTATGTTCTTGAACTAAAATCTTTTTTTATGCATTAAAGTTATTCCTGCCCTAGCTAGTTGGCTCAGTGGTAGAGCATCGGCGCGATGTGTGGATGCCCTGGGTTTGATTCCCAGTCAGGGCACATAGGAGAAGTGATCATCTGCTTCTCCCCTCCTCCCCCCCTCCCTTCTATCTACCTCTCTTCCCCTCCCGCAGCTAAGGCTCCACTGGAGTATGTTGGCCCAGGCACTGAGGATGGTACCATGACCTCACTTCAGGTGCTAAAATGTCTCTGGTTGCAATGAAGCAATGACCTGAGAGAGGCAGAGCATTGCCCCCTAATGGGCATGCCAGATGAATCTCAGTCAGGCACATGTGGAAGGCTGTCTCTCTGCCTCCTTGCTTCTCACTTAAGAAAAATACAAACAAACAAAAAAGTTATTTCTAGTTAAGCTTTCCACAGTGAAAACTTTAGAGAAGTCTTAAGAGAATTTATATTGTATTTTCCTCTGGGTTCCACTAAATTGTGTCAGGTACATTTGATTTTAAAAGACATGGGGTCATTGATAAAAATTTGAAACCTAATTGCGACAATATTAAATTAAGCCATGGTGTCCTCTAAGCTTCTTTGTTTTCAGAAGAGGAAAAGATAAGATTCTTCTGAGTTTGTTAGGATTAATTTGTAGCCTGTTTTTAAATGTGAAGTAGCCTAAGTATTTTACCAGGGGTAAAGAGAATCAGAGCTTGTCCTAGAGCAGTGATGGGCAATCTTTTCAGCTTGATGTGTCAAAATTCGCCAAAAAGCTGAGCATAACTCGGGTGGTGTGTCACTTTGAGAAAAACAGCCTAACCGGAAGTCCCAGAACTAGACACTCTGTGCCAGAGTTCTGTTGTTTGACCTCCGACACAGAATGTCTACATGTTTTATCCTCGGCTACTGTACCTGGCTGTGCAGGAGCCGAGGATGAAACGTCCTTCTCGGCATGTGGCCCCATACTTCTTTGGTATGGGGCTACATGCGGCTATGTGTCATCGAAAATGGCTACACATGTCAGTGCTGACATGCGTGTCATAGGTTTGTCATCACAGTCCTAGAGTATAAAGTATATTATCTATATATTGAATTAGAGTGAAATTTCTGGAAAGCTTAATACTATTCAAATCAGCTTTAGTATCAAAGACAATAGGTGGGACTCTCTGTGTATCTTTGGGGCATTATTGTCAACTAAACTTGTAATCTTTTCAAGTAAAACTAAAGAGGTATTTTTGTCTTTTTTTTTTTTTTTTTTTACAGACATGCTCAAACAGGCACTAGATAACTTTATCATTATTGAAAAATATTGAGAATTCTCAAGAATAGCTGATAATAGATTGTATAGATTTGGAATCACAGGATGTCTGGGAATAATTGTCTTATTTATAGCTTGAAATCTGTATAAATTTCCATTTGTTTTTTGTACTTGAAAAATATAATTATAGGGGTTTGTACATGGAATTATAAGCCCTCTTTTTAAGTAATCTTGTATAATGGGCTTAGTTCCAGCTAGTGCATCAGCTCTTAAAGGATATTAACAAATTTTGCCAATATCTGTACTGAAAAGGCCAAAAGTTGCATTGGAATGTCCTGCAACAAACCTTTCATCTCAAGATTACTTTCCTTTCATGGAAGTTCCTTTAAAATCATTATTTTCCCAACTGATGCAATATTTTATTTATGTATAAATATATTTTACCCTTCATGAAAAGATACGTGGGCATCCTTGGTTATAAAAATATTTTCCCTATCAAATTAACTGGGGTCAATTTGATTGACTGTATATATAATGCCCCTTAATAATATTTCCTTGTTGGAAAAGAATAATTTTGATTTAATAGTCATTGGTTGATTATATATTTCTACCATTTGCACAGAAGCTTGACTCTGAGGTAGGTAGGAGGCGATTTAGTAAGGTAGGGTGAAGAACAAATAATATGCCTACAGTATTTACAAGGACCTTATTAATTCACCCTTTTTTTGATCATTTCAGTGTCTCCGAAACTGTTGTAAGGAGGGAGGGAAATATCTTTTTATAGTCCTTGGGGCAACTATATGCATACCTCTGTTTATATATATATATATATATATTTTAAATCCCATTTCAGTTTTCTGTAATATTCCCTAAGGTGACCTGGCTTTCTACAATAAAAAGAGACTCCTTTACAGGAGTTTCTCAGCGAACTCTATTTAGTAATTCTGTTGCTTTTGCTCCCCAAAACCAATAAATATATTAATTAGAATAGATCAGAATAGCCAGGATCACATGTTCTAACAATAAAATTAAATTTCTTTGCGAACCCATCAGGGTCTGGGATAAAATCAGGGAAGTCTTTCAGGTAGATTTTTTAATTTTGTTCTAGTCCAAGGAACACATACAATTGCTGGTTCCCCTATGTCTGAGATCAACTTTTCTCCAAAGGAAACTGCTAGAATTTCTGGATTATTCTTGTGTGAATTCCTATTCTTATTTTCCCCTAGGTCAGCAGGGAGCAGTGGTGGAGAAGACAGAGATAAAAAGGAAAGGAAGAAGGGGAGGGGGAGCCCAGATGAAAAAGGTCAGATAGCAAATGGAGTGGAGGATCTGTAGAAGAGGAGGAATGGGTGTTAGCACTAATTAGTTTCAGAGACCTTCTTTAATTCACAGACAGTCTCTAAAATATTTTTAAAAAGAACTTAGTAACTGTGCTTCTCCTAGAAGTTTCTATTTCCAATCAATATATGTTTCACATTCATTCAGTATTAATTTTAGAGCTGGCATTTTCTAATCGAGCGTATAGAAAAATCAATTTGGAGGTACTCAGAGTTCCCCAGTTTAGCCATTTCAAGCTGAAACTTTTCCATTTCAGTAGATATGTTCAAGTTAACCTGCAGTTATTATTAATAGGGGGCTGGTGTTCTTAGGGTGTCGACCTTAGAGGCACCATTTCCCATGTTAATTTTAGTCTTCTTTGTATATTTCTACAGAGTCAGAACAATTTCTAGGGTTCTTTGTTCAGACTCACAGTTAAGTAGTTCTAATTGAAAAAGGTCCAAATTAAAAACCATCCATCCATTATTTATCCCCCTGTCCTGCCTAAGCCTGGGTTCTCTCAACCATTAACCTTTAGGTTCACCCTGAAGATTTACAAAAACAACTCAAAGTCAGGGCCTCTAACCATAAAACAAGGAGGTCTGAAATTTCAAAGAAACCCACTCAACTTCACTAGACACAAGGTGAGATTTCGCTGGGGCACAATGGGCCCCACCAGAACCAAAGCATAAGTCTGAGCCTGCTAGGTTGTCCTGGGTGAGTGTCTTCGGAATCCGGCCAAACTATGCCAGTAATGTCAATTTAAGAAACTTCCAAACCTGTAAGAATTTTTAATCAATTCATTTGAACCAAACTGTCAACAATGGCCTGGAAACAAAGTCTCAATGGATTGAGAAAATGCTCCAAAAAAGGACAGTTTCACCACGTATTTTATACGTTAGAATCAAAGGTCAGACAGAAGGGAGTTACATGAAATTGATTGGTGATAGATTAGGGAGGCAGGAGAAAGCAAAGCAGGAAAATCTCTGGGATTGGATAAAAAGTAAAAAGGTATGTACTTTTTAATGCACACTCATTCAACAAATGTCTTTTGTGGAAAGAAAGAAGATTCCTTTGCCAGGTGTTATCAATCACAAGGAGGAAAAAAGCCAAAGCATTTATAAAATACAAATGATTATGCCTTTCCTTTAAAATGATAGTTGATAGTGTGTTTTTGAGCAATAATATAACTTTTAAAAATTCATTTATATTTATTTTTGCAAATTCTTTCTATCTCATTGTGTAAAATATTTTTGTTTGGTTTCTTTTCCCCTCAAGTTGTTTGATGTGAATTGATGTGTATTGATCATTTGTCCAAAAGTCCTTTTCCCTGCTTACATGTGCAGTAGATAGAAGGAGAAACTCAATATTGTTACACTGAAATAACTTTTAAATGTCAATGAAAAGTTCAGAAACAAAAACACCCAACAAGCCTGCATGGCCCATATGATAAGATATGTCTTTTTACTCCCAAACAGAGGCAAATTAAGGTTGGTTGAGTCCCAGGTGCAGAAGAAAATATTGGATTCCTTAAAAAGAGAGGGAGTGAGAAAATAAAAATACATGTTAACCATACAGTGGTAACTTGAGATACAAACAGACCAACATACAATTTTTTTAAGATACGAACTGCAATTTGGTCTGTATTTTTGTTCAAGATCCGAGTGAAATTCCAAGATACAAGTCATGATTCGGGAACCTGCCGCTAGTTGGTGCACAGGTCCAGTATCTGCAGTTTGATATACGAGTTGACTGATTTATGAGTTTTGTTACAGAACGAATTAAATTTTTATCTCAAGGCACCACTGTATTTTTAAATAAATAAAAAGTATTATGTACTATTAATGTTAAAATTGCACATATGAAACCAAAGTTGGTGTCATTAGAAAAAAGTGTAAAGTTGGGGTTTTGCAAGCCTCCTCAGAAGTCGGGGCCCAGGGCGCGTGCCCGGTGTGCTCCCCATTAAATCCGCCTCTGCTCTCAAGCATGAATTAAAGCATTTATTCCAACAGCTTTGTTGTAACCATAGTTTATCACAAATCCTCATTATTCAATTTTTTGAGCATTTGCCAAATGTGCTGCTTATACACATGGTAATGATTCACTTTGCATATTCAAACCTTTGAGCTTTCTATTGAATTTTATAATTAAAATAGTAACAGAATCATTTTGGTTTCTGTTGGCTGTGTTATTATGCCTTTGCCATGTTTTTTTAGGGACTGTTATACTTCTGATTGGAGTGTGACTTTCTCTGTGAATATGTATCTACTGATGACAGAGATAAAAAGATAAACCAGCATGCCTTTGGAACCCTTGTTTTTTTTTAAATCTAAGGAACAAACTATCTGTTGGATAGATACACATTTTCTGTATTTCATTCAGGATAAAACTTGGCTTTCTGTACTGTTCAAAATAGTCTTCAAATGAATTATATAACTTCCACTTAAAATTTACCAACAGCAATAAATTTGCTAAGAATAAAAACTTTTGCTGCCTGACCTGTGGTGGCACAGTGGATAAAGCATTGACCTGGGAACACTGAGGTCACCAGTTCAAAACCCTGCACTGGTCTGGTCAAGGCACATATGGGAGTTGATGCTTCAAGCTCCTCCCCCCTTTCTCTCTCTCTCTCTCTCTCTCTCTCTCTCTCTCTTACTCTGTGTCTCCTCTCTAAAATGAATTAAAAAAAAAAAACTTTTGCCTAAAAATACTCAAATCATTTAAATGAAATTTAGTAATCTTAGGGCAGTGGGCTTAAACTACTTACTCTAATGTTCTGAATAGGTTTAAAAATGCCTATCTTTGAGAGGCATCTTTCTTCAACTTTGTTATTCCTCACTATCATTTAACTAACTGGATTTACAATTGTAAGAAAAGATGTTTTGTATATCTGCAACAAGCAGAAGATTTACAAAAAATCCCCTCTAAGTCAAAGTACTATATTTAACATATTAACTAGTATGAACTGATAACATATTTCAAATGTAAATTTAGAAACAATATTCTTACTATTTTTTGTTATTTCTTCTTTTCAAGTGAGAGGAAAGGAGAAAGAGAGACTCCCACATGCACCCTTACCGAGATCCATCTGGTAACCCCCCACCTGGGGCTGTTCCTCTGTCCATCTGGGGCCATGCTTGCAACCAAGCTATTTTTAGCACCTGAGGCAGAGGTTCCATGGAGCCATCATCAGCACCCTGGCTGATGTGCTTGAACCAATTGAGCTATGGCTATAGGAAGGGAAAGAGAGAGAGAAAAGAGGAAATGATGGAGAAGCAGATGATCGCTTCTGTGTGCCTTAACCAGGAATCAAACCTAGGACATGCACATGCCAGGCTGATGCTCTACCACCAAGCCAACTGACCAGGGCCAATTTTCTTACTTCTAAGTGTATTGTAATGAGCAAATAAAAACCACAAAGTCTGATCAGAACCACCACTATAACTAGATGAAATTTATAAATTAAAAAAATAATTAAACTAGACTTTATTTTAGGAAATAATACAAGTATTAGTTTGCTTACAATATGCTGTTCAGACTATTATATTAAAAAATTTCCAATTTTTTGAAATAGTTTGTGTATACCTAGAAAACAATAATAAACTACTATATTTTCTTTTCTCTACAAATATTTTATAATAGAACTAAAAAAATACATTATTCTGTAAATAAACAAATTATTTAGCAAGTTTATTTATTTGTGTAAGTTTGCTTTAATGTATAATAGCATGCTTTTTACATCAGCGATGTACAGGGAGCCTCTCCCATCTCGCCCAATAAACATTAGACAAACAGTACAAGAGTGCATAAGGAACACACCAGGAATCAGCCATGGTATTCATATATGCGAAGACCTGGAGAAGTCACCCAAGTGAAATTGTTGAAAGAAAAAAGAAAAGTCAGAGCCTATGACTCTTTAAATCAATGGGCTAATGAGTGTTATACTGACTCAGCATTGCGCTTTGCTCTCTTTTAGAAAGAACCTCATCAGGCAGCCCAACTCAAGCCAATTTTTGCTAAGGTATAACAAAGAGGAAAGAAAAACACAGATAGAAACATCTACTTGAAATTATTTTTACAGATAAAAAAGTGTGTGTGTGTGTGTGTGTGTGTGTGTAAATATATATATAATTGTATTGATTTGAGATGAACATTTACAATTTTTATGAAGAAGAATACTGATAAAAGAGAAATTGCCCTAATCTTCTACTTTGGTAAGAAATTTTATTGGCAAAATAATTCATCAGAAATAAAGGTGATTTAAAGTACATTTTATTATTAAGTAAAATAGAATGGCTTTGGTACATGGGATGGAAAAACTGACATGAAAAGACTTCAAATTTTGCATTTGTACTAATGAATGCATTGAAGGAGATGATCACAAAGGTTTCTTGTAACTTTAAGATTCTTTAAATTATGTAAGTTATTAAAGAAGCATAATTACATAGGTCACAGAAATTGCAAAGATGTTAATAAAAGTCAGAGGAAGGAGCATCTGACTTTTCTTCTACATTGTACTGTATTCTCATATATAATGTAGATGGTAGTAGAACAAGCGGGTTTGTGGGGAAGGTAATAAAAAACTTGCTGCAAAGCTGGTAAGTCAAGGAGTTAAGTGATAGAAAACTTTTTGGTCCAGAGTTAATTAAATACATGCATTTAAAAATTCAATGATTAATTAAACATTGCAATAAGAAATATTTGGCCCAAAAGATTTAAAAAAAGAAATCTAAACACCACTGTCCTCACCAACCAATTTTACAGACAGGCAGAGACATCATTTTTTTTTCCACTGTAGGTCTGTGAACCAGCCCAAGAGGACTCACATATTCATTCTCATTCTCATGCTTATGCTCTAGTCAGTGTTACTAGTCACAGAAACAGCTTCTCAGAAGAGAAAAAATAGGAAAAATGAAAATATGTAGATTTTCTTTTGAAAAATGTGCATTGCTACCTTTCTCTCTCTCTCTCTGCACCATATTATTTAGTGAATGTCAACTACATACCAGGACGTGAGCTCTTTGCATGACCTACTTTGAGTTGGCTGCACTTCATCAGTTCAAAATCAAAGACTCATGAGGTTGAGCAAGGATTTGGGAGGTCGTTTACCTTAGACCCCTGCCTGGAGGAGTCACTGTACCAACCCATCTTAGACTAAGATTGGGACAAGGAATCCTTTCCAAAGGACCCCAGGGTGCTATAGAAACTTGCTGGTGACGAAGTTCTCTGCATTCTCCTTCACAGTCAGGGCCCAATCAAAGTTCCTGAGAGGTGGGAAAAGGGCACCATGCGTTTAGATGTTCTGCCTTTCAAATGTACTCAAAATGAGTTCCTCACAACGAGCAGCCATTTAAAACTTTCTGGGCTAGCTGAAAACTACAGATTTCGCTGTTCTTTTAAAGAACTAAATTTCACTGGACATATTGAGTATATTTTCTTTTTCTTCTATCTTGACATCTCACTTACCAGTCTTCCATTTTCTCAACACGCTGGGCATTTAATTGATTCCTAAATGTCATTTAGCCATTTATTTCCCCAGGGGTGAGGATTGTTGTACATTGAATGAGTTGTTTGTGGATTTGTTATAAATAATCACAGGGGCACTAAAGTATATTTTGTTTAAATATTTAAGAGAATTAATTTTTTTTTCTCTGATTCACATAGTACAAGTAAAAGTGGGTCAAATATTAACAAGTGACATCTTTGATTATCATGTAGATTCATGCTTAGAAACTTGAATGAAAACAACATATGCTGACAAGGGTCATGGGTAAATTTTAAATTTAGATTGCTTAAATTAGCTGGTCCCAATCCTTTATATTAACTATAAATATCTTAGATATACTCCAGACTCCTAGTAATGAGGAGTAGTGATATAAATTTTTAGTCACTGATATGTATTTAATTACTTTCTGAATTATATACACACAACATATACATACACACACACACACACACACACACACACACATATATACAAATTCGCTTATATATACACACATATCTATCAGGTGTATTTTTTTACTAATTTTTCTGAAATATCTCATGAGAAACTTCTTTGCATTGAGAAAAGTGATCTTCTATCACAGACTGACTCTATCTCCAAATCTAGATACTCAAGTCATGGTCACCGATAGATGTCATGGATCTCAAAAAAGCAAGTAAAAATGATCATTAATAATTCTTATCAATCTAGGATCATTAATAATTCTTATCAATCCAGTCAAACTAGTGACAAAACAATTAAGAGTGCTTTGTTAGAGGATAGTGGCTCCTTCTTCAGTTTTACAATGAAGAATATAATTCTGTCAATTTAAAGATAATGGCAATGATGATATGTGTTAAACCAGATAAACAAATCTTCTATAAGAGGCATCCTTCCAGTTGTCTCTGTATGGCACATGCATTCAATACTCACCTACTAATAAATTATAAGAAAAGTATGACTCTATGATAAACATTTGGAATTTGCCTAGTATCGGAACAGATTTAAAAAATGTGTATTTGCCTGACCTGTGGTGGTGCAGTGGGTAAAGTGTCAACTGGGAACACTGAGATCGCCTGTTGGAAACCTTGGGCTTGCCTGGTCAAGGCACATATGGGAGTTGATGATTCCTACTCCTCCCCACCTTCTCTCTCTCACTCTCTCTCAAATGAATCAATAAAATCTTTTTTAAAATGTGAATTTTATCGCATTCTCTTTGAACTCAGGTCTGAACACCTCCTTAGAATAAAAGACCTGATTCATGCTCTCTCCATCATCACCTAAAGGCAGTGGTATATTATCTCTCTTTCTTGTAGTGTCAGTTAATTCATAAAAAATTTTCCAATTTTGATATTATTTTTTACTATAAATGCTCCAGTGGCATATTTCAATAGTTGCATTTCTTGTGCTTTTCTACTTTTTTCAACAATCCAATAATTTTTGGTAATGCAGGTCATGACTCACTATTTATACAAAGCCCCACCTAACCACTGTTACCTCACAGTGGTCATATGCTTGCCATCCTTCAGTTGTATTTGCACACTTGTTTTTATATTGCCATCCTCCTATTGTTGGATGAATTATGAAGTGAAAAAAAAATACCTTCAAAATCTTTAGGTACTGAAAACTGGAGAGGGTTGGAGCTAAATCTAAAGCTTCTTAATTTTTGTATTTAAAATGTGGGAACCCATCAGGCAGTCAAGCTTCCACTGAAAGATCTTAGCACTGAAATGACCAGGTAGGATATCTTACTCTTCTATTTTAATTTTGTATTTTTCTGAAATTAGAAGCAGGGAGGCAGTCAGACAGATTCTCACATGCATCCGAATGGGATCCACCAGCATGTCCATGTGGGTGATGCTTTGCCCATCTGGGGTGTTGCTCCATTTGGCTGGAGCCATTCAAGCACCTGGGGTGGAGGTCATAGAGCTGTCCTCAGCATCGGGCCAACTTTGCTCCAGTGGAGCCTTGGCTTCAGGAGGGGAAGAGAGAGACAGAGAGAAAGGAGAGGGGCAAAGGAGAGCAGATGGGCACTTCTCCTGTGTGCCCTGACCAGGAATTGAACCTGGGACTTCCACATGGCAAGCCAATGGTCTACCGCTGAGCCAACCGGCCAGGGCCAGATATGTAATTCTTATACAACTCAGGCAGACATGTGTAAGCTGGATTTCATGTTGGAGATTTTAGGCAGAATTTTCTTAGCAGTGGATTATAATAGCTGTCTTAAAAGGAGAGAAAAGCATGAAAAACAGGAATTAAGAGTCAAACTGTTAAATTAGTTCATGAGGCCTGTGAGTGTGTGGGAAGAAATGTCTGTGTGGGGTGTTATTTGGCCTATTCATTCTAATATCTGTTATAAAATACCCAACATTCTGCTAATAGGTAATTATATTTACTTTTTAAGAAGAATTTTAAGACAAGACATATTTTCTATCTAGTTTGAATTATAGCTCTCAACTGCTCAGCAGCAATGCCCTTTCCTATGATAAAAAATTGTAAGTATTGGCCTGACATGTGGTGGTGCAATGGATAAAGCATCAACCTGGAATGCTGAGGTAACTGGTTCGAAACTTCGAAACTCCTGGCTTGCCTGGTCAAAGCACATATGGGAGTTGATGCTTTCTGTTCCTCCCCCTGTTCTCTCTGTCTCTTTCCTCTCTGTAAAAATGAATAAATAAAAAAATCTAAAAAATTATAAGTATTAAAGCCACACACTTTTCTACAGAGTACAATATTCCAGCAAATTTATAGTTCATTTCATATCTCAGATTGGTTTTAAAGCTTTATCATTTGTACTTTTCTTATGAAAATTAGAATTCTCATTAAATCTTTGAATGAAAGTATAGCAAATGGCACATATGTTACCTGAAGCATATGAGACTGTTGTAGTGCTTGAGAATAAACTGTTATTAGCAAATAACAAAACTATACCTTTCATCTGTTTCATGAACACAGACATTGACTGCATAGCACATTGTTGTCATTTTTCACTTCATTAATAAGTATAGACACCAGGAACCAGTTCACTTCTCTTCTTATATTTTCCTAAAATAACCAGGCAGTTTGAACATAAGATTAATTTTTTTCCAACTCTGTCCACATGCAAGAGAGTGGTTTTCTTACCCCTAGAGATGTTGTATGCTTATCAGAATTAATGTAGAAGTAATTCAAGCACTACTTAACAGGTTGACGTTGATGATCTATACACGTCTATGATTCTTTGTCCTGAATATAATAGTCAGTCTGATCAATCAGAGCTATCATGAAAGAAAAGTGATAGGTAACAACTCTGGGCTGACTCCCAGGTTTAAATCTAACTCCATCACTTAATATTTAGCTGACTGTGGTGGATGGCAAGATGGCGATGGAGTAGGTGGATGTACCAACTTCCAACTCCCAGAACCAAAGTGGATTATAACTTAATTTTAAGAACCATCATCTGGATAAACCAACTTTGAAATAAACTAAGTGGACTCTCCAACCAAGAAACACTGAAGAAACCACATTGAGACTGGTAGGAAAAGCAAAAATGTGGAAAGGGCTGCCCAGCTCCCCAGAGTGAATGGCAGCCCAGAGAGACCCGTGTGGTGGTAGGACAGTTTGGCGGAGAGGGAGGGACCTGGGTCCCAGGAACAAAGCCTCAGCCTGCAGCCCAGAGCCTAGAAGAGACGTTTGGACAGTATTGAGCTGTGAAACAAGTGGAGTATACTGTTTTTGAGAAGGAGACAGTCTTCTCAGACCCAGGATTCTTCTTTAAGGTACAGCGCAGAAAACCTCTCTCACAACCACTCACCTGGGGCTCTGGAGAACGGGGACAGAGGAGAGGTCCAAAGCAGCGGGAAGAGAGTGTAGGCTGAAAGACACAGGGAGAAACACTCTGAGGAACAGCCACCCTAACCCCTGGGCTGAGTCACTTCCCAAATAGAAAACGATTATTTCCCCCAGAACTAGCAAAACCAGCAAAGGGAGACAGGACACCAGCCAAACACGCTGTCTTGCGGCACTTAGAGCAGAGCTGCTTAGGAGGGAGCTTTCAGGACTACAGTATGGATTGTTAGCGTCTGAGCTGCAGTGCCCCTACCCACACTGCTGAGGGCTTCCTGGAGGTACAGTGGTGGCGGGATGCGGAAACGTGGTTCTGTGAACGGGGATGGAGGCTCAGCCAGCATGAGCTCAGTCTATCCCAGCAGGGGTGGAGGGGACATGCGAAAGCGGTCAAGCAACTGTGGGCATGCCTGAAGCCCCACCTGTGGGGGAAAAGCAGGAGGCCAGGAACGGGAAGAGATCTGCTGCTGAGAGGGGCCGTGGGCACGCAGCATCACCTGGCCTTCAAGATTTGCTACTCTGACCTCGGGGGTGGGGCTAAAGCCCGAGACAGGTGGAGGCTCACAGCTGAGTGCATGCCAGCAGCCCCGCCTGACCCGAGAAACCACGGTGAGCAGGCTCTGACTGCAGAGGCTGAGTGGAAGCCTGAGAACAGGCAGGATCTGCAGCTGAGCAAAGGTGCTCACCCCTACACTTGGTGCTGAGGCTTGTAGCTTGAGTGTGCTGTGCAACTCCAACTGTGGGAGTGAGGTGAAGGCCCAGACAGGCTGAGGCTTGTAGAGCTGGGCACCAGAACACAGCCACAGCACCTGCCACGTAGGAGAGGCGGAAATCACAACAACAGCCGCATTGGACTGGTGCCCTCAAAGCCCATACCCAACCGCCTTAGGCAGTGGCAGAAGGGGTGGTGGGCCTGCAGAGAGACCACACCTAGAGAACACAAAGGCAATACCCATTGGACTCCAGTGGCCACACCCTTCTTATACGCAGACAAAATGGGCAGGCAGAGAAATGCAACCCAAATGAATCAAGAGAAATCCCTGAGAAGAACCTGAATGAACCAGATATAACAAAATTACCAGATGCAGAGTTTAAAATAATGATAGTTAGGATGTTCAAAGAGCTTAAAGCAACAATGGATAGTCATTACAAACACCTAAATAAAGAGATAACAAGTATAAAAAAGGAAATTGAAATAAAAAATAATCAGACAGAAATGACAAATACAGTATCAGAACTGAAGACCACAATGGAAGGAATTAAAAGCAGGATTAATGACGCTGAGTATCGATTCAGCAAGTTAGAGGACAAAATAAACAAAGGCACAGAAGCAGAGCAGAAAAAAGAAAAGAGACTCAAAAAATGTGAGGAAAATCTAAGGGAGCTCTGTGCCAACATGAAGAGAAATAACATCCACATCATAGGGGTTCCCAAAGATGAAGAGAAAGAACAAGGGATAGAAACTTTGTTCAATCAAATTTTAGTTGAAAACTTTTCTAAATTAAGGCTGGAAAATGTATCATATTTTTAAGAAGCACAGAGAAATTCATTAAAGAGAAACCCAAAAAAATCTACACCAAGACACATCATAGTTAAAATACCAAAGCTAAAAGATAAAGAGAAAATTTTAAAAGCTGCTAGAGAAGAAAAGGCTATCACTTACAAAGGAGCCCCCATAAGGATGACATTTGACTTCTCAACAGAAACACTTGAGGCCAGAAGGCAATGGCAAGATATATTCAAAGTAATGCAGAACAAGATCCTACAACCAAGACAGCTCTATCCAGCAAGGCTAATGTTTAAAATTGAAGGAGAAATAAAGAGCTTCCCAAACAAACAAAAAAAAAGCCTCAAAGAATTCATTAAAACCAAACCATTTCTGCAAGAGGTGCTAAGGGGCCTGTTGTGAACAGTCCAAAGGGGTAAAGAATATAGCAAAAGAAAAATAAAGCTTTAAAAAATAAAATGGCAATAAACAACTACATATTAATAATAACCTTAAATGTAAATGGATTAAATGATTCAATCAAAAGACATAGGGTAGCTGCATGGATAAAGAAACAGGACCTATACATATGCTGTCTACAAGAGACACACTTTAAAACAAAAGATGTACATAGACTGAAGGTAAAAGGATGGAAAAAATATTTCATGCAAATGGAAATGAAAAAAAGTCAGGGTAGCAATACTTATAGCTGACAAATGGACTTTAAAACAAAGGCTGTAATAAGAGATAAAGAAGGACACTACTTAATGATAAAGGGAACAATTCAACAAGAAGATATAACCATTATAAATATGCACCAAACATAGGAGCCCTGATATACATAAAGCTGACTTTGATGGATATAGAGGGTAAGATTAAGAGCAATACTAAAATAATAGGGGATTTCAATACCCCACTAACATTATTGGACAGATCCTCAGAAAGAAAATTAAAAAAGAAACAGCAGACTTAAAGGATACACTAGATCAACTCGATTTAATAGATATCTTTAGAACTTTTCACCCTAAAGCAGTAGAAAATACATTCTTTTCAAGTGCTCATGGTATATTTTCTAGGATAGAACACATGATAGGACACAAAAGTGGTCTCAACAAATTTAAGAAGATTGAAATCATATCAAGCATTTTCTCTGATCACAATGGCAGGAAACTAGAAATTAACCACAAAAGAAAAACTGAAAAATGCTCAAACACTTGGAAACTAAAAAGCATGTTATTAAATAATGAGTGGATTAACAATGAGATCAAAGAAGAAATAATAAAGTTTCTAGAAACCGATGATAATGTGTCAAAATATATGGGACACAGCAAAAGCAGTACTGAGAGGGAAGTTCATAGCACTACAGGCATGCCATAAAAAGCTGGAAAAGGCTCAAATAAATAATCTGACACTGTATTTAAAAGAACTAGAAAACCAATAGCAAATAAAGCCTAGGAATAGTAGAAGGAAGGAAATAATAAAGATCAGAGCAGAAATAAATGATATAGAGGCTAAGGAAACAATACAGAGGATCAATGAAACCAGGAGCTGGTTCTTTGAAAAGGTAAATAAGATCGATGAACCTTAAACTAGACTCATCAAGAATAAAAGAGAGATGACTCAAATAAATAAAATTAGAAATGAGAGTGGAGAAATAACAACTGACACAACAGAAATACAAAGTATTGTAAGAAAATACTATGAAGAACTCTATGCCAAAAAATTAGACAACGTAGGTGAAATGGACAAATTTCTTGAATCATAAAATCTTCCAAAAATCAATCTGAAAAACAGACCAATCACAACAAATGAGATCGAAACCATTATCAAAAAACTTTCAACAAAAAAATGTGTTGGGCCTGATGGCTTCACAAGTGAATTCTACCAAAGATTCAAAGAAGAACTAACACCTATCCTCCTCAAGCTATTTCAAAAAATTCAAGAGGAAGAAAGAGTTCCAAATTTCTTTTATGAGGCGAGTATAATTCTGGCCTGAAACCAGGCAAAGACAACACAAAGAAACAAAATTATAGGCCAATCTCTCTAATGAATTTAGATGCTAAAATTCTCAACAAAATATTAGTCAACCAGATCCAGCAATATATGAAAGAAATCGTACACCATGATCAAGTGGGATTTATTCATGAGATCAAGGCTGGTTCAAGATTCAAAAATCAATCAATGTGATTCATCACATAAACAAAAGAAAGGACAAAAATCACATGATAATTTCAATAGACGCAGAAAAAGCATTTGATAAAATCCAGCACCCATTCACGACAAAACTCTCAGTAAAGTGGGAATACAGGGAATATTCCTTAACTTGATATAGGCCATCTATGACAAACCCACAGCAACTATCATACTCTATGGGCAGAAATTAAAAGCAATCCCCTTTAAATTAGGGACTGGCAGGGATGCCCCCTTTCACCACTCTTATGCAAAATAGCTCTGGAAGTCCTAGCTACAGCAGTCAGACAAGAAGAAGAAATAAAAGGCATTCAAATTGGAAAAGAAGAAGTAAAACTGTCATTATTTGCAGATGATATGATATTGTATATAGAAAACCCTAAAGTCTCAGTCAAGAAACTACTGGACCTGATAAATGAATTCAGCAAGGTGGCAGGATATAAAATTAATACTCTGAAGTCAGAGGCATTTTTAGATACCAACAATGAACTGTCAGCAAAATAAATTTAGGAAACAATTCCCTTCACTATTGCAACCAAAAACATAAATTACCTAGGAATAAATTTCACCAAAAGGTTAAGAACTTATACTCAGAAAATTATTAAACATTGATAAAAGAACAAGGAAGATACAAACAAGTGGAAGCATATACCATGCTCATGGTTAAGAAGAATAAACATAACTAAAATGTCTATATTACTCAAAGCGATTAATAAATTCAATGCAATACCAATTAAAATTACAATGACATACTTCAAAGATATAGAACACATATTCCAAAAATTTATATGGTATCAAAAAAGAACACAAATAGCCACAGCAATCTTAAAAAGAAAATATAAAGCAGGAGGTATCACTCTTCTGGATATCAAAGTATACTACAAGGCCACTGTACTCAAGACAGCCTGGTACTTGCATAAGAACAGGCACATAGATCAATGGAACAGAACAGAGAACCCAGAAATAAGCCCACACCTTTAAGGACAACTGATATTTGACAAAGGAGGAAAGAACATACAATGGAGTAAAGACAGCCTCTTTAACAAATGGTGTTGGGAACATTGGACATCTACCTGCAAAAACAATGAAACGAGACCATCAACTTACACCATTTACAGAAACAAACTCAAAATGGATAAAAGACTTAAATGTTAAGTCATGAAAGCATAAGCATCTTAGAAGAAAACATAGGCAGCAAGCTCTCTGACATCTGTAGCAGCAATATATTTGCCGATTTATCTCCACAGGCAAATGAAATAAAAGGCCGGATAAACAAATGGGACTATATCAAACTAAAATGTTTTTGCACAGCTAAATACAATAAGAACAGAATAAAAAGACAAACCACACATTGGGGGAACATATTCGACCATACGTCTGATAAGGGTTTAATAACTAAAATTTATAAAGAACTTATAAAACTCAACAACAGGAAGACAAACAATCCAATCAAAAAAAGGGCAAAAGAAATAAATAGAAATTTCTCTAAAGAGGACATACAGATGGCCAATAGGCATAGGAAAAATGCTCAACATCACTAATCAGTAGAGAAATGCAAATTAAAACGACAATGAAATATCACCTCACACCAGTCAGTATGGAGCTCATCAGCAAAACAACACAAAGTGCTGGTGAGGATGTGTGGAAAAGGGAACCCTCCTGCACTGCTGGTGGGAATGCAGACTGGTGCAGCCACTGTGGAAAACAGTATGGAGACTCCTCAAAACATTAAAAATCGAACTGCATTTTTACCTAGCTATCCCACTTATAGGAATATACCCTAAGAACACCTTAGCTCTGTTTGAAAAGAAGAAATGCGCCCCCATGTTTGTGGAAGCATTTTTCACAATAGCGAAGATCTGGAAACAGCCCAAGTGTCCATCAGAGAATGAGTGGATTAAAAAGCTTTGGTACATATATACTATGGAATACTACTTAGCCATAAGAAATGATGACATTGGATCATTTACAACAAAATGGATGGACCTTGATAACATTATACGGAGTGAAATAAGTAAAACAGAAAAAAACTAAGAACTGCATGATTTCATACATAGGTGGGACATGAAAGAAAGACGATGAGGCATGGACAAGAGAGTGGTGGTTACTGGGTGGGTGGAGGGAGAAGAGGGAGAAATTGGGGGCGGGGAAGGGCAGAAAGAAAACCAGATAGAATGTGACAGAGGACAATTTGACTTTGGTTGATGGGTATGCAACATAATTGAATGATAGGATAACCTGGAGATGTTTTCTTTGAACATATGTAACCTGATTTATTAATGTCACCCCATTAAAATTAATAAAAAATTAAGATTTAGCTGACTGTGGACAAGTTACTTAATCTCACACACCTCAATTTTCTCATTTGTAAATGGCGGAAGGTAAAATTCCTTTCTTCATATGGTGGTGTTTTGTGAGTATTCAGTGAGCAAATACATTTAAATTGCTTGAATATGTCAGAGCACATAGTAAGCACTTAATAAATGTAGCAATAATTGTTTTTAGTTCTTCCAAGTGGGACAAAATCTATTTATCCATTGGACAAATTGCTGACTTTTGAGGTGAATCTAAATTACTTTTAAAAAAATGCCAGTCTCTGAAAATTTCTAATTTAGATTAGCTAAAAAGTTGATTGGTTTAGGACATCTTGGTTAAAACTTTCCTCTAGGAATGATAAAGGCAGGTGAATGAGGCAAGGACCACTGTGGGGAAACAAAGCATTTGCTTCAGGAACAATGATGTCCAAATTTTCTAAGATGTGTTTCATCCTGCTTCACAAATGCTTCTTGTTTGTATTTTGTTACATGAACCCCAAAGAAAGAATTTTCCCTGTGTTGTGACAGTACTCAGCTGGTCCTGTCACCAGTTCACACCAAAGGGTGGTTCTGACTGCTAAGGAAAGCAGTCGGCCCTGTTGCAAAGACTGAAATTATTAGGATTAAATAGGAAGAGCAGAAATCAAATTATATGTTGGCCCTTTCTTTCACATAATTCACCATAATAAGAAATTCATTTCTTTTTTGAAAAACATCTATAAATTTTCCCTTTTCATTTGGTCAGAAGGAAAAAGAAACTTCTACTTCAATATTTTTTCTGTATATATAAATGATACTATAATCTGCAGTGGTTCTTAACCTTTTTTGAGGTACTGAACCAACCAGTTTCATATGCGCATTCACCAAACCCTTCTTTAGTGATAAATAAAATGATTATTTTTTCCAAATTCAAGACATAGGTATATGTTTTTTTACTAGTGCACAAAATGAGCCATGCATGAACATCACCTTGCTCAAAGAACAAAACCAACAAAGTGCATGAACTCACAACAAATTACGGTATTACTTTATTCTGGCCTCTGCAGCAGAGGCTTCTCCGAACTTCTGAGACCGACTCATTGAACCCCTAGGGTTCAATAGAACCCAGTTTAAGAACCACAGCTATAAAGAATTGAGGGAAGTTTAGGAAATAATTCAATGCCAATAGAAATAGAGGTCTCTGTAAAGAGTATCTGGAATCCCAGGAGGTCACTCAGTGACCACAGTTGCCTGACATATATTTATCTTCAGAAGAGTTCTCATTTCACAATAAGAAGGTTGGTATTCTTTATCCTATTAACTTTGCTACTGTTCTGTCTTTGTGTAACTTCAAGTACACTTATTTTATAAGTACATGAATTTTAGAGTTAACTTCAAATACCCATACTAGTCTAGAGAAAGAGATAATATGAAAAATAAATTACCTTCAAATTTCATTTCAAATATTGAGGCATTATGCTACTTGAGCAGTGCTGTGGCTAGCCCATGCAATAACTTTAAGGGATTTAAACATGGAACCCTTTAGGCAGGTACACCCCAGAATCAAGGCAGATGGCAAAGAATGCAAAGCTACCACTTGCCTCTTGGGCAATCTTGTACAGTGCCCAATTTATAAAATGTGCAGCAGCCTAAACTTTGAAGAAAATAAAATTTTACTTAACACTTATACTTTGTAAATTGACAGTAGGGGCAAAAAAAATTTGCTACTGGTGAACAAATTATCATTTTAATTTAATAAAAAAATAAAGATATTTAAAGTAATTGAATGATATTGCATTCATAATATTATCTTCTCACAACACAACTGTATCTGTTTTGTATATTATATTTATCACACTTATTATGTATACATTCCACAAAAGTACATACATTTAGTTTATTTTCCTTAATGTTATATGGAAATATGTGCCGTATAATCTTTCTAATTATTCTTTTAATTAGTAACATTACATTTTAAGTAAATAATGTGAGGTATTTCATAAGTTGATTCTTAGTGTCATTTCTCAACAATCACCTTTTACAGTGTGATATCAAATTGTTGGCACTTTAGTACAATTATCAAGATTTGTCTCTCCACTATGCGGTGATTATGGGAGGAGAGGAGGTGGTGGAGGGGAAGAGAGGATAAATGATGATGGATGAAAACTTGACTTGGGAGGGAGAGGTGAACAATTATACAGGGCAGCTGAAGCCTGTATAATTATGTTAACCAGTGTTACCCTATTAAATTCAATTAAAAATAAATGAAATAAAATAAAAAAAGATTTTTTTGCTCTGAAATATTACATGTGTTATTCTATCTATCTAGAAATTTTTAAAATCATTTTATACCTTTATTCCTCATACTTTTCTGGCTAATTCTATTCATCCACATGTCTTAGGTTATAGGTGATTTTCTGTGGCAGATACTGAAAATTACCAAATAGCCAAATCCTACTTGATCTTACTTAAATTAATGGTGGAAGTACCTGGACAGTAGAAAGGATATGGGCCCTCCACCAGTACCAAGGTACAAATCATTATGAGATTAACTTAATTATGAAAATCCCAGTCCCTCATTATAGAACTTTTATGTCATAAAACTTCTTCAGGAGCAAACTTATGATCTAACCATTTTTTTTTTTCTTGAATATGATGACACAGACTTGCAACCATCATCCTTACCCAGAATTGAAAATGCAAAGTGCTAAAGACAGAAGAGCAGAAAACAGAATGACATATCTGATAATATCACTGGGTCCTTGATATCCCTGAGTTTTCTTCCAAATCTGGTATTGCCTACCTCTTGTCTTATGTTGTAATTAAGTATATTTATTTTAAATCATTGTTTTTTCTAGTAATTAAGTAATTCTATTTGTAAACCACTGTTAAAGATACTTGTTATTCATAACTCTTCTAATTTGTTTCCTGCTTTTGAAACACCTTCTCTGTGTAATTCAATGACAGAGAGCTCATTCCTTATCAGGAAGTTATCACAGATTATGATTTTTTATTTATTTAGATAAATAAAGTGCTATCTTTTATAAGAAGTAGATCTACATTTGTCAATATTTTATCTTTGACATCTAAACTAGTACCCAGGATATAATACATACTCAATAAAATTAATGAGAGAAAAATTTGAATTATTTAGTTATTTTCTTTCATTTGTATTATTATAAATCACGTTAGAATAACAAATATATATCCACTATCTTAGGATAAAATTTTAGCCTTAGAGTTACTGTATAAAAGGCTATACCATCTGCTACGCAGAGTTATGCCAAACTCAAATTAAAAGGCACAGTCCTCCATACCGCCAAGTCTACCCAAGACTTTTGACATTATTCACAAATTTGGAAGTCTCAGGGTTGCCCTCAATTCAAACCAGGTGGCTATAAATTTGGGGGTTCCCATAAACACCATCACAGTTTATAATTTCCATTATAGAACTCAGGATAATATACTTACTGTTAGTTTTATTATGGCAAAAATATAAGTTAAAGACATACATATGGCATATATAGGACAGGGAGAAGGGTTCCAAATGCAAAACTCTCATATTCAAAGGAATATGTTACCCTCCTAGCCCTGAATTATAGCAATATGGCATGAAATATTGCTAAACCAAAGCTTTGGTATCCAGAGCTTTTATTGATTTATTATTGTCCACATGGTTGAACTCAATGTATAGCCTCAACCCCTGGATGTCAGGCTAATTTGCCATGGCCTAGTCTCCCAAATTTCTAATTACATGATTAGTATTTCTAGAGTGGTAAGTTCCTACAGTGGGTCACTACTTTAGCATAAACTATTAGTTACGATCTGAGTAGCTTAATCCAAGTCATCTTGTTAACACAAGCTATCTGGCATGGTCCAAGAGGCCCACCACAAGTAACAAAAAAAATCTCATGTGTTCTGGAAATTCCAAGGGTTTAGAACAGAGATCCCCAAACTACGCTCATGAGCCAATCCAGCCCCCGCCGCACTTCTGGAAAGGGCACCTCTCTCATTGGTGGTCAATGTATGGAGTACTGTATGTGACGGCCCTCCAACGGTCTGAGGGACAGTGAACTGGCCGCCTGTGTAAAAAGTTTGGGGACCCCTGGTTTAGAAGATACCTCCAAGGAGCCAGGACTAAGGCCAGATCTCTCTGGATGAAGTTAATTCTTCACAACACATTTGCCTAATGGTCTTCCCATTATTTTTTTTTAACAGATGGTAGGCTCTTGTAAGTTACAATTTTCACTCTGACAGTGATAGAAAAACATTAAATAACTTGTCCAAAAAAGTGTTCAGAATAGAGCAATAGAAGAAATGCGAAACCTGGATAACCTACAAGTTGGATCATGAGCCTGTAACCATTACTTTCTAATGACATGTTCAATTAATAGACTTCCTGTCCATATTCAAAAACATTACCTATACCAATGGGTGACAAAATAGCTTAACAATGCTGAAAGAGGGGATGTGCCCAGTATGTGGCCAAGAAGTCATAATACAAGAGAGCTTCTTTTTATAGCTTGAATCAGAGCAGAGAATTGGGGTTCAGAACAGTGAGTGTTTCTTTCCAGCTGGCTTAAAGCTTAAAAGGGCATCATCCTGGCATGGGCTAAACCAACCAGGCTAATCTCTTGCCTTTGGAACAAAAAACAGGGACAACAGAATCTGGATACCCTGACATGGTATCAAGAGGAAGGTCAACCATCTGCTGCTACAGCAGGTCTTAGTCAATTCTATTGACCCTTCTTTCTATTCTAGCTGCTTGTCTATTCGAAAGCCTACAACTGACATTTCAACTGGCATAATGTAGACTTACTTCTTAAAATTCACTGCCTCAGATGCTGAATGAGGATTTACAAATGTTTAGCTCTTCATAGAGGCATATTTTGTTTCTCATTAACACATCTATTTTATAGTCAATATCCCTCACATCTAAAAAATAGAGAAAAATGTTAATAGAATTTTTAATCTAAATGATTAATAGAGATAGTGTGAAAGAGTGATAAAAAACATGGACTTGTCAGAAAAGCTAGTTTTTAGATACTACTGTGAACATATTTAATTTCCAGATCTATCAGCTGTAAGATAGGAATAGGACTGGGCTGTACTTCAAAAGATAGTTATAAAAAATTTTAGATTGTACAGTGAATAGTTTAGGTTTGTATCTGATTCATAGTAAATGTATAATAAATAATAGCTGTTATTATGTGATAACATAACATTTTTAATGGCTAATGCTCACATATAAAAAGACAATGATAACTTTTTACTGCACAGTTTTGACTCAGTATGACACTTATACCAATTAATTGATAGTCAAAATGTAGCCCAAAAATCTGCAATCAACTTCTAAAATATAAATCTAGCTACCTTGGTGAAAGTAAGGTAATCATATTATTTTTCTTTTTTAAAAGAAATTTATTTTATTTTATTTTTCTGAGAGAGAGAGATAAGGAGAGAGAGAGAAAAAAAAAACACACATCAATCTGTTCCTGTATGTGCCATGATGGGGATCAAACTAGCAACCTCTCCACTTCAAGACAATGTTTCAACCAAACAAGTCATCTGGCCAGGGCAGAAGGTCATCATATTAAACAAATATAGAAGAATATGATTACACTTATCAACATGTCTTTAGTATTTTTTTTTATTTTTAGATAAAAAATAGATATAAAGACTGAGCTAAACTACCAATATCACAACTATTACTGTAATCAATAAACTTATGAAACCACATTACCCTCTTGCTAATGTGAAGTAACAACTCTTTAAATAAGTTATTTATCTTGGTCCTTCTACATACTTAGACTCCAGGAAGTAATTTGTTTTTATCAGAAAAGAATAGCAATGTCTTTTATTCTGCTAGCTCAGGCAGAATAGTGTATGGCATTTTTCATAGGGATGGGTGTCTGAAATTGCCCACAGGCCCACATCTGATGCATTACACTGATAATAAATTGAGCACAGTTGAGAATGAAATGAGTGAAAGGACGACTTTCAGCTTTTGTAACCACCTAAAGGGCTACAGATTAACTAATGGCCATTAACCTAATTAAACTAATGGTAGGACAATAAACATTGAAGTCCTTGAAATTAGTGAATAGGGCTGTTTAGAATCATTCCCAAGGTCAAAGAAAATCTTAGGTTGTTCCACCAAAAACATAATAATAAAAATTCCCTACTTAGACGAGTGGGAAATGATTGTGTTTTGCTGTCAGAAGCTTGCTGAAGAAATGACTCAGTGCCCAGGAAAGCTGTTCTTATTAGGACAGGTTTAATGACACTCACCCTTTCCTCTTGGTCCTTATTCATTAATTAATGATGTTATATCTACTATGGATGCACCTAGACACTCCCAAAGTAGAACAACTGTAAGAGTTCTGGGTTTCTGGAGGAAAGCACTGATACAGTCTACTCTGCTACATCTTTTAAGATGAAATCAATGGCCTCAACATTGGGCTCTGATAAGGTCTGAGAGGTTGAATATATCATTGTAGAAACTTTGAATCAGAGCTGAAAATTGCAACCAGTAACCCCTTTTTCCATATGCTCTTTCACATGCATGCTGTCCATTCTGACTTTTGCACTAAAACATCAATGTCAAGTATAGCTGTGACAGAGGCCATATGAATCACATCATAAAAATATTATCTTGCTCTTTATAGGAAATTGTTTTCAACTCCTGGTCTGAATGGTACAAGCCCCTCATCACAGACTGTAAGCCGAATCTATAGACTCCATTTTGTCCTTCAGTCCGGCTACCAATATGAGGATATTTTGAAGAGATGTGGTATGGGTAGAGATTGGGCACTATGGGAAGGTTTGAAGGAACTGAATTTAGCTGCAGTATTCACCATTTTCCACTCTTGTTTTGAATGCCCTGTGAAACTTAAGCTTTATGGAATAATGATCTTTCTGTAGGCAATGCTTTGTACTTACCAGTGTACTTGTATTAATTAAAATGTGTAAACATTTTAGTAACATTTAGTAATAGGATTATCCTGTACTTACATTGCAAAATCACTTATAACACATATGGACTAACACATAGGTCTAATTATTACAAAAGAAAAATTAAAGAAATGGTGCTTTTTAAGTATAATTTAATTTTAAGAAAGAAACTGCACTTTTAAGAACTAAAGAGGTTGGCAAAAGTAAGTTTATAGTTGTGAGTACCAAGAAACAGAGTTTTTTATTGTATTATTTATTATTATATTATTTTCTGCTATGAATAACTGAAACTTACTTTTACCTGTCTCTATATATGGCCTTTTATGCCTGGATTTTTTTACTTAGCATAATGTCACTCAGGTTTACCCACAAATATTATTTAGCCACAAAAGGAAATGAAGATTAGTACTTCATTTCCTCTTGTGGCTAAATAATATTTCATTGTATATATGTACACATGTTGTGTATCCAGTCATCCATTGATGGACATTTGACTTGTTTCCATCTTTGTAAATAGAGCTCTTGTGAATACTTGTGTTTCCCTTTCTGTTTGAATACCTCTGTTCAATTCTCTTGAATAAATACCTAGTGGTACAATTGTTGGTTCATGTGGTATGTTTAGCTTATTGGAAAAACTGCTAAACTGTTTTTTACAGAGACTGAACTATTTTACATTACTACCAGCAATATATGAGATTTCAATTTTTCCACATGCTTTTTCTGGTTTTTGTTTTGTTTTTAATGATAATCATCTTTTTTTTTCTTTTGTAGCAAAAATATTGATTAATTCTTTTTGTTGTTGTTGGAAAGTATTATTTTTTAAATTAATTTTAATGGGGTGACAGCAATAAGTCAGGGTACATATGTACAACAAAAACCTCTCCAGGTTATCTTATTATTCAATTATGTTGCATACCCATCACCCAAAGTCAAATCATCATCTTAAAGGCTGTGAGTGGTATCTCAGTGTGGTTTTGATTTACACTTAATCTAATGAGTAATGATGTTGAAAATCTTTTCATGTGCTTATTATTCATGTATATATCTCGTATGGAAAGTGCCTATTCAAGTCCTTTGCCATATTTTTCATTGGATTGTTTGCATTTTTTATTGTTGAGTCACAAAATTTTGAAAGTAAAAGTAAAATTGAGATAAACTTGATACTCTGGTCTTACAGATTAGGAAACTGAGACAATGGGAAGTTATAAGGCATGAGTAAATTCACCCAGTTATTACTGAATATGGGACTCAGAGGCAGTGTTCTGTCCCTATGTGTTCAAACTATCTTAGCCACATTTTCTTGGATGCTAAACCATATACAAAAAGAGGTTTTCATGATAGCTGAATGGCATTAGAGAACAAACCTTAATATTGAAAGAATAATGACTAACCTGAGGTAATTTTTTTTTTGTATTTTTCTGCAGTGAGAAACGAAGAGGCAGAGAGACAAATTCCCTCATGTGCCCAACTGAGATCCACCTGGCAAGCCCACTATGCAGTGATGCTCTGCCCATCTGGGGCCATGGCTCCATTGCAGCCAGAGCCATTCTAGCACCTGAGTTGGGGGCCATGGAACCATCCTCAGCACGTGGGCCAACTTTGCTCCAGTGGAGCTATGACTGTGGGAGGGGAACAGGGAGATAGAAAGGAGAGAGGGAAGAGTGGTGAAGCAGATTAGCACTTCTCCTGTGTGCCCTGGCCAGGAATTGAACCTGGGACTTCCACATGCCGAACTGATGCTCTATCACTAAAGCCAATTGGCCAGGGCCTACCAGAGGCAATCTTAAATATTTAAAATGATGCATACATATTTTGATTAAAAAAAGAATTTAAGGTTTAACTTAGGAATCAAAAGAATATAAAACATATAAAGCACAACATCTAGATTCATCAAGTGGGTAAAATATGTAGTTTGCTTGTCATTTTGTTTTGAAGACAATTACCAAAGAAAACAGTAAACATGAATAGATTTCAGTGATCCCAACCTCAATACAAAGTTTAAAACATTCATCAGACAACTCAAATTATAAGGAGCAATCAATTTATGTAATAACATACATAATATGAGATATTTATTCTCACCTTGAATACACCTTCAAATATTTTAATTTGATTTTTTAAATTTTAATTTGTTACAAAACATAAAAAAAGTCATAAAATAAATGAAAAGCTTAAATTCAGTGTTAAAAAAAATGGTTGCTACCTCTCTCAAGACCAAATTTCTTTTGGCAAGGTAGTAAGTGGTGTGCAGGGAGGCCAGGCCTCTCCCACTCAGAGTTCTAAAGCCAACTTTGCCATTCTGGGTCTGTCAGAGTGTGGAGGGAACATCAGAAACAACAAAGCCAAAGGTCAAAAGCCACTGAAATGGTAGATAAAAGTTGGAGCTAATTAGATACCTAGAAGGTCCTGAAACCAAAGCATGGATGTAGGATGAAAGCACTCAGCTATTTTAGACACAGAAAACAGAACAGAGCATAACCTTCAGTCTGGGGAGACAATGAAAGCACCAAGGCCCAAATTTTTCAGAGGTCGGGGATTATAGAAGGACTGTTGATAAAAATACAGGTAGGAGTAAATTGCCTTAGTCCCTTGTCACCTTTGAGGTATATTTTTCCTGCTATCCCTGCTATTCTTTCCTATATAATAGAAAACATCCTTTATCTCAGCTACCAGAAAGTATCCCAACATTTTTTCTTAGTCTCAGTTTTTCATGACTTTAACGTGATCAAAATATGATGAGAAAGTCTTAATAATTATTCTTCATCTTAGAGTTTTTTAATTATATGAACAGTTTACATAGAATTTGAGGGCATTTCAATATTCTTAAGTCCCATCCTCACTTTGGAGGGCGGGGAAATGGAGCAAGAAAGGAAGCTAGAGACTGCTATACACGAGCTGGAATGCACTGGAGATCGCACGTCTTCAGGTCAGATAATTAATTTGCCTTGAGGACAAGACAGTAAACTATGTAGGGATTCAATTTCTCTTTAGACTCTTATAAATTTCTTTCTATAGATGATTAGTTTTCAACACTAAGCTATACTTCTTAAATGCAAAATATATTTCCATTTGATGTCTGGCCATATGAAAACAAAACCAGGCATTTGTGGCAAGTATTAAAATATGAATACATTTATTTTGCTACAGAAAGTGATATAATTTGTTCATATACTTTCTCTGATGCCTTCTCAGGCATTATTTTGGTTTTAGTTTTAAGTAGTTGTCTTATATATAATTTATAGAGATAACTCTAATTCATAGATATTATTATGTAAATATTCTTGTCACTTTTTCATTTGTGAACTAAAATGTAGTGCAACAGAAAGACATAGAGACTATGCAATGCCTGGAGTAAGGTTTGTGTGATGTGACAATCCTTGCTCCTCAAAAATTGATATACTACCTTGTGTACTCCAATCCAATATTCATATATTTCTTGCTGTATAGAAATACAATTTACTCAAATATCCGGCTTTCAAATAAGATGATCTTTGCTGTAGTTCAGAGTTAAATATGGACTGTTCTAAGATTTCAGTACTGTTTGTTAGGAATTTCTGTAACAACAGAAATGCTTCATTCTGACATATGTAGTGTATAATTCCATTTATATGAAATATTCCAAATAAACAAATCTGTGAGGGAAGAAGGTAGATTAGTGGTTGTCACAAACTGGAGGAGGGGAAGAGGGGAATAACTGCTTAATGATGAAATGGGGAATGAGGCCTTCGCAATGGTGAAAAAAGTCCTGCAACTAGATAGTGGTAATGGCTGCACACATTGTGAATGCAGTAGGTAGCACTGACTTGCACACTTTAAAATGACACTTTTTATGTTATGTATAATCTAATGTAATTAAACAAATTACAGCTCAATTTATACAAAGTAGAAATTTACATTTGCACTATGTAAGAAGGCCTACCACATTGGAAAGAGAAATTCCATTCTTAGCAGGTGTTGGCAGCAGCTGAAAAGAGAACTTTGCTTTGCTTATATAGTTTTGTGACTTAAAGGGATAGCATTTTGAGGCATAATAACAGAGCTCTGGGTTATTCATTTTCAAAAGAGGCAAGAGCTGCTGATCTTCAGTCAGTCATCTTTACCTTTTATCTATGAGCTGTTTTGTTCTAATTGGGAAATTGCCTCCTCTCTCTTTTCTCCTCTTTCTCTTTCATGTAATCAGCTCTGTTTTCAGTATATGCTGGGTTTTCCTTTGGTTTAGTAAAAATATAATTATCCCTAAGTTTTAATGGTTTTGTTGTTAGTTTATTTGCAGTAGTTCTCACACAATATTGTGCATTAGGATAAAAAGAGAGAGAGAAAAGAAAAAAACAACTTTCAAATAATTTAAAAGTTGGCAGATTTGGACTCCCTTACTGCATTTTTATGTTTGTAAAAATTATCACACATACAATGTTGGGTATAGTTATTCAAACAGCTGAACTGATATTTAGGTTTTTCATTTACTTTAATAAGTAATATAAATCTATAGATATATATTAATTATGGCCATAGTGACAAATTTGGGTATAAAGGAAAAGTACTTATTTTTGATTTCTTAAACTATGATTCAGAGCTCCCTGCTTGCCTGTTTTGGTCAGTTTAATTTAGTTATTTCTGGAATTAATTTCTGTATAAAGCAGTGATTGATTTCTCAGTCAATTAAGATCTGTAATCCAGTATTATTTTCATTTAAAATTTTTATGTTTTCTGTTGTCACTCTCCTTTCCCGTTTCTGAGTTGTTCTATATTTCTGGTGGTCTTGTATTCCTTCTCTAAGGCTGCCATCACTGGTGTACGCACCCTGTTCTGTGGGCACAGCTGACACCTAGGAATGAAAGGTGCCACGGATCAGAGTGCTATCCCAAGTGCTGCCAGAGAGTCTGGGCTTCAGCGGGAGTTCTCTGGGGGTGTGCTCTGTCTTCAGGGAAGCAGCTTTATCTCTACACCCCTGAACCAGCCCAATATGTATTTGTTGTTGTTGGTTTTTTGTGGGTTTTATTGTTGTTGTTTTGATTTGTTTTGATTTTTTTTTGAGAGAGAGGCAAAGAAAGATCAACAGGAACATCAAGCTGCTCCTGTACGTGCCCTGACCAGGGTTCCAACTGGCAACATCTATGCTTCTGGATGACACTTCAACCAACCAAGCTATCTGGCCAGGTCTTAACTTTTTGTTGATTGAATTTTTAGAGAGACAAAAAGAGCAAAGAGAATACAGAGATAGAGGAAAGAGGGAAGCATTGATTTATTGTTCCATTTATTGTGCATTTACTGGTTGCTTCCTGTTTGTTCCCTGATCGGGGATCGAACCTGCAACCTAGTCCTCTTGGGACAAAGCTCTTAACAACTGAGCTAACTGGCCAGGACCAGGCCCATATTTTGTTGACAATACATTTCCCTGATGGAACCATAACTGACCAACTGACTCTTTCTCTCTAACAGCATTTCACTTGAGGTGACAAAGGCTGTGGCACTCAGAGGGCTGTCCCCAGTTCTGCCACCAGTCTGGGCTTCACCTACTGCTCTCACACTGTCCCTGGAGTGGTGCTTCTGCATGTCATGCCTTTCAGGAATCCCAGACATGAGGCCAGGTGCAGTGCACCTTCTCTTAGTTATTTTCACACTTCACATGGAACTCAAGAGTGGTTCCAAAGTTACACTACACTCTAATGTAAAGAGCACATACAGGTTACTAGGTCTGAATGAGCAGGATTTGCAAATATATAGGATGGTAACCCCCACTGACCTCCAATTAAAAAAGTACTCAGGACTTTTCTTTCTTTTCCTTTCTTTTTTATTTTATTCTTTCTTTCCTTCCCTCAAGGAAAAAGAAACGTTTAAGCACATGGAGAAAAAATAGATTAGCAGCAGAATTGCATATTTACTTAAGTACATTCAGCTATATAAAGAAATATATACTAATTTCCATACCTGTCTGCTCTTACCCAACTGAGCTAGAGAAAAAATATTTCTAATCCATTAAAATGAATGTGATTCATATTTAAAGTCTATTTTTCCTTTTTCTTTTTCTTTTTTCTTTTTCTTTTTTTTTTTTTTTTTGGTAAATGTTTAGCAGTGTTGGATAAAGTTTTAGAATTGACTCCACTCCCCTGTGCTCCCCTGGCTTGTATCTGGGTGCGTGCAAGAGGGTTATAATTAAGGGCTTGGGCTTTAGAAAGAGACAAATTTCTCTAAGCCCAGTAGTATCTTCCCTGCCTTCATCCCAGACCTCTTTGGACTACTCCTTAATCTGTGGATCTCTCTATAGCATGGCTGACCTGCCCTTCCCTTTAAAGTACTGGCTGCTATTGTGTGAGTGGTCTTTCCTTCCCACTGTCAAGGCATCTGCTGATATCTTCTGCTAACACCTGTGGCTGGGAAACAGTCTTTTCTTACCTCAGTCCAGCCTTAACTAGAGTCAATCATCACCCAGTCTAGATGGTCTCAACACCACATTTCTATCTCAAAACTGTATTCTTAGAACAGCTCTGGGAGCAGGGAAGTGGAGAAGAAACATTCTAAAACATGGGAGGAATTGGGAAGACTCCAATTGCCTGAGTCCGGCTAGTGGGTCAAAACAGTGGTCACATCTTCTTATGACTTTCCCCATTAGAATATTATTTATCTTCTTTGGGATGTTCCTTTGATAAAACTCAACAATCACATTCTCTACATATTTTCTTGATATAGTAAATGGAATCAATAAAAGAAATTCTCTTGAAACAGCCTTGCTTTCAAACTGTTTGTATTGCCACAGTCTCAAAATACTATATTAGGTGTCAAATCTTGAATGTTAACTCTTTCTGCTCTGGTTGTATAATAATCCTAATGCTGCTTTGCCTTCGTCTGCCCTCATGCCTGTGCCCACAAAGGCCTAGACACTTGTAAGAATTATTTAAGATATGGGCATAGGCAAACAAGACTGCCAGGTATCCCTAAGTGTAATGCTGATGACAGCATATAACTTGCCTCAGTATGAGCTATCTTTCTAGGGTGGGTCATCTTTATTAAACTACTTTTTTATTATTGATTATCATACTTTACACTCTGTGTGGATAGAGATTAAATTGTACAAAACTGGTATCAGTGCAATTATTTCTTGACCAAGAGCAGTACAAGTGATTCTTGTTCAATACTAATGTAAAATTATATCTGACACATTTATTTATAAACTTTTGAAAATTATACAATGGAAATAAGTTATGCACACCTATTCCTCATTTAATAAACATCAGAGCTTTTTGAAATATGTAGAAATAGGTCAAAATTACATCATTAAATAATTCTAGACTTTTCAGTTTTATTTTTTATGGTATTCTATAGCTATAAGCTTTGTTCTATACATTGGTAAGTGCATTTCTGCTTCAAACTAACATATCAAAATATTACTTTGAGTATATGTGGTGTATATATGAGGGAGGGAGTGCAAATAAAAGTTTTCTATCTGAAAGCAAAAAGTAGTCTTTATCCTTAAGGTTGCAAAACATTTTAATTTGAGCTGGTAAAAAAAATGATAATAGAACAATTATGTGAGGTAGGTCTGTATATGGAAACAGAAGAAGACTATATATATATGCATAAATAGATGTATATGCAGATATATTATTGGCCTTGTAAGAAATTCAAATATTTATCTATATGCCTATCAAATAATTTATTTTAACAAGATGAATACATTGGTTTTCAAAACTTCCAATACCTATTTGGGTTCTTTTTGTTCCATGCAACAAATAAGTTTACCTTTAAAATAATCTGAACTAGCTGACATAAAATAATCCAGAGATCTAAACAATTACTTGTCCAGGTTTATGAAAGTTACATGAAATTGCATGGCCCATTCACCTACAATAACCCCCCCATCTTTGTATTTATACTTACTCAGATTCTATTTTAAATCAAAACAATGATTAAGTGGTAAGGAAACATAAAACATGATGAAATGCTTGGGTAGCACATACCTAGAGAGATTTTCTAGGATATTGGGTTCAACCACAGATAATCAGAAATCAAGACCATATTTTGCAGTTTAAAATTAATATTATTTATAAAATAATTGTTTAGTATTTATGAAATTATTTTTTTAAGGTATTTGGATTAAAGCATCTCCTCATTTGGGTCAAGTCATGAACTGAGGTGCTGTGAGCCAGATGGTGGGTGTGCCGTATCCATGACATACCCTTTAAACTGTCTGACACATGACGCCACTTTTCTCCTCATTCCTGTGTTCTAAGTCTCTTGCCTTGACCCATCATTTTTTCTTCATATATTTCTTTGTATGACTGTCCTTTAGATTTCTCTGACCTCATTTGACTTTCACTTTAGATCTTCTAATACTGATAACCATGATTGCAAGATGATAAATTGAACACATGTTACAGCCTGTCTCCCCTATGTTCCTGGCCTCTATTAATTTTTTTAAGACAGTAAACCCAAAATTATAGTAAAAAGAAAAACAAAAAAACACAAGAAGGAAGCCCATTGGCCTATAAACTGTAAGAATCCTTGAAAGTCCAAAGCAGTTGAAAGAGAACTGAAGAAGAAAATGACTACTGAAAATGCTTGAAGGTAATCATTGCTGCAACAACACAGAATCTCCCTCCAAGTGGGCCACACCTGGAAGTGTTTGTAGTCACCAGGAGCAGAGATGGCTCGAAGGCCAGAACTGAAATACTTTGGAGGGTATACTTGTTACAACGAGTATCTTTAGCTTTGACCATTAACTCTCACCTTGTTGAAATGCCAGTGGCTGGGGCCAGGCAGGTCCACAGTGAATTCGGGAAGACAGTAGAAAAACTGCAGAGCCAGAAAGGGTTGGGCCATTCCGTTTAATAAAGTCTCACAACAGGAGACAAGCACACAGGCAGGGAAAAACTTCTTCTCCCGCACACAAACAGCAAAATAGCCTGCACCGTGGTGGGAAGGCAATCCATCCGCCATCCACGATCCCCCATGAGTGCAAGCACCTTATATAGGCCATACACACATGCTATTGCCACGTACTCACGCACTAATCAGACAAAAAGCTTGCAGCTGGTAAACAAGCGAGCAAGCCTAACACAGCTGCCCCACACTTGTAATGGTCCAGGCAGCAACTATGAGTAGGTCTAAAGGCAGAGAGTGCTCAAGTTTGATTTTGATTGATACTCAGAGCATGAAACTCATTAAAAAAAATAGTCTAGCAATCATTATATGTGTAGACTTTAAGTCTATATGCGCTAACAATTTCATATTCCATAGATACCATTCAATAGTTAGGTCTCTTCAACCCTTTTGCCTTATAGCCTATGCATGGAGTAAAGACAAGACAAAATATTAAAAAAGAGAAAACAGAACACAACCTGGAAGTGCAAAAGATTGGGTAGCAACAAACGTCTCTCTCCCTTCTTTTTTACTGTTCCTGTTCTGAAATCTGGCTGTGCCAGAATAAAAATCTAAAGCTTAATTTTGCTTCTGTTTTGAAATGTTTGTTTTATTATATTTACTATTATCATTTATAGCAGTGCTTTTCAACGTTTTTCATCTCGTGGCATACATAAATTAATTACTGATCTTTTGCTGATCTGACCAAAAAAATAGGTACAATTTTGATTCATTTGTTTTGGATGACTATTGTGTTGGCTGTTGTCATTTTTTTATTGGACAATCTAAAGGAGAAGAGGTCAATATTTCTGACTGAACAGTCAAGTGTTGCATGTTTTAAAAATTTGTGTGTCACACTGGTAGAAAATTGTTGTCTTATAGTGATGTAGAAGGTAAGTATATTTTTCCACTTAAATATTGCTCACCTAACAATTTTACAAAACCATTTTACCATTGTTATGTCATTCTCACTGAGCCAGACTTGAGAGTCAGAAATATTTGGAATTAACTTACTTCCCCCCAGATGTCCAACTCTCCCCACTTTAGAAAATAGGCTCTATAACAGGTTTTCTTCACTGAAATATTGCTAAGAGCCAAAGTAACTAATCTGAAGTGTTAATCATAAGTCTCTCCCTGGTTCCCATATAATCATTATTTAGATAAAGTCTTCAATGTGTTTCTGGCAAATGAAGCTTCTTATTTTTCCAAAATGTTCTAAAAATTTGTAAACATCTGTGAATGTTGATTTTAGACATTTTAAAGAGAAGTGCAGCCTGACCAGGCAGTGGCGCAGTGGATAGAACGTCGGACTGGAATGCGGAAAGACCCAGCTTCGAGACCCCAAGGTCGCCAGCTTGAGCGCGGGCTCATCTGTTTTGAGCAAAAGCTCACCAGCTTGAACCCAAGGTTGCTGGCTCCAGCAAGGGGTTACTTGGTCTACTGAAGGCCTGTAGTCAAGGCACATATGAGAAAGCAATCAATGAACAACTAAGGTGTCTCAATGGCAACAAAAAACTGATGATTGATGCTTCTCATCTCTCTCCGTTCCTGTCTATCTGTCCCTATCTCTCTCTCTCTCTCTGACTCTCTCTCTGTCTCTGTAAAATAAATAAATAAATAAATAAATAAAATATATACATAAAAAGAAGTGCAGATATAAGTATGATAAACCATCAATGTGTGATAAATGACCTTTCAAACTTAGCACAAACAATTGGCAAAGGCATGAAAGAAAATACTTTGCACATCTGAGTTCACATACGAGGCGCTGCATCCACAAAAGAAGATGAAACCAGTCCTAGCTGGGCACCTCAGTCAGTTCAAGCATCCTCCAAAACTCCAAGGTTGTGAGTTCAATTCAGGATGCATACAGGAAGCAACCAATGAATGCACAATTGAGTGGAACAACAAATGAATGTTTCCTCCACTTCCATCCTCCCTCTCCTCCTCTCCTCTTCTCTGTCTCTTTAAATTCAATCAAAAAGAAGAAGAAGGAGGAGGAGGAGGAGGTGGAGGAGGAGGAGGAGGAGGAGGAGGAGGGGAAGCTTTCATTAACTTTAGAAATCAGCTAGTCCAATTATTCAATTAACAAATAAATAATAAATAAACTGGAATTCATGGTAAGTGATATATGGAGTTCCATAGTCACTTACTGGAAGAATCAAAACTAAAACCAAGATTTTCTTACTTTCTTCACCAATGCAGTGGTTTTTCACTTCATTGCACTAAGTGGCTGAAAGGGGACTGATGAGCTGTAATTATATAACCAATCTACATTGGCCTGAAAACACCAATTCAATATTTTATTTAAGTCAACTGAAACCAAAGGGCTCAAAACAGAACTTAAAATGTTGAAAGGAGTTAGTATTCACTCCATTCTGCAGTTAATAAATACTTCTAAAAAGTACACTATGTACTACTAATTTATTCTCCCTAAATAATAAATTCCACATGTTATACTTTTTGTTTAATAGAAAAAAATTGTGATAAGTAGATGTGTGTGTGTGTGTGTGTGTGTGTGCATATTTTTCTGAAGTAATGATTAAAACAGTAAAGTATCTACCAAATAAATATATAGATAGCCAGGAGTTCTAATTTCAAGAGGATTATGACTGTTGGTAAGTTAGGAGTGTCTGTTGATTTTACCAGGTCAAATCTTACTTTTCATAAGAAGTTGCTTTTGATGCTACTTTTGTGAGTCTACTAAAGACAAAGAGAAGTCGCAGCTCCAAAACATAACTCTCAGGACAAAAAACAAAAGTTGTTCCACCAACATGACTATTTTTATTCTGGAAAATTGTTTCCCAGAAAGATAAAGGTGTAAGTCAATAAACAACTTTAATGTTTGCTTCAGGAAGTTCAGTTTTCTGAAGGGAGTATGCTCAACCAGCCTCTTTCTAGCCCTCTACTTGGGGCAATGTCTTGCTCATTTGGGCAAAGAGATCTCTTAACTAAACGCTGGACACTCAGGAACGTTTTGTTAAGATGCTCAGTGTCCTTTGTACACCAATCTTAAATCATTATAACAAAAACTGCCTGTTCCCAATCACATTAAGGCACTATATATACACTTTGGCTTCAACCACTGAAGCCTTAAGCCCTAGAAATAATTATTCTCCACCTCCCTCCCACCTTTAAGAAACTAAGTCTCCTTTAAGGTGCTATCCTTTTTGCTAATAAATTAATAAATTAGTAAACCAAAATAAATTAATAAACCAAACATTCCTTCACCAACAGTTTACTTTGGTGTTCTGTTTGTAAAGTTGGCAGCTGACACTGTTACCAATAAAAAGAGCTTTCCAACCCTGGGAACTGTCAATACTTTATTATTTAGAAGATAGATACATCCTAAGTTCTTGTTAATTTTTTTATTTACATTCCAATGTATCACTTATTTGTAAAACAAGAGATTCTATAAAGTCCCTGTTTGTGTCAGTTAAATCCTTGTAACTAGCATTTTCTGTCCTTTCTTCTGGTGAGCCTATCTATGAGATGAAAAATAGATTTACATAGAATAAAGGGTCTTCCCTTCTAGTTGGAGCAAAATTATCAAAAAATCTCTAATACAATCTTGCCAAAATTACAATTTCAGTAAAATATTTCCAGATATCTTGCTTTGTAGTCTACTTTTTTTCAGTTTTATCTTGGAATGACACTCTTTTTCTTATTAGTGTCTATAATGGTTTCATTTTTATATTTTCACAAAGTAAAAAATGTATAATTGTAAAATACAATAAAATCCTCAATTAGTTATGCATATTCAAGCAATCAAATCAGATAATCTAATGTGTTTGTTCTTTATGTAATTATTTCTATTAAAGATTTAATTCAGCATGTAAGAGGTGTTTTAAGCAGAGTAGCATATATTTTAAAAGAGTTTGAGAGTTTGAATTTTTGAAAATGAAATGTTTGTTGAGGACCACCTGTGTTTAAAAAGGGCCTAAAAATACACCAAAGTACACAACATAAATTTTGAAATAAGAGAATTATAAATGCTTTATGGGAAAGGCTTTTAATTCTTTGGATTATTGGAAAAACTATTCCAGGTGTAGAGCAATTCAGTTCATGGGCTTTCTGGACAACATGCAAAATCTTGGCAGTTTTAGGAGCAATTGTACTTTAGGGAAGAAAAAAAAATTCCTTCAACTCTCTTAGGGTTCTTGGCTGGTTCTAAAAATTATATTGACAAAGACAGATTAACATGGAAAAAGCACATACATTTATTTAAGCCATTTATTTTATACACATTTAACAGTATATGACATGAGAGGCCTCATTAGGAAATTAAGACCCCCAAAAATAGCTAGACCAGCCTGAGTATTTTTTATGCTGGGCTTAATGGAGAGTGTGTAGTGCTACAGAAATACAAGCTAGTAGGAGGCAAGTATAGCTAACTGGGGGAAATTTAGCAAACTGGTTTGTTGGAATTCTTCTTGGTGTCTGTCTTCAGAGAAAAGGATGTCCCTTTCCTCTTGGTTTAGGAAAGACACCTCTCACATGAAGGTTTTAGGATGTATTTTAGGGAACTGTTAGATATAACAAGAGCCTCAAGGTCTGGGCGGTTCATACTAAATGCATTCTTGCTGAATGTTAAAATGTAACACAGTATTTTGTAGATGAAGCTGTAAACAGGATAAGCTTGACCAAAGCCCTACTTCCTAAGTGTAACCACCTGCAAAGTAGAAATCAGTGTGTAATCGACTAAATAGTATATATAAGATATAGCTAAGCTTCCCCTCCCTTCCAGGAAACAAGGTTTTGGATGTGAATTCCCTGTCTCTTTTACTTGCTGCAAGTAAATTAAACTATTATCCAACAACCACATCTCATTCTTGAATAGAATACCCTAAGCAGCAAACCCCTTGAGTTCAGTAACAGAATAAGGGCAAGGAAAGGTCACAGTGACCTTCTCACTTCTATGGTTTGCTCAGATTCCTTTAGCTAAAAATATTCATTGTGCAAGTTTTCATATTTTGGGAAGTATGTTCTTAACCTCATCAAGACCATCATCCCAATGATGCATGGTCCTTAAGGCTAGCAATCATGTATAGGTCAACATTCCTGCTGACTTCATGTTTTACAACTTTGCTCCAGAAATGGAGGGTCCTAATTTATTATATGATTTTTATTTAACATGTAGCCTTGGCACTCAATTTAGTTCCTTCACAGCATACCCCATAAGCCTTGGCAATATTTCTTACACATATTAACTCTGTGGCAGCAAGAAATGATGGCCATGATGGCCTGATGGCCAGACCCTGACTAATGACCACAAGGTATGGGTTTTCTTAAGCCTAGCCCTAGGACATCATGTCCTAGGTTGCTAAAGCTCCTGAGCCCTAAATCAGAATTACCTCTTGGCAATGTACTCATGAAACCAGAGTAAGGAACACCAAAATTGACCTCTAGTTGAAAAATTACATTGGGGAACAAAATTTTTGTTGCATCCACAGAAACACTTGTTCTTAACTAATTAAAGTGTGCTGATGTCAAATATGACATTAGTTTTTCTCTGTAAGCTACTGATTTTTTGCAATTCAAGATTTTAGGTTTTTACCTTATTGTAAAGTTTTCAACATTTAGTTTAACATAATAAAGTAGAATGTCTTCTTGAGCATCATCTTTGTAAAAATATAAGAATTTATATAATGAAGTAAATACACTAATACACTAAAAGATATGATTGCATCAGAACTTGTCTACAATTTTGAAATACAACATATTAAAATACTTATTTTAATCATAAAATTTGTGCAAAACTTATTTAAATTCTATTCAGGCAAAAATTTGTGGGTTTAGCTCTTGCGTTTGTGTACTTGTGATGCTCCAGCAACAGTCTGCTCATCACTAACAGCTCCAAGATTTTCAGAAAACTTATCAAGGTGACTGTTCAGGAAGTGAATCTTAATGCTCTTGTTACATCCAATGTCGCAGAAAGTCAACAGCATCCTTTGAACCAGAAGTTCAGTTTTCTACTTTTTTGTTGCCAAGGAAGTTCTTTATAACTGCCACAAAAGACTGCCATGCTGCTTTCTCCTCCTTATTCATCTTCCTGGCAAATTCTTTTTCATGTATGAAGGTTCGAATTTGAGGTTCGTCGAATACACTTGCTTTGATCTTCTCGAAAGACAAGGCAGGAAAAGCAGAAATACTATGTTGAAAGCATTTACTTTCTCTATTCAAAGCCTGAACAAACTTCTTCATTAATCCAAGTTGGATGTGAAGTGGGGGAAAAATGATCCAATCTCGATTGACTACAGATTTATTCACAATATTTTGCATCCCTACTTTCAGAGCTTCATGTTTCAGCCACTCCTGCTGTGTCCAGTGTTTCTCCCAAGCTTAGCTGACCCACAAACACAGAAAGCAAGGATACTTTGTGAAACCTCTCTGTTATCCTAGCAGGAAATTTACCATTTTAAGATCCACACAAATGATCCAGTTATGCTCCTCATACTTCCGAAAGTTGAGGACAATATTTAAGTCATTATAATCTTCTCGCAGATAAGTTAAATTAACCAATTGGAACCGCTGCATAAACATTACTGTTGTGTAGGAGAACACATTTCAGACTCCATTTAGAGTTGTCAAAAAATAGCTGCCATTCTGTTGGACTGTAAGTGGTAACACCTAGCTGGCTGAGAAGACTACTGATATCATGACAATAAACAAAGTGTTTGTGTTCGGAAGAAAAGTCCACAGAAAAGTGTTCACACTTTCTGAAATGGGATACTTTAGGTCAGTGGTTCTTAACCTGGGTTCTATCGAACCCTAGGGGTTCGATGAGTCAGTCTCAGGGGTTCGGAGAAGCCTCTGCCGCAGAGGTAAAGACACACTTGTGTAAAGTTGTGATGACACGCCCCGATTGGCCATCACTTGCTGCAGAGGATCACGTTACATTGTTTGCCCAACCAAGTGCTGCAGGGAATTTAGTGCGCGCAGTAGTCAACGGTTGTCATAGTTGTACATCATGTGCTTTCTTTCTTAATATTTTAATCCATACTAAATATATCGAGCAAAAAAAGAAAGTGGTCGGACAAATATGTACAACATGGATTCACATGTATCACGGAACGGGATGGGAGTCAGCGTCCTATCAGAATGATATACAATGCCAAGTTGAGCAACTCTAGTCTTGCACAGGCAAAACTAAATTTGGAAAAAAAATCATATTTTATTTATCACTAAAGAAGGGTTCGATGAATGCACATATGAAACTGGTGGGTTCGGTACCTCAAAAAAGGTTAAGGTGAAGGTGAGGTACATTCTTTTCTTGAAGCCTGGAGGCTCATAACTCAGCTACTTTCTTTGATAGGCCCAAATCTCTCCTAAGTCATTCAATTCAGGTTGGCTTAATTGCTGAGGGGTTAATGACTGCTTGGCATCACAAGAAGACTCTTCAGATTCTACAACCATTTCCTCATGCATCTTATCAAAATAAAATTAATCACCATATTCACTTTCTTTGCCCTTAGAAGAAATAAAACTATTGAAAACTGGAACCGGGAGTGTTTCAGAGTGTGGGATAGGTCATATTGCTAAAGAAATATTAAGATATGCAATCATATGCTGGGTTTTTTTTTTCTGATGCCCTTTGTTTGGATCAGACAGAAATAATGGTCACTGCTCTGGTTCTTAGGTTCATGCCCAAACCATGGGAAGACCAAAAGGCATTTCTTTGTGTTTTTGTTTGTTTGTTTATTTTGTCCAGTCATGAAGCATTTTCTCACAATTATGACACATAATATGAGGAGCCCAATTCTTGTCTTGATCACCAAGGGGAACTTGAAAATAGACAATCTATGCACCTGTCACAAATGATATAATATTGCGCCTTTGACGTTGAAGTGTGTAACAGCCACATATAGAACAGAAGGTGTCAGGATTATTCTTACATTTCCACCTACTCAAATAAGCCATGATTCAATCTTTAAAAAAAAAAAGAGGGTGTTTTTATCATATAATAATTTTTACATTTAAAAACAACTACAATTATGTAAAGGTGATGCTTGTAAAACATTAATTGCCTTGTGGTTATGTTCAATTCAAAAGTCATTGCTCTTTATCTCCAATTTAGAAACCAATGCATGCCACTAACTGTAACAAAAAGAAATTAAAATTACATAAAAACTATAGCGTGAACCAAAAAATGAATTTCAGATTTGGAATCAATGATGCAGAAATATATAGAAAAAGTTCTAAAACCTCATACAACAGAAAATGAAAAAAAAATTGTTCCCCAGTGTTTTTTATTGCTGTTACCTATTGTCCAAAGAGTTTTACCCACAAACCCAAATTCATGATGACATAGGAGTTTTGTTGTAAAAACTTTTTGTCAGTCAGTCAACCGTCTGAGATCTACATTTTCTGGAGCATGAGCTCACAGTTCGGATTGGTGCCAATCCTAATAAACTAATTATTTTCTTCACTGAATATTCTTGCTTGTACATCTCTTTTTCCTTTTTTTCTTTCTTTTTTTTTGAGAGAAAGAGAGGAAGAGAAACATGAATTTGTTGTTCTACTTATGCATTCATTGGTTGAGTCTTGTAGGTGCCTACTTAGGCCCACATTTCTTCTTCTTCTTGTTCTTCTTGTTCTTGTTCTTGTTCTTCTTGTTCTTCTTCTTGTTCTTCTTCTTCTTCATCTGTGTGTATGGACAGATTAACTCTGGTTTTTCTTGGTAACAATTCTTCACCATTTTGAGATAACTTGAACATTATTTTGTGATTCAGCTGGCATTCCTATGATTCTAACTGTTGTAATAAATTTAAGGCCAATTTTTCTCCAAGGTCTAGTAAAATGAATTTCTATGAATTCATATTAATAACATGTTCTAGTAAGTCTTAAATACAGGTAACAAGACAAATAATAAATCTATTTTAAATTACTGCAAGTTTCCCCTGGCATCTCTGTTTCCAGATTCACATGAATTTCAAGCTCTTGTATATGCCCTTAGCACTACCTGTTATAAACAGTACTGTCAATTTCCTACAAATGTTTGTTAATTCTGATCTATTGTAAACTCCTTAAGGGCAGAGAATTGGTCTGGTATTTTCTTTTATTCTTACCACCTAATAGTGAGAGGCACATACACTATGACCAGTGAATACATATTAAATAAGCAAGTAAGTATTTGTTGAGCAAATGAGTAATTAAGCTCCAGGAGGGAAACTTTTGAAAATATGCATAAGACCAAACTCTGTAGCTAAAAGTTTGCCATGACCCAATTCATGAGTACATCACAATTAACCCTAGTGTTCCATATACTACATGTCAGTCATGCCAAATTACCCTCGTCAGTTATATCATTATCAAAATCAACCATACACTCATAGACTTTTCCTTTTATATATTCCTAGAGCTGATAAAATAATGTAATAGAACATATTTGTTTAAAAAATTATCAAGTTGCATGGAAATATAGGAAAGAAAAAACATTCCCTTTACCTTCTTTAGTACCCCCCACCCATGTCTGAACTAATTTGGAAAAGGACAGATTAACAGGACAAAAAACTTACAAAGTTTATTTAATGTTAAAAAAATGTATGTTTACAATGATTCAAAGAAGAGAAAAAAAAACTCAAAGCAGTGGTTAGACTATGGTGTTTATATATCATTTTAACAAAAATATATAAACTGTGAAAAGGTGACTAGGTAATACATGGTAAATGCTTGTTTCTTTTTTGTTTGATTTTGTTTTTGTGTGTGTTTATTTTTTTCTTCGTAAAGTTTGTTTATGCAGACTCATCACAGTGTCCTCTCCAGTCTTTCTGGTATAAATTAGGCAACATCTTCACAAATGGAAATTTATGTTACATTCACAAAGGGAAATGTGCACCCTACTTTCAGGCAGAAAGGAATATGGCAGAGGGTTCTTTATATGTCTATTATTTCTCAATTGCCTGCAGCTCAAAATAATCTTTATGCCAAAGTGGCACAATTTTGCTTATTCTGACCCTCCTCTGAAATTTCTCTTTTTGAACATTCTAGCATCTGATCATATTTTCCATAAGTTGATGTCAGCCCTACATCCTTCAGAAGAAATTATACTTACAAGGTCCCATTATATTTTATATGCCAAAATCTCTCATTTTTCTCTTTAACATAACTGTATATTTTTTGCTTTCATAATTCAAGAGAAAACAATAAATCTTAGCCATTTCCAAATGCTGTTTTGAAAAAAATCTGTAGATCAATAAAAATACCTTGTATTAAGGAAAAAAAGGTGTAAATCACTTTCATGGACATAATGTGATTTGAAAAGAGAAAAATAAAATTATAGCTCTAAGCTATATTGGTTTATTTTTCTCCAAACCTTACTCCCTCAGTATGCTGAATATATTTCTTGAAAATTAAATTTCTTGTAAGTTGAATGTCATTCAAGGCCTTCTTCAGTTGGCCTTTGATATTTGCATATAACCGTCATTTCAGTGAATATGGGTTTTGCTTGGCAATTAATCAGTGTCATTATGCATTCCATTTCCGTATTTAGAAAATAATTCACATGCAGGTAGTTTCCTTAACTTTATTGAATTCCTAAGGAAATGTATGAAGCATCTGGATTTTGACATACCTCTGTCTCAATAGCTGCAATGATAATGTTTTCATTGAAGTGATATAAAACACCTGGGGTGTTAACATTTAATTAAAGCTTGTTTTTCTTTAAAGAACAGAAATAAATTTGTACTTTGTCATAATCCATTTCCCAAAAGACACAGGTACTCCACAGAAATCAGACAATTAAGCTGTTACCTCATTTGATGTTCAGCCAAATGATCAGAATGCCCACTATCTAAGGAATACTAATGCAATTGCAACAGAAACACTGAAAATTAGAATAAATACTATCTTGTGACAACTATATATTTAATTGAACAAAATGATGTACTGTGAATATAATTTTATATATATTTTTTTCAGTCTAAGATATTTAAAGACAAGTTTGCCTAGAATAATCTCATCTTCATTGAATTTGGAAATATATAAATTCTGTTAGTAAACTTTCCTACGTGCAAACAACACACACAATAGCAAAGTACACTGCAATTGTCAATTAGCCAAGAGCAGAAAACTTGAGGATGGTAGTCTTGGTAAATTCTACCATTTAAGAGAAGGATCTTCCATGTTTTAAATTTCAAAAATAATAAATATCTAATATTATTTTTCCCTTTTATGCTCCTAATCCATGAAACTAAATAAGAGTTATGGAGCCTGACCTGGCAGTGCGCAGTGGATAGAGCATTGGACTGGGATGGGGAAGACCCAGGTTAGAGACCCTGAGGTCACCAGCTTGAGCACAGACTCATCTGGTTTGAGCAAAGCTCACCAATTTGGAACCAAGGTCGCTGACTTGAGCAAGGGGTTGCTCAGTCTGCTGTAGACCCACGGTCAAGGCACATATAAGAAAGCAATCAATGAACAACTAAGGTGTCGCAACAAAAAATTGATAATTGATGCCTCTCATCTCTCTTCGTTCTTGTCTATCCCTCTCTCTGACTCTCTCTGTCTATGTAAAAAAAAACCCAAAAAAACAGTTATGGAACTAGAGCATCTTTATACACAAATATTTAAAATCCCTTATCCATGAAATATGATTGTTTTATTTACCTGATGTATGACCAGAGACTGCTGCCCTCATGGCCATGCAGGTTCATATCAGATTCTGGCAGATGGTAAAGAAACAGTGGAGCCAAAAATAGTGGGCCATTTCTTTTTTTTTTTTTTTTTTTTTTTACAGGGACAGAGAGAGAGAGAGTCAGAGAGGAATAGATAGGAACAGACAGACAGGAACAGAGAGAGATGAGAAGCATCAATCATCAGTTTTTTGTTTTGACATCTTAGTTTTTCATTGTTTGCTTTCTCATATATGCCTTGACCATGGGCCTTCAGCAGACTGAGTAACCCCTTGCTGGAGCCAACGACCTTGGGTCCAAGCTGGTGAGCTTTTTGCTTAAGCCAGATGGGCCCACGCTCAAGCTGGCGACCTCAGGGTCTCGAACTTGGGTCCTCTGTATCCCAGTCCAATGCTCTATCCTATCCACTGTGCCACTGCCTGGTCAGGCAGGCCATTTCTTTATTAAAGTCTTGCACCAGCCAATGAGTAAACACACAGGAAAAACACTTTTCTTTCATTCAGGGATCCCAAAGCCCTGACACATTCTCTGGTTCCAGAACCAGAATCTTCTCCAGTTCCTCCTGGAATCAAAGGCCTCAACCAGACTCAGTGGAGCTCCCAAAGCCCCTCTGTTCTGGTTTCACATCTGTGCTCCTTCTCTCTGCCAATATAGGCTTCTTTATCAGCACTCTGCATTCTCTCCACTCTCCCTGAAAAAACTGCCTGGGCCCATCCACAAAGACCCCTTCTCTAGCAAACATTTGCAAAACAATGGCCTCTCCCAAGCAAAAATGGAATCTACAACTTGCGATCAACAGCTCTGTTCTGAAGACAAGCACACATGTGGCTACCCAGTGCCATTTTTTAACAATAAAATTGAGCAAACTCAAAAGAACCAAATTTTACAAACTCATTTGCCCAAAACCTGCTCACAAAAATTAGGAGATCAGGGAATGTGCAGATATTCCAGTACTTAAAGCCTTTAGTATAGTGCATTTTCACCAATGAAATAAAAGTTGGTTTTGCATCTTATTTGCATATCAAACAACTTTCTTTACTTGTTGTTTGCTATTCTGATGTTTCTGTTTAATAAAAAAAAAAATGCTTCTTATTTATACCGCTTCATATTCACTTTGAAATATCCTCTAATTTTTGTGAGCAGTAGATATATATTTTTTGTGAATGAGAAATTAGAATGTGTGTTGAAGATGTTTTTAAAGTTAAATTATCACATAGCATAACAAAATAAATATTTCACAGATTTTATTCAACACAATAATTTTGAGGGAACCAGCAAGATGTAAAAGATGTTATAAAAGAGAATTCAGAGATGGGAAGATGGCGATGGAGTAGGCGGATGTACCAACTTCCAACTCCCAGAACCAAAGTGGATTATAACTCAATTTTAAAAACCATCATCTGGATAAACCAACTTTGAACTAAACTAAGTGGACTCTTCAACCAAAGAACACAGAAGAAGTCACATTGAGACTGGTAGGAATAGCGAAAACACGAAGAGGGTTGCCCAGCTCCCCAGAGCAAATGACAGCCTGGAGAGACCCGCAAGGAGGGAGGAGAGTTTGGCGGAGAGGGAAGGACCTGGGTCCCAGGAACCAAGCCCCAGCCTACAGTCCCAGAGCCTAGAAGAGGCGTTTGGACATTTTTGAGCTGTGAAACAAGTGAGGGAGCTCCCAGGCCTACAGTGTGGAGTATTAGGGCCCTTCCTACTCTGTTGGGGTTCGCTGAAGGGTATGGTGGCAGCAGGATGCTGAAACGCGGTTCTGTCGGTGGGGGCGGAGGCCCAACTGGTGTGAGCTCAGTCTACCCCAGCAGGGGCAGAGGGGATGCGTGCGAAAGCGGTCTGGCAGTTGAGGGCCTGCCTGTGACCCCACCTGCAGGGGAAAAAGCGAAAGGCCAGGAACGGGCAGAGATCTGCTCTGCAACCCTGCCCAAGCCGGCCCTGACCGCGGGAACTGGTGCTCGCGGCTGAGCTCATGCTACCAGCCCTGCAAGGACAGAGAAACCACGATTTGCCATCCTGCGTGAACAAGTTGGCTCAGAACGAAGGGGCGGAGTAGACCCTGGGACGGGCAGAAGCTTGCGGCTAAGCTCACTCCAGCAAACATGCCCAGCCCAATAAACCTTGGTTTACGACCCTGCGCAGGAGGGCCCTGGCCACAAGAGCGGGGCTAAAGCTCCAGACGGACAAAGACTCACAGCTGAGAGCACGTCAAAAACCCCACCCAACCCGCAAAAGTGTGGAGAGCAGGCTCTGACTGCGGGTGCTGGGCAGAAGCCTGGAAACAGGCTGGGTCTGCAGCTGAGCAAAGGTGCTCACTTCTACCCTATGTATTGAAGCTTGTGGCTTGAGTGACAGCCCCTCCTGCGAAGGAGAGGCAGAAATCACAGCAACAGCCACAGTGGGCCTGCACTGGCAACGCCCATACCCAACAGCCCAAAGCAGCGGCAGAGGGTGTGGCGGGCCAGAAGACAGACCACACCAAGAGAACACAAATGCAACACCTACTGGATTCCAGTGGCCACAAGTGCTTCTACACAGACAAAATGGGCAAGCAGAGGAATGCAAACCAAATGAATCAAGAGAAATCCTCAGAGAAGGACCTGAATGAACCACATATAACCAAATTACAAGAAGCAGAATTTAGAATAATGATAGTTACGGCGTTCAAAGAAATTAGAGCAACAATGGATAGTCATTATGAACACCTAAATAAAGAGATAACAAGTATAAAAAATAAAATTGAAATAAAAAAGAATCAGACAGAAATGACAAATACAGTATCAGAACTGAAGACCACAATGAAAGGAATTAAAAACAAAATGAATCACAATGAGGATCAAATCAGTGAGTTAGAGGACACAATAAATAAAGGCATAGAAGCAGAGAAGAAAAAAAAAAGAGACTCAAAAAATGTAAGGAAACTCTAAGGGAGCTCTGTGACAACATGAAGAGAAATAACATTCACATCATAGAGATGCCTGCAGAAGAGGAGAAAGGACAATAAATGGAAACTTTGTTCAATCAAATCATAGCAGAAAACTACCCTAAATTAAGGCTGGGAAACACCACACATGTTCAAGAAGCACACAGAACTCCATTAAAGAGAAACCCATAAAGATCTAAACCAAGACACATCATAGTTAAAATACCAAAGTTAATGGATAAAGAAAAAATCTTAAAAGCTGCTAGAGAAATAAAGGCTATCACCTACAAAGGAACCCCATAAGGATGACATCGGACTTCTCAACAGAAACACTTGAGTCCAGAAGAGAATCGCAAGATATAATCAAAGTAATGCAGAACAAGAACCTACAACCAAGACTACTCTATCCAGCAAGGCTAACATTTAAAATTGAAGGAGAAATAAAGAGCTTCCCAGAAAAAGAAAGCCTCAAGAAATTCTTAAAACCAAACCAATTCTGCAAGAGATACAAAGGGGCCTGTTGTGAACAGTTCAAAGGGAGGAAAGAATATAGCAAAAGAAGAATACAGCTTTAAAGAATAAAATAGAAATAAACAACTAAGTATCAATAATAACCTTAAATGTAAATGGATTAAATGATCCCATCAAAAGACATAGGGTAGCTGCGTGCATAAAGAAACAGGACCCATATATATGCTGTCTACAAGAGACACACCTTAAAACAGAAGATGCACATAGACTGAAGGTAAAAGGATGGAAAAAATATTTCATGCAAATGAAAATGAAAAAAAAACCCGGGGTAGCAGTACTTATATCGACAAAATGGACTTTAAAACAAAGGCTGTAGTAAGAGATAAAGAAGGACACTACATAATGATAAGGCAACAATTCAACAAGGAGCATATAACTATTAAAAATATCTACGTACCCAATATAGCAGCCCCAACATACATAAAGCAGATTATGATGGATATAAAGGGCGAGATTAACAGCAATACTATTATAGTAGGCGATTTCAATACCCCACTAACAACACTAGATAGATCCTCAAGAAAGAAAATTAATAAAGAAAGAGCAGACTTAAAGAATACTCTAGATCAACTTGATTTAATAGATATCTTCAGAACTTTTCACACTAAAGAAGAAGAATATACCTTCTTATCAAGCGCTCATGGTACGTTTTCTAGGATAGACCACATGTTAGGACACAAAAATGATCTCAATAAATTTAAAAAGATTGAAATCATATCAAGCATTTTCTCTGATCACAATGCCATGAAACTAGAAATTAACCACAAAAGAAAAACTGAAAAATACCCAAACACTTGGAAACTAAATAACATGTTATTAAATAATGAATGAATTAACAATGAGATCAAAGAAGAAATAAAAAAGTTTCTAGAAACAAATGATAATGAGCATACATCAACTCAAAATTTATTGGACACAGCAAAAGCAGTACTGAGAGGGAAGTTCATTGTACTACAGGCATATCATAAGAAGCTAGAAAAAGGTCAAATAAGCAACCTAACCCTGCATCTAAAAGAACTAAAAAAACAACAGCAAATAAAACCCAGGACAAGTAGAAGGAAGGAAATAATAAAGATCAGAGCAGAAATAAATGACATAGAGGCTAAGGAAACAATACAGAGGATCAATGAAACCAGAAGCTGGTTCTTTGAAAAGGTAAACAAGATTAATGAACCTTTAACAGGACTGACCAAGAAAAAAAGGGAGAGGACTCAAATAAATAAAGTTAGAAAGGACAGTGGATAAATAACTAGACATAACAGAAATACAAAGCATTGTAAGAAAATATTATGAAGGACTCTATGCCAAAAAATTAGACAATATCAGTGAAATGGACAAATTTCTTGAATCATATAATCTTCCAAAAATCAATCTGGAAGAATCAGAACACCTAAACAGACCAATTACAACAAATGAGATAGAAACAGTTATCAAAAAACTTCCCAAAAAGAAAAGTCCTGAGCCTGATGGCTTCACAAGTGAATTCTATCAAAAATTCAAAGAAGAACTAACTCCTATCCTCCTCAAGCTATTTCAAAAATTTTAAGAGGAAGGAAGACTTCCACACTCCTTTTATGAGGCAAGCATAATTCTGATCCCAAAACCGGGCAAAGACAACACAAAGAAAGAAAATTATAGGCCCCTATTCCTGATGAATTTAGATACTAAAATTCTCAACAAAATATTAGCCAACCGGATCCAACAATATATGAAAAAAAACATACACATAATCAAGTGCGATTTTTCTGGAGAGGAAAGGCTGGTTAAATATTCGCAAATCAATCAATGTGATTCAGCACATAAACAAAAGAAAGGACAAAGATCACATGATAATTTCAATAGATGCAGAAAAGGCATTTGATAAAATCCAGCACCCATTCATGCTCAAAACTCTCAGTAAAGTGGGAATACAGGGAATATTTCTTAACATGATAAAGGCCATCTACGACAAACCCACAGCAAACATCATACTAAATGGACAAAAATTAAAAGCAATCCCCTTAAAATCAGGAACCAGGCAGGTGTGCCGCCTTTCACCACCTTTCTGGAAGTCCTAGCTACAGCAATCAGACAAGAAGAAGAAATAAAAGGCATCCAAATTGGAAAAGAAGAAGTAAAACTGTCACTATTTGCAGATGATATGATATTGTATATAGAAAACCCTTAAGTCTCAGTCAAAAAACTACTGGACCTTATAAATGAATTCAGCAAGGTGGCAGGATATAAAATTAATACTCAGAAATCAGAGGCATTTCTATATACAAACAATGAACTGTCAGCAAAAGAAATTAAGGAAACAATCCCCTTCACTATTGCAGCCAAAAATATAAAGTACCTAGGAGTAATTTAACCAAGGAGGTTAAAGACTTGTACTAGGAAATTTATAAAACATTGATAAAAGAAATCAAGGAAGATACAAATAAGTGGAAGCATATACCGTGCTCATGGCTAGGAAGAATAAACATCATTAAAATGTCTATATTACCCAAAGCAATTTATAAATTAAATGCAATACCAATTAAAATACCAATGACATACTTCAAAGATATAGAACACATATTCCAAAAATTTATATGGAACCAAAAAAGAACACGAATAGCCTCAGCAATCTTAAAAAGAAAAAATAAAGCAGGGGGTATCACTCTTCCAGATATCAAGGTTTACTACAAGGCCATTTTACTCAAGACAGCCTGTTACTGGCATAAGAACAGGCACATAGATCATTGGAACAGAACAGAGAACCCAGAAATAAACCCACAGCTTTATGGACAACTGATATTTGACAAAGGAGGAAAGAACATACAATGGAGTAAAGACAGCCTCTTTAACAAATGGTGTTGGGAAAATTGGACATCTACCTGCAAAAACAGTGAAACGAGACCATCAACTTACACCATTCACAAAAACAAAATCAAAATGGATAAAAGACTTAAATGTAAGCCGTGAAACCATAAGCATCTTAGAAGAAAACATAGGCAGCAAGCTCTCCAACATCTGTAGCAGGAATATATATGCCTATTTATCTACACAGGCAAATGAAATAAAAAGCAAGATAAACATATGGGACTATATCAAACTAAGAAGTTTTTGCACAGCTAAAGACAATAAGAACAGAATAAAAAGACAAACCACACAATGGGAGAACATATTCGACCATACGTCTGATAAGGGGTTAATAACTAAAATTTATAAAGAACTTATAAAACTCAATACCAGGAAGACAAACAATGCAATCAAAAAATGAGCTAAAGAAATGAATAGAGATTTCTCCAAAGAGGACATACAGATGGCCAATAGGTATATGAAAAACTGCTCAACATCACTAATCATTAGAGAAATGCAAATTAAAACCACAATGTGATATCATCTCACACCAGTCAGAATGGCACTCATCAGCAAAACAACACAGAATAAGTGCTGGCGAGGATGTGGAGAAAAGGGAACCCTCCTGCACTGCTGATGGGAATGCAGACTGGTGCAGCCACTGTGGAAAACAGTTTGGAGATTCCTCATAAAATTAAGTCGAACTGCCTTTTGACCCAGCTATCCCACTTATAAGAATATACGCTAAGAACAGCATAGCACTGTTCGAGAAGAAGAAATGTCCTCCCATGTTCGTGGCAGCATTGTTCACAATAGCGAAGATCTGAAAACAGCCCAAGTGTCCATCAGAAGACGAGTGGATTCAAAAGCTTTGGTACATATATACTATGGAATACTACTCAGCCATAAGAAATGATGACATCGGATCATTTACAACAAAATGGATGGACCTTGATAACACTATACGGAGTAAAATAAGTAAATCAGAAAAAGTACTGAGAACAGCGTGATTTTATACATAGGTGGGACATAAAAGTGAGACTATGAGACATGGACAAGAGAGTGGTGGTTACGGGGTGGGGGGAGGGAGGATAGGGTGGGATAGTGAGGAGGGGAGGGGCACAGGGAAAACCAGATAGAAGGTGATAGAGGACAATTTGACTTTGGGTGACAGGTATGCAACACAATTGAATGATAAGATAATCTGGAGATGTTTTCATTGTACATATGTACACTGATTTATTGGTGTCACCCCATTAAAATTAATAATAATAAAAAAAAGAGAATTCAAATGACACACATGTAAGAAGAAATAGGAACATTGAAGTAAATTTGTAAATGCACACAGATTCAGCCCAAACCACAGGGCAATGAGTAATTTTATATTCATTGGAAAAAATTAATTGTATTTCTAACAAAAATAATTATTTGCATTAATATCAATTTTCACAAGAAGAAATGTGCCCCCATGGTCGTGGCAGCATTGTTCACAATAGTGAAGATCTGGAAACAGCCCAAGTGTCCGTCAGAGGACGAGTGGATTAAAAAGCCTTGGTACATATATACTATGGAATACTACTCAGCCATAAGAAATGATCACATCAGATCATTTACAATAAAATGGATGGACCTTGATAACATTATACGGAGTGAAATAAGTAAAACAGAGAAAAACTGAGAACTGCATGATTTCATACATAGGTGGGACATAAAAACGAGACTATGAGACATGGACAAGAGTGTGGTGGTTATGGGATTTGAGGAGGGAAGAGAGGCAAGGAGAGGAGGGAAAGGAGGGGCACAAAGAAAACCAGATATAAAGTGACAAAGGACAATTTGACTTTGGGTGATGGGTATGCAACATATTTGAATGACAAGATAACCTGGAGATGTTTTCTTTGAACATATGTACCCTGATTTATTAATGTCACCTCATTAAAATTAATAAAAAAATAACAATAAAAAAAAGCTCAATATCAGTTTTTACAACTTACTGTAGACCCAGAGAAGAAAGGTTCATTTAATGTGAATGAGTGTGGACAAGGCCCACCGGGAGTGAGGATGTCGGAGATGCAGGAGAACAGACTCCGTGGACAAGGTTCAGTGATGCAAATTCGCTTTATTCAGGAAGTAAGCTCTAACTTATATACACAGGTTCAGCCTATAGGGTGTTACAGCATGTTCTTCAAAGCCAATGGCTGAAAAGGTCAGGGAGCTGCCTGGTTTGCGCTGAGTCACTTCCTTACAGTGGGCAAGCTCCTTCCTGAGTGTGCCTAGGAGGGTTTAACCGGCTGGGGTGTTCTCACTGCATAGCATCAGCCACAACTGGCAGGTAAATGCTCTGTGCTCTACCAACATTTTCCCCTTCTCTTTTTATTAAGGCCAGTGGACCTGCTAGATGACTGTTTGCTGATGTGGTACTCACTGAGAGTAAATCTGAGTAGCACTGGGTCACTGAGGTTACCCTGTAGAGTGTCATTTCACCTTTCGGATTCCCTACCACTATTGTCACATGGAAGACCAAGGGAACAATTACTGGAGTAGATTGTAAGAAACTGGGGGCTATTAACTTTAACAGGCATGATTATCCCAGGGTGGGGAACAGCCGTCTAGACGTGCGGCTGTCTCACGCCTGAGGGTCGGCACACATGAGTAGGAGTTGAATGCCTGGGCCTGGGGGCCTGTCAGGGGCCACTTTCTGGGCCCACCCTGCCAAAGCCTCCACATCCCTCCAGGTGATGGGGTGCGCACACCGGCTGTGAGGTCTTCTTCTGGAGCGCTGAGGACCTCCTCCAGGCAGCCGCTCACCAACGATGAGGTTTGCCACCTCCTGGGTCTGGGGGCTCACTGGAGGGTTCATCCCAGGACACCAGGAGTGGCTGCACATTCCTTCCTGGGATCCAAATTGGATGTGGGCTGTTTTCTGAGGAAACACAAGCACAACCTCTCCACTGCGCCAGAGATGGCATGGACCCCGGCACCAAGCTGTGGCTGGGTCTCCCTAGAGCACCAACTGCAACAGAGTTGGTAGGCCACGAAGGCCTCCCCAGTGCCTGCAAGCAGGAACTACACCATTAGAATTAAAAGCCAAACAGTTGAGAGTGAATACAGCACTGAGGAGCTCTCTGGGTTAGGCCTGGGGCATACTGATGAGCACTTCTTTGGGTGAGGCCCAATCACCCTCCTCTTCTACAGAAGGAGGCGAACACTGGCGTAGGAGCTCCTCCGAAAGAGGAGCAGCCCTCAGAATTATAGGAACCGGTGAAGGGTCCCCAGCAGGAGCACCAGCTAGGCAGACAGCAGGGCAAGAATGAAGTCTTGCCCCCCATGTACCCCAGCGAACAAATGTGCCGGAGAGCCTGGGGCTCAAGAATCTGGGCCCCAGAGAGTGCACCCCCAAACCAGGAACCAAAACCAGAGAGGATCCCCCAGTAAGTACAAAGATCCTTTTTACAAACTTCAACTCCCTACTCTGCAATAGGGCATGCAGGGCCTGAGCCTGCGGGGCTCGAGAATAAGGGAGAAGGTTTCCCATAGCAGAGGGTCACTCACCCGTCCTGTAGATGCTGGTTAGGTCCCTGTTCGAGGTGCCAGTTGTGGACAAGGCCCACCTGGGATGAAGACGATGAAGACGCATGAGACCTGACTTCGGGGACAGGGTTCAGTAACACAAATCCGCTTTATTCAGGAAGTAAACTAGCTTATATACACAGGTTCAGCCTATAGGGTGTTATAGCGTGTTCTTCAAAGCCAATTGCTGAAAAGGTCAAGGAGCTGCCTGGTTGGCACAGAGGGCGAGCTCCCTCCTGGGTGTGCCTAGGAGGGTTTAACCTGCTGGAGTGTTCTCACAGCATAGCATCAGCCACAGCTGCCAGGTAAGTGCTCTGCGCTCTACCAACAAATGAGAAAGAAGTTATTTGCTGAGGTGATATTCCCATAGTCAACTGAGGGCCCTTATTTTATAAGAACCTAGCAGCCCTTTGCTGACAGGGGCTCCTTATGTATTCTACATACAGGAAATAAGCTCAGACTGAACTCTCAATCTCCTGCACTGTCTCCTCATTGTTTTTGTCGTCTGAGTCAACCATTGCAAGGGAATCTGGGTTTAGTCCTTCTGATACGACTAAGACTCCATGATGACAAAGCAAAACGCTTCACCTTAATATGGCTGCTATTGCTTCTTTGTTCTACTTTTACTAATTCTGACATTTTTAGCTTCTGTAAATCCAATTCCACATTTCACATACCTTGTAACCCCAGCCCACTGTGTGACCTTAAAACCCCAAAGACCCTGCCAGGTAGGGCTCAGACTTTGGGGTGCTAACCTTCTCTGAGACCGCAGGTGTAATAAACTGGTTCTCCAACTCTCCAAGTGTGGCTTTCTGTGTTCCATTCTGCCAAACACTTCTACTAGTGGACTAAGACCTGCCCTTTCCAATCTGTACAATTTGAATACCCTATTTACATAAAACCGACCTAACTGGTAATCTGTTGGAAATTCACGCTATGAAAGGAAGCCTCTGTTCTGTCTCAGTGAAACACAGTTTAGGTTACTATGAGAGTCTGTGTGTCTCCCAGGCTGCAACTCCATTTTGCTCTTTTTATTTCTTTATAACAGTCTAAAACTAATTTTGATTTGCATTACAAAAATGTAAAATAGTTTGAAAATCAAAAAAGGATAAAATAATCCAGGTATTCTGAAGAAGACTCTCAATAAACAAATAAATTAGTTTGGGGTTTTATCGTCAGTTTCTACATGGTGGATCTTATATGAAAACTCTCCTGTGACTGTCCCCCTGAAATTTTACAGTGTAGTAGACTTGGTATATTTGCCTATACTCATATTTTAGTGTTAATAGCTAAGTCTTAATGTGATCCACAGTTCTTAAAAGGTTAAAAGCTTCTACTTTAGAACAAAATTATTCTGACCTACTTGTCTGCCTGATATTAATTCATTCATTTTTTTAGACTATTTATAGCTTGGGAGACAGCTGCATTATCACAGAAAATCAAGTATGTTGGAGAGACAAGCAGATTTGTCTGAAAATCTTCCTGAGAGTTCACACTGGTTATCTTGACACTAAGCTATTTGGGAACTGAAAGGGACTTCAGTTTTACTTCCCTAAAATGTGCCTTTGTGATATTGATTTTAAGCTGATTATTAAAAAGTAAAGACTCAGTAAGAACAATTGACTCTATCCCATTTCTGCCTAAGAGAATACAGTGGAAAGGCCTGTTGTGGAAAGGAAATCTTAGCATATTCACCTTAGCCTTCTTTAATTAAGTCAGATAGACAAGAAGAATCTATATCAAAGATTGTTCACTGCCTGACCAGGCAGTAGCATGCAGATGGAATGTCGGACTGGGATGCGGAGGACCCAAGGTTTGAGACTCTAAGGTTCCAGCTTGGGTGCGGGCTCATCTGGTTTGAGCAAGGCTCACCAGCATGAACCTGGGGTCACTCGCTTGAGCAAGGGGTTACTCGGTTTGTTGTGGTCCTCTGGTCAAGGCACATGTGCGGAGGGGGGGGTCAATCGATGAACAACTGGGATGCTGCAGTGAAGAGTTGATGCTTCTCATTTCTCTCCTTGCTTTTGTTTGTCTGTCCCTGTCTTTCCCTCTCTCTGTCTCTCTCACAAATCAAACAAAGAAACAAGAAAGATTGTTCACTTGGTTCCCAAATGGCTCCCCTTGCTTCTGTGCTGCCTAACAAGAATTTGCTTACCATATGTTCACTCTTTCTCATTTACCTGTAAATTGCCTACTTTCCCTTAGAAATCCCAGACCCTTGCATCTTTGTTTAAAATGGCATGTAAATCCCAACTGTTCAAAGCCTTTTTTGAATCTCACATTAGGAGACCCCTGAATATATATCCGGAAAATAAATTTTGCACATTTTCTCTTGTTAATCTGTATTATATTAATTTGATTATTAGTTCATCTAGAAGAACTGAACTTAGAAGGTGTAAAAAATCTTATTTTTGTATTTCCACAGAAACCCTTTCTCCTACACACACCTTATTTCATCAAAAATGAGTCCATCAAAATTGACCTTCTCACAGGGCTGATCACATTTTTTTTTTCTAGCAGCTGAAGTTCAATCAACCTTTACCAGACAAGTGTTGTAAAAAATTTGGCACTTCTATTCTATCTGTCTGGCACAATTATTTGCCAATTTTTCTATAAGGAGTGAAGATGATGGCTGATGGAATGCCTTTCCTGTTATGTGAACACAAACTACACATCAAATACAGACCCTTGACATAATGCCGCCTTCTTATGTGTGATATTATTGAAATCAAAAGACCTTCGCCTTCTTATTAAGCCTTGGCTGCCAAGTTCCTCAATAAATTTTTTTCCTATACCTCCACCCATGCCATAAGATACTATGAAATTTTACCTAGCCCTGTGGAAGTGTAGTTAGTGATGCTAATGGGACATGATTTTTTTAAGAGGTGGTAATCATAAAGAGATCAGACATATACTCCAAACGTCATCAAACTACATGTGTATTCTCTGATTATCCTGATATTTATAAGCTTGTTGAAAAAAAGAGTATGTGAGTTTTGGCAATTCAGAGATATCTAAACAAGCATAGTGACCTTGCTGTTGGCAAGGATGTTGTAAAAAGAAAACCCTTATAAACCATTGGTGGGGACTACAAACTGGTACAACCACTATAAAAAATAATATAGAGGCTCCTCAAAAAATTAAAAATAAAACTACCATATTACACAGAAATTTTACTGCTGGGAATTTATCCAAAAACATTCAAAAGACTAATTAAAAGATATATACACCCTTTCATTCATTGCAACATTATTTATAATAGCCAAGATATGGAAGCAACCTAAGTATCCACTGATAGATGATTAGATAAAAAAGATGTGGTATGTATATATATACAGTGGAATTTTAGTTGGCCACAATAAAGAATGACAACATGGATGGACTTAGAAGAGGTAAAATAAAATTAAAATAAATGAGTGATGTCAGAGAAATGGCACCTTGAGGGGTGCTCCTGATAACTTCCTTTGAAATTTCAAAAAATCCAACAACTAAAAGAAAAAAATTTCAGGAGTATCTGAAATATACACACACCAGACAAAGGTATAATTGGGCAAAAAGGTAGCTGAATATATAATTCACTCTGAAGGAAATAAGATGTAGAATGGGGTATTTTGTTTTCCTTACTGATCTAGGGAGCGGTGCTTTCATCTGGAGCTGAGGAAAGCAGAAGGTTTGAGGCACAGGGAAGGAACTGAGTTAATGTGGATGCTAACCAGAAGAAAGAATACGCCAGCTGTGCCTGAGATTATGGATGCAGAGCACACACGGGTGGTGGGCTCTGACTAAGGTTACCAGTGTGGGGTGCCCATGGGAGACGGTGCTGGCGCCAGCAGCTTTGTGCGTTCCTGGCTACACAATCACGGGCGGAGTGCACGTGGATCCACCTGGCACCACTGGCATGGGTGCATGTGCATGCAGGATGGAGGGCTTAGCCCAAGATTATCAGTGATAGAAATCTGTGTGGGCTGTTGCCAGTGTCTTTGTGCATTTCCAGATCCATGACCACCACCAAAATGGGGATGGGTGCACAGATCGGGATCCTTGGGCCTGGGACTGATACAGGCCCATGAGCACATTTCTACATTCCTGGCTGACTGAGATCATAGGCATTGTGCACCTAAGTGGGCGGGGGCAGGCCTCTGTGTGTACTGCTGAAGTTGTGGGGGCTGGACATACATGTGGCTTACTGCAGGCTACCAAACTGTGCACAAGGGAGAAGCTTGTGGAGATTAGACATGCAGAGCGCTAAGGCATGCTAGACATGCCTGGGGGACCCTTAGAAAGGCATTGATCTAAAATCGGCTCCCAGCCCGCAGCACACTGAGATGTGCTAGACCTGTCTGCTGACCCTTAGAAAGGTGCTGGATCTGCAATTGGCTCCCAGCCCTGCCTGCTCTTGCTGGCAGCTCTTGTTGGCACAGCCTTATCCAGAACTGTGCTTTGGGTGGTACTGGGGAAAGGATCTGGCTGCTCTAGAGCCTCTTGCTCTGCAAACAGTGGCTGGGGTGAACTTCACAGCTAAGTCCCCAGGCTGCTAACTCAGGTGGGAGAGACATGGGGAAAAGAACCTGAAAAACTGAGATTTCCATTATCAGAGCCCTTCAGCCCTAACAAGGCCTGCATACCAATGGGACTGAAGCCAAGCTTACATCATTGCCACAATGACACAACAGCAAAGCTATGCCAAAGAGCACCTGTAGAACAATGCCCCCTCCCAAAAAAACAGGAACAAGCTACCTCTCAAAACCAGGAAAAATTACATTTTTATAACTTTTTTCAGTGTTTCTTTTCTTTCCATTTTAGTCCTTTTATCTTTTTTTCTACTTATTCTTTCCTTTTTCTTTTGAATTTCATTATTCATAGTTGTTACATTTTTCATTCTTGTTTTTTATGAAGGGTTAATTTCAAAAAACATTACTTTTTATTTATATATTTTTTTCTTCTTTTTTGTTTTTTTTTCATTTGATTATCATTTATCAATAAATTATTATATTTTGGATGCATATTATTCTTTGTGGCATTTTGTTTATTTTTTACTTCATTTTTTATCTCTTTTGACATTTTTTCTCAGTTCCTGCTCCTTTTTCTCTGTAGTTTTTGTTCCACTTATCATTATAGAATTTTCATTTTTTCACTGTATCCTTTCCATTTTCATTTTATTTTTAAAATTATCTCTTATTAGTGTTATTAACAATACCACTCTCAAATGCCATTAAGGAAAATGAAATAAAATATCATGGATACACAAGATAGAGATGTAGCTTGAATAGATGATGAAAACTCACAAAAAAAAATCAATTACCTGGAAACCTTGTTGTTAAGTGACAGAGAATTAAAAAGGGAAGTCCTAAAAATACTCAAGAAAGTATAAGAAATCACCAAAAGGCTATTTAGACAACTCAAAAACAATTTAATGAACAAAAAGAATACCTCACCAAGGAAATTGAAACTATAAAAAGAAACCAAATAGATGAAAAACTCAATACATGAACTGAAAAATAAAGTAATAAGCTTAGCTAATAGAACAGGAGATATAAGGAGATAATTAGTGACATAGAAGACAGGCAACTAGAGATACTACAGAAAGAAGAGAAGAGAGACTCACAAATGAGAAAACCCTACAGGAATCATCTGACTTTATCAGAAAGAGCAACATAAGAATAATGGGTATATCAGAAGAAGAGAGAGAAAATGGAATAGAGAACATATTCAAACAAATAATAGATGAGAACTTCACAAACCTGTGGAAAGAATTAAAGCCTCAAATCCATGAAGCAAAGAAAACACCGAGTTACCTTAATCCAACCAGACTTACTCCAGGACACATCTTAATAAAATTATCACAAACCAATAACAAAGAAAAAATCCTCAAGGCAGCCAAGGAAAAGAAGAATACAACATATAAGGAAAGACCCATTAGGCTATCATCAGATTTCTCAGCAGAACCTCTACAAAACAGAAGAGAGTGGACCCCAATATTTAAAGTACAGAAAGAGAGAAACTTTCAGCCAAGAATATTACATCCATCAAAGCTATCTTTCAAATATGAAGGGGAAATAAAAACATACACAGGTACAGAAAAGATGAGGAAATTTATTACCAGAAAACCCCCACTTCAGGAAATATTAAAGGTAGTTATATAACCAGATACAAAGAACAAAACAAAACAAAATCACAAGTAAAAGCTCCAACAAAATCACATTAAAAACAAGATTAATCCTTGACAACAAAAACAAAAAAGGGGAGAGAAGAAAGATTTACATTAGCAAAGGAGGATAGAGTGCAAAAAGCACTCATGAGATAATGTAATACAATGAATATGATATATATACTTTTTATTACCTAATAGTAACCACCCCTTAAAAAAACCACTACTGAAAAAAAAAAAAAAAACTACTGAGATATATGGCTTTAAGAAAAAAAAAAAAGGAAAGAAATATGGAATAGAACCAAACAAAAGCAAATGATAGAAAAACAAGAGAGAACCAAACAAGATACAAAGCTGTCAGAAAGCAATATGAAAAATGGAAATAGTAAAACCCTCAAGTGTCAATAATTACATTGAATGTAAATGGATTCAACTCACCAATAAATAAATAAATAAAAACAGAGTAGCAGAGTGGATCAAAAAAGAAAATTCAACTGTATGCTGCCTTCAAGAAACACATCAAAACTATAAGGATAAAGACAAATTTAAAGTGAAAGGTTGGAAAGTAATTCTCCAAGTAAAGAATATCCAAAGAAAAACAGGTAAAGCCATATTTATATCTAACAATGCTGACTATAAGTCAGCAAAGGTAATCAGACACAAAGATGGTCATTTTATAATGATACAGGGGACATTGAATTAAGAAGACATAACACTTCTTAATATATATGCACCAACCAAGGAGCACCAAAGTATATAGGACATCTGCTAACTGATCTAAAAATAAAAATAAAAAAAGCCATCATACTTTGAGACCTCAATATAACACTGATGGCTCTAGATGGATCATCCAAACAGAAAACTAATAAAGAAATATTGGCCTTAAACGAAACACTAGAACAATTGGATATGATAGTCATCTACAGGACATTTCATCCCAAAATATCAGAGTATACATTTTTCTCCAGTGTACATGGAACATTCTCAATAATTGACCATATGTGGGGCCACTAAACTAACATCAACAAATTCAGAAAAATTGAAATTATACCAATCATATTCTCTAACCATAAAGATTTAAAACTAGAATGCAACTGCAAAAAAGAAGTAAACAGTCCCACAAAACTGTGGAAATTAAACATATTTCTAAAAATGAGTAGGTCAAAGAAGAAATAAAAGCATAAATCAAAAGATATATACAAACAAACAAAAATGACAACACGACATATCAGAATCTCTGGGATGCAGCAAAAGCAGTAATAAGAGGAAAGTTCATATCACTACAGGCCTATATGAACAAAAAAGAGAGAAGCTAAGTTAACAACTTAACATCACATCTTAAGGAACTAGATTCAGAAGAACAAAGGCAACCCAAAATGAGTAGGAGAAAGGAAATAATAAAAATGAAAGCTGAAATAAATGAAATAGAGAACAGAAAAACTATAAAACGAATCAATAGAACAAGAAGCTAGTTCTTTGAAAAATCAACAAAATAGACAAACCCTTGGCAAGACTCAGTAAGAAAAAAGGAGAAAGGACTCATATAAACAAAATCCAAAATGAAAGAGGAAAAATCACCAGACATCATAGACATATAAAGAATTATCGTAGAACACTATGAAAAACTCTATGCCACTAAATTTAACAATTTAGAAGGAATAGATAAATTCCTAGAACAATACAATCTTCCTAAACTGAGTCATGAAGAAGTAGATAGCCTAAACAGACCCATAAGCAGGGAGGAAATAGAAACAACTATCAAAAACTTCTCAAAAAATAAAAGACCAGATGGCTATACTAGTGAATTCTATCAAACATTCAAAGAAGACTTGGTTCCTATTCTACTCAAAAAGTCTTCCCCCAAAAAAATTGAAGAAGAAGCAATATTTCCAAACACATTTTATGAGGCCAACATAAGCCTCATACCAAAATGTGACAAGGATAACACAAAAAATGAAAACTACAGACCAATATCTCTAATGAATACAGATGCTAAAATCCTAAACAAAATAATAGCCAATTGAATACAACAATACATTAGAAAAATAGTTCATCATGATCAATTGGCATTCATCCTGGAATCCCAAGGATAGTTCAATATTCATAAAACAGTTAACATAATACATCATATCAACAAAACAAAAAACTAAAATCATATGATCCTATCAATAGATACAGAAATGACATTCATAAAATACAACATAATTTTATGTTTAAAACACTCAACAGAAAGGGTATAGAAAGGAAATATCTCAACATAATAAAGGTCATTTATGACAAACCATCAGCTATCATCATATTAAATGGCAAAGAACTGAAGACTTTTCCTCTAAAATCAGGAATCAGACAAGGCTGCTCAGTATCTCCACACTTATTCAACGTAATTCTGGTCATTCAAGCTAGAGTTATAAGACAAGAGAAAAAAATGAAAGGCATTCAATTTGGGAAAAATGAGTAACGGTTTTACTTTTTGCAGATGATATGATCCTGTACATCAAAAACCCCAAAGAGTCCACCAAAAAAAAAAACAAAAAAACAAAAAAACACCTATTAGAAACAATAAACCAATACAGTAAGGTCACAGGATACAAAATTAATATCCAGATGTCTATTGGTTTTTATATGCCAACTATAAAATTTCAGAAAATAAACTAAAAAAATAAATAAATTCTTACACAGTTGCAACAACAACAACAAATAAAATACCTAGGAATAAACATAAAAAAGAATGTAAAGGACCTATATAATGAAAACTACAAAGCTTGTTAAGGGAAATTGAAAAAGATACAATGAAATGGAAAAATATTCCTTGTTCTTGGATATGAAGAATAAATATAGTCAAAATGACCATATCACCCAAAGCAATATAAATTTAATGCAATTTCCATCAAAATTTCAATGTCATTTTTTAAAGAAATGGAACAAAAAAATCATCATGTTTATATGGAACTATAAAAACTCTGAATAGTCAAAGTAATCCTAAGGAAGAAACAAATCCAATACCTGACTTCAAATTATATTATAGAGCCACGATAATCAAAACAGCATGGTATTGGCAAAAAAAAATAGACACTCAGCCTGACCTGGCGGTGGCGCAGTGGATAGAGCATCGGACTGGGATGTGGAAGACCCAGGTTCGAGACCCTGAGCTTGCCAGCTTGAGCGCAGGCCCATCTAGCTTAAGCAAAAGCTCTCCAGCTTGGACCCAAGGTCGCTGGCTCCAGCAAGGGGTTGCTCGCAATCAATGAACAACTATGGTGTCACAAGAGCAATGAGAAACTAATGATTGATGCTTCTTACCTCTCTCTGTTCCTGTCTGTCTGTCCCTATCTATCATTCTCTCTGACTCTCTCTCTGTCCTTGTAAAAAAAAAAAAAAAAAGACACTCAGACCAATGAAACAGAATCGAGAACCCAAAAATAAAACTACATATATATGATCAAAACATCTTTGATAAAGGATCCAAAAACACACAGTGGAGAAAAGAAAACCTCTTCAATAAATGCTGCTGGGAAAACTGGAGAGCCAGTTTATCCCCTTGTATTAAAATTAATTCAAAATGGATCAAATACCTAAATATAAGACCTGAAACAATAAATTATATGGAAGAAAACAGAGGTACTAAACTCATGGACCTTGACCATAAAGAACATTTTATGAATTTGACTCCAAAGGCAAGGGAAGTGAAGGCAAAGATAAATGAATGGGATTACATCAGACTAAGAAACTTTTGCATAGCAAAGAAACCCGACAACAAAACAGACAGCCAACTAAATGGGAGATGATATTTTCAAACAATAGCTCAGATAAAGGCCTAATATTGAAAATATACAAATAACTCACAAAACTCCCCAACAAACAAGCAAACAATCCAAGAAAAAAAATGGGAAGAGGACATGAACAGACGTTTCTTCCAGGAAAAGATAAAAATGGCCAATAGGTACAAAATTAATATCCAAATGTCTATTGGTTTTTATATGCCAACAATGACACTTCAGAAAATGAACTAAAAAATAATAATCTGTTATACGGTTGCAACAAAAAAATAAAATAAAATACCTAGGAATAAACATAAAAAAATGTAAAGTATATGAAAAGAAGCTCATTTTTACTAGCTATTAGAGAAATGCAAATAAAAACTACAAGGAGATACAACCACATACCTGTTAGATTAGCTATTATCAACAAAACAGGTAATAACAAGTGTTGGAGAGGCTGTGGAGGAAAAGGAACCCTCATTCACTGTTGGTGGGAATGTAAAGTAGTACAACCATTATGGAAGCAACTATGATGCTTTCTCAGAAAATTAAGAATAGAACTACCATATGACCCAGCAATTCCTCTACTGGGTACATACCACCAAAACTCAAAAACATGGGTATGGAAAGATACATGCAGCTTCATGTTCATTATTGTATTGTTCATGGTAGCCAAGATATGAAAACAACCAAAAAACCCATCAATAGATGACTGGATAAAGAAGATGTGGAACATATATTCTATGGAAACTACTCAGAAGAAATGATGACATAGGATCATTTATAACAACAACATGGATGGACCTTGATAACATTATACTGAGTGAAATAAGTAAATCAGGAAAAACTAAGAAGTCTATAATTTAATACATAGGTGGAACTCAAAATTGAGACTCATGGGCATGGATAAGAGTGCAGTGGTTACCAGGGGAACAGGATAGGGGAGAGGGAGGGTGGGGGAGGGGCATAAAGAAAACAAAGGAAAAGGTGATGGAGGATAATTTAACTTTGGGTGATGGATATACAACATAATCAAATGTCAAAAGGATCTGAAGATGTTTTCTCTGAATCTTTGTATTCTAATTGATCAATGTCACCCCATTAAAATTAATTGTCTAAATAAAATTTAAAATAAATTAAAGTAAAATAAATCACACAATGAAAAATAGCATATGATTTCACTTATATGTGGAATTTAAAAACAAAATATACTATCAGGAAAAACAGAAACAAACTCATAGAGGATAAATTTATGTCTGACAGATAGGAGAGCTGGAAGTGTGAGTGGAAAAGAAGAAGAATTTAAGAAGTACAAATTGGGCACTTATAAAATTATCATAAGGATGTAAAGTATAGCATAGGCATTATTATCAGTATTGTAATATCTATGTATGGTGTCAGGTGGGTACTAGATTTTTTTATTATTTATTTATTTATTTATTTTAGAGAGGAGACACAGAGTGAGAGAGAGAGAGAGAGAGAGAGAGAAAGGGGGGAGGAGCTAGAAGCATCAACTCCCATATGTGCCTTGACCAGACCAGTGCAGGGTTTGAACTGGAGACCTCAGTGTTCCCAGGTCGATGCTTTATCCACTGCGCCACCACAGGTTAGGCTGGAGGGTACTAGATTTAACAGAGTGAACACTTTTTATGTTAAATAAATGTATAATAATCATCCCACAAACCTGCAACTAATATAATATTGTATGTGAACTGTAGTTGAAAATTTAAATAAATAAAATAAAAGTATGGTGAACTTGTGAAAAGGCAGCAGAAATTAAGTGGTAGGAAGGACTCCAGGTTCCTTGGGACATAATATACTTACTATTAAGAAGACAACTATGATCATCAAGATTCATCAATTGTATAATTTTATCCTAAGCAGGCAGATTTCAGAACTCTTTTTGCAAAACTACACCATGCTAGCCTGACAAGGCAGTGGCATAGTGGATAGAGCATTGGACTGGGATTTGGAGGACCCAGGTTTGAAATCCTCAGGTCGCCGGCTTGAGAGCGGGCTCACCAGCTTGAGCACAGGGTCCCTGGCTTGAGCAATAGATCATGGATTTGACCCCATGGTCACTGGCTTGAGCCTAAATGTTCCTGGCTTTTTTAAGCAATGTCTCAATGAAATCCTTGTGAATCAGTGTGTATCTGAGAAAATATACTTACAGAATAGATTTTCAAAAATGTAATAAGCAAGTCATGCACTTACAATTTTTATATATCTTGCCAATTTACACTCTCAAGAGACTGCATGTATACCCTATGAGTCCTTAGAGAGTAGCTCACATATATTTGTTTTCACTTATACCTTGTTCTTATCAACATTATTTCATGTTACAATGGAAGTTTTAAAGTTACTCTTCAGAATCCACAGTCATAATCTCTTTGCCAAACCAAAACAAATTTATCATACTTGTCTCAATACCCTAACTACTGTATTTGACTTTGCTGTTTTAAGAAACCATTTCAGGCCCTGGCCAGTTGGCTCAGTGGTACAGTGCCAGTCCAGCATGTGGATGTCCTGGATTTGATTCCCATCCAGGGCACACGGAAGAAGTACCCATCTGCTTCTCCACCCCTCTCTCTCCTTTCTATCTCTCTCTTCCCCTTCCAAAGCCAAAGCTCCATTGGAACAAAAGTTGGCATGGGCTCTGAGGATGGCGCCACAGCCTCAACCTCAGGCCCTAGAATGGCTCAGGTTACAACGGAGTGACACCCCAGAAGGGCATAGCATCACCCTCTAGTGGGCATGCCAAGTGGATCCTTGTTGGGTACATGTAGGAGGAGTCTGTCTCTCTGCCTCTCTGCTTCTCACTTCAGAAAAATACACACACACAAAAAGAAATTATTACATCTTTGCTTTAGCCATTTGATTTCAAAAGGAAGCTTCCATATTTACTTATATTTTAATGAAATGGTGCATATGTCTTGGCCATTTGATCTAGAAATGTCTAAGTGATTCTAATACATCATGAGCTATTCATAACAGTAAATATTTTGGGGGGGGAGGGGCTTACCCTACACTGTTCTGAGCAAAGAGATTTCTGGAGCATTCATTAAACTGACAAATTTGTTCTCTGACTACATTATTTATAAGACATTTAGGCAAAAACAGAGAAACTTAAAATTATGCATCACCTTATAGAACAAAGCTGATTCAAGAAATACACATCCATATTTTAAAGGTAAGATGTCCAAATTATGTTTGCAGTTTCTAGCCTATGAAAGGTTGCAGCACAAATCACTCTAATCTTTTCTTTGAGAATACATGTACATGCCCTAACTAGGTCACTAAAGTGGTTACTGAATTCTTACATAAATACTGAAAATATTTGAGAAGTAGTTATGGCTTAAGATTACTTTTTAGGAAATGCTATAAGATACTAACTGTATAAACAAAATAGTAAATGTAGTTACAATAATCTTAATTGCTATCATTTTTTTCAGTAACCATTTTCAAAAGATACTTGAAGAGGTTTGCCAACATAAATCATCCAGTTATTTTAAAACTTTGCATAGTACCACTAGCAAATATCATGTAATATAAATGAAATAAATATTTCATATATTTCATTGCTTGTTCATATTTGTACAGGCAAGCTAGAAATGTGTATGTGTATGAATGTACCTATTTCTTTGTGGGAAATTCTTTTTTTGTGTGTGGGAAATTCTTTAAAATTAAAAATGTTTTCTTGTAATGTTCTTCCTCTTTATTACACTGGGGGACAATATTTTTGTTGCAACCACAAAAACACTTGTTATTACCTAATTCAAGAGTGTTGATCTCAAATCTGACATTAGTTTTTCTCTGTAAGCTACAGTTTTTTTTGCAATTCAAGATTTTAGGTTTTCATCTTGTAAAATTTTCAACATTTAGTTTAACATAATGAAGTAGAATGTCATCTTGGGCATCATCTTTGTGAAAATATAATACTTTATATAATGCAATAAATACACTAAAAGATATGATTGCATCAGAATTTGTCTACAATTTTGAAATACAACATATTAAAACACTTATTTTAATCATAAAATTTGTGCAAAACTTATTTAAATTTTTTTTCTGGAAAAAATTTGCCTTTGTAGTTCTTGTGTTTCTATAATTGTTGAGGACAATCTCGTTTGATGCTCCAGCAGTAGTCTGCCGTCATTTAGAGCTGTCAAGAAATTGCTGCCATTCTGTTGGACTGTATGTGGAAACACCTAGCTGGTTGAGAAGACTGTTGATATCGTGACAGTTAACAAAGTGTTTGTCTTCGGAAGAAAAATCCACAGAAATTTGTTCACGCTTTCTGAAATGGGATACTTTAGGTGACCAGTGAGGTCCATCCTTTTCTTGAAGCCTGGAGGCTAATAACTCAGCTGCTTTCTTTAATAGGCCAAAATCTCTTCCTAAGTCATTCAATTCAGGTTGGCTAAACTGCTGAGGTGTTAATGACTGCTTGGCATCAGAAGAAAACCCTTCAGATTCTACAACAATTTCCTCATGCATCTTATTAAAATACAATTTATCACCATGTTCACTTTCTTCATCCTTAAAAGAAATAATACCATTGAAAACTGGAACCGAGAGTGTCTCAGAGAGTGGGATAGGTCATATTGTTAAAGGAATATTAAGATATACAATCATATGTCATTTTTTCTTCTTCTAATGCCCTTTGTTTGGATCAAACAGAAATAACAGTCACTGCTCTGGTTCTTAGGTTCACGCCAAACCATGGGAATACCAAAAGGCATTCCTTTGTGGGTTTTTTTTTTTTTTTCGTCTAGTCATGAAGCATTTTCTCACAATTATGACACACAATATGAGGAGCCCAATTCTTGTCTTGATCACCAAGGGGGACTTGAAAATAGGCAATCTATGTACCTGTCAAAAATGATGAAATATTGCGCCTTTGATGTTGAAGTGTGTAACAGCCACATATAGATCTGAAGGTGTCAGGATTATTCTTACATTTCTACCTACTCGAAGAAGCCATGATTTAATCTTAAAACAAAAAAAAAGAGGGCATTTTTTATCAGATAATAATTTTTACATTTAAAAACAAGTACAATTATGTAAAAGTGATGTTTGTAAAACATTAATTGCCTTGTGGTTATGTTCAATGCAAGAGTCGGTGCCCTTTAATTCCAATTTAAAAACCAATGCATGCCATTAACTATAACAAAAGGAAATTTATATAGCATAAAAACTAGAGCATGCACCAAAAAATGAGTTTCAGATTTGGAATCTGAGATGCAGAAATATATAGAAAAAGTTCTAAAACCTCATGCAACAGAAAATGAAAAAAGAATTATTCCCCAGTGTTATCAATGGGATCTATTTTAATTGAAATAAGCACAAAATACTTTTTCTTGGCTCAAAGTCTTAAATTAATGTTACACAGAATTGAATGCATAGACAAGCTTGTGACAACTGCAGGCACTTTCCTAACTGAGTATGTGTGTCTATTTTTGTGTATGTGGTATAAACTTAGTTCAACATGAGGTTAAAAACAAGGCGGAAAATAACTCTTGCATCTTCCTCTTTCTTTTCAACTTCACTGCCATCCCCTTAGTTCAAGCTCCCATGACTTGTATTAACTAGTTGCACTGGCCTCCTTCAGAGACCTACAGATTGATTGAATTGACAGTTTCAGATTTACTCCTAGTGAAAGGTAAAGCAGTTTAGTAAATAAAAACATGAAATTTTATCTAAGCCATAATCCAGAAGGAGCACCTTATATATATTTTTATGTGCTCACATTTTATGTAAAGTATTATCAAGAATGATTTTGTGCATTAGTTTTCTGAGAGATTCATTTGATAAATTTATACACACTTCATTTTTATAACATATATTATTTTTATACTTCTGGCATACATAACTTTGATTGTTTTTTAACTCTGTGAATCTAAAGAACCTAAGGGAATACATCCTAAAAGTATAGGAATAAAATTAATTAAATTTCATTTGTAAACCTAGTCATTCATGATCATACTTAATTAGTTTGGAAACATGAACATAGCAGAAAAAACAACTACTGTGTAAAAAATATTTTAAATGTTCAGGGGTAGGCGTGGGAGATATAAACCTTTAGATGTCAGCATCCCTTTCAGAGAGCTCACAATTTAGTTAAAGAGATACTATAGAGTTATATAAACACAAAATTGAAGGGAGTGTGTAACTTGGCAAGAGACAAGAGAGATGTAGACAATGAGTACAAGGGAAATTCATAAGATGACAATAATATTTAGTAAGTTGCAGCTAAAAAGCCCTTTGGTTTAGTCATCTTCAATAAAATCATTCTGTTTTTATGTGCTTTATTTGTTTATTCTCCTGGCTAAAATTTCTTTTAAAGAGAGGATTCTTTGGGAAAAATAAGTTTAAAAATTACAGTTCCTGTAATGAAGTGGACCAGTGGCAAAGCTTTGTAAAATATTACTGGGTGATCTAACTTACATTCATAAGCTTGTTTTATTATGCATCTTGTGGTTGCTTCAGAAGCATGTTGATTTACTCTCTAACCTGCTATATTGCCATGAATTTTAAAGAAAATATAGATGTCAGTGTTTTTTCAAATCCTTTAGCCACCTGCTATTGCCTAAAAGAAAACAACCCAAACTTTTTAACAAAACACATTTTCCCATCTGGTTCCAACTTCTCTTTCTCTATTCCATTTATTCTAACTACAGGCTAGTACCTATTATCACAACCATACTTCCCTAAAGTGTGTGTGTGTGTGTGTGTGTGTGTGTGTGTGTGTGTGTGTGTGTGTGTGTTCAGTTTTCTTGCAATGATCAGCTTTTGAGGAAATAAAGAATTTTATTAAAGTCTATGTCACTACAATAAAATGTGATAAGAGATCATCTTTAATAAATTCTTTTATTTACTTACTACTTGACTTTAGAGGGGAAAATGAGAACACATACTCCTTAATTTGCCTCAAATTAATAATATTTCCTCAAATCTTCCCTAGTCTCTCTTATTAAGTATGATATGCCGGTTCATTTTTATCTTTAATAAGCAACTTACCGTAGAAAAGTTTTGCTTTGTTATGAGAGCTAAAAAGTCATTTTATTCTTGGTGCAAGCCTTTGCCTCTGGCTGAGGGACTGTTGCACCTTAATGAAAATGGGAAACCTTTGAAAGAGTTCTGAAAGAAACTGATATTTGAGGATAAAAAGGATGAGGGCATTACCTGCATTCTGTCTTGTAAACCTGTAAGGGAAATCCTTTGATGTTCAAATAAGAAAACCTTAAATTTTTTTATCTTTCTACTTTTAAAATATGGTTCATGAATTCCTTTTATAATAGCTACACTACATTTTCTACATGGAATTATTGCTATTTTGTATGCAAACCAGATGAGTACGCTCCATTTGAATGTCACAGTCTCATTATATTTATTTTTCATACCTTCACTGAGGCAAACTATTTTTATAGTTAATGGAAATCTTGGGTATCATTAATTGTATTAGGGAATTAAAATAACCTAGATGATTCAATACCAAAATAATATTTACTGGCCCATCCATTATTCATTATCATTCAGCATTTTCTTGTCATTTAAAAATGAACAAAACTTACAATTCCAGTTTCATGGTTCTCTATGGCTGCTATTAAGCATCAGATAATAAAGATATAAAAGAAATCATATGAAACCTAAATTGCTATATGGGGTAAACCTATTTTCTCACAAAGAATGTCCAGTTTTCTGCAAAGCCCCATATGTACACTGTCAATATTTCTGGAATTTCCTGGGCAAGTATTATCCATACTCCCAAACTTAGCCTGCTCCTTGTGGTCACAGAGTTACAACACCTGGGGCTGCTCTGACTCATTGATGGTGCACAGCCTCTCCTCATTGCTCCGCTGGGCTGCTTGGTCTCTACCAGATTCTTCCAGATCAAGGCACTTAGTGCAGTACATGACTAGGGACTGCTCTGAAGCACCTGCTTTGATTGACATTTTGAAACTAGAGACATAATTTAAATATGGTCAAATAGACTAAAAGGTAGAAAAGATAATGTATTCTCTATATATCTATCATCCAGCCAGGTAAAGGAAATATTAACAATATATTTGAAGATCCCTATGTAATCTCCCCCTATAATACATCATCTGTATATTGTATTGTGTGTTCACCACCCCAAATCAAGTCTCCTTCCATCATCATTTATCCCCTTTCAACCTTTTTTACTTCCCCCCACCTTCTTTTACTTCTGGTAATCACTACACTATTGTGTGTCTATGCGGGGTTTGTTCATTATATTCCACATATGACTGAAAGCATATGGTACGTGTCTTTCTCTAACTGGCTTGTCTTCCCTATATCATTTAAATACATTCATTTATATTTTACTGTATATAAAAATCATTAAACAATATATAATTTTGCATGATATAAAAGAGATATAAAAGGTATAGTAGCCATACTTTTTTCTTAGGCTTGATACAGAGACCTGACTGACAGCTGTCAGGGGAGGGAAGTGAGAAAAGTGAAGGGATTAAGAAAAAACAAAAACAATAAAATATAAATAATGTATTAAAAAGAAATAACAAGAGTGTGGATGGATATCCTGGGTTCAATTCTCAGTCAGGGCATACAGGAGAAGTGACCATCTGCTTCTCCACTCCTCCCTCTTTCTCTTCTCTCTCTCTCTGTCCTCCCTTTCTGCAGCCATGTCTTGATTGGTTTGAGGGAGTTGGCCCCGGGTACTCAGAATGGCTCCACTGAGTCTCTACCTCGTGTGCTAAAAATAGCTTGGTTGCAAGTGTGGTTCCCAATAGGCAGAGCATCATCCTGGACAGGGATTGCCAGATGAATTCCCATAAGGGCACATGAGGAAGTCTGCCTCTCTATCTCCTCTCTTCTCACTTGAAAAAGAAAAAAAAAAAGTTAACAAAAAAGCATTAAAATTATGGACTAAAATTAATAAAATTTGTTTTTAATTAGGATTAAATTATAAAGCACTTTATAGTCTTTACCTAGCTGTATTTCTTTCAACTGAAATATTCTGTAATTCCTTTATAGTGTGAAATGTCCATGTTCTGATGTGGCCAATGAATTCTGAGTGTGTGTTAAGTCTTTTTGATATAACTGTCCTCTTACTTTAATTTGTAATATGAAGACATTGCTTTCATAGCTCAAGCTCCAGTCTGTTACATATGTAGCACTATTCTGTACTCCTACTTACATTTTTTTTTACCTTTTTATTTGTGACATTTCAATTACATTAGTTGTGCATTATCTTAGGCAATAGTTTGCAACGTTAACATGCATTGTATCACGTGAAGGGCTTTCTATATAACATACATTCTATCACCTGAAGGGCTTCCTATATAACACACATGGCTGGTTCTTACCCTAGAACTTTTGATTCAATGAGTCTGATGTGGGGTTCAAGAATTTACACATCAAACAAGTTCTCTGATTTTGCTGAGGTTGTTGGCATGGGACCACACTTTAATGGTCACTTATTTATGGGACGTTACAAACTATTATCTTTTAACATACTTATTTTTAATTTCAGTAAGTAACTCTAGAAGTTATATTTTTTTAAAATATAGTTTTTATTCATATTTGATTTGGGTTGTTATAGATATTTTTATGTGGATTCAAATAAGCATTCGACAATCTAATTATAATAAGTGCTTTAGAAATGTGACATAATGTACTCAGAGATTTAAAACAATTAATAGACTGTTAGAGGTGAACGACTCTTTGTACTAAGACTAGTTAAAATGTTATTAATGTGGTTTTAGAATAGTGAAAACAACTAGATTTGGTCAAACTTCAGTTTCTAACAGATATTTAAAATGTGCTAATTCTAACATAACTGTGGTAGCACTTCAGACAAGTTATTATTACGTTAGTTAAATAGACTCACACTGTGATATAAGAAGATATAATATCTTTAGTGGGTCTAGTTTTGAATATCAAAGGCAAGTATTTTGGTCAATAGTCCATTTTATTAATAAAATTATTAACATGACTTTCAAATTGTTAATGTCCTACTCCATTTTGAATTTAGAATTATGAATTTAAGAGTTGATTTTTAGATTAAAAATAAAAAGACAATTATTGCTTATACATGTTTATTTATTGTTTGTTAAGGTATAATTCACTAAGAATTTTTCTTGTTCTAAGCCCTTTTCTACTTGATAAAAATTCCCTGATGTTTTTCAACAGGCTTCCTTTTTCTTTATTAAAATGGTACTCAGTGTAGAATCATGACACATAATATGTTTATACATTAATGAATTAAAGGAAAATAAAGTGTTGTATATCATATAATAAATGTATTACTGGTCATAAAGAAAAAAAGAAAGTGGTTAATTAAAACACTAGAGCACCACTGTTTAATAGAAATTTCTCTAACAATTGAAATGTTCTATTTCTACTCTATCCAATATGGTAGCCATTAGCCACATGCAGCTATAAGCACTTGAAATGTGGTTGGTACACCTGGACTGAGAAACTAAATTTTTAATTAAATTTAATTTTAATTAATTTAAATTTATGTTTAAATGGCCGCATGTGGCTAGTGACTACTATAGTAGTCTCCCTGCTCCTGTCCCTGGTTTTACTTAGTTTCCATGGTCAGCTGACGTCTGAAAATATTAAATTAAAAATTCCATAAGTAAAAAATATTATATTTTAAATTGCATGCCTTTGTTAATAGTGTGGTGGAATTTTTTGTAGCTCCACTCTGTCTCACCTGGGACTTTGCTCATCCCTTTTTCCAGCGTCTCCACTCTATATATACTCCCATCAGTTAGTCATTTAGTAGCTGTCTCGATTATCAGATGGACTGTTGAAGTATAAAAGTGCTTGTGTTCATGGCTCCAGAGAGCAAACAGTAGTGATGCTGACAATTCAGATATGCCAAAGAGAAGCCATAAAGTACATAAGAAAAACATAGTGTACATACAGTTCATTACTATCTGTGGTTTTAGACATCTGATGATGGCCTTGGAATGTACTAATTACGGATAAGAGAAGAGAAAAGAGGGTCTGAAAAACCGTCATAAAGAAGGAAAATCAGACCATGAGCTAAGCTTTGAAAAATGAGACAGCATTGCCTGACCAGGAGGTGGTGCAGTGGATGGAGTATCAGACTGGGATGCAGAGGGGCCCAGGACCGAGACCCCAAGGTCGCCAGCTTGAGCATGGGCTCATCTGGTTTTAGCAAAAGCTCACCAGTTTGAGTCCAAGGTCGCCGCCTTGAGCAACGGCAACAAAAAACTGATGATTAATGCTTCTCATCTCTCTCCGTTCCTGTCTGTGTGTTCCTATCTATCCCTCTCTCTGACTCTCTCTCTCTGTCTCTGTCTCTGTAAAATAAATAAATTAATTAATAAATTAATTAAAAAATGAGTTGGCATTTTTCAGCTAATTACCATTGAGTAAATTGGGAGTAAGATTCCAGAAACTAAATTATTTATTAACTGTCTACCTCACACAATTTCAGCCAAGATTCTAATATTCTAGTTGGTCCCCATACCACAATTTGAGACATACTAGTATATTAAGGACTAAAGGTTGTGGCCTAGGAAATGTGGGAATTTAAGAAATAAAAACAGGGAAAAACACTGAGGGGCCTTGCCATTTCTGGGAAATGAGACAAAAAGATGTGTTTTTAAGAGTCAATCAGGGAGTGGTAAGAGCTTAATGGTGTGATCAGCAGTGTTAATGCCAGAATTAAATTAAGAGGTGGGCTGAGGCAAAAACATTTATTTGGTGTCTGGGCAGCTCTGGCAGTGCTCTTTGTGATGCAGCGGTGAGGTACAAGCAGCCAGAAGTTTGTGTATTGATACATGGAAGATTAGGGAGTGAATAATTATTTTGAGGATTATGCTATATAAAGATAAAACAGGCAACAGCAAGACAAGTAAGTTAGAACATGGTTTGTTTGTTTTTTTTAAGGAGAAAATTTTGAACTTATATGTGGTCTCTCAGAAAAGAGCTAAGGAAGACACAAGAGAAACAGAAATGAGCTAAAAAATATCTAGAAAAAATCAAGATTAAATTCTAGTATTACAAAGGAGCATGTTCAAGGAGGTAACTGACTCACCTGAAGTCATCCCACTAGTGCTAAAGCAGAGATTACAGCTAATTCTTTCATTCTCCAAAATATCTTTTTTTCCCCACCTTTATTTAGTTATAATTTTGAAATAAAATTGGATATATTTAAAGTGTACAATATGATGATTTAAGAAATTTGATATATGTATTCATTGTGAAATGATTACCCCCATTAAACTAATATATTTATCACCTTACATAGTTACTATTTTCTTATGTATGTGTTGAGAACCCTTAACATCTACTTCCTTAGCAAATTTCAAGTATCCATTACAGTTTTATTAAGTATACTTACTATGCTTGTGCATTATGTAAAACATGTACAGCTATATATGTAAAACACCATATCACTATAATAATGATGTAAATTAGTTCAACTGTAAATAATTCAAAAGAAAACTGTGGAATCAAAAGTCCGGAGTATGAATCTTATTCTCAATTCTAAATGGGGATCTTGGAAACATAGCTTACCTACTTCTGTTCTTTCAAAATGTCTCATAGCTTTTTTTTGAGAATTGTCAAGATTATAAAAATAAAAATTCTATATAAGGGGAGGTACACTTAACATGATACCACCTTCCAAGTGTGTGTATGTATGTGTGTATGAGTTTGTGTTTTGTTACAGGTCTTTTGAGATATCATTCACATATCATCTAAGTCAGTGTACAACTCAATTGTTTTTAGTACACTCATAGAGTTGTAGAAGAATTACCACAATCAACTTTAGAATATTTTCATTACTTCAAAAGGAAACCTCACACAAAATTAAAATTAATGATTTTTTTTAAAAAAGAAAAGGAAACCTCACACATTTGAGCCCTCACTCCCCAATCTTATTATTTCCCATTCTTACCTCACCAGCCATAGGTAATGTCTAATCAATCTTTTTGTCTTTATTGATTTGTCTATTCTAGACATTTTACACAAATAGTATAATAAAATATGTGTGTTTTGTATATCCATATTGTAGAATGTCTCAATACTTTATTATTTATTATGGGCAAATATTCAATGATATTCTGCTACATAAATATATCACCCTTTATTCATTCATCAGTTGATGGTCATTTAGGATGTTTCTTTTTTTCAACTTTTATAAATAATACTGGTATCAGCATGCATATACAAGTTATTGTATGGGCATATGTTTTTATTTTTCATGGGTATATATCTGGGAGTAGAATGGCTGGATCATAAGATGACTTTAATCTTTTGAGGAATTGCCACACTGTTTCCCATCATGTCTGTCTAAACATGTTAAAAAAACTTAAGTGTCACCACTATCAATTTCTGTTTCCTTATGCTAAGTGAAATAAATCAGACAAAGGACAAGAACAATTTTATCTTGCTCATATCTGGGGTATAAATAAAAATAAACAAACAAAAACAAACTCATAGACGTATACAACAGTATGGTGGTTACCAGAGAGGTGAGAGGAGGATAAAGAGGGTAAGTTAGGTCAAATACATGGTGAAGGAAGAAGACTAGACTTTGAGTGATGAATGCACAATAGAATACATGATGATATGTTGTAAAATTATACACCTTTTAGGTTACAATTGTAATTAAGTTAACCAATATTACTAAACAAAGTTATTCCAATACATTACATTTTTCAAAAACTCTGTTTTACTTTTGGGACTCAATTTGAATGTTACTGAACCATGAAGCATTCTTTGATTTTGTTTCCTATTTTGTGTGTGCTCCCATGTAATAAATGATTATATCATAATAGCACATCATGTTATAAGCTCATTGACCATTTATTTTTTTGACACCTCTTTGAGTGCTTTCTGTACTGCAGATTGCCTAATCCTTAACACATAGAAGGTACACATCGATGTTTGTGAACTGAATAAAAATATTTGTGTTATAAGAAATTTTTGCTTTTTATATTTTTCTGGTATTTCTATTTTTGAAATAATAAGAATGTATTATTTTTTGCATTACTTTTATAATCATGAAATGTTATAAAATTATAATTATTACAGCTCTATAATTATATATTATATATTTTTGATTACTTCTACTGAATATGCCTAATTATATCATCAGGTAAAAACAAACTTAATCTTCAGAATATATATCAACTGTTTTCTTTAGCATTAAAATACCTTAAATTGTTCACAGTAGCTCTTTTGGGTAGTAGTGTTTTTTGTGAAATATATTTTTTATATTCCTATTCTCTATAATAAAAATGACATATGTTATACTTGAAAGATCCTTATTTTGGAATGTAGTATTCTTATTCCTTTTTGCATTGAGTTTATGTTCAATAAAAACCTCATAAACTAGCTTTAGTTTCCAAGAAGCACTGATAATTTTCTAAGCAGAAGACATGAATATAGTAATCTTCCAAAAGGCAAATGTAACCTCTAATATACAATGGAACTTTATTTAATAAATCAGTCTCCAATAACTGGATTAACTCTAAATGCACTAACAGAATTGAGTTTTCCTATCTGTAAAATAAAGAACCAGAGTATAGTTGATAACAACTTCAAGATATTGTTGTCATATAGGACTCAGCCTAAAGCTAGCAGCCAGCCTGTCTCTATGACACAGCTATATATTATTATGAACTTTAGTAAATATACAATGAGATTAAAATATTTCTGGTTCAAATCATTTCATTTTTTATAGTACATAATAATGTATTTAGAACAAAGTGAATATGAGTGGATGAATCAGTATGTGATGCTTTCTTGCAATGCATATGCTTTAGCTCAAGATGAAAGAGTGGTTAAGATATGAACTTTGCAGCCACACTGCCTGAGTAGGAATCCTGGCTCTGCATCTTAGCAGTGGTGGGAATTTAGACATTATTCACCTCTCTGTCCCTCAATTTCCTCATTTGAAAAATGGGTACATAAGTTTCTATCTCAAATAATCTAATGATGAATATAAATATAAATTAAAAACACATCAATATTTTTGATCCATTATATTAACTAAAAATTCAAACTGTGAATAACAGCTCTAATATATTATCTGAAATTGAGAAAACATTCCATTACTTGTAGAAATTAGTGTGCTAGACATACCTCCACATGTTTAGTGGAGGGAATATAATTAGAGAAAACCAAAAATGTACTTCTTCTTTGAATTAAATGTTCAGAACACTGTAACCTCAAATTAAATATGAGCAGCCTCTGGTAAAATGAATAAAATAGGTGCTCTCAAAATCACCACTGGGGGATTTAAGGAAATAACTTTCACATTAATAAGTTAAAGCTATCAGTGTTGAGTTCTGTCCATTCCCTCTTGAGCTGTTATTACTTGTCTAGTGAAGGAAATAGTTATACTAAAAGCCAACTTTGAATTTTCTCTCCATAAATACTAAGCATTGATCATTCCTTTAATCATTCATTTTCAGTTACTATTGCCATTAAAGGGAAACAAAATTTAGTGTTCTGCCAAAAAGAAATGACAAAATGTAAGGCAACAGAGTCAAGGCAAAAGAGACTGAGCTGTACCTGTCGATTTATTGGATTGACTTGGTAGGAGAATGTCCTTTTGGGGCTCCTTTGTGTGTGTAATTATCTGCCTCTTCTCTAATAATTTTCAACCTTGACTGCACATTAGAATCAGTTGGGGAGCTTTTTAAAAATTCCAGGGCTTAGGTTGCACCATGTGCCGATTAAAGCAGAATCTCTCAGGAAGCAAGATCCAGGCATGAGTATTTTTAAAAACTCCCCAAGTGATTATGATGTGCAGCCAAAGTAGAGAACCACCGCTCTAGAAAATGTCTTTCACCACTTTGGCAAAATATGCTGAGGCTATTTTCCAAGACCAATATATTGTTCATTAGTAAACATGCCATATTGTCATCTTTTAGAATCTCTAATCACTTTAGCTATCTTTACTCTTTTACTTGTATGAAATTTTCACTATTAGACTACATTGGCTGAAGGAAAATGGGTATAATCTCTCAGAAAATAGCAATTAAAATGTATGTATTGCCCCATTCTTTTATTAGCATGAATTGGTTTCCAGATTACTGAGAAAAAAAACAAACCATATGTTCTTAGAAGATAAGATCTGAGTGGGATCCAGTCAGTTAGGTTATCCGTTAGTCCAGGAAAAATAAATGGATTCCCTTTACCAGGTGATTCTTACCTTTTCTCCACATTAGAATCTCTCAGAAAAATATTATAATTTACCTATGCCTACAGCTCACCTCCAGAGACTGTGAGATAGTCAGTTCGGGGTGCAGCCAGGACATGGCATTGAAAAATTCCCTCCAGGGATATACATGTATAATGAAGACTGAAAAACACCTCTCTAGGAAGAATTGGCCCATCAAAAATGAAGTGACAAATAAGAGGACAGATAACTGTTTATACAAGGCAGTGTTCTGAAGTGTTCTGAGCATTACATACAATGCTTTCTAAATTACCTCAATAAAATCAGAACAACACAAAGAACATATCAAGCATATCACAGTAAAGCATATGAACATCGCTATCGGGAAATAGATTTCCGCACCCTAGTAGAATAGCAAGAATTCTGAGGTGCTTGCCTGCAAGAGGATAATGCTTTTCCTCCTGGTATCTTTTCCTCATGGCCCTGAGTTATGGCAAAGAAAAATAAAATGCAACTCTGAAGGAACCCCTGTAGAAAGTTCACAGAGGAAAATACCACTCTTTATAAGTGCACGCTGAGTGGGTCAGAGTCACAGAATCTTGCCTACATACTTCCAACATTTCTGTTCTCAGGCAGTAATTACTAGGCACATCAGCATAAATTGTTAAATTACTACTGTAATATGATAAATATAATGCATTAAGAGCCAACTCTTGAATGCAGCATTGAAGTTGGTGTTTCACAGATATTTACACATTTTATTATCATAAAATTTTTTCAAGTAGTTATTTTATCATCATTTTTCAAATGAAGAAATAGGTTGAGAAAAATGAGACAATGTTTAATTAAGATCATGTGGCTACCAAGTGATAGATACATAACAAAAGTAAAGTTTTCCATATTACAAACCAAAGCCTTTTGACAAGAAGACTCCACAGCACTACTACAATGGGTCTGATGATGCTAGCTGGGTTGCTGCGGAAGAACAGATGCAAAGGGGAAATTGTAATTAATGAAGAATTAAGTAACATTTCTGGAGTGCGAAAATGTTCCTCAAGGCACCAGTTCTCTTTCCTCTCTTCTCCCATCTGCTTCCAACTAAATCAACAGATTGTCTCAAGACATATGCTTCTTGAGAATTACAGCATGAAGATGAACAACCTGCTGTAGAAAAGAAATTCATTTACATCAAAAACAAATACAGAGACCATCACCGATGTGGGTCTTTACAAGGAGATAAAGAATAGAGATGGGTAATGGTGTTAAAATTCTCAACTAGAGCCAGAGAGGTGAGTTGCCTCACAGCAGCATCCTAATCCAAGTGGTAGTCAGTCCTCCACAGAGAGAAACTTTGTCCGGGATACAAGGGAATTTTTCTCCCCAGGCACTGATTCTGAACTCCAGGTTGAGAAAAACTAGAATGACATCTTCTCATGTGAAGATAATGAGGCAATTAAAAATAAAAATGTGGCCTTGCCAGGTGGTGGCACAGTGGATAGAGCGTTGGACCTGTGGCAAAGGCTTTGAAAAACCCACATGCACATTAATGTTCTTCTAATTACATTGTGCTTTTTATGTGTTCAGTCAAGAATGAGAACATTACAAATGTTATGCTTTCCAGGTTTGACATGCTCATCCTGGGATGAAGTTACATACACAGATAGAAAATGAGCTGTAACAATTTTTTTGTTTGTTTCTTTGTGTTTTTTCAGAGGGGAAGACGGTGTCTTTTTGGAATCATTGATGAAAACCCACTGTAGTTTATATATTCTCATTATCCAGATTTATTTTTTAAAACATTCCTTCCACCATTTTTACAATCCAACTGACAATTTTCAGTGTTCCTATGTTATGACTGCTTACTTGGTATAAAGGAGAAATGATGTTTTACAGCAGCTATATGAAGTACCATTGAGAACTAAATTGTTTTCCTTTCTTCCTCATCCTTGTGAATTTGGTGCAGATGAAAGATGGAAGATTGGCAACCCGGGAGTGGAAAGTCCTCTGTCATCTGTGAGATGCACATGATATGGGTGGAAGCAGTCCACACCTTCCATTCATAGCCATATGCCAGCTTCCACATCCTGGGAGAAAGTTCTGTGGGAGAGTGTGTCATTTGTAAGAGAGGAGTTTGAGATACACTTTCTTTGAAGAAAGATTAAAAAGGGTTGAGATATACAAAGCAGAAAGAAATATAAAATAAATTGGGGAAGAGATTTACAAAAGTGCTTTTTGAGCTCCTTTTTAGTTGAAGAACAATGTGAGTTCTGCTTTCTTATTTAATTATTTTTTTCTCCTTCCTTTCATCTGTATGTCTGTGCCATCCTGGCATTCTCTACCCATTTTTGTTGTATTTGAACAGGCTTCATTCCTATAAACTTTGTTATCGTTCATAGCCAGGTTCTGAAGCTCCCTATAAAAAGGTGTGATCTGGTCTGAAACTCCAGAGTCCCGGGAAATGTCTCCACTCATGGCATCTCTCAGTCTCTCCCTCTGTGTCCAACCTGCCTGATCTCACCTCTGTGATTTAGCATTTCCATTGCCTTGCACCTGGTCTCGATTCACAGCCTAGTTTGATGCCAGCTTTGTTCCTGGGACAAATCTTTTAAATTCTTTCTTGCAGCTTGCTAGCCAGGTCTAAACTACCCTCTCTCAAGACCAGGCTCTTAAAAAGTTGGCTCAAACTCAGGGAATTCTGGTCGGATACCTCACAGGCACATGTGTCATGGGCTGCTTTCCATCTTGCCAGGCACCTCCTTTTTCTTTTGTCTCCCATAGATTTTTAGGAGCTTCTAAACTACCCCGAGTTTAATCCTGAGGGAATTTACTAGATGCTCCAAAGTTTTGGTCTAACTTTTCCTAAGCCGGCCTTCCTGCTGCCCTCCAAGCTGCAGCTTTTACCTTCTTTAAAGCCAGTAGCCATGGCCATCACCATCACAGCCGCCTGGCCCATGCAAGTTTGCAATGAATTTGGACAGAGAGTAATGAAACAACGGAACCAAAAAATGGTGGGCCATTTTCTTTATTTCTAGCCTCGCACTCAGCCAGTGAGTAAAAACAAACACACCATGCTCCAAAACCCACTCAGCCAGTGCTCACAAAGCTACTGACACATCCGAGTTTCCTTAGAATGAAAGGCCCCCAATTCTGTTCCCCTTGAGCTCCCCCCATCTTGCTGCCTACCTCCTTTGCAACCATGTGGCCTCTCTCCAAAATGGCCTCCTGGCTCCTCTTTTTAAAACTTTTCCTCGTGAAAGCCCTCCTCCAACACACATTAGTATAACCAAGCCCCTTCTCAAGCATGAAGGTAATAAACACTATCATGTGGCTGCATCATCACATGAGCAGCAGCCATTTTTAACAATAAAAGTGAGCAAAACCAATAAATACAGATTTTACAAACTCATTTACCCATCACCTTCCTTTCCTCTTGCAGTGGGAATTTGGAGGCAGGTCCATTTAGCTTGTGCAGTGAAACATAGTTTTGCATAGTACAGTATTTTATAAATGTTTTTCATTATGAAGATAAGTGTGCTAACTGACCTCATGTTCTACTTTGTCTAAATTAATTTCATCTCCCAGTTCAAACCTGGGATCCCAATTATTGTTTATGTTTCTACCATTTCTCCCGGTTCCCAGCCCTAAGCAATGTGGATTCCTCTTTGATTTCTTTCTTGCTGCCACATTAAATCTCTAAATAAATCCTCTTGATTCTCATCTATCCTCAGTATTCTATTCCCATTACTGCAACCCTTATTCCTTTAGATAGAATATTTAAAAAGTCTTCTAATTTGCCCTCCTGCCAGCTGACATTTTATACCCAATAGCCTAATTAATTTTTTCAATGTATTTGAATTTCTGTTCTTCACTTACTTGCTGAGTGGTCAGAAACATAGCAATAAATTCTTTTAAGTGTAAATTATGATAATATCTCAAAATGGTATTTTTTTTTTTTTTTTTTTTGTGCTCATTGTTACAGAATAAAGCACAAAGCTCTTAGCCTGGTCTCGTTTTAAATGTCAGCCTATTTCGTCAAACTTATTTCCTAATTGTTCTTATTTGTTTGTACTTTACAACATTTACAACATCTAACAATGATAAAGATGATGGTGATGTTAACATCTAATAATAGCTATGTACCAAAACTATTTTAATCACTTTTACATGGATTAACAGGTCATTTAAATGTCAAGCTATAATGTTTTTATAGTGACAATCTCCTTTGTACAAACAGGAAATTAAAGCAAAAATAAATTAAACTTGCCCTAAACCACATAGTGAGGAGGAAGTGGAGGAACTAGAATTTGAACCCATAAATTGTCTTCAGAGATTGCCTTCCTGGACAGTGTTCTAAGTGCTTTACACATATCAGCTCTTTTTTTCCAACACTACTCTTTCAAAATATGTTTTAAATTATGAAACATTAGCAACGACAGAGAAGTTGACAAATATGCTGAATTCATTGAGTTGTCACAAAACAATGCCCAGGTCAAATATAGAACATTGCCAAAAAACTGCTGCAGTCACCCTCTGCCCTCCCAATACTACCTCTTCCATCCACAAACATAACTATGTTTTTTGTTTTTACCATATGTCAGGCAGATAAGTTATTTTATGCCCACTCTGTTAAAGATGGCCGCTGCTCTCACATGGTGATGCTTTCACGTGATACAGCTAATTGTCTTTCATGCTTGGGAGGGGCTTGGTTATGCTAATGTGTATTGGGGGAGGACTTTTATGCCTAAAAATTTTAAAAGGAGGAGCTAGGAGGCCATTTTGGAAGGAGAGGAGACCATGTTCTTGGAGGGAGGAGAAGCCCATGTTTTAGCAGGGCAGAGAGGCCACATGGAGGAGAGGGGCCAGCCAAAGTGATGGAATGTTGAAGAAGAAGCCAGTTTGTGCAGGAGGCGATGGGGAACAGAGGTGAATAAGACTGGTGGGAGACTTTGTTTTTAGGGAAAAACCATAAAGAGTAGGTTTTGCTGCCCATGTGTTTGCTTTTTACTAGTTGGCCGGTACGAGTCTATAATAAAGAAAAATGGCCCACCAGTTCTTGGCTCAATTGTTCCTTTACGATCTGTCTGGATTAAATGCAAAGCTGCATTGGCCAGGCAGCTGTGATGGTGGCTGCTGCTACTGGCCTTACACCATGAAACAATTTATTTTTTGCTTCCACTCTTCCTTTAAGCCCCTTCATTTGTCTAGTTTTTTCTATGCCTTCAATGATAAGCTTAGTACTCAAGAATTTTCTGATGTATAACTAGTTTTTTGATTTCATGTATTATGGGCATATTTCTTTAGTTTTATTTATGCACTTACCAGTTTAACATGTACCCTAATTATAGTAGAAGAAAATAACAATTTTTGAAATCTGCATTTATTCAAACACACAGTGTGTATTAATTTGTGTTGAACTCCTTTTACTCAATATTTTATTTATGAGATCTACCTTGTGGTTGCAGGTTCCTGTGGCTCATTCATTTTCACTCTACAAAGTAAAGTATTCCAATGCATGAATTTTTAATCCATTTTAATCGATTTAATCATTTTAACCCATTTTAATTTAATATAACTTTGAATGGTGTAAGTTATACAAATTATACATACACATCTTGTATGTATCATTTGGGGTGTTTGCCCATGCATTTTTGTGGGTGTATGCCTAGGGATACAATTTCTGGGTTATAGGAAATAAGATTATTCTACCTCAGCAAAAAATGTCAAATTATTTTTCCCCAAAATGATTATACATCATTTGCATCAGGAGTGTATGAAAGTACTCAAAATTTCATATTCTCATTTATAATTAGTAACTTTCACTAAAGTTGTTTTAATTTTTGTCATTCTGAGAGAAGTATAGTGGGACCTCCTTACAGTTTAATTGGTATTTCATAGCTTACTTGTGAGAATAAATACTGTTTCACCAGTTTGTTGGTTTGAAATACCTCTTTTTATTCTTTTCCTTTTTTGTAAAAAGCCTATTCAAACCTCTTGCCCATTTTTCTCAGCTCTCTTTTTTTTAATTTTAATAAATTTTTAATGTATTCTCCATATGAATATTTGTGGTTATATTTATTGCAAATATGTTCTTGTATATTCTGGCTTGCATTTTTCATTTGCTTAATGCTTTCTTTCAATTTTTAGTACTATAATCCAATATAGTAAGCTTCTTTTTTTTTTTTCTTTTTGTATTTTTTTTTCTGAAGTGAGAAGCAGGGAGACAAAGAAAGACTCCCGCATGTGTCCTACCAGGATCCACCTGGCATGCTTACCAGGGGGATACTCTGCCCATCTGGGGTGTTGCTCCATTGCAATGGGAGCAATTCTAGTGCCTGAAGCGAAGGTCATGTTGCCATCCTAAGTGCCCGGGCCAACTTTTCTTCAATGGAATCTTGGCTGCAGGAGGGGAAAAAAGAGAGAGAAAAAAAGGAGAGAGGGAATGGTGAAGAACTAGAACAGGCATTTATCCTGTGTTCCCTGGCTGGGAATCAAACCCAGGACATCCACACGCTGGGCCAACACTCTACTACGGAGCCAACCAACCGGGGCCAGTAAATTTTTTTCTTGATGGTTAGTGATTTATTTCAGTATCTGGTCTATTGAGATACCCACTCTGAGATCTTTATCTTTACATTTACCCTAAGATCATAAAAATATCTTTCTTTGCTATTTTCTTAAAGATTTATTATTTTAAATTTTATATGTAAACTTATAATACACATTCATATAATTTTCTGTTTACAGTATGAGCTGTGAGTCATCTTATTTTTATAATCTCCAGTTGATCCATCACTTTTTGTTGAAAAGGTATAGTTCTGCAATGTAACCACTGCTGTTAAGTCAAGTATTTATATTTTCATGGGTCAGTTTCTTGGCTTCTGATGTTTTTCTATTATTTTATTATAAAAAAATTTCAAATATACTGCAAAGTTGAAAAAATGGTACATACAACCTCCTAGATTCTACATTAACATTTTGGTATGGTTGTTTTATCACATAGATTCATTTATTTCCTTTAATCAACTATGAATGCATCTTTTTGAAGCGTTTTAAAGTAAATTGCAGCTGTCAGTATATTTTATCCCCAAATACTCCAATATTCACATTATTAACTAGAGTTCAATATATGCCTAAAGTTTGTTTGTTTTGGTAAATTTACATATAATGACATGTACTGTTAATTGTACTGTTTAATAATTTTTATATGAGCATACAAAGATTAGTGTAGCCTATTCTTCAAATTTATACAAATAAAATCATATGACATAAACATGTTGAGTAAAGCTGCTTTCATTGGTATATTTTTTAGATTCATCTTATACTTAATGTGTATTGTGTTTTGTTTCTCTTTTTTGCTGAGTAGTATTGAATTCTATAATATATAGCATTGTGTTTGTTTATTGCCTTACTAATGAGCACTTGAGCTGTTTCCATCTTTCAGCTATTTAAATATAAAGCTGCTATGAACATTCTTGTAAAAAGTCTTTTAGTGGACATAAGACTTTCTATCTTGAGTAAATATCTATAAGTGAAATTGACAGGATAGCTACCTGTTTAGGGTCCTAGAAAACTGCCAGAACTTTTACTTTCCTAAACAATGAAGAAAAGGTCTGGTGTTTATGCATCTTAGTCAGCCTTTAGTGTTTTAGGATTTTGTTCCTTTGTTTGCTTTGAAATTCAGAGGAATGTTGTTATTCCCATAATTACTAATGATGTTGAAACCTTTTCAGGAACTTATTTGTCGTTTGTGTATTTTCTTTTGTGAAGTGACTATTCAAATATTTTGTTTATTTTTTAAAAATTTTGTAAATTTTTTTTTCTTTTTCTTTTTTTTTTTTATTAACTTTAATGTGGTGACACCATTAAATCAGGGTACATATGTACAATGAAAACATCTCCAGATTATCTTATCATTCAATTGTGTTGCATACCCATCACCCAAAGTCAAATTGTCCTCTGTCACCTTCTATCTGGTTTTCCCTGTGCCCCTACCCTTCTCCCTTTCCCACCCTCACCTCCCTCCCCCCACCCCGTAACCACCACACTCTTGTCCATGTCTCACAGTCTCACTTTTATGTCCCACCTATGTATGAATTCATGCTGTTCTCAGGGTTTTTTTTCTGATTTACTTATTTCACACCGTATAATGTTATCAAGGTACAACCATTTCGTTGTAAATGATCCGATGTCATCATTTCTTATGGCTGAGTAGTATTCCATAGTATATATGTACCAAAGCTTTTTAATCCACTCGTCTTGTGATGGACACTTGGGCTGTTTCCAGATCTTCGCTATTGTGAACAATGCTGCCACAAACGTGGGGATACATATCTTCTTTTCGAACAGTGTTATGGTGTTCTTAGGGTATATTCCTAAAAGTGGGGTAGCCGGTTCAAAAGGCAGTTCGACTTTTAATTTTCTGAGGAATCTCCAAACTGTTTTCCACAGTGGCAGCACCAGTCTGCATTCCCACCAGCAGTGCAGAAGGGTTCCCTTTTCTCCACATCCTTGCCAGCACTTGTTCTGTGTTGTTTTGCAGATGAGTGCCATTCAGATGTTGTGAGGTGATATCTCATTGTGGTTTTAATTTGCATTTCTCTAATGATTAGTGATGTTGAGCATTTTTTCATATGCCTATTGGCCATCTGTATGTCCTCTTTGGAGAAATTTCTATTCATTTCTTTTGCCCATTTTTTGATTGGATTGTTTGTCTTCCTGTTGTTGAATTTTATAAGTTCTTTATAAATTTTAGTTATTAAGCCCTTATCAGATGTGCTGTCGAATATGTTCTCCCATTGTGTGGTTTGTCTTTTTATTCTGTTCTTATTGTCTTTAGCTGTACAAAAACTTTTTAGTTTGATATAGTCCCATTTGTTTATCTTGCCTTTTATTTCATTTGCCGAAGGAGATAAATCGGCAAATATATTGTTGCTACAGATGTCAGAAAGCTTGCTGCCTATGTTTTCTTCTAAGATGCTTATAGTTTCACAGCTTATGTTTAAGTCTTTTATCCATTTTGAATTTGTTTTAGTGAATGGTGTAAGTTGATGGTCTAGTTTCATTTTTTTGCAGTTCGATGTCCAATTTTCCCAACACCATTTGTTAAAGAGGCTGTCTTTATTACATTGTATGTTCTTTCCTCCTTTGTCAAATATCAGTTGTCCATAAAGCTGCGGGTTTATTTCTGGGTTCTCTGTTCTGTTCCGTTGATCAATGTGTCTGTTCTTATGCCAGTACCAGGCTGTCTTGAGTATAATGGCCTTGTAGTAGACCTTGATATCCGGAAGAGTGATACCTCCTGCTTTATTTTTTCCTTTTAGGATTGCTGAGGCTATTCATGTTCTTTTTTGGTTCCATATAAATTTTTGGAATATGTGTTCTATATCTTTGAGGTATGTCATTGGTATTTTAATTGGTATTGCATTGAATTTATAAATTACTTTGGGTAGTATAGACATTTTAATGATGTTTATTCTTCCTAGCCATGAGCACGGTATATGCTTCCACTTGTTTATATCTTCCTTGATTTCTTTTATCAATGTTTTATAATTTTCTGAGTACAAGTCCTTAACCTCCTTGGTTAAATTTACTCCTAGGTATTTTATTTTTTTGGATGCAATAGTGAAGGAGATTGTTTCCTTAAGTTCTTTTGCTGACAGTTCATTGTTGGTATATAGAAATGCCTCTGATTTCTGAGTATTAATTTTATATCCTGCCACCTTGCTGAATTCATTTATAAGGTCCAGTAGTTTTGTGACTGAGACTTTCGGGTTTTCTATATACAATATCATACCATCTGCAAACAGTGACAGTTTTACTTCTTCTTTTCCAATTAGGATGCCTTTTATTTCTTCTTCTTGTCTGATTGCTATAGCTAGGACTTCCTGAACTATATTGAATAAGAGTGGTGAAAGTGGGCAACCCTGCCTGGTTCCTGATTTTAAGGGGATTGCTTTTAATATTTGTCCATTTAGTATGATGTTTGCTGTGGGTTTGTCATAAATGGCCTTTATCATGTTAAGGAATGTTCCCTGTACTTCCACTTTATTGAGAATTTTGAGCATGAATGGGTGCTGGATTTTATCAAATGCCTTTTCCTGAATCTATTGAAATTATCATGTGATTTTTGTCCTTCCTTTTGTTTATGTGATGAATCACATTGATTGATTTGTAAAACTTGAACCAGCCTTGCCTCTCCAGAATAAATCCTACTTGATCATGGTGTATGATTTTTTTCATATATTGCTGGATTCGGTTGGCTAATATTTGGTTTATAATTTTAGCGTCTAAATTTATCAGGGATATAGGCCTATAATTTTTTTTCTTTGTGTTGTCTTTGCCCGGTTTTGAGATCAGAATTATGCTCGCCTCATTAAAGGTGTTTGAAGTCTTCCTTCCTCTTAAAATTTTTGAAATAGCTTGAGGAGGATAGGAGTTAGTTCTTCTTTGAATTTTTGATAGAATTCACTTGTGAAGCCATCAGGCCCAGGACTACTTTTGTGGGGCAGTTTTTTGATAACTGTTTTGATCTCATTTGTTGTAATTGGTCTGTTTAGGTGTTCTGATTCTTCCAGATTGATTTTTGGAAGTTTATATGATTCAAGAAATTTGTCCATTTCATCTAGATTGTCTAATTTTTTGGCATAGATTTCTTTATATATTTTCTTACAATGCTTTGTATTTTTGTTGTATCAGTTGTTATTTCTCCACTATCCTTTCTAAATTTATTTATTTGAGTCCTCTCTCTTTTTTTCTTGGTGAGTCTAGTTAAAGGTTCATCAATCTTGTTTACCTTTTCAAAGAACCAGCTTCTGTTTTCATTGATCCTCTGTATTGTTTTCTTAGCCTCTATGTCATTTATTTCTGCTCTGATCTTTATTATTTCCTTTCTTCTACTTGTCCTGGGTTTTATTTGTTGTTGTTTTTCTAGTTCTTTTAGCTGCAGGGTCAGGTTGCGTATTTGAGCTTTTTCTAGTCTTATGATATGCCTGTAGTCAGTTCTGATACTGTATTTGTCATTTCTGTCTGATTCTTTTTTATTATTTCAATTTTGTTTTTTAAACTTGTTATCTCTTTATTTAGGTGTTCATAGTGACTATCCATTGTTGCTCTAATTTCTTTGAACATCCTAACTATCATTATTCTAAATTCTGCTTCTGGTAGTTTGGTTATATCTGGTTCATTCAGGTCCTTTTCTGAGGATTTCTCTTGATTCATTTGGTTTGCATTTCTCTGCCTGCCCATTTTGTCTGTATATAAGCAAGTTGTGGCCACTGGAATCCAGTAGGTGTTGCATTTGTGTTCTCTTTGTGTGGTCTGTCTTCTGGCCCGCCACCCCCTCTGCCGCTGCTTCGGGCTGTTGGGTATGGGTGTTGCCAGTGCAGGCCCACTGCACCTGTTGCTGTGATTTCTGCCTCTCCTTCGCAGGAGGGGCTGTCACTGCTCGCCACAGTTTTGTGGGTTGGGCGGGGCTTTTGACCTTCTCTCAGTTGTGAGCCTTTGCCCATCCAGAATTTAGCCCCACCCTCGAGGCCAGGGTCCTCCTGCGCAGGGTCGCAAACCGTGGTTTATTGGGCTGGGCGTGTTTGCTGGCGTGAGCTCAGCTGCTATCTTCCCATCGATCTGGACTCTACCACGCCCCCACGTTTGGCGCCAGCTCGCACAAGTAGGATGGCCAACTGCCGGGATTTCTCTGTCCAGGCGGGGCTAGTAGCATGAGCTCAGCCGCGAAAGCCAGCTCGCGCGCGCAGGTAGGATTTCAAACCACCGTGGTTTCTCTGTCCGGGCAGGGTTGGCAGCATGAGCTCAGCCGCAAGCCACTCGCCCGTCCCTGGTCCTAGCCCCATCCCCTTGGTCAGGGCCAGCTTGCGCAGGCTCGCATAGCTGATCTCTGCCTGTATTTTCCCCCACAAGTCCCCTCCGCCCCTGCTGGGCTAGACCGAGCTCACATCGGTTGTGCCTCCGCCCATGCCGACAGGACCGCTTTTCAGCGTCCTGCCACCAACATCCTTTCAGCAACCCTCAGAGAGATAGCAGTGTCTTAATTCTCCACACTATAGGCTTGGGAGCTCCCTCCCTCTAAGCAGCTCTGCTCTAATTGCCGTGGGAGAGCTTGTTTGGCTAGTGTCCTGAGTCCCTTTGCTGGTATTGCTAGTTCCAGGGGAAATATTCGTTTTTGATTAGGGAAATGACTTAGCCCAGGGGTCAGGATGGCTGTCCCTCAGAGTGTCCTCGTGCCTTCAGTCCATTTCTGTTCCCTCTGCTCTGTTCCTCTCCTCTGTCCCCGTTCCCCGGAGCCCAGGGTGCGTGGTTGTGAGAGAGTGTTTCTGCGCTGTCCCTTCGAAAAGATTCTTGGGTCTGAGAAAACTATCTCTTTTTCACAAATAGTATCCTCACTTGCTTCACAGCTCAATACTGTCCATATGCCTCTTCTAGGCTCTGGGACTGCAGGCTGGGGCTTGGTTCCTGGGACCCAGGTCCTTCCCTCTCCGCCAAACTCTCCTCCCACCACGCGGGTCTCTTCGGGCTGCTGTTTGCTCCGGGGAGCTGGGCAGGCAGCCCTCTTCGCGTTTTCGCTATTCCTACCAGTCTCAATGTGGCTTCTGCAGTGTTCCTTGGTTGAAGAGTCCACTTAGTTTAGTTCAAAGTTGGTTTATCCAGATGATGGTTCTTAAAATTAAGTTATAATCCACTTTGGTTCTGGGAGTTGGAAGTTGGTACATCTGCCTACTCCATCGCCATCTTCCCGACCCTTGCAATTGGTTTTTTCTTTTTATTACTCAGTTGTAAGAGATGTAGATATAGACATAGGTATATATTGTGGATTCAAATTCTATGTTACATATACTTTGCAAATAGAGTCTCTCATATATGGATGCTTATTTATTTTCTTAGTATCATTTTTATAAATATAATTTAAAGACATTTATGAAATCTAATTTAGTGTCCTTCCCTGTTTTGTTATGGCTTTCTGAGTCTCTTTTAAAAAGAATTATTGCATACTTTCAAGTTGTGATGATATTTTCTTTATTTTTTTTGTGTGTTTTAGAAATTAAAAATCTAACCAATGTCACCCCAATAAATTTAATAAATATAAAATAAAATAAAGAAGCTTAAAATTTTACTTTTAATGTCAAAGTCTATTATCCATATAAAATTATTATTATCTTTTTGGTATCACAGGGTGGTTCAAGTTATCTTATCTTTTATCTCAAGCCCTAAGTATTTCAACATGCTTTATTAAATAGACTTTGATTCCTCTTTGAGATTACTTTTATAATCTGAAGTGTATTTTATAATATTAAATCTTTTTAAAATGTACAGTTTAATAAATTTTTACCATGTAATTAATTTAACTACATGTATTTTTAAAATAAATAAACTTTATATTTTAAAAAAGTTTCATATCTGCAGAAATATTTAACAAATAATATCTACAAAGAGCTCTCATATAATACTCTCTTCACCCCATATATAGTTTCCCCTATTATTAACATCTTGAATTAATGTGCTAAGTTTATTAAAATGGATGAATCCATATTGGTACATTATTCTTAACTAAAGTTCATGGTGTACATTTGGATTTACCTCATGTTGTACATTCTGTGGATATTAGCAAATGGATAATGATACATATCCACCATTACAGTATCATACAGAAATAATTTCATTACCCTAAAAATTCCTCTGCTTCACTGAGTCATTCCTTCCTTCCTTCCTATAAACACTTCAAAACTACAGTCATTTACACAGCCCCTATAGTGTTCTGTTTTTCAGAATGTCTCAGACATTCAGAGAACCTCTTCTTTCCTCAAGGTGGAAGGCCACAGGGGCTGAAGTTAGGTATTTACCTTCCCCAAGGATGGTTAAACTCTAGTAAAACCCGAGGTGCCAAATAGTTTTTCTTGAGGACAGGATTTTGAAGGTGAACAGAAAGCTTTGACGTATTTCAAAAAGGTTATTTCCTTCACCTGTCCACTTCTACCTCCCCATCAAAAGCACAAGGGGATTATTATTTGACCTTAACTCTGAAAACCTGGAGGTGTTCCTGGAGGTAAAACCGAAAAAAGTTTTTAACTCTCCAGCTTATTCACACTGAGTCCTCCAGCAATTCCTGAGTCATACATTCCATTTTAGCCCAAGGTGGTCCCAGCAGCAGCACAGTGGGTATAAATTCCAGTCTGGTAAACTGTGATTCCCTGTGTTTGCCTGTCCCTCCAATTTTGAAGATGGCAGTTTACCTAACTGCAAGAACAGCTGCTGAATTTTAGTTTTCCAGCTTTTTCCTTGATGGTAATTTCTAAGTTTCTAACTTGTGAGGCCAGAAATGGGAAGTTAACAAAATAATTTATACATTTCTAGTTTCATATAAGTGGAATGGTTAACCCAAATTAATTACATTGTCTGATATTACTTAAAGCAGAAGTCTCTGTTATTACCTACTTTAATCTTCATTTTAAGTCTATGAATAGTTGATTAATGCACTATTCTTCAGTAGTTCCTATTAATACCCTGTTTCTATGTCTTTGTTTATATTTCCTCTTTATTATCTGGAACATATCTCTGCTAACTAAAGTACCAGATTGCTCCATAAGATGAACTTCTTTCCCCCCAAAATTGAAGGGAAAAATGCCCATGCGTCTTATGGAGCAAAAAATTATGGTATTCTATTAAATATTTTAACACACCATTTTGTTCAGAATAATTTTTTATTTTTCTCCTTAAAACCCAAGATGTGTCTTATGGTCAGGTGTGTCTTATGGAGCAAAAAAATACAGTAAGTAGTTTTTATTTTGATGTGTCTAATTTTTTCCCATTCTTTATAAGCTAGTTGAAATGGTATCTCTTCCATGAATTATAAAAAATATTACTCTTGTGTATTAGTTTTATATTATTTCAAAGTCACTTATTTATGACTTAAGTAAAGTTGTTTTAATCTACTTGTTTAGGAGAAAGACAAAAAATGTTTTTAGGAGTAATGTTGTTTTGATATAAGAATGAAATAAGTTGTTTGGACTAAAATGGGGTCACATGTTGAACCTGAGAAGCTCAGGAGAGGTCTGAATGGTGGCCTTGCAAACTCAGAGACCTAAGTAAACACAAAGGATGGTCTGAAATTAAAACTTTCTAACTGAAAGCAGTTCCTGATGGGCAGTAATATCTTAAGTAGGTATTTTTCTCTAACAAAGGTCAGTGCCTACCTTAATGGAGCCTGTCTGTTGTTTTTTGCATCTACAATAAAGTAGCTGGTAACATGCTTCTGAAATGTCAGGGTCATTCTTTTTTCCTGTCTTCCTCAGGGCAGGCATCCCACCAGAGCAGAAACCAACAAATCCCTTTATTGTTGTTATCACATTAACTATTAACTATGTATAAGACACATCTTAATTTTGGGGCTCAAAATTTGAGAAAAAATAATGTGTTACATAAAGTTACTAAACTCAAGTTTTATTCATCATAAAATTCATACAACTCCCCATTACTGTCAAAACTCCCATCCATCAGCTTGTCCTCATCTGTGTCTGATGACGAATAAGTGTCTTTAACAATGAGTGCAAAAACAAGTGCGAAAAAGTGGGAAATGAAAGTAAAACCTACAACCACTGTATAAGACGAACCCAGATTTTAAACCCAATATTTTTCAATGAAGGGTGTGTCTTATACATGAGAAATACGATATCTTATGTCTGCTTATGTAAAAGAAGTTTCAGTTTGTACATTTTTACTTTTTATCCAATTCTAGAGACTCTACCTTCCTTTTCTTTCTCATGCCTCCCTAATCTATCACCAATCAATTTCATATAAACCCCTTACTTTTTCCCCTTTGATTTTAATGTATAAAATAAGTGGTAAAACACCATTTTCTGGAGCACTTTCTCAATCCATTGAAACTTTGCTTCCTGGCCATTGTCGATGTTTTGGCTCAAATAAACTCATAAAAAGATGCTTATAGGTTTGGAAGTTTCATACATTGACAGTTGTGGCAAGATGTCATCATTTGATCTATTATCTCTTGATAAGCAGCCAGCAGCCAGCTGCTGAGGGACCAGCTGGTAGCTTAGTTTAAGAATATATGGAGGGAATAGTGTGATTAATTTATCATTTGTTTAGAGTTTATTATTTTTATGTTTGCCTGATTAGGAGCTGTCATTCTGTATGCTATTGGTTTGTGAAATTGTTATAAAGTCCACAGTGAACCTGTGGTAAATAAATTTCTGGCAGGGACAGAATCAGTCTGTAAGTATAACTTTGCCACTCAAAAACAAAATAAAATAATGAATTTTCTTCTTAAACTTATCTCAGCACTTTATTTACAGTGTTCTTATAGTCCATATTGCATTTACTAATACATTAGTTACTTCTGTGCTGATAGATCACTGTGTAGATTATAAAAGTACATCTTTTCTCTGATTAATTTTTATTGACCTTCGAGAACCTAATTGAGTGTCTCACAATTAATAAAATGCACTTATTCAAATTTAACACTATATCCCACCTCTTAAAAGAATAAACCATAGTGAAGTTTAGTGTTGGTTCTCGTCCTAGATGATATATTCAAGACTGAAAATAACATAACCCAGAAAACTCTTCCCATAACTTTTTATATGCTCATTTTTTTCTACAGTCTTAAATCCCAAACCTATGTCAGTTTTCATAAGTATGGTCACAAATTAAATTGTATTTTATGTCAAGTAACTAAATATGCTAATTCCCAAATCTCTTCTATTCTCTGTAAAGTACCCACACTTAGCAGTGTAAGAGTTAGCAGGGTCAGCAGAGTAGGAAGCAGACAAAAGCAGATGAGACCAATTAGCTATGTTTCCTACTAGAGATAGTAGTAGATGAACATAGTGCTGAGAAAAAATTCCCTATGAATATCAAACTGGGAAATTCTGTCTTGCAAAAACAGGAGTGCCTAGTTGTAAATCTGCATTGGAAATCTCTAAGATAAAGCTATAGGTCGTTCACGTTCTTTGTACATAGAACCCATTTCCAGGAGATAACTCATCAAATGAGTGTTCTCAAAGATATTTTGTGGAAAGCTTTCCTAGACGTAAAATATTCTCTCAGACATTAGAAACTGGCTGCCTGCAAGTTAGGATAAATACGAGTAAAATGGTAAAGTTAAGAAATCATTTCCCCCCCTATATTAAAGCGAAGCTAAGCTTTCTCAGAATGACAGGAAAAAGTGAATTTAAATGTAATCGTGAAAAAATTTTTCTCAAAATGGAAACATCTATTAGAATCTGCATTAGTTATGCTTCTACTAGAACACCCTATCTATACTTGGGTTTCACCTTAAAAGAGATTTTGAGAAATAGGAGAGGGTCAAGAAAAGTCACAAAAATAATTAGTTGTAAATAAAGAACTTTGAGAAAAAGTCGAAGATATTATACCACTTAATGTTAATAATTTAATTCAATAATTACATATCAAATATTAATTATTCTTATATAAGAGAGAATATACAAAATGAATTAAGAACAAAAAATAACCTTAGCATTTAGAAAGGTAAATTTTTGCAGGTCAACACTATTTCACAGGTAGGATGTAGTTAAGAGCACAATATTGGCTTTATATCTGTTTCTTGGCTCAGCTCTAAAATATACTTATAAGAATTTAGGTAAAATGTTATTAGTTTTTATGTGTTTTGGTTTTCTTTATAAAGTAAGAGATAAAACAGCACCAAATTTAATGAATTAAATGAGTATTAATCAAATCTATATATAAGTACATAATTTCTTGATCATCACATATTGAATACTTAATAAAATATTTTTTATATTAGATTGAAAGCAGCTTATATGGAATTGGTCTATAAAGAAGTTGTCTTGCAACTACTTTGAAAACCAAAATGGAAGCAATTAACTTGAATTAAAAGAAATGTTTATTATTGGGAAAAAGCCAATAAATTCATGTAATAATAGGCAACAATTATTAAGTACTTACCATATCACATTTTTATTATAAATACTTACAGGTATTGATCGACTTACGACCTATGCAACTTAGGATCATTCGACTTTGCGACCACAATCGCTAGCCACAAATGCTCCGCGCAAACGTTGCCCAGCTGGGCATATGACAGTGCAGACCAGCTTCCGGCAGCACTTTGCAATTGGAAAAATGTTTACTATGGCATTTTTTACACCTGTATTTTGTATTTTTGTATGCACCTGTATTTTGTAATTTTGTATGTTTTGCAAATATTAAACCAGTTGTACTGGTAATGCAGTATTTTACTTAAACCTGACGAATGTAAAAATAAGAAACAAAATAGTGTAGAGATGATACAAATGGCATAAAATGAACAAAGAAAATTATGATATATAACAATAATGAGAGAAAATTATGATAAAATATGACTTAAAATTTTTATAATATCATTTCACAGTACTGTACATATAGCCTACTCAACTTACGACCAAATCGTGTTACGACTGGTCTGTCTGTCAGAACCAACTGTGGTCCTAAGTCGAGCACTAGCTGTATATTCACATATATTGATTCATTATAAATTCACTTATATTGACTCATTATAAATATTTATATTTACATATATTGACTCATTTATTCTACACACCAACTCCATGAGGCGCATTCTTCTTCTATGCCTATTTTACATGTGAGAGAGAGAATTTAGTAATGGTTGTTATAGTGCACAGCCAATAAGGAAGAAATTAGGATTTAAACCCAGGGATTTTGATCCATTGATCCAGTGTCATGAACAGCTAGACAAATATATTTAGGAGTTCTTTAATACTGAAATATATTCCTATATAATATATTTATTTCTACATTAAATTCTGTGCATGTTAGTGTAAAGGGGAGATTGACAAAGATCTGAGAATTCTTTTAAATTTTATCATAACAACATAAGTACCACTCCTAATACCAACTAACATACACATATGTGTGTACAGAGTCTGTTCTTAGCCTATAGACAATAAAATAAAATTTTCTTTTTTTACACCAACCATGTACTTGGTCTTGGCCAGTTTGCTTTCTGTGTGTTGAGTATTGCTTTATCAATGTCAATACTTTTTAACTGTATTGATTGTCGCAGCCTTCTGCATCCCAGAATGTACAATTGAAAGAAACTTCAACTACAGGGCATATTCCCTGACTGCAATCAACATATTCTGTGTTTGATAAATACAGTTTCATAGTTGGTACCAATATCAAAGAAATAGTTATTTTTTAAGGAAAATCTGCTAAACTTAAAAATAATCATTTTTGATGTGGAGTGAATGTATGCAAAATATTAAAGATTGTACAGCATCATAGATATATACAAACAAATAAGCCAAATAAGTACTTTAGATTTGCATGCACATATAAGTATTCTCACCTCAAGGGGTCATTTCCAAAGATACAGCGACAAACAGATGAAATAGCACAGCACGGTGACACAGCTATCATTGCCGGTGTGGTGCACAGTTGCGATTTCCCTGCATTTGGGCCTTAATGACAAAGAGAGAAAGGTGAAATAGAGAATATAAAACAGTCAAGGTTAAAGATGTTTTAGCTCTGAAGATAACAAATTTTGCCCAGATGCTACAGAAGTCATTTGAAGCCGAAAATCTACAGCCTATAATGACTGGTGGTCCATTACACAACATCGGTAAGGGGAAATGGATTGTACTTTGGTACTCTGTATTTGCATGCTTTTATGCTCTTTTGACATTTGATTTCTATGTATGTACTTGAACATTAGATTAATATTAGTGTAAAAATTGTCTACATTTTCTTTTTTGCCTTCTTATATACGATACATGATTTTAAACTTTTTTATGTGAATTATTTATTTTTTTCTTTTAATTACTCTTTTTAGTATAATTAACATAAATTCATTGCTTAATTTTTATGTCTGGAGTTTTACGGCTGCTTTTAAATTAGTTGAGAAACATAATAACAACAATCAAGAAGAGAATATTCCCTTGGAGAAAAAATATACTGACTATTGTTAGTGATTATGTCCCTAAGTGCAACATTCTTAATTGTTTTAAATGTTTGAAAAAATATCTGCCATCTATATATTTTCTTTTTGTATTTGATTACTGGGCTTGTAATGGTGGCAATATATTTTAAAATATTAATTGGAGCCTGACCTGTGGTGGCCCAGTGGATAAAGCATCGACCTGGAATGCTGAGATCGCCAGTTCAAAACCCTAGGTTTGCCCGGTCAAGGCACATACAGGAATTGATGCTTCCTGTTCCTCCCCCTCTTCTCTCTCTCTCTCTCTCTCTCTCTCTCTCTCTCTCTTTCTCTCTGCTCTCTTTCTCTAAAAATGAATACAATCTAAAAAAATATTCATATATATATATATATAAATTGGTATTAAATAATCAATGATTTATGTTTGATCACAGAGGTCACATCATTTGACATAAAAATTGTGATGTTATTGGAGGTAATAATGAAGTGTGTTCAGCGAAAATAAAAATAGTACTTAATATATATTAAGCAAAAATTTATACACATCTATCAATCAGTAGCAAGTATTTACTGAGCTTTTACTTTGTGCATAAGTAAAAAAGGAGGTAAACAATAATTTTAGAGTGTACTGTTTGTCAATCATTCTAGGCACTTTGCATTACCCTTACATTTTTTTATTTTTATTTTTTCTTAAGTGAGAAGCAGGGAGGCAGAGAGACAGACACCCGCATGCACCCGAGCAGCATCCACTAGCAAACCCACTAGGGGGCAATGCTCTGCCCAACTGGGGTGTTGCTCCATTGCAACCAGAGGCATTTCTTTCTTTCTTTCTTTCTTTCTTTCTTTCTTTCTTTCTTTCTTTCTTTCTTTCTTCCTTTTTTTACAGGGACTGAGAGATTCAGAGAGAGGGACAGATAGGGACAGACAGACAGGAATGAAGAGAGATGAAAAGCATCAGTCTTTAGTTTTTTGTTACTGTTGCGACACCATAGTTGTTCATTGATTGCATTCTCACATGTGCCTTGACCGCGGGCCTTTAGCAGACAGAGCAACCCCATGCTGGAGCCAGCAACCTTGGGACCAAGCTGGAGAGCTTTTGCTCAAACCAGATGGGCCCGGTGCTCAAGCTGGTGAGCTCAGGGACTCGAACCTGGGTCTTCTGCATCCCAGTCCGACGCTTTATCCACTGCGCCACCGCCTGGTCAGGCATTTCTTAGCACCTGAGAAAAGGCCATAGAGCCATCCTTAGCACCAGGGCCAACTTGCTACAGTGGAGCTTTGGCTGTGGGAGGGAAGAAAGAAATAGAGAAAAAGGAGAGGAGGAAGGGTGAAGAAGCTTATGGACACTTCTCCTGTGTGTTCTGACCAGGAATCAAACCTGGGAAATTTGCATGCTGGGCCAATGCTCTACCACAGAGCCAACTGGCCAGTGCATATTCCTTTATATTTATTTTCTCAGAAAACTCAAGTTAGTTGGACATAATTATATTCATTTTACATAGAACATAACTGAAGTACCATAAGTAATTTTCCCAAGGTCTAAAAAGTAGAAGATTACATAGTCAGGATTTGAATCTACTATTACATGTCCTTGTGTTTATACTATTTTTACCCACACTGTGTTTTCTGTTTCGGTTTGATAGTGAGAAAAATAAAGGAGTAAAATAAATAAAACAGATAAAACAACTTAATAAGAACCAGAAAATTTGGAAAAAGGATAGATTATGGTGGGGAAGGAGAGAGGACAGATGTATTTCTGTAATAAGTACTACATTGTATGTTCCAGGCTAACAATATATGTGATGTCTGATGATTGGAGATGTAAGGTTGGAGTTGAAACTGAAATATCAGGCTCATGCAACCTGTTACTACACATCCAATACGCAGAGACATGAACTGAACTTCACAGGTGAGGGCTCACTGGTAGGATTTTTTCCAACACAAAAACATCTTAACATTTTGTTTCAGCTCAGCCTTTTTATGAGAAGTAAGGGGTGGGTAAAGGGTTTGAAACAGAGAAAAGTTTTGCTGTTCCTTGGTCTTCTGGAGACAGGGTTCTGTTCCGTATTTCAGACACTATTTTCGCTGATTGCAGCTCTCCTGACACACAAGTGGTTAATTGCTTGGGATTGTAGTCCTCAGAACAAGCAAATGTACATAAATATTTAATTACTTGCAGGCCTCCTGAAAAAACAACTATTTATATGTGTTAATCTCTAAACCCATTAATTAAGAATCAAAATTTAAAGCAAGCATTAAACTCCAAGCCTACTGACTACAACTAAAGCTAAAAATTTAAACTCAAGAGTCACCCTATCAGAATCATGTTGCATTTTTATAAACTTGGTCACTCACAAATACTGGGTTATGTTCAAATGATTTTGGTAGAAATTTGGACTCTTCTAATAGTTAAAAGTAAGTGAGGATTATATATCTTTTAGTCTTTAACTTTACTTTCAAGTAGGGGAAAAAAGGACAAGTCTCAGAGTAAATTCTGCCTTACAGGCATTGATCAGCAAGCATGTGCAAATTTATTCATAAAACTTGTCCTCTCAGCTCAGTGGAGTGTCAGCTCTGTCTTTTCAGGCACTCCACTAATAGACTACAAGAAAATTTTACTCAAGATAACCAAATTACTATTCTACTTCAAGTAAAAATATCCTTTCACAAGTGGGTTGATATAAGACCTGTTCATATACTAAATGTAGGGCAGTATTCCGAAAGGTATAGCTATTGAGTCTGAGATATATATTTGGATTATTCTGAAGTGAGAAGCAGGGAGGCAGAGAGATAGATTCCCGCATGCGCCCGACCAGGATCCACCTGGCATGCCCACCAGGTGGCGATGCTCTGCCCATCCAGGGTGTTGCTCTGTTGCAACCAGAGCCATTTTAGCGCATGAAGCAGAGGCCAGGGAGCCATCCTCAGCACTGGGGCCAACTTTGCTCCAATGGAGCTTTGCCTGCAGGAGAGGATGAGAGAGATAGAGGAAAAGGAGAGGGAGGCATGGAGAAGCAGATAGGCACTTCTTTGTTTGCCCTGGCCGGGATTCAAAACTGGGACTTTCATATGCCAGGCGAATGCTCTATGGCTGAGCTAGCCAGCCAGGGCGAGTCTGCTATATTTTTATACCCCATTTATGAAATAATAAGAGTGTTTAACAGTATTTCTATTCAACCCACACACACTCTCCAAGGGAAAATGGTGTTCTGGCATTTATTATGCCAAAAGCAAAGTTTCTGGGTTTGATCTGAGAGAAAAATTGATTCCGTATTTACATAGAGATATGCTCCTAAAGTGGTGTGTGTATGTTTTAATCAATATTTCAAATTAAAGTGATTTAAGGAAAATTGTGGACAATTAACAGTCATGCAAAGCTTGATAATGAGCTTGAAGGTCGACCAGAGCCTAGAATTTTGAGAAATATTTGTGCAGATTAAAGTAAGAAAGGAGGGGACTCTATAAGAAACTGATATACTTAAAGGCTTGGAAGTAGGAAAAGGCTTTCTGTGTTTATTACCAACACTAGAGAGAAGATCATTGTTTTTACTGTCTCTGAACGTGTTTTCCAAATTTGGCTCAGGTGTTTATGTTGATCATAGAAGTATTTCTTTGCAGAATAGTGGCAGTGGGAAATATAGTGGTAAATTAAGTAGGAAAGGCTTATTTGAACTGAAGGAAGATAATCTCAAGAGGACTCCCAAATTTGTAAGTAATTTTCTCCCAGTGAACGTTTATCAAAGGAAAAATATGCCTCATATCTGTTCTAGAACTCTAAGGATTATGTTGTTATTTTAACTTTGGCTTTCCAGGAGTCTGGAAGATTGACTATGTTACCTTTGGATTAAAGTTCCTCCTCAGCCTTTGTCTTTCTGTCAGTGAGGAAGATCTTGGTGGAGAGGGGGCAAAAATGAAAATAACTTTTTGTAATCTCTTTCAGTAATTCCTTTGTAATGCATTTCTCAGGAGCTAGGCCCTAAAACTACCTTTCAGAAGACACCAAATTATAACAAGTCTCGTTTGGTAACTTTTTCTCTCTAATGATTTTTTTGTGTTACTTAAACAAGGGTTGATATTTCAGAGCAAGTCATAGAGAAAATAAGCTTTGTCAGCCTTTTCTTTGGATGGTACTTGCTTCTGTTTGATTGGTGTTTTTGATAATAGCCCTACAGGTTCGAGCTGCTAGAATTATTTTAGGTATGGATTTTTAAAAAGGATAATCTACTTAATTGAACATGCTTTTCTCCTTTTAAAATGAAATAAGGTTAACTGTTTAAACAGACAATAACATGTGATTTAAATTTTTAGACCATGTTTAAAATATAAGAGGCACTAGCTAAAGCAAGCATTTAGAAGAAATAAAAATTTAAAACAACTGTCTATTATCACCTTACATTTTTTATCAGCTTCTCTAAACATTGGTTATCTTTTTTCTCATTCATGGAGTACCTCAGGCTTCATTTACAACTATGACTGACAAAGTTTCAACTTATATTCAGCTACAATAATGCTACCAATTCATCAATATTGTAATACTGTTTATATACTCATGTGAAACAGGAAATTCTTTCAAAAATCTTTATTTTTATTCTTAAATAAATTGTTCCCATAGTCAACAGTTTCTAAAGATTAGGTTTAGCTCTGTTTTTCTCAACTTGCATGACTCTAACCACTCTTTGATAAGATTATGTATAATGTTACCACTTAATAAGAAAAGATGATAAATGAAAAAAATAAATGACATAAAAACAACCTACTACTTATTAAATGCCTATTAAATGACAGTTAATTGAACTATACATAGGACACATTATGTCATTTACCTTTGTGATAACTGAAATACATATTTTCATTTCATTAGTAAGAATATGGATGCCTGATCCGTGGTGGTACAGTGGCTAAAGCATCAACCTGGAGTGCTGAGGTCACTGGTTTGAAACCCTTGGCTTGCCTAGTCAAAGCACATACAAGAAGAAACTACTGAGTTGATGTTTTTCACTCCTACACTCTCCCCTCCCCCAAACACACCATCTGGCTGGATAGCTCAGTTGGTTAGAGCATGGTACTGAAGTACAGAGGTTTCTGGTTTGATCCCTGGTCAGGGTACATATGGAGCAGCTCAATATTCCTGTCTCTCTTTCTCCCTTCATCTCTCACTAAAATCACTAAGTAAAATATAAAAAAAATTAAATTAAAATAAAAATTAAAAAGAAACTTTATTAAAAAGTATTAAAAAAGAATAAAAAAAAACTAGAAAACTTAAGTTCTATATTATTACAGAGCCTGTTAGAATCAGACTTGGTATTTGAGCACAAACCATACATACCCCTGTGATAGCTGTCTATAATTTCAAAACTCCTTTCATATTTAGGTGATCTGTTTTCAAAACTCTAGAGACCCTTATTAATTCTGCATAATTGCAAATAATTTAGCCACATATCCATGAGTTCTGTATCTAAAATATTCAACAGCTGATCAAAATATTATGTTGTAGCTGACATGTACTATGTAGTTAGGTCTATGATGGTTCTGTCTGAACTGAACATCTATAGACTTTTTTCTTGTTATTCTCTAAATACAGTATAACAATTATTAACACAACATTTACAATGTATTAGGTATTATAAGTAATCTAGAAATGACTTAAATTATATAGGAAGGTATACATAGGTCACATGCAAATATTAAATTTTATGTAGGAGACAGGAACATTCTTGTATTTTGGTATTTGCGGAAGTTCTGGATACAAACTCTTGAGGATATAGAGAGATGATTGTAGATGGGTGGACAAATTGTCTTACAGTAATAAAATCATTAGTATTACAAAGTCTTTTGGATTCCTAGATTACTTCAAAACTCAGAATTCTAGATATCCAGTATATCATGGCTTTTGTTACTGAAGGTGAGGTTCTGGTTTATAAAAATAAAATAAAAATAAATTTAAAAATTATGATTTTAAAAATAACTTTTATCTAATTTCCCTTCTCATAAATATAAAAGACTTCAGAATTTTTTTTAATAAAGAAGTCCAGAAAAAATATCAAAAGATGACATGGAAGTGCATGTTTTTGAGAACTTGAATATTATAATCTTCATTCACTATAAGACTTGAGAAATATAATTGAGCTGTTTCTCAAAAAATAAGTCAAAAAATTAAAAAATGGACAAGAAAGAATGTGATAGATTAAATATGGTTACCAATACTTTGGTCACTCTTCTCATTGTAAATGTAGTTTAATTTCCCTCTTCTTGAATATGGGATGGATTTTGACAAATAGAATATAGCAGATTAACAGAGCTCACTTATGATCTGTTAACTTCCTTTAGCAATGTCATGTCCCTGAGAGAAAGAGTGAATACAATCTACCTGGTCTAATATTCTGACCTCTGGTGTTCTCTGACTAAAAGATAACAAAGTAAAAAATATATATATCTATGAGGTATACTTTCTTCAAGAATGTCACAGAAAGCATACAACTCTCTATAATATAAACTGGCTAAAACTGTCAAAAATAATGATATGATAATTCAGCACTCTGGCTGAATCAAAGAAAACAATAAGCCAAGAGTATATTCAGGGAAATTACTAAATTCTAGATAAGAAAAACATGAATCTGTTGTATTTTTGCCCATGACTTCTCCCTTGGAAAGATTACATCCATTGTTGTGCATTAGAGTTACATTTATGATTCTGGAAAGAATGATACAAAAGAGTTCCCTCAGACCTCTTTATACTATATATGTATATGTAGAAATTGCCTACACTCTTGACATGATTACTAGAGCTTAGTATTGGGTAAAATGTTTAATTTATATGAATCGCACATGACAACTTGATCCTGTGTATTAGTTGAAGATGTTATACTCATTTTCAGGCCCAGGTCATAAGAAACTGTTTTCCCTTCCTGTCTACTAGGGTACTCTCTTTGAGCAGTAGTGAAGGGGCTCAAAAGGAAAAAAAAATAAATTAATTAATTTAAAACATGGTTAAATTTAAGAACAATCCTTGAAAAACCAACTCAAACCTAAGGAAGAGGCATCTTATAACCAAGAATTCACAGAAGAAGTCTAATCGAGACTTATAGGAAAGGCAGAGATGCAAAAATGGCTTCTTTGCTCCCATGAGTAGTGGCTAAGGTTCCAGAGGCATATCGCAGCTGTAGCGGCTTAACCTTGAAAAATGTGAGGCATAAACCTCAAGCCAGACTCCCCAGCCTAGAGCACCAAAGTCAAGAAGAGGTGTCCACATAGTGTCCAGCTGTGAAAAGTGGCAAGATTTCCATCTTCCAGAAAGAGAGAGGAGTCCACAGAGACACAGGCAACCTCCTAACGGGCCAATGTATAAATATGGAATCTAGCAGTGGGGTGAAAGAGGGCTGAGCAGATGGGATGCGTGAGAAGAATCTGAGGTTTGCAGCTCTGTGGAGAGACAGGGTGAGGGACAATCACCAGGACCTCTGTGCTTAATCATTCTCCAATACAGTGGTAGGAGGGGCATTTTCCTCTGTGTGTCGTGAGCATGGGAGAAAGCAACTGCCCTACCCTCAGGACAAAAAAATGCACACGAACTAAAAATAAAAGTATGGCAAAAGATACTTTATGCAAAAGGAAATGGAAAAAATAACTAGGATAGCAATACTTATAGCTGTCAAAATAGACTTTAAAACAAAGGCTATTAACAAGAGACAAAAAAGAACTCTACATCCAACAAAGGAAAATAACTCTTGTAAACTTCTACATACCCAATGTGAGAGCACCTAAAAAAATAAAGCAAATCTTGGTGGACATAAAGGGTGAGAAAGACAGTGATATAGTCATAGTGAGGAATTTAACACCCCATCAAAATCAATGGATAGATCTTACTAACAAAAAATAGAAGAAATGGCAGCATTAAATGACACATTAGATCAAATAGATTTAATTGATGTCTTTAGAATATTTTTACCACAAAACAGCAGAATATTCATTCTTTGTTTTTAAATTTAAATTGACTTACGAGAGAGAGCAAGGGAGAGAGAAAGAGAGAAAGACAGAAACATTGATCTGTTCCTTGTATGTGTCCTGACCAGGAATTGAATAGGCAACCTCTGTGCTTTGGGACAATGTTCTAACCAACTGAGCTATCCAGCCAGAGCAGAAAATACATTCTTTTTAAGAGTACATGGAATATTTTCTAGGATAGACCACCTGTTGGGACACAGAAGTCTCCATAAATTTAAGAAGATTGAAATCATATTAAGCATCTTCTTTGACCAAAATGGTATAAAACTAGCAATCAATCACAAGACTAAAACTAAAAATAAACACAAAAGACACGGAGGCTAAATAACATGTTACTAAACAATGAATGAGTTAACAATGAGATCAAGAAACAAATCAAAAGATACTTTGAAATAAATGAAAATAAACACACAAGCTGCCCCAAATCTATAGGACACAGCAAAAGCTGTTCTAAAAGGGAAATTTATACCATTACAGGCCTACCTCTAGAAACAAGAAAAATATTAAATAAATGATTATACTTTAACTTTATACTTAAAATCACTTGAGAAAGAACACTAAACAAAGCCGTAAGTGAGAAGGAAAAACAAAAAACAATGAAAAAGATCAATGAAATGAAGAAAAGAGCTAGTTTTTTGAAACAATAAAGATTGACAAACCTGTAATGAGACACATAAATAAATAAATAAGAGAGAGAAAGAGAAAACCCTAATAAATAAAATCAGAGAGGAAAGAAGAGAAGTGACAGCAGACACCAAAGAAATACAAAACATATGAAAATTTTATGAACAATATGCCAACAAATTGCACAATCTGGATAAATTTCTAGGAACATTTAATCTTTCAAAACTGAATCAATAGGAATCAGAGAATCTGAATAGACTGATTATAGCTAATGTAATTAAAGCAATAATAAAAAAATCTCTAAAATAGAAGTCCATTTTATCTAGTCTGTATATTGTCATTTAAAACAAGGAGAGGGAAGGAGAAGAATCAGTATTTATCAAACACTCTCTTTTACTGCAACTTTCACATACATCACATTTCTTAGTCTTTACAAAAAAAGTGAGGATGAAAGATATGAACAATAATGTGGTAAGAAATGTAATTTTAGATCATTTTAAATTATACCTGAAGAATAATTTTTGGACTCCCTCAATGTTCTTTCAAGCTTATTTTCTCTAATATAGGAGAAGGATTAAAAATATGTTTGTTTTAATATAATCTACAGTGACATAGTAAAATAATTAGTGTACTGAGGGCTGTAGGAAATGAGCAACTCTTTATTAAATGAGATTATGTCATTAGATTATATAGTGCAAATTGATATGTTAGGTTTACTTTTTATGTTTCTGAGGATATATTGCCAAAGGAGTGAAAGGAAGTAATAATGAGGGAGCTTCACTTATAAAGAAGTCTTAAGATCTGAATCTCAAGTTAAAGATGTTGCATTTCCCCTATGGCTTCTCCTAGGACAAATCAGACCTGAATCATTTACGAATAGAACTCTCATAGATAATTATTATATGGCTTTAAATAATATTTCATTTCTATTTATATGCCTACATTTTAAAACCTTGAGGGAATCAGCTGACATCTCATTCAGGGAATTTCTAATTTTTTATTTGTGAGCATGGTATATGTTACATGCTGATCAAGTCTTCTGTTCTTGACCTTCTCTGTATCATCGCTCTTTTGTGCAACTTTTATAGTTTGTCTTTGTTGAATTTTTTCACCCTAACCTCCTAATATTTGTCAGCCTTTAACCTTGTTAGCTCAGTACAAGTTCAGTATTCTCAGAAGACACTTGATAAGAACACATTTTTCTACCATAGCCTTTGAACTTTTAAATGAGGGCAGGACCTGTTTCCTAACATGTTTGCTGAATGAGTTATCTTGAAATTTTGAAGTCTGCAGCTGTTAGCTCAAGGACAACCCAGGGCAAATATCAACTTTCTCCTAAAATTCTGAGGGAATTATTTTTGTTCAAGGTTGAAAGAAGGAGGGGGAAATAAAAGCATTATAACAAACTGGCCCCCTAAATTCAAAAAACTATTTTTTACTTTCTCTTTAAAAAATGAGTAGTTACAGGAAGGACATAATATCAAAATCTGATGGATTTTTCTAGCAGATTAAGTGTGCATATATTTTAAAATAAGATCATTAAAAGACTTGCAAGTTAGGGGAGAAAGAAACCTGAAGTCAACTTTTCCATCCTTTTAAATATCTGTCACATTTTTTCTTCCTTGTACTTCAGAGAGAATGATTAAAAGGCCAAATAAAAATAGAAAATAAGGACGATGGCAAGATGGTGATGCAGTAGGCGGATGTACCAACTTCCATTTCCCAGAACCAAAGTGGATTACAGCTTAATTTTAAGAACCATTATCTGGAAAAAACAACTTTGGACTAAAGTAAGAGGACTCTTTAATGAAGGAAAACTGAAGAAGCCACTCGGAGACTGGTAGGAAAAGCAGAAATGCGAACAAGGATGCCCTGTTCCTGGGAGCGAACAGCAGCCCAGAGGTACTTACGTGTCAGGAAGCAAATTCTGTGGAGAGGGGAGGGTCCTGAGCCCCAGGAACAAAGCCCCAGCCTGCAGCCCCAGAGACTAGAAGAGGCATATAGACAGTATTTAGCTGCAAAAAAAGCCAGGATACTGTTTGTCAGAAAGAGAAAGATTTCTCAGACCCAGGATCTTCTTAAAAGGACCGTACAGAAAACCTCTTTCACAACCCCTCACCCAGGACTCTGGGGGATAAGGAGAAAAGAGAGGACTGGAGTAGCAGGAAGAGAGTGTAATCAAGGAGGCACAGGGAGAAACACTTTGAGGGACAGCTACCCAAACCACTGGGCTGAGTCACCCCCCAAATCTAAAGTGAATATTTTCCCTGAAACCAGCAATACCAGCAAAGGGAAGCAAGACACCAGCCAAACAAGCTCTCCTGTGGCACTCAGAGCAGAGTCGCTTAGAAGGAGGGAGCCATCAAAAATATAGTATTGAGTGCTAGGGTCTGAGAAGCAGTACTCCCACCCACAGAGCTAAGGGCTCACTGGAAGGAGCAGTGGCGGTGGAATGCGAAAGTATGGTCCCATTGGTGGGGGTGGAAGCCAGGACAGCTATGACTGAGGCCTGGAGTGAGAGCAGTCTGACCTGGCTGCGGGCTGGGTGAGCAAGAGAAGTTCTGCCTGCAATCCCTCCCACAGGGGAAATACAAAGCCAGAGAACTGCAGAGACCCAATGCTGAGCGCTGGCACATAGACCAGCACAGCCCACAGAGCCAGGGCTTGTGGCTGGCGTGAGAGTGCAGCCCAGCCCACAGGATGAGGTGAAAGCCAGAAAACAGGTGGAAACATCTGCTGAGCATAGGGGTGCAGCCCTGCCTGCGGTGCCAAGGCTTGAGGTTGCAGCACGCAGCCGCACCCGTAGGGGAGGCAAAGGCCAAGGCTAGCCGGGGCTTGTAGCCTGGGCACATGAACACAGCCTCTCCCATGGAGGAGAGGTGGAAACCACAGTGACTGACACAGCAGGCCAGTGACAGCAACACCTATACCCGAATGTCCAAGGCAACTGTAGAGGGCGTAACGGGCCTGCAGATAGACCACACCTAAGAAACACAGAGGCCACACCCATTGGACTCCAGTGATCACACCCTTCTTATACACAGACAAAATGGGAAGGCAGAGAAATGCAACCCAAGTGAATTAGAAGAAATCCCCAGAAAAGGACTGAATGAGTCAGATATAATCAAATTACGGGATGCATAATTTAAAATAGTAATTGTTAGGATGGTCAAAGATCTTAGAATAACAACAAATGAACATAATAAGCACTTAAATAAAGAGATAGCAAGTATAAAAAAGGATATTGAAATAATAAAAAAGACTCAGTCAGGAATGACAAATACTATATCAGAAATGAAGACCACAATGGAAGGAATTAAAAGCAGGATGGATAAAGCTGAGGATCAAATCAGCAAGTTAAAAGACAAGATAATGAAGGCACAGAAGCAGAGCTACAAAAAGAAAAGAGACTCAAAAAGTTTGAGGGAACTCTAAGAGAACTTTGTGACAACATGAAGAAAAACAACATCTGCATCAAAGGGTTCCTGAAGAAGAAGAAAAAGAACAAGGGATAAAGACTTTCTTCAATCAAATCATAGCTGAAAACTTTCCCAAATTGATGCAGAAAAAAGTCACTCAAGTTCAAGAAGCACACTGAACTCCATTAAAGAGAAACCCAAAAAAATCTACACCAAGACACATCATAATTAAAATACCAAAGATAAGTGATAAAGAGAAAATATTAAAAGCTTCTAGAGAAAAACAGGCTATTAACTACAAAGGAGTTTCCATAAGAATAAAATATGACTTCTCAACGGAAACACTTGAGGCCAGAAAAAAATGGCAAGAAATATTCAAAATAATGCAGAACAAGAGACTACAACCAAGACTATTTTATCCAGTAAGGCTATCGTTTAAAATTGAAGGAAAAATAAAAAGCTTCCCAGACAAAAAAAAAAACAAAAAAACTCAAGAAATTTATTACAACCAAACCAATATAAACAGATCAAAGGAGGAGAAGAATATAGCAAAAGAGAAAAACAGCTTTAATAAATAAAATAGCAATAAAAAACTACATATCAATAATAACCTTAAATGTAAATGGATTAAATGATCCAATCAAAATACACAGGGTAGCTGCGTGGATAAGAAAACAGGACCCATACATACGCTGTCTAAAAGAGACACACCTAAAAACAAAAGATGCACATAGACTTAAGGTAATAGAATGGAAAAAAAATATTTCATGCAAATGAAAATGAAAAGGAAGCTGGGATAGCAATACTTAGACCAAATAGACTTTAAAACCAAGGCTATAGAAAGAGATAAAGAAGGTCACTATATAATGATAAAAAGAGCAATCCAAGAGGAAGATATAATCATTATAAATATCTACGCACCTAATATAAGAGCACCTAAATATCTAAAGCAGACTTCGATGGATATAAAGGGTGAGATCAACAGCAACACTGTAATAGTAGGGAATTTCAATACCCCACTAACATCACTAGATAGATCATTAAAACAAATTAACAAAGAAACAGCAGACATAAAGGACACAATAGATCAACTGGATTTAATAGATATTTTCAAAACCTTTCACCCTAGAGCAGCAGAATAAGCATTCTTTTCAAGTGTTCATGGTACATTCTCTAGGACAGACCACATGTTAGGGCACACAAGCAGTGTCAACAAATATAAGAAGATTGAACTCATATCAAGCACTTTTTCTGATCACATTGGCATGAAACTAGAAATCAACAACAACAGAAAAACTGAAAAATGCTCAAACACTAGGAAACTAAACACCATGTTATTAAATAATGAATGGGTTAACAATGAGATCAAAGAAGAAATAAGAAAATTCCTAGAAACAAATAATAATGAGCATACATCAACTCAAAATTTATGGGGCATAGCAAAAGTAGTACTGAGAGGGAAGTTCTTAGCATTACAGCCATACCTTGAGAAGCTAGAAAAAGCTCAAATAAACAACATAACCCTGCATCTAAAAGAACTAGAAAACAAACAGCAAGGAAAGCCTAAAGATAGTAGAAGAAATGAAATCATAAAGATGAGAGGAGAAATAAATGACATAGAGACTAAAGAAAAAATACAGAGGTTCTATGAAACCAGGAGCTGGTTCTTTGTAAAGGTAAACAAGATTGATGAACCTTTTATTAGACTCATCAAAAAAAAAAAAAGGAAAAAAGACTCAAATAAATAACATTAGAAATGAGAGTGATGAAATAACAACAGACACAACAGAAATACAAGGAAGTGTAAGAAAATACTATGAAGAACACTATGCCAAAAAATTAGACAACCTAGATGAAAAGGACAAATTCCTTGAAACATATAATATTTTAAAAATCAATCTGGAAGAATCAGAAAACCTAAATAGACTATTACAACAAATGAGATGGAAATAATTATGAAAAACTCCCAACAAACAAAAGCCCTGGGCCAGATGGCTTCACAAGTGAATTCTACCAAATATTCAAAGAAGAACTAACTCCTATCCTTCTCAAGTTATTTCAAAAAATTCAAGAGGAAGGAACACTTCCAAGCTCTATTTATGAGGCGAGCATAATTCTGTTTCCAAGACGAGGCAAAGACAACACAAAGAAAGAAAATTATAGGTCAATATCTCTGATGAATTTAGATGCTAAAATTCTCAGCAAAATATTAAAAAACCAGATCCAGAACAGAGAACCCAGAAATAAACCCACACCTTTATGGACAACTGATATTTGACAAAGGAGGAAAGAACATACAATGGAGTAAAGACAGCCTCTTTAACAAATGGTGCTGGGAAAATTGGACATCTACCTGCAAAAAAATGAAACTAGACCACCAACTTACACCATGCACAAAAACAAATTCAAAATGGGTAAAAGACTTAAACATAAGCCGTGAAACTACAAGCATCTTAGAAGAAAACATAGGCAGCAAGCTCTCTGACATCTGTAGCAGCAATTTATTTGCCGATTTATCTCCACGGGCAAATGAAATAAAAGGCAAAATAAACAAATGGGACTACATCAAACTAAAAAGCTTTTGCACAGCTAACGACAATAAGAACAGAATAAAAAGACAAACCACACAATGGGAGAACATATTCGAACAGCACGTCTGATAAGGGGTTAATAACCAAAATTTATAAAGAACTTATAAAACTCAACACCGGGAAGACAAACAATCCAATCAAAAAATGGGCAAAAGAAATGAATAGAAATTTCTCCAAAGAAGACATACAGATGGCCAAAAGACATATGAAAAAATGCTCAACATCACTAATCATTAGAGAAATGCAAATCAAAACCACAATGAGATATCACCTCACACCAGTCAAAGTGGCACTCATCAGCAAAACAACACAGAACAAGTGCTGGCGAGGATGTGGAGAAAAGGGAACCCTCCTGCACTGCTGGTGGGAATGCAATCTGGTGCAGACACTGTGGAAAACAGTTTGAAGATTCCTCAAAAAATTAAAAGTCGAACTGCCTTTTGACCCGGCTATCCCAGTTTTAGGAATATACCCTAAGAACACCATAACACTGTTCGAAAAGAAGAAATGCGCCCCATGTTCGTGGCAGCATTGTTCACAATAGCGAAGATCTGGAAACAGCCCAAGTGTCCGTCAGAAGACGAGTGGATTAAAAAGCTTTGGTACATATATACTATGGAACACTATTCAGCCATAAGAAATGATGACTTCGGATCATTTACAACAAAATGGATGTACCTTGATAACATTATACGGAGTGAAATAAGTGAATCAGAAAAAAAAAAAATCTGAGAACAGCATGATTTCATACATAGGTGGGACATAAAAGTGAGAGTATGAGACATGGACAAGAGTGTGGTGGTTACGGGATGGGGGGAGGGAAGGGAGGGTGGAATAGGGAGATGGGGAGGGGTACAGGGAAAACCAGATAGAAGGTGACAGAGGCCAATTTGACTTTGGGTAATGGGTATGCAGCACAATTGAATGATAAGATAATCTGGAGATGTTTTCATTGTACATATGTACCCTGATTTATTGGTGTCACCCCATTAAAGTTAATAAAAAAAAAAAAAAAAAACCAGATCCAGCAATATATGTAAAAAAAATCATACACCATGATCAGGGGGATTTATTCTGGGGAGGCAAGGCTGGTACAATAATTGCAAGTCAATCAATGTGATTTATCACATAAATAAAAGGAAGGAGAAAAACCACATGCTAATTTCAATAGATGCAGAAAAAGCACTTGATAAAATTCAGCACCCATTCATGATCAAAACTCTCAGCAAAGTGAGAATACTGGGAACATGAAAGGCCATCAACATGATAAAGGCCATCTATGATAAACCTACTGCCAACATCATATTCAAATGGCAAAAATTAAAAGCAATCTCCTTAAGCTCAGAAACAAGTCAGGGGTATCCCCTTTTACCACTTTTATTCAACATATTTCTGGAAGTCCTAGCCACAGCAATCAGACAAGAAGAAAAAACAAAGGCATCCAAATTGGAAAAGAAGAAGTAAAATTATCATTATTTGCAGATGATATGATATTGTATATAGAAAACTCTAAAACAGGGGTCCCCAAATTTTTACACAGGGGGCCAGTTCACTGTCCCTCAGACTGTTGGAGGGCCAGACTATAAAAAAAACTATGAACAAATCCCTATGCACACTACACATATCTTTTTTTAAAGTAAAAAAACAAAATGAGAACAAATACAATATTTAAAATAAAGAACAAGTAAATTTAAATCAACAAACTGACCAGTATTTCAATGGAAACTATGGGTGTGGATGCATCCTGTGCTCCTCTCACTGACCACCAATAAAAGAGGTGCCCCTTCCAAAAGTGCGGTGGGGGCTGGATAAATGACCTCAGGTGACGGCAATTTGGCCGCGGACCATAGTTTGGGGACCTCTGCTCGAAAATCTCAGTCAAAAAATACTGGACCTGGTAAATGAATTCAGCAAGGTGGTAGAATATAAAATAAATAGTCAGAAATCAGAGGCATTTTTATACACCAACAATAAACTATCAGAAAGAGAAATTAAGGAAACAATCCCCTTCACTATTGCAACCAAAAAGCTAAAGTACCTAGGAATAAATTTAACCAACGGATTAAAGACTTGTACTCAGAAAATTATAAAACATAGATAAAAGAAATCAAGGAAGACACAAACAAGTTGAAGCATATATTGTGTTCATGGGTAGAAAGAAAAGACATCATTAAAATCTCTATATTACCCAAAGCAATTTATAAATTTAATGCAATATCAAATAAAACACCAATGACATACTTCAAAGATATAGAGCACATATTTCAAAAATTTATATGGAATCAAAAAAGAACAGGAATAGCCTCAAAAATATTGACTCTCTCTCTCTCTCTCTCTCTCTCTCTCTCTCTCTCACTCTGTGTCTCCTCTCTAAAATGAATAAAAAAAAAAAAAAAAACCCTGACCTGTGGTGGCGCAGTGGATGGAGCGTCGGCCTGGGAACACTGAGGTCGCCAGTTTGAGACCCTGCACTGGTCTGGTCAAGGCACATATGGGAGTTGATGCTTCCAGCTCCTCCCCTCTTTCTCTCTCTCTCTCTCTCTCACTCTGTGTCTCCTCTCTAAAATGAATAAAAAAAAAAAATTGAAAAAAAAATAAAGTGAGAGGTATTACAGTTTTTGATATCAAGTTATACTACAAGTCCATTGTACTCAAAACTGCTTGGTACTGGCATAAGAACAGGCATATAGATCAAAGGAACAGAACAGAGAACCCAGAAAGAAACTCACACCTTTATGGACAATTGATATTTAACAAAGGAGGTAATGGGATACAATGGAGTAAAGACAGTCTCTTTAATAAATGGTGTTGACAAAATTGGACAGCTACCTGCAAATAAAATAAAACTAGACCACCAACTTACACCATTCAAAAAAAAAAAAAAACTCAAAATGGATAAAAGACTTGAACGTAAGCCATGAAACCATAAGCATCTGAGAAGAAAACATATGCAGTAAGCTCTCCGACATCTGTAGCAGCACTATATTTGCTGATTTTTCTCCATGGGTAAGTAAAATAAAAGACAGGATAAACAAATGGGACTATATCAAGCTAAAAAGCTTTTGCACAGCTAAAGACAATAAGAACAGAATAAAAAGACAAACTACGCAATGGGAGAATATATTCGACAATATGTCTAATAAGGGGTTAATAATCAAAATTTATATAAAACTTGTAAATCTCAACACCAGGAAGATAAAGAATCCAATGAAATAATGGGCAAAATAAATGAATAGACACTTCTCCAAAGAGGACATACAGATGGCCAATAGGCATATGAAAAAATGCTCAACATCACTAATCATTAAAGAAATGCAAATTAAAACCACAATGAGATATCACCTCACACCAGTCAGAATGGCGCTCATCAGCAAAACAACACAGAATAAGTGCTGGCAAGGATGTGGAGAAATGGGAACCCTCCTGCACTACTGGTGGGAATGCAGACTGGTGCAGCCACTGTAGAAAACAGTATGGGGATTCCTCAAAAAACTAAAAATCAAACTGCCTTTTGACCCAGCTATCCCAATTTTAGAAAATACCTTAAGAACACCATAGCACTGTTTCAAAAGGAGAAATGCATATCCATGTTTATGGCAGCATTGTCCACAATAGCGAAGGTCTGGAAACAGCCTAAGTTTCCATCAGTGGACAAGTGGATTAAAAAGCAGTGGTAGATATATAAAATGGAATACTATGAGGCCATGAAGAAAAAGAAATTCTTTTCTTTTGAGACAACTTAAATGGACTTGGAAACTATTATGTTAAGTGAAATAAGCCAGGCAGAAAAAGAAAAATATCATATGACCTGACTAATTTGAGGAATCCAATGAACAATGTGAAATGAGGAACAGAATTGAGACAGAGGAGAGATCAAAGGGACCAGAGGAAAAGAGGATGGAGGGAAAGGAGATGATAGGATGGGATAAACCTGGGGGCAAGGGAGATGTTGAGAAGAATATTAAGTAGGGGGGATGCATTCGGGGAAACACTAGAATCTATGCAAACACAATAAATTAAAATAAAAAAATAGAAAAGAAAATAGAAAATAAATTAGAAAGAGGATATTTTTAGTGTCCTTTGGCAAACCAATATGCACGTGGGATGTCTAATGACTATATACAAACAGTATTTTTGTGTATGAATCCCCTTTCTTTGAGGCTGTTCTTTTAACATTTTATTCTCAATGAATTCTATTAAAGCGAGAACAAGCTTTGTCATCACTGAGAATGAATTCCACTAAAATGCTTTTAAGGGATTTAAATTACAAAACACTAAGACCATACTCTTAATTGGTGATTTAACACCTACTGTGTTTCAGTGTTTTTTCTTGGTATATGCTCTTAAGCAAAAGAACATATATATTAATAGAACTCTTTAATTGGTTAGAATTTTATTATTTACAGACTAAATAAAATATTAGGACAGTAGGGTAAGAATTAGGAAAAAGGGAAAGTGTAGAAATTATGAGGAAACTGTCAAACTCTCAGGAAAATGAATCAAACTAATTACAAATAGTTATTAATTATTTAATTCCTTGTTAGGAGAACCAAGAGACCCCACAGAGGTGCAGTATCAGTTTTTTATCTAATTGGTAAGACAAACTATAAAAGCAGTATGAGATTTTATTGGCTATGCCTAAGAGAAAACCACAAAATAGGAGGCAACATTTTCTGTGAACTTTAAAAAAATCTTAATTAGACTTGAACTGAACTTTTAAATATGGACTATAGTTAAATTGCTGAAGGGAGAATCCTGTTTGGGGTAATTGTTGATGTTTTGGCAAGTGTAGAGGCAGAAGGAGGGAGGCCGAGATAGAGCCCCAGCCAAGTCCCTTTGAGACATAACCCTGGGAAAAAAGAACATTCCCACATAGCTCTCAGAACACATTAGTGAAGAATACTTTATAGAGCTTCTTCTAATTACACATGCTGAATTCATAACTTCTCTATCATTCTGCTACAAATTTTTATGAAGTTTAGTAGAAGTGATTATTTTATTCAACTAAATACATTTTATTTCCAAAGAGGTCTCCTCATCTCATTTCAACTTGATAGTAGCTTCATACGGCCAGATACCATACTTTAAATCCCAGATGTTTACCAGAATGCTTGAAGCACATTAGGTGCTGATTTAATATTTGTTAAAGGTTGTGGGGAAAAGGGGAGGAGGAGAGGCAAAAGGAATGTGTACTGACTACTAGACAATCACCACAATAGTAAAAATACTATGTAGTTTTCTTATTTTTTGTAGCTATAAGGTAAAATATATTTTATTGAATAAAATAGTTTTGGCCAAACAACCTTCTTTCAACTTAGACAAAACCAACTCAAAGGAGAACAAGATTGGTTCAGATGAATGGACTTATTTTGTTGTCAGAGGCACAAGGCCTTTGTTACATCTTTTCCTTGAAGGCACCTACCAGGTCTATCATACTTATTGTGTCTCTTCTTTATTAGTATTGCCTTGGATCATGTTAGGTATGCCAAAAGGAATCACACACGAGGTCAAATGGGGAAAACAGAGTTTACTGTTACATCTGGGTGCAGATGGCCTGAGGGAAAAAGTGTCAGCAGCTAGTGCTGCTTATAGAGCTACTTTGATAGGGGCGAGGGTAGGAAGGCAGCTGTTGTTCAAAGGGCTCATCTAATTTCCCAGCTGCTAGTCATCTTCTCATGGGTGGGTGGGTGGGGATAAAAGCTTGGCCCTTTTGGATCATGTATAAGTATTGTAAAGCCAGTAGTCAAGGCCACCATCACAGCAGCCTGACCCACGCAGGTTCACATTAGATTCGAACAGATGGCAATGAAACACAGGAGCCACAAACTGGTGAGCCATCAGCTTTAATTTTAGCTTGCACCCGGCGGGCAAGCAAAAACACACACTGGGGCTCCAAAACCCACACATTCAGTGCTCACAAAGCTACTGACTTATCCGAGTTTCCTAGAATCAAAGGTTTCTAGCTCACCAGATTTATTCACCTCTGTTTCCCATCTCCTCCTGCACAAACTCTTAACTGGCTTCTTCCTCAGCACTCTGCCATCCTGGCTGCTTCTCCTCCACATGGCCTTAATCTGCTCTGCTCTCTAATACTAACCTCAGGAACTCAGGAACCAAGAGAGAGATCAAGCTACTGGTCTCTCCCACTTTATAGCTTAGACTCAAAACCTTTAATCCAATTATACAAACAAGGAAGTCTCTGATACAAAGCCACCCATCTGAGGCATAATGGAATTCCTCCCTACATCACCACCCTACATCATCCAATCAGTCAAGGGTGTGGAGAAGAGCTTACTCTTAAAACAAAGCCTTAAGCTATAACCACCCGGCCTGCTTACATTCTAACTTTTCCCCCACAGCCATCACAAGCATAAGGGCAAATAATATCACCTGGGTGACGGGCTTCCATGTGGGCAGCACCATCTTTAACAAAGTGAGCATAATATATTTTATCTGCCGAACAAGTATTAATATTGTTGGTAAAATTTTTGAAAACAAATTTTATTTCATTGTATTTTATTTCACTGTATAGAAGACATTTGAAACTATAATATACTTAATTTCTGTTATTAGACTAGTTTTTAACTAAGAATTTCAGCAATAGTTGCATTGAAGGACTCACATTTCCCAACCAGTCTACCTTAGAGTTAATGGTGTATATCATTGAATTGCTGGAAATTAACAATACCTTGGAAAAAAATAAATTTAATATACATGCGGTAACTACTACTCCATAATTTAGCACTCATCTCCATCCCTTGGAGAAATGAATATAACTGTTAAATAAAATTAACATAAATTTTTATCAGACCACATGCTTAACATGCTGATGGTACCTGAGAGGCTTTGAAAGGAGTGCGGAGCATGCAGTTGCAGAAAGGTCATCGAAAAGGTGGCATTCCCTTTTCTCTTCATTAACAATCTAATCCCTTCAGGACTGCTCTTAGGACTTTCAGGCCTTAGGCGAAATAATGCCTACTCCAATAAAGACAACTCACAAGCCCTTGTGGAAAAGAAAAAGAAATGCCTGCCTTGTAACAGACTCTGATAAGCTCTCTCTGTCCTCACTTAAAAAGACAGAGAAGCAAGTATATTTTGAAGAACGAAAGTGTCAGACTGAACACCGTCTTTTGTGGTAAAAGCAAAAGGTCACTTAAAAAAGGTCACTGAAAAAGAATGCTTAAATTAAAATTGAACTCCAGGGCTTAAAGATCTAAATGTGGACCTAACCTTTTACAAAAAAGCACAGATGGGGTGCTCTTTTATAACCCCTCTTCCATTGTCACCTCTTCAGGGAAAATGTCATTTCTAATATATAGATATTAGCTCTTCCTTTTGGCTCAGGTAGAAAGAGCTATATGGAAATGCCCAATATGAAAAATTAGACCTTAAATGATATCCTGATTTATAACACAAAGGTACTTTGCTGGGTGAGAGGTTATATTGATCTATAACCAAAAGTTCAATAACATTAACTGAGATGGTGTATTCAGCCCCAGAAAACCCAAAAACTAGAGCTTCCTTCTTGCTACTGACCTGTATTCTTTTGTTAAAGTTGATGGGATCATATCAGTGGGTCTCCACTATAACAAATTCTTACTGAATCCCTGTTCTAAATTTATACAAATAAGTCCACTTATCACTTTGTCATAATTTTCAATTTGATCTCAGTAAGTTTTTCTTATGCAATTTCCTTAAGTAATTTATCTTAACAACTTTATATTAATTTGATAGTAGCTTATATCCTGGATATGTAACTGTTAGAAAATTTTCAAGCAGAGTGTGAAACACTGTCATCAAATTAATATAAACTGAAGCAGCAGAAACTCTAAGAAGATAATGTATTTCTATGGGACATCATATTTATACATTTTACATTCTATTTTTTATTGGTTAAAAATTGGGTTGTAGTAAGCCTGCATTTATAAAACAATTTGACAAAGCTACTGAGTATATACCATGAAAGAGGCTTGCAATAAATGCTGAGGACTGAGATTCTAGAGATAATAAGACATGAAAACTTATTCTGCAGGAGTAAGAGGACCCTGGAGAAAAAACAGTTGGACTGCGCAACTTTAAAACAGTGAAGTTACAATACAGTCACAAATGCAATGTTTTGAGAATGTAGAGAATAGAAAACTGCTTTCAGCTCTTCTGCTATGAAGGAGAGAGAAGCAGGTAAAGAGAAACTTTATTTTTTATTTATTCCAATATGACAATCTGATAAATAGGATTGCTTGTCTCTGTGAAAAACTGCACATATACAAATATTCAGAATAAATTTATGAACAGTTACATGTTATTTGGAGATAAATCGCATGTTATTAGAAACCCAAGTAAAAACAATCTGACATTTTCACTGGTGATATATTAAATATTAATGACATAACAAACCCCATGTTAGATCAACCAAACACTAATGCTAGCCCATGTATAAGGAAAGTAAATTAGTTTCTACTTTCAGAGGAAGGAGTAGGAAAGTATTTGGGACTATATATAACCTATCAAAATAGGTTAAATACAAGAATATTCTACTTGAAGTCCATAATTAAAAATAATTCAGAGATTGTTTATGCCTATGTATATATAATAAAGTTTATGACCTTTCAGAATAAATGCTCCACTGGATTAAAAGAGCCTTGAGCAGTGGCCAGCACAAGCTCTGGTACATAGAAGGTACTCAGTAAGTATTTTTTGAATGATAAAAATGCTTAAATAAATATTGATTTCAAAAATTGATAACATTAATTTTTAAAAGTTTAATAAATTGGTAAGTTTAGTCTGATATAGAATCATCCATGGAAAGTATGGTATGCTAAAACTAGTTTTCTAGTGGATTATAAGAACTAATTGTTAATATTTTCAGGAATGTTACAAGCAAGTTGATAACATGATGGTCATCATGTCTGCCATGATGGGAGTATTTACACCACAAATGTTGCAAGTGTTCAACATTTATCAAAAAAATTTCAGTCGATTATCTTCAACACTGCATGTCTTGCCTGGTTTTTTATGTTATTTCTAAATCTTACATCTAGATTTATTCATCTAAACCTAGAACCCTAGGGAAATCTCTTTCTTTGTCAAGGGCTATTTAAGAGGCCCTTATCCATAGTTCAAATTTGAAGCATTAAGTCAATTTTTCTCTATGTTTTGCTTTAAATTTTGTATTTTTATTTTGTGCCTTGCAAGTTATAAAGCTCCTGTTGTATTCCTAGAAATCTTAATAGGCTCCCAAACTTGTGGTTTATGCTCACAGGTCTGTACCATGATATCAAGCCATAATTTCCTATAAGACTGTAGTTTGCCTTCTTCTTAATAACCTTGCTTGTGATACAGAAGTTTAACTCAAAATTTTAGCTCTGTAATATGTAGATCCTGCTAGGATCTCTGCAGCATGTACTCTTTAATTCTTAACCAGCCTTCTTGTATAACAGTCTGTCATTTATTCTTGATCTTGCTGACTCCAACGTCCCCTTGCCTGGACAATTCTTACCAAGTGTTAAGCAGAAGATGATGCCATGGTCTACTTTGTGTGTCTCTTGCACCTCTGCAGTTCCCCCACCCTCATTGTATCACCCCCACAGTCACACTAACACATCCCATTGATCTTATTCACAGTCAGAAAAAACTTGTGTAGTCAAATCCAGAATTAAATACTTTAATTTGTTGAACCTCTTTTGACATTGTAGTAATGGTGACATGACCAATTTGGTCATATCAGATTCCTTAATTCATGCAGATCAAGTGTGATTAATTGAAAAGATGGCAGCCACATGTAAATAGCTACTGGACACTCTGCCACATGTAGATAATATCTGATTATATCCGTATCAAATGTTCAAGCAGTAAGCACTTATCTGAAAAGAAATGTTAAAAGGTAGTCTCTTGTTCAGTACCTTTCAAATCTCATTTTTTACAGAGGTACTAAATATTGCATAATAAGTGATCTGACTCACTGTATAAAGTTTTGACAACTATTCATTCAATAGAACAACACATTATCCTTAATGGAAGAGAATTCACATTAGCGAGAGCACTTGAAACTCTCTGCTATTGATAATAGACACTAATCTAAAAAGTAGTAATCTCTCCACTTACTTTCATTTTGATATACACTTGTTTGAGCGGGAAAGATAGTGTTTCATCAAGCATGATAATGCTCCATTAGCTCTGCCAGCTGCAGAGTAAACCTACAGCCATAAAAGATTTTGCTTTTCCAAACGATGCATGCCAAACTCTCTCTCACATTACTTTCCCCCAAAATAATTTGTATGCATGTAAGTATATTATATAATTAATCAAAGATCTTTGAGACTTAATGTTGCTTCTTTGTTCTAACTTGTATTAAGGAGATACCTCTTACTGTTTATTCTTGAAAAGCCTTCATATAAAATGTGCTCCATGTAGCAGAGGTTTTTAGTCATATTGCAATAATTGCAAGTTCATTGCATTCCTCTCTAAATATACTAGTTGAACAGTAGGGTGGTATATGAAGGCATGAATTACACACATCAAAGACTCATATGTCAGCTGCTGTGCCTGTACCTTGTACTATAGTGGGGTAGAGGTTCCAGGTTAAAGTTTATACCATTCTTTTACTGCTTTTAACATTTCTTATGTTTATATTTTTAATGCATTCAACTCTCATAGAAATTTTATTTAATGGACGACTGGTATTAGGATTATTATTTTAAAGCTACCAAAAAACACATAAAGAATTGCCTTGTATATCATAGATTTATTCTTGAAAAAAAGCTACAACCAAGATTCTCTGAATCAGTTTCTGCATTGTATTTCCATAGAAAAAAAATTTTATTATAATGTTTACACGCATATATTTATAAGCTTTATTTTATAATAAGAATTTACTTAGAAGATGCAAATAAAAGATGGCTCAAATATAGCTCCTTCTTCAAGAAGCTTATAGATTACAGAAGAAAACATGTAAATATATATCAAATAATGATACTTGTAGTGTACTCAGTCAGAATATGAGGGTTAGGGGTAGTTTTCCAAGAGAAGTAATATTAATCCACACATTTGTGTAAGAAACTGGTACTAGTCAAATTAAAGAGAAACGTGGAGGAAACAAGGGAGAGTGAAAAGAGTGAGGGTACACTTAAATGCTTTTAGGCAAATAAGGACCAGGTTTGGAAAGCCATAAGCAGTTCACAACAACTGACCACATAGTGTGTGGAGGCAGTAGCATGAGACAGACTGGAAAGTTAAGTAGAGATCACCATGTGGTAAAATGAATCAGACCCATGGGGTATATAGTCTGTGGGTAAATGAGAGGAATCATTTTTAGTTATTGCTGAAGCTGAGTAATGGGTTCTAGGAAACTCATTGCACAGTTTTTTCTACTTTAGTATGATTATAAAAAATAATAATAACTTGTTTAGCATTGACTTCTTTATGATTATCAATGAAAGTTTCAATTTTGAGCTAGTTGAGGAACTCTTACCTCTGAAACATTAAGAGCCTAGCTTGTATCCCAATTTTCCAAAGTCAATACATAACATTAATTTGATCTCAATGATGATATTTTCAGCAAATATTTTTTTCTCTTTAGGTAGAAAACTCAATACTAAAATTAATATAGAAAAATAAATATCCTAGAAGAGACAAGAAAACTGAAAAATGAAATGGGGAAAGGAAATTAATTAACACCAAATACTAAACAGTAAAATATCTGTATAATTTAACCATTTAGTACTGGTCCATTAACAGGTAGATTAGTAGAAAATTTTAAGAAACACTAATTAGCTTGGTTTCTTCAAAATGTCAATGTCATGAATGAGAAAATACAAACAAAAAGAAAAGAAAAGGTTAATGAAACTGTTCTAGATACAGCTCCTTCCTTCAAGCAGTTCAAACAGACATGGAAACCAAACAGAATATGTGATATCTGGATTATGAATTTTTATGAAAGGACAATTGGGTAAATTTGAATATGGGTTACATATTAACTACTTTGGATATTATATGGGTATCATGATTATTTAAAGAACACTCTTGGTTTGAGAACACAATGCTGAATTACTTAAGAATAAAATTTTACTATTCTGCAGCTCTAGAAATCTAAAATGCAGGGTTTTATGTCCTAAAATTTTCTAAGATTTGCTGAAGTCCAGTAATCATGATTGCCTAACCTTGGTAAGACTTTGTGTGCTTATAAGACTCAAGAACATGAAAGTTCTTGACCAATCACCAGAACTCTCATTTGTTCTTAAGTGTCTACTTAAGCTACTGAAAAGGCAAAAAAATTGTCAAAAGAGTCTATACTATGACCCTGATGGCATTAAGTTATTAAAGAAAGACAGCTATATTACAAATGCCCCTGATGCCATGTCTGTTTACACATCTTATATGTTCAGAATTAGTTCTAAGGACACCCATGCTGAGTGGCATGGGAACAAAAGCTGACAAGTGATACTGCTTTAAATATTAGTGTACATTTGACATCATGCATAGTAAGAAGGAGAGCATTTTATGCCCCAAGAGAAATGAAAAATGACAGTATCATTTTCTCAGGTTCTCATACTCAAAACAAATAAAATATTTAGCATCTATTTTAACCTGAATTTTTTGGCAAAACCCACGTTGTCTCTGCTTTTTGCTATGGTAATGTCTGAAGATATGACATAACTTTCTAAATATGATAATCATTGGAATGTTTTTTATTGTGAACACAGTAATGTACACTTGGTAACTGGAAATGTTGTGGTTTTTAAGTGTTTGCTGTTTTCATTATTTTAATCTTTTCAATGTCTGACTCTCTTCTGTTTTTGCAATTAAACTTCTCTTACCTTTCTCTTGATTACTTTGTCTTTGGCTTTTCCTTTGACTGAGGTGATGACTTTGTATCTCAGAGGCAGGTCACATTCTAAATTCCTACCAAGTTGGTGTCAGCAGTGTTTTGGCAGAAGCAACAGCCACCACGCTGACTCAGACAGGGAGGGTGTCAGCAACAGATTGGCAAATCAAGGAAAGCTCTAGAGCAAGAGAAACTCAGACTGTCCGTGCTGATGGAAAGAAGCCTTTAACAGTGGTTTCAGGTCAATAATGGTGTGCAGCAGAAGAGGAAGGAATTGTAGTACCTGAATTTTAGAGGGTTCCAAGACAAATTTAATCAACTGATTATAAAGGCATTCGGAGATATTGTAGTTGTTTACAGGTCACCAGGATCAGGAACAATGAAAGTAGGTGTCCTACAGGGGGAAAGACAGCAGAAGAGAAGAGAAAGTCTCTGAAAGAAGATTCAGGATGTTGGAAACAGCCACAGAATCATACCTGCTTCCTATGTTAATTCTTGGTTTTAACAGTTCACAAATATAAGTGAAAAGAAAATAGTGCAATTAATATCTTAAAAAGAGTCTCAACCATAGTGTTCAGTTGGAAATGAATTAATTACTTGCCTTATGGGGCTTGGTCTCATAGAGAAAGAGGTACCTATTCTGGTTTCAGTGTCATTGGGTTAAAGAATATTTTAAGAACCAAACTAAACACGATGCAGTCAGGGCCACAGCAGCCATAGATATAGAAGCATCTAGTAAATGCTTGGCACTGGGTCTAGGTGGACTGTGTCAAGGCTGGCTTCCTGGGAGAGCAACCTATATATTCACAAAATACCAGCATGCAGAAGAGCCCTGAACTTGGCATAAGGCTCTATTGTCACCATCTAAAAATGTTTTAAGTGAGAGGAGGGGAAATAGACAAACTCCCACATGTTCCCTGTCTGGGCCAATGCTTGAATCCACTGAGCTATCTTCAGTGCCTGAGGCTGATGTTTGAACCCATTGAGCCACTGGCTGTGAAAAGAAAAGAAAGGAGAGAGGGAGATGAAGAAAAGCAGATGGTCACTTCTCATGCTTGTCCTGCCTGGGGAATGAGCCCAGGACATCCATATACTGGGCCGACACCTTATCCACTGAGCCAACCAGTCAGGACCTAAAAATTCTTCATTTTATTTTTGATCATGTTTTTTTTAAGTGAAGCTTGGCAATGGAACACACACATGGGCAAAGAGAATATGTGCAACATATATGATGTTGCTGCTCCATTTGCATTTAGTGGCAGTACTGGCCTGTCAGCACAAAATTGCAGTGGATGCATGAGGCTTGATAGTTCCGCAAGGCTCAAGAGTTCAAATTCAGTGTATTACCTTCATGTCTGAGTAAGCAAAGGTACTGACAGCCTTTAGAGGCTATGCATGCCATTTGAACCAGAACTTACTTGAAATACAGAAAGAAGGCAATAGCGGTTTATGTAATAGCAATAACCAAGGTACCTTTGCATATTCTTTTTACTCATATTACTTTCCTATGTTAGCCAATCACTTATGCTCAAAATGAGACATAGAAGTAAAAGGAAAAGATTGGACAACCTACAATTCCTTTTTCTTTCAATTTTTCTTACTTATTAGGAAGCAGCAGGTAAAGAATGTTAATAGAACAGCAGGTAAAAAGAATAAAACAAAAAATAGCTGAGTTAATTTTTCAGAGTATTTCAACTCCTCTGAAAAGAATGGAACATATATGTATGTATGAGCTGGGAAATAGGAATTGTTTAATTTGGGCAATTTCACATATGAAACAAATGATTCTATTTGCATTTAAAATTGGACTTGCATCATATAATAAAATTCATGTTAATAACTAACATTTTTAATTTTTTAAATCAGAATAAAATTAAATGGCACATAAAAAGCACCATCACATACAGACATAGAACAGAGGAAAAGAAAAACTTCACATTTTAGTACCTTTAACAGCACTTTTATCCTCCGGCTTTCTGAACAAAGAATTCCACATTGTTTCTGGCCCTGACAAGTGTAGTAAGGAAGTCAGAGTCGGGACTTCCACCCTTTGAGGAGAACCGATTTGCCCAGAGGTGAAAAAGTTGTACATTTTTTCACTCAGCGAAGAATTCAGAGGATTTTGTAAAAAAGCATACACACACAGAAGTGACAAAACAGTAACTTTGCCAGCAAATGTAGAGAAAAAAAAAATGATAAACATATAAAATCAATATTTTCCAAGTGTGAACCATAACTCTAAGGAAAAAAAATACATATAAACTTTAGTATATGTATTTAGCATAACTTACACATTTTTGTCCAAAAACGAACAACAAAACAAAGCACAATTCAGAAATTTATAAAAAAACCAGTAACCAAAAAAAGTTTAAAAAAATAATGGAAAACTAACAAACTTGGGTCAAATATTATAGACAAAAAATATTTTAGTAAAGTTTTGCAAGTACAGTTAAAAGTATTCTTAATCATGAGTAATGTGCTTGTGAGAAATATATAAATAATTTTGATTCATAAGAACACAACTTGTAATAATCTCTAGAAGCAGAGTTTCAATATTCTCTTTTTTACATTAAGAGCTACATACCTATAGATTTATGAAAATGTACTATATCAGTGGGCTTACATAAGTTGAAAGAGTGAACTGTCTCATCAGAAAATTGTATAAAATAAGCTACAGACAACCAAAACTAGTGTATAGATTGTAAACAGGACTTCTCTGCTCCAAAATAAATTTGAGAAGCTGAGAGGGAAATCAAATCAATCCAGACTAATGCCTGGAGAAGATAAAAAGTTATTGATATTTTTATGAAAAACTACTACACATTTCAAGTGTTGAAGCTTGTCAATTTTGTAGTTTACTGTCCTTGTGTGGTCAGTTGGCCAAGGATTTTTGAAGATCCCTGCATTAATATTTTATAGGGCTTTGGTGTCAGAAAGGTCCTGATTTAAATACCAGCACTGTCATGTATGAGCTATGTGAGTTAGAACAAACTCACAAAAATTAGGGGATATTTCAAAATAGATATGAAGCAATAAAATATCTTTTAATTTTTGTGAGCAGTATATTTCATCTTTGCAGGTCTTGGTTTCAATAAACATAAAGCAGGGATCAAAGGTATTTGTCTTTTGGTGTTGTTGTGAACTTTAAATGAGTTAATAGGCATGAAGGACTTAGCCTAAAGGCTAACATAGAGTAAACAGACTCAATTGCTATTCATAAATAGATTATTATTATATGTTCATACTCAATAAATAGTTGCTATTATTTTTACAAGATTATTGTATGGCTAAAAAAGCATCATAGATTATACCCACACACAGATAATGTTATAAATTTGGAAAATATATCGTATTGCATGGTTAAGGTTACTTAGATCACATATTTAAAATCCCTTTACTTGCCTGACCTGTGGTGACGCAGTGAATTAAGCATTGACCTGGAACACTGAGGTCACCAGTTCAAAACCCTGGGCTTGCTCTGTCAAGGCACATATGGGAGTTGGTGTTTTTTGCTCCTCCCCCCTTCTCTCTTTTTATCTCTCTCTCCTCTAAAGTGAATAAATAAATTTAAAATCCCTTTCCTTTATTCCAGGAAAATGTCCCAGAGGGCAGTATGTTGTGTGAAAAGATTTAATGTCAGAGCACTTCTCACCAAGTTATGGAGAGATGATCTTCTAAATATATGTCCGGATAAAAGCAAAGTTTGGGCCTGACCTGTGGTGGTGCAGTGGATAAAGCGTCGACCTGGGAACACTGAGATCGCCAGTTCAAAACCCTGCACTGGTCTGGTCAAGGCACATATGGGAGTTGATGCTTCCAGCTCCTCCCCTCTTTCTTTCTCTCTCTCTCTCTCTTTCTTACTCTGTGTCTCCTCTCTAAAATGAATAAAGTAAAAAGGAATTTAAAAAAAAAGTTTAAAAATAAAAAGCAAAGTTTGATTGATGGGAAAACAATGAAGAAAAGAAAGAGAGATTTAATTCACAGATAGTTCAATCTCCAAAAGAGGCACAGTGGACTCCAAGGAACCTGTGAATTGTCTGAGGTACATGGGGACCTTTGGCAAATTGCAGTAAAAAAAAAAAAAAGGATGGGAAAAGTAGAAATTTAGAATATACAAGGGGCAAACAAGAGTTTTTGATGTCACTTTTATTTACTTAGTTGGATGTGGAATGGAATTGAGAATAAGAATTAAATTTGGTAGAGAAGTGTGAATTTAGAAGAATGAGGGGCTCTATTTTGGTAAAAATAAAAAGCAAATTTCACCTTTGGTGAAGTTAAGTTCCCTTCTTTTCATTCTTCCCCCCTCCTATCTTTCTTTCCTTTCTTCCCCTCTCCTTTCCTTTTCTCTTTCCTTATATCAAACATCTAATTGATAGCAATCATCCTATTAAGTACTGGGCATAAGTAGAAAGAGATACAGTCTCATCACTCTAGGAGCTCACAGTGTGAAATAAGAGAATTGTTAAAAAGAAAACTATAGTCATTAATCCCATGTTATCAAACCTAAACTTAATACCTAACTTAATTGCAATTTCCACCTTCACAAGAAATGTAATCTTAATCAACCAGTCTGGAATATTTTGGTCGATACCAATGAAGTAATTGTCACATGGGTCTTTTCCAACCCTTCTGCAAAAGAAGAAATCTGCCTAATAAAATATTTGCCATTATCTTCACCCATAAAAAATAGAGGTTCTAGTCTAAAACAATTTTTTTTTTTTGCAGATAACTTTCTTGAAAATATGTTCCTCTTATAAAAACCTTCCTTTATATATGAGCCCCCTTAGAGATGTACCCTTCAGGTTGCTAGACAGAATTCCGCCTGACTTATGAATCACTTAAATACAGTTAGATATTCAAATTTACTCAGTAGAATTTTGTTCTTTACCAGATTCAAAGAGATAAACAAGCAAAATCTATATATACACAGCATAGCATGAGGACAAAAAAAGGACTAAGGACTATTAAAATTATTGGGATAGTCAAGAAAAGCTTTAGAGGAAATTGTGTTCAGCTTGAACATTCAAACTGAGTTTCAAATTGCCTTATGGACAACTCAAGCACAGAGGAACACCATAAGAAAACTGATGGATGTAACAGCATGCCACATGTGGGAAATACCTATGCATAGCATGTCTGAGTATTCATAGGAAGAAAATTAATTGTAAGGATGCTAAAATAAATCATGTCTTCATCCTAGAAGGCTTCATTTGTCATGCTATTGTGTTTAAATAAATTAAAATTTTAATATCACAATAAAATTTTAAGAATTGCTGCTATCTTTCAGAATACTCACTTTCATACTGCTCACTTCTTCTGCCCAAAGTTGTAATGGGCTGACATTTCTTAAAACATAAAGGAGAGCTGCTACTGCAAACTATTCTCTTAGGCACTTAGATATAGTTATATCTAGGGCATATGTGTGATAATTTATTAAATTACAGTGTTTATACGTGGCCTGAACTCAATAGCATGGATTACATAAAGTATTTTCTCAATGTTTTCCTTGGGCCCAGGACATGCACATAAATGATTTAGGCAGAAGTGGATCAAGATCCATTGAGGCCTGAGGTGCAGTAGAAAATATTGGGCCCCTTAAAAAAAAGAGAGAGATGGGAAAATAATACACATTAGGTGACGTCAGAGAAATGGCGCCGTGAGAGGTGCTCCTGATATCTTCTCTTGGAATTTCAACAAATTCAACAACTAAAGACAGAAAAAATCTCAGGAGCACCTGAAATATAACACACCAGACAAAGATATGATTGGGCAAAAAGGTGGCTGAACATATAATCCACTCTGAAGGAAATAAGATGTAGACCAAAGTATTCGGCTTTTCTCACTGAGCTGAAGAAGGCTCGCTTTCATCTGGAACCAAAAGAAATGGAAGATTTGAGGCAGAAGCTTCGATAGGGTGGATGATCAAGCGGAGAAGAGAGCGCACCGGCTTGGCCTGAGATCATGAATGTGGGGCTAGCGTGGGCGGTAGGCTCTGATGGAGGTTGCCAGAGTGGGTTGCATGCAGAGGCTGGCACCAGAGTGCCTTTGTGTACTCCTGGGACCGTAATAGCGGGAGGAGTGTGAGTGGCTCCACCTGGTACCTCGGGTGTGGTCCTGGTGCTTAGGGGATAGAGGGCTAAACCTGAGATTATCAGAGGTGGACATCTGTGTGGGCGGTAGCCAGCATTTCTGTGTAGTCCCAGCTTCCTGACCAATAGCATGGGAAGTGCACAAGGGCCGGGATCCCTAGGCATAAACCTGTTCTGGCGGGGTGGCTTCGCTAACCAATATAGGTCTCAAAGCATATTCCTACATTTCTAGCACTGACTAAAATCATAGGTGTTGTGCGCCTAAGTGGGCAAGAGAAGACCTCCCTGGGCACTGTGAAAGTCATGGGGGCTGGGCACACACGTGGCTTGCTGCAGGCTACCAAACAGGGCACAAGGGAGAAGCCTGTGGAGATTAGGCCCGTGGAGCACTGAGGCTCAGTAGACATGCCTGGGGGCCCTTAGAAAGATGCCAGACCTGCAATCAGCTCTCAGCCCCGCATGCTTTCACTGGTGGCTCTGGTTGGCACAGCTTTACCCAGAATTGTGCTTTGACAGGTACTGGAGGAAGGACCTGGCTGCTCTTAGAACCTCTTGCTCTGCAAGCAGTGGCTGGCTGGGGTGAACCTCCCCAGGTTGTTAGCTCAGAAGGGAGACACATGTAAAGAGGCACCTGGAAAACTGAGTCTCCCATTGTCGGAACCTGCAAACCCTAACAAGCCCCACCTACCAACGGGAGTAAGGCCCAGCCTACGTCATTGCCATAGCAACACATCAGCAAATCTTTACTCAATAGTACCACAGGAGTAAACTTTTACTAAAGTGCCACCTACCAAAAAAAAAAAAAAAGAAGTTACCTCTCAAAACAAGAAAAAAATTGCATTTTTTATAACTTCTTTTTCCTTTTTCCTTTTTTCTTTCCACTTTGGTCATTTTATCTTCTTTCCATTTAATTCTTTCCTTTTCCTTTTAAACTTCATTATTCATAGTTGCTATATTTTTTATCCTTGTTTTTATGAGGGTTACATTTCAAAAACCTTAACTTTTTTTATTTTTTACTCTCCTTTTCTTATTTTCTTTTGCTCTCATTTGATCATCCTTTATCAACAAATTATTTTATATTGGATTTATATTTTTTTGTGGCATTTTGCATGTTTTTTACTTCATTTTTTTATCTCTTTGATATTTTCCCTCAGTTCTGCCTCCCTGTTCTCTATAGTTTTTGTTCCACTTATAATAATAGAATTTTCATTTTTCACAGTATCTTTTCAATTTTTATATTATTATTTTTAATTATCTCTTCTTAGTGTAACTAACAATACCAATCTCAAATGCCACTAAGAAAAAACAAATTGAATATCATGGATACAAAAGACAGAGATATAGCTTAGATAGATGAGAAAAAATCTATAGAAAAATATTTCAATTGCTTGGAAACCTTGGAGTTAAATGACAGAGAATTAAATATTGAAGTCCTAAAATCACTCAGGTAAATACAAGAAATTACCAAAAAGCAATTTAGAGAGCTCAAAAGAAATTCAATAAACAAAAAGAATATATTACCAAGAAAATTGAAACTATAAAAAGGAACCAGAGATGAAAAATTCAATACATAAACTGAAAAATGAGGTAACAAGCTTAGCTAATAGAATAGGCCAGATAGAGGAGAGAATTAGTGACATAGAGGACAGGCAACAAGAGATATTACAGAGATAAAAGGAGAGAGAATCATAAATTTGAAAAAAATGAGAAAGCCGTATAAGAATTATCTGAATCCATCAGAAAGAGCAATATAAGAATAATGGCTATATCAGAAGGGAAAGAGAGAAAAAATGAAATAGAAAATATATTCAAACAAATAATAGGAGAGAACTTCCCAAGCCTGTAGAAAGAATTAGAGCCTTGAATTCAAGAAAAAAACAGAACACCAAGTTCCTTTAACCCAAACATACCTACCCCAAGACATATTGTAATGTAATTGTCACAAACTAATGACAAAGAAAAAATCCTCAAGGCAGCCAGGAAAAAAATACAACATATAAATGAAGGTTATCATCAGATTTGTCAGCAGAAACTCTACAAAACAGAAGAGAGTGAATTCTAATATTTAAAGTATTGAAAGAGAGAAACTTTTAGCCAAGAATGCTATATTTATCAAAGCTATCTATCAAATATGAAGGGGAACTAAAAACATTCTCAGATACAGAAAATACAGAGGGAATTTAATATAAAAAAATCCCCACTTCAGGAAATAATAAGGGGGGTTATCCAACCAGATACAAAGAACAAAACAAAACAAAATCACAAGTAAAATCTCCAACAAGATCACAATAAAAACAAGATTAATCTGTGAGAACAAAAATAAAAAAGGGGAGAGGACAAAGATTAACAGTAGCAAAGGAGGATAGAGTGCAGAAGCACTCATGAGATAATGGGCTACAATAAATATGATATATATTCTTTTTATTACCTAATGGTAACCATCCATCAAAAAACCATTACAGAAACACATGTCTTAAAAAAAGAAGAAATAGAGGAAAGAACTATGAAATACAATCAACAGAAACAAATGACAGAAAAACAAAAGAAAAGAACAAAACAAGATCACAGCTATCAGAAAGCAATATATAAAATGGCAATAAGAAACCCTAAAGTGTCAATAGTTACATTAAATGTAAATGGAAGGAACTCACCAGTAAAAAAACACAGAGTAGCAGAGTGGATCAAAAAAGAAAATCCAACAGTATGCTGCCTTTAAGAAGCCCATATAAGCTATAAAAATAAAAACAAATTCAGAAGGAAGCAAGATGGCGATGGAGTAGGCGGACGTACCAACTTCCAATTCCAGAACCAAAGTAGATTATAACTCAATTTAAAGAACCATCATCTGGATAAACCAACTATGAACTGAACTAAGTGGACTCTACAAACAAGGAACACAGAAGAAGCCACATTGAGACTGGTAGGAATAGGGAAAACGCGAAGAGGGCTGCCCAGCTCCCCAGAGCAAACGGCAGCCCGGAGAGACCCGCGTGGCTGGAGGAGAGTTTGGCGGAGAGGGAGGGACCTGGATCCCAGGAACCAAGCCCCAGCCTGCAGTCCCAGAGCCTAGAAGAGGCTTTGGACAGTTTTGAGCTGTGAAACAAGTGAGGGAGCTCCCAGGCTTACAGTGTGGAGTATTAGGTCCCTTCCTACTCTGCTGATAGTTGCTGAAGGGTTAGGGGCGGAGTGCGCTGAAACACGGTTCTGTCGGCGTGGGCAGAGGCTAAGCCGGTGGGAGCTCGGTCTAGCCCAGCAGGGTCGGAGGGGATGCGCGAAAGCGGTCCGGAAGCTGCGGGCCCGCGTTTAATCCCACTTACGGGGACAAAGCGGAAGGCCAGGAACGGGCAGAAATCTGCTCTGCAACACTGCGCAAGCCGGCCCTGACCGCGGGGACTGGGCTAGGACCAGGGACGGGCAGGGGCTCGTGGCTGAGCTCACGCTACCAGCCCCGCCCAGCCAGAGAAACTGCGATTTGCAATTATACGTGCACGAGCGGACTCCGAACGCGGGGGCGGGGTAGAGTCTGGGATGAGCGGAAGTACGCAGCTGAGCAGAAGCCAGCAAACACACCCGGCCCAATAAACCTGGGTTTGCGACCCTGCGCAGAAGGGCCCTGGCCTCGAGGGCGGGGCTAATGCTCCAGACGTGCAAAGGCTCACAGCTGAGAGCACATCAAAAGCCTCGCCCAACCCGCGAAACTCTGGTGAGCAGGCTCTGACTGCGGGTTCTGGGCGAAAGTCCGGAAATAGGCTGGGTCCGCAGCTGAGCAAAGGTGCTCACCTCTACCCTTGGTGCTAAGACTTGTGGCTTATGTGACAGCCCCGCCCACGGAGGAGAGGCAGAAATCACAGTAAAAGCCACAGTGGGCCAGCCCTGGCAACGCTCATATCCAACCACCCTAGGCAGTGGCAGAGGGGGTGGGGGACCTGCAGACAGAACACACCTAGACAACACAAAGGCAACACCTACTGGACTCCAGTGGCCACAACTTGCTTATACACAGACAAAATGGGTAGGCAGAGGAATGCAAACCAAATGAATCAAGAGAAATCCCCAGAGAAGGACCTGAATGAACCAGATATAACCAAATTACCAAGAGAAGAATATAGAATAATGATAGTAAGGATGTTCAAAGAAATTAGAGAAACAATGGATAGTCATCATGAACACCTAAATAAAGAGATAACAAGTATAAAAAATAAAATTGAAATAATAAAAAAGAATCAGACAGAAATGACAAATACAGTATCAGAACTGAAGACCACAATGGAAGGAATTAAAAGCAGGATGAATCACGCTGAGGATAGAATCAGTGAGTTAGAGGACACAATAATCAAAGGCACAGAAACAGAAAAGAAAAAGGAAAAGAGACTCAAAAAATGTGAGGAAACTCTAAGGGAGCTCTGTGACAACATGAAGAGAAACAACATTTGCATCATAGGGGTTCCTGAAGAAGAGGAGAGAGGACAGGAAATGGAAACATTGTTCAATCAAATCATAGCAGAAAACTTCCCTAAATTAAGGCTGGGAAACTCTCCACATGTTCAAGAAGCACACAGAACTCCATTAAAGAGAAACCCAAAAAGATCTACACCAAGACACATCATAGTTAAAATACCAAAGCTAATGGATAAAGAAAAAATTTTAAAAGCTGCTAGGGAAAAAAAGGTTATCACCTACAAAGGAGCCCCCATAAGGATGACATTGGACTTCTCAACAGAAACACTTGAGGCCAGAAGGGAATGGCAAGATATAATCAAAGTAATGCAGAACAAGAACCTACAACCAAGACTACTTTATCCAGCAAGGTTAATGTTTAAAATTGAAGGAGAAATAAAGAGTTTCCCAGAAAAAGAAAGCCTGAAGGAATTCATAAAAACCAAACCAATTCTGCAAGAGATACTAAGGGGCCTGTTGTGAAGTTTAAAGGGAGGAAAGAATAAAGCAAAAGAAAACTACAGCTTTAAAGAATAAAATAGCAATAAACAACTACATATAAATAATAACCTTAAATTTAAATGAATTAAATGATTCAATCAAAAAACATGGATAAAGAAACAGGACCCATGCATATGCTGTCTACAAGAGACACACCTTAAAACAAAAGATGCACATAGACTGAAGGTGAAAGGATGGAAAAAAATACTTCATGCAAATGGAAATGAAAAAAAAGCAGGGGCAGCAATACTTATATCTGACAAAATGGACTTTAAAACAAAGGCTGTAGTAAGAGATAAAGAAGGACACTACATAATGATAAAGGGAACAATTCAACAGGAAGATATAACTATTATAAACATCTATGCACCAAATATAGGAGCCCCGACATACATAAAGCAGACTTTGATGGATATAAAGGGCGAGATTAACAGCAATACTATCATAGTAGGGGATTTCAATACCCCTCTAACAACACTAGATACATCCTCAAAAAAGAAAATTAATAAAGAAACAACAGACTTAAAGGAGACACTAGATCAACTTGATTTAATAGATATCTTCAGAACTTTTCACCCTAAAGCAGTAGAATATACATTCTTCTCAAGCGCTCATGGTACGTTTTCTAGGATAGAACACGTGTTAGGACACAAAAATGGTCTCAATAAATTTAAGAAGATTGAAATCATATCAAGCATTTTCTCTGATCACAATGCCATGAAACTAGAAATTAACCACAAAAGAAAAACTGAAAAATACTCAAACACTTGGAAACTAAATAGCATGCTATTAAATAATGAATGAATTAACAATGAGATCAAAGAAGAAATAAAAAAGTTTCTAGGAACAAATGATAATGAGCATAGATCAACTAAAAATTTATGGGACACAGCAAAAGCAGTTCTGAGAGGGAAGTTTATTGCACTACAGGCATATCATAAGAAGCTAGAAAAAGCTCAAATAAGCCACCTGACCCTGCATCTAAAAGAACTAGAAAAACAACAACAAATAAAACCCCAGACAAGTAGAAGAAAGGAAATAATAAAGGTCAGAGCAGAAATAAATGACATAGAGCCTAAGGAAACAATACATAGAATCAACGAAACCAGAAGCTGGTTCTTTGAAAAGGTAAACAATATTGATGAACCTTTAACTAGACTTACCAAGAAAACAAGAGAGAGGACTCAAATATATAAAATTAGAAAGGACAGTGGAGAAATAACAACTGACACAACAAAAATACAAAGCATTGTAAGAAAATACTATGAAAAACTATATGCCAAAAAATTAGACAATCTTGGTGAAATGGACAAATTTCTTGAATCATATAACCTTTCAAAAATCAATCTGAAAGAATCAGAACACCTAAACAGACCAATTACAACAAATGAGATCGAAACAGTTATCAAAAAACTCCCAAAAAAGAAAAGTCCTGGGCCTAATGGCTTCACAAGTGAATTCTATCAAAAATTCAAAGAAGAACTAACTCCTATCCTCCTCAAGCTATTTCAAAAAATTCAAGAGGAAGGAAGACTTCCAAACTCCTTTTATGAGGCGAGCATAATTCTGATCCCAAAACCGGGAAAAGACAACACAAAGAAAGAAAATTATAGGCCTATATCCCTGATGAATTTAGACCCTAAAATTCTCAACAAAATATTAGCCAACCGGATCCAGCAATATATGAAAATAATCATACACCATGATCAAGTGGGATTTATTCTGGAGAGGCAAGGCTTGTTCAATATTCGCAAATCAATCAATGTGATTCATCACATAAACAAAAGGAAGGACAAAAATCACATGATAATTTCAATAGATGCAGAAAAGGCATTTGATAAAATCCAGCACCCATTCATGCTCAAAACTCTCAGTAAAGTGGGAATACAGGAATCATTCCTTAACATGATAAAGGCCATCTACGATAAACCGACAGCAAACATCATACTAAATGGACAAAGATTAAAAGCAATCCCCTTAAGATCAGGAACCAGGCAGGGATGTCCCCTTTCACCACTCTTATTCAACATAGTTCTGGAAGTCCTAGCTACAGCTATCCGACAAGAAGAAGAAATAAAAGGCATCCAAATTGGAAAAGAAGAAGTAAAACTGTCACTATTTGCAGATGATATGATATTGTATATTGAAAACCCTAAAGTCTCTGTCAAAAAACTACTGGCCCTTATAAATGAATTCAGCACGGTGGCAGGATACAAAATTAATACTCAGAAATCAGAGGCATTTCTATATACCAACAATGAACTGTCAGCAAAAGAAATTAAGGAAACAATCTCCTTCACTATTGCAGCCAAAAAAATAAAGTACCTAGGAGTAAATTTAACCAAGGAGGTTAAGGACTTGTACTCGGAAAATTATAGAACATTGATAAAAGAAATCAAGGAAGATACAAACAAGTGGAAGCATATACCATGCTCATGGCTAGGAAGAATAAACATCATTAAAATGTCTATATTACCCTAAGCAATTTATAAATTCAATGCAATACCAATTAAAATACCAATGACATACTTCAAAGATATAGAACACATATTCCAAAAATTTATATGGAACCAAAAAAGAACACGAATAGCCTCAGCAATCCCACTTTTAGGAATATACCCTAAGAACACCATAGCATGGTTCAAAAATAAGAAATTCGCCCCCATGTTCGTGGCAGCATTGTTCACAATAGCAAAGATCTGGAAACAGCCCAAGTGTCCGTCAGAAGACGAGTGGATTAAAAAGCTATGGTACATATATACTATGGAATACTACTCAGCCATAAGAAACGATGACATCGGATCATTTATAACAAAATGGATGTACCTTGATAACATTATACGGAGTGAAATAAGTAAATCAGAAAAAAAGAAAAACTGAGAACAGCATGATTTCATACATAGGTGGGACATAAAAGTGAGAATATGAGACATGGACAAGAGAGTGGTGATTATGGGATGGGGGGAGGGAGGGAAGAGTGGGATATGGAGGGGGGAGGGACACAGGGAAAACCAGATAGAAGTTGACAGAGGACAATTTGACTTTTGGTGATGGGTATGCAACATAATTAAACAATAAGATAACCTGGAGATGTTTTCATTTTACATATGTACCCTGATTTATTGGTGTCACCCCATTAGAATTAATAATAATAAAATATATATAAAAAGAAAAAACAATTCAAAGTGAAAGGTTGGAAAATGATTCTCCAAGCAAATGATATCCAAAGAAAAGCAGGTGTAACCATACTCATATCTAGCAATGCTTACTATAAAAGAGCAAATGTGATTGGAGACAAAAATGGTCATTTCATAATGATAAGGACATTGAATCAAGAAGACATAACACTTCTTAATATATATGCACCAAATAAAGGAGCACCAAAGTATATAAGACATCTACTAACTGATATAAAAATAAAAACTGACAAAAATACAGTCATACTTAGAGAACTCAACACTGCTGATGGCTCTCGATCATTCATCCAAACAAAAAGTCAATAAAGTAATATGGGACTTAAAAAAACATTAAAACAATAGGATATGATAGTCATCTACAGGACATTTTATCCCAAAATGCTAGAGTATACATTTTTCCCCAGTGTACATGCAACAGTTTCAAAAACTGACCATATGCTGGGCCACAAAACTAACATCAACAAATTCAGAAAAATTAAAATTATACCAAGCATATTCTCTGACCATAAACCTTTGAAACTAGAATTCAACTGCAAAAAAGAAGTAAACAAACCTAAAAAATGTGGAAATTAAACAACATATTTCTAAAAAATGATTGAGTCAAAAAGAAATAACATCAGAGATCAAAAGATACATACATACAAATGACAATACAACATATCAAAATCTCTGGGATGCAGCAAAAGCAGTAGTAAAAGGGAAGTTCATATTACTACAGGTTTATACGAACAAACAAGAGAGAGTCCAAGTAAACAACTTAACATCACATCTTACAGAACTAGAAAAAGAAGAACAAAGGTAACAAAGCAGCAGAAGAAAGGAAATAATAAAAATCAGAGCTGAAATAAATGAAATAAAGACCAGAAAAGCTATAGAAAAAATTAATAAAACGAGGAGTTAGTTTGTTTGATAGACAAAATTGACAAATCCTTGGCAAGACTTGCTAAGGAAAAAAGAGAAAGGACTCATATAAACAAAATTCAAAATGAAAGAGGAGAAATCACCACGGATATCATAGATATACAAAAAATTATGTACAATATGATGAAAAACTACATGCCACCAAATTTAACAAGCTAGTAGAAATGGTTAAATTCCTAGGACAAGACAATTTTCATAGACTGAGTCATGAAGAAGTAGATAGCCTAAACAGACCCAAAAGCAGGGAGGAAATAGAAACAACTATCAAAAACCTCTCAAAAAATAAAAGTCCAGGACTAGATGGCTATACTAGTGAATTCTTTCAAACATTCAAAGAAGACTTGGTTTCTATTCTACTCAAAGTTTTTCCAAAATATTGAAGAAAAAGCAATACTTCCAAACACATTTTATGAGGCCAGCATAACCCTCATACCAAAATGTGGCAAGGACTATACAAAAAGGAAAACTACAGACTAATATCTCTAATACATACAGATGCTAAAATCCTAAACAAAATACTAGCAAATCGAGTACAACAACACATTAAAAAAAATTTATTTTGATCAATTGGGATTCATCCCAGAATCAGAAGGATGGTTCATCATTTGTAAAACAGTTAGCATATTATACCATATCAACAAAACAAAGAACAAAATCATATGATTCTAAAATAGATGCAGAAAAGGCATTCAATAAAACACAACATCATTCTATGTTTAAAACACTCAACAAAATGGGTATAGAAGAAAAATATCTCAACATAATAACAGCCATTTATGACAAACTATCAGCTAACATCATATTAAATGGCAAAAATCTGAAGACCTTTTCTCTAAAACCGGGAACCAGACAAGGTTGCCCACTCTCTCCACTCTTATTCAATGTAGTGCTGGAATTTCTAGCCGGAGCAATCAAATAAAAGAGAGAAATGAAGGTATTCATATTGGAAAAGAAGGAGTAAAGGTTTCACTGTTTGCAGATTATATGATCCTGTATATGGAAAACCCCAAAGATTCCACAAAAAGACTACTAAAAACAATAAACCAATACAGTAAGGTTGCAGGATACAAAATTAATATACAAAAGTCCATTGCCTTCCTATATTCCAACAATAAAATATCAGAAAACAAACTCAAAAAAATAATTCCCTTTATGGTTGCAACAAAGTAAAATACCTAAGAATAAACAGAACAAAGAATGTAAAAACCCATATAATTAAAACTACAAAGTATTGTTAAGGGAAATTGAAAAAAGATACAATAAAATGGAAAAAATATTTCTTGTCCTTGAATACAAAGAATTAATATAGTCAAAACAACCATATTATCTGAAACAATATACAGATTTAATGCAATTCTCATCAAAATTCCAATGTCATTTTTTAAACTTTTTTTTAAAATTTCTTTTTATTTTATTCATTTTAGAGAGGAGACACAGAGTGAGAGAGAGAGAGAGAGAGAGAGAGAGAGAGAGAGAAAGAGAGAAAGAGGGGAGGAGCTGGAAGCATCAACTCCCATATGTGCCTTGACCAGACCAGTGCAGGGTTTTGAACTGGCGACCTCAGTGTTCCCAGGTCGATGCTTTTATCCACTGCACCACCACAGGTCAGGCCCAATGTCATTTTTTAAAGAAATGGAACAAAAAATCATTAGATTTGTGTGGAATTATAAAAAGCCTCAAATAGCCAAAATAATTTTAAGGAAAAAGGATGAAGCTGGGGTCATTAAAATACCTGACTTCAAATTATATTATAGAGCCATAATAATCAAAACAGCGTGGTATTGTCAGAAAAATAGACACTCACAAGAATGGAACATAATAGAGAGCTCAGAAATAAAACCATATATATATGGTCAAGTAATCATTGATAAAGGAGCTAAAATCACACAATGAAAATAAAGAAAGCCTTTTCAATAAATGGTGCTGGAAAAATTGTAGAGCAACATGCAAAAGAATAAAACTTGACTATAATTTGTCCCCTTGTACCAAAATTAATTCAAAATGGATCAAATACCTAAATATAAGACCTGAACCAATAAATTACATGGAAGAAAACATAGATATTAAACTCATGGACCTTGGACATAAAGAACATTTTATGAATTTGACTCCAAAGGCAAGGGAAGTGAAGGCAAAGATAAATGAATGAGACTACATCAGACTAAGAAGCTTTTGCATAGCAAAAGAAACTGACAATAAAACAGACAGCCAACTAAATGGGAGATGATATTTTCAAACAACAGCATAGATAAGGGCCTAATATCAGAAATATACAAAGATCTCACAAAACTCAACAACAAACAAGCAAACAATCCAACAAAACATTGAAAGAGAACATGAACAGTCACTTCTTCCAGGAAGAAACACAAATGACCAATAACTATATAATTGCTCATCATTAGATCCCAAGGTCTTTTATTTCTGCACCACACAATTTTCTCATTTAAAAAGTGTACCTTCTTTTTTTAGTATATTTACAGAGTTGTGCCATCATCATAATCAATTTTAGGACCTGCCCCTTTTCCCAAAGTATAAAGAAACTTTGTCTCATGAGCAGTCACTTTTGTTGGTCCCTTACCCCTGGCCCAGCCCTAAGCGTCCTCTCTAAATCATGAGTCGGGAACCTTTTAGCCTGAAAGAGCCATGAACGCCACATATTTTAAAATGTAATTTTGTGAGAGCCGTACAATATGTTTAACACTAAATACAAGGAAATGTGTGCGTTTTATGTAAGACCAACACTTTTAAAGTACAATAAGTCTCTGAATTTTTTTTAATAACGTTATGTTGTTGCTAACCAATGATGAATAAAGTACTTCTTACCATTAATGCGACTTCTGGAGCTGCATGGTTTTGCTGATGACTTTGTTGTCTGGTTGATATGTGGTGAGGTTAAGCTTCATGTAGGCTTTGAGACTTCCACCCGTTAAACGTGATCATAGGTTGGTCTTAACGTTCTTTAGATGTGAGAAAGACTGCTCACATGCATACGTAGAGCCAAACGTTGTCAGTACAGCAATACTTACACGCTGCAGTGTGTGGTATGTGAAGGGAAGCACGTTCCAGGTTTTGACAATCAGCTGGTCTGCGGGTTGAAGTTTTTCATTTCTCCTCACTTGTGTTTGCTCGCCAACTCGGCTTGCTGTCATGCAAGTCTTTTCAAATCTTCATTCAGTGACGAATTTATTCACCCACATGTCTGTGGCCTTCAGGTCAGCAACTTGTAGCTCAAAAATCTCTGACGAAGACACCAGGGATGTAACTCAGGTCAGCGCTGTCCACTGCACATTCGTGTGGATGGGTGATAAAAGGATGAGCACACTCACAAAATTATCTAAAGTGCACTTTGACTGGCTGTAGGAAATTAGATGTGAAGCCTGCTAGCTGCTTGAGATCAAGATGTTGAGCAGGGTCACTTGCTGTGCATGCACCTTTAAACTCTCCCAGTTTTTCAAAGTGTAGTAAATGACCTGTTTCAATGTTGGCGATGAAGAGTTCCAGCTTGTTTTCAAATGCAAACACTGCTTGTTGAAGGAATAAGACTGTATTTCCAATGCCTTGCATTTTCACATTGAGCTGGTTCAGATGTTCAGTCATGTCCACGAGATAGTAGAACTTCAGGAGCCAATCAGCGTTAGCTAACTCAGGATGTTCAATGTTTTTCCTTTCAAGAAAAGTACAGATTTCACTCAAACAAGCCTCAAAATGGCTGAGCACCTTCCATCTTGACAACCAACGCACATTGCTGTGCAGAAGCAGACCAGGATAATTATTCCCAACTTCATCCAGCAGTGTTTTAAACTAGCGATCATTTAAAGCTTGGACAACAATAAAGTTGACCACTCAAATGACCAGTGACATCTCCTCACCAAGCTGCTCGCCACACATCTGAGTAAAAAGCACTAATGTAGGATGCAGTGGAAACTTAGGATGGGTCTCTTTTCATGTTCACAAAGAAGTGCTACACATCCTGTTTTTCCCCACCATGCACAGAGCACCATCAGTGCACACCAAAATATGTTCATCCAGTGGTAGATTTTGTCTTTAGCAAACTCGGTGAAAGACTTGAATAAATCTTCCCCTCTAGTTGTCTCTTTCATAGGCAAAACAGCAAGACTTTCCTCAGGTAGTGTGTCACTGACTGCATACCTTGCAATCACACTGAACTGGGATAAATGGCTTATGTCTGTTGACTCATCCAAAGTGAGAGTACTGAATGGTGCTGCATTTATATCCTTTACTTATGTTACCTCAATTTAATTTGCCATCACGATGGTACAATTGTGAACAGTTCTTGCTGACAGAGACATGTCTTTTATTCATTTGATTATCTTGTCTTTATCCGAAAAGTTGTCGAAAGTTCATTGGCAACATCAAGCATAAATGTTTTGGCATACTCCCCATCTGTGAATGACTTTCTGTTTCTCACAATTTCTAAAGCACCAGCAAAGCTTGCCAAATTCCAGTCACCTTGTTGGGTCCAAACACGGAGTTGCTGCTGACTAGCTTGTACTCTGCACAGTAGCTCTTGACATTCATTCTTCCTGCTGTCCCCCACTGGATATTTCAATGCAAATGTAGTATGGTTTGTGTTGAAGTGCCAGTTTATATTTGACCATTTCATCGATGCAATTTTATCATTGCATATTAAACACATTGCAGAACCTGCTCTCTCCATAAAGGTGAATTCTTCTGTCCATTCCAGCTGAAAAGTATGATACTCCTCATCTTTTTTTCCTTTAGCCATCTTCTTCATCAAAAGGGTTTCTGCAATTAACTAGCTGACTACTTGATTAAAAGGAGGAAAATTTACTTTCTGACCTCACAACAACCCATTTACATTATGCATTATTCAATAAAAATTTGGTGTTGCCACAGAGGACAGCTGTGATTGGCTCCAGCCACCCACAATCATGAACATTAGTGGTAGAAAATGAATGGATTGTAATACATAAGAATGTTTTATATTTTTAATGTTATTATATTTTTATTAAAGATTTGTCTGCGAGTCAGATGCAGCCATCAAAAGAGCCACATCTGGCTTGTGAGCCATAGGTTTCCAACCCCTGATATATAGGGAAGTAATGAAAATACAAAGAGAACAAAAATAAAAATTGAGAACGTTCTAATGAAATTTAAAGTTCATAATATGTACACTCAGGTGCAACCAGCATTTGCTTAGAAAAGATCAAGGTGATTAGGCCAGATGATCTCCCACACTTGGGTGTAAGTGGGAGAATTCAAATACACCTTTAAGGGATGTATAAGACTAGTTTCTGTTCTGAACTCAACTGGATAAATTAACTCATTTGTGAGTTTCTCAAAGAATATAACTTACTCCTAGAGAAATACGTATTGACCAATCAATAATCTTGTTAAAATTTGCATAATTTCTTCTTAAAAACAAATTTTAAAACTTTCTGAAAAGGGAAAACACACAATGAGATAGGGTGTGTTAAAAAAAAAAAAAGATGAAAACACATGCAACAGTTCTCTCCAGGCCACTAACAAATTTGAGGACATTTCTAAAAGAATATTGGGGTTTCTAACTACAGATTTAATCAACCACATTAATATTTAGTTTTATTAGTAGTTGAAACTATTATGTTGTTCTGAAAACTATACTAGAACAAAAAGTAGGCATGTGGGTTTTAGTCAAGGTCCAAATTTTATTTGCTATGTGACCTTACACATATCATTTAATTTTCTAAAAACCCAAAACCATTTCTCTATTTAGTTGGTCCAATTGTTTGACAATCAAAGGACAAAAAACAAGGGAGAGATATGAAATTATTATATACACAAAAGATAGTACCACAACTATTACTTTATTATTTAACATTATTAAGCTCACCTTTTTCAAGTGTTCTAGAATTGGCACACTTAACACCTGAAATATTTCTATATTAACTTTAAAGATGCTATAGATCCATCTATAACATGAAAAAAACTGACAGTAAGAAATTTTACTATTAGTATAAGCAATCTAGGGTTGAGAAAACAAAGTCATGCCCTCATGTGTGTTATGAGTGCATATAATATAGAGATGAATGACTCTATTTGAAGAGGTCATGTGCCAAAATACTGCTAGAGAATTTGTGAATTTTAAGGAAATACTACTAGAGAAGCTACAAACCCTATTCCTGCCTTATATTGAAAAGAACTGTTCCAAAGAACATTCTAGGACAAGATTTGGGAAACTATGGCCAGTAGGCCAAATCTGATAGACTGCCTGGCATGCAATAGCACAATTGGGTACTTGCAGAACATGCTGCATGGTTGATAATATGTATTATCTGGAGCTTGACAAAAATTTTATTGACCAGAACCAAGATCACTGTCTCACTGATGTAACTAGAAACCTCCCAGAAGTCATGTGAGAGGATAATTGAACCATAAAACTCATACCTGTCATCCTACATGTACTTGAGTAGTGGCTAAGATTGTTGATATGACATAATGTTTCTCAAATGTGAATATGAACACTGCATGTATAATGCAAAGGTAAAAGGATGGCACTCTCTATGAGAAGGGAGTTGCTGCCTAAGGGTGTTCTCCTTGAAAATTAAGAGGTATAATAAAAAGGCTTGGCGTTCTGATTATATAATGCAAGCTTCTGGGCTTCCTGACCCTTGGAACTAGAGTCTCTCACAGGTATAGTTGTCATTATCACAAAGTTTGTCCTCTTATCTCTCAAGGGAGTAAAAAAAGTTTTGATTGGCTTTTTTTCTGCTTTTTACATAAATTTGTGTTAAATTCTGTCCAGATTTTATAGACACTTTTATATGAAAGATAGAAAAATATGCCAAAATATGCTTCTTCGATATAAAATATATTTTCAGCTGATTATTTTTGAAAAAGAATAAGAGTAAGAGAATCTCTGAAAACAGAAGTTACCCTTTTGTAAGAAAAATTTACTTTTATAAGGTAAATGTCCACTCTAAAGGTGTCTCCTCCTTTGTACTAGGAAGAGAAGATGGCTAAGTCAAGGAAAATGTTTTTCAATGGAAAAGGCATGGACTTAAACCATATAACAAACCTTACTCTTGTTTCCTGGCTATTTTTGTGGCAAATCTCTTAACTGGTCTTGACCACCCCACACCCCATATTTCTTTAGTCTTTAGCTGTAGGTGGCTTGGACCATTTCGGTGAGTTTTCTCATTTTTTTCTGAGTATTTTTCATTTATATGTGAAGTATACATGTTATTTAACATCTGTTGTTTTCCTCTTGTTAATCTGTCTTTTTATTTCAAGGGTATCTCAGCCAAGAACCTAGAAGGGTAAAAAAATATATATTTTTTCTCTGATATACATACTCTCTAACTTACATGAATGAAACTCTAGTAATGCTTAACCTATATTAAAACAACGTTTTCTATCTTTTTCTGTTTTTATATTAGTATAGAGAGGTCTTTTGTTATTATAACTATGTTCTATCCCTCACCAAAGGCTCTTGGCTAAGAGGTAGATTTTTCTTTTCATATTCCATGTAGCCTCAAGATTCTGCATTACTTTTTTTTTTTAAGTGAGAGGAGGGGAGATAGAGAGATGGACTCTCACACGTGTCCCCACTGGGATCAAGCTGGCAAACCTTCTGGGGTTGATGCTCTGCCCATTTGGGGCCATACTCACAAATGAGCTATTTCTAGTGCCTGAGGTAGAAGTTCCATGGAGCCATCCTCAACACCTGAAATGATGTGCTTCAACCAGTTGAGCCATGGCTGTGGGAGGGTAAGAGAGAGACAGAGAGAGATAGAGAGAGAAGGAGAAGAAGAAGGGTGAAGAGGCAGATGGTCGCTTCTCCTTGTGCCCTGATGGGGAAACATACCTGAGACATCCACTCACAGAGCCAATGCTTTACCATTGAGCCAACTGGTCAGGGCCTGGATATTGAATTTTTTACATCATAGAAATAAAAGTTTTTTTAAAGTAATGAGTTTAAATTTAGGTCTCATTTAAAAAAAATACTAACCAAGTAGAGTAGAAATAGAAAGAAAGAAAGTGGGAGGCCAGATAGAAAAAAATAAACCTTCCAAATTGATTTAGAAAAGAGATAATAAACTGGACAGAAAGCATAAAAGTCCTGGTGTAGGTGGAATAACTTGACAGCTATTCCAGAGGGATAAAGAGCCATATACAGTTTGTAATAGATATGTGGGAGGCAAAACAGTCCTCTGGGAGCTGTAAGGTTAAGGAAATAACTGTGCATGAGGCAGAGTGGCAATTGACCTCTTGCTCATTGAAAGAAATCAGCATGAAAGAGGTTTGGAGAGTGTCCTGAATTTCACACTATGTTCTTCAAATAGTTAGTAGCTTATTTTTATGAGAGTCCCGATACCTACTTTCACTGATCATTTATCCAGACAGTTGAGTTTCTTTAATGAAATAAGATTACTCCTTTGGGAAAAGAATTTGAAGACAGGGAACAACCAGGCCTACTAGCAGCTCCCACTTTGAGAGGTGTTCCCAGTGAGCTGACTGGCACCCATGCAGAAGTCAAGCCGTTATGTTTACATCATCATGCATTGCTGAGACATAGTGATTTTTTTAAAAAGATGTTTCTTTTTAAGTCAACCTCACCCACCCTTCACCTTTACCTAAATGAATATAATGTAAGCTTAGGAAAGTGGGAAACTAATGATGATGTGATGATGATGATGATGATGATGATGATGATGATATATGGATATTACCTAGCTATAACTTTTAATACCATATTATGGACTTTCTTGATGAATATGAGTTTTGCACAATGTCTATTTAATGTGACTAACTCCAGATGTGATTAGTCTTATTTACCTATTAGGTAAGAATTTTTACAGTTTTTACTTATGTTTTATTTTAGTGTCATATTATCAAATGACTCAGAATACTCCCTTATCTCTCTGGTCCTGTTTTCCTTAACATGATAAATGAATTCAGGATCAGACAGTAGATGGTGCTATTATTTCAAAGACTGTACAGTTCTAAAGCCTTCCAGAATGTTTTGAATCTACAGAAACAAATAAGAGGAAAGTGTGAGAACTTGACATACTTTTTGGTTGGCAAAGGTTATAAAATGGGAAGCTATTTTTATATAGTGACCTATTCTGTTCCTTTTGGGGGTAAAATAACAATCAAAGCTTCCCTTAGTAATTAATAAGTTTTGTCTCCCTGGGAAAAACTATACACACATTTCATTTTCTGCTTTGAAACAGAAACAGACACAGATGCTGCAGCTCATATCGACTACTCTTGCAGACAGAATAATGCAATTTCGGAGTGCTCAACACTGCAGAAGATATTAAATAGTAAAACACATGAATGTAAAATTTCCTTAAAAATACTGAAAAATTATTTTACTAATATAAAGCAATTTGTATGTAAAACATCTGTAATCACAAAAGCACCTTAAATATAATATTCAGATGCAAGCAATAAAACCCTGTATCTGACAATGATAAATTAACATATTAAAAGCTTGCTTCTACTTGTGGCAGATGCTCTTTGAAAGAGAATTGGTAACAGATGCAAACCATTGAGGGGGTTCAAACTGGTGATACAGGCTAGGGGTTGAGTGGAGCCAAAGCTACACTGTTGGATCAGGAAACCCGCAGCTAAAGCACAATCGCTGTTGAATTTCCTAAACAGCAACACTGCAAGATGTCTCTTTAAAACCGCATTCCTCAAGAATAATAGCTGTTGATGGAAACCCTTTACCTGTCTCAGTAGCGACGGGTTAGGTTATTTCATTTCTTAGGCCTAAACAAAACATATGGTCATAGGCTCTCTGAAGGGTGATCAACATTCTCTAAATAAATTTGCAAACTCAGAACACCTAAAAGTAAAAAAAAATAAACCAGATGACTAGTGATATTGTGAAAATAATAGCAAACACTGACATTTATAATATCTGAATAATAAATTGTGTCATATTAAATCTCTATGTTTTTTTTTTCATTTGAAAGTCAATCATATTTTTAAACATTTATTTTTAAGAAATTTCAGTATTTTTTTTTTAATTTTAATTTTTATTTTATTTATTCTAGAGAGGAGACACAGAGTGAGAGAGAGAGAAAGAGAGAAAGGGGGGAGGAGCTGGAAGCATCAACTCCCATATGTGCCTTGACCAGACCAGTGCAGGGTTTTGAACTGGCAACCTCAGTGTTCCCAGGTCAATGCTTTATCCACTGCGCCACCACAGGTCAGGCAGAAATTTCAGTATTTTAATGGTATCTCTTTTAACTCTTAACCTCCTTATAGGATAACTTTTTGGTAGAAATGTTTTTAAATTGTTGATTAAAAATTATTTTTTTCTGGTTTTGTTCAATCAACATTGCTGATGTCTTATATCCATTACATGCTCCCTAATTTTGACTATTATAGAATTGCATGAATAATATAAAAAAAATAGTATATATTTTTAGTGGGTTCTTAGAAAAAGTTGCTATAACTGCTTTTATTAAAAATTTAACACAGTTTTTTCTGTTATCTATCTGTGGCAGTTTTAAAGCATGGCCTCAAATTCATAGACATTCCTACTGAAACTGAAGGTCCTTAAGACTATGATTAAATTTGGCTTTCAGTCTTAGCTCTGGAAAGCATGTTTCTTCCTATATTGTCTCCTCAGAGACATAAACGTTGCCCCCAATAGTCAGCAGTCCTCATGAGGAAGCAAAAGACAATAGCCCAGACCTGATTGATGATTAGAGGGTCCAGACCTGGCAGGCTAAAGATGACATCTTGCCATAAGTTATATACCTCAGCTCCTGAATCCTAAAGTGGAATGACCTTCTAGTTACTTTTCCATGAAACCAGACAGAGGGACTCTTGGACAGACCTTAGAATTGTCCTCAAAATTTGAAAAATTTCATTTATTATACTTACCTCACTCTGACCAGTCATCTCCCAGCACAATCTCAAATTCTGGTAACCCACGGTGTCTTGTAATTTTGCCCTATGTAATTGGTAACCTACATGCCACTGGGTAGTCAAGTTTTGGGAGTATTAGCTCTCCCTTCTCCAGATTATCCAATTCAATATTAAAATATTTTTCTTTCCATATTGCAAACTCCTACTCCTGCACTTCTTTGAGCCAGTACACACAAGCAGCCAGATGCAAACTTTGGAGCCCCCATAATACTACCATTGAAAGGTAATATCTATGCCCCTTGCCCTTGTATCTGGTTCATTGCTTTGACATAATAAAAAAGAAATGTTGTTGCATGACTTTGACTTCGAGACAAGATCATAAGAAGCCCTGAAGCTTTGCTTTTGTCTCCTTGAATGTTCACTCCCTTACTCAGGACCCATGTGCATGAGACCTCACATTCTGGGAAGTCCAAGCAACATGAAGAGGTTATGCTTTGATTAGCCTTTCACTCATCCTAGCCTCAATGCCAGAATAAGTAAATAATACCTCCAAAGAATTCTATTCCCCAGATGTTGATTAACATTATTCAAAAGCCAAACAGTTTCATAGCTAAATTAACCTTTTTATAAGAAAAGGTTTATTGAGCTGTATGGTAACTAGGGAAGGACCAAGTCCTGGGGCATGCAGTCTACATTATCAGCCGTGGTGCTGGATGGAGAAGACAACATGTCCATCATTCTGGAGTTGATGGGTGCTTTTACACATTATCTTTGAGGGAAAAAGTGAAGATATAAGTTGTTTTTAAAAAAATTTATATCAGATACAGATAAGAGGGATGGGCAGCAAAAGATGACGCAGGACAATTTTATGATAGGTGCAGTCTGTTAGGAAGAAATAATCATTACTTCAAAAATTATTTAATTGGATTTATTGGGGTGACATTGGTTAATAAAATTATATAGATTTCATTTGTACAATTCTATAGTAAATCATCTTTACATTGCACTCTGTGTTCACCACCCAAAACCAAGTCTTTCATCATCATTTATCACCACTTTACCCTCTTCTTCCTCTTCTTATCTTCCTTTTCCTCTTAACCCCTCCCCTCTTTCTTAATCCTTTCACCTTTGGCTGGGTGAAATAATTAACTACTTTTAATTGAGATGTGCCACAGTCTTGAAACTTCATGCACAGGCTGGATGTGGTGGCTTCTCGTGGTTTCTACAGAAATTGATTCAAAACTCCAACATGGATTCAGAAATGTGAGCTATCTTTTATTAGCTGGCCCACAGCTATTAATGGGTTAATTAGTCTTTTCTTTTTCTTTCACTCACCAGCTCACTGTAATTTAATTTAGGACATCTCAGAATTTTTACCTTGTCAACCCCAGATATTCAAAACTTTTCAGCTGAGGCCTTACTGTGCCTTTTGAAATACATGACCCACAGAATCACTAAGCATAAGTTATGGGTTGGTTTGTTACTCAGAAATTGACAACGGGAACACCACAGTTGTATTATAAATTGCAAGCACATTGTTGGTTGTAAGCTGTCAAGATACACAGGTGAGTATGTTTAGTTTTAGACATTTTTAGTATTCCCAGTCTCCTAATTGGTTTTCGTACCTTGACTCTCCTCAACCCCCTAGTTACACACTGACATACATATATCTCTGACATGTCCCACAGTCTGTGGATGGATATTTACTGATCTTTATGCTCTTTTCACCCACATATGCACATTCATTTCCAAATAATCTTACAAATTGTTTACTACATCCTGTGAGTTTCAGGAGAAAAGAACTCGAAACTCTAAGGGTTATTTTTAAAGTACTGGTCTACTCCATGAAGTCCACCTCAAAGCCAAGCTCTCCCTGGAGAATCACTGTTTTCAGTGTTGTTGATGGGTGTATGGCTAATCTTAAACTATAATAAAGAGCATAGGTGTAATTCAAAACCTCTAATTGTTAATGTTATAGTCATTGTTCCTCAATATCTTTGTTTTTCCTATTCTTATGCTCTAGGATAATGCATTCTGGTAGTTCCCCTTAATTTATCTGATCCAAATTCTTTTTTTGGAAAGTAATGTTTGCGTGATTTTTTCCTAGGTGATCTTTCTAGAATGCAGAGATGATTTTTCTCAGATATCATACATTGCCCACTCACTAAAGGCAAGGCATTTAGCTTAGTTGTTTACATTCAATGTCATATATCAATAAATTTTCTCAAATTCATTTTATACCAATTATTTGGTAAATGCCATATTTAACTTTTCTGTATTGTTTATCCTTTACCATTATTTTTTCATTGAATGTTCAATATGATGGACAAAGATTCTTTTCCTCTTATTTTTCTTGGTGTTTCTAGGGTATTTATACAGGCAACTGAACATAAGAGATGACTAATAACAATTTAAAATAAATAATTCAGGCCCTGGTCAGTTGGCTCAGTGGTAGAGAGTCAGCCCAGCGTGTGGATATCCTGGGTTTGATTTCTGGTCAGGGCACACAGGAGAAGTGACCATCTGCTTCTCTTCCCCTCCCTCTCTTGCTTCTCTCTATCTCTTCCCCCCCTGCAACCATGGCTCAATTGGAGCAAGTTGGCCCCAAGTGCTGAGGATGGCTCCATGCCTTTTACATCAGGTGCTAAGAAGAATTCTGTTGCTGAGCAAAGTAGCTATACCCCAGTTGGGCAGAGAATCACCCTTAGTGGGCTTGCCGGGTGTATTCCAGTTGGGAGGCATAAGAGAATCTGTCTCTGCCTCCCCTCCTCTCACTGAAAAAAAAAAAGAAATAATCCAGCTAAAAATTTCTCACTCATACTTAGTATCAAGTCTATTAGAATTTTTAGTTATCTTCAAACATTGGCTTTATTCATTATATCAATTGGACGCTTAAATGGTATAATGAGATTTAATTTTATTAGTAATTTTATAATTTAGGTGAGGCCATTTAAAACAATTTATTCTCATGTGATTGTTTTCACATGACAAATTAGATATACATTTTTTAGGAAGATAGATAAGAACATTACACATTTCTTGACTTTTACTGAAGTTAGTGGATTTCTACAATACATTGTTGCTTCATTCTAATTAACCCCTACTTTATGTTAAATGTAATATACTGATGCTATGTGTTTTAAAGGTAAAATCAACTCTTCCACATTAGCTTTCAAAAAATATTTAATAATCATTCATATTCATGATGTGGTACAGAAACCTTTCATGGATTTTAATAAGAAGTCATAAACCCCCTATAGTTAGAAAGATTTTTATCCAATTTTTCTGTTCAGAGTGCATTAAAACTTGCTAAAGCTCATTAATTTTAGAAAAAGAAATGTGTATGTCTTTCAAACAATTGTGTACTATTTTATTATGTGAATTTCTCTCAGTCTTTATTCTTCATCTGCTTATTCTTCCTCTTTTTTTTTTACAGGGACAGAGAGAGAGAGTCAGAGAGAGGGATAGATAGGGACAGACAGATAGGAACAAAGAGAGGTGAGAAGCATCAATCATTAGTTTTTCATTGCCATCGCAACACCTTAGTTGTTCATTGATTGCTTGCTCACATGTGACTTGACCGCGGGCCTTCAGCAGACCGAGCAACCCCTTGCTGGAGCCAGCGACTATGGGTCCAAGCTGACAAGCTTTTTTCTCAAGCCAGATGGGCCTGCGCTCAAGCTGGAGAGCTTGTGGTCTCGAACCAGGGTCTTCTGCATCCCAGTCCGACGCTCTATCTACTGCGCCACTGCCTAGTCAGGCCATCTACTTATTCTTATAACATCTAATCCCACAAATACATATACAAAAATATGTTTTCCATATGTCTATAGGTTACTAGTTTAATGAAATATTTTCTTATGTCATTAGAATAACCTTGTAAGTTTCATGAAGACAAATGCAGATATATTTTTGGCTAAAGATATATTTAGACAACCTTTTATTTTTTAATTTATTTTTGTTGCAACAATGAATGATCAAGTACTATACTGCATAAATCCTTAAAACATTCATTAATAAGGAACATCGCAAAACACACACACACAAAGAAACTCAGATAAACAATTAGCCATCTATAAATTTTAGGAACATGGTTATAGATGAGGCACTGAAGAAGGTAGACATGGTTCTTTTTATCTGGGAATATAAAGAGGGGGTCTTTGTTGCTAGGCATGAATGGCACACAAAAGGGTGGGAGCACAGAGCTCAGGTAAAATTTAGCATTGTCTCAGGGAATGGGGATAGGAGACTGATAGAAGTCAGTCATACAAGTGGAAGAAATTCTGATGCTTCTGTGGTGGAAAATAAAATATATGATTCTAGGTATAAAACTATAATGACAAATAATGACTGGAGGAAGAAATAATTTTAATTGTATGAACTAGAGTGTTAAAAATGCATTTCTAATTACTTTAGCTTCATTTTCTCTGTCTTCCACCCCTGACTTTCAATTGAGGATACAAGGTTATGGCTCCCTTAAAACATGGAACACTTGTAGAATGGCAAATAGAACAAATGAAGAGATGGAGATGAGAAATGGCATAGAAGAGCTCTGAAAATGTCCTTTGAAAGTGAAAGTTTTGAAAATTGTTATTATACTTCTCATAAATGAGGCTAGAACTACAAAAACAAATGGAAACATGAGTCTGGCCTTACAGTACTAGTAAAATTATTAAGGTAATATCTTGAAAACAGAGCTCATACAGTGATTATTTCTGAAGCCCTTTTCAATTTAAACTGAGTTAAGCAAAGCACAGAGTGCTCCTTAATGTCAGCTAACCCTTGTGTTACTTATACCTACATGCTAATTAGCAAGTTCTCCAGACTACTGAGAAACAGAACCTGTTTCTCAAAAATAGTGGGTTTTGTTCCCTGTAGAAAGCAAATGAGAAATGAGACTCAACTTCTTGCACTTGGTCAGTCTCACGGTGACCGGGAATCTGTATAAAATGGTGCACGATGTTTTATATAGATATGACAGAGTAAATGCTTGAGAGTGACTTTGTGTAAGAATATAAAGCACTAGGGGACTGTCTAAGATAATCTAATAGATGCTTCTTGCTAGATATGCATTTTTAATTTAGTTGATTAATTGCCTTTTGTAAATACTTTATTTTTATCTATAACTTTCTAATTTATTCTCTCTCTCTCTCTCCACCTCTCTCTCTCTGCCTCTCTCTGCCTCTGTCTCTCTATGATACATACAAACACAAGCAATTTGACAAAGTGTTTTAAAGATTTTTAATAATGCCAAAATCACATCTAACTTACCATGGTGAGAAAACTGACCTACATACAGACACATAAATATTTTGTTCAGGATAACTTGGTAACATATCTAAAACTAGAACCCAAGGTTATAAACTATCATTGCTGCATAAAAAAACTACAACTATCCATATTAAATGAATGCAAGAGAGAAGAAAATGGCTAAAGTGATAAATAGAGAATCTCTATTTAGGGAGATAAACTTTAGGGTAAAGAATTATTTATTTCATATTATTAATTTTAAATACTTAACAGTGAGGAGAAAAAAGGATGTCCAGTGAGAAAATTTTCATTTGTGTTGATTACTTATAGTTTATTATTTATGATATCTATTTACTGTTTTAATAATGGAAGAGTTATATATATTTCTATGATTTATGAGTAATATAAGTACAACAAAGTAAGTTTTGCTGAAACTTAAGATAGACAGATTTTGTGTCAAACAAAACTTTGCTCTGTCAGAGTATAATCTATCTCAGCATACAATTACTAGCATATTCAAATTTCAAACTTCATTATAAAGTGTAGAAAACAATCTTTTAAAGCTATAAATTAGGTTTTATAATCAGGCAATTTTATTATTGATCTCAAATATATTAAGACTATGACCATATAGAAGTATTTAATTGTATATATATAGTCTTTAAATTTCATTTTCTAAAAATTAATACATTTGAAAAATAATTTATTATGAACTATTAGTTGCAGTAATATAAGGTGTCAGGTAGAGATTACAATCATTCTTAAAGTGTTTTTTAAAATTACAACTGTTTCATTGACAAATAATTTCTAGCTGATTTTATCACTTTGACAAAAAATAATTTCCCTCTTCAAAGTGTATTTAAGATTTCTTAAAATCTAATTTTATTCAACAAACTATGTATTATGATGAAATCAAAAGTGAGTAAATGTCAAAGAGATTTAACTATGTCTTGGAAGATGAGAAAGGTATAGAGAATTGAGAAAAGCTAAGGGAATAAAACAATATGAGAAAGTTATGTACATTTGTGCATATTTTAACTTCAAAGATAAGTTCTAAGAAATGCGTTGTTAGGTAACTTCATCATTGTACAAACATCACAGAGTATAGTTATATGTATCAGTACAGTTTAGCCTTGAACTCACCCAGGCTATATGGTATAGTCAAACTAATAGGCTATACACCTGTATAACATGCTACTGTATTCAATAGTACAGGCAGTTGTGACACAAAAGTATTTGTGTATTTAAATATATCTAACATAGAAAAATGCAATAAAATATACAGTATAAAAGATAAAAATTGTATACAGGTATAGAGTACTTACTATGAATAAAGCCTGGAATACTGGAAGTTGTTCTGGGTGAGTTGTGAGTGAATGGTGAGTGAATGTGGAGGTGTGAGGCATTACTGGACACTACTGTAGACTTTATAAACATGACCCACAAGCCCTCCCTCTGGCTTCTTTCTGACAAGGTCAGAAAAAAATATATAAAAACTGCCAATACTGCTCCATTAACAGGAATGTGGGCTGGATTGATTGAAAATATCTAGAAGAAACTAGATGGGTAAATCACAGATCACCATAATAGTGACTGCCAAGGGTCACTATTGAAATCTAGCCTGAGGCTCAGTAGGAACAAAAAGTAAAGATGGAGAGATAAAGAAACATATTAGCGGGGCAATTTAATTTTAGCTATAACATGTTGTAGTAGTGGTTAAATTAAGGATCTTTGTGGTATTAGTTTTAAAAAGAGAGTATTTAACATAGAAAGAGTATAGAATCTAGGACTCAACATTTTGTCTTTGGACATTTGTTTTTGCCCCATTGACCCTATCAGGCACAAAGGGCTCTCTCTAGAACTGAGTTGATGGAATAAATAAACTTATCTATGCCTTGTATCATTACCACCTAAAAATATTTCCCAAGTACAGGGAGAGGTTAACTCCATACTACCACAGAAAGCTTTTACTAAAGTGACAGTGGCACTTAATATTTATAAAGATAACTACTGTGAACCTGTTTCTGGCATAGGATCTTATGCCCTCAATGAACAGTTACAGTCATGTACTCTGATGACCATCAGGCTGAATCTGTGAAGGCTGCAGCGCCTTCTGACTATGTAGTGCTGGGGGCCAGTGTCCTCTGTGCTGAGATTAATCAGCAGCTGACTGACTGGATGTAACCAGTGCATGCAAAACTGAGGCGCTGTGAGGGAGAGAGAATCCATTGCCGAGTCACACAGATACTGCTCTCAGCATAGAAAAAAAAATTTTTTTCCTGAAATACACATTATTCCATTTCTTACAGCAATTTTAGCTCCACTATAATCTTGGAACCACTGTCATATGCATGGTCTGTCATTGACCAAAATGCCATTACACAAGACAGGACCTGACTATAAATGAAATCAGTAAAGTAGGAAAGTTGTTACAATTTAAGGGATAATAGTTAAGGACTCTGATGACTGAAGTTAGGTATGTAGAAATCTTTTTGGTGACTTAGCATAAGTAAAATGCCAAGCTAAATAGGTTGTATTTCACTACCCATGTCATAGAAGGCAGTGTAGACATTTGATAAAGGGAATTGCAATGCAGTTCTTTGTTTAATGAGGGAAGTGGGATGGTGAAAGGAATCACAGATTGGAAAAACAAGAGATTGGAAGTCAATACACCAATTAAGAAGTCATAATAGTCCCAGCACACAGTTCAGGTCCCAGCACACAGTTCAGCAGCTTTGGAAATAAGCAAAACATTATAAAAATAAGCAGCATGGTTAAAATAGAAGTGGCAGAGTTTAAGAAGTGAATTAGAGGAAAAAGCTGGTAGTTACTCAAAACTAAGTAAAGGCAGAAGAGCAGACTTGAAAAAGAGGGTAGTGACATCATCACTTCTGGGTTCTGATTGTGGAGCTGGCAGCATATTACATCGAGATAATTTAGAAACTAAGAATCAAGGTGATTATATGGATTTGGGGGTGATGAATTTAAAAGTGCAAGTTGAAATTCTAAAGGTAGATGACACTTTCAAAGGCAAAGTGGATAGAGGATAGGCCTGGAGTATGAACATCCGAGGTTCGACTCCCAGTTCAGAGCACACAAGAGAAACAACAATTTGCTTCTCTCCTCCATCCTCTCCCCCTTCTCTCTTTCTCTCTCTCTCTTTCCTTCCCACAACCAGTGGCTCTATTGGCTCCATTGTTGGCCTCAAGTGCTGAGAATTGTTAGATTGGTCCAAGTACGTCAGTCTCAAGTGCTAAAATAGCTCAATTGAGCATTGGTCCCAGACTGGTTGCTAGGTGGATCCCAGTCAGGGCACATGTGAAAGTATAACACAGTATCTACCTTCCTCTTATTAAAAAAAGAAAAAAAAAACAGACAAAATGTTAAGCAAAATTAGACAAGGTTGATATTGAACTAGTAGATGAATTTCTACTTAAGCAGTTAAAGAAAGAAGCAACAAAATCTTCTTCAAAAGAATAGTCATACAAGTAGGAAAAATTAGATGAATATAAGTATTAAGAAAAAAATGATAAGGCGTTGTGTAATAATTTTATGAAGAAAGTCACAAATATATCAGTTAAAAGACCACTAATTCTTTTTAGCAGAGCATTACTTGTTGAGTAGAACCGTGGGAAAGGAGATCGTGTGGTGTTGCTGAAGTGTGTTATAAAACCATGGTGAAACAGATAGTTCTGTTTTGAACTACTGGCATCAAAAGAGAAGGTAGTTTGAAAGTGAAGTAGAATCAGGAAAAGAATATTTTAATATAGAGAAGTCAGATTCCAAAAGCTTTTTGTGTCTAAGGCCCAAGAGTTAAGATTTTATGAAAGATAAAATAGAGAAAAATGAAAAAAAAATTGTAGAAAAATGTCAAGAAAAATATAAGCTTCATCTGTAAGTCAAATATATTAACACTTAATTATAGAACTGTTGAAAGACTTGGTGGTCATTGTCTAGTTTCATGAATAGTATGCAACTAATAAATGTCAACTATTATTCTTATTAATATAAAAAAGATATAATTAATTTACATGCAATAAAGAAGTTCATATAAATGAATTTCAGGGAAAAGAAGCTTTCCTTAACAAATACTAAAATTTTAGCTACTTTCTAAATTATGTATAATGTAACTTCCTCTTCCTTGAGAATTCAGAAATTACATATTTTATATGTTTTCATAATTCAGTGTCCTTTTGAAACCATTAATGGTGTATAATGGTATTGTACTGTAATAGGAATACTTGCTTCTAGATTGTCTTACAAAAGTCCAGGTCCTGGAAAAGAAAGATGAACAACAACAACAATAAAATCATCGTGAAGATGAGCAAATTCCAATTAAACAATTCTATCTTGTGGAGCCAGAACCACTAACTTGAATAAGCACAGAAAACCATGGGTTCAAGTTTATGTGCAGCACTTACTGACCTCACCTTGATTCCTCCCCTGTTTTACTTAGCTCACAGGATCAGTTTAACCAATGGCTGAAAATCCGCTTGTTTAACTAAAATGATTTATATAAATGCAGGGGAATGCAGCAATTGAGTTTTTAGAAATTTCGGAATAAAGGGAAAGAGCCAAGCATAGTTGAAATGGTTCCTAGAGCCCTACCGTATTTACATATACCTTTTCCAGCTAATTTGAGGGACTTCAAATTGGTTTCCAAATAATCATTCTAATGGAGAAGACCTATGCAGAATTTTACCTCTTGAAAGTAAATGGCATATTGTAGAGAAAAAGAAAGATTGAGTATCTCAAATACAGTTCTTCTGTTGGTGGGATTGTTTTAAGTTTCTCTCTTCTGAGAAAATTGGACTGGCTTCCTGCTCAACCTTGGAAGTTGCCATTCTTCCTTTTATAATCTATTCATTGCAAACTGTGATCCTCCACAAAAAGCAAGAGCAAGCCTATTTAATTACATCTGAGTTGTGTCTGATGCAGTGGTGTTCAAACTCTGTTCTTTACCCTTAGGGTGTTCTACAGGAGTGATTCAGGAGCATGTGATTAGTATGAAAGATTGCAAAAAGAGTATCTACAAAGACAGAACTACCAGAGCCCTGTCCTTACTTTAATAAGAGAAACTCCAACAGGATTTGTTTAAATTAGAGAGGAATGAAGGAAGAAAGGAAGGAAGGAAGAAAGGAAGGAAAGAAAGAAGGAAGATAAAGAAAGAGAAAGAAAGAAAGAAAGAAAGAAAGAAAGAAAGAAAGAAAGAAAGAAAGAAAGAAGAATATACTGAAATAAAATAATTGAGAAGAGTTAGAATGCAATATCAAATAGAAGATGACACAAGATGATGTTGATAGATACATGAATTTACCAAAACTTCTAACTGCCCTTTTGCTGTTCCGCTTGTCTATCTGACCCCATCGTTACTTACTGGACTATCGCCCCTGAAGCAGAAAAGTTCCAGGAAACTGGTCAACGGCCCCAAGGAGGAGAGTTCCAAGAAGCCGAAATCGTAAAACCACAGAAGGTAGCATACCAGAACTGCTGACTCAACACACACTTGCTCAAGGCTCTCCCCTACCCTATAAAATTTTGCCTCGGAGTCTGTTTTGATGTCCCTCTTCCAGAGAAGTACCCAACAGGTCTTTCTCTTCTAGTAAAGTCTGCACACCTGGTGTTTGAGTGTTGTCTCATCCTTACATCTGGTGCCAAAACCCGGTAGGGGGTACCGGCTTCCTGGATGCTCCCCTTGCTGGCCGAACTTACAACCAGGGAAGCAATGGACAGCGGCAGCTCATCCGGGATAACTCCCTGATTCTGTTTGGCTGTGTGAGCGCAGATGAGTGACCAGCAGTCCGACCTTGTCCCGAACCCCTGACAGACCAGAAAGTAAGGAGTTTCTCCCTCCTCTTCCCTGGTTGGCCTCCAAATTTCTCTCCAAAAACACCCCTTCCTGGTCAGACGGTTTTGACTATGGACCCCATATCTACAAGTGGTCTGTCTCTACTCTTCTACTGAACTTCTACAAAAGTCTAGGCACGCCTAGCCAGGCCCTCTCCTACATCCTGAGATTTCGGCCTTTGGGTGATGACCTCCTATCTGAGACTCTCTTTCTACAGAGATTTTCTCCTGCCAGGAATGCGACTGAAGGCAGGGATGCCCCCTTCTCTCGCTAATCTCCTCTACTATGGGCTCCTCTTAGTCCAAACCAACTAGCCAGACTCCCCTCAGCTGTGTCATCAAAAATCTTGCCAAACTTGACCTGTCTGACCTCAAACCAAAAAAGTTCATCTTTTTCTGTAATACCAACTGGCCAAAATATAAATTAGACAGCGACTCCCACTGGCCAGAGAATGGAAACTTTGATTACAATATCCAAAGAGATCTTGACAATTTTTTCCACTGAACTGGGAAGAACTTAGAGATTCCTTATGTGCAGGTCTTCTTCTATCTCCGGTCTAGACCTTCTCTTTGCTCTTCATGTTCTACCTATCAAGTTCTTCTGGCCAGAACTTCTACCTCACATTCTACTCACTCTCCTCTCTCTGACCCTCCATCTCATACCTTTGACCCTCAAGACCATTCTGCTATCCCTTCCGCTCCTACTCCTCCATCTCCTTCTTCTACTGCTCCACCTCCCTATCAAACACAATAACCTGAAAACACTCCATTACCTCCTTCTCCTAATTCCTCTCCTCCGGCTTCTCCTCCTCATCTATGCCCACGTAAGCCACCCCGGCCAGGCATGTATCTCTCCTGGAAGTTGCAGGAGCTGAGGGAATTGTTAGGATCGCTATCCCTTTCTCCCTCTCTGACTTCACCCAAATTGAGTGCTACCTAGGGTCATTTCCTCAGACCCAAACACCTACTTGGAGGAATTTAAATACCTTACCCAATCCTATGACTTAATCTGGCACAATTTAAGTATTATTCTCACCTCCTGTTGGCCAGTGATAAGGACCGAATATGGACCACTGCCCAACAAATTGCAGATGAGGCAAACAGTAGGAACAACCTCCCCATGGGAGTGTTGTGTCATCCTTACAGATGTGTTTAAAAAACACACATTTTCAAAATAAATGGAGTGTGATTGAAGGAATTTATGTTAAATGACTTCAATTAATGATATTGGCAAGAACAACAATGATAGCAATTAAATCGAAGGCTAAATAAGCGTGGAAAGTGTTTGAAATTTTCAGAAGGTAAAATGAAATGGTATTTAATTTGAGATAAATACTAGAATTGGCTAACAGCAGGGCTGCCCAGCAAAGGCCACTTATTATATAAATCATAATCATTCTATAATTTTCCCTTCACTTTATTCTGCAAGTAGATAACAGGAAGAAAGAACACAATGAAGGTTGTGAAACAATCCCATTTGAAAGGTGTAAATTGGCACTGTAAATTCTAGTTCATAATCATAATAAAATTTAGTTCATAATCTCAGTATTTGGATTATAAATAGAATAATAATTGAAAAAATAAACAGATAAAGCCTATTCCATATGATACTAAATTGTGTAAAAAGTTTGGGCTCTCTATCATATTATTTGGCTCCATAAAATAATGACAACATTTTGGACATTTTCTTGACATTCAAGGGTAAAACACATGGATCCTTTAACTAATTGTCCATCTCCTCATTTGTCATAATATTTTTAAGGAGTTTTACCATTAATATTTAAAATAACTAAGATCTGGCACTGCAAATGAAACACAGTTTTAAAATACTTAACTTGTGTCTTGGTTTGAATCTTGTGTACAGGAGAGGCACAGAGAAGGTGTGAAGATCACAGATCCGGAGATCAGTCTCCATCAGGTTGGGTTCTAGCTTTCACTTCTTAGTTACGTGCCTTTGGGTAAATTATTTAAACACTCTCTGTTTTCTTATATGTAATATGGGAATTTAAAAGTACCAAATTTGTGAAGTTGTGAGCCTTAAAGAAAAAGCTCCATTCAATAAATAATTCATGGACCATATTAAGTACTAAATAAGACTTGACTGTTATTGACAATATTATTATCCTTTAAAATGTAGGATCATACCTACATCATCATACTTTTAACTTCAGCAACAATTCTCTTGAGAGCTGTTATCGCCTTTAACGTTATCCCCCATTCAAAAAAAAGAAAAGCATTTTTGCTCAATTTTGTTCACTGCTCTAAAGTTAAGACTTCAAAATACTAAGTGCATCATGAACTCTTAATAAACATTTCCAAATTAATTTATACCATCTTAGTGATTTATTTTTATTTTTATTTTTTTTTGTGACAGAGATGGAGAGAGATAGAGAGAGGGACAGACAGACAGGAAGGAGGAGAGCTGAGAAACATCAATTCTTTGCTGCAACTCCTTAGTTGTTCATTTATTACTTTCTCATATGTGCCTTGACTACTACAGCAGAGTGAGTGACCCCTTGCTGAATACAGCAACCTTGGACTTCAAGCCAGTGACCCTTAATCTCGAGCCAATGACCACAGGGTCATGTTTATGATTCACACTTAAGTCAGCAACCCACCAGCAACCTGAGCTCAAGCTGGGGACTGCGGGTTTTCAAACCAGGGTCCTCCATGTTCCAGTCTGATGCTCTATCCAGTGTGCCATCACTTGGTCAGGCCCATCTTAATGCTTTATAATCAAAGATGAGAAATCAGTTGGATCAACATGTTTCTCCTTCTATATCTGCCCTTTTGTTAATGGAAATAGAAAAAAAAAATGTGTTATTTACAATCACAGCTAGTGAAATAATGGGATTGTCTTCTTAGTTAAAATGAATGTTTAGTGCTAGGGTAGAAATGAAAAATGAGGAGCATAGATAGAAATAGTATTTGAATTGTCTGAACATACTCATGAGATCGTGTGCTTGTACACATCTAATTAATATAGAACATGCCACTTTGCCACCAAGAAACTAGAGAGGTTATAGGTATAAACAAAGAAAATGTGAGATAATTCTAAAGGGGAAAATCACATCACTGGAGTTGCGTGTTATCATGGCTCTGTAGGAATTACCAAAGGAGCCATTCTGCTCTCAATTGCCACTCACGTTAATACCCAGTGAAAATATTTTACTCTTAACTACTAACAAAATCTATACGGACATTCTTTCCACTGCCCCTCTGTTTTCCAAAAAGGAAATACTTGCCATAGTAGGAAACACTCAGAAGAAAAACAAAAGACATGGTGCATAATTTCAGTGATGTAAACTGATGCATTTTGGGATAATAATATTCTGCTTGCATAAAATTTCATAGCTATTTGAGTACAAAAATTATCCTGCTCTTATTTTAAATTTTGTGTAATAGGATTCTGTATAGTTATGACTGAATAACTAATAGTTTGTTTTCTCACTGAGAAAAACAAATAAAACAAAACAAACAAACAAAAATACAACAGATTTGACTATAGTTGGCTGGAAAAATAGCTTTCAAAAGATTTTATTTTCTTCTTCCCCAGCACATCAGAATTCATCTAGATGGTGGGCATAAGACTATTATTACAGTACAAGCTATTGCATTGCCTTCAGTTATGGAAATTTTCCCCCCTTTTCCACTGGATTTTCTAAGAATCAAAGTAATCATTTAACTGGAGAAACTTTACTGGAGGAAGGTACAGTTACATAAAAGGCTCAATATTCCAGGTGGCAAAGAAACCCAGCCTTGTAAATCTCAGTAAAAAATATCACTATCATCAAATAAGCCATTATGACAGCCTCAGGTACACTTTCAAAAAGGGGCCTTACCTAACCATGTGGTGGTGCAGTGGATAGAGTGCCAGACTAGAAAGCAGAGGACCCAAGTTCAAAACCCCTAGGTCGCTGGCTTGAGCGCAGGCTCATATGATTTGAGCAAGGCTCACCAGCTTGGGCCAAGGTTGCTGGCTTGAGTAAGGAGTCACTCGCTCTGCTGTAACCCCTTGGTATCCCCTCCGTCAAGGCACATATGAGAAAGCAATCAATGAGGTGCTAAGGTGCTGCAACAAAGGATTAATGCTTCTCATCTCTCTCCCTTCCTGTCTGTCTGTCCCTCTCACTGTCTCTGTCACAAAAAGGGGGGGCTATACTTGACAGATATCCTTATTCCTCCTCAATGTGCCTATTACCCTTAAGTCATCATCACCTAAATATTGTCCCTAAGCCTGACCAGGTGATGGTACAGTGGATAGAGCATCCGACTGGGATTCGGAAGACCCAGGTTCGGGACCCCGAGCTTGCCAGCTTGAACGCGGGTCCATCTGGCTTGAGCAGAAGCTCGCCAGCTTGGACCCAAGGTCGCTGGCTCCAGCAAGGGGTGGTTCAGTCTGCGGAAGGCCCACAGTCAAGGCACGTGTGAGAAAGCAACCAATGAACAACTATGGTGTTGCAACGGCAATGAAAAAGTAATGATTGATGCTTCTCATTTCTCTCTGTTCCTGCCTGTCTGCCCCTACCTATTCCTCTCTCTGACTCTCTTTCTGTCCCTGTAAAAAAAAAATACTGTTCCTAAATCCATCATTACTTTCAGATGCTTTCACTGGAAATCTGCAGTTTCTGGAGAGGAAAGAGAAAATTTATTAAGACTGAACTAAAACTGAAACTATTTGGTAATCACCTTGAGTAATTAAACAAGTTGACTCATGCAAGGATGATGACAAAACTCTGGGGACAAATTTCACCTGCACCTCATCAACTAGTCTCAAAGTAAATGGGTTTCCTAATTATAGAGCATGAAACTGGAAATGGTTCATACCCACAGAGAAATTGCCTTGGCAAATTGGTAAGAGTATACAGGTAAGATATAACTAGGTAAAGACAGAAATAAATTCAAAGAATTTCCTGATTCTCACTACTCCTGAGTAGGCATTCATCGGTCATAGATAAGCTTTTGATAGAAAGAAAACCACTTCGCCCCTAAGTGTTAACTTAAAGGAACTATCTTCTGAGTCCACTATTTCATTAATGTTTTTTCTCTAAGGCAGTGCTTTTAGCCTTCGATGCATAGTAGAATCTTCTAAGAAACTTACAAAATTACCATTGTCCTATTCTCAACCTCCCAGATCCTGATGTAATTGGTTTGAACTGGAACCAGGGGTTGGTTCTTTTCCAGATTGCCCTGGCTGATGTTGATGTGGTGACAAACTTTGGTTTCTCTGCTGATATCTATGATTCCTCCTACTTATCACCTACCATCTGTAGTTAAAATTAACTCCATCACACAATTTTTGGAAAAGGAGTTCTTAAAAAATGACCAAGAATAGGTGATTAACCATTCTATTACCATCTAATAGGTGATACAGTAGCATTCACATTTGTCCATGACCTGTCATGCAGATTCATCAAGTTTGTCCAAGACCAAGACACTTCCATTTACTGCTTTCTTTCATACCTCTTCCCCTTTCTACCACCTCCTTTCCGTGGAGCTCTCATGCTGTGCTTCAGCTTCTGTGATTCCTCCATCTGGATTTGCTCTCTTGACCATGAACCATACCCTCTGTAACATGCTGTGTTTCCATCTGTCTGAGTCCTTTTTCCCTCCTACATGGGAACTTGTAAACTGTTCAATTGATTACACTTTGAGGCCTAAAAAATTTGATGTAATCTATCAGTTCTTCAAATAATAATTTATCACAGCAAAGTGAGAATTTTAAGCACATTGATAAGTCACTCAAAGAGAAATTTTAGCATATTGCAGATTTTTCCAAAACTGGTTCTCCAGAAATTCAGTCCTCCAAATGATTCTAGAGAAAGGAAAAAAATATTGTGATGAAATAAATTTGTTAAAGGCTGCATTGTAGGTCCCTGGTTTGAAGAATTCATTTACATACTAACATAAGAGCACTGAAATTTTCTTAAATAAGTAGACTAGTTTTTACTTTGTTTTGTACAGTGTTTTACCAAATACCTGACCTCATAACCTGTGGTTTCCCCACAAAACTTCACCTAATATCTTGATTATAAAATTTCCCATTAATAAAATCTCCATTATTTTAGAGGACTCCATCTGGAAGAGTTGGGAATGGATTCAACTCATCCAGAACACCATGCATGAGAGAGCTACAATGGCAAAGAAGAAGAATGTCATGACACTATCATTTGTTGAATAATTATTATATTTTCATAATATATTTCCTATAATATCTCATAATTTATAACTGTGGTGTGTACCAGTCACTGTGTTAAATATATATATGGAGATAGTGAATATAAGTTGTGGCAAAAGTATTTATACTTGTCAGTACACAACAGTTTATCATATTATTTATTAATTATTGTATTATTTGCCATATAAACAAATGTAAACTTGCTTTTGCCCCCCCTATATTTATTAAAATTTTATTTGATGAAATCCTCATATCATCTGCACTACATAAAAAGAGAAACTTAGAGAAAATATGACACAAATCTAAGATAACAGCTAAAACATCAAGAATCTGTAAATCAAAATTCTGTTCAAATCCAGGTACATTTCTGAATTATTATGTCAGACCACTTCCTCTGAGCTGTGGTAGAAATACATGGGGGAATGGTAGATAGCATAACACCCTGAATCATTTCCATTATCAATATAATTATTTTATCTCATTTAAAGTTTTTTAATGATTGATTTTAGAGAGAGAGGAAGAGAGAGAGAGCAACATTGATTTATTGTTTCATTCATTTATGCATTCATTGGTCGATTCTTGTATGTGCCCTGACTTGGTATTGAACCTGCAACCTTGGCATATCTAACTGAGCTACTTAGCCAGGGTCTTATTTTAAATAATATATTTTTTATTATTATTTGAACCAGAAGCAGATTATTGGCAACAACAACAAAAATATTTTAAATATGAAAGGCAATTCTGCAATGCTTATTACAGGTGGGCATCAAAGTTAATTCTAAGCTTTTTTTGTCATCTCTGAAAAAAGGAAAATAAAATCTATTGCATGCTCTATAACATTCAAAATATAAAAACAAACAAGTAAATCAACACAGGCAAACTTTTTCTTGGCACTGAGATAAGAGTTTTTTATTTCCCAGGGATATTCATAATAGTACCATGAACAATGTCCTCTCAGTAAATATTATTTTATGATCCTTTGGTTTATATATTTTTCAACATAGATCAAGGGCAATGTAGCAAAAAATGAATTAGTAATGGGTGCTCTCTAGGGCAGTGTGGTGGTGGTAGTAGGTAGGAAAGAAGGTGCAAAAGCAATTCATACATCCAGGTGCACAGTTCTTTGTTGATCTCGGCTAAATTAAAGTCTGGGTTCCTTTAGATCTAAGGTGACTTGTGATACATCCAAGCATCCCTTCATCACTACTGTTTCTCTCAATCCAGTAAAGTCTTTGATAGTTATTGAGTAGCCGTGAGTTCCAGTTTGTCTTCCTAGCATATACCTGGACATTCTATTGTCTTACAAACCAGTCTGATCCCCAAGCCCATGTCTTACAAGGTATTTCTGTGAGATCTCTTTAAACTATCTTTCCTGATCTATATCTTCTGTATTATATAAAGAAGAAACACATTTCTTTTTTAAATAATCATTCCTGAGGAAACAAGTCAGCTGTAAAATGTTAGCTACCCCAAATTGCCATTTCAAGGTAGTTTTCTATAGTCTCCTATAGTGTTTTGTTCTTGTTTGTTTTCTTGCCAAAAAGTAGAAAGGGGTTAGATGGTAATAAAAGAGGCATTGTACAGTCATTAATCACCTTTCTAGGACTGTGCCAAAGCCCCCTTACACTGCAACCTTAGAAAGAGTGCTGATCTCTACTTTGGCCATATGTGTGGTCTAAACATATGGTTCAAACAAAGGAAAAATCATTGTAACTCCCTCTGGCAAATCTTTGTGACCATTTACTCTGGCTCAAGGCTATGGGTCCACTTGGCACAAATAGCAAGAGAAAAATTGTCTTCTTCTATGAGCCCTAAAACTCCTTTCTGTGTGTAGATGGTTTAATTTAGTCATGAAAATTAAGAAATAATATGTTTTAAAGAACTAATTGATGAGTTAAATTAGAAAGATTTTCATCATATTCATGTAGTTAGTCTTGTGAGCTTTGTCTAAAAAAATAAGTTGTTCTTGAGTCCTGAAATTGACCAGCTTCTTCTTTTTCAAACAGGAAAAACCTGTCTAATTTCCTGATTCCTGTTGTTGAAAAAATAACTCTTCTGGTTTTCAAACCTCTCCCAAAATAATACTAAGCAGAGATATGTAATGTCAGGTCATTTTTTGTTAATTGAGACTTTTTTCTCCTTAAATTCCTCCCACAGTTGTGTCAAAGAACATTACCTAAGAAGATGGGAGAGGCTCTATTTCCAAAAAGCTATAAGGCTTTTTGTAAAAAAAAAATTTTACAGAACTTTGGTCCTGAACAGGAATGAGTGAATGGAAAAGACAGGAAAGAGGGGCTAATAGAAGGTGGTAACTTTTTAAAAAGTGTTTCTGTGTGTTGTGCCTTTGTTGATGTTGACAAGATACAGGTTGTCATGTTGTGAGTAGGTGACTTGGTTGGAGTAGAAGAAATACTCCTTGTTTCTAAGGCTTTCAGGAGATCTTAGATCGGGGTAGTTAATACTTTCAAGGACCAGCAAGAAATTTCTGGTGGACTGGCACTTGAAAAAATAGTCTTAGATTATTTGATTCAATGTTGAAGTCCCTAAAAATGATAGAATAATGGTAGAATTGTGTAGGGAAAAAAACCCAAACATTTTCTGAGTGAATGGGGGAGAGGACACAGATGTAACAAAAATTAAGAAGGGTAACACTGGCAATGTCTGGTGACGTGATGCAAAAGAAGCTCGAGTTTGTGACAATGAGAGGATAATCTATTTGAGTGCAAACTCTGAAAACATAGAACCCTTTTACCTAAGTCTTGAGGTACGTGAAGAGAGCATGGGAGGAAACACAAAAGGGGGGGGACCTGAGACCTCGGGGGATGGCCCAATTAGTTAGAAATAGATGTTGAGAGAAGAGTTTACAGATGTAGAGAAGTGTGTTGATCTTATACCCTGAGATTGTTCTGAAACTGGCCAGCTTTTGTTTTACAGGAACATACAGCCAGAGGACACGGTAAGTGGGTTTGGAGAAGAGAGGTGAGAACAGGAGAGGTCTTAGTAGATAACATTCAAGGACATATGTGAATAAATGTCTGAACATCTAGGAATCTCAGGCTTTGCACAACGATAGGGATAAAAGGAGAGTTTGGTTATTAATAATGCAATAGACCTCAGATCTCAAGTCTTAGTAAAAGCAAGAAGAGAGATTTTCTTGTCTGGAGTGGAGGTGTTAGGAGGTTACAAACAAATAAGAAGCAACAGCTTTTAGTAGGTAGAGAAGACAACAACCAATGAGAGACCACTTCTCTGCCCAGTGACTATAGCAAAGGTACAACTATTCTTTATAAATTTACAAGATTCACATATTTTCAAATTGATTAATGCATTCATATTTTATAAAAATAGTATTATAACAACTATTAATAATAATCATAACTACTAGGTATTAAGCATTTGACATATATCAGGAATTTTTCACACAACACTTAATTAATTATTCTAATACCCACTTTTATTTTGTTTTGCTATCTAGTGCTTTGCAGATATGCAAGCTGAAGGTCAGACCCTTCCTCAGCAAAACAATTACTACTCGCTGAAAGCTCAGAGGATGGTTTGCATTATTTAGCAATAAGATATGTTTTAATTAAGGTATGTACATGTTTTTAGACATCATGCTATTTGCCACTTAACATACTATAATATTTTGTAAACAACTTTTATAAGCACTGTTGGGCAGATAAAATATATTATGCTCACTTTGTTAAAGATGGCGCTGCCCACATGAAAGTTCGTTGATATTAATGTGTGTTCTGGAACAGGCTGTGGGCAGGCTGGGTCATTATAGCCTAAGGCTTAGTTTAAGAGTAAGCTCTTCTCCACACCCTTGACTTATTGGATGATGTAGGGTGGTGCACTCTCCTGAGGAATTCCATTATGCCTCAGATGGGTGGCTTTGTATCAGAGACTTTCTTGTATGTATAATTGGATTAAAGGTTTGGATTTTCTAGGCTATAAACTGGGGCAGTCTGGGAGCTTGATCTCTCTCTCTCTCTTGGTTCCTGGGTTCCTGAGGTTAATATTAGAGAGGAGAGCAGATTAAGGCCACATGGAAGAGGCCAGGAGAAGCAGTCAAGATGGTAGAGTGCTGAGGGAGAAACCAGTTTGTTAAGAGTTTGAGCTGGAGGAGTTGGGGAACAGAAGTGAATAAGTCTGGTGAGCTAGAAACCTTTGATTCTAGGAAACTCGGATAAGTCAGTAGCTTTGTGAGCACTGAATGTGTGGGTTTTGGAGCCCAGTGTGTGTTTTTGCTTGCCCACTGGGTGCAAGCTAGAATTAAAGCTGATGGTTCACCAGTTTTTGGCTCCATTGTTTCATTACCGACTGTTCGAATTCAATGAGAACCTGCACGGGTCAGGCTGCTGTGATAGTGGCCTCGACTACTGGCTTTACAAGCACCAAAAAACCAAAAAATGGTATTATGCTTTATTGTGATATTTGCTTTATTGTGGTGGTCTATAACCACCTAAAATATCTCCAAGATATGCCTGTTTTCAGTGAGGTAGCTGTGTTTCTTTGAGGTCAAGGTCATTAGTAAATGAAACATGATAAATCAGCCCTGGCTGGTTGGATCAATGGTAGAGCATCAGCCTGGCATGTGGATGTTCTGGGTTAGATTCCCATTCTGGACACACAGGAGAAGTGCCCATCTGCTTCTTCACCCTTTGCTTTTTCACTTCTCTCTCTCTCTCTCTCTCTCTCTCTTCCCCTCCTGCAGACATGGCTCAATTAGAGTGAATTGGCCCCAGTCACTGAGGATGATTCCATGACCTCTGCTTCAGGTGCTAAAAGGAGCTTGGTTGTTGAGCAATGGAGCAATGCCCCAGATGGGCTGAGCATTACCCCCTAGAGGGCTTGTGGGGTGGATCCTGGTCATGGTGCATGCGGGAGTCTGTCTCTACATCCCCTCCTCTCACTGGGTAAAAATAAAAGAAACATGACTGTTGAGTAAACAAATGTTTTTTGGTTTGCTTACTTGTATTGGGGCAGTACCTTGTGTGTATAGTCTATGGATTGCTGTGGCTTCTTGCCCTCAGGGTGGCAGATTGCAAATTGCAGATTGCCTTTCTGCTTGGGAGGGGTGATTGTTTGCTATTGTTTGTTGGAGAAGGGGCTTGTCCCCCAAGCTGGTTTTGCAGGGGAGTGCAGAAAGGGAAAGAAGGAGTGCAGAGTGGAATATGAAAGGTGAATCCAGAGAATGAGTCCAGGCTGTGGAACTGGTGACTGAGTCAGAGTTTTGGATCCCTGATTTCTGCCAGGCTAGTTTGGCTGGGGAGTGCTGAGACTGGTGGAGGCCTGAGATGGGAGAAAAGGAAGCGGTCTTCCCTGCCTGTTTGCTCATCCGCAATTATGAGACTTTAATAAACAGAATGGCGCACTGTCTTCTGACTCCACATTTCCTCTACCATCTGCCTGAATCCAATGAGAACCTGTGTGACCATGGTGGTGGCCACTGGCCTTACAATGACAAATTCAGAAATCCAGTCCAGGTATTTCCAGCTTTGGAACAAATGATCTTTCCAACCTTTCAAACTGCTACCTACTATGGCTGTAATCAATTTCTAATGAAATCTATTTGTCACTTTACTATGGTAGTTCTCAGAGCCCTCCCTGAACCAGCAGTATCAGCATCACCCATGAACTTGTTAGAAAGTCAAATTTTCTGTTTCCCCAGACCTACTGAGTCAGAGTATATATACAGGATTTGAGCAATTGCTGAATGCAGTAATAGCATGAATTCTCCTGCAATTCTAAATTTCAACTTTGCAGTGAAATCTCATAAGAGACAGTGTTTGGGAAATAGGCCCTGGACTTTGTATGGCTGCATTAGATACCTCAAACCTCAGAAATCTATCCAACCAGAGGTCAGGTCTTAACGAATCACAGGTTGACTCCATCTCTGTGATTCTGTCAAGTCTTTCTCATGATACTTCATCTATTCTTTGACCTCTATTTTCAAAGCCTTAGATTGGTTTCTAGGTTTCCTTTTGCCTAAAGGGAAGTTGTACCTAAGGCAACAGTGTATTTCAGCATGGGAGCCTCAGGAAGTCTTATCAGAAAAAGGTCATCGCCTTGTTACCCACTCTCAGATATACTGGTTTGCTGATATGAAAGCTTAGGCACTAACTTGATAAGCACTGATATTACTGGCAAACACTCTCTAGAAGATAGCAGTGAGCAAATTTATTCTGTGAAATAACTTCACTAAAATAGTGGTTTAAAGGCTCTGCCCTGAATGTTAAACCTTTCAAAACTGACACTATCCCTAATATAAGGTGAACAGTTAAAGAATGTGAATTAAATGACTGAATATATGAATAGTTTTCAAGAAATAGCAATTCAGACTACATTCTGAGAAAACAAGGCATAAATATTGTATAATACTTCCTAGGATAGCAGGTTATATGAAAATGTGAACAACGTTTTGAAGTAGACACATTAAAAACATAATGTTAATCAAAAATAATATTTACAATTTTTTAAAAATTAAGTTTATTGAGGTGACATCAGTTAATAAGACTATAGAGATTTGGGCCTTGGTCCATTGGCTGAGTGGATAGAGAGAGCATTGGCCCAGTATACAGACGCCCAGTATACAGACGTCCTGAGTTCAATTCCCGGTCAGGGCACACATGAAACGTGACCATCTGCTTCTCTTTCTCTCTCTTCTCCTCTTGCAGCCAGTGCCTCAACTGGTCTGAGTGTCAGCCCCAGGCAGGGATTGCCGGGTGGATCCCTGTCAGGCACGTGCAGGAGTCTGTCTATCACCTATCCTCTCACTTAAAAAAAGAAAAAAAAAAGATTATAGAGATTTTAAGTGCACGTTTCTATGACATATAATATGTATATTGTGAAGGCACACAATGCATTTTTTTTCTTTTTTTACTTTTTTAAATGAGAGGAGGGGAAAAGTGAGACACATTCCTGCTTGTGTCCCAACTGGGATCCACCTGGCAACCGCTATATGGGGCCGATGCTCAAGTCACCTGAGCTATCCTCAGTGCCTAAGGCTGACGCTCGAACCAATCAAGCCAATGGCTACAAGGTGGGAAGTGGGAGAGAAGAGGAAGAGGAGGGGTAGAGAAGCAACTGGTTGCTTCTCATGTGTGGCCTGACCAGAGATCAAACCAGGGACATCTGCACCAATCTTTCTAATATGATCAGTACCAATGAACATTTGTGTTTGTTGTTGATAATAATTAAAAATGTATTCCTATAAAATACAGTTTTTATTCACAAATGGAGCCACTGAGAATTATGAGTTACTGTATAACTATTTGCTGTTTAAATCCACAAAGGTACAGGATCTCACACATACAGTATATTTTGAAGAATAGTTAATTATTTTGATTTACCAAAAAATAACTGAAATATTTTGAATATACAAATAAACAATGAAGGAAAATGTGCCTCTTGATAATAGATTTCATCTCTACTGGGCCTCTCTGTTCTGGACCACAGTTTTTCACTTGTAAAATGAAAAATATAACAAGATAGCTGCATGTATAGGTATTCATTTTAAATTCAGTTTGGGTTTTTTTTTGGGGGGGGAATCATATAGTATTTTTTTAATATATAGAATAAAATTTTAACTTCAGGGTTTTTTCTTCATTGAAAAAATAAACGTATGATATCTGTCTGCACCCTTCGGATGCTTACAAAGCCCCAAATAGGAGCCAGATATCTTTCTTCCACACACAAAAGCTTTTTGAAGTACAGTACCTTTTGTGTGATCTCTAGGCTCTAATCTTCATTCAGAAGGGATATAGGAAACTATTGTTATAACGACCTATACTTAGTCACTAGTACTATATGAGGTATCCTTTCCCTCATCCCATGTACTACCTCACTTAATATTACTTATTAGATGCAAAATAAAAATAACTAGATTGTAACAATCAATACAAATCAAATATTGTGTACTTTATTGTTTCTTCATATTTTTTCATGTGGAAAATTAACAGGTTCCTTACAAAAAATAGTTCAAAACACTATGCACCTGCACAGTGTTATTATTAATAAATACCTGCATGCTTGTTCATAGTTCTTGGTCACAATGGATGCTGGGCATATAAACTGTATTGGAACACAAATTCTTATAATTTATTAATAGCTAAAGATTTTCTAATCGCTATCATTTTTTCAGTTTCCAAAACCTCATCCCCAAGCCCCTCACTCTGAATGAGTATTGAAAACTAACATTCAGCAAATAGGAGGAGTTCTTAAAAACAATAGCGGTACTTTGAGTGACACTGATAATAATTGTTAGCTTTTTAGTATTTACTATTTCCAAGCACTATCTTAAGTGTGGGGGGGGGGGGAAGTTTAAGTATTTTGTCTCTATTATCTCATTTAATCACCATATAAAATAGATAATACAGCTTTTAAGCCCAATTAATGAATTAAAAAGACAAAATCCCATCAAGGTTAAATAATGGCAGAAAGAACAGCTAATAAGTGGAGATGTTGAATACAACCTCAGGCAGTAAGCCTGCGAATCTGTGCTCTGCCATTTACTCCCAAGGTCCTTTAATTATATGGTATAGGGCATTAACCTAGACCATTTTTAGAGCATATGTTTTTCACCCTTAAAAAATGGGGAAATCTTAATATTCTTCTCTTTTAATAAAGTTCTGTATTTCTGAATTGCACCTGCTTTGTAAAGAATAGGAAACTAGTTTCAGCTTGTCCTAGAAATATTTATGAAGCTGTGCACTAATTTAAGATATGCAAGGATATCCAAAAATAATATGTGTGCACCTTGGAGTGACTGTTTTGTACTAAGACATAACATCGAACTCATTTTCATGATTACAGATGCAAGTATAATTTCTTTATATGAGCCCCTGTCTCTAAGTATTTCTTAACAGAGTAGCTTTCAATTAATGCATGTTTGTAAAGTTGCATGTTAGAATGAACATGAGAAAGAAACATAAAAAGAGGTGAATCAAAAAGTAAAATTTGAAGTAATCATGATATACAAATATGCTTACTGAAATCTAATGGGTTGAGGGAATTATACTGGAAACCCAGGCGAGTGGAGCTCCCACCAGGAACCAGCTACCTCAACATACTGGAGCAACAAGACCAGCACTGAACAGAATTTCTGACTTTCCTCAGTAGGAAACAGGGTCTCATCTCTCACTTACCAACTTTCTGATCTTTAAATGTTTACCTGAAACCTATGGACTTTTATTGATCGTTGTCTTCCTATTGAATTTATTTTTCTAAGTAAATAAAAACTTTCTAACTTTTGAATTTCTTACTTGATTTGATATTGCTGTTCTTGTTTTAAATTGGAGTTCTTTTCCATCATGTAATTGAATATTTAAGTCCAGTGGAGTCCTAAATAACCTCAGTGAGACATAGTAATTATAGAATCATTTTGAAATAACAGCCACCAACAATTTAACTAGGTACTTAGTATAAAGTGACCAGATTTTAAAATTGGTAAAGCGGGACACCATTGATGGGGGGTGGGGGGTCTTGATTAAAATTTTGGTCTATATGGAGGAAAAAAATTTTTCATAGAATGCAAAAATAGTATTGTAATATATTTTTTTAAATTTTAACATAAGTATAATTTACAAATATAATACATTAAAATATTACGCATAGTATTATTTTATTCTTTGGCATATTTCTCATTTGAGTGGATTTTTTTTAGTAGATTGTTGTCGTTGTTTAAAAGGTCATGAAATTTTTTACAAGAATTTGTTAAATTATATTTCACACATAAAATGGCTTTCAAAGTCTCAACACTTAATTGTGATTTTTCTAATGTCCACACTTTATTTACTATAGAAAAAATGCATTCTGTCTCAGCATTAGTTTCTGGTAAAGACAGCGTGTATTCCACAATTCTTAGTGCATTATTTTATGGAACATGGTTTGTTTCAAAGTGATGAACTATTTATAACCATTTGTTCTCTATTGTAATTTTTGCTGATGTCCAAGATTTAACCTTTTCCTTATCAATATATATTTTTAATAATGATACCTCATTAAAAAGATCATTTTCGGAAATATTACTATATGGAAAATTTTGAGTGAGTTAGAGGGATCGAGTTACATGGTCCCAAAACTGATGCCAGAGCTGCACCAGCAGGAGGGAGCAGGCAGGGCAGTGCCACTGGTGCACTCCCCGCGTTCCACCCCACAACCCACTGGAGACCAGGTGGCTTGTGCCTCGTGGAGCCCAGAGCCGCACGCCGGCATTCAGGACGCGGGCCTATGAGTAATTAGGGGATTTGACAGCCGCCACCCCAGCAGGTACGTCCCGCCCAAAGTTCTTTTTATCAGGGACCCACACAGGGCAGCCAGCTCTTGCGGTAGTGTGGGTGCTTCCAGGTCATGGCGGGGTCTCCCCGCCATAAGCCGTATATTCCCTTCCTGTTCTCCCACCATTCCCTAGCTTTTCGTTCATTCTTTCCAAAAATTGGGACATTTTTAAAACGCCGCGGGACATGGGACAAATTGTTAAAAATCGAGACTGTCCCGCTAAAAGCAGGACGTCTGGTCACCTTAACTTAGTATCAATATTGAGTCCTGAATGGATACCTGTACAATCATGACCTCTGATCTAATCAGTTGTCCAATTTTTCTTTGCTGCTTTGTAATTAGTTTTTGGCAATCCTTAATATAGTTCTTCTCCTTCATTACTGACTGCAAACATTCATTTAGAATCCTATGCAATTGCTTCTTAAAATATCCACAAAGACTAATTCTCAAGAACCTGAAGTTGTTTGATCACACAGCACTGCAAAATATTGTTTACTAAAGGTATGACTGATCTTAGACTAAATTTTAGTGCAGCACAGTTGGATAAATGAATATTGAATAAAAATTTGTATAGAAAAAAATGGTACAACTACATCAACCTTTTTTCAAAAATAATGAGAGTTTGAAAATATGCTGATTATTTCAAGTAAAGGGTTACTGTCAGATATGTGGTCATTCAGTTATCAAGGGCATTGCCTCTTTCATCCTATTGATTGAAGCTATGTCCATTCTTCAAGATCCAAATAAGCCAAACTTCTAGAAAAACATCCCTGATAACATTAGTCCACAATGACTTCACTATGCACTAAACTCCAGCATAAGTCTATGAATCAAAGTGCTCAGTAGTATTTATATGCCTCTTGCATTGTCCCATGTGATCAGTCATTTTAATCAACAGAATTGCAAGATCTTCAAGGACCGAGGTCAGACCTCATTTTATTTTTCATATTACCCCCAGGAATTTAAACACAGAAATACTTTGTTGAAGACTTCACTGAATTAAGTTCCATATTATTACTCACTTCGGTATCTAGATGACCCTTGAGCAGAAAGAAATAGCAACCCAAAGAGGAAAAAAAGATTTGTTTCTTAACAGAACTGGACAAGCAATTTGAGTCAATCCAGATCAATGAAGTTTTATTACCTAGACTGCTGCAGGCCACATTGATCTCTTCCTTCTCTGAACTTCTGAACACTCGTCTCTAATATGCAACAGAATGCTTACTCGTGTACTTTCTTCCATCTTGAATAAACTAACTGTTCTGGGTGTGCTTGTCTTATTTCCCTTTATTACATTTTATTATGTTGAACCAAAAGATAATTACATTTAAACATTTTGATCTACACACATTTAACATTCTATGAATCTATCTAAAATACTTTTTAAATTAGAATCTGTGTCATATTTTGTTTTTCCACCAGTGCTTTTCCACTCCAAGAGCTTGGTAGGTGTTAAATATTTATTTAACCTTTTCAAACACAAATAAAAGTTGGAAGTGTCAGAAGCTATGCTTTATGATAAATTATTAAATAAATTAATATTTACTGTGTCATGAATACTTCATTACTTTGTGCATTCAAAAGAATATGTATATATATAGTATTTACACAAATTATTTTATTATATTTATAATCTTTATCTACATCTATATATATATGATAATTAGCTCTGTTTAAAATTAAACATTCAGCCCTGCCTTGAGAGCTTGGTTGATTAGAGCATTGTCTTGAGCACAGAGGTTGCAGGTTTAATCCCTGATCAGGACACATACAAGAACAGCTCAATGTTCTTTTATCTTTTGCTCTCTCTCTCCCTTCCTTTCTCACCGGAATCAATAAATAAATTTTTTTAAAAAAGAAACAGCTAGTTTTTGATACTTAATCAGAATATATGAGAATCTATAATAAGTGACAGGTTGTATCTTCTCTCAGCCAATGTGTAAAACCTAGTCATACCGCAGATGTTTGATTTCAAGTGGTCATACCTGTTCTAGGCAGCTCAGTGAAGAAACTCCTTGGAGATCATTTTCAAGCAGAGAGACTCCACTAGCTGCCCTGATAATTGATTTTAGTGTCTAATTTCCCTGGTCATCAAGAAAAATCTTTGTGTGCTTAGTATCAAATGTCTTAGTACAATTTCAGTTCATTTCTTTCTTATTTAGTCGTCTGTAATACTATGTCACTATTAATCACCTGTTTCCTCCATTCCCTTTTCTAGCTGAATTGTGAGAAGATTTAAAATTGTCATTTAGTTCACAAGCCCTAAGGAACCTAACTATACCATCTGTGCTCATTTAATATCTGCTTTAAAATAAATCTTAAGATAAGAGAAAGAAAATTTGGTATAATTTCAAAGAAAGTACATATGTAGTGACTTAGGTTCAAAATACAGACCTTATGAAGAACTGTTGTTATAACTTGTATCAATAATGATAGACAACATTTTCCCAACTCTTTCTGAGAAACATATGTAAAATATGTCCTAAAAACAGTCTGGCTACTGATTAATGGTGAAACACAGACTCAAATATCTGTAACCTTCAATTAATAGAATCATTCCTTCATGAGTGCTTTTGTTTTCCTTTGGAAATAATGTCAAGTAACCTTGCCATTATTTTCTTCTTCCCCTCATCATTCCCTGACCCGATGTGACATATCCTCAAGGGACAGTTTAAAACTATCTTTCTACAAAGGCTCATCTGTTCTATGATCTCTTTTTGTGTTTGTAATCAGATTCCATAGTTTCAGCTGTAGGTTTAGTTTATTTTCTAATTTATTCCTATGATTTACACTACTCTCCCTTTTCAGACTGTAAAATCCTTTAGGGCAATACACCTTAATTGATTAACAATCTTTAATGAGATTATTCTTTTTTCTGTCTATAACAAGGAAAACAGAAGAACTTCTGTATAGTAAAGTACATGAACAAGTACACACATAAACACACAAACATCAGAAAGCATTGGAGATTCAGACCAAATATTATGAAACAACAAAACAGCTTTCCTCTCTGTGTACCACTATAGGCTACTGGGCCCCCTCAATCTGACATTTGAGAGCTGCCCACTGGTCTGTGTAAGGCCAAGGGCCATGGCCATTTTGGCCATTTACATGCAGGTTCTCATTGAGTTGGGGCAGATGGTAAAGAAACAGTGGAGCCAAAAAATGGTGGACCATCCCTTTATTAAAGTCTTGCACCTGCTGACGAGCAAACACACAGGGAAAACACTTCCCTCTTCTTTCAGGCAGAGCTCACAAAGGCCTGACAAATTATTCGGTTCCACAACCAGGAGAATCTTCTCTGGTTCCTCCTAGAATCAAAGGCATCACCAGTTCAGTGGAACTCGCTAAACCCCTCACCTCTGTTTCCCACCTGCACACCTTCTCCTTTCTTACTCTGGCAAATATGGCTTATTCCTTTTTTCCCTTTCTTCTTTTCCTCTCCTTTTCAAAACTTTTTGCACAAAACATCTCCTACAGCAAACATTAGCAAGACAATGGCCCTTCCCTAGCCCAAAGGTAATTTGCAGTTTCACAGATCACATACCTGGTGCTGCCTAGTGCCATTTTTTTTACACTAAAAGTGAGCAAACTCAAAAAATAAAAATTTTACAAATTTATTTTTCCAACAGTCTGAACCAGTTTTGGTAAGCAGCAAAAAACCATAATGACATCTTTTATATGGCACTACCAGCCTGGCACAGCACCATGAAAATTGTCACGTCTCTACTCCCTGCCTCAGCCACATAGTGAGTATGTTTTACTGGACATTTTCACTAAGTCAGGGTGGAGTTCTCCTTTAGCTCATTGCACCTAAGTACTCATAGCGCCTTCCTTCTATTCATTCTTTCAACCAAAAATTAATAAAATGTTCTATGTAACAGCACCTGGTACTTAGCAAACACTATGTAACTATTTGCTATTAACTTTTTAGTATTATTAAATTTATTACAGTATAGCATTTTTATAAATTCTTATTTATGGTAAGGCATACATAAAAAATGTTTAAGTAGTTTTAAAAGACTGACAACTGTACTTATATAACATACAGCTAACATGTAAAAGAGGGTATAGACAAGGTGAAATAGAGGCATAGTACGAAGAGTAGTACCTCAGTTGCTGAGAGAATCAAGAATTTCATAGAAAAGGAGCTAAAGGTACTTTTTGAATGAGGAAAGGGAGTGTTTAACATGCAAAGCAAGGGAAACAATTCTAAGCAGAAGAGACAGTCGGGCAGTGAAATATTCTGGGCCAATACATATAGCACAAACAGACCATTGAGAAGTAGTCTCTGCTTTCTGGAAGCTTATGTGTGAGGAGGATGGGCACATGGTACTAACCAAAGCACTGGATAGGATGTTATAGATTTCATGAGAGGACTGAAAGCCAGTAAACAGCCATGCAATTATATGTGTCCTTTGCTGAGCATCATTGACTTCTCATCCTGACTCTATATCATACATATTTCCTCCATTTTACAAGTAAAGAAATTGAGAAAGATTTTTTTAAAAATCATGGCCCTGGCCCATTGGATCAGCAGTAGAGCATTAGCCTGGTGTGTGGATGTCCCAGGTTTGATTTCCAGTCAGGGCACACAAGATAAGCAACTATTTGCTTTTTCTTCCTCCCCCTCCTCCTTCTCTCTCTCTCTCTCTCTCTCTCTTTCTCTTTCTCTTCCAGTCCTGTAGCTATGGCTTGATTGGTTCAAGTGCATTGACCCTGGGCACTGAATATGGTTCTGAGGAGCCTCTGCCTCAGGCACTAAAAATAGCTCAGTTACCAGTGGCCCCAGAGGGGCAGAGCATCTGCCCAAGACCGGGTTGCCAGGTGGGTCCCAGTCTGGGCTTATGTGGGAGTCAGTCTCTGTATCTCCCCTACTCTTACTTTAAAAATATGCAATACTAGTTAGAATGAGCTTTGCAACCAAAATTAATTTATTACAACTATGAAATTAATGACTATCCTCATTTATATTTAAGCCATATATTAATGGAAGAGTAGAATCTGTATAAAAAAAATTAGGATTTGATCATTGATTGATGTTATTATGTTCAAGAGCCCTAAGTGTAACATTTGGGAAAAGCAACTGTAACTGAAACTCAGTTTAATCAAAGTGGACTTGTCTTCTTTTCTCTTAAATAAAGAACATGTGAACTGGCTAATTTATTATGCAAATTTATATTTGAGGAGAAAGGTAGGTAGGTTAGTAGATAGCTAGAATTATTTTTTTGCTACTCAATATGTTAATTATTATTAGAATATCTCCATCTAAACATTTATTGAATTTGTCTTTTAAGATTGTTTTTGGCACAACTTATTAAAATAAATAAAACCTTAGGAACCATTAATCACTCTAACATAAATTGTTGATTTAGAGATTATATGTGAATTGTTTGCCTTATATATCTTTATGGAAAATCTAGATAAGAAAGGAAATAATATGAAAAAGAGAAAGGAGGCAAGAAAATTTTGAGAAGCAGGTGTGTAATTTTTTTACCAATCATTTTAGTCCTATCAACCTTTTCTTCAGTTTCAACTACTCTGATCTATTCTGTTTGCTTCTCATTCTCTGTGCTGATGTATTTTCATATCTGTTCTTTTGTTGGCTTTTTGTTCCTATTTCACTGAAGTTCATGGCTCTGTGGCTTCTTTCTCCCACCCCTCAACAGGGTGTTGGATCTTCACATATCAAACTATGCTGGAATCTGAACCCAGTTATCCAAATACTTCAGATAAATGCATTGCCAAATCTGAACCATCCAAGTGTTTTTTGTTTTTATTAGTAGTATCTGTCCTGTGGATACTGTCAGTCACATTCCAGATGAAGCCATAATTATGCTCATGAACATTCACTCCATTCAGTCAAACAAATCATTTGACTTTCCTCTCCACTAATGTGGCTGGTCAGTGGGAGTGGCATATTAGGTGCCTCAGGGTCTAAGAAAACAGTTTTTGAGTTGACATGATAAAAGTATCTTTTGAGCTAGTTCTGGGTGGCTCTGTGATGCTTCATGAATCCTGTGCAGTTACTATTCTCTTTGTGAATGAATGGCAGAGCAGCTTTAAACAACTACAAACATTTAAAAAGTAATTACCAGAGAATTTCCAATGCAAACAAAATATATATTGTGACTAACATGAACACCTCTGTACAAACATTTCTCCCTCCCTCTCTCTCTGTCATACATATGGCTATTTCACAAAAGATTTAATTATAATTTATCTTTCTCATCTTCTGGGCCCACACTGCTGCTTGAGAAAACTAGAAATAATACAGGTAGTGGTGGCAGAAGAGTTAGAGGCAAGTTAGGTAGCGAATAAATATTTAAGATTAGGGAAGATTTATTTATTTATTTAGTTTTTAAAAGAAAACTCCCTCCTTTTCTTTTTTCTTTTTTTTTACAGGGACAGAGAGAGAGTCAGAGAGAGGGATAGATAGGGACAGACAGACAGGAACGAAGAGAGGTGAGAAGCATCAATCATTAGTTTTTCGTTGCTGTTTCAACACCATAGTTGTTCATTGATTGCTTTCTCACACGTGCCTTGACCACGGGCCTTCAGCAGACCAAGCCACCCCTTGTCAGAGCCAGCGACCTTGGGTCCAAGCTGGCGAGCTTTTTGCTCAAGCCAGGTGGGCCCATGCTAAAGCTGGCAAGCTCGGGGTCTCGAACCTGGGTCTTCTACATCCCAGTCCGATGCTCTATCCACTGCACCACCGCCTGGTCAGGCTATTTTTATTTTTTAATGTTTATTTTTATTAATTTTAAAGAGAGAGGTGGGGAGAGAGAGAGGATCAGCGATCTATGTTCCCTGACTGGGAATTGAACCAGCAACCTCTGTGTTTTTGAATGATGCTCTAACCAACTGAGCTCTCTGGCTAGGGTGGATTTATTTTTTTAATAAAAGTACACATGGTCTTATCACCATTAACTTAAAACTGTGTTATTTACAATAGTAATTAACAAATTCTAAGACAGAAAGATGACACATCATAACATAACACTATTACTTTTATTGTTTTATAAGAAATATGTTTTTTAAGTGAATGATACTTTGGATTTAGTTTTCTTATGTTATTTAATTAGGTTGTACACCCTTTGGTACTCATCCATATTTATATATAAATATCTGATTTACTATTTTCTTAAACTATAATTTTATGTAAGATGATTTAAAGATATAAGACTTTATGCATTTCTTAAATACATGGAAACACTTTTCTCCAAGAATACAACAGGTCTCTGAGCCTGTGTTAGACAACATGATGCCCATTAGCCACATGTGACTTTTGAGCTCCTTAAATATGACTAATCAAAATTAAGATGTGCTGCAAGTATAAAATACACACTGAAGTTTTAAGACTTAGTTTTATTTTTAAAAAAAGACTACAAAGTATCTCATTGATAATTGTTTATACTGATTACCTGTTGCAATGATAACATTTTGGATATATTGGATTCAATAAAAATATTGAAATGAATGTCACCCCTTAAGTAATTCCTTTTCTTAGCTATCACTTTTCTTTAATGTCTCATTACATCAGAATGACAGTAATTTTCTCAAGTATACATTTTAACTGAATGAACTATTCTGATAACTTCATTTAAATGCAAAAGGGGGAATTTTGACTTTTGAAATAATTAAATGTATACAATATAAAAAGGTGGTTAATATGTATATATATCCTTTATATCATATTCTTCGTAGCAATTATTTTTATTTTCTTTCAAGTAATTTCTTATTTAAATTCTAAAAATAAATAGATGAATAAAAAACCATTACTGCCTGACCAGGCGGTGGCACAGTGGATAGAGCGTCAGACTGGGATGTGGAAGACCCAGGTTCGAGACCCTGAGTTCTCCAGCTTGAGTGCGGGCCTATCTGGCTTGAGCAAAAAGCTCGTCAGCTTGGACCCAAGGTCACTGGCTCCAGCAGGGGGTTGATCGGTCTGCTGAAGGCCCACGGTCAAGGCACATGTGAGAAAGCAATCAATGAACAACTAATGGTGTCGCAACGGCAACGAGAAACTAATGATTGATGCTTCTCACCTCTTTCCGTTCCTGTCTGTCTGTCCTTATCTATCCCTCTCTCTGACTCTCTATCCTTGTAAAAAAAAAACAAAAACAAAAAAAACTATTATTAAATTTCTCATCCATCAACCAACTAGAATTTGAAATATATTTCATAATTATTTTGAAATTTGTACATTATTGATCTGCAGGAATCAACACAAGAATAACATAGCTCTAAAATAGTCTTCAAAAAATGTTATTTTTTATTTAAATCTTATTAGTTATGCATTTAGTTCCTCACAACACTCAAAGTAAGAACACTAATTTATCTTATTTACAAGGTTAATATTTTTAAACTTGAAATTTATTAATATATATAGTAATGGATCAAATGTATTTGTGGATTGACTATATTTGAAAATTCTTAAGTATAATTTTAAATCAGTTGAAGGGCCATTAAGTTGAAAATGGCCATTTGGTAATTGATACACAATCATGTAAAATTTGCATGCTCACTAATAAGGAATTTATCTTGAATCTGTGTTTCTAAAATTAATGATGAATTAGTTTAATTTTACATTATGCCTTACATAAGCCCTATTCTCTTTTCTCAAATTTCATTTTTTAGAGAGTAGCTTTAGCAAAGGAAAAACTATTTAAGATGCAGTTTCATGCAAATTCCCAATAGCTATCATTTCTTATTTGAAATACTTCTGGTGTGCACATTAATTACATTCTTATTCCAGGGACATTTTGACATCTTTGCATTATCCATTGCTGAACATACAAAATTAACATTTTTTTATATCTTTTGAGGAAATGTTGTCTTTTATCTAAAGATCAGGTATAATGAGTATTTAGGTGATAGACATCTACTTTATAGTCCAAAATGAAACCAACTTAAAGGTCAATTTCTTCTTTCTTTCTTAATAACAAAATAACTGAAGCAGTTTGCTTAGATCAGGGGTAGTCAACCTTTTTATACCTACCACCCACCCACTTTTGTATCTCTGTTAGCAGTAAAATTTGCTAAACGCCCACGGGTTCCACAGTAATGTTGATTTAGAAAGTAGGGAAGTGACTTTACTCTATAAAATTTATAAAACAGAGTTACAGCAAGTTAAAGCACATAATAATAATTATTTACCAAGTACTTTATGTCGGATTTTCACTAAGTTTGGCAGAATAAATCTTTATAAAACAACTTACTATAGTTAAATCTATCTTTTTTCTATACTTTGGTTGCTCCGCTACCGCCCACCATGAAAGCTGGAACGCCCACTATTGGGCGGTAGGGACCAGGTTGACTACCACTGGCTTAGATCATTAGTAAAATCTCAATTATAATTCTTTCAAATGGCTCAACTTAACAACATCTCATTTTCGGGAATCAATACCTGCAGAGGGGTTGTCAGATGTCTCCATGCACACTCATCAGCTGTGCCTACATCCTGGGATTGCAAGGGAAAGGTTACTCCTGATAGAGAATCATGGAAAGTCTGACTCATCCAGGTGCTTGTTAAAAATTCAGCTTCTTGAGTCCAACACCAGGGATACTGAATATAAATCTTTAAATGCAGAACAATAAACTCTACATTTACAAGATTTTAAACGTGATTTTTTATTTTTTTTTTTACAGGGACAGAGAGAGAGAGAGTCAGAGAGAGGGATAGATAGGGACACATAGACAGAATCGGAGAGAGATGAGAAGCATCCATCATTAGTTTTTTGTTGCCGTTGCAACACCATAGTTGTTCATTGATTGCTTTCTCACACATGCCTTGACCAGGAACGTTCAGCAGACCAAGCCATCCCTTGCTGGAGCCAGCGACCTTGGGTCCAAGCTGTTGAACTTTTGCTCAAGCCAGATGGGCCCACACTCAAGCTGGCGAGCTTGGGGTCTCAAACCTGGGTCTTCCACATCCCAGTGAAACGCTCTATCCACTGCACCACAACCTGGTCAGGCAAAAGGTGATCATTTTTTATGCACAAAGGTATAAATGGTAAGGTTGATGGATAGATACCCATATTGAGATTATCAACCGTCAATAATGTTTAATATGTCACTAACTAAACACCTATATTGAAATACATATACATATTTTCAGTTTTAGGTTATGAGAAAAATGTGTAAACCACTTGGAAATATTACATAGCATGGGTAAAAGCTCTGTTAGCCACCAAGGTGAAGTATTCTGCTTAGGTAAAATAGTAGCAGCACTGAAACTAGCTGAGGAGGAGGGTAATGCCAATTTGACTAAACACAGATCAAATAAACAAGTATTTATAAAATAGACAAGTCATAGCTTCCTGGAGACTTACTTAATCCCTTTCTGAAAAGCAAGAAGTAAGGTAAAGTCAAGCATCAGTGTATAAGGATGACTTGTGACTTAAATGGAACCCACTTCCTGGAGTTTAGGTAGGGAAGCTGTAAAGACAAGGAGGAGAATAGCCTTTACCTGGATCATTTGCCGGCTCATCACCTTCTCCATTGCTTCAGTAAATATGCACACTCTTCAAAACATTTGCTTTGGTTCTCTATGGAATCAGCTTTGCCTAAAGCTGTTACGATGCAGCACAGGCCCCAAGTGGGAGCTTGTTCCATAAGCAGAATCTCAGATTCCATCCTAGAGTCACTGACTTGAACCTGAGGATTAACAGATGCCCAAGTGATTTACATTTCCATACAAGTCTGAAAAGCTCAGGATTAAAAATTTTCAGTTCAGGTATAAAAACGTCCCATCTGATTTCTTCCTAGCTTGTCCTTTTAATCCTACTTCTCATTCTGGGTCCACCTTTTATATGAAGTCTTCTTAGGGAACAGGTTTCAGTAAACCCTTGTCATTAAGGACATATATGAATTTTAATTAGACAATTTTAAACATTGATTTATATTTATGTTTTTTTATTAAGTAAAAAAAGTTCATGTTTATATACACTTGTATATTTAGCATTCAGCTACGTGTTTACCTTATAACTGGCATATGTATTTGTAAAAAATTTCATACATTAATAAAATCCAGATGATTTGGAAACCAGTGAATTGTTAAAAAATAGAAAATCATTAAAAAGAAAGATAATGACAAGTCAAGTTTTATTGCAAATGCTAATTCAATTATTTTGAAAATTTGTAAAATGATATCATAATAAGGATGGTTGCTTGTTTTTATTTTCATTAAATATTTGTTCATGGCCTTTTAAACTGACATATAAACTAAGCCGAATTCTAAAGAATTTGACTCCAGTTTTTTTCATAATCTTTATTTTGTGTATTTAAGGTAAAAAAGAAAACTAAACTTTAAAATGAACAAGTAAAGCCATATATGTCTGAAATGGAAATAATCTGTATTCATTTAAAAAAAAATATTTCCTTTCTTTTTTTATTAGGTCTCCTATGTAACAATTGCTATACTTAATATCTTTCTTCTGAAACTACATAGTAAAAAAAATGAAAAAGAAGAAAAGCTTTAATAATAAAACTTAGAGTTGAATATCTTATATTTCCAAATTATAAATTTTATTATAAATAATATGTGCACTTATATCAGATTCTCTCCTGAGAATTCTTTCTCTGAAAAATAACTGTATTAAATTATATAGTAGTTTAAAAAGAACCAGCCATCAGAACAAAAGTATTTTTTATTGTTCCTGTTTTGTTTGAATCTTTGTAATAAAAAGCATTTATTTTTTTTAATAACATTTTTAAGTGAAATACAACAAATTGTATCATCTAAACACTATTAAACTAAACAACATACAACAAGGACATAGGTTTGAGATATAGCTACAGAGTCTAGGAATGTGATTATTTTGACTCTTTAATGGCAAATTCAGTCAGATAAATGGCAAATTAGTAAGCACTTTGTCAAACCATGTTAAATGTAACCCGTTTAACTGACTCATTTTTACTGTTTTAAATCTACTTGGTTAAATAGTTCTTTGACCTTAGTTTTTAAAATGTTTAAATGCACAGAGTAAAAACAAAAATACTGTAAGAAAACTTACAATATTAACACTTTTTCTTTCCTCATGCTTTTCCCACCAACCCCAATCCCGGCATTCTGTCTTAATCTTGGGTGCTTACAGCAATGATTTAGAAATGCAAGCTTAAACTACTATTTCATTATTCAGATAAAACCTCCTGCTATTAACACAATTATTATTATGTCTCACTTCCAAAGTATTATCATATTTTCCCATGTAAAAGACATACCCTTTTTTGAAAAATTTGGGGCCTAAAAACTGGGTGTGTCTTATACAGTCGTTGTAGATTTCTTTTACCTGCATTTCCCGCTTTTTCAAGCTTGTTTTTGTGCTCATTGTTAAAGACAGTGATTCGTTATCAGACACAGATGAGGACAAGCTAATGGATGGGAGTTTTGACAGTAATGAGGAGTTGTATGAATTTTATAAGGAATAAAGTTTGAATTCAATAACTTTATGTAATACTTTATTTTTCAAATTTTGGGCCCTAAAATTACGGTGGGTCATATACATGGGAGCATCTTATACATGGGGAAATATGGTATGTCTCACTTCCTTCTTTCTCGCTCCTCTTCACTATTTATATTGTTTGTCAAGGTTATTATATAATCAAAATTTTAACTAATGTTCCATTTACTTTTTTTTTTTCTTTTTTAAGGTAGGGGGAAGAGGAAGAGAGACAGGAACATTGATCTGTTCCTGTATGTGTCCTGACTGGGGATCAAACCAGCAACCTCTGTGCTTCCGGACTACTTTTCAACCAACCAAGCTAGCCAGCCAGGACTTAGACATTTACTTTTAATAATATCAGTTGGTTTTTTACTAAGATGAAAATATTAGAACTCTTACATTTCCTCACTTCTTTCATTTGCTAGTTTGTTATGAAATGGACCCATCCTTTTTAATTTCAAAAGCATGTGTTTATCTGTGGGTGTGTGTATGTTTTAACTTTTTTCCAGGTTTATATTTACCTTGAGAAAACTCCTTAGAGTTTTATCTATTTTATTAGTATTTACAAGAACTAGCTTTTGAATTTATTGATCCACCTTATTGTGTTTTTGTTGTTTTTTATAGTATGGTTCCCTTTAATGGTGGTAATTAGCATTTTTTTTTTTTCCTACATGCTATAAAATCTTCCCTTCCTTCCAGGTCACTTATTTTCTTTCTTTGAAAGGCTTAATAGGTCTTTCTCATTTATTCTGCTGGTTATCCTTTGTTATCCATTCACATAGAAAATTAGGTATTGACTCCTGCTAGTAGTCTCCCACCACCAACCCTAATGTGGAGTGACTGGATTTGTGCTCTCCTCTTATTAAGAAGATGGGGAGAGGCTGACTTGAGGTGGCACAGTAGATAAGAGTTTTGACCTGGGAGAGTGAGGTCCCAAGTTCGAATCCTGAGGTCACTGGCTTGGCATGGGATCATCAACATGATCCCATTGTCACTGGTTTGAGATCAAGATTACTGGCTTAAGCAAGGGGTCACTGGCTAAGCTGGAGCCCCAGTCAAGGAACATATAATGAGCAATCAATGAACAACTAAAGCGATGCAAGTAAGAGTTGATGCTTCTCATCTCTCTCACTTTCTCTCCCTGTCTCTATTTTCCTCTCTCTTTTAGTTGGTTAAAGTGTCATCTGGGCCTACCAAGGTTATGGGTTCTATCCCCAGTCAGGGCACATACTGTAATTAACCAATTAATGCATGTATAAGTGGAACAACACATTGATTTCTCTCTGTGTGTCTCTTTCTTTCTCTCTCTTTCTTAAATAAAATTAATAAAAATTTAAAAAAAAGAAGATGAGAAGAAATGCCATATGTCCAAACACAGTTTGATAACCAGCCAAGAGAGAGAACTAGCCATAAGGCTACTTACTCCCAAAATACTAGGATAAGGAGAGTTTTATTCTTTGATGCCCTAGTTCCCCACAGTTAGCTAGAAATGTTTAGAGTAATGTCTTTTGGTTTTTGCTTAGGGGAAAGCAGCAAAAAGCTGGTGGCTCTTGGTGGAATTGCCAGGTGATGGGGAAAAATGGGAAAGAGGGGGAGAGGAAGGCACTACTGCAGCTGTTTAATAGATAGCTTTTCAATGGACTTCCTTAAAGCCAGGCCTTTTCTCATTGCTCAGGATTGTGAGCCTCAAGATGGAAGTCTTTCTAAGGTTCATTTATTGGAGTCCCAGCTAGCATTATTCTGGCTGGCATGTCATTACTCTTATTCTATTCTTTCATCTAATATCAAGTTTCCATAAATTTTTTTATCTTTTAAAATGTGTTGAAATACACTTATCGGCCTTTATTTTATGTATTTATTTTTCTACTGCTGCTACATGCTTATTTGGTTTGTTCTTTCCCCATTTGCTGATATATTTTAAATCATGTTAGTTCAAATTTACAAATTAAGATGACCTTTAATTTAGAACATTAAGAAGAATGTGAATGATATCTAGAACTCATGGAAAAACAATTCCCTATCCTAAAAATATTATGACATAACTAATAATAATAATCATAATAATTTCCACATATAAATAGTAGGTAAGTAGGTATTTACCTATATTGGACTGAGTGTGGTTTTCCTTATATATCTCTAGGGTGCTTTTTTGTATGGGTTTCTTATAATCATTATGCCAATTAAAACGCAAGTGTTTAAAGAAGAAGTGATATATATATCACTTCTGACCTTTAGGGACACATAGATAAATTTTTATATTTATAATATATAGACTATATTAATAACACTGTTTTGCATGCTTTCACCATACAAGACAATAGATTATATGTTTCAATATTTATTTAATGTGTGTGTGTATGTTTTAACTTTTTTCCAGGTTATTTAATGTTGACAATACCCCAATAACCATAGGGTTGGTAAAATATCTGTATACTTTTTACAAATGAGGAAACTGAAGCTCAGACATATTAAGTAATTTCATATGTTAAGCTTGTAGTGGTCAGTGCTCTTCAACTTCGTAGATTTGACAGCTCTGAGAAAAAGCGACCTCTGAGGCTAGTGGTGACTCTTGAAAGCTCTCATAGCCAGGCTAAAGAGACAGAAGTGGGATAGTGGGCACCTGAACTCTGGCAAAAGCAGGCTGGGATCCCTCGTCCCTATGCTGGCTATGGCCACCTTTGAGCCAAGTTCCCAGGAGAAACAAGGCTTTATCCAGGTCCACAATGGTCTCACTCAACCTGACAAACCATTTCACTGCACAAATTCTAAAGCTAATGATGCAGACGTTCTGAGCAAAACAAAAGAGTGGAGACTGACCACACCCAACCCAGACTTCTCAGGATATAAGCACTGACATAGACACAGAGATCAGTCTAGAAACAAACTATCCCGAACTTTTCTAAATACACTGTCTAATGTTCATACACCCCAGCACCTAGCACTCTAGAAGGGCCCTGCCTTGCTTACACTACCTAGGCTTTTAAAACAAACAAACAAACAAAAATAAAAACAAAGAAAAAGTAATCTGGACTAATATCATCTGCCACACATAGAAAATAATTGTCTATTGTCTGCTCTATAACATACTTAGGCTTGTACAAGCAGTTTCATGTACTTACTCTGGCCAGCACCCAGAGGCCACTTGAGAAGAACAACTGAAAATTTAGAGTCTCGTGACAGGTGACAGATCATGAAACTGTTTTTATATATGTATGAATCACCAAACATTAATTTACTTAATTATTCTAAATTAATCTTAAGTCTTTTAAAATACGCTGCCTGTCATATATTGAAGTTAGCATGTCTACATTATGCCTATAAGAATTTTATTAATTTTGACACTTACAAGAACAGATTTTTTCCTTGAAGAATCTGCCTATACCTTTTAAATCATACATTTAATTATGTATTGCTCTCTTAGACTTTTATTATTTTATATTGAGGAAAACAATAGAGTGGAGACTGACCACACCCAACCCATATTTTATTTACATTTAAAATATGGAATACACCTCAGTAACCAGAAGAAATGAACCACTGATACACACAATAGCAATCTGGACTGGAACTCACTACACTAAAAAAATAAAGCCAAACTCAAAAGGTCACATAATGATTGATTCCCTCATATAATGTTATTAAAATGAGAAAATTATAAGAATAGAAAACAAGAAGGGGGTGAATATTGCACAGTAGTACCTTAAGGGACTTTTGCAGTAATAGTGATTAATTTTGTACCTTGATTGATTTTGTGGTTACAGGAATCTATAGGTGATAAAATGACATAGAACTGAAAAAAAAAGTTTTATGTATTATTTTATTGATTGATTGATAGATATTTTGGTAGAAAGAGAGAAAGGAAAAGAGAGACAGAAACATATGTTTTTGTATGTCCTGACTGGGGATTGGATACGCACCCTCTGCTCATCCAGATGACACCAACCAACCGAGCTATTGGCCAAGGTAACCTAGAACTAACTTAATATACATATTTTACCAATGTTACTTTCCAGGAGTTTTTTTTGTTTTTTTGTTTTTTGTTTTTTACAGGGGCAGAGAGAGAGAGAGAGTCAGAGAGAGGGATAAATAGGGACAGACAGACAGAACGGAGAGAGATGAGAAGCATCAATCATTAGTTTTTCGTTGCCGTTGTGACACCAGTTGTTCATTGATTGCTTTCTCACATGTGCCTTGACCGCAGGCCTTCAGCAGACCAAACAACCACTTGCTGGAGCCAGCGACCTTGGGTTCAAGCTGGAGAGCTTTTGCTCAAGCCAGATGGGCCCGCGCTCAAGCTGGTGAGCTCGGGGCCTCAAACCTGGATCTTCTGCATCCCGGTCCGACTTTCTATCCACTGTGCCACCGCCTGGTCAGACTTTCCAGGTTTTTATACCACATTCTAATTATGTAAGATGTAACCATTGGGAGAAAGTGAGTGGACCGTTTTCTTCAATCTTTACAACTTACAAATCTATAATTACTCAAATAAAAGAGGCTTAAAAATAAAAATTAAAAGACAATTAAAATAAATATTTAAATAGAAAAATGCATTATATTTAGAAAAATTAGAAGTTTTTAGTACAGTGTATGCTTGCTTGATGGAACTACTAGGGAAACATCATAGTTTACCGATTATAGAAGTGAGCTGTGGAAGCAGATCATTTACAAGCTCTGAACTTTGGGCGAGTTGTTCAACTGCTCTGTCCAGCAATTCCTTCACTTATAAAATTTACATAATAATAGTATCTACCTCATAGGGTTGATATGAGAATTAAATCAATAACCTTCAATTTGAAAGGCATATAAAGTGTTAACATGTGAAATAAGTAAAAATAGAGAGAGTAATATAGTCATTATGAGGACTTTAGTAATTCATACAACAAATATGTATGGATTGTCTATGATAAGGTAGGCACTATTCTAAGATCTGGAGATAGAGGTGTTTAAAAAATAAATAAATAAAGCCCCTGACCTCATCTTGGAATTTAAGAATTAATTTCTCCAGAAGTAAAATAATTAGTAAGTGATGTAATAGCAACAAAAGCTAAAAATAAAAGAGGAAATGACAAAGGAAAACTGATGAAAAGATAAACTGATAGAGGCTATCGTGTGGACGATGGGCAGGGAAAGGCACTCTACGAGACAGTTGAGCTATAAACAAAATGAGGGGAAAATGACTGGGGCAGGAGCAAGTTTGACATGTCTAAGAAACAGCACAGACTGCAACGTGCTGGAGTGGCCTGAAAGAGGGTAGAACAATAAAAGAGAGGTTGCCAAATTATTTGGTACCTTATAGGCTATGCTATAAATTTAGTATTTTATGCTGAAATAGAAAATTATTGGAGCATTTTGAGCAGTGACTGCATGTCTTAAAGAACACAATGTATAACTTACCATCAGCATATTTTAAGGGTGAAAGTACAGAAAAAGGCACATGTATGAGTTTTCTATTGTTGCAGTAAAAATTGACAAAACTTGGCAACTGAAAATAATAAAAATGAATCATCACAGTTCTAGAGAACAGAGGTGAAAAATCAGTTTCAAGGGATTACTAGAAAGGAAGAGAATCCTTTTTCTTGCATTTTCTTGCTTCTTAAGACCACCTGCATTCCTTGCCTTATAACCCTTTTCCTCACATCCATCCAAAGTCTTGTTTCTATTGTCTCCTACTTCCTGTAATGATTTTCTTGCTTCCTTCTTATAGGGACCCCTGTGCTTACATTTAGGTTCCACCTGAATTATCCAAGATACCACCCCCCCAACACAATTCTTAATTAATCACATGTGCAAAGTCTCTTTTGCCATTTAAGGTAATGTTCACATGTTCCAGGCATTAGGATATGGATATCTTTGGGGACATTATTCAGACCACCACCATAAAATTCTCAGAAAGCTACTGAAGTCCAAGTCAACTATGGAGAAAATGAAGGACATGGTGGGGAATGTATTCATGGTAAAATATTTTTGAAATGTGGAGTACATTTTTTGGTGAATTAGATGTAGATGTTGACAAGTAGTTACAAAGGAGTGAGAATAATGCCAATGTTATTAACCTGAGCAACTGGATCATTGTAGGTGCCATTGGATGAGACGTGTATCATATCTTTCACTGTTAGAATAATCAAAAATATTGATGGAGATTACGGTAGAAAAAAGAGATGTTATAGTCTTTGCCAGAGAAGTGAAAGAATCTGAAGGATTTTTATATTTTTTAATTTTTTTTTATTTTTAGAGGGGTTAAGAAACAATATTCTAAATGAGGCACTGAGAATTATCTGAGACAAAACTTCACCTCTAGTGTTAAGACACCTGTGAAACAAAGAGCAGCCAGTCCTTGATAGGGATACCGTATAGCCTCAGGGTTCTCAAGTTACCTAGCTTCAGTTAGAGAAAACCCACAAAGAAATGATAAAGAAGCAGTCGAGCATTTTGTGGGTGCCCTGGATGGACAAGATCACCCCCCCAAAAAAACTACACATATAAAATTTTTTTGAATGCCAAGACTAATTATGCCATACATGCTCCAAGAGGTTACAAAAACTTGTTATTTCTTATCCAGTGGGACTTTCTGGAACGAGCAGAATAAACACTTAGGATACTTAATTTAGGTCAAGAGAGAGGTGATGGCATTGGTATATATTGTGGGGAGGGGTTAGGACTGGCTGACAGCTCACACACCTGGCTGGGATTTGACTGGTCTGAACTTCCATGCTACTGCCAAGGGAAGGAGCACTTGGGCTCTGCTATCTTCCTGCCAGAGTGATGCACAGGGAAAGGCAGAGGTGGAGATCTGAAGGCTGTCAGTCATGAATTCAGATTTTTATTACACTGAGGATATAGGGGATTTTGCTAATGACAGTCCATGAGTTTGTAAGGCATGGTGGAGCTTATGCTTCCAGAGTCTGATTGGTGGCAGTTTTAAAAGATATACAGACAAAGCCATAAAGATAAAAGTAATTTGAAGAAGCTCAGTTTCTTGTGGTAATTCTGATAAATTGTGATGCAGAACTTGTTGGAACTTGTTCTTATTATTGTCAACATTTGGGACAAATAATAATAATAATAATACAACTGGAATAGAGCAATGTAAAACCAGTGACCACTGTTGTGGCCATGCAGTTGCAGGTTTCCATTGGATTAGGGGGGTGGTATAGGAACAGTGGAGTCAGCAAATGGTGAGCCATTTCTTTATTAGAATCTAGTACTGGAGGACGAGCAAACAGGCATGGAAAATCGCTTCCTACTCACTCATGGCTCCTAAAGCCTCCACTTATTCTCCAGACCCTCCCATCAGACTCTTGAGCCCCCCCCCACCAGTCTCAGCAGGGTTTCCAAGCCCCTCAGGTGTGTGTGTGTGTCTGCATTCTTCTTGCAAAACAGGCTGAGCAAAAACCCCTTCTTCAGCAAACAATAGCAAACAATGGTCCTTTGCAATCTGCCATCCTGAGGGCAAGCACCAGCAGTCTTCCATAGATTATACACACATGATGCTGCCCTAATACAAGGCAGCAAACTTACAAAAACATTTGTTTATCCAACAAGCCAGTACAATGGTACCTTGAGATACGTGCAGATCAACATTTTCTTTTTTTGTTTTTAAGAGAAGAGCTGCGACTTGGTCTGTATTTTTGTTTGAGATCCGAGCAAAACTCTGAGATACAATTGATGATTTGGGAAGCTGCCACTAGTTGGCGCGTTGGACCATGGGTTCAGCACAACACCAGCATCTCGTTCTTTCTCATGTGTTACTCACAGAATCAAGTCGAACTCGTGTGCTGTACTCATTCTTACATCATTTTTGCATTTTTTACTAACTTTTTATGTGTGCTATCATGGGGCCGAAGAAACTGAGTGTGAAGGACAGTGGTGAGAAGAAGAAGAGAATGATGTCAACAGAAGTAAAGCGAGGAATAATAGAAAAACATGAGCGTGGTGTATGAGTGATTGAACTGGCAAAGCTGTACACACGCAATACATCTACAATTTGAACCATCCTTAAACAAAAGGATGCCATCCAAAGTGCAAATCCAGCAAAAGAAACTACAATTCTGTCCCAATTAAGGACAAATATCCATGAAGAAATGGAGAAGCTTCTGCTGGTCTGGGTGAAAGAGAAAGAGCTGACAGGAGATACAGTGATGGAGACTGTAATATGTGAAAAAGCACGTATTACTTACGGCAACTTGGAGAAGAAAGAACCATCAACCTCAAAAGAGGCAGCAGAAGATACTTTTAAGGCAAGTCACAGCTGGTTTGAAAATTTCAAGAAGAGATCTGGCATCCACTCAGTGGTGAGGCATGGTGAAGTTGCGAGTGCTGACTTTAAGGCAGCTGAGGAGTACATTGCACGTTTTGCTGCGCCTATCACAAAGGAAGGCTAAATCCCCCAACAAGTGTTCAACTGTGACAAACCAGGATTGTTTAAAAAAAATACACCGGAGGACTTTCATCACCACAGAGGAAAAGAAGCTGCCAGGCCATAACCACATGAAGAACCATCTGACCCTTGCATTGTGTGCAAATGCTAGTGGTGACGGTAAAGTAAAGCCACTGCTAATGTATCATTCTGAAAATCCTCGAGCCTTTAAGACTCACAAGATTCTTTAAAAAACTGCAAATTATGTGGTGCGCCAATGCTAGGGCATGGGTTACGCAGCAGTTTTTTATTGAATGGGTAAATCTCGTCTTTGGTCCTGCAATGAAGAAATATCTTCAAGAAAATAAACTCCAGATGAAAGCATTACTAATCCTTAAAAATGCTGCAGCCCACCCACCTGGTCTTAAAGATGACTTTCTCAATGAGTTCAAATTCGTGAAAGTCCTCTACCTCCCACCCAGTATAACTTCAATCTTACAACCTATGGATAAGCAGGTCATTTTTAACTTTAAAAAGCTTTACACAAAGCACTGTTCCACTGCTGCTTTGAGGTGACTGAGAATACAAACATAACCCTTTGAGAGTTTTGGAAAGATCACTACAACATTATGATATGTTTACAAATTACACTGGGGAAAAAATTTCTTACTCTTTTTCTGTTGCATGAGGTTTTAGAACTGTTTATATTTCTGCATTGCTGATTTCAAACCTGAAATTCATTTTTGGTGCATGCTCTAGTTTTTATGCAATTTTAGTTTCTTTTTGTTACAGTTAATGTCATGCATTGGTTTTTAAATTGGAGTCAAAGGGCAACGACTTTTGCATTGAACATAACCACAAGGCAATTAATGTTTTACAAATATCACTTTTACATAATTGTAGTTGTTTTTAAATGTAAAACATTATTATCTGATAAAAAACACCCTCTTATTTTGTTTTAAGATTGAATCATGGCTTCTTCAAGTAGGAGTAAATGTAAGAATAGTCCTGACACCTTTTGTTATATATGTGGCTATTACACACTTCAATGTCAAAGGCACAATATTTCATTATTTGTGACAAGTGCATATATTGCCTATTTTCAAGTTCCCCTTGGCGATAAAGACAAGAATTGGGCTCCTCATATTGTGTGTCATAATTGTGAGGAAATGCTTTGTGACTAGACAAAAGGAAAATACAAAGGAATGCCTTTTGGTAGTCCCATGGTTTGGCATAAACCTAAGGACTCCAGCAGTGACTGTTATTTCTGTCTGATCCATACAAAGGGCATCGGCAAGAAAAAACGGCATATGATCACATATCCTAATATTCCTTCAGCAATGCAACCTATTCCACACTCTGAGACACTCCTGGTTCCAGGTTTCAATGGTTTTATTTCTTCTAAGGATGAAGAAAATGAACATGGTGATTAAGTGTATTTTGATAAGATGCATGAGGAAATGGTTGTAGAATATGAAGGGTCTTCTTCTGATGCCAAACAGTCATTAACCCCTCAGCAGTTTAGCCAACCCCAATTGAATGACTTAGTAAGAGACTTGGGCCTATCAAAGAAAGCAGCTGAGTTATTAGCCTCCAGGCTTCAAGAAAAGAATGTACTTCACCGGTAAGCTAAAGTATCACATTTTAGGAAGCATGAACACATTTTTGTGAACTTTTTTTCTGAAGACAAAAACTTTGTTTACTGTCATGATATCAGTAGTCTTCTCAGACAGCTAGGTGTTACCACTTACAGTCCAAAGAAAGGGCGGCTATTTCTTGACAGCTCTAAAAGAAGTATGAAATGTGTTATCCTACACAATGGTAATCTTTATGCAGGGGTTCCAATAGGTTATTCAACTCATCTGTGAGAAGATTATAATAACATAAAAATTGTCCTCGACTTTCTGAAGTATGAAAAGTATAACTGGATCATTTGTGTGGATCTTAAAATGGTAAATTTTCTGCTAGGATAACAGAGAGGTTTCATTATGTATCCTTGCTTTCTGTGTTTGTGGGACAGCCGAGCTCGGGGAGAAGCACTGGACACAGAAGGAGTGGTCAAAACATGAAGCTCTGGAAGTAGGGATGCAAAATATTGCTAATGAACCTATAGTTAATCAAGACAGGATCATTTTCCCCCCATTTCACATCAAACTTGGCTTAATGAAGCAGTGTGTTCAGGCTTTGAAAAGAGAAAGTGAATGCTTTCAACATATTATTTCTGCTTTTCCTGCCTTGTCTTTTGAGAAGATCAAAGCAGGTGTATTTGATGGACTTCAAATAAGAACCCTCATACATGACAAAGAATTTCCCAGAAAGATGAATAAGGAGGAGGAAGCACTATGGCAGTCTTTTGTGGCAGTTATAAAGAACTTCCTTGGCAACAAAAAAGCAGAACACTATGCACTACTGATTCAAAGGATGTTGTTGGCTTTCTGCAACACTGGATGTAACAAGAGTGTTAGGATTAGGAGTCGGGAACCTTTTTGGCTGAGAGAGACATGAACGCCACATATTTTAAAATGTAATTCCATGAGAGCCATACAATATGTTTAACACTAAATATAAGTAAAAGTGTGCATTTTATGTAAGACTCACACTTTTAAAGTACAATAAGTCTCTGAATTCTTTTTAATAACGTTGTTATGCTGTTGCTAACCAATGATGAATAAAGTACTTCTGACCATTAATGCGACTTCTGGTGATGCATAGTTTTGCTGATGGCTTTGTAGTCTGGCTGATACGTGGTGAGGTTAAGCTTTATGCAGGCGTTGACAGTTCCATCCATTAAACGTGATCATAGGTTGGTCGTAACATTCTTTAGATGTGAGAAAGATCACTCATATGCATGTGTACAGCCAAACATTGTCAGTACAGCAATACTGACATGTTGCAGTGTGTGGTATGTGAAGGGAAGCACGATCCAAGTTTTGACAATCATCTGGTCTGCGGGTTGAAGTTTTTTCATTTCTCCCCACTTGCGTTTGTTCGCCAACTTGGCTTGCTGTCATGCAAGTCTTTCCAAATATTCATTCAGTGACGAACTTATTTACTCACATGTCTGAGGCCTTCAGGTCAGCAGCTTGTAGCTCAAAAATCTCTGACAAAGACTCCAGTGATGTAACTCAGGACGGCGCTGTCCACTGCACACTTGTGTGGATGGGTGATAAACTTAAAAGGACGAGCGCGCTCACAAAATTATCTAAAGTGCACTTTGAATGGCTGCAGGAAATTAGATGTGAAGCCTGATAGTTGCTTGAGATAAAGATGTTGAGCAGGGTCACTTGCTGTGCATGCACCTTTAAACTCTCCCAGTTTTTCAAAGTGTAGTAAACTACCTGTTTCAATGTCGGCGATGAAGAGTTTCAGCTTGTTTTCAAATGTAAACACTGCTTGTTGAAGGGATTAGATTGTATTTCCAATGCCTTGCTTTTCACATTGAGCTGGTTCAGATGTTCAGTCATGTTCATGAGATAGCAGAACTTCAGGAGCCACTCAGTGTTAGCTAACTCAGGATGCTCGATGTTTTTCATTTCACGAAAAGTCCGAATTTTGCTCAGACAAGCTGCAAAATGGCTGAGCACCCTTCCTCTTGACAACCAACGCACATTGCTGTGCAGAAGCAGACCAGGCTAATTATTCTCAGCTTCATCCAGCATTGTTTTAAACTGGCAATCATTTAAAGCTCTGGCAACAATAAAGTTGACCACCTGAATGACCAGTGATATCACCTCACCAGGCTGCTCACCACACATCTGAGCACAAAGAACCTCCCGATGTAGAATGCAGTGAAAATTTAGGATAGGTCTCTTTTTATGTTCACAAAGAAGTGCTACGAATCCTCTGTTTTTCCCCACCATGCACGGATTACCATCAGTACACACCAAAATAAGTTTATTCATCAGTAGATTTTTTTCTTTAGCGAACTCAGTGAACGACTTGGGTAAGTCCTTCCCTCTTGTTGTCTCTTTCATAGGCAAAACAGCAAGATTTTCCTCACATAGTGTGTCACCAACAGCATACCTTGCAATCATGTGAACTGAAATAAATGGTTTACGTCTGTTGACTCATCCAAAGCGAGAGAAAAGAATGGTGCTGCATTTATGTCCTTCACTTGTGTTGCCTCAATTTGATTTGCCATCACGATGGTACAATCGTGAACAGTTCTTGCTGACAGAGACATGTCTTTTATTCATTTGATTATCTTGTCTTTATCCGAAAAGTCAAAAAGTTGATTGGCAGCATCAAGCATGAATGTTTCGGCATACTCCCCATCTGTGAATGGCTTTCTGTTTTCACAATTGCTAAAGCACCAGCAAAGCTAGCCGAATTCCAATCACCTTGTTGGGTCCAAATACGGAGTTGCTGCTGACTTGCTTGCCCTCTACACAGTAGCTCTTAACATGCTTTCTTCCTGCTGTCCTCCAGTGGATATTTCTATGCAAATATAGTGTGGCATGTGTTGAAATGCCACTTTATATTTGACTGTTTTGTCGATGCAATTTTATCACTGCATATTAGACACACTGCAGAACCTGCTCTCTCCACAAAGGCAAATTTCTCTGTTCATTTCTGCTGAAAAATACGATACTCCTCATGTTTTTTTTTTGTTGTTGTTGTTTGTTTGTTTGTTTTAGCCATCTTCTTTGTCAAAAGGGTTCCTGCAATTAGCTAGCGAACTATTTGATTTAAAGAATGGAAGTTTACTTCCTGACCTCACAATGACCCATGCATGTTATATATTATCCAAAAAAAATTGGTGTTGTCCCGGTGGACAGCTGTGATTGGCTCCAGCCACCCGCAACCAAGAACATGAGCAGTAGAAAATGAATGGATTGCAATACATGAGAATGTTTTACATTTTTAATGTTATTATTTTTTTATTAAAGTTTTGTCTGTGAGCCAGATGCAACCATCAAGAGAGCCACATCTGGCTCACGAGCCATAAGTTTGTGACCTCTGGTTAAGATTCACTTCCTGAGTAGTCACCTTGATAAGTTTTCTGAAAATCTTGGAGGTGTTAGTGATGAGCAGACTACTGTTGGAGCATAAAACGAGATTGTCCTCAATAAGTACACAAATGCAAGAGCTACAAATGCAAATTTTTGCCTGAATAGAATTTAAATAAATTTTGTGCAAATTTTATGATTAAAATAAATGTTTTAATATGTTTTATTTAGAAATTGTAGACAAATTATGATGCAATCATATCTTTTAGTGTATTATGTATTTATTGCATTATATAAATTATTATATTTTCACAAAGATGATGCCCATGAAGACATTCTCCTTCATTATGTTAAACTAAATGTTGAAAATTTTACAATAAGATGAAAACCTAAAATCTTGAATTGCAAAGAAACTGTAGCTTAAAGATAAAAACTAATGTTAGATTTGAGATCAGCACACTTGAGTTCAGTAAGAACAAGTGTTTTTGTGGTTGCAACAAAAATTTTGTTTCTTGGTGTTATCAACTTGGCATGGCAAGAGGTTACGAGAAGAACCTTAAACTCAGCATGAAAAAGTTATGGCCTGATGTTGTTACAGACAGGGACTTCAAAGGATTCGACCCAGAGACTGAGACCGAGGTAGAAGCATTGGGGGAGATTGTGTCCCTTAGAAAGTCAATGGGTCTGGAGGTATATAAGGGTGACATAAATGAGCTCATTGAGGAACATGAGGAGGAACTCTCAACTGAGGAGTTGAAGGAGTTACAGGTGGTGCAACATATGGAGCTTCTGCAAGACATTAGTAGTGAGGAGGAGGTAGAGTCGGAGGAAGTGATTTCTACAAATGAAATTAAAGACATGCTGGCAATGTGGGAGAAGCTTTCAAGTTTCATTGAAAAGAAACACCCAGAAGAAGTTTCAACTGGTCGTGCTTCAGGACTTTTTAATGACACTTGTTTGTCACGTTTCTGTAACATTTTAAAAGGCAGGCAAAAGCAAACCTCTTTGGATAGATTTTTATTCAAAAGTCCTGCAAGTGAAAATGCTGAAACTGCAGCCAAAAAGGCAAAAACAGGTGATGATTAAATAAAAAATGGGTAATGTTAAGCTTAGATTAAGTTTAGAGTTAAGAAATTGCATTTTTTTACTATTAAGTTTTTGTGGTTTCATTTTAAGTAAAGAATGTGCAGTTTTAGTTTTGTTTAAAGTAAAAAAATACAATTTTACTTTACATTTAGTGTTAAGAAAGTGCAGTTTTAGTTTACATGTCTACAGTGGCTGCATCCCTTCCTCCCTTTGTCCTCCTCTGCCGTTCACCTCTGTTAGCAACACTACTCTGTCTCCAAGATAAGAATACAGTACTAAATGATAGAAAATAATCAGACTGGGCATGGGTAGAAGTTGCAGACTTTATTAGAAGAAAGAAATAACCTGCCGAAGCGCCCTCTTGAGAGGAGAGAGAGGCATGCCACTTACAGTCTAAGGGGGTGATTTATAGGAGTTTTAGAGGTGAATTCTGGTTGGATGTTTCTTGCTGCTAGGCCTCTGATGCACTCATGGAATGAATGCTTGGCAAGTTGGAGAGTCTCTGCTGAAAGATTCTTTGTCAGGTTTATCTTCTGCGGCTTAACGGTCACCAGACAGCTGTGCATCCTTGAGGTCCATTCATAATAGATGAGGATGGGAGTTTCTGTAATGAGAACATCCTAGCCCCTACTCCCAAACAATCTTACATTTCTAGACATTTTCTTATATTAATAAAAATAGAAAGAAGAAAGAAAAGAGTAGGTATTTGTGTGGTTCAAAGTTTTGGAAGGTTCATTGCCAGGTTAAGTCATGTAACCAAGACAGCAGGTGAGCTGGAGAAGGACTGAGATGTCTGATTCATGAGAGGTCCTCAATTGCCTGGGCACAGAAAAGGAAGAATCGAGAGAGGGTTTGATGTTGATCTATCTGCTCAGTGGGCATGTTGGTATGACTGAAGGAAAAGTTGTTGGGTGAGAGAAGAAGGGAGTAGGGGACGCTCCAAGAGGTCCCTCTCAGGCTTTGGGGTGGCTGCTTCCTGCTGGTATCTCGACTGTAGATGCGGTCCCTCCTGGAGCTCCCCTTGGGGAAGTGGTGAATAAGGGTGAAGAAGTATTTGATTATAGATGACTCTGGAGATTTTCTTAATGTGGGCCTGCAGGAATTTGAAAAATAATGAAGCAAACATTAGTATGAGGCAGAGGATTAGATGTGGTCCTAGAATAGGAGCCGGCATGAAAAACAGAGGGTTTTGCCACACTGGTCAGAAAGAGTAGTAGTACTGGACCGATGGTTGTGGAGCCTGTCCAGGAATTTTCAAAGAGAGTTGGTATTTTCTTTAACTATTGGTTTGATAATCCTAGTTATGATCATTAGCGAAAACTGCCTGCCTGCTGGTGGACAGCCGGACATTTCTGGTGTGTTCCTCTTTTGTTATTTCCTGAGCAGTGGTCCATACCCTTTCCTTATCGCTAAATGAGAGAGAAGAGGAGAGGATAATGCTAATATCCTGCCAAGTAAGGTCATAGGAAAGAGTGAGATATTTGAATTCCTTGATGTATTTGTCTGGGTCTGAGGAGAAGGACCCTAGGTGATGCTCAATTTGGCTCAGGTCAGAGAGGGAGAAAGGAATTGCTACCCTAACTATTCCTTCTGCCCCGGCAACCTCCCAGAGTGGGTATAAACAGGAATTAGATTGGGGAGGTTTGCGAGGGCGAAGGTGCGGAGGTGAAATAGAAGAAGGAGAGTCCAGTGTGGAGCTAGAGTTGGTTGAATTGACATTAGAATCAGAACAGGGTGACGGGCCTGACCAGGCAGTGGCGCAGTGGACAGAGCATTGGACCGGGATGCGGAAGACCCAGGTTTGAGACCCCGAGGTTGCCAACTTGAGTGCAGGCCCATCTGGCTTGAGCAGAAGCTCACCAGCTTGGACCAAAGGTCGCTGGCTCCAGCAAGGAGTGGCTCGGTCTGCTGAAGGCCCGCGGTCAAGGCATGTGTGAGAAAGCAATCAATGAACAACTATGGTATCACAACGTCAATAAAAAACTAATAATTGATGCTTCTCATTTCTCTCTGTTCCTGTCTGTCTGTCCCTATCTATCCCTCTCTCTGACTCTCTCTCTGTCCCTGTAAAAAAAAAAAAAAAAAAAGAACGGGGTGACGGATGAGAGTCAGGATTAAGAGGAGCAATTGGAGTGGATTGAGAAAGAGGAGCAGTTGGAGTGGATTTAGTAACCGGACGTAGGGGACTGTGATCCTGGGGTCAAAGGAATCAGTGGCGAGAGAATTGGAAGAAGGAGAGGGAGAACCTGCAAGAAGGACTTGACAAGTGGAGCAGGAAGAGCAGATAGAGGGGTGGGATCAGAGGCAGAAGAAAACCTGCATGTAAGGTATCTCAGACCATTTTTCAGAGCGTTGGCAGAAATTGTTAAGGTCCCTTAGGATGTTGTGGGAAAAGTGCCATTTTCAGGCCAATGAGAGTTATTGTCCAATTGGTATTGAGGCCAGGCCATACTGCAGAGAAAAATCAGTCTTTTCAGTTTAAGGTCGGTTAGGCCAAGTCTGGTGAGATTTTTTAGGAGGCACCCCAGGGGAGTCTTAGAGTCCAGTTTGGATTTTGAATCTCCCATATTTGGTGGGACGACTTTTCCTGGGTGTCTCCAGGGAAATCGAGGCCGTCAGGTAATTCCTCAACAGAGAGGAAGGGTCTGAGGAAGATAGAGGTCGTCACCCACTATTCTCAACAGACAGAAAGACAGGAAGGAGTAGTTGCCGACTAGGTACCTAGATTTTCTGAAGGGGCATTGGCAGTCCACTGAGACTGAGCCCGACAAATGAATGGCAACTCCGGAATATGGGAGAAACACCTGGAATTCGGAAGGAACAGGTAAGACTCGAAGACTCAGGGGCAAGAGACAACTAGATGCAGGGAGAATGAGATACCTTACCGGCAGGAGTGTCCGGACAGGGCCGAGCTGCAGATCGCTTAACTGCGCTTGCACAGCCAAACGGCCAGCAAGGGGATTGTTCAGCCAGCTGGTTCCCCATCCAGGGTTCCGGCACCAGAATAATAAAAAATAATCAGATTGGGCACAGGTAGGAGTTGCAGACTTTATTAGAAGAAATAACCTGCCGAGGCGCCCCTTGGAGAGGAGAGAGAGGTGCGCCACTTACAGTCTAAGGGGGTGATTTATAGGAGTTTTAGAGGTGAATTCTGGTTGGATATTTCTTGTTGCTAGGCCTCTGACGCACACGTGGAGTGCTTGGCAAGTTGGAGAGTCTTCTGAAAAATTCTTTGTAAGGTTTATCTTCTGCAGCTTAAGGGTCACCCAGATGGCTGTGTGTCCTCAATTGAGGTCCATTCACGATAGACGAGGATGGAATTTTCTGTAATGAGAACATCCTAGCCCCTACTCCCAAACAATCTTATACTAAATAACACTTTTTTCTTTTATTTCATATATTTTGTTATGCATTGGTAAAGTATACATGTGTGTTTCCTAATTAAAAACGTATATTTTTTATAATTTAGGATGGTTTGGGGATGTTTCACAGGGATGGAATAGATTAAATTTATTTCAGTTATTTTAAATGGGAGAAACTTGTTTGATATATGAGTTGACTGACTTAAAAGATCAGTTGCAAAACAAATTAAACTCGTATCTCAAGTAACACTGTAATATTAAAAGAATACCTTTCTCAAATATTATTTTAAATTGTAAATAGCCTATTGAGGTATGTATTTTTTTATTGTTATTATTCCCTTTGAAGGCTAGATAAATTTAGGTTATGAGGGATTATTTATCCATGATTTTGTAGCTGGTATATCTCAGCTTTGGGAACCCAAACCAGGCTGCTTTCTTCAGGTGAGCGTAGCTAAAACCTGCCACATGATTTCACCTAATAACTTCTCCTCACTTACTAAGCAGTCATAAAGATTGAACAATTTGTTAATATTGACTTCAGTCATCCAGAAAATTCTAGCCTGAAAAACTCAATATATTTTCAAAACCTTTTTTGCAGGTCTGTAACTAATGCCAAAATATCTGAATTAAAAGTGAAAAACAGAACCACAATGCATCATCTCCAGGTAGTCTCATGTCATGTAGTTACTGACTTTGACAACTACCAGATCCACCCTTTGGATTATATATACAAATTATATATACAAAGCCAAGAGCTGATAATAAATCCTTCGCTGCTTTCTACTGAAGGTTTTATTTGGCAGTGATTTATCATATATCAATTTTAATTTTTGTTGAACTTAAACTTGTCATGCCCAATTTCTATTCTGTTATAGTTTTTGTTGAAAGAAAAATGCTTTTAAACACCTTTTATAATTTAACATATTTTTTTAGTTATAAACAAGAGAAGATAGATGTCAGTGATTTCAGGGATAGAAGTGAAGGCCTAGTAAACTCCATATGGAGTCAGTAACAATGTCTGCAATGATGTATGGATTATTATGGTTTAGAGTTGACATCTTGCTGAATCTGAATGAGCTATTGTGCTGTGTACTGTCACTTAAAAAAAAATGTTTCATATATCTCAACACATGCAGTGCACAAAGTAGATTAAAATGGTACTATAAAAACAGTGTAATAAGCACTTAATTAATTAACTTTATTACCAAAAGATATAAGGGAAAAGCCTGAGGATCACGTAGTGTGTTCAACTCAGTTTTCTTCTTTCCAATGTAAAAGATGGTCATTTATAATAAATACATTTATTTATTTATATGTTTGGTTTTTTGTTTGTTTATTTATTTATTTTTATTCAGTGAGAGGAAGGGAGGCAGAGATAGACTCCAACATGGGTCCCAACCAGGATCCACCCAGCAAGCCCACTAGGAGGTGATTCTCAGCTCATCTAGAGTGTTGCTCCTTTGCTCATTATCCGAGCTCTTTCTTAGTGACTGAGGTGGAGACCATGGAGCCATCCTAAGTGTCCAGGGCCCACTCACTCCAATCAAGCCATGGCTGCTGGATGGGAGATAGAGAGAGAGAGAGAGAAACAAAAGGGAGGGAGAAGAGTGGAGAAGCAGATGGGCACTTCTCCCGTGTGCTCAGTCCAGGAATCAATCCTGGGACTTCACATACTAGGCTGACACTTGATCACTGAGCCAACTGGTTTGGGCCAAACCCAAAACACATTTATATGATAACTTAGACAATGTGAAGGCTCCATGAAACTATTTAGTTAATAGTGAGGGAGGAATTTTAAGAATTATAGATAAATTTAAAAAGAAAGTTGCTCAGCCTGATCAGGTAGTGATGCAGTGGACAGAGCCTTGACCTGGGATGCAGAGGATCCAGGTTCAAAACCTCGAGGTCACAGCTTGAGCACGGGCTCACCAGCTTGAGTGCAGGGTCACTGTCTTGAATATATGATCATAGACATGACCTCATAGTGGCTGACTTGAGCCTAAGGTCACTGGCTTGAGCAAGGGGTCACTCAATCTGCTGTAGCCCCCCAAACCCCATCAAGGCACATATAAGAAGGCAAATAATGAACAACTAAGGTGCCACAACAAATTGATGCTTCTCATCTTCCTTTCTTCCTGTCAGTCTGTCCCTATCTGTCCCTCTTTCTGTCTCTCTTATAAAATAATAATAATAATAATAATAAAAGCTGCCCAAAATGATGGTGTATGACATATATATTAGAAAGCTAATTATACTTGAAAAATAATTGATAGAAATATTTGCAGATGCTTCTCCAATGGGATAATCTTTTTAAAGTCTATGGCCACATCTGTTTCATTTTTTGGTTTTCACTATAGTTTTGTTAAACACTTTATTAAAGATAATAATGAACATTCTCATAGCCTTTCACATTTGACAAAGAATGTTTATATTTACTGTCTCAAGTGAGGAAAGAGAGACTATAAGCTTAGGTAACCAGATATGAATAAATTTGCCCAAAGTCACACAGCAATCTTAAATACAAATTATTCACTCCAAATTCTGTGCTTTTCTTCTATATTATTTTGTAAATTGTGTAAACTAAAATGGTTTGTTAAATATAGATATACTGCTGCTAGTACATAAAGCAGGTAAATAGTATATTACTGTGTGATTACAGAATATTGTGTGTTTTTGATGAACCAAAGATAATACTCTATCAATAAAAAGTAGACAACCCTTTAAAGATAGAAGGAAAAAGACATTTCAAAGTCATTGCACATACTGGTATATTTAGTGTATAATTTATAATCATAAAACATATAAATTGATTTATAGCTTACGTCTTTGTTTTAAGCTTCCCACCCTGAATACCGATGTTAAAGCTTCTCTTTGTTCCCGTCTATAACACCAAGAGTCTCGTCATACACACAGTTAAGTGCTTATTGTTATTAAAGAACCTTCAGATTCAGGGCCAACTCCATATGACTGTGAATACACTAATGGATATTGATCAAAAAGAAATTTCATTACAGCCTGACCACGCGGTGGTGCAGTGGATAGAGCGTCGGACTGGGATGTGGAAGACCCAGGTTCGAGACCCCGAGGTCGCCAGCTTGAGCGCGGGCCCATCTGGTTTGAGCAAAAGCTTGCCAGTTTGGACCCAAAGTCACTGGCTCCAGCAAGGGGTTGCTCAGTCTGTTGAAGGCCCGCGGTCAAGGCACATGTGAGAAAGCAATCAAGGAACAACTAAGGTGTCGCAAGGAAAAACTGATGATTGATGCTTCTCATCTCTATGTTTTTAAATTCTCCGGAATATTGGAAAGGCTAGCCTCCATTACTAACTGGCATCATCTAGTCAGTCAGTCATAAAAAGCATGTGTCTCCTGTGGGTGACTCTTACTCTCGTTTGTTACTTTCTCTGACTGGTCTAGCCCTTGCCACCTAAGTGTCTTAACTGCCATGGTCTTGTAGGTACCTGACTTTATAACTTTATAACAAGTGTTTCTTGATTTACTTAAAAGAGAGGGATATGGGGAAAGGAAAAAATCCTGAGACTAGTTTATTTTTTAATCTCAAAGAAATGAAGCAAACATCTCAATGAGAAAAATATTCCCCTTCCTCTGTTCATTTTTAAGCTGTTTTCTTTATTTTATTTTTATTTTATTCATTTTAGAGAGGAGACACAGAGTGAGAGAGAGAGAGAGAGAAAGAAAGAAAGGGGGGAGGAGCTGGAAGCATCAACTCCCATATGTGCCTTGACCAGCCCAGTGCAGGGTTTTGAACTGGCGACCTCAGTGTTCCCAGGTCGACGCTTTATCCACTGCGCCACCACAGGTCAGGCTAAGCTGTTTTCTAAGTCTCACTGACTTCTTCCCTCCTCCAAGAAATTAGTACAACTATCTTTAAGTAGATCTGCATAAAGTACAAATATTTTTAAATAAATATAATTGTAAAAACTGATGAAAATAAATTATTTTAGAGGGATACTAATTTTTCTTAAAAATTACTAAAACACAGGCATATTTTATTTTATTGTGCATCACTTTATTGAATTTTTTACAAACTCAAAACAAAACTAGCAGCAAAAAAGATTATGTCTTAGTTTATTTTGGTGGTCCAAAGCTCCTCACCCAATATCTCCATTGTTAGCCAGTACTTCCTTAAAAAAAAAAGGGTATATGGTAAGAGATTAGCCCTTCACTTTCCAACTTTTGTTGCAGAATGGCCAATGAAATTTTATCTTTAAAGTTAGTGTAATTTTAATGATTTAATGCATTTAAATTTAAATTACAAATTTTACATAATAGGTTATTTATTCTTAGTGACACAGACTGAACACATATTAGTGGTTCATACTTATGATACTGTGCAATTCATTTACTATCTCAGATTATATACAATGTTCTATCAAATCTATTATTCAAGAAATGTTCTTAAAAGTATCAACAGAAAGTATTATTTTTAGACTTTTTCTATAAATGGTAAAACTAGGATTCAGTTGGTAAAATATATTTTAGCTCTCAGAAGATATAGCACAAATTCCATTCCTTTTAATAATTTTCTCACAACATTACGACCATATTGACTTAGCCACAGAAGCTACAGTATCTGCACCACTGCAAAAAATCTGAGCGGCTTCTAAGCACAATATGCATCATGACAAATGTGTTAAGAAAACGGGATTGCTGTGATATTAAAGAAAAAGTTTATTACATATAATTGCTTGCTCTGTTTATGCTGCTTCTGTAGAGGTAAAATAAGCAATTTAAGTTATAAAGATTTATAACAGTTTTCATGAAGATGTATGAAATCCCAAACTTGCAAGCTTTATAACCCACCAATAAATCATTTTATACATTTAATTTCTTCCTGTATAAATTTTATGGGACCATATACAGGCAGAAAGTTTAAATTACTACATGCTTTCTAAAGAAGGAGAAATCTCCAGAATTTTTCTTTTTTTATGACTTTTATCTAATACATGATATAAATTCTACAATTTTTGTTGAAAGCAGAGTTGGCCCTAGAAATGTATTATTAATTTACCCTGAGAGTTTCAGCAGTATTTAACCCAATTTTATTGAACTAACAGGCTCATACTCTCTGACTTTGAGCCTGTGTGTATATGACTTGATATGAAATCACAAGCTACACAGAAGCAAATTATAGTTTGCTTATGCTGTTATTACTAGAATTTAGGGGCAGGGAGGGACAGGGGGTGGTAGGTGAGGAGGTAGTGATAAACTTAAGTATAACATACATATTTGTTACTTTTCTCAAGCAGATATTTAAATCCCTCTTTGACCAAACATATTAATAATCAGAAAAAAAACTAAAAACCAAACTTTAACTCCTTGGAAAACCCCATGAATTTTACCGATTTTATGAGGTAATGAATCTAGTGTTGTGTTTTTGTTCAGATGAGCTCTTTAAAATGGAACTTTGATTTATTTAGCCTGTGTCCTCTGTTTTCCTGAACAACAAGACTATTTTTGGAAAATGCAATTTCTCTTTGGCACAATTTTAACTTTTTATAGGGGCGCTGTCTCCATTCATTTCTCTTTTTGGTAAAATGACACCAGGTTTTAGACCTTGTGTTCAGCAACATGGTACTTGAGTTTTGGCTAAGAAAGAATCCAGAGCCAAGACTTAATCCATAAGAGAAAGTTTATTTAGAAAGTCACAGAAGTAGAAGAAGTAAGCCTTATAAGATATGGGCTCTGGAAATAAGTTACAAAGGCAAAATAAGGGTCCTTAGAGCTTGGGAGAAAGGGAGAGGCAAGGAACACGTGCTGAGGAAGAGGGTGTAAAAAGGTGTGGATGTGCTCCTCACAGAGAGCAGTATTAGGCTTTTTTTTTTTTTTTTTTTTTTTTTTGCGGGTATTTATCAAGAGGTCTCAAAGAATATTCTCAATAGAATATTCATCAGCTTTCTAGGTGTGTCCTTTCAGAGTTGATGCCTCTACTGATTGTTCAGCACCAGGACCAAGGGTTGTTAGTCCATTGCAGCTGGTCCTGGTGTCAGCCATGGCATTGCTTCTCTGGTTTTGCTGTTTTCCTGGGCCTAAAGCTTAAACACAATTGAAGCATATATGTATTTGATGTGGGTCAATATCTTATTGTTTGAAGGCAATGTGTGAGAATGGAAAGTTCTCATCTTAATGGCTAGTCAGACTCTGCGGTCCTCTTGGCTTTATCAGAATATCAAACCTCAATGAGATGGGAGAGAAGGGAGAGGGCCAAGGTTCATTCTTCTTGCTCTGATATTATCTCTTGATATTTGTCACCCAAATAGATGCCAGTGATTCACCACCAGCCAGCTTAATGTTTCTTATTCTGTGAGGGGAATATGTTGAGCTATAACGAGAACTCAGTCAGAGGTGAAAGCATAGAACTGATTATATACTTATGATTTGTTAGAGAATACATAACTTTGATTACTAGAGTGATCATATTAAATCAGTTACAGTTAGACTAATAAGCTGGGTTGAATATTTATTAAGATTCACATGGTTGGCTTTATATATCCTTTTATAGGCTTATTTAATTAGTATACAGTAGTCTTATTTTTATTCTACTCTATGGCTAGTCGAAATAATATCAGTAATATAGCATATTCATTTCCCATTACAAAATGTCAGGGTCAAAACTGCATGATATGCTAGGAAGAAAAGGTTACTTTGGGGATAAAGTCCTTGGTTTCCCAGTTTTGCCCATTGCTAGGCACCTGGGGCTTTTTATCTTGGTGACTTTCTTTCTATACTTGGTCCATTGTTCTTGCTCTGCTCATGCCTAACTGCCTACTACACTTCTACCTTTTTTAGGGAAACAAAACTTTTGCACTGTGAACATTTTCATTTCTGAAGAACAGCATGTCTATTCACACAGACACACAAATTAAGAAAAAACTTTTATAGATGACTGCATTAGTTATTATATAAAAATATTATTGTATAAAATATTAAAATAACTATAGCAACTGCAGTGAAACTTTTGAAAAAGAATCAAAATTTTAATGTTTCTGCTTTAAAGGGATGCATTTAATAAAATATATATGGGTTGGAATGCAAATTTTTGTTTTAAAATACATTTTGGGAATGATTTATGAAAGAGAAGCTTTCAGTTATCTCTTCTTTAACTGTTTAGCCACATAGAAATCATTTAATAAATTTGATTGATATTACCAAGCTCCTTCTAGATTAATGATGTATCTATGGCTTGAAATATTAAGCCTTATTAAGTCTACCTCTTAAAAAGTGAAGGAATTGACTATTGCTTATAAAATAATAAAGTCTAATTTAATTGCGAAGGCAATAAAAATTTCAGGAACCCCTTGAAGAAGTAAATAATGAAATTACTTTATGCATGCACCTGTAACTATGTATATGTGTGTGTATAGGTGTGTTTGTGTGTGTGTGCAGACTCCGATTTTAGTACTTCTATACTTGGACTCCTCAGGTTTAGAAGCTTGCATAAGACCAGAAGTTTAAAAATTCAGTTAACTATGGAGCTGCCTTGCGGTTTTTAATTTTTTTTTTTAATTAGGTAGTTTCTAAGTTTCCTTACACTCCAATTCCATAAACCTATTTAGTTGAAGGTAGAGTTTCTTCAATTTTAGTGTGCATCAGAATCATTAAGAGGGCTTACTAAAACACAAATTGTTGAGCTTTACCCCAGAATTTCTGAATCTACAGTTCTGGAGTTAAGCACACACATTTACATTTCTAATAAGTTCCAAAGTGAGTGGGCACCCCACTCTTTAGAGAGCAATATTTATGAACTAAATATATCTTCAAAAGCATCTCTTACTTACGAGACCTTATCATGTAATTGAAGACTTCTTTATATATTCTTAATATCCCAGTAGAAAATGATACTTAGTTAAAGATAAAAATAAAGATAGATGTGTAGGTAAAGAAATTAATAACAGATCTTTTATGTAGTCACTGAATATTCTAGGGACTTTAAAGAAATTTTTATTTTATTTTAAACATTATAAAAAACATCAATGAGCTAAACTCCTCTTCATTACTGCCATTCAAGTTACCTTTTAGGACACTCAAACACAAATAGTCACCTGTGCTAAAACAATATCAATGCTGGTTATCAAGTTGCTTTTTAAAGAAGTTAACAAAATTGCATTATATTTACTGTTATCTTTAAACATATCAAACAACATTAATCTTTTAAAATTTTATTTTATTTGAATTTAAATTCCTATTCCCATTGCCACAGGGATTTATAAAATATTTTTCATAAGTGAGTTTACTGATTTTATGCATGAGAAAATGATATGCTACACTACTAAAGTAATTTTCTAGTTGATGGTTTAAGCATCATCTTATTATTTCCAATATTTTACATATAATAAATTTCTGTGGTCCTAAATTTTGACTTAGTTTAGCATAAACATGATGCCTTTACTATTTTCCTAACAAGATATTCAATTCAGTTAGTAATACCACTACCAACAACAAAAGTACTTCATACTTATATGTCAATATCTTATTAGAAACAATGACATTAATGGATTTAAATTAAACACCGATTAAATTTGAGCTTCGTATTATAGTAGTTTGGTTGCTTCAGGGACACGACTAATTTTAGAAGGACCCAAATTCTAACAGAATGAGAAGTTTTAAAACTCATAACAATTGTGTTTCAAGAACTGTTAATTTAAATTTATAAAATGTTTATTGAGTATAGACATTGTGCTAGGCCTTGAAAATATAAAGTTAGTTTTAGTAATCTGAACTCAAAAAAATCACAATGTAGTAGTGAGTAAAGGACAAAGGCAAAGAAACCATGAGAATTCAGTGTTAAAATGTAGCAACAAATCTAAATATAAAGTAGAGGATTACTCAGAAAGAAATTATTTTCAAGGCATGGGAGTGGTATGCTTCACAAAAAAATTAATAACTGATCACATATTTTCAGGGGTTTTGTTATTGTTATTTGTTTTTAGTTTGACAATAATCACAACAAGGACTATTACCAGGGAGAAGAAACAGGTGAATATAGTCATGATGGCATAAAAAGAACACACACATTCAGAAAACTACAATTTTATAATGATGAAGAAAGGGTAGAATAAGACTAGAATGTCAGAGGGAAGCAGGAATCCTCTCAGGAAGGGTCTCTTTGCCATGCTAAAGAGAGTTATGAAAAAAAGATCTCACTGAAAAGTTTGGAGCAACAGAGTTTAGAGTAAGCTATTTAGAAAGATAATCAAACAATATACAGATAAAACTGAAGGGCAAATAAATGAGGCTGGAGGTAAAAAAAAAAATTAGCTAAGGAAGTTCTTTAGAAACCTTTTGACAAACAAGCATTTGATTTAAAAAAAAAATGAGTTATAAAATAAAAAATTTCAAAATATTAAGATATTTGTGGCTGACCAGATATAGTGGGCAACTCACAGTAGTCTTTGATGAGTTCCAGATATTTTCCTTAGGTTACCAGTGGAATGTTGGTGCAGTGAGAAAATGTATTAAAGAGAGTTTATTTTTATATTATTGGTTATATTGAATTTCGGGGCCAGTGAAATAACCAATTGAAAGATTGAATAAATAGAAAGATGAATAGGTAAGATCATGGGAGAAAATTGAGATCAAAGATAAATAGATGATATTGATCAGAATATAGTAAATAAAGCATACTTGTGTGTACAGGAATAGTTTAACAAGAGAAGATGAGCAAAAACTGAGCCCTGGAAAGACCAAAACTGAAGGGAAGAATTATAGTTGCCTCAAAAGTGAATAAAGAACATTAAAAAAGAAAATCAAAGAAGCCAGGGATGAGGGGTGGGGGAGAAGCAAGATGAATGATTTTTGAATGAAATAAGAAACAACTTCATGTCCATTTATTAATTCAACATACATTTAATAACCATATATCTAGTATTCTCTATATACTAGGGATATTGTGGTACACAAAATAAACATGACTTCAATCCTTATAGAGGTTTTAGTTTAATGGGAAGAAATAAGTTTTCAAAAAGTAATAATTAATAAAGTACAACGTACAATATGAGCTGATAAATTGCACCCCTGACATTCTCTGAGAGGAGCCAGAAAAAGGTTTTACAAAGAATATAACTTTTAAGTCAAAAACGTAAAGACTGACTAATGACTAATTCAATAGTAAGGAGAGAAAGTTCACTTCAGGAACACTGAACGGCCAGTAATGTGAAACTGAGAGGTGAGGGAGATCATGGCATGTTTAGGACACTAAAAAATTTACCGCTGAAAAGTCACCTAAGAGGTTAAAATGAGATTGAGGTCTTCTTCTTACTTGATTTATGAAGAATAATTAATGCCAGTGACCATTTTATTCTTGAAATGTTATCTCCCTTAGCTCCTCTGATATCATACTCTTCACATTTTTCTTCTAACTCTTTGCACTCTTGTTCTCAATCATTTTTGTAATGTTACCTGTTTTTACAAAACCTTTAAATCATTCTTCACCATATACCAGCTCTCTACATAATCTCACCTGCTCCCAATGTTTTCATTGGCATCTCCATCACCATTATACAACCTTCCCATATATTTATCTCTAGTCCAGTCTTTGCTTAAAAGCTCCACACAATTATGCAGCTACCATCTTGGCAGCTCCCTATAGCTATCTGTCATCTCAAATTGAACATACACAAAATGAAATGGATCATTTTTTGCCAAACATTGTTCATTGCTTCTACTCCTCATCTTAGTAGAGAGGCCCAGCCATTCAATCATACTTGCAGCCCAGATATATGGCAAACATTCTTGAGCCTACCACTTTCCTTAATTTATATCCAAGTCTAGTAAGGTAACATAATATAAATTGTTTAAAGTATTTGTCTGTATGTTTTCCTTTTCTCCTACTTAGCAGAGGCTCTTTATTTCATCTTTAAGAACATTTGTTTCAGGACTGAAAGAAGAATTTGATCTTAGGTGATGGCATTTTGGTCTATTGTAGCAGCCTAATTGTGGTTTTATACTAAAGAGAGCCCAGATCCTTGAGTAGGAAGAGAGCACTACTAAAGAGGTGATTCATTTGAGAGTAGATGGTTTATGCTGGTCCTGAGGAGAAAAGATCTAGAAGGAGATGGGACCTTGTTTATGGTACAAAAACAGAAAGTATAACTCTGGGCTTAAAAAATGGGCTTTGAGATTGGAAAATATTTGAGGTATTTTCTAAACATGTGGTTTTGCTATGATTCTTAGTCTACACATTTAACCATGCAAAAAGTAGCTTTTCAATATTACCAAAACCCCTCACATATACACATACAGGTGACAGGTTACCTCACAGTCCAAGAACCCATGTAGCTCGCATGGTGAGGAAAGAGATGCTAACCTCAAGTCCTTTGCCGTCAATTCTCACATCATCATCGCATTCAATTTATTTCAACTAATTTTCTTTAAAGTTCTGAAAAATAGTGATAGAATATTTGGAAACATCTATAATGTGCCAACAAATGAGTATCTTGAAAATATCATCTGTTAAAGTGAGTTACTGTAGTTTTATTTTAACTTTGTGAGACTTTTCTGCAATATAAATAGACCTAGATATCCTCAATAAATATATTTAGTTATGGACATTTAAGGGAAGTTGTTTAATACAAGGGAAGGGGAAGTTAATTTATAAAACTATTTTTAGGCCTGACCTGTGGTGGTGCAGTGGATAAAACGTCGACCTGGGAACACTGAGGTCGCCAGTTCAAAACCCTGCACTGGTCTGGTCAAGGCACATATGGGAGTTGAGCTTCCAGCTCCTCCCTCCTTTCTCTCTTTCTCTCTCTCTCTCTCTCTCTCTCTCTCTCTCTCTCTCTCTCTCACACTCTGTGTCTCCTCTTTAAAATGAATAAAATAAAAAAAATAAAAACAATTTAAAAAAAGTTAAAAAAAATTAAAAAAAAAAAACAAAAAAAACTATTTTTAGCTTCTTATTTAAAGGTCCATATATAATCAGTTTAAAATATTTATATCCCCTTAGTAACTGAGTGACCCAGCCATCTGTCACTGAACACAGTCCTGCAATAATAATGGGCTAATACTGATACAGGAGTAGTTATATGTTTAAAGCTTTTTTAATTGATATATTATTTCTGCTTGAGAGTTTTAGAAAATAAATCTAATCTCATGTTATATGTCTTTTCTTTCTATTTAAATGTTATTTTAGTGCTAATAACCCAGACCTAGAATCAGGGAATTATTTTTTTATTATTTTTGTCATTATGTGACCTAGAGGAAGTCATTTAATTGAGTGAACTGCATTTTTTTTCTCTATTAAGTAGTAGATGACTGACCCCTCTAAGTTTTACCATCTTATAGTGCCATATATATATATATATATATATATATATATATATATATATATATATATATATATATATATATATATATATTCAGGGACAGAGAGAGAGAGTCAGAGAGAGGGATAGATAGGGACAGACCGACAGAAACAGAGAGAGGAGAGAGAAGCATCAATCATTAGTTTCTCGTTGCTGTTGCGACACCATAGTTGTTCATTGATTGCTTTCTCACATGTGCCTTGACTGTGGGCCTTCAGCAGACCAAGCAACCCCTTGCTGGAGCCAGCAACCTTGGGTCCAAACTGGCGAGCTTTTGCTCAAGCCAGTTGGGCCTGCGCTCAAGCTGGCGAGCTTGGGGTCTTGAACCTAAGTCTTCCACATCCCAGTTTGACGCTCTATCCACTGCGCCACCACCTGGTCAAGCTATTTATATATTTTTTAATTGTTTTGTTTTGGTATGGTGTATATATAAAAAAAGAATAAGCTCCATTCATAATGAAATCAAAAATGTTTCATAAAAGAGTAATGCAAATATTTACTAACTTTTCTCTCATATATGTAACAATATTCTCTAGGGGAGACTTTCTTTAAATATCTGTGTCCTTATTGTTCTGGTTATCTATTATTGCTAAATTACAAAATACCTCAAAATAAAAAGCTTAGAACAACAACAATCATGTATTGTTCTCAGTAGCCCACAAGTCAGGCCCTGCTCATCTCTGTTCTATGTGACCATAGCTAAGGCAACTTGACTGCAGCTGGATGATCATTTCCAAGGCTACTGCCCACATAGAGGGCAAATTGGTGCTAGCTACTGATTGGGAATCGAGTTTAGATTGTCAATTAGAAGCTTTAATTCTTCACCATGTGGATCTTTTCAGAAACTGCTTAGGTTTCCACACAATATGATGACTGAGTTTTAAGGATGTGTATTCCAAAGAGATCATCTTGGGAAGCCAGCATTTCAAGAGGCCCAGGCAGCGGCTTTTAAAGATTTCTTGTGATCTAGCATCAGAAGTCCCAGAAAGTCACTTCCACTGCATTCCTTTGAGAGTCAAGTCACAAAAATTAGCCAAATTCAAGGGGAAATTCGATTCCTCTCAATGAGAACAGTATTCTAAAACAAAAAATTTGTGCTTATCGTTATTACAAATTGTCTTCCTTAAGATTCTTTACTAAGAACTTGCCAACTGAGGCTGTATTTTCTAAGGTGAAATTTATGATGATGTAATTAGGTTTTCATTTTCTGTTTCCACTACAAGAAAGTAGGTATTGTAATAGCTTGGAATTATGAACTTAAAATTAGGATAAGATACATACAAAGTACTATAGAAACAGAGGAAAAGCCTTTCATGATCTAAAGCTAGAGAAGACTTCAGAGAGAAAAAAACAGTGAGCTAATTATTTAAGTGTGATTCAGGGTCACCATATACCCATGCACAGGTATACACAGTAAACAACATACAACTGTTCTGAAATTCCCTGAGTTATAAGATATGAAAGGAAAAATTTTACTGTAGTCACTGGTAATAGCATTTCCAAAGTCCTGAAATTATAAAAAATAAAAATTAGAGGTTAGCAGAGAAATGTGAGAATTTCTGTATGGCTAGACAACATTAAACAGATTAATTTAAGGTATGAGATATTAAGATGTAAGCTGAAGCACTGTGGGAAAAAAAATCTTTAATGTTAATGAATTATTTTCAAAAATATTTTCTCTTTGTCTTTCACCCATTCAGTCAGCTTAGTGCTTTAGTGTTTTCAAGAATGTTCATGCCAGGGTAGAAAGTAGAAGTCGCTGAGTGTGTGAAAAACAGCTTCTTTCCTTTGGGATAGAAAAATATCTACTGACTAATGGTAAATCTAAAAGGAGGTGCAGAGAAAGAAGCTAATAACGTAAATAACTGTTTGTTACTTCTCTACAATAAACTTTCATGTCACATAGTGCAGCCCATTTATTTTTACCTATGTTATTCATTAGTTTTGTTTTTACATAGACTCAAGCCTGGAGAGAAGAAATTATGTTACTCCCATTTTCTCCATTTTTAGTCATTTTATGGAAATGCAGCTGATTCCATTGTGCACTTTATCTCCAATAATCCTGCTGAGAAAGGCAGTTCCTGGACGGGGATTTCATATTTCATGCAGACCCAGGCACACTGCATAAATAATGCATAAATAATACTCTTGCCTGGATAGGACGATCTTTCACCTGAATGGATGCCTCTCTAGGATGCCATTGCCACTTCATTTGTAGTTTCACTCTTCTCATTCTTGAAAAGGTTAGCACAGTTTTATCTTTAATAGCCACTTGATCATTGTAGAGATTAACAAGTCATGTTGGAGACATTAGTCAAAACAGCTGTGGAATATATAACGAGGTCTTTACATCCCCCCAGACTGTGCAGCAGCACATTGATGGGTGTTTTCGTGCTGCTATCTCTAAATTACATGTGAGAATTGAAAGGGTATGTTTATTAGATTTGAATGAGCCCATTGGTTTTTAATCAAATTTAGAGAGCTGTGAGAAAAGCTATCTACCAATCTTCAGCTTTTTCTGACAGTAATGAATTCATCATTCTCCCCATGACATTCCTCATAGGACAATCACACCATTTTCTCTACAGTGTCTGGGATGCTCAAGGGGATCAGTGACTTACCATAGCAAAGGCAGAGATTCTAATTAGTGTCTTATTATAATTTAGGTAACACAGACCTAGAAAAAGAATACAATACATAATGAATATTATAGAGATTTTTTTAGATAGCTGATACTAACATAAATAGATATAGTAGAAGAAATAAATAATAAACTGTATCATCAAAATGCATATCTTAATGAAAATTCCCCAGACTCTTTCCACTGCCATTGAACTTAAATATGTTTCAATTCCTGAGATGTACCAAAGCTTTAATGATTATCTTTTAAACAGAGTAGGTGAAACACAAGTGTATGCAACAAATCCAGTTCTCCACTTGGCTGTTGTAAATAAAGTTGTTTTGGAACATGCTCACTCACACAATTATGTATTTTTTACAGATGCATTCATGCTAAAATGGCAGAATTGAGTAGCTACAACACAGACTAGATAGCCAGAAATCCAAAAATAGTTTTCTGTCCCTTTACAGAAACTGTTTGTCAATTCTTGTAAAAGTACTAGTACTGAAAAAGCAGTTCTTTTTAGATATGTGAATTTTGAAAGAAATTTAAGTTTAACACTTCACACAACTAATTAAATTTTTTTTAGTATATATTTCTCTAATATCTTAAAGCAGTTGATACAGACCTTCTTGTAAATATATATTTTTCTGCCATCTTAAACAAAGCATATTTAAAATGATTTAAATATTACATGATATTTAAAAATCTCATTTGTTTTTTCACTATAAAGTGCAATATTTGTACTGTGCTGGAGATATTAGTCAAGGTACTGGAGTAAATGAGCACTTATTCTAGAAATAGGCAGGCAGTTGCTCTCAAAAAGTAGATAAAATCTTCTGATATTAACTGGGGTTTTGCTCACTTGATTCTTTACACTAAAGGTAATGTGAAGGACATACAACCTGGTTTCACTCTAAGGTTTTATTTCTGCAAAAATGAATTTTATAATGAAAGGTTGAAGTACACTTTTCTCAGGAGGTTTCCTCACCCTTCAGAAAATTACTATTATTGCTATTTCTATCTCTATCCTTAGACTTGTCATTGGCATCCAAAGCATTGCCCCTGAGTTTCTACATCACTGAAACAATGCATATAAGGTACCTCTCTGTCAGCTTGAACCTGTTTGCTAATTTCACAAGCTGGGAGGCAGACGTGCCTGTTGCCATAAAAAAAAAGTGATAAGATATTTTGCAAAAGACGGCGTATTACAAAACCTTTACAATTTGACAAAGTTTTAGTCATATAAAAAAATGATATTTTTCTTTTAAAAAGATTGCAGGCATCTGCATAAGAGAAAGTTATAATGATAAAATGCAATAAATTTCTTGTATATTGTTTGCATGTTTTTGACAAACTAATTTGTATTTGTATTTTACAGATTGAATTATACTCTGATTTATAGGTTAAATAAATAAAGCAAAATTGTCAAGGAAGAAAATTAAATTAAAATCTTCTTAGTCATTAATCTTTTTTTCCCAAAGTGAGTTGTAAGTATTCTAGCAAAAATGTGTTAGCTTTGCTAAATCAAATGGTTATAAAATAATCTTTCACTGATGGAGATATGAGTCTAATAAAATTATTTATTAATTATGGTTTATTCAAATATAATGAGAATATGATAATTTCACATACTTCACATACTATATGTGAGTAAAATATTTGTAAATCAAGTAATAGAATGATACCTGGTATATAAATAGCCTTCATTAATAGTATATATGATTATTTTATTTCTGTTGTCAGTGTATCAAAGTGTTCATTGAAAACAATAGACAGCCTGACCAGGCAGTGGCGCAGCGGATAGAGCATCGGACTGGGAAGCAGAGGACCCAGGTTCGAGACCCCGAGGTCACCAGCTTGAGCGCGGGCCCATTTGGCTTGAGCAAAAGCTGCCAGCTTGCACGCAAGTTCGCTGGCTCCAGCAAGGGGTTGCTCGGTCTGCTGAAGGCCCACGGTCAAAGCACATGTGAGAAAGCAATCAATGAACAACTAAAGTGTTGCGATGGCAACGAAAAACTAATGATTGATGCTTCTCACCTCTCTCCGTTACTGTCTGTCTGTCCCTATCTATTCCTCTCTCTGACTCTCCCTCTGTCCCTGTAAAGAAGAAAAAAAGAACTATTCCTATAATGTGTACTTATACACTGGTTCTATCATTAAAGTCAATTTTTTGTGTCAACAAATTATTCATTTAAAAATATGTTTGCCCTGGCTGGATAGCTATGTTGGTTAGAGCATTTTCCTGATACATAAAGCTTATTGGTTTGACCACTTATTAGGGCACATACAGGAATAGGTCGATGTTTCTGACCCTCTTCCTGTCACTCTAAAATCAATAAAAAAGGTGTGTTTTTGTTTTAAGGACAATGAATTATTCCTTTTTTAAAAAACAATAATTTATTGGATTTATGTCAGCAAAATGGAAGACCAGGAAGCTCCCAGCCCTCATTCTACATGAAAACATCAATTTAATAACCCTTTGAGTAGTGAGTTTTCTTCATGCTTGCTGACCCCGGGAGTGAGTTTTCTTTCAAAAACTGAAATTAATTTCAGTTCCAGTTTTATTAACTTAAAATCATATTTGGTTGATAACCAATTTATGAAAACAAGAAAAACATACATTTACCTTTTTTTAATGTTGGCTTACACATGTACAATTCTGGATGGTCAGGAGGCACGAGTACATACGAGAACGTTTGTACTACTCAAATTTACCTGAAATTTATTGAACCAACTTTATAGAACCATGGAAAAAATAATCAAAAGTGTACTGCAATCAAGCACAAACTCAATCATAAAAGAAAAAGCCATATTCAACAAGGTAGGAAATTTTTGGTATTTTCACTTGCTTTTTTCTCATCTCTTCTTCACACAGCATACTTTTGATCTGGGGAGTAATCAAATCACTTCCAAAGTTCCTCTCTCAAACCAAAAGAAGCAGAGGATCTATATTTTCAATGTTCAACAGTCTGGGGGTTGCCTACAATAATTATATTTGTTCTGTCTATCTCATATCTCAGTCAGGATAAGAAGTAGCATTGTTTCTAAAAGCTGCAGAGGATCACAGATCTGCAGACAATTTACCATTGAATGGGAGATTCTCACAAGGTGTTCTACTGCAGAGGACATGCTTGCTTATAAGACACAAGTTTGAGACAGGTGAGGCCCTCTTCATTAAAGAGTATATATAATATTCATTATGTATTTATTGACCCTATTTGATCCATATGAGAATTTGCATCAAGTCACATGTCCCCAGTGTAATTCATCAATCAAGGGTTTCACTGAAAAATGCCACTAAAAAAAATACAGCTTATAATGATGTTCTATCTTATCCCAACTCACTGGTCTGGGGGGGCAGTAGTAGAAATGAAATCCTGTTCGTTGTTTTCAAATTTCTCTGAGTGTGGGGTTAGATTTCACAACACATATTTATTCTTTACTTGCCACTGCTGTCCCATATGTCTGACACTTCAACAGGTTGGATTCTCCAATGATGGCACTAAATTTAAAGCCCATAGACTACAGTTTAGCTGCCGCAACCAGCACAGGGAAGTGAAGGCCTGATTGGGGTGATGGAGAATGAAGGAAAACACAGAGACATAGATCAAGTTTGGGCCAGGTGGGACATTGTGCTCTGATGAAGACACAATGACACTGAGCCTGAAAAACCTGTTTATTTTATAAGCTTAAAAAAGAGGGTATTGTGCTGGGGGTGGAGGTGATAACTATGTAACACTCTATCCAACAAGCATATCAGGACATTTTGAGCCTGCAGTAGCACTGTGTGCTTGCTGCCCTGCTTTTGGTGTCAATGCCATGAACAGCCTTCAAGTTGTTTAGGTGACCTTGCCCTGCCAAGTCAAACAAGGCCGAGGAGGGCCCTTCCTCTGCTCTCAGCTACACGTAGGCTGGACACATTCAGATGCAGTGGCTCTCTACATTTAGCAATTGGTTTTGAAATGACATTTTAAATAGACTTTTGCTTGTCACTAACGAAGTGAGACAAATCAGCCATGGCTAGGCTCCGAATAGAGAAAATCCACACAAGTTGGGCAGATACTCTGTGATGGAACTAGCAGAAGGACACGATGGGTTCTAGATGGGTAGGCAAGCAAGCTGAAAGATAGGCAGACATAAAGGCATCAAGCAGGCAACATACAACTGTACAGGCAGACAGACCTTGGAGTCAAAGTTTCAGGTCAATGGCAGGAGCATGACAGGGTGTGACAATGAGAGAATGGCAGCAGGTAGCTTGATGCAGCTGGGACACTAGTTACCAGGTAAGAGATAGCAGGGCTCATATTATTGGTCTGCATTTCTGAAGACAATCTGGGAAGACTAACAAGTACAAAGTATAGTCATGCCTTGGAGGAACAGTTTATTAATGCTAGAACTCTTACAATATCTGCAGGTAAGAAGGCAAATCAGGACCACCAGCCCCTAGAATTGAGGTGGTAATCAAGGTGAAGATAAAGGACAACAGTAAAAATGTTAACATTTAATACATAATCTTTTAACTTGTACTTTAATTTCTCCTCATCAAGATGCAAAATTTTCCTTGAGCTAAGAAAGGGCTCTTAAAAATGTGGGTAATACATTCCAATTCTGGTAATGATCCAGACCTGTTTGTGTGGAGCAATCCAACATTGTGATTATGTTGATATTTAGCTATCGTTAGCTTATCATGTTCAGAGTGACTCCCTGTGCTAACTGTGTACTTGCTGATTCTTTAGTGAATTCAAAGAAAGAATGCATATGTTGGAAAGAGTGAGAAACATACATTTTTACATACAGTAAAATTAATTGATACTATATTTTTAGAGGAGACTCTGGCACTGTCTATCAATGTTAAAATTCCTATCTATTCTGAAAATTGCAACCTGAGAATCTTTCCTGAAGATTGTAAAAAGATTCAATTCTAGAAATACTAATAGAAATTTTATTTATTATAACCCTACATCATATAGTTGTGGTGAAAATTAAATATGTTGATATTCTTAAAATGCTTAGAATAAAGTCAGGCATATAGTAAGTATATGCTTGTTTAATAAAAGGCAGAATGGTAATTAAATACTTTCCTGCTTAAACAATAAAATATTTGATGATCCTAAAAATGATGAGGAAGTTATTTCATAACATGTTATTAAGTAGAGAAATTGTTTACAAAATCATGTGTGGTATCATTCCATTTTTTAAATGATTTTATTATATTTTTTATTAAGTGAGAAGCAGGGAGGCAGAGAGCCAGATTCCCACATGTGCAGAACAGGGATCTACCCAGCATGCCCACTTGGGGTGATGCTCTGCCCATCTGGAGCTGCTGCTGAGTTACTCAGATCCAAGCTATTTTAGCACCTGAGACGAAGCCATGGGCCAAGGCCAAATTGCTTGAACCAGTGGAGTCATGGCTAAGGGAAGGGAAGAGAGAGAGAGAGAGAGAGAGAGAGAGAACGAAAAATGAGAGGGGTGGAGAAGCAGATTGTCACTTCTCCTGTATGCCCTTACAGGGAATCAAACCCGAGATATTCACATGCCAGGCCGACGCTCTACCTCTTAGCCAACCGGTCAGGGCTCCATTTTTATAAATATAAAGTATTTAAGGACATGGCCAGTTTGCTCAGTGGTAGAGCGGCGTCATCCTGGTGTGTGGAAGTCCCAGGTTCCACTCCTGACCAAGGCACACAGGAGAAGCACTCATCTGCTTCTCCACCCTTCCCTCTCTCCTATCTTTCTATCTCTCTCTTCCCCTCTTGCAGCCAGGGCTCCATTGGAGCAAAATTGGCCCAGGTACTAAGGATGCTCCATGGCCTCCGCCTCAGGCACTAGAATGGTTCTGGTTGCAATGGAGCAATGGCCCAGATGGGCCAAGCATCACCCCCTGGTGGACGTGCCTGGTGGATCCCTGTGGGGCGCATGCAGAAGTATATCTTTCTGCCTCCCCGTTTCTCACATCAGAAAAATACAAAAAAAATGTTTTAATATAATACATAGACATACAAATGCATTATGAAGTATGTTTTTGATTTTAAGTGGCATATATTTGGGTATTATGTTTGAAAAACTTTAAATCAATCTTGAGTTAAGAATGAATAAAATTCCTAGCATTATTTTTGCTTTTCTTTCTAAGAAGAGAGCACTATACCTACTGTGCATTAATGCATAGATTCAGTTGCATGAGATACTTCTCGCTGACCTTGGGAAAACCAGAAACTTCCGAGCTCTAAAGTGTGTCAATTCAGCTAAGGAAAGAGACTGTGAGGTTGTTGGGGGAAACCATTAAAATCAAAACAAAACCACCATCTTCAAGAGAAGCTAAAAACAAAAACGCTTAACATTTCTGAAGACATTCCTATTGCCTTAGCAACAGAAAAGTAAAAAACAGTCCTAGAATTTACCAGATTAAAAGACTAGCTGTTGGGTTGACAGTGAGAAGATGTTATTGTGACTCCTTGAGACTAAATAATTTTTTACTTATTAAGGCTTTTTGTTGAAGTCCCGGCTCTACAAGGGAAGTTTCCTTTATATTATGTCTAGGGTAAAAGTGAGTTTTTCAGATATACAAGTTTTTCCTGAACGCTACTAATTCTGACTGCAGATTTCCCCCACTTCCCTGAAGTAGAGAATTCCTATGAAATCTTTGGAAAGTGGAAATGGTGTAATTCCCTCACTTTCTGAAAGCTTGAGTCACACCGCTTCACTTTAGTAGCTGTTTTCACTAACTGAAAGGTAGCAAAAAAGGATTTTCGCTTTTATGTAAAGAAAAAAACTGTTATTGTACAAATGTAGGTCTTTTGTTAAAGGAAAGTGGCTTTGTGTGGACTTTTGGAAATCGGAGGAAACCTGTATTCTCTTTAATTTCACATCTCTTTCTAAATTTTGTGTATACATATTTCCAATTGTGTATATAAAACTTAAATTGATTGCTTCACATCTTCTTAAATGAACTAAAACCCATTTAAAGTAGGTAATGTAAATTATATTTCACACCATCATCATAGTTTCTAAGAATAGCACTTGCATATTATAGGTTTTCTATAAATCTTAACTAAATGAATAAACAAAATTCAACTTTAATATGACTAAACAGAACTAGAGACCCAATCTTAATGATGACTGGCAGGATAATTATGACTTTTATTATTTTTTACAATAATAATCACCAGAATTTTAATATAATTAGAAATCTAATTTTTTATCATTGCAATACATGCTGACTATTCACATATTTATCTGAATACATTTAGGTTTTTTCGATGTATTATTTATCCTCACAATTTGGGTTTAGAAAGTATTTTATAAGGTGCAATTGATTTGCACTAGGATGAGAAATTGTCTTTTGTACATAAAATGTATATGTATAGAAACTTCAAAGTTTTGTCACCCGTTTCTGAATTTTTGGAACAATATAGTGCTTTGTTTCAAACTGTCTTCTGTTTCTACTAAGAAGCTATCACAACTTTTTGCGAATGACAGAAAACTATAATTACCACTAAATATTTAGAAAAGTTATACTGCAATTAAGTAAAATTGAAGTACACTTTATTTTTTAATCTTCAAAAGTTAATAAGACTAATTTAAAATTTAGCTCAGGTAATGATGAAAGTCAAAGTAATGGTAACTGTTAAGAGGTTTATTTATGCAAATATCTGTTCTTTAGAAATAAATAAAAACCATAAATGAACAATAAATAATTTTAACTTAGTTCACTCTTATTCACTTTTAATAATGGAACATAACTTATAGTATTGTTTAAAATGCATTTCATAGTAGTAGATATTTGAGTTTATTTTTCATTCCTGTTATACCTTGTCACCCACTTCAACTGCTTTCAGATTCAGTACCTTCTTCAAAAATAACTCCTCAAAAGAGTCACAAGTTTAAGGTAATTGTATCTAATGGTTTCACAATGATTGGCATTATTTCTCTAAGGAAATTTTATTTTTTGATGCTACTTTTCAATAACATTTTCTTGGCTTCTAACTGCAGTAGTTTTTAAGAACTTGCATTTTTTCCACAAATTCTGATTACCTCAAAGTCCACTTATAAAAACGGTGCATATGTCCAACTATTTTTTAACTGCTTAGAACAATGTAAAAAATCCTTGAAAAAAAATTATTGAGAAAATAATTAAAAGCTTCATGGAATTTATTCTGAAATTCTGGATTTCACTGCTGATATAATCTTAGTAATGTTTGGAAATGTTAAAATGGGAGATCAGAATGTGTTTTTGACTTTTCTGTCCTCTTTTGTTTTATTCCTAGCCCCCTTCTTCCAGTGTCATATTTGATCTTTTGTATCCACTTGTATATATAAGCCACTAGTGAATCCTAAGTGAGTTGTCATCATGTCATCTTTACCATGACCCTATAGGTACAATATCAAAGACAGGTCAATTGTCTCCCAATTTTATATTAATATGACCACTCTTTATTAATTTTCTAACTAAAATAAAACACAAATGTGTTTTAATTCTCTGAGATAATAAAGAAATATAATAAAAAGCAAGTTAAAAAGGAACTGTAATTTACCGCAAGTATAAAAAATGGAGAAAATATTTAATCGTTGTCTAAAAACTTTTAAAATTTATTTTTTTGCATTTTGTAAATTGCAAATATTTTGCCTTTAGATAAAACAATTGTTTTTCAATATATATATATATATATATATATATATATATATATATATATTTAAGTGAGAGGTAGGGAGACAGAGAAACAGACTCCTGCATGTACCCCAACCGGGACCCACCCAGCAACCCGTCTGGAGCCAGTGCTTGAGCCATCCGAGCTATCCTCAGTGCTCAGGGCTGATGCTCAAACTAATGGAGCCACTGGCTGTGGGAGGGGAAAAATGAGAGAAGAGGGAGAAGGAGGAGAAGAGAAGCGGATGGTCAGTTCTCCTGTGTGCCCTGACTGGGGATCGAACCTGAGACATCTGCACGCTGGGCCAATGCTGCTTTATTCACTGAGCCAACCAGCCAAAGCCTTTTAATATTTAAAATATATATATGTAATTCAGTCTTTAAACCGCTTGACTGAATTTTATTACTATTATTATTCATAGTACAGATTCATTAACTTTCACAAAGACACAGTTTCGTTTATAATACTGTTATAGATTTTGGCTCACAAAGTTATAAATTGTGATAGTTTCACTGAGTGTGATTTCCTATAAAAAATAATAATAATACATTGTGCATTTAATATTAGATGTGTTTATATTCCTGAAAAAAAATATGCTTTTAGCTGGCATCTTTAAGAATCTTATCCTTTGCTTACAATTTTATACATTTGATGATAAAAAACAAATCTTGATGTAGTAGCTTATGCTTCCATACATTTCAGACCTTCTTTCATCTCCACTTCACACATATTCCCGGTGGTGTCTACTACTGTGGAACATGACCATACTGCCGATTAACTTCCAGCCCCGCACTTTTAGGTCTTGATACAGGAGTCCTTGAAGAGAAAGGCAGACATATTCCTGGAAGCCAAGCTTACTCCTGGACACCTGTGAACTATACCAATATTTCTCACTCAAGCCAAACTAAAAGTATTCTCAATTCAATATCTCTTAATTAAATCTTAAAAATGACTACAGTCATGTTACACCAATAAACACAAGGAGGAGCGCGGCATTGCAGAAGTTAATAATAGAAGAAGCAGTCAGCTTAACTGGTTATCTTAATGTTACAAATTTAGCAAACACATATAACCAAATGAGCAGAGTGCTAGGGCCCATTCCAAATTATTTAAAAAGATGTATATAAGTGAGTTTTATTTTAAATCTACCTCTGAGTATATATAATATTTTAAACACTGGTTGATGGCTATTTCATATATCTTACTTATTTTCTCAATCAATCTGGAAGTTTTAAAAATATTCCTATTTTATAAATAATAATTCAAAAGCTATATGATCCCCAAAATACTGTAAGTAGTAAATGACTAAGCCACGTGGGGGAAGGACAAATTTTCCTCTACCCTCAAGGTTCTTTTGACTGGTCTCATGAGACAGGTTAGTAAGAGCAAATAACCAAATTTAATACATACATATGTATGGAAACCCCACATGAAAATCAGAGATCCCACATGCAGAGAGACTTAGATATAAGAAGGGAACATGGCTTATGTGAGACATTCTGAGCTAGAGATGAGATGATACACCTGGGGGATCAGCAAAAAGTCTTTGCAGAATCATCAAGAAGAATAATAGATAATTTTAGTAAATAGAAGTTTTCCCTGCCCTATAGGTAGGTCAAAAGAAGATATTTCTGTTAATAACTGATTACGGGCAAGGCCCCTAATTCAAATTCTGTTAGGTAGTTGTGGGTTAGGGGGCCAAAATTTCTCTTGAGCCTCAAGCTAAAGTTGCCTTTAGTTCAAAATAATCTACATCCCACAGAAGCACATCTTGGGGTGACTTATTCTGTACTACCACACCAGGATTTAATTCAGGTCTTTTCTAAAGTGGTCATTAAGTTTATACAAATTAGTCACAGACAATAGTGGGAAAAGTAGGTGGTACTCCATAAAAAGCAAGTTTCTGAGCCTCATACCAAGGATCTCAGGTTACACTGATGTAGGTGGAATAAGGACAGCCCACTGGAAAACACTGCTTTATATCAAGCTGCTCTGATCAAGGGTAATTCCTCAGGGCTTGTTAAAACTAATTATAACCAAGCATTCACCTACCTTGTTAGAAGTCTTACTTGGTAAACTTTTCTGAAATAAAAATTCTTTATCTGAACTTGAGTGAACCATGGCGGGAAAAATTATAATTTCAAAGGAACACAAAGAAGACTCTTGATTCCAGCATATTTCACATGGGTCTCCTTGTTCCTTAAACAATGTTGGTGTCAGTACTAGATATATATCATTAAGTTAACCTTATAACATCTTCACATACAGACCCTTTTAGAATTTATTCATCTTGATCCACGAGGCAAGATTTCAGTAATTTTGAAGTCCTATGACTGACACAGGTAACGAAGCTTACCATAGACAGTTGGTTGCACTTCAATCAAGGAGGTGATTCTGCAGGATTGCAGCAGCAGGACAAGTGCAAGAAGATAAGGCAACAAGATCAAGGGAGATTGGAGAGCCCATAGAAGAGAAATGCTGAGAGAGCAAAAGAGGTCAAAATTTATACTAGGTAAGCTGTGCTCAGCATAATCTTTTACCACTACAATATTTATAGGATTAATCAGGTGGTGAAAACCTCTCTGCTCACTACTTTTTTTTTTTTTTTAATTGGGAAGGAAGTGATTAGGACCAGCAATAAGCATATTTTCTTGAGACTGAAAAACTATAGGGAGGGACACTTCTGCCCCTCCTGGCCATGGTGTTTGCTGACATAGATGAAAGTAGCCAATTTGAATTGTGTAAAGAATTGTTGCTAACTTTCCCATTGTTAAGACCAAGCACACATTAGATTTTCTTGAAGCATATTTTCACCACATTATAATTACAATCACCATCATTAAAAATACTTATTCAGTATTTTTTCTATTCAAAGTAGTATGTTGACCAATGTATTCCTTGTCCTCTTGGCAGATTTAGTAATTGTTCAAAAATATATAACCATACAAAAGAGAACAATCTGTCTGATTGTTTAAATTACACCAATGGCCATTTTGCATATAGCTAATCCAATATGGACTCCAATATACCAGATTGCAAGGCCTATATATGATCATTCCATATATGTTTTTCCCAAAACACAGCGAGTCAGAAAATTATTATACTTTTTTAAATACAGTATACTGTACTTCTGTTTAACTCCCATTGAAAACCACATGCTTAGTTAATGCAAAGCAAGGATGTCCCCAGTAAAACAAAGCAAAAACATTTCAAAATTTTAGATAAAATTTACTGGACCATTAGGTCTTCTATGATTTTTAAAAAATCAGCTATTGGACAAGATAAGAGTCTAGATCTATAGACTCAAGTAGTTAACAAACAAAGCTACTTCAAAAACACATTCTGTAGTTAATATGCTGTACTGATGGCCACCTGGGGTTCAGCTTTCTATATCATATTACCAGATAAAAGAGATTTTGAAAATCACACAGTTGGCTTTTAATAAGGTGACCAACTATTTTACAATGAAAAGGACAAAAATAAATTGAAGAAAACAATATTGTAAATAAAAGAAACATTTTATTCTTTGCAACAATAACATGCTATAATATGATAAAGCATAACAAAAACATTTGTAATATTTTATATTTTAATTATGCTTACATGCTTATTAATTTTTAATAACAATTGTAAGAAAAAGTATTCATTTAGTAAAACTAAATATCAAACAAAACCACTAATTTGGATTGATATTCAGGTGTATTTGTCATTTTCTTATTAAAAAAACATCTGTTTGAGGAGGTTTTTGGAAGATGGCGATGGAGTAGGCGGACGTACCAACTTCCAACTCCCAGAACGAAAGTGGATTATAACTCAATTTTAAGAACCATCATCTAGATAAACCAACTTTGAACTAAACTAAGTGGACTCTTCAACCAAGGAACACTGCAGAAGCCACATTGAGACTGGTAGGAATAGCGAAAACGCGAAGAGGGCTGCCCAGCTCCCCGGAGCAAACGGCAACCCGGAGAGACCCACGTGGTGGGAAGAGAGTTTGGCAGAGAGGGAGGGACCTGGGTCCCAGGAACCAAGCCCCAGACTGCAGTCCCAGAGCCTAGAAGAGGCATATAGACAGTATTGAGCTGTGAAGCAAGTGAGGATACTGTTTGTGAAAAAGAGAGTTTTCTCAGACCCAAGAATCTTTTCAAAGGGACAGCACAGAAAACCTCTCTCACAACCACGCACCTGGGGCTCCGGGGAACGGGGACAGAGGAGAGGAACAGAGCAGCGGGAACAGAGAGTGGACTGAAGGCACGAGGACACTCTGAAGGACAGCCATCCTGACCCCTGGGCTAAGTCATTTCCCTAATCGAAAATGAATATTTCCCCTGGAACAAGCAATACCAGCAAAGGGAAACAAGACACTAGCCAAACAAGCTCTCCCACGGCAATTAGAGCAGAGCTGCTTAGAGGGAGGGAGCTCCCAAACCTACAGTGTGGAGACTTAAGACACTGCCATCTCTCTGAGGTTTGCTGAAGGGTTTGGGGTGGCAGGACGCTGAAAAGTGGTCCTGTCGGCGTGGGCGGAGGCACAACCGATGTGAGCTCAGTCTAGCCCAGCAGGGGCGGAGGGGACGCGTGAAAGTGGTCCTGCAGCTGCGGGCCACCTGTGACCCCACTTGTGGGGAAAAATACAGGCAGAGATCGGCTCTGCGACCCTGCACAAGCCGGCCCTGACCACGGGGACGGGGCTAGGACCAGGGACGGGCAAGGGGCTCGCTGCTGAGCTCACGCTACTAGCCCCGCCTGGACAGAGAAACCCCGGTGGTTTGAAATCATGCGAGAGTGTGCGCGAGTGGCTTTCACAAGTGAGCTCACGCTACTAGCCCTGCCTGGCCAGAAAAATCCCGGCGGCTGGCCACCCTACGTGCACGAGCTGGCGCCGAATGTAGGGGCGTGGTATAGTCCTGATTGATCGGAAGCTAGCAGCTGAGCTAAGGCCAGCAAACACGCCAGCCCAATAAACCGCAGTTTGCGACCCTACCTAGGAGGGCCCCAGCCTTGAGGGTGGGACTAAATTCTGGACAGGCAAAGGCTCACAGCTGAGAGCACGTCAAAAGCCCCGCCCAACCCGCAAAACTGTGGTGAGCAGGTTCTGACTGCGGGAACTAGGTGTAAGCCTTCCGGAAAAAGGCGGGTTCCACAGCTGTGCAAAGGTGCTCACAACTGCCCTTGGTACTAAGGCTTGTGGCTTGTGTGACAGCCCCACCCGTGGAGGAGAGGTGGCAATCACAGCAACAGCCGCAGTAGGCTGTCGCTGGCAACGCCTATACCCAACCACCTTAGGCAGCAGCAGAGGGGGTGGCAGGCCTGCAGACAGACCACACCTAGAGAACACAAAGGGAACACCTACAGGAATTCAGTGCCCACAACTTGCCTATACACAGATAAAATGGGCAGGCAGAGGAATGCAAACCAAATGAATTAAGAGAAATCCCCAGAGAAGGACCTGAATGAACCAGATATAACCAAATTACCAGAAGCAGAATTTAGAATAATGATAGTTAGGATGTTCAAAGAAATTAGAGCAACAATGGATAGTCAATATGAACACCTAAATAAAGAGATAACAAGTATAAAGAACGAAATTGAAATAATAAAAAAGAATCAGACAGAAATGACAAATACAGTATCAGAACTGAAGACCACAATGGAAGGCATTAAAAGCAGGATGAATCACGCTGAGGATTGAATCAGCGAGTTAGAGGACACAATAAACAAAGTTACAGAAGCAGAGAAGAAAAAGGAAAAGAGACTCAAAAAATGTGAGGAAACTCTAAGGGAGCTCTGTGACAACATAAAGAGAAACAACATTCGCATCATAGGGGTGCCTGAAGAAGAGGAGAGAGGACAGAAAATGGAAACTTTGTTCAATCAAATCATAGCAGAAAACTTCCCTAAATTAAGGCTGGGAAACATTCCACACGTTCAAGAAGCACACAGAATTTCATTAAAGAGAAACCCAAAAAGATCTACACCAAGACACATCATAGTTAAAATACCAAAGCTGATAGATAAAGAAAAAATTTTAAAAGCTGCTAGAGAAAAAAAGGCTATCACCTACAAAGGAGCCCCCATAAGGATGACAACGGACTTCTCAACAGAAACACTAAGGTCAGAAAGAAATGGCAAGATATAATCAAAGTAATGCAGAACAAGAGCCTACAACCAAGACTACTCTATCCAGAAAGGCTAATGTTTAAAATTGAAGGAGAAATAAAGAGCTTTTCAGACAAAGAAAGCCTCAAGGAATTCATTAAACCAAACCAATTCTGCAAGAGATACTAAGGGGCCTGTTGTGAACAGTTCAAAGGGAGGAAAGAATGTAGCAAAAGAAGAATACAGCTTTAAAGAATAAAATGGCAATAAACAACTACATATCAATAATAACCTTAAATGTAAATGGATTAAATGATCCAATCAAAAGACATAGGGTAGCTGCATGGATAAAGAAACAGGACCCATACATATGCTATCTACAAGAGACACACCTTAAAACAAAAGATGCACATAGACTGAAGGTAAAAGGATGGAAAAAAAGATTTCATGCAAATGGAAATGAAAAAAAAAGCCGGTGTAGCAGTACTTATAGCTGACAAAATGGACTTTAAAACAAAGGCTATAGTAAGAGATAAAGAAGAACACTACATAATGATAAAAGGAACAATTCAACAGGAAGATATAACTATTATAAATATCTATCTACGCACCAAATATAGGAGCCCCGACATACATAAAGCATACTTTGATGGACATAAAGGGCGAGATTAACAGCAAAACTATCATAGTAGGGGATTTCAATACCCCACTAACAACACTGGATAGATCCTCAAGAAAGAAAATCAATAAGGAAAAAGCAGACTTAAAGGATACACTAGATCAACTTGATTTAATAGATATCTTCAGAACTTTTCATCCTAAAGCAGTAGAATATACATTCTTCTCAAGCACTCATGGTACGTTTTCTAGGATAGACCACATGTTAGGACACAAAAATGGTCTCAATAAATTTAAGAAGATTGAAATCATATCAAGCATTTTCTCTGATCACAATGCCATGAAACTAGAAATTAACCACAAAAGAAAAACTGAAAAATACTCAAACACTTGGAAACTAAATAGCATGATATTAAATAATGAATGGATTAACAATGAGATCAAAGACAAAATAAAAAAGTTTCTAGAAACAAATGCTAATGAGCATACATCAACTAAAAATTTATGGGACACAGCAAAAGCAGTACTGAGAGGGAAGTTCATTGCACTACAGGCATATCATAGGAAGCTAGAAAAAGCTCAAATAAGCAACCTTACCCTGCACCTAAAAGAACTAGAAAAACAACAACAAATAAAACCCAGGACAAGTAGAAGGAAGGAAATAATAAAGATCAGAGCAGAAATAAATGACATAGAGGCTAAAAAAACAATACAGAGGATCAATGAAACCAGAAGCTGGTTCTTTGAAAAGGTAAACAAGATTGATGAAGCTTTAACTATACTAACCAAGAAAAAAAGTGAGAGGTTGAAATAAATAAAATTAAAAAGGACAGTGGAGAAATAACAACTGATACAACAGAAATACAAAGCATTGTAAGAAAATACTATGAAGAACTCTATGCCAAAAAATTAGACAATCTAGATGAAATGGACAAATTTTTTGAATCATATAAACTTTCAAAAATCAATCTGGAAGAATCAGAAAACCTAAACAGACCAATTGCAACAAATGAGATCGAAACAGTTATCAAAAGACTCCCAAAATGAAAAGTCCTGGGCCTGATGGCTACACAAGTGAATTCTATCAAAAATTCAAAGAGGAACTAACTCCTATTCTCCTCAAGCTATTTTAAAAATTCAAGAGGAAGGAAGACTTCCAAACTCCTTTTATGAGGCTAGCATAATTCTGATCCCAAAACCGGGCAAAGACAACACAAAGAAAGAAAATTATAGGCCTATGTCTCTGATGAATTTAGACGCTAAAATTCTCAACAAAATATTAGCCAACCGGATCCAGCAATATATGAAAAAAATCATACACCATGATCAAGTGGGATTTATTCTGGAGAGGCAAGGCTGGTTTAATATTCGCAAATCAATCAATGTAATTCATCACATAAACAAAAGGAAGGACAAAAATCACATGATAATTTCAATAGATGCAGAAAAGGCATTTGATAAAATCCAGCACCCATTCATGCTCAAAACTCTCAGTAAAGTGGGAATACAGGAAACATTCCTTAACATGATAAAGGCCATCTATGACAAACCCACAGCAAACATCATACTAAATGGACAAAAATTAAAAGCAATCCCCTTAGATCAGGAACCAGGCAGGGTTGCCCACTTTCACCACTCTTATTCAACATAGTTCTGGAAGTCCTAGCTACAGCAATCAGACAAGAAGAAGAAATAAAAGGCATACAAATTGAAAAAGAAGAAGTAAAACTGTCACTATTTGCAGATGATATGATATTGTATATAGAAAACCCTAAAGTCTCAGTCAAAAAACTACTGGACCTTATAAGTGAATTCAGCAAGGTGGCAGGATATAAAATTAATATGCAGAAATCAGAGGCATTTCTGTATACAAACAATGAACTGTCAGCAAAAGAACTTAAGGAAACAATCCCCTTCACTATTGCAGCCAAAAAAATAAAATACCTAGGAGTAAATTTAACCAAGGAGGTTAAGAACTTGTACTCAGAAAATTATAAAACATTGATAAAGGAAATCAAGGAAGATACAAACAAGTGGAAGCATATACCGTGCTCATGGCTAGGAAGAATAAACATCATTAAAATGTCTATACTACCCAAAGCAATTTATAAATTCAATGCAATACCAATTAAAATACCAATGACATACTTCAAAGATATAGAAAACATATTCCAAAAATTTATAGGGAACCAAAAAAAAAACACGAATATCCTCATCAATCCTAATAAGAAAAAATAAAGCAGGAGGTATCACTCTTCCGGATATCAAGGTCTACTACAAGGCCTTTATACTCAAGACAGCTTGGTCCTGGCATAAGAACAGACACATTGATCAATGGAACAGAACAGAGAACCCAGAAATAAACCCGTCGCTTTATGGACAACTGATATTCGACAAAGGAGGAAAGAACATACAATGGAGTAAAGACAGCCTCTTTAACAAATGGTGTTGGGAAAATTGGACATCTGCCTGCAAAAAAAATGAAACTAGACCATCAACTTACACCATTCACAAAAACAAATTCAAAATGGATAAAAGACTTAAACATAAGCCGTGAAACTACAAGCATCTTAGAAGAAATTTAGGCAGCAAGCTCTCCGACATCTGTAGCAGCAATATATTTGCTGATTTATCTCCATTGGCAAATGAAATAAAAGGCAAGATAAACAAATGGGACTATATCAAACTAAAAAGTTTTTGCACAGCTAAAGAGAATAAGAACAGAATAAAACGACAAACCACACAATGGGAGAACATATTTGACAGCACGTCGGATAAGGGGTTAATAACCAAAATTTATAAAGAACTTATAAAACTCAACACCAGAAAGACAAACAATCCAATCAAAAAATGGGCAAAAGAAATGAATAGAAATTTCTCCAAAGAAGACATACAGATGGCCAAAAGACATGAAAAAATGCTCAACATCACTAATTATTACAGAAAGGCAAATTAAAACCACAATGAGGTATCACCTCACACCAGTCAGAATGGCACTCATCAGCAAAACAACACAGAATAAGTGCTGGCAAGGATGCGGAGAAAAGGGAACCCTGCTGCACTGCTGGTGGGAATGCAGACTGGTGCAGCCACTGTGGAAAACAGTATGGAGATTCCTCAAAAAATTAAAAATCGAACTGTCTTTTGACCCGGCTATCCCACTTTTAGGAATATACCCTAAGAACACCATAACACTGCTTGAAAAGAAGAAATGCGCCCCCATGTTTATGGCAGCTTTTTTCACAATAGCGAAGATCTGGAAACAGCCCAAGGGTCCGTCAGAAGACAAGTGGATTAAAAAGCTTTGGTACATATATACTATGGAATACTACTCAGCCATAAAAAATGATGACATCGGATCATTTACAACAAACTGGTGGTACTTTGATAACATTATACGAAGTGAAATAAGTAAATGAGAAAAAAAAAAACTGAGAACAGCATGAATTCATACATAGGTGGGACATAAAAGTGAGACTAGGAGACATAGACAAGAGAGTGGTGGTTACGGGGTGGGGGGAAGGAAGGGAGGCTGGGATAGGGAGAAGGGGAGGAGCACAAGGAAAACCAGATAGAAGGTGACAGAGGACAATTTGACTTTGGGTGATGGGTATGCAACACAATTGAATGATAAGATAATCTGGAGATGTTTTCATTGTTCATATGTACCCTGATTTATTGGTGTCACCACATTAAAGTTAATAAAAATAAAAAAAAAATTTAAAAATTAAAAAAAAAACATCTGTTTTATGCAACTATTTAATCAAAATGTGTTATTAATAGATATGGTTTGAGGTTAGATTTCCACTTTAAAACTTGAATTTTGGGAAAATACTTGTAAATAAAATTATACGTATTTGGAAATTATTCAGTAGATAATGAATTAATAAAATGTAAGTTGCGCTTACCTGTCTATGATTGAATATTCACTAAAAAAGGAATAATTGTGAGTCTAAAATGTTGTATGTGCCATGTCATGTTTCAATAAGAAGAACACAGAGCCATTTGCACACTCGGCATATCAAGTGCTCTCTCAAGGTCTCCCTTGAGGAGCGCATGTGTCTCAACACTGTATTGTTCCTTAACAAATCGTCATGTCAAATACAAATACGTCACACCACACACAATGGATCGACTCTGCATCAATCCAATACAGAGATTTACAGATTAGTCTTCCAATACCCAAAGGAGGACATGTAGGAGGACACTTTTTGAGGGAGATCAGAATTTACAAAAGAAGGACTGTCCTCCCTAAAGGAAGACGATTGGTCACTTTACTTTTAAACAACTTCTACTATATCAAGTTTAATTTACAAGGGTAAGCCACAGGCATGGACTAGAATTGAACAACATTCTTTTGCCACCAACTTCAGCAACAAATGTAAAGGCAAACAGTGTGTCCATACACATCTACAAAGGATGAACACCAAGAATCCACTGCAAAATAAACTATTTGAAACCCAGGTCAAAGGTACAAAGTGTGATTTGCAACTAACTGCATCAATTTAATGTATTTTTCCCCTCAAGAAAGAAGAGAATTTAGTGCAATTAAAATAACAATTCATTAGTGTTTTTAGGACTTAAGGTACATTACATCCTTGAACTTGTTTGTTATAACTGGAAGTCTGTACCTTTGACCCCCTTCACCCATTTTGCCCACTTTCCAAACCTTGCATTTGGCAACTAGCAATCTGTTTTCTATATCTGTGAACTTGGTTTATTTTATTGATATTCCCACATGAAATTGAGATTACACAGTATTTCTTTGTCTGACTTATTTCAATTAGTATTTAATCTACAAAATCAATCCATGATGTCACAAATATATCAGTTATTACTAATTTACTTTAAGCTCCAAAGCAGAACAGAAATATGCCACTCTAAACTATACCATTTTGGCATGAAATTATTTTTAGCTGAAGACATTTGAGTCCCTGAAATATCTTATCAGCAAAAAAAGCAGAACCTCCTTAAAAAACTCAGTTTTCATAAAATTTACTCCCCAGAAATTCTCTTCCGTCAGACAAGAGGTCAGCACTACATCCAAACAGACATTGTAGTGAAGCTATCATAGATCCTATCTATTTTCCTAAGGGCTTATTTTTTCTTAAAGTCATTTATGTGTTTATAAATGCCCATTTCCAGCATTTCTAAAAAGTTATTTGTTCTCACAGGTGTCTCCTGCTCTTCTCTTTCCTCTAGTAAAATAATATAGAAGTTCTCAAACCTCACTGTTTCTTTGGGTATGTGCTTCTTCATGATGATTTCATACAGTCCAAATGCTGTAGAGATGGTCACCTGAGAGCTACAAACCCTTGATGATCAGTGTCATTTAGTTGAATCTGACTCCTAAAAAATAAAAAAATAAAAAATAGAATAAAGGTCAGGCTTTCTTTATGGCAAGAAAAAGGGGAAGGGCAAGGGGTGATTGAGCACTGCAAACATTTGGGCAGCAGCAGAGGTCTCAAGAAGATTGTACTAGTTGATGTGAGTTTGGTCAGGAGGATCTTGCCTATCTTTGATAACAATACATACATCTCTTATCTCCTCTGGAGAGGCACTTTCTGGTACCAGCATGTATATATGCAAGACTAAGCTGAAGCTAATAAACAAATCAAGCTTAGAGTTAGAGGCTGGGCATTTCAATCTGTTACAAGCACACAACCATACACCCTCATACTGTTCTCTTCTATAATTCTAACAGTTTCTAAGATTCTCAGTTTCTTCTCTCTAGAAGTTACTCAAGGAAAATGCAGTCTTCAAAATATTAATAGGTGTTTTGCAAAAATAAATACATTTATAGAAGAGATGTATGGAGTTGTAGTAAAATGTGGGAAACTTTGGGAAAACAAAGTTGAATATGTTTCATTATGATAATATATTCTAGCAACTTAAATATAATAACTTGTGTTTTGAGTCTCTCATAAATGTTACGTTTCCAAAATTAGTACAGGGGACAATCCATATTAATGGAATTTAAAGAGTCCTCCAGCTTTTAAAATGCATAATCTTATAAAATTCCAGGCTAATAACTTAGCTTCATAGAAATTTATTTGGCATGCTTTCTGAAAATAATCTAATTATACCCCATATCAAAGTGACTCTAAGAAAAATGGAGAAAATGCCAGATAATTTTTAGTATCTATTTCTTTCAATTAAAATATATATGAGATTAGTTTTGAAATTAACTTGTGTCATTATAAAGCATTCTACCAGTGAGGAATTATTTCTTAACTTAATCAAACTTTAATGTTTAAAGAAGACATAGTCCAAATATTTTTTAAAATGTAGGTTGCAATTATTCAGATAGCTACAACAGTAAGACTAATGAATAAGTCAACTTAATCTGGTTTTTAGATTAATGCGAGAGAAAACTACTACTACTACATTACTAAAAATATTAATAACAATAATATTTTTCATACTGTCAACTTATAAATCCTGTAAAGTGAGGCCTGGTACAGTTTGAGAAGCATCCTTATTAATGGAGGTTATCCTTACAAAAGTAAATGCCCTTTTTCTTTTTTCTTTTCCTTTTTGTATTTTTCTTAAGTGAGAAGTGGAGAGGAAGAGAGACAGACTTCCACATGTGCCTCAACCAAGATCCACCCAGCATGCCCACTAGGGGGTGATGCTCTGTCCATCTGGGGCATTGCTCCATTGTAATCAGAACCATTCCAGTGCCTGAAGCTAAGGTGATGAAGCCATCCTCAGTGCCCAGGCCAACTTTGTTCCAAAGAAGCCTTGCTTATGGGAGGGGAAGAAAGAGATAAAGAAAAAGGAGAAGGGGAAAGGTGGAGAAGCAGCTGGGTGCTTCTCCTGTGTGCCCTGGCCAGGAATGGAACCCAAGCCTTTCACATACCGGGCTGATGCTCTACCACTAAGCCAACTAGCCAGGGCCATAAATGCCCTTTTTTACAGGATAACTTTTTTTTTCAATAAATGTCTCATAGTATTTGCTATTTTTTTATTTATTAGAGAGAGATAGAAAGAGAGACAGGAAGGGAGAGAGAAGAGAAGCATCAACTCAGCATCACATCAACTAAAGCATCCCATTTGTCATTCACTGATTGCTTTTTATATGTGCCCTGACTGGGGTCTCAAGCCAAATCATTGACCCCTTGCTTAATCCAGTGACCTTTGGGTTCATGTGATTATGTCAGTGATCCCACACTCTAGCCAATGATCCCATGTTCAAGATAGTAAGCTTGTGGTCAAGCTAGATGAGTCCATGCTCAAGCTTGCCAAGTAAAGGTTTAAACCGGAACCTTAGTGTCCCAAGTCAATGCTCTATCTATTGTACCACCATCAGTTAGGTGTCTACTTGGTTTTCAAAGCTTCTACAAAGTCTGCTATTTCTTTAAATTAACCAACTTAAAATAATCAGCTTTTCAAAGAGGCTTATGATGGTAAACCCTGTTCCTCTTCAAAGTGCTAGCACCTGTTTTGAGCAGCCCCAGCCAAATTGGAGAAAATTGCTAAAAGTGCTATTCATAGAGCTGTGTACCTAAATACTAATAAATAAATTATAATTTTGAAATTAAGAGTAGGGAGAAAATTTTAATTGGGTTCTATGCAGATACTGAATAACAAACCCTTAGGTTTCACAATTAGTGATATAATAGAGAAGGCAAAATATCTAAATGTAAAGAAAACACACTGACCTAATTTGTAACCTGAAAAATTAATGAGTTAGAAATTTACATGTGGATTAAAAAGGGGTCACATGCCTCAAGGGAGGCTTGCATGGTGGGCCTTACCAACTTAGAGACCTAAGTAACTCCATAGGATGAAATGAAAACTTCCTAACTAAATGTGAGTCGCGGTGGGTAGTTCTGTCCTAGGCCAATATCTTTATTGACAAAGGTCAAATTTTTTCTTTAACTGAGCCTGTCTATTGTCTCTTTGCATCTGTGATAACATAATTTTGAAATGTCAGGAAAATTTCCTCTTTCCTGAACCCTCAGTGTACAATCTCCTAATAGAGCAGGAGACCACAGAACCCCTCATTGTTATTGTTATGGTGTTAATTTTTAATTGTTAACCAGCCTGTACTCACTTATATAAAAGAGTATGTGTCTATTTGTTTTACTTTTTATCCAATCTCGGAGATATTTCTGTTTTATTTTGTTTTTCTTGCTTTTCTAATCTATCACCAATGGATTTTATTTGACTCCCTGTCAGGCTTGTAAATTCTGTATTTTCTGGTTTTTGCTCACTTCATTAAAGATGGTGCCGCTCTCACATGGAGATACTCTCATGTGATACAGCTAATTGCTCTTCTTGCTTGGGAAGGGGCTTAGTTATGCTAATATGTGTTGAGAAAGGAACTTCCACACGAAAAGTTTTAAAAGGAGGAGATAAGAGGCCATTTTAGGAGAGAGTGGCCAAGTTCTTGGAAAGAGAGAGAGAAAGGAGAAGCTCATGTTGTAGCTGGGCAGGGAGGCCACATGGAAGAGGCAGCCAAAATGTCAGAATGATGAAGGAGAAGCCAGTTTGTGCAGGAGAAGGAGATGGGACAGAGGTGAATAAGGGTGGTAGGGCCTTTGATTCTAGCAAAAATCGGAGAAAGTCAGTGGCTTTGGAAGCCCTTAATGGAAAAGAAAGTGTTTTCCCTCTATATGTATTTTACTTGTTGTCTGGTATGAGTCTAGAATAAAAGAAAATGGCCCACCAGTTTTTGGCTCCACAGTTTCTTTACAATTGATCCAAATTAAATGAGAACCTAAACCTACTCAGGCCAGGCGGCTATGATGGTGGTTGTGGCTACTGGCATACACTCCCTTACATGTTCTCCTTTGATTCTAATGTAAAAATAAGATGCAAACTGCTATTTTCTGGAGTATTTTCTCAATCCATTTGGGTTTTATTATCCTGCCATTGTCATCATTGGCTCAGATAAACTTATAAAAATTTTTAAAGGCTTGGATGTTTCTTAGGTCAATGCAAGTGTAAATGATGCAAAAGATCCCTTGAATAGGACATTGTATACCTAGAGATATAGTTAAAAAGTAAGAACCTGTTTTTATTTAGACAAAGAGAATTTGTGTAGTAGCTATTAGTCCAAAGTCTGTGTGCCTGACTCTTCAAAAGGTCAATACTAAAATGTAAGTTTGATGTAATGAAAGGTTTATTGATTGAGAAGACACCCACCAAAACTATGGGAGTGCTAGTTGCTCCTCAAATCCATTTTAAGTAATTTCAGAGTTTAACCTTTTCTTTTTTTAATGTCAAAAGAACAGAAAATGGGAGGGGCTGTTTTTGTATAATGCAAGCCACTAGTAGAACTCCTCTAATAATTAGCATGTCTATGTACAGGACAAAGCAGGCGCTATTAGCCTGAAGATCATGGGAACAACATAGGCTTGAACAAGATAAAGTCAGAGAGACAAAGCATTTCTATGTTACATAATATTGTCATTTTTTTAGGGGGTAGAGCATTACTGAAATTTCAAAGTAAAACTGACATCATCAATTCCTCATCACTCCCATAAAATATAAAGAAAAAAAGATGTCTTGATCTATCTAAAGATTTTTCTCCAACTTCTCTGGCTCACATCCTGACCCAGAGCTATAAAATTTGCTGAAAAGATTTCAGCTATCAGAGATTTTATAAAGTGTTTGTAAAAATTGTTACCAGACTAAAAGGATTTGTTTGCCTACATGCATCAGAGTTCAATAAGATATGAACATAGCTTACATAAAAAAAAAAACTAAGGGTTTATTGTTAGGAAGTGACCCAATCCCAGAGACAGATGAACTAATGCTCAAAGACTTGGCTCCCTGATAGTTTTTAGGGGATATGTTATATTTGGGGACAGTTATTAATCATGGTGACTAGAGTAGTTAGTATTGTGATTAGGGTCTTAGTCTTTACTGATTGGTTGAAACTAGAGTAGGGGGTGGTTGATCAGCACATCTGGTCCTGATATCAGCCATGGTATATCTTTGTCAGAATTGGATGCTTTTCTGGGCCTGGTGCTGAAACACCACTGAGCCATAGATGTTGTCTCTAGTTTTGTTAATGGCAAACAGCACCAGATGTTATACCTTGATCCTTGAATTTGGCTAAGAATGAAATTAGAGCCAAGACTCAAATACATACAAAAGTTTGTATTTGGGTCACAGAGGTAGAGGAGGTGAGCTGTGGAAGAAGTGAGCCAGTTGGTCTGCATGAGCTCAGAAGAAAAGTTACAGAGGCAAAAAAAAAAAAGGTCCTTATTACTTAGAAGAAAGAAAGCAAAGGTACATGCTTTGAGGGAAGGAAGAGGGAAGAAAGGTGCATACACTAGGTCCTTCATCTTAAAAGTTTTATTTGGAGGTTTCAGGGGAGAATCTCAATAGAATATTCATCAGTTTTCCAGGTGTATCTTATCAGGGTTACGGTCTCCATTGATTGGTTTTTGCCAAGGCTTATGTCAACCATGGCATTGCTCCACCTGATCTTGATGCTTTTCTGGGCCTGGAGCTAAAACACAACTGAAGCCTAGATGCTATCTCTAGTTTAACAAAATTCTGTCTCTGTAGTCAATAGACCCAAGACTTTGTTTCTAAGATTATTTGATGTGGGTCAGAATCTCATTATCTTGAAGGCTTAATGTTTAAGAAAATGGTCATACAAGGGAGTCATATGAGAATATATTTGAATCCCCTTATTCCTCCTCTAAGGGGATCTACCACATGACTAGAAACATGGAAGGAAAGGAAAAATCAGTGGAGGTCCAAAATACATAACTAGTGATATGAAAGATCAGGGGGTCTAAACCACATGACCAGTAATATGCTAAGGGAATAAAAGGTCACCCTGTAGTGAAGTCCCACCCTACCACTTTCTGTCCTTTTCTAGGCACCTAGAGTTTTCCACCCTGGGTAACCTTCTGTATCTGGTCTATTGTTCTTATTTTACTCATGCTTCTGTAACTGCCTACAATATCAGTTTGATTGAAACTGTCTCTGTAATCAATAGACTCAAGGCTTTGTTCCTAATATTATTGCTGCTGATCAGAACCTCACTGTCCTAAGGGTTTAAGGTTTAATAATTAAGAAAGTGGTCAGGCAAGAGAAAAGAAAGCAGGTGAGTCAGAACACTGAATGAGCCCAGTTTAAATCAAAAGCAAAGAAAGGAAAAAAAGTTGTATTAAAAAAATAAAGTTTCTATGAGCTAACAAACTTAACACGTCTGTGAACAACTTGAGAATCTTGTTAAAATTTAGGTTCTCATGTCTAATCTGAGACATGAGTGAGTAATTTGTTGGGTCATGCTAACAAGCATTGGAAACAAGCACTCCAGGTGAGACAGTCTGATGTAAATGATCCTAAGCCATAGTGAGAAACACTAGATTATTCCAAGGATATACAAAGAACATTTACAGGACTGTTTTGAATTCCTTTGTATGTTCTTTGAAAACTATTTTTGATCTTGAGCTCAGACTAGATTAAGAAAATATGTATGAATATGATGAAGGAAATTGTCTATCAAAATGAACTCCTTGTGGTTAACTGGTCCTAAATTCAAAACTGGAGTCTAACAGCTATTTGCTGACAGGGGTCTCACTTGTACTTTGTATCTCAGGAAGAACCTGATTAAACCTTCAACTTTCTGCACTATGTCCTGCTTGCTTACACTTTTCTGAGTCAACCACTGCAGGAAAGTTTCTTGTTGTAAAACTGGAAGCCACAGCCACCATCACAGCCACCTGGCCCATGCAGGATCACATTTGATTTGAACAGACGGTAATAAAACAATGGAGCCAAGAACTGGTGGTCCATCATCTTTAATCCTAGCTTGCACCTGGTGGGCAAGAAATACATACAATGGAAAAACACTTTCCTTTCCATTCAGGGCTCCCAAAGCCACTGACTTATCCGAGTTTTCTAGAATCAAAGGTTTCTAGCTCACCAGACTTATTCACCTCTGTTCCCCATTTCCTTCTCCCTGCACAAACTCTGCACAAACTGGCTTCTCCCTCAGCACTTCGCTATCAATAGACCTGACCTGATCAAGAAGAACTTCTCAGATTGTACCCCTCATTTGCATTTATATCAACCAATCCAAACATTTCAGACTTGAAGTCCTCATTTGCACACAGAGACCTGATTGAAACCTTTCTCTGTAAAAGATGACTCTTATTTTGTTTTGGAAGAAAGTAGTTTGAGTTGCTACCTGAATCTGCATCTCCCTGATTGCAACATTTTGCTCAAATAAATACTTTTTATTTTTCATTACAGCCTCAACTTTTTTTGGTTGAGAGGTATAACATTAATGGCTCAAAACTTCATGTGTAAAGTTCTCCTGAGTAACTGGATGCCTTTTATTGACCTTGTACAATCTAATTGTCTTGAATAAGAACAGAAACCAAACCTACAGAAAACATTTTTAGAGTTTATCTTGTTCTAAAGTAGCTCAATCTGCGGGTTACATAGAGACACTGTAAAGCCAGTAGCCGGGTTCAAGATCACAGCCTCATGACCCGTGCAGGTTCGCATTGGATTCAAACAGTCAGTAATGAATGGAGCCAAGAACTGGTGAGCCATCAGCTTTAATTCTAGCTTGCACTCGGCATTGCGCAGATAAAATATAATATGCTCACTTTGTTAAAGATGGTGCTGCCCACATGGAAGCCCATCACCCAGGTGATATTATTTGCCCTTATGCTTGGGATGGGTGTGGGGGAAAGGCTGTAATGTAAGCAGGCCGGGTCGTTATGGCCTAAGGCTTGCTGTTAAGAGTAAGTTCTTCTCCACACCCTTGACTGATTGGATGACGTAGGGTGGTGCACTCTCCTGAGGAATCCCATTATACAGAGACTTCCTTGTTTGTATAATTGGATTAAAGGTTTTGATTCTACGATATAAAGTGGGAGAGACCAGTAGCTTGATCTCTCTCTTGGTTCCGGAGGTTAGTATGAGAAAGGAGAGCACATTAAGGCCACATGGAGGAGAGGAAGCAGCCAAGATGGCAGAGTGCTGAGGAAGAGTTTGTGCAGGAGGAGATGGGAAACAGAGGTGAATAAGTCTGGTGAGCTAGAAGCCTTTGATTCTAGAAAACTCGGGTAAGTCAGTAGCTTTGTGAGCACTGAATGAGTGGGTTTTGGAGCCCAGTGTGTGTTTTTGCTTGCCCGCTGGGTGCAAGCTAGAATTAAAGCTGATGGCTCACCAGTTTTTGGCTCCATTGTTTCATTACCGACTATTCAAATCCAATGTGAACCTGCACGGGTCAGGCGGCTGTGATCCTGGATCGCGACTACTGGCTTTACAGAGCATATTATATTTTATCTGCCCAACATATGGAAAACCATAACAGCAATGTAAAGCCAGTAGTCGCGGTCAGGATCACAACCGCCATCGTAAAAACACACACTGGGCTCCAAAACCCACACATTCAGTGCTCACAAAGCTACTGACTTATACGAGTTTCCTAGAATCAACGGTTTCTAGCTCACCAGACTTATTCACCTCTGTTTCCCATCTCCTCCAGCTCAAACTCTTAACAAACTGGCTTCTCCCTCAGCATTCTGCCATGTTGGGTGCTTCTCCTGGCCTTCACATGGCCTTGATCTGCTCTCCTCTCTAATACTAATCTCAGGAACCAAGAGAGAGCTCAAGCTATTGGTATCTTCCACTTTATAATGCAGAAATCAAAACCTTTAATCCAATTATACAAACAAGGAAGTCTCTGTATAATGGGATTCTTCAGGAGAGTGCACTACCCTACATCATCCAATCAGTCAAGGGTGTGGAGAAGAACTTACTCTTAAAACCAAGCCTTAGGCTATAACGACCCGGCCTGCCCACAGCCTGTTTCAGAACACACATTAATATCAATGAACTTCCATGTGGGCAGCGCCATCTTTAACAAAGTGAGCATAATATATTTTATCTGCCCAACAATCCACCCTTATGCTCACTTTACTACCCACAATCTACACCACCGTCATTCTTATACAAGGAAATTAAGTACATTACACAAAATACAGCAATAGCACAAATCATACAATTTTAACAATTACAAAGATACATTTCACCAGTCTCTGAGCACTTTGCCGAAAGTGCAAAATGTCCTCGGCCTTTTCTCTAGCCATGGGAAAAGCTTCCCGGGGCAGGAGGGCCTTCAGCAAAGCCATCCCCACCAGGTGATATACCCCACCATCAGGGTATTTCACATTGTCCAAAATCCGTAAGTCCATTAAACAAAGGAGCTTGTGCCCATCCGGTCATAGTCCAGGAAATCAGTCCACACACATAGGTCTTTAGCATCCCCCCCTCATTCCTGCCATCATGGCAAGTCTCACACTGTCCTAAAGAAAAGCATGTGGCAATGGCAGTCAGCATTTCCATCTCTGCTCTGGGGAGCATGATGGCATCCACCCCTATGTCCTCAAATCGCAGACCTACCAGCGTTGTAGTAGAAGATCCTTGCTGGTGGGATCTCACCTTTTGGAGACTGCAGATTGCAACTCCAGCTTGATTCTCCTCATCCTCCAAAGAGAAACTGAAAACACCAGCTCCTGCTGCTGGGCTTGATCTCCGGGCCACCGCTGCCTTCTGCTCAGCAGGCCTTGCAGCTCCAACCCCGGCCTCAGCCCCGGTCTTGGCCTCAGCTCCGGCCCCGACCTCAGGCCCGCCCTCATGCCACTGCTGGCTCTCCACAACATCCAGGGCAATCTCCAACTCACGAACCTGTAATTCCTTCTCCAGCGTTTGCTCCATTTCCAGGTGAATCTCGCAAACCTGGTCAGCCTCCTCCTCCAGTGCTTCCTTCAGCTCCAGGGTCAGCATCTGTTTCTCCCAGGTTTCCTCCAGCTCCTTCCACTGCTCAGCCTGCAGGTCCTGGGCAGCCTCTTCCATAGAGCTCTCGGTTTCCTCACTCATGGCTGTAAAAGTCAGCCAGCCAACAGTCCCCCAAAAAACAGCTATGGGAAACCATAACAGCAGCCAGTCCTCTACTCCACCGCTCAAAGGTGGTGTTGGCCCCATGCCGATCTGTATCGAATCCTGCCACAGACTACACCAAATGTAAAGCCAGTAGTTGCGGTCAGGATCACAGCCGCCATCGCAGCAGCCTGATCCAAGCAGGTTCCCATTAGATTAGAACAGTCGGTAATGAAACAAAGGAGCCAAAAACTGGTTAGGCATCAGCTTTAATTCTAGATTGCACCCGGCGGGCAAGCAAAAATACACACTGTGCTCCAAAACCCACACATTCAGTGCTCACAAAGCTACTGACTTATCCGAGTTTCCTAGAATCAAAGGTTTCTAGCTCACCAGACTTATTCACCTCTGTTTCCCATCTCCTCCAGCTCAAACTCTTAACAAACTGGCTTCTCCCTCAGCATTCTGCCATCTTGGGTACTTCTCCTGGCCTTCACATGGCCTTGATCTGCTCTCCTCTCTAATACTAATCTCAGGAACCCAGGAACCAAGAGAGAGCTCAAGCTACTGGTCTCTTCCACTTTATAATGCAGATATCAAAACCTTTAATCCAATTACACAAACAAGGAAGCCTCTGTATAATGGGATTCTTCAGGAGAGTGCACCACCCTACATCATCCAATCAGTCAAGGGTGTTGGGAAGAACTTACTCTTAAAACCAAGCCTTAGGCTATAACAACCGGGCTGCCCACAGCCTGTTCCAGAACACACATTAATATCAACGAACTTCCATGTGGGCAGCGCCATCTTTAACAAAGTGAGCATAATATATTTTATCTGCTCAACAAGCAACCAGTCCTCTACTCTACCGCTCAAAGGTGGTGGTGGCTCCATGCCAATTTGTATCGAATCCTGCCACAGACTACGTCAAATGTAAAGCCAGTAGTCGCGGCCACCATCACAGCCGCCTGGCCCGTGCAGGTTCACATTAGATTCAGACAGTTGGTAATGAAGCAATGGAGCCAAGAACTGGTGAGCCATCAGCTTTAATTCTAGCTTGCACCCGGTGGGCAAGCAAAAACACACTCTGGGCTCCAAAACCCACTCATTCAGTTCTCACAAAGCTACTGACTTATCCGAGTTTCTTAGCATCAAAGGTTTCTAGCTCACCAGACTTATTCACCTCTGTTTCCCATCTCCTTCTCTCTACACAAACTGGCTTCTCCCTCAGCACTCTGCCATCTTGGCTGCTTCTCCTGGCCTCCACGTGGCGTTAATCTGCTCTTCTCTCTAATATCTCAGGAACCAAGATAGCAAGCTACTGGTCTGTCCCACTTTATAATGTAGAAATCCAAACCCTTAATCCAATCTGCACAAACATGGAAGTCTCCAATACAAAGCCACCCATCTGAGGCACAATGGGATTCCTCAGGAGAGTGCACCACCCTACGTCATCCAATCAGTCAAGGGTGTGGGGAAAAGCTTACTTTTAAAACTAAGCCTTAGGCTATAATGACCCGGCCTGCTTACATTACAGCCTTTCCCCCACACCCATCCCAAGCATAAGGGCAAATAATATCACATGGGTGACGGGCTTCCATGTGGGCAGCGCCATCTTTAACAAAGTGAGCTTATTATATTTTATCTGCCCAACAGACACCAAGGGAGGATACAGAAGAAATTTTAGGAGATTTATTAATAAGTTGGCTATATAATGACTTATACAGGGTACAGTTTACCCAAGTTGTACAGCCCCAAATATAGCTCTGAATCTAGTTATATAGACATGATCACATACAGATAGGGAGGGAAGGGAGGGGTTGTTTGATACAAAAGTTATTTACTGATAAGCTTGCAACATTTATCTATAGGACCTATTAAAAGAAAAAACATTCCTACATATCAAGAATACAAGATAACACAGTAGTGATAAGTGTTTTACATACTAACACAATAGAGATAAGTGTTGTTTTACATATCAACACAGTAGCCATAAATGTCGTTTTACATATCAACCCAGTAGGGATAAATGTTGTTTTACATATCAAAGACCTTCCCAAATCATCTGGGGTTTTCACTTTCTTGCCACAGGCCGCTATAGTGGGAAATAAAATGTTAATGTTTAGTCTAGGACCCTGATGGTGAACCTATGACACGCGTGTCAGCACTGACATGTGTAGCCATTTTCGATGACACGCGATTGCATGGAGCCCATACCAGAGAAGTATGGGGCCACATGCCAAAAAGGATGTTTCATCCTCGACTCCTTCATGGCCAGGTGCAGTAGCCGAGGATAAAACATTTGCTGTAGTGTAGACACTCTGTGTTGGAGGTCTGTAGGCCAAAACAATAGAACTCCGGCACAGAGCATCTAGTTCTGGGACTTCTGGTTAGGCCGTTTTCTTGAAGTGACACACCACCCGAGTTATGCTTGGTTTTTTGGCGAATTTTGACACACCACGCTCAAAAGATTGCCCATCAATGGTCTAGGATAAGAAGAGAAGTTAAATGCTCAGAAGGATGATTATTAGAAAGCATATAAAATGTTACTGAATACAGGTTTTTGGTTTTTTTGTTGTTGTTGTTGTTTTTTCAGAAAGGAGGGATATGGCAGCCTGGCTCTTCTTTTTGAATTACCAGTGTAAAGCCAGGAGCTGCAGCCCCATCACAGCAGCCTGACCCATGCAGGTTTGAATTTGATTCGGACAGACAGTAATAAAACAACGGATCCAAGAGCTGGTGTTTCATTAGCTTTAATCCTAGCTTGCACCCGGTGGGCAAATATAAACATACACTGGGCTCCAAAACCCACACATTCAGTGCTCACAAAGCTACTGACTTATCCAAGTTTCCTAGAATCAAAGTTTCTAGCTCACCAGCCTTATTTACCTCTGTTCCCCATCTCCTTCTCTCTGCACAAACTGGCTTCTCCCTCAACACTCCACAGTCTTGACTGCTTCTTCTCTTCTTCATGTGGGTTTTCTCTGCTCTCCTCTCTAATGCTATTCCCAGAAACCAGAGAGAGCAAGCTCCCGGTCTGCCCTATTTTATAGTGTAGAAATCAAAACCTTTAATCCAATATACAAACAAGGAAGTCTCTGATACAAAGCCACTTATCTGAAGCATAATGGAATTTCTCATGAAAGTGCACCACGCCACATCATGCAACAGTCATGGGTGTGGGGAAAAGCTTAGTTTTAAAACTAAGCCTTAGTCTATAAGGACTTTGCTGCCTTACAACCTGTCTCCCACCCCAATGCAATATTTAAGCAAGCAAACATATATATCATATTTACAAACTTATTTGACCAACAATGAGTATCAACAGTTTTGTAGTTCCTTGACACCTTATCACAATCTGAGCCAAAAATCTGAGAACATGCTCAGAAGCAAGATCTTCATGGGAGAAAATGATCTGGAAAATTATATATTTGCAGTTCTTTTTATGCATTTGGAATCAAAGGAGAAAATATAAGGAAGGGTACATGAACTATATTGGTGGTCAATAAAAGAGGGGAGAAAACAAAGTGAGGAAATCTCTGAGACTGGATAAAAAGTAAAATAAAGAGATACATTGATAAGATTGTTAACATTTAATGCCTACAACAGTGGTTCTTAACCTTTTTTGAGGTACCGAACCCACCAGTATCAAATGCACATAATCCTTCTTTAGTGATAAATAAAATATATGTTTTTTTTTTCCAAAATCAAGACATAGATAAATGTTTTTTTGCTGGTGTACAAAATGAGCCGTGCATGAACATCACCTTGCTAAAAGAACAAAACCAACAAAGTGCATGAACTCACAACAAATTACGGTATTACTTTATTCTGGCCTCCGTGGCAGAGGCTTCTCCGAACCCCTGAGGCCGACTCATCGAACCCCTAGGGTTCGATAGAACCCAGGTGTTCGGCAGATAAAATATATTATGCTCACTTTGTTAAAGATGGCGCTGCCCACATGGAAGCCCGTCATCCAGGTGATATTATTTGCCCTTATGCTTGAGATGGCTGTGGGGAAAAAGCTGTAATGTAGGCAGGCCAGGTCATTATAGCCTAAGGCTTAGTTTAAGAGTAAGCTCTTCCCCACACCCTTAACTGATTGGATGATGTAGGGTGGTGCACTCTCTTGAGGAATCCCATTATGCCTCAGACGGGTGGCTTTGTATCAGAGACTTTCTTGAATGTAAAATTGGATTAAAGGTTTGGATTATCTATGCTATAAAGTGGGCGGACAGGCAGCTAGATCTCTCTCTCTCGGTTCCTGGGTTCCTGAGATTAGTATTAGAGAGGAGAGCAGAGTAAGGCCACGTGAAGGCAAGGAGAAGCAGCCGAGATGGCAGAGTGCTGAGGAAGAAGCCAATTTGTTAAGAGTTTGTGCAGGAGGAGATGGGAAACAGAGGTGAATAAGTCTGGTGAGCTGGAAAGCTTTGATGCTAGGATAAGTCAGTAGCTTTGTGAGCACTGAATGTGTGGGTTTTGGAGCCCAGTGTGTGTTTTTGCTTGCCCGCCAGGTGCAAGCTAGAATTAAAGCTGATGGCTCACCAGTTCTTGGCTCCCGTGTTTCATTGCCATCTGTCCAAATCCAATGCGAACCTGCGTGGGTCAGGCGGCTCTGATGGTGGCCTTGACTACTGGCTTTACACCAGGTTAAGAACCACTGGCCTACAGTTAATAGAGATGGTATGTTAGAAATAACAACAAGGAGTTTTGGTGCTTGTGAAGGTTGTTACACCTACAGCTCACTTAGGGTAAAGGCTAAGGTTTTATTAGCAGATATATCGGCCTGAGCATGACTACCCACCACAACCTTCCCAGTTAGGAATTTATGATCAGATTATCCTGTGTGGTTACTTTCAATCACTGACATTTCAGACCTGCCATGTGCTTGTCAGGTTTGCTGAATAGCTTCTTTTTTTGTATTTTTCTTTTTTTAAAATTGATTTTAGAGAGAAATGGAGAAAGAAAGGGCAAAACATCAATTTCATATTCCACAAAACTGCACAAACTGGCTTCTCCCTCAGCATTCTGCCATCCTGGCTGTGTTGGGCAGATAAAATATATTATGCTCACTTTGTTAAAGATGGCGCTGCCCACATGGAAGTTCGTTGATATTAATGTGTGTTCTGGAACAGGTTGTGGGCAGGCCGGGTCGTTGTAGCCTAAGGCTTAGTTTAAGAGTAAGCTCTTCTCCACACCCTTGACTTATTGGATGATGTAGAGTGGTGCACTCTCCTGAAGAATCCCATTAGGCCTCATATGAGTGGCTTTGTATCAGAGACTTTCTTGTATGTATAATTGGATTAAAGGTTTGGATTTTCTAGGCTATAAACTGGGGCAGTCTGGGAGCTTGAACTCTCTCTCTCTTGGTTCCTGGGTTCCTGAGGTTAGTATTAGAGAGTAGAGCAGAGTAAGGCCACGTGAAGGCCAGAAGAAGCAGCCAAGATGGCAGAGTGCTGAGGAAGAAGCCAGTTTGTTAAGAGTTTGTGCAGGAGGAGATGGGAAACAGTGGTGAATAAGTCTGGTGAGCTAGAAACCTTTGATTCTAGGAAACTCGGATAAGTCAGTAGCTTTGTGGGCACTGAATGTGTGGGTTTTGGAGCCCAGTGTGTGTTTTTGCTTGCCCGCCAGGTGCAAGCTAGAATTAAAGCTAATGGTTCACCAGTTTTTGGCTCCATTGCTTCATTACCAACTGTCTGAATCTAATGTGAACCTGCACGGGCCAGGCGGCTGTGATGGTGGCCGCGACTACTGGCTTTAAATTTGGCGTAGTCTGTGGCAGAATTTGATACAGTTTGATATAGAGCCACCACCACCTTTGAGTGGTGGGGTAGACTACTGGTTACTTATATGGTTCCCTATGGTTGTCTTTTGGGAGCCGTAGGCTGGCTGACTTTGACAGCCACACATGAGAAAATCAAGAGCTCTGTGGAAGAGGCCGCCTGGGACCTGCAAATCGAGCAGTGGAAGGAGCTGGAGAAAACGTGGGAGAAACATATGCTGATCCTGGAGCTGGAGCAAGCACCAGAGGAGGCTTACCAGGTTTGTGAGATTCACCTGGAAATGGATCAGATGCTGGAGAAGGAATCACAGGTTTGTGAGTTGGAGATTGCCCTGCACATTGTGGAGAACCAGCAGCAGCAGGAGGCCGGTGCTGAGGCCAGAGCTGAAGCTGCATGACCCACAGAGCAGAAGGTGGTGGTGCCCTGGGGCTCAAGCCTGGCAGTGAGAGCTGGTGTTTTCAGTTCCTCTTTGGAGGATGAGGAGAATCAGGCTGAAGTTGCCATCTGCAGTCTCCAGAAGATGAGAACCCAGCAGTAAGGAGAATGAACTATGCTCCTGGTAGGTCTGTGATTTTGGGACATAAGGGTGGATGCCACATGCTCCTCCTTGGGACAGTGTAAGACCTGCTGAGATGGCAGGAATGAGGGGGGAGTCTAAAGCCCCATGTGCATGTACTGATTTCCTAGACTATGATTAGAGTGGGCACTGGCTCCTTTGTTGGATGGACTTACAGATTGTAGATAATGTGTAATACCCTCAAGGGGTAGGAGGCAGCTTTGCTGGAAGCACTTCCCTGCCTCGGGAAGCTTTTCCCATGGCTAGAAAGAAGCCTGAGGACATTTTGCACTTTTGGCAAGGTCCTCAGAGGCTGGTGAAATGTGTGTACCTTTGTAATTGTTGAAAGTATATGATTTGTCATGTTGTTGTAATTTGTTTAATGTGCCTAATTTCCTTACACAGGGATAATGGTGGTTTAGATTGTGGGTAGTAATGTAGGCATAGGAATGAATTGTTGGGCAGATAAAATATATTATGTTCACTTTGTTAAAGATGGCACTGCACATGTGCAAGTTTAAGAGTAAGCTTTTCCCCACACCCTTGACAGATTGGATGATGTGGCATGGTGCACTCTCCTGAGGAATCCTCCCATTATGCCTCAGATAAGTGACTTTGTATCAAAGACTTCCTTGTTTGTAGAGTGGATTAAAGGTTTGTATTTCTACACTATAAAGTGGGGCAGACTGGGAGCTTGTGCACTTGGTTCCTGAGGTTAGCATTAGAGAGCAGAGCAGAGAAAGGCCACGTGGCAGAGGCCAGGAGGAGCATCGAAGATGGTGGAGTGCTGAGGAAGAAGCCAGTTTGTGTAAAGAGGAGATGGGAAACAGGGGTGAATAAGAATGGTAAGCTAGAAACCTTTGATGTTAGGAAACTCGGTTAAGTCAGTAGCTTTGTGAGCACTGAATGAGTAGGTTTTGGAGCCCAGTGTGTGTTTTTACTCGCCCGCTGGGTGCAAGCTAGAATTAAAGCTGATGGCTCACCAGTTCTTGGCTCCGTTCTTTCATTACCAACTGTCCAAATCTGATGCGAGCCTGCATGGGACAGGTGGCTGTGATCCTGACCACAACTCTTGGCTTTATATTTGGCATAGTCTGTGGCAGGATTTGATACAGTTTGGTATGGAGCCACCACCACATTTGAGCAGTGAAATAGAGAACTGAATGCTTTTATGGTTTCCCATAGCTGTTTTTTTGGGGAACTGTAGGCTGGCTGACTTTTACAGCCATGCATGAGGGAACCGAGAGCTTTATGGAAGAGGCTTGCCTGGGACCTGCAAACTGAGCAGTGGAAAGAGCTGGGGGTAACGTGGGAGAAAGAAATGCCGACCCTGGAGCTGGAGGAAGTGCTGGAGGAAGCACTGGAGGAGGAGGCCAACCAGGTTTGCGACATTCGCCTGAAAATGGAGCAGACTCTGGAGAAGGAATGACAGGTTCGTGAGTTACAGATTGCCCTGGACATTGTGGAGAGCCAGCTGAGGCAGGAGACTGGGGCTGAGGCTGGGGCCAGAGCTGCAAGGCCTGTAAAGCAGAAGGTGGCGGCAGCTGATGTTTTCAGTTTCTCTCTGGAGGATGAGGATAATCGAGCTAGAGTTGCGATCCGCATTCTCCAGAAGATGAGAGCCCAGCAGTAAGGAGTATATACTATGCTCCTGGTAGGTCTGTGATTTTGAGACATAGGGGTGGATGCCATCATGCTCTACAGAGCAGAGATGGAAATGCTGACTGCCATTGCCACATGCTTCTCTTTAGGACAGTGTGAGCCCTGCCAAGCTGGCAGAAATGACGGGGGAGGTTAACACCCCATGTGCGTGAACTGATTCCTTGGACTACGACTGGATTGAGCACTGGCTCATTTGTTAAATGGACTTATGGACTTTGGATAATGTGAAATACCCTGATGGTTGTGAAGCGTGGCTTTTCTGGAGGCCCCCCACTGCCTCAGGAAGCCTTTCAAATGGCATAGAGAAGGTCAAGGACATTTTGCACTTTTTGCAAAGTGTTCAGAGACTGGTGAAATGTATCTTTGTAATTGTTGAAATTGTATGATTTGTCATGTTGTTGTAATTTATGTAATGTTCCTAATTTCCTTATACAGGGATGCCAGTGTTGTAGATTATGGGTAGTAAAGTGAGCATAGGGTTGGATTGTTGGGCAGATAAAATATATTATGCTCACTTTGTTAAAGATGGCACTGCCCATGTGCAAGTTTTAAGAGTAAGCTTTTCCCCACATCGTTGACTTATTGGATGATGTGGGGTGGTGCACCTTTATGAGGAATCCTCCCATGATGCCTCAGATAAGTGACTTTATATCATAGACTTTCTTGTTTGTAGATTGGATTTAAGGTTTGGATTTCTACATTATAAAGTGGGACAGACTGGGAGCTTGTGCTCTCGGTTCCTGAGGTTAGCATTAGAGAGCAGAGCAGAGAAAGGCCACATGGAGGAGGTCAGGAGAAGCATCAAAGATGGTGGAGTGCCAATTTGTGCAGAGTTTGTGCAGAGAGGAGATGGGAAACAGATGTGAATAAGACTGGTGCAGCTAGAAACATTTGATGCTAGAAAATTCGGATAAGTCAGTAGCTTGTGAGCACTGAATGAGTGGGTTTTGGAGCCCAGTGTGTGTTTTTACTTGCCCGCCAGGTGCAAGCTAGAATTAAAGCTGATGGCTCACCAGTTCTTGGCTCCGTTCTTTTATTACCAACTGTCCGAATCTAATGCAAACCTGCATTGGTCAGGTGACTGTGATGATGGCCTTGGCCACTGGCTTTACACCCAGGTGATAACATTAGTTGCCTTTCCTGATTGGGATGGGCGTGATTGTGTTAATGTCTGTTTGGGGAGGCCTTTCGCACCAAAAGTTTTTAAAAGAAAGAGAGATCACGTTTTTCTGAGAAAAGAGTGATTGTGTTCTAGGAGGAGGGCAGAGAGCAGGGAAGAGAGCAGAGTAAGGCCACATGGAGACCAAGAGAAGCAGCCAAGATGGTGGAGTGCTGAGGAAGAAGCCACTTTGTGCAGAGTTTTTGCAGGGAGGAGATGGGGAACAGAGGTGAATAAATCTGGTGAGCTAGGAACCTTTGATTCTAGGAAACTCGGATAAGTCAGTAGCTTTGGAGCACTGAACGAGAGGGTTTTGGAGCTTAGTGTGTGATTTTACTTGCCTGCCGGGTTCAAGCTAGGATTAAAGATGATGGCCCACCAGTTCTTGGCTCCATTGTTTCATTACCAACTATCCAAATCAAATGCTAACCAGCATGGGCCAGGCGTTGTTGTTGGTGGCCGCAAGCACTGGCTTTTCACAAGCCCTCTAACTAAATTCTATTAGGCAGTTATGGGGATGGTAAAAAGTTTTTGTTTTTTAAAATCAATCTGCCTAAAATAATCCTCATGCCCAAAAGACACATTTTGGGGTGGCCAAGTTTGTTTCCTTAAGTATTATACATTGTGAGAGGATTTTTGAGTATCCAATACCAAAAGCAATGATAATAAGAGCATTTTAAAAGTATTGCATAAGCCTGACCAGGTGGTGGCACAGTGGATAGAGCATTGGACTGGGACATGTAGAACCGAGGTTTGAAACCCCAAGGTCGCCATTTTGAGAGTGGGCTCATCTGCTTTGAGCAAGGCTCACCAGCTTGAGCCCAAGGTTACTGGCTTGAGCAAGGGGTTACTTGCTCTGCTGTAGCCCCTCAGTCAAGACTCATATGAGAATGCAATCAATAACCAACTAAGGTACCGCAACAAAGAATTGATGCTTCTCATATCTCTCCTTTTCTGTCTATCTGTCCCTTTCTCTGGCTCTCTCTGGCTCTGTTACAAAAAATAAAAGTATTGGATAAAACTTTTAAAACATATAGAACATTGGATTAAAAAGAGCGAATAAACAGTGGTGAATAAGAAGTATAAAAAGAAAAATGAAGACAGATATGAATTTTACTGCGTGGATTCTTTTTTTTTTTTTTTTTTTTACAGGGACAGAGAGGGATAGACAGGGACAGACAGACTGAGAGAGATGAGAAGCATCAATCATCAGTTTTTCGTTGCAACACCAAACCTTAGTTGTTCGTTGATTGCTTTCTCATATGTGCATTAACCATAGGCCTTCAGCAGACCGAGTAACCCTTTGCTCGAGCCAGCAACCCTTGGTCCATGCTGGCAAGCTTTTGCTCAAGCTCAAGGGGCCCGCGTTCAAACTGGTGACCTCAGGGTCTCAAACCTGGGTCCTCTACATCCCAGTCCAATGCTCTATCCACTGTGCAACAGCCTGGTCAGACTACTGTGTGGATTTAATAAAAGGGGGGGAGTATTTTCTAGAAAGTAACCTCACAGGATGATATGATCATAAATTCCTAACTGGGTAGGTCATGGTCAGTAGTATGCCCCAGGCATAATGTCTTTAGTGAAAGGCTACTCTTTGCCTTAAGCAAGCCCTGTCCATTGTTTCTGTGCACCTTTGAAATGAACTGTAACCATCCTGAGAAGAGGACATTATTTTGTTAACTATCCTGTAAACTAATCCTCTCCTTGGTTTCACCCACCCCCATGTAATCTTTCTTTTGCTCTGCTTAATCTAAATGCATAAAAGGAGCTACATACTGTTATTCTCTGGAGTATTTGAGATCTTGCTTCCTGGCATATATCCTCAGTTTGAATGAAATAATTTTTTATAAAAATTCTCTAAAGGCTCGAACATTTTCTTTACATTGACAATTGTTTTTATTTTTTGTTTGATGTTTTTTGTTTTTACTGTTTTTTTTAGCAAAGACAGTGTATATAATGAATGTTATTTAGAAAAATAAACTTTTTTAAAATTTTATTTATTCATTTTAGAGGGGATGAGAATATATATATATATATATATATATATATATATATATATAGAGAGAGAGAGAGAGAGAGAGAGAGAGAGAGAGAGAGAGAAGTAGGAAGCATCAACTCCCATATGTGCCTTGACCAGGCAAGCCCTGGGTTTTGAACCAACAACCTCAGCATTTCAGGTTGACACTTCATCTACTGTGCCACCACAGATCAGCTAGAAAAAGAAACATTACCTTTTATATCTTGTTTAATTACTTTATCTTTTTGTAACACAAGTAATACAGACTGGCCAACATTTTCTAATAAATATCTCTAGAAAAAATTGTTGCCTATAAAATATACAAAGTCAAAGTGGATATTTATAACCCTGATCTTTTTCACTGATCATTGCTTCTCACAATAAATCTTTATCTGTAATAAATTGGTTGTATATTATGAACATCCAACTACTTAGTGACTGAGTATTTTACTCAAATGCTTAAGATATATTCAGAACCAAACTGATTATTAATGTGTAGGAAATAATAATTTTTGTGTGGAGTCTATAGAAACATCAAAAAGGTACAGATCATTACTACCAAAATTTTTATTTCACAAAATAATAGCATGATAATTAAAATGAAATTTTAAAATATAATACTTGGAGCATGCCCTGAATGTCTATTTTTTAATCTATAAAGAGGTCATTGGTTCTATTGTCAAGTCTGAAACATCTTAAATTATTAAGTGAGTCATATACATTGATGATTTACTTTCTCAGGAATTACTGAAACACTTGATTGCATTAGTAACAAATTCATTTCACTATCATATTTTAAGCTCAACCTTAATTAAATCTATGGTTTAGAGACAGACCAGTTGCAATTCAAGATTTATTAATAGAGATTTAAGAGGTCTCTGCTGTATTCAAATTATTTTAAATTCATTTAACACATTTGCTTTAATTAAGAAGTAAGTCTTCACTTTCTAGCAAGTCTTCCAGTGTGTATGCAGGGGCCATTTAGCTCTAAAGAGAAAGATTAAGTGACAGATCAAATGAAAATGTTAAAATATAAATTACATGAATCAAGTTGCTTTCTCTGGATTTAAAAATGCAATCAGATAAAGTTGAAATTTTAGTGAACAGATTCTGATTTTTGTATATTTATTTCCCAAGTCATATCCTTATATATAGGAAATGTCTAAGATAAATTGAGAGACAAATGGGTTTTCAATGAAGGGAAACACTATTGTCAGAGTGTTCAACTTATCTGAAGAGTCAATTGTGACTGTGGAATGTTAGTTCACTGTTTTTATTTTTAATTTATTTATGGACTCTGGCCAGTTAGCTAAGTCAGTTAGAGCATCCTCATGAAACACCAAGGTTACAGTTTTGATCATTATCATCAAGACCCATATGAGGAGCAACCAATGAATGCAAACTTAAGTGGATCAACTAATGAATGCTTCTCCTCTCTCTCTCTGTTGCTCTAAAATCAATCAATAATAAAAAAGAATTTATTTACTTCTCAAGTTAAACCTGAAGATCTCCCAGGATGAAAAAAGAAAAGGTAAACTCTTTATCTTATCTTTGAAAACAAGAATGATGGGCTTGGATTTTGCCATACTGTAAAGCCAGTAGTTGAGGCCACTATCACAGCAGCCCGACCCACGCAGGTTCGCATTAGATTCGAACAGTCGGTAATGAAACACAGGAGCCATCAACTGGTGAGCCATCAGCTTTAATTCTAGCTTGCACCCGGCGGGCAAGCAAAAACACACACTCTGGGCTCCAAAACCCACACATTCAGTGCTCACAAAGCTACTGACTTATCCGAGTTTCCTAGAATCAAAGGTTTCTAGCTCACCAGACTTATTCACCTCTGTTTCCCATCTCCTCCTGCACAAACTCTTAACAAACTGACTTCTTCCTCAGCACTCTGCCATCTCGGCTGCTTCTCCTGGCCTTCACCTGGCCTTAATCTGCTCTCCTCTCTAATACCAACCTCAGGAACCCAGGAACCAAGAGAGAGAGAGAGCTCCCAGACTGCCCCAGTTTATAGCATAGAAAATCCAAACCCTTAATCCAATTATACAAACAAGGAAGTCTCTGACACAAAGTCACCTATCTGAGGCATAATGGGATTCCTCCCTACATCACCACCCTACATCATCTAATCAGTCAAGGGTGTGGAGAAGAGCTTAGTCTTAAACTAAGCCTTAGGCTATAACGACCCAGCCTGCCCACAGCCTGTTCCAGAACACACATTCCAAGCACAAGGCCAAATAATATCACCTGGGTGACGGGCTTCCATGTGGGCAGCTCCATCTTTAACAAAGTGAGCATAATATATTTTATCTGCCCAACACATACTCATTTAGGTTTAACAGGGTTACCTAAGTAGTAGCTTTCAGTTCTATGATTCTTCTCCCAAATTGGTTCTGATCTACAGCATGAGCCTAGCAATTCACAATTCTCTAAGAAGCTATCTGGTGGGTACTTCTGTTGTCATGCAGAAAGCAAAGAAACATTAATCACATCAGATTTTCTCTTAGAACTTGAACTGTTATAGAGTATTCAACCATAACTATTGTTGTTCAGCTCAATGATAACATTTACCTAATGAGACCAAAAATCAAACCCATTGCCTTTATCGGTTCCACAGTCATTGATTTCCCTTACTGTAGTCTCCTCTTTTCCAAGGGGGATATGTTCCAAGAAACCACTGATACTACTAAATCATATATATGATATTTTATATAATTATGTTTATATATATGTTCTTTCTATACATAAGCACAGTAAGAGATTAATAACAACTAATAATAAAGTAGAACAATTATAACAATAGACTATAATAAGAGTTATGTTAATATGGCATTAAGTAAAAGAAGGGATACTTGAACACAAGCACTGTGATAGCAGTTAATCTAATGGACTGCATAGCTATTAAGTGATAAATAGGTGGGGAGTGTATACAGTACAAAGATGCTTGTCAGAGGGCTAATTCATTTCCTGGGCCAGACAAAATGTGACTTTATCATGCCATTCAGAATGGTGTGCGTTTTAAAACTTGATAATTGCTTATTTCTGGGTTATTTTATTTAATATCTTTGGACCATTGTTAAACACGGGGAATTGAAACCAAGGAAAGCAAAACTGTAAATAAGTGAGAAACTACTGAATTATTTATTTTTTTAACTTAAGCGAGAGGAGGGAAGATAGAGGAAGAGACTTCGCATGCCCCCGACAGGGATCCACCCAGCAACCCCTGTCAAAGGACAATGCTCTGCCTATTTGAGACCATGCTCACAACTGAGGCAGATGTTCCATGAAGCCTGGGTCAAACATACTAGAATCAATCCAGCCATAGTTGTGGGTGGAGAAGAAATTGAGAGAGAGAAGAAGAAAAAGTAAGGTTGAAGAACCAGATGGTCGCCTCTCCTGTGTGTCCTGACTGGGAATCAAATCTGGGAAATCCACACACCAAATGGACACTCTACCACTGAGCCAACAAGATAGGGCAGAACTACTGTATTTATTTATTCACACATTCTCTCTTTCATTGATGCTCTGTGACATGCCTTGCACACTTTGATGGGCACTAGGGTCATTATTATATTTAAAAGAAAATGGCTCTTGGTTCCAGAGGTATTAGAGAGTAGAGCAGAGGAAGGCCACGTGAAGGCCAGGAGAAGCAGCCAAGATGGTAGAGTGCTGAGGAAGAAGCCAGTTTGTTAAGAGTTTGAGCTGGAGGAGATGGGAAACAGAGGTAAATAAGGCTGGTGAGCTAGAAACCTTTGATTCTAGGAAACTCGGATAAGTCAGTAGCTTTGTGAGCACTGAATGTGTGGGTTTTGGAGCCCAGTGTGTGTTTTTGCTTGCCCGCTGGGTGCAAGCTAGAATTAAAGCTGATGGCTCACCAGTTTTTGGCTCCATTGTTTCATTACCGACTGTCCGAATCTAATGTGAACCTGCACGGGTCAGGCGGCTGTGATCCTGACCGCTACTACTGGCTTTACAGCCTCTGTCTGATTGTTGGGCAGATAAAATATATTATGCTCACTTTGTTAAAGATGGTGCTGCCCACATGGAAGTTTGTTGATATTAATGTGTGTTCTGGAACAGGCTGTGGGCAAGCCGGGTCGTTATAGCCTAAGGCTTAGTTTAAGAGTAAGCTCTTCCCCACACCCTTGACTGATTGGATGATGTAGGGTGGTGCACTCTCCTGAGGAATCCCATTATACAGAGACTTCCTTGTTTGTATAATTGGATTAAAGGTTTGGAGTCTATGCTATAAAATGGGAGAGACCAGTAGCTTGATCTCGCTCTTGGTTCCTGAGTTCCTGAGGTTAGTATTAGAAGAGAGGAGAGCAGATTAAGGCCACGTGGAGAGGAGAAGCAGCCAAGATGGTAGAGTGCTGAGGAAGAAGCCAGTTTGTTAAGAGTTTGTGCAGGAGGAGATGGGAAACAGTGGTGAATAAGTCTGGTGAGCTAGAAACATTTGATTCTAGGAAACTCGGATAAGTCAGTAGCTTTGTGAGCACTGAATGTGTGGGTTTTGGAGCCCAGTGTGTGTTTTTGCTTGCCCGCCGGGTGCAAGCTAGAATTAAAGTTGATGGCTCACCAAAAAAAGAAAAAGAAAATGTGCCCAGCCTGACCAGGTGGTGGTGCAGTGGATAGAGCATCAGACTAGGACATGGGTGACCCTGGTTCAAAACCCCGAGGTTGCCGGCTTGAGTGCAGGCTCATCTGGTTTGAGCTAGTCTCACCAGCTTGAACCCAAAGTGGCTCGCTAGAGCAAGGGGTCACTAGCTCTGCTGTACCCCCCCCCCCATCAAGGCATGTAAGAAAGCAATCAATGCACTCCTAAAGTGCTACAATGAAGAATTGATGCTTCTCATCTCTCTCTTCCTGGCTGTCTGTCTCTATCTGTCCCTCTCTCTGTCTCTGTCACACACACACACACACACACACACACACACACACACACACACACAAACCCACACTCACATACACGCCCATTAAGGAGCAATCACACAAGCTTACTTCATTATTTTTTATATGTGCCTTTGGTTCTAGAAGGACATCATAATCCAAAGAAATGTGTCAAGAATCTTAGATATTAAATGTAGTGATAGTGAAAATAGCCAAAAAACAAAACTTACAGGTCCCAGGCATATAAAATAAGTATAGATGCATCAATGATTGTGATAGGCTTGAAAATATGATTTGCCATGCAGAATAATTGTGTATGGTTGCCAAATTTTATTTTATTTATTTATTTATTTATTTATTTATTTATTTATTTATTTATTCATTGTTAATTTTAATGGGGTGACACCAATAAATCAGGGTATATATATACAACGAAAACATCTCCAGATTATCTCATCATTCAACCTTGTTGCATACCCGTCACCCAAAGTCAAACTTTCCCCTGTCACCTTCTATCTGGTTTTCCCTGTGCCCCTCCCCTCCTCCCTATCTAGCCCTCCCCTCCCTTCCCCCACGCTGTAACCACCACTCTCTTGTCCATGTCTCATAGTCTCACTTTTATGTCCCACCTATGTATAAAATCATGCTGTTCTCAGTTTTCTTTTCTGATTTACTTATTTCACTCTGTATAATGTTATCAAGGTCCATCCATTTTGTTGTAAATGATCCAAAGTCATCATTTATTATGGCTGAGTAGTATTCCATAGTATATATGTACCAAAGCTTTTTTAATCCACTCGTTTTCTGACGAACACCTGGGCTGGTTCCAGATCTTCGCTATTGTGAACAATGCTGCCACGAACATGGGAGCACATTTCTTCTTTTCAAACAGTGCTATGGTGTTCTTAGGGTATATTCCTATAAGTATTCCTATAAGGGGGATAGCTGGGTCAAAAGGCAGTTCGACTTTTAATTTTTTGAGGAATCTCCATACTGTTTTCCACAGTGGCTGCACCAGTCTGCATTCCCACCAGCAGTGCAGAAGTGTTCCCTTTTCTCCACATCCTCGCCAGCACTTATTCTGTGTTGTTTTGCTGATGAGTGCCATTCTGACTGGTCTGAGGTAATATATCATTGTGGTTTAAATTTGCCTTTCTCTAATGATTAGTGATGTTGAGCATTTTTTCATATGCCTATTGGCCATCTGTATGTCCTCCTTTGAGAATTTCTATTCATTTCTTTTGCCCAGTTTTTGATTGGATTGTTTGTCTTCCTGTTGTTGAGTTTTATAAGTTCTTTATAAATTTTGGTTATTAACCCCTTATGAGACGTGCTGTCGAATATGTTCTCCCATTGTGTGGTTTGTCTTTTTATTCTGTTATTATTGTCTTTAGGTGTGCAAAAACTTTTTAGTTTGATATAGTCCCATTTGTTTATCTTGCCTTTTATTTCATTTGCCCGTGGAAATAAATCGGCAAATATATTGCTGCTACGGATGTCGGAGAGCTTGCTGCCTATGTTTTCTTCTAAGATGCTTATGGTTTCATGGCTTACGTTAAAGTCTTTAACCCATTTTGAGATTGTTTTTGTGAATGGTGTAAGTTGATGGTCTAGTTTCATTTTATTGCAGGTAGATGTCCAATTTTCCCAACACCATTTGTTAAAGAGGCTGTTTTTTGTCCATTGTGTGTTCTTTCCTCCTTTCTCAAATATCAGTTGTCCATAAAGGTGTGGGTTTATTTCTGGGTTCTCTGTTCTGTTCCATTGATCTATGTGCCTGTTCTTATGGCAGTACCAGGCTGTATTGAGTAAAATGGCCTTGTAGTAAACCTTGATATCCAGAAGAGTGATACCTCCTGCTTTATTTTTTCTTTTTAAGATTGCTGAGGCTATTCGTGTTCTTTTTTGGTTCTATATAAATTTTGAAATATGTGTTCTATATCTTTGAAGTATGTCATTGGTATTTTAATTGGTATTACATTGAATTTATAAATTGCTTTGGGTAATATAGACATTTTAATGATGTTTAGCCTGACCTGTGGAGGCGCAGTGGATAAAGCGTCGACCTGGGAACACTGAGGTAGCTAGTTCAAAAGCCTGCACTGGTCTAGTCAAGGCACATATGAAAGTTGATGCTTCCAGCTCCTCCCCCCTTTCTCTCTTTCTCTCTCTCTCTCTCTCTCTCTCTCTCTCTCACTCTGTCTCTCCTCTCTAAAATGAATAAAATAAAAAGAAATTTAAAAAAAAAGTTAATTAATGCTGTTTATTCCTCCTAGCCATGAGCACGGTATATGCTTCCACTTGTTTATATCTTTCTTGATTTCTTTTATCAATGTTTTATAATTTTCCGAGTACAAGTCCTTAATCTCCTTGTTAAATTTACTCCTAGGTACTTTATTTTGTTTTGCTGCAATAGTGAAGGGGATTGTTTCCTTAATTATTTTCCTAACAGTTCTTTGTTTGTATATAGAAAGGCCTCTGATTTCTGAGTATTGATTTATATCCTGCCACCTTGCTGAATTTATTTATAAGGTCCAGTAGTTTTTTGACTGAGATTTAGGGTTTTCTATATACAATATCATATCATCTGCAAATAGTGACAGATTTACTTCGTCTTTTCCAATTTGGATGCCTTTTATTTCTTCCTCTTGTCTGATTGCAATAGCTAGGACTTCCAGAACTATATTGAATAAAAGTGGTGAAAGGGGTCACCCCTGTCTGGTTCCTGATCTTAAGGGGATTGCTTTTAATTTTTGTCCATTTAGTATGATGTTTGCTGTGGGTTTGTGGTAGATGGCCTTTATCATGTTGAGGAATGTTCCCTGTATTCCCACTTTACTGAGAGTTTTTAGCATGAATGGGTGCTGGATTTTACCAAAAACCTTTTCTGCATCTATTGAAATTATCATGTGATTTTTGTCCTTCATTTTGTTCATGTGATGAATCACATTGATTGATTTGCAAATATTGAACCAGCCTTGCCTCTCCAGAATAAATCCCACTTGATCGTGGTGTATAATTTTTTCATATATTGCTGGATCCGGTTGGCTAATATTTTGTTGAGAATTTTAGCAACTAAATTCATCAGAGATATAGTCCTAAAATTTTCTTTCTTTGTGTTGTCTTTTCCGGTTTTGGGATCAGAATTATGCTTGCCTCATAAAAGAAGTGTGGAAGTCTTCCTTCCTTTAAATTTTTTGAAATAGCTTGAGGAGGATAAGAGTTAGTTCTTCTTTGAATTTTTGATAGAATTCACTTGTGAAGCCATCAGGCCCAGGACTTTTCTTTATTGGGAGTGTTTGATAACTGTTTTGATCTCATTTGTTGTAATTGTTCTGTTTAGGTTTTCTGATTCTTCCAGATTGATTTTTTTTATTTCTTTTTATTTATTTATTTGAGAGAGGAGACACAGTGAGAGAGAGAGAGAGAGAGAGAGAGAGAGAGAGAGAGAGAGAGAAAGAGAGAAAGGGGGGAGGAGCTAGAAGCATCAACTCCCATATGTGCCTTGACCAGACCAGTGCAGGGTTTTGACTGGCGACCTCAGTGTTCCCAGGTCGAAGCTTTATCCACTGCGCCACCACAGGTCAGGCCAGATTGATTTTTTAAAGATTATATTATTCAAGAAATTTGTCCATTTCACCTAAGTTGTCTAATTTTTTGGCATAGAGTTCTTCATAGTATTTTCTTACAATGCTTTGTATTTCTGTTGTGTCAGTTGTTATTTCTCCACTGTCCTTTCTAATTTTATTTATTTGAGTCTTCTCTCTTTTTTTCTTGGTGAGGCTAGTTAAGGGTTCATCAATCTTGTTTACCGTTTCAAAGAACCAGCTCCTGGTTTCATTGATCTTCTGTATTGTTTCCTTAGCCTCTATGTCATTTATTTCTGCTCTGATCTTTATTATTTCCTTCCTTCTACTTGTCTTGGGTTTTATTTGCTGTTATTTTTCTAGTTCTTTTAGATGCAGGGTCAGGTTGCTTATTTGAGCTTTTTCTAGCTTTTTATGATATGCCTGTAGTGCAATGAACTTCCCTCTCAGTACTGCTTTTACTGTGTCCCATAAATTTTGAGTTGATGTATGCTCATTTTCATTTGTTCCTAGAAACTTTTTTTATTTCTTCTTTGATCTCATTGTTAATCCTTTCGTTATTTAATATCATGCTATTTAGTTTCCAAGTGTTTGAGTATTTTTCAGTTTTTTTTTTTTGTGGTTAATTTCTAGTTTCATGACATTGTGATCAGAGAAAATGCTTGATATGATTTCAGTCTTCTTAAATTTATTGAGACCATTTTTATGTCCTAACATGTGGTCTCTCCTAGAAAACGTATCATGAGCGCTTGAGAAGAATGTATATTCTACTGCTTTAGGGTGAAAAGTTCTGAAGATATCTATTAAATCAAGTTGATCTAGTGTCTCCTTTAAGTCTGCTGTTTCTTTATTGATTTTCTTTCTTGAGGATCTATCCAGTGTTGTTAGTGGGGTATTGAATTCCCCTACTATGATAGTATTGCTATTAATCTCACCCTTTATATTCATCAAAGTCTGCTTTACGTATGTCGGGGCTCCTATATTTGGTGTGTAGTTATTTATAATATTTATATATTCCTGTCAAATTGTTCCCTTTACCATTATGTAGTGTCCTTCTTTATCTCTTACTACAGCCTTTGTTTTAAGGTCCATTTTGTCAGATATAAGTACTGCTACCCGGATTTTTTTTTCATTTCCATTTGCATAAAATATTTTTTTCCATCCTTTTACTTTCAGTCTATGTGCATCTTTTGTTTTAAGGTGTGTCTCTTGTAGACAGCATATGTATGGGTCCTGTTTCTTTATCCATGCAGCTACCCTATGTCTTTTAATTGGATCATTTAATCCATTTACATTTAAGGTTATTATTGATATGTAGTTGTTTATTGCCATTTTATTTTTTAAAGCTGTATTCTTCTTTTGCTATATTCTTTTCTCCCTTTGTACTGTTCACAACAGGCCCCTTAGTATCTCTTGCAGAATTAGTTTGGTTTTAATGAATTCCTTGAGGCTTTCTTTTTCTGAGAGGCTCTTTATTTCTCCTTCAATTTTAAACGTTAACCTTGCTGGATAGAGTAGTCTTGGTTGTAGGTTCTTGTTCTGCATTACTTTGATTATATCTTGCCATTCCCTTCTGGCCTCAAGTGTTTCTGTTGAGAAGTTCGATGTCATCCTTATGTGGGCTCCTTTTTAGGTGATAACCTTTTTTTCTCTAGCAGCTTTTAAATTTTTTTCTTTATCTATTAGTTTTGGTATTTTAACTATGATGTGTCTTGGTGTAGATCTTTTTGGGTTTCTCTTTAATGGAGTTCTGTGTGCTTCTTGCACGTGTGGAATGTTTCCCAGCCTTAATTTAGGGAAATTTTCTGCTATGATTTGATTGAACAAAGTTTCCATTTCCTGTCCTCTCTCCTCTTCTTCAGGCACCCCTATGATGCGAATGTTGTTTCTCTTTATGTTGTCACAGAGCTCCCTTAGAGTTTCCTCACATTTTTTGAGTCTCTTTTCATTTTTCTTCTCCGCTTCTGTAACTTTGTTTATTGTGTCCTCTAACTCGCTGATTCAATCCTCAGCGTGATTCATCCTGCTTTAATTCCTTCCATTGTGGTCTTCAGTTTTGATACTGTATTTGTCATTTCTGTCTGATTCTTTTTATTATTTCAATTTCGTTTTTTATACTTGTTATCTATTTAGGTGTTCATGATGACTATCCATTGTTGCTCTAATTTCTTTGAACATCCTAACTATAATTATTTTAAATTCTGCTTCTGGTAATTTGGTTATATCTGGCTCATTCAGGTCCTTCTTTGGGGATTTCTCTTTATTCATTTGGTTTGCATTCCTCTGCCTGCCCATTTTGTTTGTGTATAAGCAAGTTATGGCCACTGGAGTCCAGTAGGTGTTGCCTTTTTGTTCTCTAGGTATGGTCTATTTGCAAGCCCACCACCCCCTTTGCGGCTGCCTAGCGCGGTTGGGTGTGGGCGTTGCAAGCTCCGACCCACTGCAGCTGTTTCTGTGATTTCCACCTCTCCTCCGCAGGAGGGACTGTCACTCAAGTCACAAGCCTCAGCACCAAGGGTAGAGGTTAGCACCTTTGCTCATTTGCGGACCCAGCCTTTTTTCGGGCTTCCGCCCTGTACCTGCAGTCAGAGCTTGCTCGCCACAGTTTCGCGGGTTGGGCGGGACTTTTGACATGCTCTCAGCTGTGAGCCTTTGCCCATCCAGAGCTTTAGCGCCACCCTTGTGGCTAGGGCCCTCCTGTGTAGGGTCTCAAACCACGGTTTATTGGGCCAGGCGTGGCTGCTGGCGTGAGCTCAGCTCTGAGCTTTCGCTTGTCCCGGGCTCTACCCTGCCCCCATGTTCCGAGCTAACTCGCACATGCAGGATGGCAAGCACACCTAGAATGGCAAACCGAGGTTTTTCCGGCCAGGCGGGGCTGGTAGCATGAGCTCAGCCGTGAGCCTCCACTCGTCTCTGGCCCTAGCCCTGTCACCACAGTCAGGGCCGGCTTGCACAGGGTCGCAGAGAAGATCTCTGCCCATTCCTGGGCTCCTGCTTTTTTTCCACCAGTGGGGTTACAGGTGGGCCCATAGGTGCCGGACCGCTTTTGCGCGTTTCTTCCGCCCTTGCTGGGCTAGACTGAGCTCACACTGGCTGGGCCTCCGACCTTGCCGACAGAACCGCGTTTCTGCGTTCTGCTGCCACCATCCCTTCAGCAACCCTCAGTAGAGTAGAAAGTGCCCTAAGTCTCCATACTGTAGGCCTGGGAGCTCCCTCCCTCTTAACAGCTCTGCTCTAATTGCTGTGGGAGAGCTTGTTTGGCTAGTGTCCTGTCTCCCTTTGCTGGTATTGCTAGTTCCAGGGGAAATATTTGTTTTTGATTAAGGAAGTGCCCAGGGGTTAGGGTGGCTGTCCCTCAGAGTGTTTCTCCCTGTGCCTTTAATCCACACTCTCTTCCTGCTGCTCTGGTCCTCTCCTCTGTCCCCATTCCCTGGAGCCCCGGGTGCGTGGTTGTGAGAGAGGTTTTCTGCGCTGTCCCTTTAAAAAGAATCTTGGGTCTGAGAAAACTGTCTCTTTCTCACAAATAGTATCCTCACTTGTTTCACAGCTCAATACTGTCCAAACGCCTCGTCTAGGCTCTGGGACTGCAGGCTGGGGCTTGGTTCCTGGGACCCAGGTCCCTCCCTCTCCGCCAAACTCTCCTCCCACCACGCGGGTCTCTCCAGGCCGCCGTTTGCTCCAGGGAGCTGGGCAGCCCTCTTCGCGTTTTCACTATTCCTACCAGTCTCAATGTGGCTTCTTCTGTGTTCCTTGGTTAAAGAGTCCACTTAGTTTAGTTCAAAGTTGGTTTATCCAGATGATGGTTCTTAAAATTGAGTTATAATCCACTTTCGTTCTGGGAGTTGGAAGTTGGTACGTCTGTCTACTCCATCGCCATCTTCAGTTCCCAAATTTGATTTTTAATTTTTAAAATTTTATTTATTGATTTTTATAGAAAGGAGAGAGAGAAAGTGAAAGGCGAGGAAAGGAGTGGGAAGCATCAACTCATATTAGTTGCTTCCTGTATGTGCCTTGACCTGGCAAGCCCTGTGTTTTTTTAACCGGTGACCTCAGTATTCTATATCGATACTTTATCCACAGCACTATCACAGATCAGGCCCCAAGTCTTATTTTTAAAACAGAAGCTGGAAATACTGACTTATGTGACTTTCAGAATGTTTCACTTAATGATTACTCAAGTTAAAAAACAAAATATTGTGGTAGTTAAATATTATTTCACTTCCAGATTTGAACCAATATCTATTATTTATCTAATTCTATCATAAGTCACAAATCAGCTAAATTATTGAGATCTCACGGGTTTTTTTATTATCTAAACAGTAAATTGTGATAAATGCTTTGAGCAGAAGATATGTTTCTACATATATCAACAAATTTGTTGTATTTCAATGAATAATTTTAGGTAACTATTTTTCAAAGTTGCTTTTTATACTTAATAGTATGTTTTGGAGAACATTTCATATAAGTACAGAAAGAAATTGGTTTGCTACACTAACTATTGCATTATACTTTTTCATATGGATTTACCAATTTTAAAAAAATCTATGTTTAGATTATTTTCAATTCTCATTACTAAATGCAATTCCATAATAAAATATCTCTATGTGTGTTTCTTTGTACAGTTGTGTGTGTATTTCTAGTATATATATATATATATATATATATATATATATATATATATATATATGCAGGGAACTTTTTGATTATACTTCTCTGAATTTTGATAAACAATAACAAATTGTCTCCCCAAATTCCAAACCAATTTTAAGTCTCACTAAAAGTATATGAGAGCACCTATTCTTCATGTTCCAACCTCTAATATATCTTATCAAACTTCCTTATTATTTTGTCTATCTGATGGATGAAAATGTTATATTACATAATTTTTATTACTGTTACAGAGTTTGAGGATTGCATATATTTAATAATGTTTATTTATATATATTATAAATCTATGTTTCTCATCTATTAATTATTTTTCTCATTTTCTAACTGAGAATTTATTATGCCTATTGGACATTAATACTCCTGCTACATATGTTTCAAATACTTTATCTCAGTATCTTATTTTATCCTTTGTTTAAAAAAAATAGTTGTCAAATCTGTTAAACTCTGGAAGACCTTATCACAAGATGCTTGTGTTTTGTTTTAATGTTCAAATACTTTTATCATGATTGCATTTAAGATTTATTTCCAAACATGTGTGAGATAACAACTAAAATTTAATTTTTACTTGCAAAAGTGATTGCCAATAATTCCAACACCATTTATTAAAAACCATCCTTTCTTCATTATTTTAAAAGTGTCTCCTTTATCATGGATAATTTACTACATATTTTCTGGTCTGCTTTTCAATATGGTATGTTCATTTAACTATTTATCAATTTTCATGGTAGCATTAAACTGTCTAAATTACAATAACTTTACTGTATATTTCGGTAGTTTTCAGGGTGAGAACAATTTTTTTCCTAGATTGTCATGTTTTCAAGAAATATGCATAGCTTCACCAACACCATTCCCCTATCTTTATCAACGCCAGTTACATCGCTGATATTTCCATTATCTTACATGACATACTTTATTCTGAATGTTGTCCACAAAACAGCCGCCACTGTTGGATACACATTATTGGATGTTTACTTTGTGTCTGTAAACTCTCTAGGCATTTTAAATATCTTTTCTTATTAAGGCTCCACAAAAACTTTTCAAAGTATTGTAATAGCTGTCAAGCACTTGCAGCAAATTCCCTCTGATTTGTTTACCTTTTTTTGCGGCTTACTACCAACATGTAATGCCTGTGTTTCTTTGGGATAGAGCTTCCTTCTTGTTGCCAGCCTTCTTTACCTGTGTATGTGAAGAGGGAATTTCTTGGGACATTCCCCTAAGTCAGCCTTAGTCCATGACCAAGAGTGCAGAGTATAATTCTCTAGTTTCCTCATCCCCTGGTTGAGTCAACAAAGAGGTGATGTTCCCATTTTCATCAGAGGTCCCCTGTGAGACTAAAGCAAACCCTTCTCGGCACTATATTGATAACTCATTCATGTCTGATTTCCATCTCTTTCCTGAGAATACTTTCTTACATATCATTTTTACACAAAAACTCACCTCAAGATATGTACCCAGGTAGTCTATCCTAAGACAGCTAGTTACAATACAAAGTCCAAGAAAAACTAATTTGGAGAGTTTACAGATTAATACAATGTCACACGGAAAGTAAGTGGTAAAATATGACTGAATATTTTCATGAAATTATTTAAAATTTAAGATATTTGGGTTCAATTTTTTTTTGTCTGTAAAACCACTCACACGTTTCACTTCTCTTGTTACCCTTCCAGTCAGCCCTTAGCAACACCTGCTATTACTGACCCTTGTGGGTAAACCCTCTAGTCAACAAGAACTAGAGACTTATAAGGAAGAATATACTGAATGTTGTTATTTTAACCAGTCAGAGTGAGACCATGTTTTCTTACACCCAGTTTCCCTTGTGTTTCTAGGTTAAAGTTGACCAAAAAAGGAATTTGTATAAGATTTGGAAGTGAAGCAGCAGTCATTATTCTTGGATGGGCTTTGCAGTCACATGCATTCACAGGTGCTCAGTGAGTCACCAAACACTAAACCTTCCCTCACCTTGATCTTGTATTTCTAAGCTCCATAATTGTGAGAAATACATGTTTACTTTTAAGCCAAAAAATATATATACATATTTCTTTCTGTTTTCATGTCTACTTATAATTTTGTATTAATATCTAAATTTAAACAATTCTAAAAATAAAAGTCAGCTTTTATTTGGCTCTTTCTTTTCCCAAACGGCTGTTAGCCGGTTGTGCCATGAGATAGAAGAAAACAGCAGCTTTTTTGTTTTATTAATTTTTGTTTGTTTTGTTTTATTTTGTTCAGCAAGGACTTTATTCATAAGGTAGAAATTCTAATGACTAGTAGATCTGGCTCTTTGCTGCCAGGTATGAAAAAGTCTAGATTGCTACAGTACTGTATCATTTTTTTTTTCTCATAAACTTCATATTTAAGCTGTCTTCAAAATAGCTTATTCTCACATAATTATGGAAGAATGCAAAACTGTACGGGGATGGTCAGGGGCTGTCTGGGCATATCCTAATTTCTGTAGGAATTGTATTATGCTATAAACAATATAATTATGTGTTTGATAACATTTTTAATAGTTAGAACAAATGGTCTTTTACTACTTCAACTTCAGTTTTGAGAAAGTATACAGAGTTGTTCTAAGAATATCTTTGTTTCTTGCCCTGGCCGTTTTGCTCAGTGGTAGAATATTGGCCCAATTTGTGGAAGTCCCAGGTTCAATTCCTGGCCAGGGCACACAGGAGAAGTACCCATCTGCTTCTCTTCTCCACCTTTCCCCTGTCCTTTCTCTCTATCTCTCTCTTCCCTTCCTGCAGCCACGGCTCCATTAGACAAAAATTGGTCTGGACACTGAGGATGGCTCCATAGCCTCTGCCTCAGGTGCTGGAATGGTTTCTGTTGCAATGGAGCAATGCCCCAGATGGGCAGAGTATTGGTGGGCATGCCAGGTGAATCCTGGTCAGGCACATGCGGGAGTCTGTCTGTCTGCCTCCCGGCTTCTCACTTTGAAAAAAAAAGAAAGAATATTTGTGTTTCTCTTACTCACACATAGTTTAATTTCAACTCTGACACTTATTTACTGAGTGGCCTTAGGCAATAACTTAAGCTGTCTGTAAAATGGAAAACAATACCCATTTTATAGGATTGCCTTGAGGATCAAAGAAAATCTACACTTAGCATAATGCAAAATAACAAAAAATTGCTTTGCAAATGACAGTTTTCATTATTATTTGCAATGTTGTTTTCAAATGAAAATCTTTAACGTATTAGTCATTTACTATCTGGGTCACCTTCTCTGCCCAAACTTTACTTGTTAACAGGCAGCATAGTGATTAAGCATGCAGGCTCTGACTAACACTGTCTAGTTGCAAATTTTGATTGTATGACCTACTGTCACATGAACTTGAAGAAATTCTAAGACTTTTTATTTCTTATTTGTAAAATGAAAATGTCCTCATTTTTATTATCATGTATGGTGGTTGTAGCAAATGATGAGATAAAATAAATTGATAATTAATAATCAGTTAAAGCACATCATAAAAAGCACACCCCTTTTAGAGTGGACCCGTAGGTTGCTCAAACTGGTGACCTTGGGCACTAGAACCTGGGTCCTAGGTCAATAGTCTATCTACTGTGCCACCACCTGTTTAGGTCAAAATTAATTCTTAATATATCCAAAACACTTTCCCCTTTTTTTATTTTTCTTGTTTGCATAGTTTGAGTGTCAACTTTTACTCATAAACTGTCATGACCTGGTTTAATAACTCTTATCTTTCTGATCTTGTCACTATTTAAATAACATTAAAACAACAGAATTTTCCTAAGGAATCAAGAAAAAAGGCACACAGCATGATCTTACTTCAAAATTAATTCCTTGGTTATTTTTATAATTGCAAAAAAAAGAGAGAGAGAGAGAGAGAAAGCAGAAAAAAAGAACGGCAATCTCTTGTTTAGAAAAAAATAGTTTGCATATTTAGAGAAGATGCTTCTAAAATTGCTCTTGAAGAAAAAATTAAACTGTATTTGACAGTTACATTCTTAAAGGTTTTCTCTTTGATATTTCAAGTGTTTGGGGAGGAAGTCTAAATTCAATGTTAGTTTCTATTTAGGACATTGCCTCTATCAGAGTTCAGTTAGAGAAGCACGGCTACTGAATCTGAAGGGACTAAGTGACTCGGGAAAGAAACAAGGTATTGCATATGATGGAGAAGCTGGGAAAGGAAAAATCTGGATGGTCAATGGAAGGAGACAAAGAGGCACTAGCTTATTCTAGAAAACCAGTGCAGGCAAATGAGTCAATGTTTAGTTAAATCTAAGAAGCTAAGGATACCTAATTTCTAAAGGGGAATGACAAAAGGTGAGTTCATGCAGAGGTCTTTGAACCTGTTGCTTCTATGTGATATCACCTCTGAGCTTCTCAGCTTAACTATATATGAGCTTGAAGTCACTGCTGGTCATCTGGAGGGAGAGACGCAAACATGAAAGGACTCACTGGTTCACAGCCAGCTGTCTCCTTGGTCTCCTTGCTGTGTCTTCAGATGGTGGATGGTTTCTTTTCTTTCTGCTTGAAAAACAAACAAATATAAACAATGTATTTGCTATGTTGAGAAATATAATTTTAGCCTCAGAGGTTGGACAAAGATGATTCTTTCATAAAACTTAAAACAAAAAACCTTTTTATACTGTATTCTTGTTAGCATATGATTAACTTCATTGCTACATATTTTTTGACTAAACTCTACATAGTCCTCATTTCTTATTTTTCTTTCTTTCTTTTTTTTTTTTTAGTGAGAGGAGGGGAGGCAGAAACAAACTCCTGCATGCACCTTGACCAGAATCCATCTGGCAAGCCCACTAGGGGGTGATATTCTGCTCACCTGGGGCATTGCTCTTTTGCAACAGGAGCCATTTTGGTGCCTGAGATGGAGGCTATGGAGCCATCCTCATGACCATGGGCCAGCTCTATCTAATAGAGCCTTGGCTGCAGGAGGGGAGATAGGGGAGAGAGAGAGAGAAAGAGAGAGAAGTGAGAGAGGTGGGGTGGGGGGGAGAGAAACAAATGGATGCTTCTCCTGTGTGCCCTGACTGGGAATCAAACCTGGGACTTCCACACACCAGGCTGGCACTCTACCACTGAACCAACTGGACAGGGCTTAGTCCTCATTTTCTGTTTTACTTCTGATTTACAGTTGTGCCCATTTTAAATGTGTAGAGAAAAGATATTGAAAAAGCCAGTATTTTTTTTTCAATTACAGTTGACATTCAATATTATTTTATATTAGTTTCAGATGTACAGCTTAGTCATTAGACATTTACATAAGTGATGAAGTAATCCCCCTGATAGTTCTAGTAGTCACCTGGTACAACACATAGTTATTACAATATTACTGACTCTATTTTCTATGCTGTATTTAACATCACTGTGAGAGAAGAGCAGCATTTTTTGAATCTCTTGTTTTTTTAATTCCTGCCATCAGTTTAATTGAGGCATTTCTTTCTGAAAATATGACTTATATATGATTTATTCAGGTTCCCCTCCCCTTTCATCAGTAAAGCAGAATTTGAAGAAGGAAAAGAGTTGTATTATGCTTGTCTCCAGTTTCTTAACTCAGTAATATACTTTTTTGGGGATGCATGTGCCAAACCATGTGTTACAAAATGGGAGAGAAAATCAATAATTTTGAGTTTAGAGAATATTATGGTGCAGATTAAATGCATTTGTTGAATAATACATGTAGGGCCAGCAGTCACGGCTATCACATCCATGTACATTCAGGTTCTCACTATATTCAGGCAGACAGTAAAAAACAGTGGAGCCAAAAAATAATGGGCCATTCCTTTATTCAAGTTTCACACTGGATGGCAAGCAAACACACAGGGAAAACCCACTTCCCTTTCACTTATGGCTTCCAAAGTCACTGACATATTCTCCAGTTCCACAACCAGGAGAATCTTCTCCAGTTGCTCCTAGAATCAAAGACCTCACCAGTCTCAGCAGAGCTCACAAAAACCCTTCACCTCTTTTCCCCATCTTCTTCTCTCTGCTTTCACTCTGCAAAATATGACTTCTCTCTTTTCCAGCACACATTAGCAAGACAATGTCCCTTCCCAAGCAAAAAGGTAATTTGCAATTTTATATATCACATACCAGGCTCTGCCTAGCACCATTTTTTAACACTAAAAGTGATCAAACTAAAAAAATACAGATTTTACATACTCATGTGCCCAACAATACATTTTTTAGTATTTGCTATATGGATAATAATCAAGTAGAGCAGAGGTTCCCAAAGTTTTTACACAGGGGGCCAGTTCACTGTCCCTCAGACCGTTGGAGGGCCGCCACATACAGTACTCCATACACTGACCACCAATGAAAGAGGTGCCCCTTCTGGAAGTGCGGTGGGGCTGGATAAATGCCCTCAGGTGGCTGCAATTTGTCCCGTGGGCGTAGTTTGGGGACCTCTGAAGTAGAGAGTTATTTCTTCAAATGTAGTTTAGGAAGGAAAGTACCAATGAGCATAAAACTTTGTGTAGTTAATCACAAATTTTCTTTCACCAGCATGCATGCACAACCCCTCCTACAAGGACACTTTATAGTTATCATGATCTACTTCTCAGGGCTAGCTCTTGTCCTAGGGACTATGGATAGACTCACCCTAAAAATTCCACTCTCAGGTCCTTTCATATAAATTTCATTAAACTAGCTCTGTCTACTCATCTATTAAGTTGTCTTCTCAATCAGTCTCTGTCAGCCCAGGGTGTGATTGATCTTGAAGTGAGGAGCTTGTTCGTCTACGCTACACAGAGATAGTTTGGTCTTGAAAATTAGGACACATTTCCTTTTACCAACATGGTATATTTTTATCAGGCCATTAACTCTTCAACCTTTTTTTTCCCCCAGTTAAACACGACAGTACAAATACAAGACTGTAGTTTCACTTTTAGTGCTGCTATTAATTTATAAAATAACTCAAAATTAAATCAATTTTTAAAACTTCAAGACTAACACAGATTTCTCAGTGGCCTCAGCTTATTCTGAGTGAGAATTTGAATGTGTCACAATTGATAGGAAAATAACTATTCCATTAAACAACCCTGATTTCCAAATTACATTTTAAAAAAAGGGAGATGGAGAGAAAAACAAATAAAATTCAATAGGGGAGCTGATTTCATGGATAATAAATGATGTACCTATTAACAGAGTCATAAAACAAGAAAACAAGGTAATTGAACCGATTGCAAGGAGAGGAAAGTTATGCAAATGAAGAGAGCCTTGTTAAAATAATCAAGACAAAGTGATTCACTGATTCAGTACATAGCAGTTTTCTTAATTGCTGCAATAATTAATTAATCCTTTTCTTTAGCAAGCTATCCTTTCAAATGGTCGGTTTCACTTGTAATGATTTAAGGTGGGTTGGACATAATATCAACCTGAGTTCAAGTTTCAAAATAATGCTATAGGTAGAACTAGTTCTACAGACAAAGATGCTTTAAAAATATACTTGGGTAATCCTCACGGAGTATAATGTGACATGACCATCTTTTTCCCTCAAACTACCATGTTTTAATAAGTACTCTAACTAATGATAAAAAATTGGTAGAACTCCCTACCCCCCAGCTCTAGAAAGGCTGTTGACTGCTAAGGCTTCTTATTTATGGCTAGAGCTCTATTAATTTATATGAGTTTGTTATTAATACTATTCTGTTTATTAGATTGGTTCAGTGAAGATATTACAAAACTATTCTAAAGTGGAGAAAAGGTTTAGCTTCAAAGTGTGTATAACATATATGAGATTATTTATATTTAAAAAAACCCTAAAAAATAAAAGGCAAAAGTCCCTGAAAGCATATATATGTATATTGATTGACACATCCACACATATAAAACAAAATAAGTTACAAAATTCTAGTAAAGATATTGACCCACTAAGATCATCTTGGCAAAATTAACTGAATTTATAAATAACATAACACAGATTTCCTCTTCCAAAGGACTTGAAACACTAAAAAATATGTCTTTGAGTTTTATCCTCATCTCACTTGTACATAATAGACTCATGTGCATGTGTAATTTCTGCAAGGGGTTAAAGCAACAACTCTCAGTAGACTATTCACTTTGAACCCTGATTTTAGCCACTGAATTATATTACATATTCAATAATTCTTCAAACAAGAATTAATTTAAATTCAATGGTACAAGAGGTTGGCTGCTTATCAAATTGTAAGTAATTTTTATTTACTTTATTCTCAGAGACTCCTCATGGACACAATATGTTTGAAGATATAATATGATTGTTAATATCTTGAAATGAAAGTATTTGGATATTTATAATACTTTCATATATATATATATATATATATATATATATATATATATATATATATATATATATGAATGTATTTGGATATTTATACCAAATTATTGGGTATTAGCTTGGATGTTTTATTCTGCAGATACAGACTTTTGGGTTATAGGCATGTCCTTAATTAAATTTCTGTTTTATTCTATGAAGCCAATTACTGTAACTGAATAAACCAGACCTAAAGTCATAATGCATGGTGCATCATATTCTAAGAGTATTTCCTGACATAAGAAGAGACAAGCATAGGAAGTTAGAACTAGTAGATTTTTAAAACTTTAATTGTAAATATTATGTAGATTTTAGTACATTCCACAAATATTGTGATCATGGTAAATTTTTTATTGCTTAAAAAATTGGAAGGTGATCCATAGAACACCTTCAAAATATTATTTTATCTGAGAGTTAGGTCGTAAAAATGTAGAAGTTATAAAAGTCACAGTGCCTAGAGGCAATGGAAACCTAATTCTTTTAAACCTATTTCAAAGTGGCCCCTTTAAAAATCTTATCACAATTTACTAAAACCAAACCCTTTCTTTTCCTTTTAAAATTATTATTTAGAGACAGTCTTGAGCTCCTAAGAGATAGAACATTTTGTTGAATAGATAAATGGGTAAATTATATGCAATTCACAAAAAAGAGAACTGCACAATATAATTAAAAATATGTCCACTCTTACTTGTATACATAGAAATGCAAATTAAAAACTCTTTTGTAAAATGCAAAGACTAAGACAGGTAAAACTCAGTTATGTTGGTTATGCAAGGGGCTGGGAATCCTAAAATACAGAGGGTGTGTTAATAATGCCTAGAAATTAACTGAATGATAAATACAATTGACTTATAAATGTTTATAATTTTCATTCTACTATTTTCACTTTTAGATAAACATTCTAAGAAAACAAGAAGTAACATAAAATACCTACAAATACTAAAAAAAACTTAAGTACTTAAAAATGGAAGAAACTTAATTCTACAAAACAAGAGAATAATTGAATGAATGATGTTATAGCCATGGAATAGCACATTATACTGCCATTAAAAATGATGTTCACAGGTATTGAATATAAAAAAAAAATCTTTATAATGTAACATTGTTCTAAACATATAAAATAAAATTTAAAAATGGTAATATTAGAAAAAATATAATCTCAACTCTAAGAAATACACATATATCTAGGAAAATCAGTATTGTAAAAATGCAGGGAATAGTAAATAAATCTCATTCGTAAAATTCAGAGATGATTCTTATTATCTTCATCATCATTTTTAATTTGGGAATGAACATATACACTACTTGAAAAATGAAATATTGCATGCATATGCTTATATGTATGTACACTTGTATATACACACATATAAATACAAACACTTTTTTGTGTGTGTGACAGAGTAAGACAGAGGGACAGACAGACAGGAAGGAAGAGATGAGAAGCATCAATTTTTTGTTGCAGCAACTTAGTTGTTCATTGATTGTTTTCTCATATGTGTCTTGACCTGGGGGCTACAGCAGACCAAGTGACTCCTTGCTTGAGCCATCAACCTTGGGCTCAAGCTAGTGAGCCTTGCTTAAGCTGGCGACCTCAGGGTCTCAAACCTGGGTCTTCCACCTCCCAGTCCGACGCTCTATCAACTGGGCCACCGCCTGGTCAGGCACAAACACATATTTATATTTCATAAACCTTTACTATTTAATCATCAAGTTCCTTTCAGTTTAACTACATTTTGTTGTTTTCACACTGACATTTTTAATTGCAGTTTCAGTTTAAAAGAACATTGCATTTACAAATACTTCTCAAGCATACCATTGTTCTCTCAATTTCTTAGTCTACAAATTAGCTTTTGCTTATCAGATATTAATAAATGATTGGTCATTGGTCCCATTTAAAAAATTTATAATTGCCTTTTCAGTTTCATTATATGACTTTAGTTATGAAAAATGTCACCCCATCAATTTAGACTGTGTTTATTTCAGTTAAGGGCACTGATTTTCTAAGAGTAAAATAACTGTCTATTATCAAACTGATCGACAAAATACATGTCTATGTTCTCACTTTGCATTATACTCTACTTGATCTTTTATTTTCTTTCCTTTCTCAAGTGAGTGGAGGAGAGATAGAGAGACAGACTCCTGCATGTAGCTCAACTGGGGTCCACCCAGCAACACCCCCACCCCCATCTGGAGTAGATGCTCAAATCAACCGAGCTATTTTCAGTGCCTGAGGCCAATGTTTGGATCAACCAAGCTACAGGCTGCGAGAAGGGAAGAGAAAAGTGGTAGCGGAGAAGGAGAGAAGCAGATGGTCTCTTCTCTTGTGTGCCTTGACCAGGACGTTAAACACTTGTTGGCTATTATATGTTTTCTTAGGAATTTGTTTAGTATTTCTGTCCATTTTTTAAGCAAACTGATTTTGTTTGTTTGTTTTGCTATTAAATTATATGTTTTTTTTATATTTTAAATACTAATCCTTTATCAGATTTAAAAATATTTTCTCCCATGTAATATGTTACTTCTGTATTTTTTTAATGGTTTCCTTTGCTGTGCATAGTCACACTGGTTTATTATTTCTTTTGTTACCTTAGATTTTGGTGTCAGACTCAAAAAAATTATTGCAAAAACTGATATAAAGGAGTTCACTCTTATGTTTTCTTCTAACAGTTTTATAATTTCAGGTTTATGTTGGTTTTTAATCCATTTGCATTGATTTTTATGTACTGTGTAAGATAAAGTTCTAGTCTAATTCTTTCACATGCGGCTGTTAGTTTTTCTGATACCTTTTGTGGAAGTGACTATCTTTTTCTTGTTGTATATCTTGGCTATTTTTTCATAAGTTAATTTACCAAATATGTTTCAGTCTATTTCTGAGCTCTCTATTCTGAGTCACTGATCTATATGTTTGATGTTATGCCAATACCACATTGTTTTAATACTAAAGCTTTGTAATATAGTTTGAAAACAAGACACATGATGTTTCTTGCTTTGTACTTCTCCCTCAAAATTGCTCCAGTTATTCAAGGTCTTTTGTGGTACCATATAAATTTTAGAATTATTTTTTTCTATTTTTTTGAAAAGATGAAGCCCTGGTCAGTTGTCTCAGTGGTAGAGAGTTGGCCTGGCATGTGGAAGTCCCATCTGCTTCTTCATGCATCCTCCTCCCCTTCTCTCAATCTCTCTCCCCCTCTCTTTCTCTCTGTGTCTGACTTACCTTCCCATAGCCATGGCTCGAATGGTTTAAGCAAACTGGCCTTGGATGCTGAGAATGGCTCAATTGTCTTACCTCAGGGGCTAAAATATCTTAGTTGGAGCAGTGGCTTCAGGTGGGCAGAGCATTGCCTGGTAGGGGGCTTGGCTGGTGGATCCTGGTTGGGACACGTGAGGGAGTCTGTCTCTCTGCCTCCCGGACTCTCACTTTAAAATAAAAAAATAAATAAAATAAAGATGACATTGGAATTTTGATAGGAAATTTCATTGACTCTGTAGCTTGCTTTGGGTAGTATGGACATTTTAACAACATTCTTCCAATCCATAAACACAGAATATCTTTCTATTTTTGTGTGTCATCAATTTCTTTCCTCAATGACTTCCAGTTCTTAGTGTACAGATTGTCCATTTGCTAAGTTAAATTTACTCTTAGAGATTGATATTTTCTTCTTTTTTATTCCATTTACTTTTTCACATATTCTTTCTACCTCTTTCTCTCTACTTGCTCTTCTCTGGGATCCGAAATAATGTAAATATTGGTATGCTAGATGTTGTCCCAGAAGTATCTTAAGCATTCTTTAGTTTTTTTTGTTGTTGTTGTTTGTTTGTTTGGTTGGTTGGTTTTTTTTGGTCCTCGGATTGGATAAATTTTACTGCCTTATCTTTGAGCTTGCAAGATTCTTTTTTTAATGCTTATTCTAGTTTGTTGCTGATTTCCTTCATTGAATTTTTTTAGTAAAGTTATATTTTTTAGCTCTGTGATTGCTGTTTGCTACATCTTTAAAAAGTGTTCTAGGTCTTTGTTGAAATATTTGCTTTGTTTATGCATTTTTTTAACCTTGGTGAACATGTTTCTGATCATTATTTTGAATTCTTTTTCAGGTAAATTACTTATTTCTGTTTAATTAATGTCTACTTCTGAAGTTTTATCTTGTATTTTTGTTTGGAAAATATTTGTTTGCTTCTTCATTCTTATTTATTTATTTTTACTTTCTGTACTGCTTTCTGCATATTATATCAAACAGTCATCTCTCCAAGTCTTGATAAATTAGTCTGTGTGATAAACAAGAGCTTTGATTGTTTAGTTTTTTTTGTTTTGCTTTTGTTGTTATAGTATTGTTGGACCTGTGAATGCAAGTCTCAATGGACACCAAAACCAGGTGATCAATGGGAACATCCCCTTGGGCAGCTGCTGCCAAAGTTGGGGCACCAGACAAATGGACAGGTTTCTCCCAGGGAAATTTTGGTGAATGCAGAGATGGCACCCGCTATCTTCTTTCATTTCCAGAAAGGATTGCAGTCAGCTGCTAAATGTATGCTAAATTAGAAGCCTGACTTTCAGCAGCTTTTATTCTGTGCTAATATTGGCATGTTTCAGGGAAAATCTGTGAGAATAATGTTTCTGTCTGCTCCCACTATGCTAAGTGGTCCTCGATAGAAGAACCACAGCATCTCACATGCCTGTCAAGAACTGTTTCTTTATTTACTAGTCTTGTTGGTCTTGTAGATGCAAGGCTTGCTAGGTGTTTTGAGGATTCATCTCTCAAGTAAAAGTCCTAACAGATGAGATGTGAGATGTTTGGTTTAAACCCTTTGTGCTACATGGAGAAGCTGAGAGTTGTGAGGTTTTTTCTAATGGTATATTACTGTGCCAGGTGTGGGGTTAGTGGTAGAAGTGTATTTTAGCTTTTCTTATCCATTCAATGGAAGTATTTTCTCATTCATCTATGTATAGCTGTCACTCAGTTAGATTCAAAATGTCCTTCAGAGGAATTGTTTCATTTGAAGCCATAGATTTGGTGGGACCATTGTAAGTTCAGGAGCCTCCTCCATGATGATCTTTGATTGGAACCTAACAAAACTAATTCTTAATCTTTTAAAAATGTGTATTTATAAATTTATGTATAATTTTAGACTGTCCTCAAAATATTCAAGGCTACCTTTACTGCCAATATTTTTAAATATATTTGCTATCATTCATTCATTTATTCACTCATTCATTCATTCATTCATATATTTGGTCAAATTAATTTTTATGGTATACCTTGACTTGCTCAGTTCTTCGTGTGAGTAGGGTGCAAGAGTGAACCAGACTTAGCCTTAACTTTATAGAGTTAAGGAAGCCCATTTACTACAAGTTCCAAATATTACTGTAAGTCATATTTTAACCATAACCCACAGCCTGTCAACAGTTTATTTTAATACATTTTAAGGCACTCAATGAATTAAAGTCAAAATTGAAATCTATTTAACTCAGATAAGAAAATGATTTAAACATTAAGCCAATATAATAGCAAATCAATAAAATATGTTGGCCTCCTTTTAAATACACTGTGTGATTTTATTGTCTTTAAAAATCATTCAATGAGATATAGCTCAACCAAGATTAGTTTTGATGGAGTACTATAGCCTTTTATTTAAGAGAAATATTTATCTCTCCCAAGCCATATATTTATACATTGTCTGATTAGAACAGAATACCAATATTTATATCAACAAGCCATAGCAATATATTTCCTTGCCTAGTAATGCTATTAACATTTTTAAAAATAATTATAACTATTTAATCACATTAAACATGCCTAATTTAAAATTAAAAGAAAAATACATAATTAATAAATTAACATTTTATAAAAACAATTTATGAAAATTTTACTCCCACAATCAATTCTCTAATTTGTTTTCAGTTTTAAAAAAGAAAATAAACATTTTATATTTTACATAATAATATGATTGCAAATAGTAATATAAAAACAAGATCATGATTTAAACTATGTAGATGTTAAACACTTTCTTCAAAGAAATTTTCTCTTTAAAACATAATTACCAAACCAATGACATCTTGTATTTTAAAACTGAAAAAAAAATGTATGATGTTATTGACCAAAGTACTTTATAAAAATTAATTTTAACATAAATTTACCTTTACTATTTCTCAAGCATCTCTACAAAGAAGAAAAATGATCTATAAAAGAATCAAAGTAAGAATTACTTTTTAAGATTTAAAGACCAAGAATAACCCTGGCCACGTAGCTCAGCTGGTTAAAATGTGTTCTCATTTGCCAAGGTTGCAGTCTCCATCCCCAGTCAGGGCACAAACAAGAATCATTAAATGAATACATAAATAAGTGGAACTACAAATCAATGTCTTTCTCTTATTCTCACTCTTTCTGTAATCAATAAATTAAAAAGAAAATAAAATAGACCAAGAATATGCAATATGCTTCCTCAAAAGCAGTACTTTTAATTTTTAAAAGCCTTTATTTTTCTATTTTCTCCCCAAAAGTGGAATTTTGCAAATGATAAAGTCTTGAAAAGCTGGTATAATAGAGTATCTATTGCTTAATGACACTTCTATTACTTAAATTAGCCTCATTTGAATTCTTCACTTCAACTGATTCTTTTATACATTTATAAAAGCTATGATGACCTCTTGTAATGCAATTTGAATGGGTTTGTCATCTCATTTCCCTAATCCAGAAACCCCATACTATGCCACTTTTAAATAATGTGATTCTTTTATACATATATGAAAGCTATGATGACCTCTTGTAATGCAATTTGAATGGGTTTGTCATCTCATTTCCCTAATCCAGAAACCCCATACTGTGCCACTTGTCAATAATGTTCTTGCCGAGAGATTCTAAGTACCTACCTGAACTACATCAAAACTTATGTTTTGTCTAGCACTAACAGAGGATTAAAAAAAACAATAAAATATGGAATTTTATATAGCAGACTTTAAAATGCTTTGTCAAATATGTCTTATACTATTTATTGGAGTAAAGACTGTTCTGTCTATAGTCAGAAATAAACCAAAAACATTACAAATAATTAGATTATATTGACTGGAGTGAAATGACCATTCATTTGTATTCTTATTTGTTTCTAATAAATAAGAATATTATTTTTGAAAGTAATCATAAATTACATGCTAACTCAAAGAAAGTTGGACTGCAAATAAATCAACTGTATATCTCGAAAGAAAGAACAAAAGTATCATGTGTGTGTGTGTGTGTGTGTGTGTGTGTGTGTGTATTTTTCTTAAGTAAGAAGCAGGGAGGTAGAGAGATGACTCTTGCATGCATCCAACCAGGATCCACATAGCAAGCCCAGTAGGAAGTGATGATCTGCACATCTGGGGCCATTGCTCCATTGCAACTGGAGCCATTTTGGCATACCTGAGAAGAGGCCATGATGTGTGCCATCCTCAATTTCCAGGCCAACTTGTTTCAGTAGAGCCTTGACTGAGGCAGGGGAAGAAAGAGATAGATAAAAGGAAGAAAGGGAAGAGTGGTGAAGCAGATGGTCACTTCTCCTGTGTGCCTTGACCAAGGAATTGAGCCCCGGACATCCACACGCCAGGCCAATGCTCTACCACTGAGCCATTTGGCCAGGACAGAACAAAGGTATCTTTAACACTGGTTGACGGTTGACTATTGACACTCAAGTACATTGAACAATGGATTAGTTTACGTATATATGGGGAGATATCTTATATATTTTCCTGGAGTGCAACACTTAGCCTTGTTCTTTCCAAAGCTGCATCAATAATGTGGTCATAAATGTAATAGGACATTCATAAAATTTATGCCTCGCCCAAAAAAGAAAGAGTAGATATATATGAGAGTTAAGATCTGTTATATGTAACAGAATAAGGACCAAAAAAAGAGAAATACTATGTAGTGTAATGACTAAACTAACAAAATGCAGTTTATTAGAATATTAATGATAGCTACCATTTATTGATTTATTATTATATCACCCAGAGGATAAACATAAAACTCAACATTATCCTCTTTCTTTTTAAATTTGAGATTTATACATAAAGAACACATTTTGAAGGTCAATTTGAAATCATTATTTCTTTTTTAGGTTCTAACACATGCTTTGGGGAATCATTACAAGGAAAAGAGAGTAAACTGCACCTCTTTATGGTGAAAAAATGGTATACCACACTCTAACTCATTTTCTCCTTCTCAAAATTTCCCAATGTTTGAAAGCCTGCTCTATAGAAAAAGACGCATCCTATGCAGTGAGTTTACAAGGGCAAACTAGGGTCAATGGATAGAAGTTACAAGGAAAGCAATTTTGGCTTAATGTGAGAGAGAAATTTCTATCAAGTTGGAAAATGAGCTGTCTTGGGAGTTATGACTGCCATTTAATGAAAAAGCACTTTAGAGACAGGGAAACTATTATGAAAGTTATATAAAGGGGGCCGGCCGGCAAGATTTTTCTAGGAAGGCACAGATAGTAAGTATTTTCATTTTACTTGGAAGTATGGTCTCTATGGCAACTACTCAACAATGTCTCTGTAGTGAAGGAACAGCCATAGAATTTATGGAAGCGGGCCTGACCTGTGGTGGCGCAGTGGATAAAGCGTCGACCTGGGAACACTGAGGTCGCCAGTTCAAAACCCTGCACTGGTCTGGTCAAGGCACATATGGGAGTTGATGCTTCCAGCTCCTCCCCCCTTTCTCTCTTTCTCTCTCTCTCACTCTGTGTCTCCTCTCTAAAATGAATAAAATAAAAAAAATAAATTAAATTTAAAAAAAAAAGAATTTATGGAAGCGAGTGGGTGTGGCTGTGTTCTAATAAAAATTATATATGCAAATAGGCCACAGACCAGATGAGGAGGAAGTTGGCAACCCAACCTCGCTCTGGAATGCATTAATCAGCATATGCTCACTACTGCTACAAAACTTCCAAATTTCAGTGGCCTAATATAGGATTGGCAAACCAAGGCTCACAGGCTTATCGGTTTTTGTATGACTCACAAACTAAAAAATCATTGTTATATTTTAAAAAGTCTTAAAGAAGAATAAGTGACAGAGATAGTTGTGACCTACAAATACTAAAATACTTACAAACTGGGCCTTTGACAGAAAAAAAATGTGCCTACTTAAGCAGATGTGCTATGCTGGCCTTCTTTCCTCAGGGCTAACTCAAGGATTCAGACTCAACATTTGGGGCCAACATGTCTACTACGCCGTTGGGAGGAAAAGCATGAGAAAGACAAATAGGATACATTATTCTCTTATTGAAACAGGGAATAGTTTCCCTATTCTTTCATTATTTTTACTCATCTTTTATTAGCCAGACTTAATCATGTGTTTCTGCCTAGATACAAAACAGCTAAAAATACAGACAGGGGAAAAAGTAGGTTTAGAATTGTTCTTATGGAAAATAATATACTAATTAATAAATAATAATACAAAAAAAACCTCTGTTTTGTGTACTCAGAACTGTAAACCTACTTTGCCCCACGTTGTATGTATTTAACTGAATAGCTTTCTCCCAGCACTTCATATCATGGAAAAAGAAAAAGACCAGGTACTGCTGGTAGCTAGAGAGTTGCCTCCACCACATAGAAGAAATATGTCCATCAGATCGAGGCTTGATATAGACACACTCTGTGAACAAGAAAGGAGCTCCGCAAAAATTTTGACAAATTCAGTGACCAAAAGTAACCTCACAGGATGATCTGATCCTAAATTTATAACTGGGCACGTCATAGTGGGTAGTTATGCCCCAGGCCTGTAACTTCTTTAGTAAAAGGTTTATTTCTGCCTTAAGCAAGCCCTGTCCATTGGTCTTGTGCATCTACGCTAATACACCTTTGTTTTTTGTTGTTGTTGTTTGTTTTTTGGGTTTTTTGTTTGTTTGTTTGTTTGTTTGTTTTTTACAGGGACAGAGAGAGAATCAGAGAGAGGGATATACAGGGACAGACAGAAACGGAGAGAGATGAGAAGCATCAATCATCAGTTATTCGTTCTAACACCTTAGTTGTTCATTGATCGCTTTCTCATATGTGCCTTGACCACGGACCTTCAGCAGACCGAGTAACCCCTTGCTGGAGCCAGTGACCTTGGGTCCAAGCTGGTGAGCTTTTGCTCAAGCCAGATAGGTCCTCGCTCAAGCTGGCGACCTCAGGGTCCTGAACCTGGGTCCTCTGCCTCCAGTCTGATGCTCTATCCACTGCGCCACTGCCTGGTCAAGAAAAGCTAATACACCTTTGAAATTACAAAGTAATGTTTTCAGACCCCGTTGGGGAATTGTAACCACACTCAAACTAGACATAATCCTGTAATCCAACCATAGAGACTTCCTTGCTTTGCTTTCTCTCACTTCTATATAATCATCTTTATGTCCCTTTCTTAATTTCACATGTATAAGAGAAACTACAACTTTCATTTTCTAAAGCATTTGAGAGCTTGCTTCCCAGCATGCCATCCATTTGGCTCAAATAAACTCGTACAAAAATTCTTTACAGGTTTTGACATTCCTATTTCAATAACCCAAAAGGCATTTCAGTTATAAGGCATAATATTTTTATGTTTCTAAAATTCCTAAAGTTGTATAGAAGTATAGTATTTCTCGACTAGACAGAAGCTTATTTTCTCTAATATTATCTTCTATAACTTCTTGCTTTTCTTTGATCAGAAATGGCATGACAGTTATTCAAACACATTACCCTAATATATTTTGTCTCATAAAGCTTTTCATGTATTTATGCCTATATACAGAATCTCAATAGTATGCATTTATATAGGAAAATTACAAGTTTGAGTTTCATGAGACATATGTGTCAAATTAATAAAGCATGATGTAAATATATGTGGTCTGAATAAAAAAATTTTTTTTCAAAACATTTTAATTTAGATTCTATTTGATATACAAACACAAACACACATATACACATACTATATATAGATATATATTTATTTTTTACCTTACTCTATCACCCATTTACTAAATCATGTCTTTTGTGACTGATATTCAGTTATTAGGTTTCATAAGTTACCAGTGATAAAGAAAAGAAAAATTCTCCCCTTTCTTCCCTCTCAGTTTTTCTGTCTGGTTTAATAATTAAATTGAAATGAGGTAGACAAACAATAGGAAATAACCAAATTTAATTAAGTATTTGTAAGGGTTTTATAAAAGTATGAAGCCCAAGGAGCAATCAGTCATTGAAACTTATATGCCATCTTGAACTAAGGAGAAATGTGAAGTGAGGGTGAATGGTGGTTTGGACTTCAAAGAGAAGAAGGGGAGAAAGGCACTCTTAGAGAGGTGCAGAAGCAAAGGTTTGGTAAACGGATGTTTGCTGGGCCATCTTTGCCAATGGGACACAGAAAGAACCTTGATTTAATGGAGCTTGCTAGGTTTCTTCCTGTCTACCACATACTAATTAATACTAAACTATAGTTATATGTGATAATATGTCCCATCCTAGATTAAATTTCTAATTTCTTTTAGTAAAGGTCGGACAAAAATCAATGAGTTTTCTTAATCTTTCCTGTTTTAAAAATAACCATCTTAAATAATATCACAAAAACGGTATATTATAGGGTGGCAAAATTTGTTCTTCCTCAGTAGCAACGAAAGATAGAACCAAATTTTTCAAAATAATATGTTTTTATCACATTATTGTTTTAGTTCTCATTCTATAGATTTTTACTGAGAGAGAGATTGAAAGAGATAGAGAGAGTCTAAAATTTGAAATAAGTCTTGCTACTTGCTGTGGTAAACATCATTAAAGGTGTGAGAAATTAATTGACAGGACTTTTATAATTAATCTAAATTAAAAGAAAGAGGCGCAATCACTCAAATAATTATGTAAAAAAGAAGAGTGAGAGTAATAGAAATTGCAGAGAGGTAATCAACAAAATATCCATTAAATCAAACAAATCTAAGGAATAAGAGAAAGAACAAATGCTCTGTTAAGAAGAAAATCAGAGAAATTTAAACTAATCTTCAGGATTTATTAAGAAAACAAAAGTGATAAGTCTACTATATGACAACATCATCTACTAAAGTTACCTTAGTAACTTTAGAGAAGTGAAACCAACCAACAGTTTGTTTTAAGTCACCAACACCATACCTGTAGTATGCAAGGCCAAAGTTGTTAAATTGCAATATTCCAGGGTTGGCTGAATTCTTTGAAGCACAAAGTAAAAAGAAGATAAAATCAAGGTAAGAAATACCTTGTGAATAGAAGTAGTCACATGGAGGCCAGGTTGCATTTCTTAACTATTTTGATATGTATGAAGCACTGTAACCATTTCAGATATCTACATTAAAAGACACTACAATGATTAGGTCTATACAATATATTATTTCTGTTAGAAGAATTTCCAGGAAAATCTTCTTAAGCCTCGGTTTCTTAGTTTTTAGTGTCATATTGTGAGACAACCCAGGGATAGTGACCAGGCAGTCTTACACATTCTTGGAAGGTTAATAATTTTGTTATAATGATGTATTATTGGTTTGATTGTTGACTTATTTTATATGTTGGAATGAATCAAGAGTCAGACAACTGGGAATATCTGTCTTGAGTCTACAAATCAGAGCCATAGCTACATTGAACTGTACCAAAAGAAAATTACTGTTTTTAATATTTCCTTTTTTTTTCTTTTTTTTTTTTTTACAGGAGAGAGTCAGAGCGAGGGATAGGTAGGGAGAGACAGGAAGGAACAGAGAGAAATGAGAAGAATCAATCATTAATTTTTTGTTGCTGTTGCAACACCATAGTTGTTCATTGATTGCTTTCTCACACAGCCTTGACTGTGGGCCTTCAGCAGACTGAACCACCCCTTGCTGGAGCCAGCAACCTTGGGTCCAAGCTGGCGAGCTTTTGCTCAAGCCAGATGGGCCCTCACTCAAGCTGGTGACCTCAGTGTCTCAAACCTGGGTCCTCCGCATCCCAGTCCAATGCTCTATCCACTGCGCCACCGCCTAGTCAGGCTGTTTTTAATATTTCTTAATGGAATCTTGGCACAATGAAGGTACTCTTTAGCAAAGCTGTCACTGTTGTACTCTGTAGCATACTCTGATGGAAATAATGCATCTCACCTTATGACGATAGATTATCCAGTCTTTCTCAGATTCATAGGCTACTGAAGACATTCTTTTCTGCTTACATAAGTATGTGTTGGCTATCTCTAAACATTAGAGATGATGGGTTATGTCCTCCGGTTGTGAACATAACTTACATTTTTAATGTTGACAGACAATAACACAGACTGTGTTGCTTTTATTAAGTTATATTAGTACAATAAAAATATTCAAAGAACTTCAGAACAGTACAAGGTTGGTTTTTTTTTTGCATTTCTTTGTAACACTGTAATAACTCTTAGCTATTCTACACATCAGCAATGTCTTCTCACTATATATTTCCAATATACTTTCTTTCATATATTTGTGATTTCTCCCAGGGAAAACTTGGTATTCATTTACAAAAAAAAAAAAAAAAAAAAAAGACGCAGCCAGTTGTCTCAATAGATAGAGCATTGGCCCGGAGTATGGACATCCCAGGTTTGATACCCAGTCAGGGCACATTTGCTTCTCTCCCCATCCCTTTCCCCAAAGCCAGAGTCTTGACTGGTTTGAGCATGGTCCCAGTTGCTGAGGATAGCTCCTTTGGTGCCTTAGCATTAGGTGCTAAATTTAGCTCAGCCTGACCAAGTGGTGGTGCAGTGGATAAAGCATCAGGCTGAGATGCGGAAGACCCAGATTCGAGACCCCGACCTCGCCAGCTTGAGCACGGGCCCATCTGGCTTGAGCAAAAGCTCATCAGCTTGGACCCAAGGTCACTGGCTCCAGTAAGGGGTTGCTCGGTCTGCTGAAGGCCCGCGGTTAAGGCACATGTGAGAAAGCAATCAATGAACGACTAAGGTGTTGCAACGGCAACGAAAAACTAATGATTAATGCTTCTCACCTCTCTCTGTTCCTGTCTGTCTGTCCCTATCTATCCCTCTCTCTGACTCTCTTTCTGTCCTTGTAAAAAACAAACAAACAAACAATAAAACCCTTTAAAAATAGCTCAGATGATTCGAGCATTGACTCCAGACAAGGATTGCCAGGTGGATCGTAGTCGGGGCACATATGGGAGTCTGTCTCACTATCTTCCCTCCTCTCACTTAAAAAAAACAAACAAAAACTTAAAGTTTAGTTTATAACTTAAAGGTAGACAGACAAAAAAAAGATAGGTATCTAACAGAAATTGGCCTTTATCCCTTCCTTTAACCCACCTGGAAGATGTCTTTGTAATCTCACTGTTTCAGTATACCCCCTATGTCTTCTTGTTCATCCAAGTAAGACACAACACAGAAGTGCTATTTGTCTTTAACATGAGTCTGTCATGGCTCTTATTTTCCTTTGCTCACTTGTGATGAAGGCCAAAATAAGCTTTAAAGTTCTGTATATGAACCTCAGAAACTAAACCAGTTACGTTACTTAAAGGGATCCCTTATTCAAACATTTAGAACTGAAATCCACACAATTAGCGGACAATCTTGGTACCATATCCTGGCTTCAACTTAAAGCCACATACAGGTCATTTTCTTTCATGGTAATGGCTTCCTTCAACTTTCTGCCTAAGAGCATTCTCTGCCCATTAAGTAAGGAACATAAAGCAGGAAAGATATGCTACAAAACTAATGTGGAACCACTATACCACGGCGGTCTCAGTGTATTTGAACCTTTTATATGGTGGCTCAGGGTTCCCAGAGCGACTGTTATAATATCTAGGACAAATGCAGTCTCAGAAATTATTAAGCATCACTACTGTCATATATCTCTTTGGTCAGAGCAGCCATTATACAGCCACATTAAAGCAGCCATAATTCCAGTAAATAAATAAAGCTTATTTTCCTGATTTTCAATTAGAAAGGTGTCAAAAAATCTCCACTCATCTTTATTCCACAGCTCCTTGGTTTTTTTGTTTTTGTTTTATTATACTGAATTGAAACACTTGTATCCATACCCTTGACTGGAGTCTACTTTTTGAAGAAATCAAACTAAAATCTCTATTTTTCTTTAAGATAAAAGGGTTGCTGGGCAGGATTAGCAGAGCAGTAGTTTACATGATGTCAGGTTTTTGGATCCTGATTAGTTATTTGGAAATGGGACTTAGACTATGTATTTTGTTTGTTTGTTTGTTTAAAGGGTTGATTTCTGTTTCTCCAAAATTTCCTCACATTTCTCAGAAAAATAACAAACTTGGAATTAAAATTTTTAAAATTTCTTTTTGCACAGATAAATTTAAATAGTCCCATAAGGTAGTGATAAAAATGGAATCAGACTCCCTTAGGAACCAGTAGTTATCAGAGAAGCCTGTTTTCTCAGTTGCTAGTGTAGCCAAGGAATAAAAATCTCCATTTTAGAAACATTATAAACTACACTATGAGCATAACTGTCAGAATAATAATACTTACCCATTATGTATTCAGTAAAAAAGACCTATAGGTTTGAGCATGTAAGAGCTAATTAAATTAACTGTGTTCCTAAGTAGGGATATGAGAAAATTAGAAACATCCACAGATATTAATAAGTACACTGCTAAGCTCAGCAGCGAAAAGGAGCAGAACATGTCATCCTCAAAAGTGCTACTTTTTTGCATGTGAGTTATTGTGAGCTGAAGGTAATTTCGACGCAACGGATGCAGGATGAACTTTTACCTCTCCTTTGACTATATAAAAGAATTTAGAGAGAAATACCAGACCAGAAAGAAAACTTTTACCAAAGGTAATCTTTTTGTCTGAAAGGTTAACTTGAGTGCCAGGACAAACATCTGATTATCTTCCTGTGAATTGCCTTCTCCTCCTCTGAAGGCAATTATCTCACCCCTAAACTCAAGATGGCATAAAAACCTCAATTGTCCCAATGCCTTTGGCTCTCAAGTCTTTGTGGGGCTCCCATACCTAGGAAATTAAATTTGTTTTTTCTTCAGCTATTCTATCTTATGTAAATTTAATTATTAGATAAGCCAAGTAACTTAAAGGGTAGAAGGAACATTATTTTTTCCCCTATAGCAGCAAGCGGAAATCCAAATATATAGGCAAAATTTCCCCAATTCACAAGGAAGTTATAAATCTAATGCATACAAATAGTTGAAAAACCTTGACCCATGCAATTTAGACTCAGGGTAGTATTGCAATTAAAAATGATAGCCCATGCCTGACCAGGCAGTGGCACAGCAGATAGAGCGTCGGACTGGGATGCGGAAGACCCAGGTTCAAGACCCCGAGGTCACCAGTTTGAACACGGATCCATCTGGCTTGAGCAAAAGCTCGCCAGCTTGGACCCAAGGTCACTGGCTCTAACAGAGGTTTGATCGGTCGGCTGAAGGCCCGTGGTCAAGGCACATGTGAGAAAGCAATCAATGAACAACTAAGGTTTCGCAAAGGCAACAAAAAACTGATTATTGATGCTTCTCACCTCTCTCCATTCCTGTCTGTCTGTCCCTATCTAGCCCTCTCTCTGACTCTCTCTCTGTCCCTGTAAAAAAGAAAAGAAAAAAAAGAAAAGAAAAAAAAGACAACCCATAAAAACAGAACAAATTTAAAGTAATCCAAGTTCTTTATTTCACTCGTACTTATTGAAACATGATAAAGGTACCAAATTGTCCAGAGCTGTGTTTTCTATTTTTATTTAAAAAAAAATTTTTTTTTTATTGAGAAAGAGAGGGAAAGAGAGAGACAGATAGACAAAAAGAGAGATGAAAAACACTAATTCTTTGCTGCAGCACCTTAGTTGTTCATTAATTGCGTTCTCTTATTGTTGCAGGAACAAAAGAAGCGACTCCTGGACAAAGGCTGGTTAAAGTCGGTTGAGGCCACAGTGCAGAAGAAAATATTAGGCCTCTTAAAAAAAGAGAGAGACAGGGAAAATAAAATACATGTTAAACATATTTTTAAATGAATAAACATATTATGTACTATTAATGTTAAAATTGAACATATGAAACCAAACTTGGTGTCATTAGGTAAAGGGGTTAAGTTGGGGTCTTGCGGGCCCTACAGAAGTCGATGCCTTGGGTGCGTACCCAGTGTGCCTGCCATTAAATCTGCCTCTGCTCCTGGAGGACAAAGACGCTCAGACAATGTGCTAGAATTTATTAGCTAGCGAAGCACTGTGACCTAATAGGCTGCAAGACACAAGCTCCCTGAAGTTAACTTTTTAAGGTCTTATATACCTTTAAAGCTTCAGCTTTCACGTGAAAGGTACCTGATTTCTTTGTCTGCAAACCTCATGTCTCCAGGAAGGGAGTGAGCATGAAGGGAGGTTCAGACTACTTGTCCTTGACTATTCACATATCCTGTTTTCCTTGCATGTGTTGTAAATTGCTTCAGGGAGCGGATAAAAGAGCTGCATGGTTGTGGTTTGTTACTTTTTAAACTGACTCAGTCCTTGGATCCTTTCGCCCTCAATATGTGCCTTGACCCAGTGGCGCCAGCCAAGCCAGTGACCCCTGGTTCAAATCAGTGACCTTGGGTTCAAATCACTGACCTTTGGCTTCAAGTAAGTGATATTTGGACTCAAGCCAGAAACCATGAGGTCATGTCTATGATCCTTTTCGCTATCTGAGGACCCCAAAGTCAAGCTGGTGAGCTCAAGCTCAACTTTGGCAACCTCAGAGTTTTGAACTTGGGTCCTCAGCATCCCAGACTGATGCTCCATCCACTGAGCCCTGCCTGGCCAGGTGAGAGCAGTGTTTTTTAAATGTCTTGTTAAATGCTTTTTAAATGCCTTGGCCAGATAGATTCATTAGTTAAACAATGCCAAGATGGGGTTCTATTGCCCATCAAAGCACATGCAGAAATCAAGCAATGAATTTGTAAATAAGTATAATAACAACTTAGTGTTTCTCTCTCTCTCTCTCAAATCAATAAATTTAAAAAATAATAAATGACTTTTTGACAGACTTTCCATGCTTCATGACTCTCTTATCTCTCACTTTAAAAACTTCTTAAAAATCTCTATCTAAACCTGACCTATAGTGGTGCAGTGGATAAAGTGTCAACCTAGAATGCTGAGGTTGCCAGTTCAAAACTCTGTGCATGCCTGGTCAAGGCACATATGAGAGTTGATGCTTCCTGCTCCTCCCTCTTTTCTCTTGCTCTCTGTTTCTCCTCTCTAAAATGAATAAATAAATGAATAATAATAAAAAAAACCTCTATCTACAACAACCAGTCTGTGTGTTTTATATTCACATATTTTTTTTCTCCTTGGTTTTATTTTTTGGAAACTGACTAGATCTCTTTTACTAGGGGAAAATTTGATCTGAATAATTCTCAATGGATATTAAGATCACAGATAATAGTTGGCACTCATTCAACTCATGCATGTCATATGACTAAATATGTTAACATTTAATTGCTCACCGTCACAAAAACTGAAATCCTTGTATATAAAGGAGAGCACAAGATGCCACTTCAAAATTTGCCTTTTTGACGCCCCCTCCCCCATTTTTCCTCTTTGGTATATAATTATCCTGAGCTGATTATTTATAAGAAACAGTAGATACAAAAATAGTTCTGAAAACAAAACAAATTGCCTTTTTGTAAGAAAAATTTACATCTATAAGGGAAATCTCCATTTTGTTAATTTACTAATTTTAGACAGGGAGAGAAGGGGAAGAGTAAGAAACATAAATATGATGACTGCTTTTTCAGATTTTGTTTATGGATCTGATAAAATCTAGATCTTTAAATTTTTTAAGTTCAAGTTTTTTATGACATTTATTTATGTGTTTATTGATTGATTCTTATATATACCTTAACCAGGGATTGAATCCACAACCTTGGCATATCAGGATGACTTTCTAACCAACTGTGTTAGATGTCCAGAGCTTTGGAAATCTCCATTTCAAGGGTATCTTTTATGTGTACCAGAAGGAAAATGACTAAATATCTGGATTTTTTTTTTTAAACATAAAAAACTATCTTCTTGTTTACTGTGCTTTGCTTGATTAACTGCTATAAATGTTGCTCTTGCCACTTCAACTCCCAACATCTTCTATTTTTAACCGAAGATGGTATTTAAAGTAGTAGCTTGGTTTATTTAGAGTTATTCAGTTTTTCTGGATATATTCCATGGGAGATATCTATACTGTCAAACTTCTGTTCGTTTTTCTTCTATTAATCTGTTTTTCTATTAAAGAGGAGTCAACCAGGAGACTAGAAAGGTACAGGGAAAATTATTTTTTCTCCCCTTCGGAAGAATCAATATTTTAATTATGTCAGGTCTTCCAAAATAAACTAGATTCAGTGCAATCTCAGTCAAAAACTTTCCCAACAACAACAAAATATTATAAAAATTAACAATTTGAATCTAATGTTTATATAAAAATGGATTGGCCCAATAATAATATACCAATCTTAAAAGAGAACAAACACTATCAAATAAAAAAAACTCATAAAGCTATAAAATTTAAGATTATGGTGTTGGCACTTAGAAGCATATATATGACAATGGAACAGAAAAGAACACAGAATCAACCTACATAACACTGTCCCTTGAATTTTTTTTCTTCTTTTCTAAGTGAGAGGAGGGAAGAGAGACAGATTTCCACACATGCCCTGACCCAGATTCACCCCACAACCTTGTCTGGGCCAATGCTCTGCCCATCTGGGGACATGCTAGCAACAGAGCTAGTTCCAACACCTGAGGCAGACGCTCCACACAGCCATTCTCAGTGCTTGGACCAATGCACTCTAAACAATCAAGCCATGGCTGTAGGATGAGAAGACAGAGAGAGAAAGAAGGGGGAGGAGTGAAAAAGCAGATGGGGACATCCTCATATTAGGTGGATGCTGTACCACTGGGCCAATTGGCCAGGGCCCGTGATTTAACATAAGGGAACACTGCAATATGATGGGAAAATGGAGATCTTTTTTTACACATGGTGCTAGGTTAATTGGATATCTGTGTTTAAAAAGAAAATACGAATTTGAATGTCCAGGCTTGTAGTACTAATGATATTGACCTAGAGAAACCAGCTAACTCAATATATATTTTTTTAATTCCCTTTCATAGGCAGTTTGCTTTTAAAGGTATATTAGGTGACTGCATAATAAATATTTTACTATTTTGTAACAAAAAGAGAAGATATTGTTTCTATTCATCAATCTCTGATTTTTAATAACTAATTCACCATTTACTCTTTTAGTTAGTTCCACATACATTTTATCTCCTGAGCATAACTTTTCTTTTTTTAAAAAAAAAACATTTTATTTATTGATTTTAGAGAGAGGTGAGAGAAAGAGAGAGAGAGAGAGAAGGAGGGGAGAGCAGGAAACATCAACTCCCGTATGTGCTTTGACAGGGCAATCCTTGGGTTCCAAACCAGCGACCTCAGCGTTCCAGGTCTGCACTTTACCCATTGCACCACTGCGGGTCAGGTTGAGTATAACTTTTCTAATCATAAAGATAACTAAAATAACAAACCAGTCCCACCTCAAAACAAAATCCTGTGGCTTAAGTAAACTAGAATTTTCATTATTTTATCATATATAAGCCATTGTTGTACTAGTCAGTTATTGTAGAAACAGAACCTATGCTGGTGACAGAGTAGCAAAAATTGAATGTCATACATTCTTTAGTACATGGTATTGGTGGGTAAGCAGAAAGTGTAGGAATAAGTTTGAGAATCTTACTGTAGAAGTGGTGTACTAGGCGAGAGGCTGTTCATCCACTCTTTTAGACTGTGTAACCTTCCCGCAATTGGAAGCTAAGACACCTGGAAACCATCACCACCATTACCAGCTCTAGCTAATCCAAGACCTTCTGGTGACAAGCTTTCTAGAAGTTCTGGTCTTCCCAGCCTCATACCATTCACTTTCTCTGTCTAAGTTGCACATTTGAACTGTACATCTGCCTAAAACAGTGATGGGCAATCTTTTGAGCTTGGTGTGTCAAAATTCACCAAATAACCAAGCATAACTCGGGTGGTGTGTCACTTCAAGAAAAACGGCCTAACTGGAAGTCCCAAAACTAGATGCTCTGTGCCGGAGTTCTGTTGTTTTGGCCTACAGACCTCCGACACAGAGTGTCTACACTGCAGCAAATGTTTTATCCTCGGCTACTGCACCTGGCCGTGCAGAAGCCGGGGATGAAATGTCCTTCTTGGCATGCGGTCCCATACTTGTATAGTATGCGGCTGCATGTCATTGAGAATGGCCACGTGTGTCAGTGCTGACATGCATCATAGGTTCACCATCACGGGCCTAAAACAACAGTCACTCTTGGAATTCTAGCGGAAAGAAAGCCTGAAAAATATAGCTCATTCTAGAAAGGCTGGAATGAAAATTGAGTCGAGTCTAGACCATCTACTTCAGCTTCTTAATGTCAAAAGTTCTATAATAATAAAAACTGCCATTTATTAAGAATCTACTCTGTGCCAGATGAAACTAAATTATTTCTTCTATTATATCTAATACTTTCAACTATTTTTTCTACAGACAGTTTAATAGTCTCATTTTATTAAAGATTCCGAAACAGGATAATAACTAAACAAAAACAAACACAATAAAAAGCTCTAGCTAGGTAGCTCAGTTGGTTAAAGCATTATCCTGATAAACCAAGGTTGTGGGTTTGACACCCAGTAAGGGCACATACAAGAATCAACCAATGAATGCATAAAAAAAGTGGAACAACAAATCAATGTTTCTCTCTCTCTCCTTCCTCACCTCTCTAAAATCAAATAATAATAATAATAAATAATAAAATGTGTATATTTAAAAAAAATGACTGACAAAATGCCTCTATCATTTGAAGGGAAAGTACAAACAAACCCAAGAATATTAATTGTGTTGTATTCAGTGAACCAGAATGTCAATGTTATATTGCAGAAAATTCTGAAACCATTTAATTGATATGTGCTTTTGGCAAAAGAAGTGAGGATTTGGCCGAAGATAATAACTTAGACATCTGTGTACCAAGACCTGTGAGCAAGTGCTACATGTCATCTATATTCAGCATCAGAAAATTTTGTTAAATCCAAGTTTCCCTGTCAGTCATGAGATTTAAAATATGACAAATATCTTTAAACAAATTGGACAATGATTAATAGAAATTAAGTTCAAAAATGCAATTATAAATACAAATTATTTTTTTCTTCATAGACTAAACAAAGTAAATTTTCTACATACATATTTTAAAAAAGAAGGAAATATCAGGGAAAACCACCTAGACTTAAAGTAAATACAAAAATGAAGAGCAAATGACATAGAGTGCCCCATCAAGAAAAATGCATGATTCATAAGGGCTTTCTTTTAATAAGGCTGGAGATAGCTGAGAGCTAAATAATGTGAAAATGTACTGAAGACCTTGAGAGTTGGCAGAAATCTCACCCAACAACTTGCAGGACTTAATCAAAGCCCCCTTTGTTCAAAAGCAGATTTACTTTTCAAAAAAAAAAAGTGTTCAAATTTCATATCATCATTACAATGTTCTCTACCATCCTTCTTGTTCAGCTAAATCTCAGAGAAAGGTATTTAGCTGAGGAAACTCTATTATAATTTATATAGTGAAAGTAGTACAAAATACAAATTACTAATACTATCTTTGGAAAATAAAACATGAAAAAATTAACATAAGTAAAAATGTAATTAGTACATCAATCAAATTATTTAAGTACATATATAACCATTAAATTAGCGAGGGAAACTACAAATGGTTAAAATATTTGAGATTCATTCAGCCAGCTTACTTTTGTGGACAATAAAAAAAAAAAGGTTTCTATGGAAAGTAACCTCACACCGTGATTTGATTCAAAATTTCTAACTGGGTAAATCCTATAACTACTTTAATGAAAAGTTTTGAGCCATCCCTACCTATTGTTCTGTATTTGCTTAACACATCTTGGAAGCACCAGAAATTATAGTTCTCAAAAGCACAACCACCCTCAAGAGAGCACATAATTCTGTTAACTATCATGTAATCTAATCCCAGCCATGCTTTTTCTCACCTTGATAGAATCTTCCTTACACTTCTTCCTTAATCTTGAATGTGTTAATGAAACTGCAAAACTGTCCTTCTTTGGTACATTTGAGATCTTTTTCCCAGGCATATGTCAGTAGTTTGGCTCAAATTAACTCATAAAAATTCTCTATAGCTATGGATGTATTTCCTGTTGACAGAGTTTAGAATAATATTTATTTTGTATGGGTTTGTGAGGTAAACACAAATACAATATTTAATTATTGCTATGAAAATAACTTCTATTTACATTTAAGTATGCACAAGAGACTTCTCTCAGAAATTTTCACATATTACCCATTTCTTTATCTGACCCTGATATGTTTATTTATTCACTAACGCATCTGCCTGATAAAAACACTTTTATATATCTTCATGTAATTTTTTCTTATATTTTTTTATTTTTCTCTGGCCCATAACCTAATTGACATCTGTGCATGGATATATTATATTGTAAACATTTCAAATCCAGCATGTCCAAAGCTTATTTCTTGGTTTTCTGAACCAGAGATAATCTAAATATAGCTCCTCTTCCCCCTGATTTAGTATCAATGTATCCTTGTTTTTCTTTCTCTTCTGTCTTCACTTTTCCAATCCATTAGATCTTTCTGTGTTACCTCTGTTCTAGATCTCAAGTCAATCTTTATCACTCCATTTTAGTTGCCAAAGACTTTGCCAAACCGGCTGTAATTCTTTCTTGGACTGCTTTGGAGTTCTAACTGATGTATATGTCCACAGGAGCTCTCCCTCCATTTCATTTATAGTAGCTGGAGTGACTTTTAAATATACTACTCACAAAAATTAGGGGATATTTCAAAACAAATATGAAGTGACAAAATATCCCCTAATTTATGTGAGCAATATAGTATCATGTCCACACTTTTTTTAGAGTTTTTAAATTATAATAGGAAGTAAACAATCTTTACCCTAAAGGTCCTTGAATAGGCTGACCTCTTGTTAAGCTCCAGCTATATTTCAAGCCATTGGGCAGTTTGGGAATAAGGGTATTAATATTGGGGAAGAAAAAAGAGAGTATTTTGTTTCCTTTCCATCTCAATGACTAGCAAAGTTCCAAGCAAATGACCCAACCATAATAAATAAAATTTAGTAAATGAATAAGAGCCATCAAGAAGTAATCTTAGGGGGGAGCAAGATGGCGACAGAGTAGGCGGACATACCAACTTCCAACTCCCAGAACCAAAGTGGATTATAACTAAATTTTAAGAACCATCATTTGGATAAACCAACTTTGAACTAAACTAAGTGGACTCTTCAACCAAGGAACACAGAAGAAGCCACATTGAGACTGGTAGAAATGACGAAAACGTGAAGAGGACTGCCAAGCTCCCCAGAGCAAACGGCAGCCCGGAGAGACCTGCGTGGCAGGAGGAGAGTTTGGCAGAGAGGGAGGGACCTGGGTCCCAGGAATCAAGCCCCAGCCTGCAGTCCCAGAGCCTAGAAGAGGCTTTTGGACAGTTTTGAGCTGTGAAACAAGTGAGGGAGCTCCCAGGCCTACAGTGTGGAGTATTAGGTCCCTTCCTACTCTGCTGAGGGTTGCTGAAGGGTTTGGGGCAGCAGGACACTGAAACGCGGTTCTGTCGGCGTGGCCCGAGGCCAAGCTGGAGTGAGTTCAGTCTAGCCCAGCACAGTCGGAGGGGATGCACGAGAGAGGTCCGGAAGCTGCGGGCCTGCCTGTGATCCCACCTATGGGTACAAATCGGGAGGCCAGGAACGGGCAGAAATCTGCTCTGTGACCCTGCGCAAGCTGGCACTGACCGCGGGGACGGGGCTGGGACCAGGGATGGGCGTGGGCTAGCGGCTGAGCAAACGATACCAGACCCGCCTGGCCAGAGAAACCGGGGTTTGCCACTCTACATGCAAGAGCGGGCTTCGAAGGCAGGAACGGGGTAGAGTTGGGGAAGAGCAGATTTGCAGCTGAGCAGAAGCCAGCAAACACGCCTGGCCCAATAAACCTTGGTTTGCGACCCTGCACAGAAGGGCCCTGGCCTCAAGGGCAGGGCTAAAGCTCTGGACGGGCAAAGGCTCACAGCTGAGAGCACGTCAAAACCCCCGCCCAACCCGTGAAACTGTGGCAAGCAGGCTCTGACAACGGGTTCTGGGAGGAGGTCCGGAAACAGGCTGGGTCCGCATCTGAGCAAAGGTGCTCACCTCTTCCCTTGGTGCTGAGGCTTGTGGCTTGAGTGACATCCCCTCCCACGGAGGAGAGGCAGAAATCACAGCAAAGGCCACAGTGAGCTGGCACTGGGAACGCCCATACCCAACCACGATAGGCAGTGGCAGGGGGCGGGGCCTGCAAACAGACCACACCTAGAGAACACAAAGGCAACACCTACTAGACTCCACTGACCACAACTTGCTTATACACAGACAAAATGGGCAGGCAGAGGAATGCAAACCAAATGAATCAAGAGAAATCCCCAGAAAAGGATATGAATGAACCAAATATAACCAAATTACCAGAAGCAGAATTTAGAATAATGATAGTTAGGATGTTCAAAGAAATTAGAGCAACAATGGATAGTCAATATGAACACCTAAATAAAGAGACAACAAGTATAAAAAACAAAATTGAAATAATACAAAGGAGTCAAACAGAAATGACAAATACAGTATAAGAACTGAAGACCACAATGGAAGGAATTAAAAGCAGGATGAATCTCGCTGAGGATCGAATCAGCGAGTTAGAGGACAAAATAAACAAAGGTACAAAAGCAGAAAAAAAAAAAAAGAAAAAGAGACTCAAAAAATGTGAGGAAACTCTAAGGGAGCTCTGTGACAACATGAAGAGAAACAACATTCACATCATAGGGGTGCCTGAAGAAGAGGAGAGAGGACAGGAAATGGAAACTTTGTTCAATCAAATCATAGCAGAAAACTTTCCTAAGTTAAGGCTGGGAAACACTCCACACGTTCAAGAAGGACAGGGAACTCCATTAAAGAGAAACCCAAAAAGATCTACACCAAGACACATCATAGTTAAAATACCAAAGTTAATGGATAAAGAAAAAAATTTAAAAGGTGCTAGGAAAAAAAGGCTATCACCTACAAAGGAGCCCCCATAAGGATGACATCTTACTTCTCAACAGAAATACTTAAGGCCAGAAGGGAATGGCAAGATATAATCAAAGTAATGCAGAACAAGAGCCTACAACCAAGACTACTCTATCCAGCAAGGCTAACGTTTAAAATCAAAGAAGAAATAAAGAGCTTCCCAGAAAAAGAAAGCCTGAAGGAATTCATAAAAACCAAACCAATTCTGCAAGAGATACTAAGGGGCCAGTCGTGAAGTTTAAAGGGAGGAATGAATAGAGCAAAAGAAGAATACAGCTTTAAAGAATAAAATGGCAATAAACAATTACATATCAATAATATCTTTAAATGTAAATGGACTAAATGATCCAATCAAAAGACATAGGATAGCTGCATGGATAAAGAAACAGGACCCATACATATGCTGTCTACAAGAGACACACCTTAAAACAAAAGATGCACATAGACTGAAGGTTAAAGGATGGAAAAAAATATTTCATGCAAATGGAAATGAAAAAAAAGCAGGGGTAGCAGTACTTATAGCTGACAAAATGGATTTTAAAACAAAGTCTGTAGTAAGAGATAAAGAAGGACACTACATAAAGATAAAGAAAACAATTCAACAGGATGATATAACTAATATAAATATCTATGCACCAAATATAGGAGCCCCAACATACATAATGCAGACTTTGATGGATATAAAAGGCGAGATTTACAGCAATACTATCATAGTAGGGGATTTCAATACCCCACTAACAACACTGGATAGATCCTCAAGAAAGAAAATTAATAAAGAAACAGCAGACTTAAAGGATACACTAGATCAACTTGATTTAATAGATATCTTCAGAATTTTTTACCCTAAAGCAGTAGAATATACATTCTTCTCTAGCATACATGGTACGTTTTCTAGGATAGACTATGTGTTAGGACACAAACATGGTCTCAATAAATTAAGAAGATTGAAATCATATCAATCATTTTCTTTGATCACAATGCCATGAAACTAGTAATTAACCACAAAAGAAAAACTGAAAAATACTCAAACACTTAGAAACTAAATAGCATGATATTAAATAATGAATGGATTAACAATGAGATCAGAGAAGAAACAAAAAAGTTTCTAGGAACAAATAATAATGAGCATACATCAACTCAAAATTTATGGGACACAGCAAAAGCAGTTCTGAGAGGGAAGTTTATTGCACTACAGGCATATCATAAGAAGCTAGAAAAAGCTCAAATAAGCAACCTGACCCTGCATCTAAAAGAACTAGAAAAACAACAACAAATAAAACCCAAGAAAAGTAGAAGAAAGAAAATAATAAAAATCAGAGCAGAAATAAATGACATAGAGGCTAAGGAAACAATACAAAGGATCAATGAAACCAAGAGCTGGTTCTTTGAAAAGGTAGTCAAGATTGATGAACCTTTAACTAGACTCACCAAAAAAAAAAGAGAGAGGACTCAAATAAATAAAATTAGAAAGGACAGTGGAGAAATAACAACTGACACAACAGAAATACAAAGCATTGTAAGAAAATACTATGAAGAACTATATGCCAAAAAATTAGACAATCTTGGTGAAATGGACAAATTTCTTGAATCATATAACCTTCCAAAAATCAATCTGGAAGAATCAGAACACCTAAACAGACCAATTACAACAAATGAGATCGAAACAGTTATCAAAAACTCCCAAAAAAGAAAAGTCCTGGGCCTGATGGCTTCACAAGTGAATTCTATCAAAAATTCAAAGAAGAACTAACTCCTATTCTTCTCAAGCTATTTCAAAAAATTCAAAAGGAAGAAAGACTTCCAAACTCTTTTTATGAGGCGAGCATAATTCTGATCCCAAAACCGGGCAAAGACAATACAAAAAAAGAAAATTATAGGCCTATAATCCCTGATGAATTTAGACACTAAAATTCTCAACCAAATATTAGCCAACCAGATCCAGCAATATATGAAAAATATCATACACTATGATCAAGTGGGATTTATTCTGGAGAGTCAGGGCTGGTTCAATATTAACAAATCAATCAATGTGATTTAGCACATAAACAATAGGAAGGACAAAAATCACATGATAATTTATATATATATATATATATATATATATATATATATATATATATATATATATATTATTAATTCTAATGGGGTGACAGCAATAAATCAGGGTACATATGTACAATGAAAACATCTCCAGGTTATCTTATCATTCAATTGTGTTGCATACCCATCACCAAAAGTCAAATTGTCCTCTGTCACCTTCAATCTGGTTTTCCCTGTGTCCCTCCCCTCTTCCCTATCCCACTCTTCCCTCCCTCCCCCCATCCCATAACCACCACTCTCTTGTCCATGTCTCATATTCTCACTTTTATGTCCCATCTATGTATGAAATCATGCTGTTCTCAGTTTTTCTTTATTTCTGATTTACTTATTTCACTCCGTATAATGTTATCAAGGTACATCCATTTTGTTATAAATGATCCGATGTCATCGTTTCTTATGGATGAGTAGTATTCCATAGTATATATGTACAAACGTTTTTTAATCCACTCATCTTCTGACAGACACTTGGGCTGGTTCCAAATCTTCGCTATTGTGAACAATGCTGCCACGAACAAGGGGGCGCATTTCTTCTTTTCGAACAGTGCTATGGTGTTCTTAGGGTATATTCTTATAAGTGGGATAGCTGGGTCAAAAGGCAGTTCGATTTTTAATTTTCGGAGGAATCTCCAAACTGTTTACCACAGTGGCTGCACCAGTCTGCATTCCCACAAGCAGTGCAGAAGGGTTCCCTTTTCTCCACATCCTCGCCAGCACTTATTCTGTGTTGTTTTGCTGATAAGTGCCATTCTGACTGGTGTGAGGTGATATCTCATTGTGGTTTTAATTTGCATTTCTCTAATGATTAGTGATGTTGAGCATTTTTTCATATGCCTATTGGCCATCTGTATGTCCTCTTTGGAGAAATTTCTATTCATTTCTTTAGCCCATTTTTTGATTGGGTAGTTTGTCTTCCTGGTGTTGAGTTTTATAAGTTCTTTATAAATTTTAGTTATTAACCCCTTATCAGATGTGCTGTCAAATATGTTCTCCCATTGTGTGGTTTGTCTTTTTATTCTGTTCTTATTGCCTTTAGCTGTGCAAAAACTTTTTAGTTTGATATAGTCCCATTTGTTTATCTTGCCTTTTATTTCAGTTGCCCGTGGAGATAAATCAGCAAATATACTGCTGCTACAGATGTCGGAGAGCATGCTGCCTATGTTTTCTTCTAAGATGCTTATGGTTTCACGGCTTACATTTAAGTCTTTTATCCATTTTGAGTTTGTTTTTGTGAATGGTGTAAGTTGATGGTCTAGTTTCATTATTTGCAGGTAGATGTCGAATTTTCCCAACACCATTTGTTAAAGAGTCTGTCTTTACTCCATTGTATGTTCTTTCCTCCTTTGTCAAATATCAGTTGTTCATAAAGCTGTGGGTTTATTTCTGGGTCCTCTGTTCTGTTCCATTGATCTATGTGCCTGTTCTTATGCCAGTACCAGGCTGTCTTGAGTATAATGACCTTATAGTAAACCTTGATATCTGGAAGAGTGATACCTCCTGCTTTATTTTTTCTTTTTAAGATTGCTGAGGCTATTCGTGTTCTTTTTTGGTTCTATATAAATTTTTGGAATATGTGTTCTATATCTTTGAAGTATGTCATTGGTATTTTAATTGGTATTGCATTGAATTTATAAATTGCTTTCGGTAATATAGACATATTAATGATGTTTATTCTTCCTAGTCATGAGCATGGTATATACTTCCACTTGTTTGTATCTTCCTTGATTTCTTTTATCAATGTTCTATAATTTTCCGAGTACAAGTCCTTAACCTCCTTGGTTAAATTTACTCCTAGTTACTTTATTTTTTTGGCTGCAATAGTGAAGGGGATTGTTTCCTTAATTTCTTTTGCTGATATTTCATTGTTGGTGTATAGAAATGCCTCTGATTTCTGAGTATTGATTTTATATCCTGCCAACTTGCTGAATTCATTTATAAGGTCCAGTAGTTTTTTGACTGAGACTTTAGGGTTTGCAATATACAATATCATATCATCTGCAAATAGTGACAGTTTTACTTCTTCTTTTCCAATTTGGATGCCTTTTATTTCTTCTTCTTGTCTGAATGCTATAGCTAGGACTTCCAGAACTATGTTGAATAAGAGTGGTGAAAGGGGCAACCCTGCCTGGTTCCTGATCTTAAGGGGATTGCTTTTGATCTTTGTCCATTTACAATTATGTTTGCTGTCGGTTTATCGTAGATGGCCTTTATCATGTTAAGGAATGATCCCTGTATTCCCACTTTACTGAGAGTTTTGAGCATGAATCGGTGCTGGATTTTATCAAATGCTTTTTCTGCATCTATTGAAATAATCATGTGATTTTTGTCCTTCCTTTTGTTTATGTGATGAATCACATTGATTGATTTGCGAATATTGAACCAGCCTTGCCTCTCCAGAATAAATCCCACTTGATCGTGGTGTATGATTTTTTTCATATATTGCTGGATCCGGTTGGCTAATATATTGTTGAGAATTTTAGCGTCTAAATTAATCATGATATAGGCCTATAATTTTCTTTCTTTGTGTTGTCTTTGCTCGGTTTTGGGATCAGAATTATGCTCGCTTCATAAAAAGAGTTTGGAAGTCTTCCTTCCTCTTGAATTTTTTGAACTAGCTTGAGAAGGATAGGGGTTAGTTCTTCTTTGAATTTTTGATAGAATTCACTTGTGAAGCCATCAGGCCCCGGACTTTTCTTTTTTGGGAGTTTTTTGATAACTGTTTAGATCTCATTTGTTCTAATTGGTCTCTTTAGGTGTTCTGATTCTTCCAGATTGAGGTTTGGGAGGTTATATGATTCAAGAAATTTGTCCATTTCACCAAGATTGGCTAATTTTTTGGCATATAGTTCTTCATAGTATTTTCTTACAATGCTTTGTATTTCTGTTGTGTAGTTGTTATTTCTCCACTATCTTTTCTATTTTTATTTATTTGAGTCCTCTCTCTTTTTTTCTTGGTGAGTCTAGTTAAAGGTTCATCAATCTTGATTACCTTTTCAAAGAACCAGCTTCTTGTTTCATTGATCCTCTGTATTGTTTCCTTAGCCTCTATGTCATTTATTTCTGCTCTGACCTTTATTATTTTCTTCCTTCTACTTGTCTTGGGTTTTATTTGTTGTTGTTTTTCTAGTTCTTTTAGATGCAGGGTCAGGTTGCTTATTTGAGCTTTTTCTAGCTTCTTATGATATGCCTGTAGTGCAATAAACTTCCCTCTCAGAACTGCTTTTGCTGTGTCCCATAAATTTTTAGTTGATGTATTCCCATTATCATTTGTTTCTAGAAACTTTTTTATTTCTTCTTTGATCTCATTGTTAATCCATTCATTATTTAATAACATGCTATTTAGTTTCCAAGTGTTTGAGTATTTTTCAGTTTTTCTTTTGTGGTTAATTTCTAGTTTCATGGCATTGTGATCAGAGAAAATGCTTGATATGATTTCAATCTTCTTAAATTTATTGAGACCATTTTTATGTCCTAACATGTGGTCTATCGTAGAAAACGTACCATGAGCGCTTGAGAAGAATGTATATTCTACTGCTTTAGGGTGAAAAGTTCTGAAGATATCTATTAAATCAAGTTGATCTAGTGTATCCTTTAAGTCTGCTGTTTCTTTATTGATTTTCTTTCTTGAGGATCTATCCAGTGTTGTTAGAGGGGTATTGAAATCCCCTACTATGATAGTATTGCTGTTAATCTCGCCCTTTGTATCCATCAAAGTCTGCTTTATGTATGTTAGGGCTCCTATATTTGGTGCATAGATATTTATAATAGTTATATCTTCCTGTTGAATTGTTCCCTGTATCATTATGTAGTGTCCTCCTTTATCTCTTACTACAGCCTTTGTTTTAAAGTCCATTTTGTCAGATATAAGTTTTGCTACCCCTGCTTTTTTTTCATTTCCATTTGCATGAAATATTTTTTTCCATCCTTTTACCTTCAGTCTATGAGCATCTTTTGTTTTAAGGTGTGTCTCTTGTAGACAGCATATGTATGGGTCCTGTTTCTTTATCCATGCAGCTACCCTATGTCTTTTGATTGGATCATTTAATCCATTTACATTTAAGGTTATTATTGATATGTAGTTGTTTATTGCCATTTTATTCTTTAAAGCTGTATCCTTCTTTCGCTCTATTCATTCCTCCCTTTAAACTGTTCACAAGAGGCCCCTTAGTATCTCTTGCAGAATTGGTTTGGTTTTTATGAATTCCTTCAGGCTTTATTTTTCTGGGAAGCTCTTTATTTCTTCTTCAATTTTAAACGTTAGCCTTGCTGGATAAAGTTGTCTTGGTTGTAGGTTCTTGTTCTGTATTACTTTGATTATATCTTGCCATTCCCTTCTGGCCTCAAGTGTTTCTGTTGAGAAGTCCGATGTCATCCGTATGGGGGCTTCTTTGTAGGTGATAGCCTTTTTTTCTCTAGCAGATTTTAAATTTTTTTCTTTATCCATTAGCTTTGGTATTTTAACTATGATGTGTCTTGGTGTAGATCTTTTTGGGTTTCTCTTTAATGGAGTTCTGTGTGCTTCTTGAATGTGTGGAGTGTTTCCCAGCCTTAATTTAGGAAAGTTTTCTGCTATGATTTGATTGAACAAAGTTTCTATTTCCTGTCCTCTCTCCTCTTCTTCTGGCACCCCTATGATGTGAATGTTGTTTCTCTTCATTTTGTCATAAAGCTCCCTTAGAGTTTCCTCACATTTTTTAAGTCTCTTTTTCTTTTTCTTCTCTGCTTCTGTGCCTTTGTTTATTGTGTCCTCTAACTCGCTGATTTGATCCTCAGTGTCATCCATCCTGCTTTTAATTCTTTCCATTGTGGTCTTCAGTTCTGATACTGTATTTGTCATTTCTGTCTGATTCTTTTTTATTATTTCAATTTCATTTTTATACTTGTTATCTCTTTATTTAGGTGTTCATAATGACTATCCATTGTTGCTCTAATTTCTTTGAACATCCTAACTATCGTTATTCTAAATTCTGCCTCTGGTAATTTGGTTATATCTGGTTCATTCAGTTCCTTCTCTGGGGATTTCTCTTGATTCATTTGGTTTGCATTCCTCTGCCTGCCCATTTTGTCTGTGTATAAGCAAGTTGTGGCCACTGGAGTCCAGTAGGTGTTGCCTTTGTGTTCTCTAGGTGTGGTCTGTCTGCAGGCCCCCCACCCCCTCTGCCGGTGCCTAGGGTGGTTGGGTATGAGCGTTGCGAGCGCCGGCCCACTGTGGCTTTTGCTGTGATTTCTGCCTCTGCTCCATGGGAGGGGCTGTTACTGAAGCCACAATACTTAGCACCAAGGGTAGAGGTGAGCACCTTTGCTCAGCTGTGGACCGAGCCTATTTCCGGACTTCCGCCCAGAACCAGCAGTGGGAGCCTGCTCGCTACAGTTCTGCGGGTTAGATGGGGCTTTTGACATGCTCTCAGCTGTAAGCTTTTGCCCGTCCGGAGCTTTAGCCTCGCCCTCGAGGCCAGGGCCCATTGCGCAGGGTGGGAAACCAAGGTTTATTGGGGTGGGCATGTTTGCTTGCTTCCGCTCAGCTGCGTACTTCAGCTCGTCCCGGACTCTACCCCACCCCCGCGCTCGGAGCCCGCTCGCGCACGTATAATGGCCAATTGCGGTTTCTCCGGTCCGGGGGGGTGGGGGGCTGGTAACGTCAGCTCAGGCGCGAGCCCCTGCCCGTCCCTGGTCCTTGCCCGGTCCCCACGGTCAGCGCCGGCTTGCACAGGGCCTGCCTGTTTCTGGCCTCCCGCTTTGTCCCCGTAAGTGGGATTAAAGGTGGGCCCGCAGCTTCCCGACCGCTTTTGCGCGTCCCCTCTGACCCTCTTGGCTAGACCGAGTTCCCACCGGCTTGGCCTCCGCCCACGCCGACAGAACCGCCTTTCAGCGTTCTGTCGCCCCAAATCCTTAAGCAGCCCTCAGTAGAGTAGGAAGGGACCTAATACTCCACACTGTAGGCCTGGGAGCTCCCTCACTTGTTTCACAGCTCAAAACTGTCCAAACGCCTCTTCTAGGCTCTAGGACTGCAGGCTGGGGCTTGGTTCCTGAGACCCAGGTCCCTCCCTCTCCGCCAAACTTTCCTCCCGCTGGGCTGCCGTTTGCTCCGGGGAGCTGGGCAGCCCTCTTCGCATTTTCGCTATTCCTACCAGTTTCAATGTGGCTTCTGCAGTGTTCCTTGGTTGAAGAGTCCACTTAGTTTAGTTCATAGTTGGTTTATCCAGATGATGGTTCTTTAAATTGAGTTATAATCCACTTTGCTTCTGGGAGTTAAAGTTGGTACGTCCGCCTACTCCTTCGCCATCTTGCTTCCTCCACATGATAATTTCAATAGATGCAGAAAAGGCATTTGATAAAACCCAGCACCCATTTATTCAAAACTCTCAGTAAAGTGGGAATACAGAGATCATTCCTTAACACAATAAAGGCCATCAACAATAAACCCACAGCAAACATCATACTAAATGGACAAAAATTAAAAGCAATCCCCTTAAGATCAGGAACCAGGCAGGGTTGCCCACTTTCACCACTCTTATTCCATATAGTTCTGGAAGTCCTAGCTACAGCAATCAGACAAGAAGAAGAAATAAGAGGCATCCAAATTGGGAAAAAAGAAGTAAAACTGTCACTATTTGCAGATGATATGATATTGTATATTGAAAACCCTAAAGTCTCCGTCAAAAAACTACTGGACCTTTTAAATGAATTCAGCAATGTGGCAGGATATAAAATTAATACTCAAAAAATCAGAGGCATTTCTATATACCAACAATGAACTGTCAGCAAAAGAAATTAAGGAAACAATCCCCTTCACTATTGCAGCCAAAAAAGTAAAGTACCTAGGAGTAAATTTAACCAAGGAGGTTAAGGACTTGATCTTGGAAAATTATAAAACATTGATAGAAGAAATCAAGGAAGATACAAACAAGTGGAAGCATATACCGTGCTCATAGCTAGGAAGAATAAACATCATTAAAATGTCTATATTACCCAAAGCAATTTATAAATTCAATGCAATACCAATTAAAATACCAATGACATACTTCAAAGATATAGAAAACATATTCCAAAAATTTATATGGAACCAAAAAAGAACACAAATAGCCTCAACAACCTTAAAAAGAAAATATAAAGCAGGAGGTATCACTCTTCCAGATATCAATGTTTACTATAAGGCCATTATACTCAAGACAGCCTGGTACTGGCATAAGAACAGGCACATAGATCAATGGAACAGAACAGAGGACCCAGAAATAAACCCACACCTTTATGGACAACTGATATTTGACAAAGGAGGAAAAAACATACAATGGAGTAAAGACAGCCTCTTTAACAAATGGTGTTGGGAAAATTCGACATCTACCTGCAAATAATGAAACTAGACCATCAACTTACACCATTCACAAAAACAAACTCAAAATGGATAAAAGACTTAAATGTAAGCCGTGAAACCATAAGCATCTTAGAAGAAAACATAGGCAGCGAGCTCTCCAACATCTGTAGCAGCAGTATATTTGCCTATTTATCTCCCTGGGCAAATGAAATAAAAGGCAAGATAAGCAAATGGGACTATATCAAACTAAAAAGTTTTTGCACAGCTAAAGGCAATAAGAACAGAATAAAAAGACAAACCACACAATGGGAGAACATATTCGACAGCACATCTGATAAGGGGTTAATAACTAAAATTTATAAAGAAGTTATAAAACTCAACACCAGGAAGACAAACTACCCAATCAAAAAATGGGCAAAAGAAATGAATAGAAATTTCTCCAAAGAGGACATATCGATGGCCAATAGGCATATGAAAAAAATGCTCAATATCACTAATCATTAGAGAAATGCAAATTAAAACCACAATGAGATATCACCTCACACCAGTCAGAATGGCACTCATCAGCAAAACAACACAGAATAAGTGCTGGCGAGGATGTGGAGAAAAGGGAACCCTTCTGCACTGCTGGTGGGAATGCAGACTGGTGCTGCCACTGTGGAAAACAGTTTGGAGATTCCTCAGAAAATTAAAAATCGAACTGCCTTTTGACCCAGCTATCTCACTTTTAGGAATATACCCTAAGAACACCATAGCACTGTTCGAAAAGAAAAATGCGCCCCCATGTTCATGGCAGCATTGTTCAGAATAGCGAAGATCTGGAAACAGCCCAAGTGTCCATCAGAAGATGAGTGGATTAAGAAACGTTTGTACATATATACTATGGAATACTACTCAGCCATAGGAAATGATGACATCGTATCATTTATAACAAAATGGATGTACCTTGATAACATTATACGGAGTGAAATAAGTAAATCAGAAATAAAGAAAAACTGAGAACAGCATGATTTCATACATAGGTGGGACATAAGAGTGAGAATATGAGACATGGACAAGAGAGTGGTGGTTACGGGGTGGGGGGAGGGAGGGAAGAGAGGGACAGGAAGGAGGGGAGGGACACAGGGAAAACCAGATAGAAGGTGACAGAGGACAATTTGACTTTTGGTGACAGGTATGCAACACAATTGAATGATAAGATAACCTGGAGATGTTTTCATTGTACATATGTACCCTTATTTATTGGTGTCACCCCATTAGAATTAATAATAATAAAATATATATATATAAAGAAGCAATCTTAGTCATATGGTACTTTTCAAATTATTTATTTTTTATTTTAATTTATTTTATATATAAGATTCTTTTTTTTAATGATTTTAATTTATTGTGTTTACATAGCTTCTAGTGTTGCCCCGAATGCATCCCTCTTTCCACATATTCTTCTCAATATTTCACCCCTTCCCTTCAGGTCTATTTCATCCTATCATCTCTGTCCTCTTTTTCTCTGTTCTCTTTGATCTCTCCCCGGTCTCAATTCTGTTCCTCACTTCATATTGTTCATTAGATTCCTCAAATGAGTGAGGAATTATGATATTTTTCTTTCTCTGCCTGGCTTATTTCACTTAATATAATAGTTTCCAGGTCCATCCATGTTGTCGCAAAAGGTAAGATTTTCTTCTTTTTCATGGCCCCATAGTATTTCATTGTATATATGTACCAAAGCTTTTGAATTTCCTCGTCCACTGATGGACACTTGTGCTCTTTCCAGATCTTCGCTATTGTGCACAATGCTGCCATAAACATGGGGGTGCATTTCTCCTTTTCGAACAGTGCTATGGTGTTCTTAGGGTATATTCCTAAAAGTGGGATACCTAGGTCAAAAGGCAGTTCAAGTTTTTAATTTTTTGAGGAATCTCCATACTTTTTTCCACAGTGGCTGCACCAGTCTGCATTCCCACCAGCAGTGCAGGAGGGTTCCCTTTTCTCCACATCCTTGCCAGCACTTATTCTGTGTTGTTTTGTTCATGAGCACCATTCTGACTGGAGTGAGGTGATATCACATTGTGGTTTTAATTTGCATTTCTCTAATAATTAGTAATGTTGAGTATTTTTTCATATGCCTATTGGCCATCTGTATGTCCTCTTTGGAGAGATTTCTATTCGTTTCTTTTGCCCATTTTTTGATTGGATAGTTTGTCTTCCTGGTGTTGAGTTTTATAAGTTCTTTATAAAATTTAGTTATTAACCCCTTATCAGATGTGCTGTCGAATATATTCTCCCATTGTGTGGTTTGTCTTTTTATTCTGTTCTTATTGTCTTTAGTTGTGCAAAAGCTTTTTAGTTTGATATAGTCCCATTTGTTTATCTTGTATTTTATTTTACTTGCCCATAGAGATAAATCAGCAAATATATTGCTGCAAGAGATGTTGGAGACCTTTATGCCTATGTTTTCTTCTAAGATGCTTATGGTTTCACGGCTTATATTTAAGTCTTTTATACTTTTTGAGTTTATTTTTGTGAATGGTGTAAGTTGGTGGTCTAGTTTCTTTTTTTTTGCTGGTATCTGTCCAATTTTCTCAACACCATTTGTTAAAGAGGCTGTCTTTACTCCACTGTATGCTCTTACCTCCTTTGTCAAATATCGGTTGTTCATAAAGATGTGGTTTTATTTCTGGATTCTCTGTTCTGTTCGATTGATCTATGTGCCTGTTCTTATGCCAGTAACAAGTGGTTTTGAGTACAATGGCTTTGTAGTAAAACTTGATATCAAGAAGTGTGATACCTCCCACTTTATTCTCCATTTTCAAGATTGCCGAGTCTATTCGTGTTCTTTTTGTTTTGGTTCCATATAATTTTTTGGAATATTTGTTATATATCTTTAAAGAATGTCATTGGTATTTTTAATTGGTATTGCATTGAATTTATAAATTGCTTTGGGTAATATAGACATTCTAATCATGTTTATTCTCCTAACCATGAGCACGGTATATGATTCCACTTGTTTGTATCTTCCTTGATTTCTTTTATCAATGTTTTATAATTTTCTGAGTACAAGTCTTTAATCTCCTTGGTCATATTTACTCTTAGGTACTTTATTTTTTTTGGTTGCAATAGTGAAGGAAATTGTTTCCTTAATTTCTCTTTCTGACAGTTTATTGTTGGTGTATTAAAAATGCCTTTAATTTTTGAGTATTAATTTTACATCCTGCCACCTACCTGAACTCATTTATCAGGTCCAGAAGTTTTTTGACTGAGACTTTAGGGTTTTCTATATTCAATATTATATCATCTGCAAATAATGATAGTTTTACATATTCTTTTCAAATTTGGATGCCTTTTATTTCTTCTTCTTGTCTAATTGCTGTGGCTAAGACTTCCAGAACTATGTTGAATAGGCGTGGTGAAAGGGGGAACCCCAGCCTTGTTCCACATCTTAAGGGGATTGCTTTTTATTTTAGCCCGTTGAGTATGACATTGGATGTGGGTTTGTCATAGATAGCCTTTATCATGTTGAGGTATGTTCCCTGTATTCTTACTTTGCTGAGAGCTTTGATCATGAATGGGTGCTGGATTTTATCAATTTTTTTTTTTTTGCTTTTATTGAAATTATCATGAGGTTTTTCTCCTTCCTTTTTTTTATGTGTGAATCACATTGATTGATTTGCAAATATTGTACCAGCCTTGCTTCCCCAGATTAACTCCCATTTGATCATGGTGTATAATTTTTTTAATATAGTGTTGGATATGGTTAGCTAATATTTTGTTGAAGATTTTAGCATCTAAATTCATCAGCAATATTAGCCTATAATTTTCTTTCTTTGTGTTGTCTTTGCCTGGTTTTGGAATGAGAATTATGCTCACCTCATAAAAGGAGCTTGGAAGTTTTATTCCTCTTGAATTTTTTGAAATAGCTTGAGAAGAATAGGACTTAGTTTTTTGAGTATTTGGTAGAATTTACTTGTGAAGTCATCAGCCCCAGGACTTTTCTTTGTTGGGAGATTTTTGATAACTGTTTCGATATCATTAGTTGTAATTGGTCTATTTAGGTTTCCTGATTCTTCCAGATTGATTTTTGGAAGATTATATGTTTTAAGGAATTTGTCTATTTCATCTCGGTTATATAACTTTTTGGCATACAGTTCTTCATAGTATTTTTTTTTTATAATCCTTTGTATTTCTGTTGTGTCATTTTTTATTTCTCCACTCTTATTTCTAATTTTATTTATTTGAGTTCTTTCTCTTTCTTTATTGGTGAGTCTGATTAAAGGTTTATAGATCCTGTTTACCTATTTAAATAACCTGCTCCTGGTTTTATTGATCCTCTGCATTGTTTCTTTAGCCTCTATGTCATTTATTTACACTCTGAACTTTATTATTTCCTTCCTTCTATTACGTCTGGGCTTTACTTGCTGTTCTTTGTCTAGTTCTTTTAGATGCAGGGTTAAGTTGTTTATTTGAGCCTTTTCTAGCTTCTCAAGGTATGAATGTAATGCTATAAACTTCCCTCTCAGTACTGCTTTTGCTATGTTCCATAAATTTTGAGTAGTTGTATGTTCATTATCATTCATTTCTAGAATTTATTTATTTATTTTTATCTCATTGTTAACCCATTTGTTATTTAATAATATGCTATTTAGTTTCCAAGTGTTCGAGTATTTTTTAGTTTTTCTGTTGTGGTTGATTTCTAGTTTTATGCCATTGTGATCAGAGAAAATGCTTGATATGATTTTAATCTTAAATTGATTAAGACTGCTTTTGTGCCCTAACATGTGGTCTATCCTGGAGAATGTACTATAAGCACTTGAAAAGAAAGTATATTCTCTGCTTTAGGGTGAAAGGTTCTTAAGATATCTATTAAATCCAGTTGACCTAGTGTGTTCTTTAAATCTGTTTCTTTGTTAATTTTCTTTCTTGATGATTTATCTAGTGATGTTAGTGGGGTATTGAAATTCCCTACTATTATAGTATTGCTGGTGATCTCACCCATTATATTCATTAAAGTCTGCTTTATATATTTAGGTGCTCCTATATTATGTGCATAGGTATTTATAATGGTTATATCTTCCTTATTATTTATTGCATCATTTGTTTGGTTGTAATAAATTTGTTGAGTTTTTGTTTCTTTTTGTTTGGAAAGCTTTTTAATTCTCTTTCAATTTTAAGTGATAGCCTTGCTGGATAAAGTAGTTTTGGTTATAGTTTCTTGTTCTGTATTTCTTTGAATATTTCTTGCCATTTTCTTCTGGTTTCAAGTGTTTCTGTTGAGAAGTCAGATGTCATCCTTATGGGGGCTCCTTTGTAGGTGATAGTATGTTTTTCTCTAGCAGCTTTTAATAATTTCACTTTATCTCTTAGCTTTGGTATTTTAATTATATGTGTCTTGGTGTAGATTTTTTTGGGTTTCTCTTTAATGGAGGTCTCTGTTCTTTTTGAACTTGTATGACTTTTGGTGCATCAATTTAGGAAAGTTTATAGCTATGACTTGATTAAACAAATTCTTTATTCCTTGTTTTTTATCTTCTTCTTCAGGAACCCTTATGATGCGGATGCTATTTCTCTTCATGTTGTCACAGGTCACAGAGCTCTCTTAGAGTTTCCTCAGACTTTTTGAGTCTCTTTTCTTTTTGCTGCTATGCTTCTGTGCCTTCATTTATCTTGTCCTCTATCTCACTGATTTGATCCTTGGCTTCATCCATCCTGCTTTAAATTGCTTTTATTGTGGACTTCATTTCTGATATTGTATTTGTCATTTCTGACTGATTCTCTTTTATTATTTTAATGTCCTTTTTTTATACTTGCTATCTCTTTATCTATGTGTTCATTATGTCCATCTATTGTTGTTCTAAGATCTTTGAGCAGTCTAACAATCATTATTTTAAACTCTGCATCTGGTAATTTGGTTATATCTGACTTGTTCAAGTCCTTTTATGGATATTTTTTTTATTTATTTGGGGTGTATTTCTCCGCCTTCCCATTTTGTCTGTGTATAAGAAGGGTGTGGCCACTAGAGTCCAATGGGTGTGGCCTCTTGTTCTCTAGGTGTGGTCTGTCTGCAGGCCCGCCACCGCCTCTGCTGCTGCCTTCGGCATTTGGGTATGAGCATTGTCGACGCAGGCCCACTGTGGCTGTTGCTACAGTTTCTGCCTCTTCTCCATGGGAGGGTCTGTGTTCACATGCCCTGGTCTACAAACCTTGGCCGGCTTTGGCCTTTGCCCCACTGTCATGTGTGAAGCTACTTGTTGTACCCGGGGTTGCAAGCCTTGGCACTGTGGGCAGGGCTGTGCACTTATGCTCTGTTGAGGGTCTTCGTCGGTTCCTGGGTAGAGCTGTGCTCGTGCATCCAGCCACAAGCCTCGGCTTTGCAAACCAGGCAGGGCTGTGTGCCCACACTCAGCCACAGGTCTCCACCTGTTCCTGGGCTTTTGCTCCACCTCCGCAAGTGGAGCTGTGGTCATGCATTGGGCCATAAACCTTGGCTCCGCGGGCTGGGCAGGGTTGCATGCCCGGGCTCAACTATGGGTCTCTGTAGTTCTCAGGCTTTTGCCTTTCCCCTGCAGGCGGGATTGCAGTCAGGACCGCTCTTGCTCTCCTGGCCCTGCAGCTGGGTCAGACCACTTTTGTGCATTCCCTCCATCCCCGCCTGGCAAGACTGAGCTCACACGGGGCCTCAGTCATGGCCGGTCAGCTTCTGCTCCTCCTGACGAGACAGTTCTTTCATATCCCACTACCACCTGCCCTTTGGCAAGCCCTCAGCAGTGTTTGTGGTGGTGCTGCAGCTCAGACCTAAACAATACTGTATTCCTGATGGCTCCCTTCTTCTAAGCAATTCTGCTCTGAGTGCTGCAAGAGAGCTTGTTTTGCTGATGTCCTGCTTCCCTTTGCTGGTATTCATGGTTCCAGGGAAAATATTCACTTTAGATTTGGGGAGGTGACTCAGCCCAGGGGTTAAGGTGGCTGTCCCTCAACGTATTTCTCCCTGTGCCTCCTAGATTACACTATCTTTCTACTACTCTGGTTCTGTCATTGTTCCCCATTTCCTGGAGCCCCGCGTGAGTGGTTGTAAAAGAGGTTTTCTGCATGGTCCCTTTAAGAAGAATTCTGGGGCTGAGAAATCTGTCTTTTTCTCACAAACAGTATTCCGACTTGTTTCATGGCTAAATACTATTCATATGCTCCTTCTAGGCTCTGGGGATGCAGTCTAGGGCTTTGTTCCTGGGGTCCTGGACCCTCCCTTCTCTATTAAACTCACTTCCCACTATGTGAGTCTCTCCCGGCTGCCATTCACTCCTGGGAGCTGGACAGCCCTCTCTGTGTTTCCGCTTTTCCTACCAGTCTTAGTGTGGCTTCTTCAGTGTTCCTTGGTTAAAGAGTCCTCTTAGTTTAGTCCAAAGTTGATTTTTCCAGATGATTCTTAAAATTAAGTCGTGATCCACTTTGATTCTGGGAGATGGAAGTTGGTATTTTTTATTTTTTATATTTTTGGTAGTGTTTTATTAGATAACATTGTTAAGAATGATAATAATGGTGCCTGACCAGGCGGTGGCGCAGTGGATAGAGTGTCGTACTGGGATGCAGAAGTCCCAGGTTCGAGACCTCGAGGTCGCCAGCTTGAGCGCGGGCCCATCAGGCTTGAGCAAAAGCTCGCCAGCTTGGACCCAAGGTCGCTGGCTCCAGCAAGGTGTTGCTCAGTCTGCTGAGGGCCCGTGGTCAAGGCACATGTGAGAAAGCAATCAATGAACAACTAAGGTGTCACAACGGCAATGAAAAACTAATGATTCATGTTTCTCAACTCTCTCTGTTCCTGTCTGTCCCTATCTATCTCTCTCTCTGACTCTTTCTCTCTGTCCCTGTAAAAAAAAAAAAAAAAAAAAAAAAAAAAAGAATGATAATAATGGTGATAATATAATGTCCATTCATAGAGCTCATTATTCCTTTACTGTGCACAATAAAGCTAAAGTTTATGCTTGTTAATTTTAAATGCATGGCTCTTGACAAAACAGAGATTTTCCCACATGTTTGTTTGACTCCATATCTCAATATCTTAATGTTCTTTCTTAGCAAGTATTAAATAAGTGTTTATAAAATCATAATAATCAGTAAAAGTAACATAATAGTCAGTAAAATTAACAGAGTTGGATGTGTGATCTTAGTCTAAATGAATCTATTCATTTGAGTTTTTTTGAGCTTTGGTATTTCAGTCAGGTGACAGGACCCATACTTAATTATCCGTTATTTGATTTATCTTTTATATCAAGGGAAAATTTGCTATGTTTTGTTCAGAGTACGTTTCAGTTTCTCTGAATATGCCCGCATAGTAATAGAATTATATTTGTTTTTTTAAAATATCATAGTTTTAAAAATAAGAAAATACAAGTTCCCATCAGTTTTTAAGAAGAAATTATAGGAGTGGGACTTCTATGTGACTACAACTATAGAAAATAACATATTAAACTGTGACTACCAATGTCAGTGGGTATTTTTATGACAGGTTGCATGAAGTAATGGAAAAGACCCAGACTTGACAGAGACAGAGCTGGGTTTAAATATTGTCTGCAATTTTTTAGAAGTGTCAATTCAGGCAATTTCTATCCTTTGTGAACCACAAATATAGTCACCTATGAAACCGTCATATTAATACCTAACTTTTATCATTCTTTTAAGGAATTGCAGTGGCAATTTTAATTTTTTTAACATAGTTCTATTTTTCCCTTGTGATAAGAACTTTTAAACTTTTCTTTTTTAGCAATATTCAACTGTGCAATACAGTCTCATTGACCAGAGTTGCCACACTATACATTGTTTTTATTATTATCAGTGTTGTCATTGTCATTATAATCAACATCACTAATAACAGAAGCTATGCTTTATTCTCCCAAAGTATAGTCTGTGTTTTGTATTTTTATCATTTCTTTTCTTGTTGATAGTCTCTCAGGAAAATAATACAGGTGTTAAGATTAATTTCACACTTTGCTTTTCATGTGGCCACCATTTATCACTATTGTTAAGCAAATAGCAAAATAAAGTCTTCTCTTATTAAATGAGACTCCATACAAATCTCACATAATCTATACATGTGAGAAAAAACAAAGGTATTTTCTTCAGGTGCCCAGATTTGATCTTCTTAAATAAATCAATAATTACCTACATACCATTCATTAAACTTAGATACATAACTTTACTTATTATAATATAAAGTCAACATTGCATACCAGATATATAAAGCCCCTTTTCAATTTTTTTTAAAGATTTTATTTATTGACTTTAATAAAAAGAGATAAAAAATCAGGGGGAGGGAGAAGCTGGAAGCATCAACTCATAGTTGCTTCTTGTATGTGCCTTGACTGGGTAGGCCCAGGGCAGTGGTTCTTAACCTGGGTTCTATCGAACCCTAGGGGTTCGATGAGTTTGTCTCAGGGGTTTGAAGAAGCCTCTGCCACAATGGCCAGAATAAAGTAATACCGTATTTTGTTGTGAGTTCATGTCCTTTGTTGGTTTTGTTCTTTGAGCAAGGTGATATTCATGCACGGCTCATTTTGTGCATCAGTAAAAAAACATATACCTATGTCTTGAATTTGGAAAAAAAAATCATATTTTATTTATCACTAAAGAAGGGTTCGGTGAATGCGCGTATAATACTGGTGGGTTTGGTACCTCAAAAAGGTTAAGAACCACTGGAGCAGGGTCCTGAAGTAGAGACCTCAACATTCTATGCCTTCGAGTCAGGCTTCAATTCCTTTTAAAGAAAACATTTTTATTCAGTCCTGTTACTGTTCAGCTAAGTCCTGTATTCCTATGACATAAATCTAATTAAGACCTGGCAAGCACAATTCAGAACTATAACTAAGAAAAGAAAAAAAAATGATTTAGAAGCAAAGAATAAAATGATTTGGGGTATTAAATGTAAATGACATTTCAATTCTAAAAATCATCAGTTTGGAACTTAATAAAATTAATGAAGCAAGAAATAAGATGCAAATCCAAAAGTTTATATTCCTATGCTCATTTGGCTGCCCAGGAGGAGCCCTAAAGAGGAATCAAATCCAATTACAATTTTAAGTAATAATTTGGAATGAGCTTTCACTAGATAGTTATATACAATAAAAGAGTCTGATAAGGATTTTTTTAATAAGCAGCACATTCAGTTGAATATATATAAGTATGTGTGCTGTTACGTGAATGAACAGGTAACAGGAAAATAAAGTGTTGGAAACAGTAAATGAATATTATCATTTTAAAAAAAAAGAGCCACGGCCCTGGCCGGCTTGCTCAATGGTAGAGCATCATCAGTCTGGCATGTGGAAGTCCCAGATTCGATTCCTGGCCAGGACACATAGAAGAACCACCTATCTGCTTCTCCACCCTTCCCCCACTCCTTCCTCTCTATGTTTCTCATTCCCTCCTGCAGCCAAGGCTCCATTGGAGCAAAAAGTGGCCCGGGCACTGAGGATAGCTCCATGGCTTCCACCTCAGGTGCTAGAATGGCTCTGGCTGAAACAGAGCAATGCCCCAGATGAGCGAGCATCCACCCCTGGTGGGCATGCTGGGTGGATCCCGGTCGGGCGCATGTGTGACTGCCTCCCCACTTCTAACTTTGGAAAAATACAAATAATAATAATAAATAAATAAATAAAAAGCCACTTTAAAGCCCTAAAATTCAAGGATAAAAATATAGAACATAACTAAAAAAAAGAAAATAAATAACCATTGGAAATTTTGAAACCTTGAAAAATACTGTGCTGGCATTCTGAGCAAATGATTACAGGTGGCCCTGGCCATGTAGTTTAGTTGGTTAGAGCACCGTATGAACATGCTGAAGTTATGAGTTTGATTCCCAGTCAGGATTCATATAAGAATCAACCAATGAATAAGTAGAACATCAGGTTGGTGTTTTTATTTTACTTTCTCTATCTCTCCCCTTTCTTTTTCTCTAAAAATAAATTTAAAATGATTACAGTTATATTGGTAATATACATTCTTTTTACTTGTATAGTAGATATAATTCATCATTCAGGAAAAAACCTATAACCACTTACCTTCAATATTATAAGGAAATGTCTACATTTATATCTTCAGTTTCATTTATTTATTTATTTATTATTGATTTAAATTTATTGTGTTTACATAGATTCAAGTTTAGTTCTGTTTTTTTTTTTTTTTTTTTTTTTATTATTGACTGATTTGTTTGAGAGAGAGAGAGAGACTTGTTGTTCCGCCCATTTATGCATTCATTGGTTACTCTGACCAGGGATCAAGCCTGCAACTTTGGTGTATTGAGAGAACACTCTAACCAACTGAGCTAGCCAACCAGGGTTCATGTATATTTTTACAAAGCACTGCACTAGTGATCAAAATGACTGTTTTTTAAACAATTTTTATCATTTTTGAACATAAGCAAAAGCAGTTTTTTTGAAAAATTATTTTAAACATGACAAATTAGCATAATTCACATACAAATCTATAAAATGATGTGATATTATGACAGGTAGCCTTCTCTTTTAAAGATCCTTGCTTTCTAGTAGTCATACCATTGTGAAATACCCTTTTCTTGTGTTAATCAGTACCTAGTAAATGCTTCTAATGATTAGAATATAAGAAAAAGGTAATTAATTTCCCTACCTGTATAGCTTGGTTGGTTAGAATATCATCTTGCTATATAAAGGTTGTGGGTTTGATTCCCAATCAGGGTATATAAAAGAACAGGTCAATATTTCTGCCTCTCTCTCTCCCTTCTTCTCTCTTTAAAATCAATAAATAATTTAAAAAATAATTTTTGAGCCTTGAATGGTTGATTGAGTTGTAGAGCCTTGACCCAGTGTATGGATGTTCAAGTGCAATTTTCAGTCAGGCCACATAGGAGAAGTGACCATCTGCTTCTCCACCCCTCTTCCTCTCCCTTCTCTCTCACTTTCATTCTTCCTCTCTCCCAGCCATGGTTTGATTGGTTTCGGTGCATTGGCCCCTGCTGCTGAGGATGGCTCCCTGGAGCCTCTACCTCAAGCACTAAAAATATCTCAGTTGCAAGCATGGTCCTCGATGGGTAGAGCATTGACTCAGACATGGGTTGCCAGGTGGATCCCAGTCCGGGCACATGTGGAAGTCTGTTTCTATCTCACCTCTTTTTATTTTGGAAAAAAAAAAAAAAAGGAATTTTTGAGATTAGGCTATAAAAGACTAAATTTTGTCTTATCAGCGTTCTCTTATTCTTCCTGTGTGCTTGCTCTGATTAATCAACCTGGAGAGGTCCTCATGTCAAGAAACTGAAAGTGGCCTTTTTCCACCCACGAGCAAGGAATAGAAACCCACAGGCCAAAAAGCCTTTGAGCAATTGAATCTTACCAACCACTATCTAACTGAGCTTGGAAGCAGATTCTTCACTATTCAAATTATTTATGAGACAGTATCCTTGGTTAACATCTTGATTAAGCAGTCTTTTGAGAAACTTTAAAACTGATTATTCAGTTAAGTCTTGCTCAGGTTTTTAATTCACACAAAGTATGAAATTAAAAAATGTATTGTTCATAGCCACTAACTTTTGGGCACATTTAATTATATAGAAATAAGTAACTATCTCATTTAACAAGGTTGATGATCCAATGTTCAAATGTTGCAGAATGTTCAAATTTTTCTACTCAGTTACTGAGTAAAAGTTAAACACAGTCAGTTAGTTCAATGATTATGTACCAAAGTGCTATTGATTAAACAATGATGCTATTATGAAAAAAAAAATCTGATAATAATCAAATATATAAAACATTTTTAAAATTGTCTTTCTTTTGTTTAAAAACTGAGTGATTACCTTTCTTCTCTCTGTGGGTTCTTGGAAGATATATTAATTCAGTAGTCTTAATCTCTGAAAATAAAATCTGAATGAGCTTTTAGTTCAAGCCTCTGTTCTTGAAAAGCTTTTATAATGTACTGCTCTACTTTCTTATCTTCAAAAATATAGTACAGTAAACTTAGCTGCCCTTTTTTTAATGGCTTTCATGCAATGCCTCAGCTGGTACAATTTGAATAGATCCTCACACTACAGTAATTTGGATATTAAAAGTGAAAGAAGGATGAGTAAGTACTCAACCCAAAATAGTCACTAAAAAGGTTGTTTTGGAAATAAAACTGATTTGAATTTCTACTTCAAGTATATAAGAACAATAATAAAAATACTCTCAAACACTTTATTCAGAGGTTTCCATTGTGTGTGTGTGTGTGTGTGTGTGTGTGTGTGTGTGTGTGTGTGTATGGATATGTGTGTGTGTGTGTATGTATGTGTGTATATAATGTGCCGAAGAATTGCAAAACTTGTTAACATTAGTATTTTAAAAGGAAGAGTCAGGCCCCCTTAACTCTCCTTTCTGAAAAGAAAATAACCCAGAGAAAGAGATTAAAGGGGCAAAAGTTAGTATCTGAAAACTTCCTCTTCCCCTGCAATAAGATCCTTTAGGAGACAATGTTTACATAGCCTACACTGATTTTAACTCTTTCTGCCTCCTGGAGTCCTGAAGGTGACATATACCTCTAGACAAAGGGATCACAAGGCCACTCCCCTTGCTTGAAAAACCTGTATTCTGTATCATTTTATATGCTTTCTAATAATCATTCCTCTTGAAATTCTTTATATGTATAAAAACTTGTAAACTAAACAAGCAGCTATTAACTTATTAAGTATCCTAATAAGCTAGTTTCTACACTTTTAGCAAGGGTATTTTCATTTTGCCTCTCTCCTTATCCTAAACTAACCATTTCTCTGTGGTGACAGGAATGTGCGGTAGACACTAGAACAGGGGTCCCCAAACTATGGCCTGTGGGCCGCATGTGGCCCCCTGAAGCCATTTATCTGGCGTCGCTGCACTTCCGGAAGGGGCCCCTCTTTCATTGATGATCAGTGAGAGGAGCACAGGATGCATCCTCACCCATAGTTTCCATTGAAATACTGGTCAGTTTGTTGATTTAAATTTACTTGTTCTTTATTTTAAATATTGTATTTGTTCCCATTTTGTTGTTTTACTTTAAAATAACATACGTGCAGTGTGCATAGGGATTTGTTCGTAGTTTTTTTTTATAGTCCAGCCCTCCAATGGTCTGAGGGACAGTGAACTGGCTCCCTGTGTAAAAAGTTTGGGGACTTATGCACTAGAAGATTTGGGAATGTCTTTGATATGTAAAACAATATTTATCCCTACTGTGTTGATATATAAAATAACATTTATCACTACTGTGTAAAACATTTATCACTGTTGTGTTATCTTGTAGTTAATATGTAGGAAGGTTTTTTTTTCCCTTTTAATATATCCTATAGATAAATGTTGTAAGCTTGTTAGTAATTGACTATTGTACTATGCTCCTTACTTACCCACCCCAACCAGTACTTGACTTTGTATAAAAGAAGGTCTAGAACCGTAAGAGGGCCTACATGGTTTGGGATTGTGCCCCATGTAGCTAGCCAGCTAATTAATAAATTCCTCAAATTTCTTCTGTAACATGCCTACTGTCTATATGTAACCCATGGATTGCATTACTTTATAACATATATATTCACACACAAAATGGAAATATATAAGGAGTTTTCTATAATATTTTTTTTAAATTGTATTACTATTATTTTCATATTTTTGTCAAAGGTTTTTGGAAAATAAAACCTTTTTTTTTCTATATTAGAATCTGAAATGATTTTTTATTTAACCTATATAGTCTTTAGTTATTACACCAACATCTTACAATCCTGTAGAAATGGAAGATAAAAAAACAAGACAATTTAAAAAAGCATGTGAGTCAACGTTTTATCCTTCTCAATGTGCAAATACAAAGATGCCACTTGTGTTTGTGAAAGACACCTGTCCTACATTTAAGATTTTCCCCATATTGTAAAAACACTAAGCCAAATGTCTAAAATCTGAGTGAAACATTGCAAAGACTAGTATATGTGTGAGAGGTGGAAATAAAAACACAGCTGGAATTTAATATTCCAAGTGGTGTTTGCAGCTTGAGAAATTAGGAAAACAAAACCTTTGATATTCATGTTCAAAAATATAGATATGAACATTATTCTAAGAATTACCATGGGTGCCATCTATCAATTTAAATTTTATTTCTGGAATTATTATTACATCTAACATATTTTTACATGCGTGTTCTCATACCAACAAAGATTTAACAATAAATTTAAAACAATCTATTAATTCCTTAAGTTCTACCTCTGTCTACCTTTCACATTATATCTCAGCCCCTTCTTATTTTTGTAACAGATGGATTAATATGTTCCTCAGTTGGTTAGAGTATTGTCTTGATAGGCCAAGGTTGAGGGTTTGATTGCTGCGGACCAGCGTGGCTAGTAATGTCCAGTTTCTGAGTGAAAATACTACAGAATAAAGAAATATACTCAGAGAGAAAAAGGGTGGGATTGGAAGGCCTCTTTGCACAGCCTATAGCTTGCAAGAGCAAGTCTCCCAAGGGGAGAAAACTCTCCACCCTGCATAACATCTTAACTTCACAAAACAAAGGGTAAACCGCTAATACTGAGGTGTGGAGAAAGTGCCTTTACCAACTTAAACAATCAGAGGTTGTGGAGAAGAACTTAGCCTTTAGCAACTTAATCAAGCAAGTGAGGTGGGAGGATGGGACAAGTACAGATATTAGTTTCATAGCCAATATGGAGTTGTAGGGTAGAGCTTAGCCTTTAGTTTAAGCCTTAAACTGCGAGGGCTTTGCCAGCTTGCAGTCTCCCACATTTGGTCCTTAGTCAAGGCATATAGAAGAAGCAACGAACGAATGCATAAATAAGCGTAACAATAAGTCAAAGTTTCTTTCTCTCTTTCTTTCACCTGCTTCATCTCTCAATTCAGTAAAAAATAATACTGGTTTTCCATTTTTATTATTGAATGGTCAAGGAAACCCAGTGCAAAACATATATTATGAAGAAATTTTATTCTGATAGTTTGTTTTATTTAATACTTTCCTAAAATAGCTTATTTTTCTTGACTAAAATTAGTAAGAAGTTCAAATTAACTACAGGATGAATTTGTTAATACATCAATGTGTTTAGTTAAGGGTCACTCCTGTCAACTCAGGCTCAAATTATTTAGCCTGTCAACCAGAAAGTCAATCATTAAATCTAGACTTACTCTCATGGCTTTCAGCTGGAATTTACCTATGAGTATCCTTAAGTCTACAGATAATAAATTTTAACTATATTTTCTTTTCTTTTTTTTCAGGTAAGAGGAGGGGAGATAGTGAGACAGACTCCTGCATGCACCCCAACCTGGATCTACCTGGCAATCTCATACGGAGCTCATGCTTGCATCAACCAAGCTATTTTCAGTGCCTGAGTCTGACACTGGGACCAACCAAGCTATCCTCAGTGTCCGAACCAAAGTGCAATCCAATTGAGCTACTGGCTGTGGGAGAGAAAGAGAGGGAAATGGGGAAGTAGGAGGGGAAGAGAAGCAGATGGTCACTTTTCGTATGTGCCCTGGCCAGAATTGAACCCAGGATGTTCATATGTGGGGCCTATGCTCCATCTACTGAGCCAACTGGTCAGGGCCTAACTTATTTTCTAATGTTAACACTGGATAAAATTTCATGCATAAGGAAATAATGTGGTTTTAAAAATGTTTTTAGGTGTTACAATCATGTCAAAAAATGTCAATTTTGTTTTAAACAGAAGTGTTTATGTGTAACCTGCATAAAGTCATCCCAGATCATGTTCCATGAAGTGGAATTTATAAAAACAATACAACAGACAGAAATTAATAAAAATAATATGATTTTAAAGCTGTATTTCTTGTCAGGACACATCCTTATTGTACACTAAAATATCCTGATAATAACTGGGAAAGTATAAAAGATCAAGAAATAAGTGTAGCAAGGACAAGTCATTTCCCATTAATAAGCAGAAGAATAAAGAGAAATTGAAAGCCTTTATAATACATTTTTGTCATTAATTTCATATATATTATAAATATTTGTAAATTAATTACTGGAGAGTTATAGAGAGTTACCAGGAAAATAGTGACATTAGACCTAGCAATAAAAAGTGATTCTGTCTTTTTTAATGTGAAGTTAGCTATTTCTTCATGTCAATACACATCTTGCTGTGATAACACATTTCTTATTGAATATATTAGATCCTTATAGTAAATAACATTTTTAATACTTTTTTTTTTCAGGTGAGAGGAGTGGAGATAGGGAGGCAGACTTCCTCACACACCCTGAACAGGGTGCACCTGGCAACCCCATCTGGGGCCGAAGCTCGAGTCCCAAGCTATCCTCAGTGCTATTGGCCAATGCTCAGACAAACCAAGCTTTCCACAATGTGAGGAGCCATGCTTGAACTAATTGAGACATTGGCTGTAATACAGTAAGAGAAAGAGAAAGGGGAGAAGAAATGGGAGAGAAGCGGATGGTCACTTCTCCTATGTGCCCTTACTAGGAATTGAACTCAGGATGTCCATTTGCTCGGCCAATGCTCTATTCACTGAGCCACTGGCCAAGGCCTTTAATACAGTTTTATTAAAACTATTTTTTAAAATAATTTAATTCATAAAACATTTTAAGAGTTAAATAGTATATTGTGGTTTGATGTATGTACAAGAGATATTCAAATAGTCATCTTTATAAATTTTAAGTACTATTTAATGGAAAAAAGACAGACATTTATGCAACATTTTTTTCAAGAATAAAAGAATAATATAATATAAGAAAGCTATATCATATAAGGCAATGACAAGTCATGTATAGCAAGTCTTAACTTGGGGTGTTTTTCTCAAATCAATTGAAACTGCCTGTTTCTGTAAGTGTTAATGTGTCACAGCTCTATTGTAAGGCAACATCAATTTAGTACTCTGGAAAGATTGACTTGGAATTTTAATGTTTTACTATTTATTAAAAAAATTCATTTCCTGGTTCTAATTCATCTTTGAAATCATTACTTTATTACTCCTTTCTAAGAGTAGACAATTTCATTTTTTAGACCATTAATCTTGCAAAAATTAAATTCAAGTCTGATCATTTTGCTGGCCTTCAAACATCCTGTCATGTTGTGTTTATTTTGGAGGCTGATGCTTTATGTCGCAGTGTGCATTTTGTTATAATGCATGGTTAGTTATCAATGGAAGGAGAAAATCTAAAGTCCAGTGATGGTGCCAGGCATATGAGAGTTGAAACTTTAGATAGACTAGGGGGTGTTTCTATTTTTCTACTTTTTATTCTTCTTGAGCTAAACAAACAGAAAATCAAGTCTAAAAGAATCAATGTTGATGACTATAGTTGAATTTCTGTTAAAAGCTCATTTAAATGAGTACATTTATTTTCTTTTTCAATCAACTTTCACTACTGCTACCACCTCTTTTTGACTTTCTTTCATTTATTCCCTTTAAGAATGTTTCAAAATATAGTCGTCCAGAACTCTCTCCATCAAGAAAGGAGGCTGAACATCCTTTTCTGAAGAAGTTGGCATGCCAGTTTTCCAGGGTTAGCTTTGTCAGATCAGGCCCTTTTAATACACCTTCTTTTTTTATTGATTTTTTTAAATTTAGAAGTTAAATTTAATGAGGTACATTGATCAATAAGAAAGAGTACATACGTTTCCGGTAAACATTTCTATACCATTTGAACTGTTGATTGTATCGTGTGCCCATCACCTAAAGTCAAATCATTTTCTGTCATAATATATTTGTCCCTCATTGATTTTTTTTCTGGCCAGAGTATGGTAATTTTTAAAGGTCTGTCTTGAATTTAGTAAGAAAAGAAACCTATTATACTCCTCACAAAAATTAGGGGATATTTCAAAATGAATATGAAGCAATAAAATATCCCTTAATTTTTGTGAGCAATCTAGATTTGAGACCACGGTATTTATAAGCCAAATCTGGACACTTTTGTGAGTCAATGGAAAACTGTTAATACTAATGCTAGGACAAGACACATAAAACATGAATATATGAGCTAAACATGCCTTGGAGTCTTACGAGTCAGCTAAGCTAGTCAAAATTTTGTACTTGTTTTACACTAGTTCCTGTGTATCTGTCTACATCATGAACCTCACAGGAAGTGAGGGTGATGGCCAGGGCAATGATTTAAATAAAGTTAAGCTCATGAACTCTGAAATAGCACTATTTTTGTATGATAATATGATTAGTAAATCTTTCTACCCCTAAAATCAAAATTCTATGGGATCTCTGGATTGATTAGAAAAGAATATAAACTTAAAGGATGCCAGGAATACTGTAGTACCCTCATTTGCTTATCATTGGGTCTCTGTGCTGTTAAAGTCGTAGGCACTTAGAATGTGTTCCATACAAAATTAGCTAAAGGAATGAACTTATAAATTGTGGTTCTTTAAGAAATATTTCATAATCCTTTTTTCTGCCTTATTTTTGAAAGTAAGCAAAAGAAGAAATCACTGTAATTGTTTTACTTGAAAATTAAATTCAATAAAATAAAATGCAGTTTATAGATCATTTATTATTTCTTAGTCCTGTAAGTAGGTCTTATCCCTGCTAATGCAAACCATTTTTCTCAGAAAACAATTCCATCTTTTCCCCAAATAAAACAGGAAACAGCATCAACAAAAATAAACATCTCAAAACCCTTTGAAATAATTTAAAATAAATAAACTTCCAGTTATCTAGGAAATACCAAAGGAAATAAACAAATTCAAACTAACTTAATTCCTTACCACATTCAAACATATTTCATATAAGATTTCACTTTAAAATTAGTTATAAATCTTTCTAAATTAACCAAGAACAGTTAATTTCTTCATTTGAATGGAAATCTCTTGCCTCCGGGTAAAAAGTCTTTATGGGACAAATTTTAGATCCAACTAGAAAAACCTTCAAAAAATCAAGTGAAACACAAAAAGAAATTTAAAGACACTTAAAATTAATACATCATAAGAAACCAGTGCCAAACTTCTGTAGGTGGTTCCCATCTGCTTAAGATGCAGACAACTAAAAACAATGCTAACTTCCATGTACTCTTATAACATGCTGCAGCATCAGAAACAACAACAAAAACCTCAACCTATAAAATAATAATATCTCTTAAGAACAGAGTCAGAAGCCAGCCCTTAACTTAAAACCTGAAGAACTGCAGATGCTTCCAAAGAGAGATTTAATGTAAACATTTGTTTTTTGGGAGTACAGAAGTAATATAGAAATGTAAGAAGAATTCAGCTAAACTTTTAATGAACTGCGAATTCTGATGGACCACTATTAGAGTATGAACAAACAGAAATTTGATTCCACTCTTATATTCTTCTCTATGGACTAAAGATTATTTCTTTTTTTTTTTTTTATTTAGACAATTTATTTTAATGGGGTGACATTGCTCAACTAGAGCACATAGATTCAGAGAAAAAAATCTCCAGATCATTTTGACATTTGATTATGTTGTATACACACCACCCAAAGTCAAATTGTCCTCCATCACCCCTTATTTAGTTTTTTTTATGCCACTCCCCTTCCCCTACTCCCTTTTTCTCTTCCCTTCCCCTCCCCCTGGTAACCACCACATTCTTGTCCGTGTCCATGAGTCTTAATTTTGTGTCCCCCCTATATATGAAATCATACAGTTCTTAGTATTTTCTGACTTATTTATTTCACTCAGTATAAGGTCCACTCATGTTGTCATAAATGATCCTATGTCATCATTTCTAATGGCTGAGTAGTATTCCATAGTATATATGTACTACCTCTTCTTTATCTAATCATCTACTGAAAGGCTTTTTGTTTCAATGTCTTGGCCACTGTGAACGATGCTGCAATGAACATGGGGCTGCATGTGTCTTTACATACCAATGTTTTAGAGTTTTGGGGGTATATACCCAGGAAAAGATTGCTGGGTCATATGGTGGTTTTATTCTTGATTTTTTGAGAACCACCATAACTTCTTCCATAATGGTTGTACTACTTTACATTCCCACCAACAGTCAATAAGGGTTCCTTTTTCTCCACAGCCTCTGCAACACTTGTTATTACCTGTCTTGTTGATAATAACTAATTCAACAGGTGTGAGGTGATATCTCATTATAGTTTTGATTTGCATTTCTCTAATAGCTAGTGAAGATGAACATTTTTTCATATATGTATTGGTCATTTGTATTTCTTCCTGGAAAAAGTGTCTGTTCATGTTCTCTTTTATTTTTTATTGGATTGTTTGCTTTATTGTTGTTGAGTTTTGTGAGTTCTTTGTATATTTTGGACATTAGGCTTTTATCTGTGCTGTTGTTTGAAAATGTCATCTCCCATTTAGTTGGCTGTCTGTTTTGTTGTCAATTTCTTTGCTGTGCAAAAACTTCTTAGTTTGATGTAGTCCCATTAATTTATCTTTGCCTTCACTTCCCTTGCCTTTGGATTCAAATTCATCAAACATTCAAAGAAGACTTGGTTTCTTTAATATTCAAAATCTTCCAAAATATTGAAGAAGAAGCAATACTTCCAAAGACATTTATGAGGCCAACATAACATGTTAATCAAAACCTGGCAAGGACAACACACACACACAAATAACTATAGATATTTGCAGATGCTAATCAAAATCCTAATCAAAATACTAGCAAATTGAATACAACAACACATTAAAATAATAATTCATCATGACCAATTGGGATTCATCCTGGAATCACAAGGATGTTTCAATATAATAAAACAGTTAACATAATACAGCATATTAACAACAACAAAAAAACACACAAAAACCATATGATCCTATCAATAGATGCAGAAAAGGCATTTGCTAAAATAAATCATTTTCTGTTTAAAACACTCAACAAAATGGTATAGAAGGAAAATATCTAAACATAATAAAGGCCATTATGACAAACCAACAGCTAACATCATATTAAATGGCATAAAACTGAACACTTTTTCTCTAAAATCAGAAACAAGACAAGGCTGCCCACTCTCTTCACTCTTATGGAACATAGTGATAGAAGTTCTAGCCAGAGCAATCAGACAAGAGAAAGAAATAAAAGGCATTCATAGTGGAAAAGAAGAAGTAAAGGTTTCACTTTTGCAGATGATATGATCCAGTATATGGAAAACCGCAAAGATTTCACAAAAAAGACTATTAGAAACAATAAACCAATACAGTAAGGTCGCAGGATACAAAATTAATATACAAAAGTCCATGGCCTTCCTATATGCCAACAATGAAACATCAGAAAACGAGCTCAAAAAATAAAATCCCCTTCATGGTTGCAACAACAACAAAAAATACCTAAAAATAAACATTACAAAGAATGTTAAGGACCTATATAATAAAAACTACAAGGCATTGTTAAGGGAAATAAAAAAAGATACAATGAAATGAAAAAATATTCTTTGTTCTTGGATAGGAAGAATAGATATAGTGAAAATGATCATATTACCCAAAGTAATATACAAATTTAATGCAATTCCAATCAAAATACCAATGACATTTTTTTAAAAATGTAACAAAACCTCATCAGGTTTATATGGAACTATATAAAACCCCGAATAGCCAAAGTAATTCTAAGAAAAAACAACAAAGCTGGGGGTATTATAATACTTGACTTCAAATTATATTATAGAGCCAATATAATCAAAACAGCATAGTATTGGCAGAAAAATACACACTCAGACCAATAGAACAGAACCAAGAGCCCAGAAATAAAACCACATATATGTTGTCAAATAATTTTTTATAAAGGATCCAAAAAACACACAATAAAGAAATGAAAACCTCTTCAATACATGGTGCTGGGAATACTGGAGAGCCATATGCAAAAGAATAAAACTTGACTACAGTTTGTCCCTTTTTAAAAAATTAATTTAAAATAGATCAAATACCTAGATATAAAACCTGAAACAATAAATTACATAGAAGAAAACACAGGTACTAAACTCATGGACCTTGGCCGTAAGGAGGATTTTATGAATTGGATTAGAAGTCTTTTACAAGAAAGATTGGGGCAAAGAAAGCTATCTGAGAAACATTTCTTCTACTGTAGACCTAGTGAATGTTAACAGCAGCCTCTAATGAAAAAGGTATACAGCACTGCTTAGATCTTTCTTTCATATTTTCCTAACAGAACAACAACAAATAAACCTTTTAAGCTTCTAAGGCAATAGTAGCAAACTATTCATTCTTAAAGCACCAGTAAAGACCCTGTGCAGATGGAGAAACAGAATGTAATAGAATTTTCTGCTACACAAAAGGAGATAGAAAAATGTCTTAGGCATAGATTCCTAGAGATTTTTAATGAGGAGGAGCAAGATTATTCATATAGTTCTTTTCCTGATACCCAGGGACACATGCTTGCCTAAGCCTTAGGATGAATCAGAACAACATAATATGACCCACTTGTCTCTCACTTTCGTATCCATAGCTAGGCTAATAAGCATCAAATAACAAACAACAGTAGTCTATTGGTAGAAGAGAAAAAGCCTAGAAACAGAGTTACTGAGAGGGGCAGGTACAAAGGGAATACCTAAGCCTCAATCACACGATCATCGATAATAAATGAAAAATAAGATAAAACAATTTGGAAGGCAGTTATGCTCACCACTATACCATCAACACTGCATGCTAGAACAATTTGAAGAATATGATACATTGAGGGTAACTAAAGCAACAGCAAAATACAAATCGAGTCTTGGACTGGTAGTTCTTTTGGTTAAACATTGTTCCAACACAACTAGGTTGTGGGTTTGATCTCCAGTCAGGGCACATACAAAAATCAACTAATAAATGCAAAAATGAGTGAAACAACAAATTAGTCTTTCTCTCTCTCTCTCTCTTTTTATCTTCTGTCTCTCTAAAACAAACAAGTAAAAAAATTATTAAAAACAAAAACAAAAATACTCTAAACCCAGTTAAACTATTGACTATATTGATTTAACCCGTGTATACTACATTCCTCTCAGAACACAAGGTTTGACTGCTTCAGGAATATACTATTCAACTCACTGCACTCTCACTTCACAGTAAATGCCCAGTAAGAGAAAATATTTGACCATTTTTTCATGTAAAATAATATTTACTTCAATCTTCACTGTCCTGCTTAAGATGCTAGAGTTTTAACTAAAGTTATGACTCAAAAAGAAAGAAAAAACTGATGCAACAACAATGTTTTGTCAAGAAACTAAGCAATCAGCCTGACCTGTGGTGGCACAGTGGATAAAGTGTCAACCTAGGAACACTGAGGTCGCCAGTTCAAACCCCTGCACTGGTCTGGTCAAGGCACATATGGGAGTTGATGCTTTCAGCTCCTCCCCCCTTTCTCTCTTTCTCTCTCTCTCTCTCTCACTCTGTGTCTTCTCTCTAAAATGAATAAAATAAAAATAAAATAAATTTAAAAAAGAAACTAAGCAATCAATAGAGCCAGACTGAAACATAAAATAGGTGGTAGGATTATTAGATGGATAATTTAAAATTATGATTAACATGTTACTGACTATTGAAAAAGGTGAATATAAGACATGATCATTAAGCAATTTCTTTTTCTTTTTTTGAAATTTAAATGAATGCACTTTACTTATTCCAATTAAAATTATACCAGAGATTTTTCTGACAAAGAGACAAAAGAGATCACTTCACACAGCTCAATAGACAAAGAAAGGGGTTCCCCCTAATGGCCTCTCAGGTACCTGCTCAGCCGCATTGTGGAGGAGGCCTTAGGCTTAGGCATAAGAGATTTTCATTCATACATCAATGACTCAGGGGGTTTAGACAGAAACATTAAAAACAAAGAATGAGATCTCGACAAACACAAAGGTGTCACTGGTAGTCCAAGATAGGACTGATCAGAGGGCTTAGGCTCAAGCATTAGAGATTTCCACTCACACACCAATCACTCATCAGATGCCCTCCTAGCCGTGTTTCTGGAACTTAAGCTCAGGCACAAGAGATCCCCACTCATACACCAATCACTCCTCTCAGGTGCTTGCCCAGCTGCATTAACTCAGTTCCTGCTCAGGTCTCTTCCTGAGAGCACCCCCAAATGTGGCACCACCAAATGTCCCCACTCAGGTCTTTCTCTGAATGTACAACCAGATGTCTCCAGAAGTTCAGGGTTAACTCAGTCCCCACTAATGGCCTTCCTAATGCATGAACAAATGGGCAAACACAAAAAGACACCTCTGGAAGCCCGAGGCAGAACTGATCAACCTGGTTGACTCAGTTCCCACTAATTGTCTTCCTAGAGTACAAATAAATGTGCAAACACAAATAGATGTCTCTTACAGAGTACAACCAGATGCATCCCAGATAATCCTAAGGCAGGACCCAAAACTCTCCACTGACGTCTTGGTCTTGGAGAGCCCACTGCATGAGTAAGATTGTGTCCCATCCCCATGCAGTAGATCCAGATTGACTAGTCCCAAACAGTAAGGCAGATGATTGGTCCTACCTACACACCTCCGGAGTCCCAAACAGCAAAGCCAGAATTCAGAGGAAAGCTCGAGTTCAGTAAAGAAAAAGAGTTGCTTTATCTATACAACTCCAGAGTCACAAACAGCAAAGCAAAATATTTGCCTTACCTACACATCTCCGTAGTCAGAAACAGCAAAGCAAGAATTCAGAACAAACGAAAAGCTAGAATTTAGTAAAGAAAAGGAGTTGCTTTACCTACCTCCTTGATTGTCCAAATCATCAAATTTGAAAATCGGGGGTGTCTACCAAAGAACAGTCCAAACCCTACAGGAAAATGGGGAGCCCTGAAAACATCTCAGGTGGTGCCTCTCCTCGAGATTCCAGTGGGGTTGGGCAGTCCAAGAGACCAGCCAATTTAGGGTGTCTGTACCCAGTGACATGAAACACCAGATCCCAGAAAAGCCCCTAAATGTTGTAAAGTACTGTATCTCACTTCTGCGGGTTTATGTAGAGACACCAAGTCCAGATGAATTTTAAAGGGTTTTATTAAAAGGAGGAGATTTATTAATATGCTGGTCACATATGACTGGCATGGGGCATAGCAGACCCAAATCGTGCAGCCTAAGCAATTTCAAAAAGAGAAAAATTATTAAAAAAATCAAATAAAAATGTTAGAATTGAAACATAGCAAGAGTGATGTAGAAAGCATTGAATTGGCTCATCATGAGATGCTACACAGCTGAAGAAAGAATCAGTGAACTTGAAGATCAGTCAATAAAAATTACTCAAACTAAAACATAAAGCAAAAAAAAAAGTGGGAAGAAAATGGCAGAACATAGCATCCATGAACCATGAAACATTATCAAATGTCTTAACATTCAGGTAATTAGAATCTGTGTAAAAGAAGAGTAAAAAAACAGGCAAAAGAACTATTTAAACAGATAATGGCAAAGTATTTTCAAAGTTAATAGAAAAAAAATGACTGGCCGAATGGCTCAGTGGTAGAGCATTGGCCCAGTGTGTGGATGTCCTGGTTCAATTTCTGGTCAGGACACACAGCAGAATGACCTTCTGCTTCTCTACCTTTCCCTCCTCTCCCCAACTTCTTTCTTTCCGTTCTGCTGCCATGGCTTAATGGGAGCGAGTTGACCCTGGGCACAGAGAAGGGCTCCATGGCCTCTGCCTTAATATTTCGGCTGCTGAGCAACAGAACAACATCCCAAATGGGCATAGCATCACCCCCCCAGTTAGCTTGCTGGGTGGATCCCAGTTGGGGCGCATGCAGAAGTTTGTCTTTGTCTTTCTTCCTTTCACAGAGCAAATAAGTAAATAAAAGAATAACAAAGTTAATGGAAAAAATCATATCACAGATGTAAGAACCTAAGAGAATATCAAGCAAAATTAATAGCAAAATAAGTAAATAAATAAGCAATAAGTAAAATTATTAATCTCTCAATCAACCAGTAAATACCTCACACATTATATTCAAACTTATTAAAAACAAGTCATAAAGATATACAGATGTCCAAAAGGTACATTCAAAGGTGCTCAAAATCACTAATCCTCAAGAGAAAGCAATTCAAAAGCACTATAAGATATCACTTCTTACCTGTTAGAATGGCTATCCTCAAAAAAGGCAAGAGATAACACATTTTGCTCAGGATGTGGAGAAAAAAGAATTTTTTGTGCATTGCTGCTAGAAATGTAAATTGTTGCAGCTGCTATGAAAAACAGTATGAAGTTCCCCAAATAATTAAAAAGTGGAATCAGCATACGGTACAGTATTTCACTTCTGGGTATATATCCAAAGAAATCAAAACAATTTCAAAGAAATACCTGCATTTCCATGTTTATTGTAACATTAATTAAAGTAAACAGATATGGAAACAACTTAAAATCCTTCAGCATATGAATGGCTAAAGAAGATACAGAACACATTCACTGGAATATTATTTAGCCGTGACAAGAAAGAAACACTGCCCTTTGCAACAATATGGATAAACCTGAGAGCTAAGTGAAATAAGTGAAACAAAAAAGACAAATGCTATATATATCACATATCTCAGGAATCTGAAAGAGATAAACTCATAGAAACAGAGATCAGAATACTGGTTAGCAAGGCCTGAGGAATGGGAGAAATGAGTTGAAGTTGGTCAAAAGAGTACAACTTCCCAGTTATAAGATGAATAATTCTGGGAATTTAATGTCAGCATGATGATCATAGTTAACAATACTGTATTGTATACATGAGAAGTGCTAAGGGAGAAGATCTTCAATGTTCTAATTTTCTACAAAAAAAATGATAATTATATGACGTGATTGCTGTGTTAGTTAAGACTATGGTAGTATTCATTTGCCATATATGTGTATCAAATTGACACATTGTATACCTTACACTTATACAATATTTTATGTCAACTATATCTTTATATATCTCAAGAAAACAGTTGTAACGAGAAAATATTGAATAAAGAACCTCTATGACTGTGTTTTGTTTATTGGAGGTTTTTATATCTGGACTCTTATACATTTAACAATCAAGTTTTGATGCTCATCTCACTCAACTTTTTAAGGGTCATTGCTTGCAGGAAGATAAGAGCAGATGTATAGTAATTAGAAGTGCACTCTGTTATATAGATTCATCAAAAAAGATTTCTCTTGCTCTGACCAGGTAGCTCAGTTGGTTAGAGTTTTGTCTCAATAAGCCAAGGTTTCAGATGCCATCCCCAGTCAGGACACAAACAAGAATCAACAAATGAATGCATAGATAAGAAACAAATTGATGTTTCTTTCTTTCTTTCTTCATCCCTTATTCTAAATACAATCGATCAATAAAAACAATCTATGATAACATTTTATTATGGACAAGGCCCATAATTCATGTTCTTTTAGGTTGTTAAGAGAGGGCACTTTTAGTAAACAATTTTTAATTTTTTTTCTGAGGAGTAAGTGTTTTACAATCCAACAGCAGGATTATTAAATGTTGCAAATATACCAAAAGTAGAATGCCTGAATAAATGCCTCCTCAAAGATAGGGAATTTGTCACTTGACTTTCCTCTGGCAGTAACAAAATAAATCTAACAATATAAATAAATATTTAAATTATGCCTTTGAATATAGTATTTTAATAAACAAATTCTAAGCAGGAAAAAAAACTAAAAAACTCTTATAATAAAATAATTATAAATCAATGCAACTTTACATTTTCTCTACTTTCTATCACATTGCTCTGCAATATACTTTATAAAGGATTCCTGAAGTTATAATCTTTTCCTGGATTCTACATCAAACAAAGTCTAGTTTAAGCATTTATTTCCAACCATCTTTTGACTCCCTTCAAATTGACACTAGCCAAACTTTGCCTTTCTCCTGAGAAATTTAAAGAAAAGAAATTCCAAGGATGTATTTGACTGCAACAATGAACGGCACAACACTTTAGCTACAGTATGGATTAAACATGGGACGGATTGTCTTCAGGCCAATAGAGAGACAGATGCTGACAATGTTGATTCCCTATGAGATGAAGGGAACCAGGATCCTCAAGAAGGGAGGCCAACCAACACAATCAACCCAAAGGCATGCAAATACCTACTAAAGAACATGCAAATGAATGATTTTTGTTTTTCCTTGTGTGCTATTTACTTTTCTGCAAATAAAAAGCCATAGAGTCTTTTCTGGGTTCTTTTGTTTTTATTATTATTATTATTATTAATTTTAATGGGGTGACACCAATAAATCAGGATACATATGTACAATGAAAACCTCTCCAGGTTATCTTATCATTCAATTGTGTTGCATACCCATCACCCAAAGTTAAATTGTCCTCTGTCACCTTCTATCTGGTTTACCCTGCGCCCCTCTCCTCTTCCCTATCCCACCCTTCCCTTCCTCTCCTCTTCCCTATCCCACCTTTCCCTCCCTCTCCTCTTCCCTATCCCACCCTTCCCTCCCTCCCCCCACCCGGAATCACCACTCTCTTGTCCATGTCTCATAGTCTCACTTTTATGTCCCACCTATGTATGAAATCATGCTGTTCTCAGGTTTTTTTTTTCTGATTTACTTATTTCACTCCGTTTAATGCTATCAAGGTCCATCCATTTGTAATAAATGATCCAATGACATCATTTCTTATGGCTGAGTAGTATTCCATAGTATATATGTACCAAAGCTTTTTAATCCACTCGTCTTCTGACGGACACATGGGCTATTTTCAGATCTTCGCTATTGTGAACAATGCTGCCACGAACATGGGGGCGCATTTCTTCTTTTCGAACAGTGCTATGGTGTTCTTAGGGTATATTCCTATGAGTGGGATAGCTGGGTCAAAAGGCAGTTAGACTTTTAATTTTTTGAGGAATCTCCAAACTGTTTTCCACAGTGGCTGCACCAGTCTGCATTCCCACCAGCAGTGCAGAAGGGTTCCCTTTCATCCACATCCTCGCCAGCACTTATTCTGTGTTGTTTTGCTGATAAGAGCCATTCTGACTGGTGTGAGGTGATATCTCATTGTGGTTTTAATTTGCATTTCTCTAATGATTAGTGATGTTGAGCATTTTTTCATATGCCTATTGGCCATCTGTATGTCCTCTTTGGAGAAATTTCTATTCATTTCTTTTGCCCATTTTTTGATTGGATTGTTTGTCTTCCTGGTGTTGAGTTTTATAAGTTCTTTATAAATTTTGGTTATTAACCCCTTATCAGACGTGCTATCAAATATGTTCTACCATTGTGTGGTTTGTCTTTTTATTCTGTTCTTATTGCCTTTAGCTGTGCAAAAACTTTTTAGTTTGATATAGTCCCATTTGTTTATCTTGCCTTTTATTTCATTTGCCTGTGGAGATAAATCGACAAATATACTGCTGCAACAGATGTCGGAGAGCTTGCTGCCTATGTATTCTTCTAAGATGTTTATGGTTTCACGGCTTACGTTTAAGACTTTTACCCATTTTGAGTTTGTTTTTGTGGATGGTGAAAGGTGATGGTCTAGTTTCATTGTTTTGCAGGTAGATTTCAAATTTTCACAACACCATTTGTTAAAGAGGCTGTTTTTTGTCCATTGTATGTTCTTTCCTCCTTTGTCAAATATCAGTTGTCCCTAAAGGTGTGGGTTTATTTCTGGGTTCTCTGTTCTGTTCCATCGATCTATGTGCCTGTTCTTATGCCAGTACCAGGCTGTCTTGAGTATAATGGCCTTGTAGTAAACCTTGATATCCGGAAGAGTGATACTTTCTGTTTTATTTTTTCTTTTTGAGATTGCTGAGGCAATTCGTGTTCTTTTTTGGTTCCATATAAATTTTTGGAATATGTGTTCTATATCTTTGAAGTATGTCATTGGTATTTTAATTGGTATTGCATTGAATTTATAAATTGCTTTCGGTAATATAGATATTTTAATGATGTTTATTCTTCCTATCCATGAGCACGATATATGCTTCCACTTGTTTGTATCTTCCTTGATTTCTTCTATCAATGTTTTATAATTTTTCGAGTACAAGTCCTTAACCTCGTGGTTAAATTTACTCCTAGGTACTATACATTTTTGGCTGCGATAATGAAGGGGATTGTTTCCTTCATTTCTTTTGCTGACAGCTCATTATTTGTATATAGAAATGCCACTGATTTCTGAGTATTAATTTTATATCCTGCCACCTTGCTGAATTCATTTATAAGGTCCAGTAGTTTTTTGACTGAGACTTTAGGGTTTTCTATATACATTATCATATCATCTGAAAATAATGACAGTTTTACTTTTTCTTTTCCAATTTGGATGCCTTTTATTTCTTTTTCTTGTCTGATTGCTGTAGCTAGGACTTCCAGAACTACATTGAATAAAAGTGGTAAAAGGGGGCACCCCTACCTGATTCCTGATCTTAAGGGGATTGCTTTTAATTTTTGTCCATTTAGTATAATGTTTGCTGTGGGTTTGTGGTACATGGCCTTTATCATGTTAAAGAATGTTCCCTGTATTCCCACTTTACTGACAGTTTTGAGCATGAATGGGTGCTGGATTTTATCAAATGCCTTTTCTGCATTTATTGAAATTATCATGTGATTTTTGTCCTTCCTTTTGTTTATGTGCTAAATCACATTGATTGATTTGCGAATATTGAACCAACCTTGCCTCTCCAGAATAAATCCCACTTGATCATGGTGTATGATTATTTTCATATATTGCTGGATCCGGTTGGCTAACATATTGTTGAGAATTTTAGCGTCTAAATTCATCAGGGATATAGGCCTATAATTTTCTTTCTTTGTGTTGTCTTTGCCCGGTTTTGGGATCAGAATTATGCTTGCCTCATAAAAGGAGTTTGGAAGTCTTCCTTCCTCTTGAATTTTTTGAAATAGCTTGAGCAGGATAGAAGTTAGTTCTTCTGTAGATTTTTGATAGAATTCACTTGTGAAGCCATCAGGCCCAGGACTTTTCTTTTTTGCGAGTTTTTTGATAACTGTTTCGATCTCATTTGTTGTAATTGTTCTCTTTAGGTGTTCTGATTTTTTCAGATTGATTTTTGGAAGATTATATGATTCAAAATATTTTTTCACCTTGGTTGTTTAAATTTTTGGCATAGAGTTCTTCATAGTATTTTCTTAAAATGCTTTGTATTTCTGTTGTGTCAGTTGTTATTTCTCCACTGTCCTTTCTAATTTTATTTATTTGAGTCCTCTTTCTTTTTTTCTTCGTGAGTCTAGTTAAAGGTTCTTCAATCTTGTTTACCTTTTCAAGGAACCAGCTTCTGGTATCATTGATGCTCTGTATTGTTTTCTTAGCCTCTATGTCATTTATTTCCACTCTGATCTTTATTATTTTTTTCCTTATACTTGTCCTGGATTTTATTTGCTATTGTTTTTCTTATTCTTTTAGATGCAGGGTCAGGTTGCTTATTTGAGCTTTTTCTAGCTTCTTATGATATGCCTGTAGTGCAATGAACTTCGCTCTCAGTACTGCTTTTGCTGTATTCCATAAATTTTGAGTTGATGTATGCTCATTATCTTTTGTTTCTAGAAACCTTTTTATTTCTTCTTTGATCTCATTGTTAATCCATTCATTATTTAATATCATGCTACTTAGTTTCCAATTTTTTAGTATTTTTCAGTTTTTCTTTTGTGGTTAATTTCTAGTTTCATGGCATTGTGATCAGAGAAAATGCTTGATATGATTTCAATCTTCTTAAATTTATTGAGACCATTTTTGTGTCCTAACATGTGGTCTATCCTAGAAAACATACCATGAGCGCTTGAGAAGAATGTATATTCTACTGCTTTAGAGTGAAAAGTTCTGAAGATATCTATGAAATCAAGTTGATCTAGTGTATCCTTTAAGACTGCTGTTTCTTTATTAATTTTCTTTCTTGAGGATCTATCCAGTGATGTTAGTAGGACATTGAAATCCCCTACTATGATAGTATTGCCGTTAATCTCGCCCTTTTTCTCCATCAAAGTTTGCTTTATGTATGTTGGAGCTCCTATATTTGGTGCATAGATATTTATAATAGTTGTATCTTTCTGTTGAATTGTTCCCTTTATCATTATGTAGTGTCCTTCTTTATCTCTTACTACAGCCTTTGTTTTAAAGTCCATTTTGTCAGATATAAGTACTGCTACCCCGGCTTCTTTTATCATTTCCATTTGCATGAAATATTTTTTCCATCCTTTTACCACAGTATGTGCATATTTTCTTTTAAGGTGTGTCTCTTGTAGACAGCATATGTATGGGTCCTGTTTCTTTATCCACGCAGCTACCATATGTCTTTTGATGGGATCATTTAATCCATTTACATTTATGTTTATTATTGATATGTAATTGTTTATTGCCATTTTATTCTTTAAAGCTGAATTTTTCTTTTGCTATATTCTTTCCTCACTTTGAACTGTTCACAACAGGCCCCTTAGTATCTCTTGCAGAAATGGTTTGGTTTTAATGAATTCCTTGAGGCTTTCTTTGTCTGGGAAGCTCTTTATTTCTCCTTCAATTTTAAATGTTAGCCTTGCTGGATAGAGTAGTCTTGGTTGTAGGTTCTTTTGTTCTGCATTACTTTGATTATATCTTGCCATTCCCTTCTGGCCTCAAGTGTTTCTGTTGAGAAGTCCGATGTCATGCTTATGGGGGCTCCTTTGTAGGTGATAGCCTTTTTTTTTCCCTAGCAGCTTTTAAAATATTTTCTTTATCCATTAGCTTTGGTATTTTAACTATGATGTGTCTTGGTGTAGATCTTTTTGGGTTTCTCTTTAAAGGAGTTCTGTGTGCTTCTTGCACGTGTGGAATGTTTCCCAGCCTTAATTTAGGAAAGTTTTCTGCTATGATTTGATTGAACAAAGTTTCTATTTTCTGTCATCTTCCTGTTCTTCAGGAACCACTATGATGCGAATATTGTTTCTCTTCATGTTCTCACAGAGCTCCCTTAGAGTTTCCTCACATTTTTTTAGTTTCTTTTCCTTTTTCTTCTCTGCTTCTGTGCCTTTGTTTATTGTGTCCTCTAACTCGCTGATTTGATCCTCAGTGTGATTCATCCTACTTTTAATAACTTCCATTGTGGTCGTCAGTTCTGATACTGTATTTGTCATTTCTGTCTGATTCTTTTTATTATTTCAATTTTGTTTTTTATACTTGTTATCTCTTTATTTAGGTGTTCATAATGACTATCCATTGTTGCTCTAATTTCTTTGAACATCCTATCTATCATTATTTTATATTCTGCTTCTGCTAATTTGGTTATATCTGGTTCATTCAGGTTCTTCTCTGGGGATTTCTCTTGATTCATTTGGTTTGCATTCCTCTGCCTGCCCATTTTGTATGTGTATAAGCAAGTTGTTTCCACTGGAGTCCAGTAGGTGTTGCCTTTGTGTTCTCTCGGTGTGGTCTGCAGGCCCCCCACCCCCTCTGCCGCTGCCTAGGGTAGTTGGGTATGGGCGCTGCCAGTGCCTGCCCACTGTGGCTGTTGCTGTGATTTCTGCCTCTCCTCCTGGAATGGCTGTCACTCAAGCCACTAGCCTCAGCACATAGGGTAGAGGTAAACACCTTTGCTCAGCTGCGGACCCAGCCGTTTTCCGGACTTCCGCCCAGCCCCCGCAGTGAGAGCCTGCTCGCCACAGTTTCACGGGTTGGGCGGGGCTTTTGATGTGCTTTCAGCTGTGAGCATTTCCCCATCCGGAGCTTTAGCCCCGCCCTCGAGGCTGGGCCCTCCTGCACAGGGTCGCACACCGCGGTTCATTGGGCCTGGCGTTTTTGCTGGCTTTCGCTTAGCTGCGAGCCTCCACTTGTCCCAGACTCTTCCCAGCCCCCATGTTAGGAGCCAGCTCGCGCACACAGGATGGCAAACCGTAGTTTCTCCGGTGGGGCAGAGCAGGTAGCATGAGCTCAGCAACGAGCCCCCACCCGTCCGTGGTCCTAGCCTCATTCCCACGGTCAGGGCCGGTTTGCGCAGGGTCGCAGAGCAGATCTCTGCCAGTTCCTGTCCTCCTGCTTTTTCCCCGCAAGTGGGATTACAGGTGGGCCCGCAGCTACCAGACCGCTTTCACGCATCCCCTCTGCCCCTGCTGGGCTAGACCAAACTCACACCGGCTTGGCCTCCGCCCACGCCTACAGAACCGCTTTTCAGCGTCCTGCCGCCACCATACCCTTCAGCAACCCTCAGCAGAATAGGAAGGGCCCTAATACTCTACAGTGTAGACCGGGGAGCTCCCTCCCTTTAAGCAGCTCTGCTCTAATTGCTGCGGGAGAGCTTATTTGGCTAGTGTCTTGTCTCCCTTTGCTGGTATTGCTATTTTCAGGGGAAATATTTGTTTTCACTTAGGGAAGTGACTTAGCCCAGGAGTTAGGGTGGCTGTCCCTCAGAGTGTTTCTCCCTGTGCCTTCAGTCTACACTCTCTTCACGCTGCTCTGGTCCTCTCCTCTGTTCCCGTTCCCTGGAGCCCTGGGTGTGTGGTTGTGAGAGAGGTTTTCTGCGCTGTCCCTTTAAAAAGAATCTTGGGTCTAAGAAAACTGTCTCTTTTTCACAAACAGTATCCTCACTTGTTTCACAGCTCAATACTGTCTAAACGCCTCTTCTAGGCTCTGGGACTACAGGCTGGGGCTTGGTTCCTGGGACCTAGGTCTGTCCCTCTTCGCCAAACTCTCCTCCCGCCACGTGGGTCTCTCCGGGCTGCTGTTTGCTCCAGGGAGCTGGGAAGCCCTCTTCGCGTTTTTGCTATTCCTACCAGTCTCAATGTGGCTTCTTCTGTGTTCCTTGGTTGAAGAGTCCACTTAGTTTAGTTCAAAGTTGGTTTATCCAGATGATGGTTCTTAAAATTGATTTATAATTCAGTTTGGTTCTGGGAGTTGGAAGTTGGTACGTCCGCCTAGTCCATCACCATCTTGCTCTGAAGCCATAGAGTCTTGTACAGAACATACTACCTTCATTACATTTATAGTTAGTGTCTTTTGAATCCAATAAATCATGATAAAGATATAAAATGGAGAAATTATGATGAAAAATATTACTTATAAGAAAAATATCCTAGTATTAAGATGATTTGCAGTTTACTACAAGTCAGAAATGTGATTCAACAACAATATTACATCAAAGGCAATAATAGAAGTTCAGCAGCATATATCAAACAGATAAAAGAATTATACCTAATGAAATTTTAATCTGTGCCTCTTACAGTATATTTAAAACATTATATTCTGTTCTGTTATCCCAGGATTTAGAGGAACAGTTAAAAACAAAATAACACAAAATCAAACAACCAAACTAAATAATAGGCCCTGGCAATGGCTCAATGAATAGATTGTCAGACTTGCTTATAAGTGTCCTGGGTTTGATTCCCCATTAAGGCAACAGAAGAAGCAACCATCTGCTTAACCTCCTTCCTTTCTCTTCTCCTTCTATTCCTCTTCCTTTCTTTCAGCCAATAGCTTGACTGATTCAAGCATGGCCCCATGGCCCCAGCTACTGAGGATAGCTTGGTTGGCCTGAGAATGTCAGCCTCAGGTGCTAAAAATAGCTCGGTAGTCAAGCATCGGCCTCAGAAGGGGTTGCTGGGTAGATTCTGGTTAGGGCACATGCAGAAGTCTGCCTCACTATCTCCTTTCTTCTCACATAAAAATAATAATTATAGTAGTCATAACAATAACAAAAAAAAACCCACTAGAATGCATACATAGAAAGAAAAGACTTATCTACAATGTGTGGACTGACCATTGAACTTAAGCACATTGATCTGGGAGGAAAAAAGTCTTAAGTGGGTTTAAATAGGTCTTTTCAATAATATAAAAAGTATATATGTAGAAAAAATCAGTTTAGCCTACAGGTTTCCAGAGAGCAGACCTAAAAAATATAGATAGAAGAACGTTACACATTATAAAAAAATGGAAGGGTCCAAAATTAAATAAGGCTGTTCTTTTAAATAATATAGTCCAATTACATCATTAAAAATATTTGGAGAGAGGTTCAGTAACAATGCTATAAAAATAAACTAAATAAAAATAATATTATATGTAATGCTTAACATAGTCTTAAATCAACTGTTTGATATAAGTGTTATTAGCCCCTTTTTGCATCATAGGAAACTATCTTGTCCATACTCAAAAAATAGTCAGAGACAAGAACAAAAATTACAGCCAAGTACTCTTAGAATCTGGTTCCCACTCTCCAAAAGTGGTAGAAACTTTCTACACAAATCAGTAAATGGCTGAATTAGACAAATCAATATCATTTCTATGACTTCTATCACTTCTGTCATTCCCTGACTCATGTTTGTATAGAAATTAGTAAGTTAATTCAATATATTTTTGTAAAAATACTGCAAAGAATGTCTCTTCCTTTGTGACTGAAAAAACCTTGCACACTGTGCAATTCCTTCCACACTGCATGCCTGAAACCAAATAGCACCACTCTGAACTCAGCACTGTGAGAAATCCAGGAAAATACACTTTTACCCTTTCCTTCAAGCAATTTTCATTTTAACTGAGGAAGTTTCACCTTAAAATCAGGTTTGCAACCATGTGAGAAAAGACAAATTCAAGTTGGTGAGCAGAAGGAAGAAGGTAACAACTGTGATAAAGATTCTTTCCAAAGCTCTTCTGAAATTTGAGTTTTTGCAAAGACTGAGAATCTTCTTCAGGGAGAAAAGTCCAATATCAGCAACCTGGGCCATGTTTTCAAAAGTTGTTTTTGGATGTAGAGGGTATGATTATATAGCCAAATCAGGCTTTTGCTGTGAATGCTCTTGCCAGCTTAGAATTTCCTGGGAGACAGAGAGTAGAGTCAGGGTGGTCTTATGGAACACTAGCTGGATTAGGGAGGCCCATTACCTTCCTGACCCAAATATTTAAGGACAAAAATAAAAAACTGGGGGAAGAGATAAGATACTTGGAAGTCAACAGTGTGGAGTAGTGTCCACATCAAATACTTTAAAACACAGGCAAAGTCTTATCCATTATTGTGAATTAGAGGAAGTTGAAGTCTTTGGCAGCATAGAGTTAACTCAGTGATGAGAAGACAGACCTTACCCCGGAACCAAATTTGACTTAAGTGCACTTCTGGGGGGATCGATTGAAAGAAAATAGATTCTGCCAGAATGTTAGATCCATTTATCTTAGAAATGTAGAAGGAGCTCTATCTCAAGGTCTGTAACCTTAATCATACCTGCTGAGTTCTTTTGCTTTGTATGATAATGGTCATGGATTCTGAAGTTCAGGGCCTGCACATCTTTGGAAATCCATTATTTTGCCTCCCACAGGCAGACAGTTGATGCTTCCTTTCCTTACCAGTTAAATGATGGGGCTAAGAAAACACTGCATGTACTGTTCAAGATGTTACTTTCATGATATGTCAGTGATAACCTACCTTCCACTGACATTATTTTTTTCTTCCTTTAGAAAATGTTTATACATGCATCTTTATAAAATAAACTAGTAATATGACTTCCAAATAATCTGATTTTGAAGTTTAACAATTCTGACTTTATTACTCCATATGTTAATGACTGAGGGGATAGTAATTTTTCACAGGTAAGTGGTTTCATGGTTGGCATCAGAAGAAGGCTTTCTCAAGTCCAGATGGTGTTTACAGGGCACTTTAACTCAGGTATGTCAGAAGAATCTTAAAATGCAGAATCATAATTGTTTATCATGAAGTGGATGCTGTAATCTCTTTTAAAAAATGAAGCATTTATATTCACAACTGCTTAGAGTACTATAGAAAGAGTGCCCTCAGCACCCCCTACTCACTGTCTATCTACCATGCTCAAGGTGGAAAGTCCTTTTGGGGGCAAGTGACATCTAAAATTAATCAATATGGAGTTTAAAATTCAGCCTCCCTCCCTAACTCAGGACAACTCTGAAATGCCATTCCAGCTCCAGCCCTTCTCGGGAGTTCAGTGGAGGTTTTCAGTACAGCTAAATCACAGCTCTGTTTCTGTCTCTTGCCCAGCCTAATTTCATCCTCTCTCTTGCACAGGTGTTGCTCTCAAGCATGTTCTTAATAAACTACCCACATGCTAAACCCTCTCAGAGATGGCTTCTAGGGCAAAACAATCTGCAACATTGAATAAAACTGAATGCTTTATTAGCATGAAAGAAGGTTAGGTTGATCATTACTGGTTTGAATAAAAATTGATGCAAATTAATGTCATCTCAAGTGTAGTTTGTGCCTTTTAATGATAGGGATATTAAAATGAGAAATGCATCGCATCGGTAGGCAATTTTATTTTTTATGAATATCAGAGGGCATTTACACAAACCTATTATGATATAGCCTACTACACATAAGCTATATGGTATAGCCTAATACTCTGTAGGAGAAAAAATAATTTTTACTCTAGGCTCTTGGCTTGTGATACCCCCATAATAAAAGACAGTGAACAGGAAAAGAGCAAAAAAAAAAAAAAATTAGTGACAAAGATACCTTCTATTTGCTTGGGAGTGAGTGTCCTTAATCACAGTACAGAGAGGAATCAACTGTCCATGCTCTTGCTTCTTTACCAATACTCATCACTGCTTCTGTTTCCCTGGCATCCCTAGGCCAGGGATGTCCAGTGATGAACATATAGCTATTCCTGTTCATTCTAGGAGATTCCTGAGACTGACATATGTCCGGCACTCAAGTTCAGGGACTGAATGAGCCTTTTGACCCACCCATGAAATTGCAACTGGGAGAGAGGGTGGATGTGCCCAGGAAGGAGGGATCACTGCAGAGCACCACCCTGCAAAACATCCAGGCAGGCAAGCCGGATGCCGTCCAAGGCCCCCATGTGGGGACAGACCTAGGATGACTCAGATAGCAAGTAGACTGCCCCATTTCTGACCCAAGTACTGTCTTTGACGGTCCCCATCCAACCCTGGGTCTGCTTATGTCTACAATGCCCACTGTCATGGTGGAGGCAGGGCTAGAACTCTCTGCTTATGAGGTCACAAAGATGAAGTCTGAGTAACAGAGGCAGACACACATAGTTCAGAACCCCACTGTGGGCTGCAGTCTTACTCTGCATGTAGCAGCGATGAAGCAGAAGCAAGCGTCCCGTTTTCCTGCTCTCCCCACACCTCTCACTGCCCGTCCCCCGGACTCTGGCCTCTTACCTTCCTCCCTCAAGCCCTCCCTTGAGCTGGCCCCCACTGCAGGCCCCGAGCCTAAGCCTGGCCCCGTTCCTGCTCCCCCGCTGGGCCCATCAAAGATATGTTCTTTCACTGGCAGGCTCAAACCTCTCCTGGTGACCCGTAAAGTCAGCCGCCCCAGCGGATCCTCTGTGGTCACCACCACCCTCTGCCCTACCCGGACCCTCTTCCCTCCATCCATCTTCCCCGACCACCAGGCCTCCCACTCTGTTCCGCAGTCTACTTTTGTCCCACGGCCCCCTCCTGGCCCTCCTCTGCCCTCCAGGCCGCTGGGCAGACGACAGTTCTCCATCCCCTCCTCCTATCCTGCTGCCCAGTTAAAACTTCCCGCCATCTCTTCTCTGGACCACCCTAAAAACTGTCTCCCAGGCAGGGAGACTCTGACAGTGGGGACCTGGTCCTCTCAAAATATCATCAGGGAGACACCTTCTGACCACCTGGAGCAGGCCAAGATGGGCCTCAGCCTTAGGTAATCCAGAGGGCCCTCCAGAGACCTAAGAGCCCCCTCTTCCCCCTGTGTTTTCAGCCACTTGGTGGTCTAGCCCATGTCACTGGGTGGATGCCCTTCCTGGGGAGAGGTCCACAGGCTAAAGGAAATGTAGCAAGCTAACCTGTGCCTTCACTTGGCACCCCCAGGCTGTCCAGCCACCATTAAAAGTGGGTGGCTAGGCTTGGTGGACTCCGGGCATTTCTCCCTGCTGGCCCCTTCCCTTCATGTGGCTGAGCACTGTCCCTTTTTCTGAAGAAGTGGCTGTACCCTGTGCCTGGTATACACCCCATTCTCCAACCAGCCTCCCCAGGAGACAGTGACTAGGGGTCCTCAGGAAGCATAGGGCTGCCTGGGTGGGGGCAGAACAAGGCCATGGGAGAAGAGTTAAAGCCCTGCTGTAGGGCGTTGGGGTCTGGAGGCTGGCAGAGGGCTTGGACCCCCATGGGGCAAAGCGGCTAGTTCACATGGTCCTGGGCACCCAGAGGGCAGTTGCTGAGCTCTGTAGGCGAGGCTGAGCATCAACCACCATCCAGATTAAAACCCTGTTTTATAGCCTCCCTGGGGGCAGCCCTAGACTTCAGGGGGTTATCAGAGTCAGTTGCAGTTGGAGGTGATGTCTATCTGGAGGGGCCTGTCTGAGGGGCCTCTAGGCCCCCACACCCCCCTTCCTTCCCTTTTCTGCAGGTCACAAGACAGCCTGAGCTACTCCGGCTTCCCGGTCAGTTTCCCAATCCGGAAAAAAGCAAGCAAAATCCCCAGTGCCCAGCCATTGGGGAACCAAAGTTTAAATATCTCTGTTGGCCTGGCTGGGCCAGACAACCTCAGATTGGACGGGCAAAAAATGGTACTGTGTGCCCGTAGAAGGTATGTGTTGGGAGTGCTGACAGAGTGGAGGGAGGACCCTAAATCCTCACAAACCACACAGATTTCCAGGGGGACATCCTGGGCTGATTCTGCTGACCACAGCCTGGTGTGATCAGGGGCCAGAATCACACTATTATTTTGTCCCTGTAGACATCTCGGTTTTGATGACTGTCTTCCTGTGGAGTGAAGTCATGGCCTGAAGACACTGCCTGCCACTGGGTCTGTCATCCAGGAAGCACAGCTTTCGAGGCCCAGGGGAGCCCAGAATCCTAGGTGAAGGTCTCCTTTTTACATCTATCAAGTGAATGCAGCCTGCCAGAAGACCTAACACTCAGCACTGCTTTCTAAAGGCAAGAGCCTGGGTGTTGGCTGGCAGGGGTGGAAGGAGCCCTGCACAAGACCCCTCCTCTCTCCCTGCATCTGCTCTGGGGGGCAGGTCCTACCTTATGTGGAGCCTCTGCTGGGCCCTGGGCCAGGATCAGGCCAAAGCCAAGTAGGAACCTGCTTCCGAACTCTCCAGCTCTCCCAGGCCCAGCTGGGCAGGACCTCATGGGTTCCACCCAGATTGGGAGAGCAAGGGGGCAGGGCTGCCTTGGTGCTGCGGCCTGTGTGCTGTCTGGAAGAGAGAAGAGTCATCACCTGATCCTGTTCAGAACAAGGACTGCCCAGCCCATGGTGCCCAACTGTTACATTCACCCCTTTACCTACGTCTGACCCTGCTATATCTTTGCCTACCTTAGACCTCTCACTTCTCTGTATCCTTAGTCTCTCTTGATGGGGTAAATGGACACTGTGGGCCAGTGTCACCACCAAAACCTACAGACATTTGTGATTTGGGGTTGAGAACCCTTTGTTCTCTTGTTCAATGATCTAGAAGTTACCCCTAAGAATAACTCTGGGTTTATTTGAGTGAAGCCTGGAATTCTGTGGCCCAGGAGACCCAGGCAGCCTGGAAGGTACAGGCCATCTTTTCAGGACAAGAGAAGCATTATCATGTCTATGAATACCACCTTGGACCACACCCACAGTTTAGGGTTTGAAATCTTCTCTAGGAAATATCTGGGTTTTAAAATAACTCAATTCCTGAAGAACTCCCCTTGTTTTGGTGGCCCATGGGCCCCGAAGTCCACCAGTTCCTCAAACAAGACTGATGAAGGGCTGAGCTGTACAAGGTCAACCCAAGTTTGGAAACCAATGACCCAGTTCTACTGTTTCTTAAAACAATAAGAAATGTTTGTTAAAATATACCTCACAGAAAACAGGGCAAAAGACCAAAGTGTGCAGGACAGGCTTAACCATGTTTTGGACATCTTTATACAGAAATATATGTTTGATTGTATTTTATAATGAATAAATGTCATTAAATGTTCTTTGAAATTAATTTTAAATTATTTTTTATTATTTTTGTTTTTTAATTTTAGTTACCATACAGTATTATTTTCATTTGTACAACCCAGTGATTAGATATTATTTAACTTACTAAGTGGTCATTCTGATAAGTCTCATGCCAATCTGCTACCATTCATAGTTATTAGAATATTATATTTTCTGTGCTGCACTTTACACCCATCCTCATGACTATTCTGTAACAAACAATTTATACTTTTTAATTCATCCACCTTTATTATCCATTTCTCCCCTCCCTTCTAGCAACAATCAAAATGTTCTCTGCATCTATGAGTCTATTTGTGTTCTGGTTGTTTGTTTATTTTGTTTTTCAGATTCAATTGCGGATAAATATGTATTTATTGCTATTTTACTGTTATTATTTTTTAGCTTTATTTTTTGTCTTCTTCTTAAAGACCTTTTAACATTTCATAGAATACTGCTTTGGTGGTGATGAAATCCTTTAGTTTCTTCTTATCTAGGACGTTCTTCGTATGTCCTTTGAATCTGAAGGCTAGCTTTGCTAGGTAAAGCGATCTCGGTTGTGGGTGCTTGTTGTCACCACTTTGAATATTTCTTGCCAATCCCTTCTGGCCTGCAAAGTTTCTGTTAAGAAATCAGCTGACAGTCTTATGGAACCCCCTTGTAGGTAACTAACTGCTTTTCTTTTGCTGCTTTTAAGCTTCTCTCTTTGTCTTTAACCTTTGGCATTTTAATTATTATACATGTTGATGTGGTGCTTTAAGGGTTTAACTTGTTTGGGACTCTCTGTACTTCCTGTATTTGTATGTCTATTTTCTTCATCTGGTGAGGAAAATTTTCTGTCATTTTTTCAGGTATGTTTTCAACTTCTTATTCTCGCTCTTCTTTTGGCATCCCCATGATGCAGATGTTGGTGTGCTTGATGTTGTTTCAGAGGCTCTGTACACAACCCTCCTTTATTTTTCTGTTCTGATTAGGTGTTTATTTTCTTCCTCATATTCTAAATTGCTGACCTAATTCTCATCTTCATCTACACTACTGTTTACTTCCTTTAAATTATTCTTCATTTCACTTAGTGTGTTCTTCAATTTTGACCAGATTTTTAAAATGGTTTTTATATTTTTTTTTATGTTAAAGTTCTAAGGTTCTTGTACATCCTTATAACCATTGTTTGTAACCCTGGATCTAGTAGTTTGCTTGCTTCCATTTTGTTTAGTTATTTTTCTACAGTTTTTCTAGAGATTTCTTCTGTTTTTTGTTTGTTTGTTTTTCAGTTGGACCATGTTTCTTTGTTTCCTTATGTTTGTTTCTATGTATTAGGTAGAGCTGTAACATCTCCCAGAGTTGTTAGAGTGGCCTGGTATAGTAGGTATTCTTCAGGGCCCAGTGGCAGAGCCTCCTCCATCACCTGAGTGATGAACTGTGTACTCTCCTGCTGTAGTTGAGCTGTGATTGCTGTTGTCATCACTGGGAGGGATTGACTCCCAGGTCAGCTGGCTGCAGTGGCTGTCTGTGAGTGCACAGGAGTCAACCCAATGGAGCAGGGTTTGCTTCAATGGGGCACTGATTCTCATTGAGTCTGTCCCTTGACAGTGTCTGTCATATAGGTGGTAGGGTGCTTCAATGGGGCACTGATTCTTATGAATCTGTCCCTTGACAGTGTCTGTCATAGAGGTGGTAGGGTGCTTCAATGGGGCACTGATTCTTATTGAGTCTGTCCCTTGACACTGTCTGTCATATAAATGGTAGGGTTATGATCTAGTGTGGTCTGAAAGGGTCCAATGGGAGCCCTGGGTCTGGGGTTTCCCAGGAGGTGCATGGTCAGCTACCACCTGTACCCTGGCTGGCCACCTGGCACAAGCTACAGAGCAATGTGAAAAAGGCTGCTACCTGTGCTGTGTTTGGAGGTGCCCAGAAGAAGTCAAGCTATGAACCAAGACTGGTTGCCACTCATGCCAGGCCTGGGGCCACTTGGCAAATTGTACAAGGTATGCAAATGCCAGATATTACTTATTTGAGAGATTTTAATGCAGTTATGCACCAAATAGCAACATTTTGGTCAACTTCACACTATGTATACAATGGTGATCTTATAAGATTATAATGGAGCTGAATTTCCTATAAAAAATAGAAGAATCTGTGTTTTAAGAGATTTTTTTCCCTCTAATAGAGCAATATTAGTAGATCTTGGTAATAGATTTTCTCTTAAAACACCTTCATTATTTTTTTTGTACCTGTTTCCATATTTTTATTGAAAAGTACTTTGAACACTTTAAAAAAATTACTAGGGTAACACTGGTTATCAAAATTATACAGGTTTCAGGTACATAATTCAATAACACTTTATCTGACAGCACCACAGTTTTGAGTATACATATCACATTCCTGTCAGCTAGCTACCAAATTGTTAAAGAACAGAGGTGCTTGTCCACTCAGTGGTACATATTCAGAAGGTGCTACATCTCTCCTGATCTAGCTTGATTATTTTCAGAGTACATGGCTGTAAATTACCTTTTGAGGACTTAGATCTTATACAAGGACATAGGTACACAGGAGTTATCCTTAATAATTATTAAGTGCCACCGTCACTTAATAAAAATTTCCTGTGATCCTATAGAGTCATTTGTCCCTGTACTTTGGAAATATTTTTAGGTTGTATTGATGTAAAGCATAGATATGTTTTATTTTTTCTACCAATTTAGTGCAGAGAGCGTCCTTTGTGCCAGATAAGGTCAATGGAACCAAAAACAACCCCAAAAGTCAAAATAATTGAGACAACAATTTTATACTCTCTTTATGTTAAACACCTTTTTTTAAAAAAATACCACTGAGTTTCTTTTTCTGACCACTGCAGCAATGCGCATGGTCAAAACCACATTGCCCTGGCTTTTCCCTCTGTTCCTTTATCTCTCCATCATCTTGATTTCTTATTCCTACAGATCCTCAGGCTACCTTTTATTTCTTCCTGACAATCACTGTTATGGTGATTTACACCTTATTCAGCCTGTTCCTCTGTGATATTTCCAATCAATGCAGCCCACATCTCTGTTTATTGAGCAGTAATAACAGCTTTGATATTCTTGTGGGGCAGTGTTGATAGTCTCCAGTAGTGTGAAGTAATAATCAAGGTCTTCACACTCACCACTCACCCACTGCCTCACCCAGAGCCACTTCCACTTCTGCAGGCTTCATTCAAGGAATAAGCGCTGTACAGGTGTACCATTTTATATATTTTATATCATAGGAGGAATAGACTATATCCTATAACCTAGGTGAAGTAGGCTAATGATGCATTTCTCAGAACATGTCCCATCGTTAAGCAATGCATGACTATACATCAAACCATAATTAGTATCTTGCCATTTTTAATAGTAGAATAAATCCAAATTAAACTTTTATAAACTTTACATTATTGCACTATGTGACTGGTTCCTACGAGTAAAGGCATATTGTTTCTTAACAAAATTTTACATGATATTTATCCTTAAAATGAAAGAACTTAAAAAAAATACAAATTCACATTGGATCTTTTATGGTTATTCCAACTTCCCTGGTTATCCCATCCTTTTTTCCTAATCAAAAATTTAAAACTGTACACACTCAAATATAAATGCATATATATATTTCATATGTGATTCAAATACATCACTTACTTCTTCAATTAGGTTTTTAACTACAGTAGAATGAGTTTATAAGACCACTTTTCTCTGCATAAGCAGCTTCATCTGAGTTTCTCAAAGGACTTTCAGGTGAAACAGATCCATAGGAATGCTTTTCAGACCCCACTCTCAGTGAGTACAATGAGCAATAACTGCCTGTTGCTATTCTGTCACAGTGCTCTGAGCATGGTCAGTGGATTGCTCCATCCTTGGACATATTCGTTCATAGTTGGCAGCAATATGCACCATACTCCTTCTTGCATAAGTGGTCTACGGAGGTGCTGGGAGTTTGTATTTCACATGCTCAGCTGTTCATAAGTCTTTATAAGAAATGCATGTAGCTATTTTATAGAAGCAAGTTGAGATTATTTTTAAGTTTGATACACATTTCACTAGTACTTTTAATTTCCCTTATCATAATAATATTATATAAGATTTTTTTTTTTACTATGTCATGTCCTAAGTAGATATACTCAAATCCCTTTTATTTTAACCTAGTGTTTCATATACATTTAATAGTCTATGTATGATAGACATGATGTGGAAAATATTGCAAAGTTGATAACCATTTGAATGTTAACAAAAACAACATACTATTTTTTTATTAATTTCTATTAATATTTAAATGTAAATGTGTGAAATCTATAGGCATACAAGGACAATTTAAATCGACAGGTTTTGAGTTGATGATTATCTTAAAATTTGAATACATAGGGATCATTTACCAGAACAGTGTACTTATTGGCACTTTATTGTCCTGAGGCATACAATATAAGTGATTTTTTTAAAACAACTCTATGAATAAGTTATTATTATCTCTGTTTCACAGATATTTGAAACAATTTCTCAAGGCTGCAGAGCCCATGAAGAATGGAACCAAAATCTAAGCTATGATCTTTATTAACACTATAAACTCTTTTCAAATCCTTAGTTATAGGAACCTAACTTTTTATTAAAATGTTATGAATAAGTTCCCATATATAAATTCTAATTATAAGTCAGATAATGAAGGCCATATTAACAAAGATTACTAATCTCTATTATAATATCTATTTGCTTAACAGTTTCTTCCTTTCTATATGATTGATCTTCATCAATTTAATTTTTCTACAGACATGTTTTTATATTGCCAACTTTTAGAGGTAATAAATGGTAAGTCAGAAGGCTAGAAAGAAAAGACTTTAAATTGATATGTTAACTAAGTTAGGTTTGATGCCTTGATAGATAAAAGAATTAAATTAAAGCAATGTCCATTATTTCTAATGAATAATTTTATGTCAGAAAAGAAAAACTTGCTCTTTGCTAAAATACTAAAAATCTGAACCATAACTGATATGTAGATGATATCTACAAATATTTACAGAAGAGTTAGGAACTATCATCAGTTTGGTTTTGTCACTTCCAGTATTACCTATTTCTGAAAGTTTTTTTCCTATTAAGTGAGACATGGGTAGGCAGAGAGACAAACTCCTGTATGTGCCCTGACTTGGATCTGCCAGGCAAGCCCCCTACCAGGAAATACTCTGCCTGTCTGTGCCATTGCTCCCTTGCTCAGCAACTGAGCTCTTCTTAGCCACTGAGGCAAGGACATGGAGCCATTCTCAGCGCCCAGGGCCAACTTGCTTCAATTGAGCCATGGCTGAGGAAGAGGAAGTGCAAGAGAGTGAGAGAAGGAAAAGGGGTAAGGCTGAAGAAGCATATGGTTGCTTCTTCTGTGTGGCTTGACTTGGAATCAAACCCAGGACTTCAACACGCCAGTCTGACTCTTTACTGCTGAGCCAACCAATTAGGGCTTGAAAATTTCTTCTTAATAAATTATAACCACAAATAACTCAGGTCTTCTCATTCTTCTGTCCTCACTGGACCATGTATAAAGTAAATACCAATTATGATATTATCCAATAAGTATCTACAATGTGTTTCTTGGGAGCTAGGTCACCATAATCTTCAGAGGAGGTCTGACTTGTCCACTGTCACACAGTAAGTTAGTGGCAGACCTGTATAATGTCACCTCTCTTAATACTATATCATTGCATTTTCTGTCAATAAAGCAAGAATAGCCTCATTTGACTATGAACTAGACAGTATGCTTTATTGACCTCTTAATCGGAGAAAGCAGCAAACTAACATTCTTTTGACTTTCATAACAAGGTTTGTGAAATAAAGCCTCCTTTACTGAACCCTTCTGGATTGAACAGAAATGAATACAAATTTCCCTGCCCTACTTCTAATTCCAGAGGACAACTTGTATTTCCACAGAGTGAGAAGTCATGGGAAGCTGAACTAAGTCTCTGAATAATGGTTGTACTTGACACTATGACTACTGAATTCTCTGAATACAACTTCCTAAAAGAATTTAAAGTATTTTAGGAGCAAAGCTTTTTTCACTATTTCTTTTCTAGTGCTATTCACACATACATGGTTATTATCTGATTTTTCTGAGGCAAATCTACACATCAAAGGAGACTAAGAACACTGTACTCTTCTCTCTGGTAAAATAGCCTGAACCAGGTTTGCTATGGGAGACAATCCCACCATTTTATACAATATAAACTCATAGAAATATCAGAAATCACCAGTACAAGACTCTAACTTTACAAATGGAGGAAGAGGCCTGACCTGTGGTGGCGTAGTGGATAAAGCATCGACCTGGAATGCTGAGGTCGCTGGTTCGAAACCCCAGGCTTGCCTGGTCAAGGCATATATGGAAGTTGATGCCTCCTGCTCCTCCCCTTCTCTCTTTCTCTCTCTCCTCCTTAAAATGAATAAATAAAATCTTAAAAGAAAAAGAGATAAGGATTTCCTAAAACAAAAACAAACAAAAAATAAAAACAAATGCAGGAAGCAATAGCTCAGAGTAGTTGATGATTTGGGCAAATGACGTCAGTTATGAGCAGAACTAGGGCTATTACTTTTTAACACCCAACAGGTGATCTTTTTACAGCAGCACATATTCCTTAAGAGTTTTGTTCATGTTCTGTATGTAGCAAATGCAATAAAATGTATATTAAAAAGAAAATAACTTTGCATTTCCTTTTTAAATTTTAGTTTACTTATTGATTTTAAGGAGAGAGGGAGAAAATGAGAGACATGTAGAAAGAGATATCAATTTATTGTTCCATTTATTTATGCATTCATTAGTTGACTTTTGTATGTGCCCTGACTGGGGATCAAACCCACAAACTTGGTGTATTGAATCAATGTTCTAACCAATTGAACTACCCAGCCATGGCCTAAATTAATTTTATTTTTAGTTTTGTGAATACATTGATTAAAGCTGGAGACAGTGAAACAAGGAAGGACATAGAGTAGAAGAAGCAACAAGAGAGAGACTAAGTAGGGTTGCTTTGAGTCCCTAAAAATGTTATGGGAAAGAGGGAAGTGAGCCAAGGCAGGACTGGTGTTAGCTCACTGAAAGTCAGAGACAAATGGGCCTTGGAGGGAGTTTCTGGGGATTAGTCTGGGATAAGCTGCTATTGCTCATTGTTCCCCTGGTTTTAAGTCTTATGGGGACACTTAGAATTTAGAAGAAAGAAAATCTACTTGAAAAGGAGATTGATGTGGGCATGCCACAAGGAGGACTTGTCAACTTCACATCTCCATTAACTCTTCTCATTCATTTAGCAAATGTTAATTGTTTATCAACACCACAGTTCATTGGAAATATAACCAGGAGTTGAAACTCCTAGGTTTGGATCTGTCTTATACAATATTATCAATATTATAATATGGACAGAAGAGGTATGTGTGTGTGTGTGTGTGTGTGTGTGTGTGTGTGTGTGTGTGTTGTTTTTTTGTATTTTTTCTGAAGTGAGAATCAGGGAAGCAGAGAAACAGACTTCCACATTCACGACCAGGATCCACCTGGCATGTCCATTAGGGGGTGATGCTCTGCCCATCTGTGCCATTGCTCTGTTGCAACTGGAGCCATTCTAGCACCTGAGGCAGAGGCCAAGGAACGCTGGGGCCAATTTTGCTCCAATGGAGCCTTGCTGTGAAAGGGAAAGAGAGAGATAGAAAGGAGAGGGGGAAGGGTCGAGAAGCAGATGGATGTTTCTCCTGTTTCCTGGTCAAGAATCGAACCTGAGATTTCCACATGCTGAGCCGAGGTTCTACCACTGAGCCAACAGGCCAGTGCCTTTTACAGAAGATTTTATTATTTCTTTTTATTTATTTATTTTAGAGAGGAGACACAGAGTGAGAGAGAGAGAGTGAGAGAGAGAAAGAGAGAGAAAGAGAAAGGGGCAAGAAGCTAGAAGCATCAACTCCCATATGTGCCTTGACCAGACCAGTGCAGGGTTTTGAACTGGCGACCTCAGTGTTCCCAGGTCGACGCTTTATCCACTGCGCCACCACAGGTCAGGCTACAGAAAGTTTTAGAAAACATAACTAATACCTGACCAGGTGATGGCGCAGTGGATAGAGCATTGGACTGGGACACGGAGGACCCAGGTTTGAGACCCAGAGGTTGCTGACTTGAGCACGGGCTCATCTGGCTTGAGCACAGTCTCATCAGCATGAGCAAGGGGTTGCTGGCTTGAGTGTGGGATCATAGACATGGTTCCATGGTCGCTGGCTTGAAGCCCAAGGTCACTGCTGGCTTGAGCCAAAGGTCTCTGGCCTGAGCAAGGGGTCACTTGCTCTGTTGTAACCCCCTGGTTAGGGCACATATGAGAAAGCAATCACTGAATAACTAAGGTGTTACAATGAAGAATTGATGCTTCTCATCTCTCTCCCTTCCTGTCTGTCCCTCTCTCTAACTCTCTCTCTGTCTCTGTCAAAATAAACAACAACAACAAAAAAACAAAAACATAACTAGTGGCAAAAATTTCTACTGGGAACTATACAAATCAGGTAAATACTATTTCTACATATAATGAACAAAAATGTATATAGGTATAACATGTTTTCCCTTTATCTAAAAGAAAAAAAAATGTATTCGTTTAATGCAAAGCACTATTTATAGTAAGATACATCATTATTTTATATAAGAAAAAAGGAATAATACCTATAGAGCTATGCCACAATACTAATATATAAATGATGACAGATATATTGATATTTCAAAGATAAAATATACAAAGAATGTCTTCGAACTTATAAAATATGTCATATCTCCCTTTAGCTATATATAAAATCAGATAAATGAAGGAAGAGGTTAGTATGCAACGTGGCACAATCTTTGCTGATTTTATAAGTATAACCTCATTCAATACAATGTTCTTTGAATTAGGTGTTATTTTTATCTCATTTTGCAAATGAAGAAGTAGAATCATAACACAAAATGCCTTTCCAAGATCACATTCTTTCAATAATAATAATCAGTACATGTTATTAATCATTTATCAGGTGATCACAAATCTTCTAGGTGACTTCTGACAATCATGTCATGCACACTTGAAATAAGCAACAATCTCATGTCTTAACATAGACTAGTTCAAGATCATCCAGTCCATGATCATATATTGACTTTTTATTTAAGGTCTTTTTGTGACCAAAAGAACTGTGCACATAATTTGTGTAAAACCAACCAAACAAAAGGAATAAAAACAAAGATTTGTTTCAAAGTACTGAAAATTGAACTGAGCCCAATTTTTATGCCTTTACAAAAATAAAGTAGAAAACAAAAAACAATTAACCATGGATTTTCACATACTTTTAGAATACTATTTTTCTCTTCTTTTTCTGCCTTCCAGAAGCACAGTCAAAACTCAAAGAATGGGAAAGCTTCAGCTATACACAAGAGATATTTAAATCTTCTCATTTGGATGATTAAGAAATAGGAAGATTTCTGTTTTATTTTTGTTGTTGTTGTTATGTTGTTTCTTAACACCATAGATAGTTTTTAGCAAGTTCAAGTTAATTGTGTTTGTGTACTACCTACCATTCCTGTGGTGTTTGTCAAAAAGGAAAGAAAAAAAAGAAAGAAAGAAAGAAAGAGAAAATATAACACATACACACATCAAACTATTATGCATGCCAGAACATCATAGAGAATTTACCAAAATTGGGAGCTTTGCACTAGGGAACATATTTACTGAAGTAGAAAGTATCCTCATGAATAAGCTTCCCAAAAGTATCTCGGTATAAATGTGCTTAAACTCAGAATACCATGTTCTCTGTGACATCTCCATGTTTGTCAAGTTCCTCCAATCACATTACAAACAACCTCTTTATGGTATGACTCTATTTTATATTTGTTTGTGACATACTTTCAAAATTTGTAAATCTAATCAATATTTTAAAATTTAATAATCATTATTTAAAATTATCATTTGCAAATGTCATTATGTGTCTTAATAGTTTTAAAATCAGAATATCTCTAAATATTCATTAGTATTATAAATATACCTTATAATATAGTTCAAATTCATTCTTCTTATGTTAGTGATGTCATTTTTCTGATTTCCATCTGCCTTACCACCTAAGGATATTACAAAACTGAAAGGTCAAAATTGTTCTTTTATTTTTTAAGTCATTCTTGGAATAGGAGCAAACATGGATTATAGTTAACTGAGAACCTCAATTAATTTGTCCCCAAAAGGGATAGATATTCTTCAGGTAATTCTAGTGTGCTCTCAGGTTTAAGCAGGACCACTGACTTGCACAGCTAAAGGGTGATAGCATTAAGGTATACTGTGTGTAATCTAAGGCAGTATCACAACTAGATCTGGAGAAAGATTGAAACTAGAATACAAAAAAAGATTGAGAAAACCTACAAGGTGTTCCCTCTGTCTTCTTTGCTTCTTTCCATTTGTTATTGTTAATCTATTGCCTTAAGGTTTTTCAGCTACTTAGTCCACATGATTAAAATAGTGCTACAATACCTCTAAAATTTACAGTTTAATCAAGATTACTCTGAAATTTCTAAGCTCAAATTACAAATTGATGGGAGAGAAAGGTTAGCCATTACTGAGTCAGATACACACCCTGAAACCTCTCAGTGGTGGCCTAAACATGGGGTCATGTTTTGGGGGTTGACTACTCTCTAATGGGTATGAATAGAAGAATATAGAAGTGAGAAAAGAGCATCTGGGCAGACAATCACAAAGTACTCACAAAAAGGGTTGTTAATTTAAGTTTAATTAAACCAGTGTCTATACTGTGTACACAGTAGAAGATCAGGACCTGGGTTAAATGGTTCAGCAATAACACAGAATCCTGTGTGTAGATTGCTAGAGCTCCTTCCTAAGACCTTGAAGGGCCCACAAAGCTTATAATTCTTTAACTTTCTGCTACACCTTGTCTAGACTAAGCTTTCTTTAATATTTTTCTACCTAAATAAGAAATATATATTTATAAGAAATGAATAAATAAATATATTGCTCTGATTAGCTCAAGATATTCTGTAATGGACATTTCAAAATGGAGAGTGGGATTAAGGAGATGGGGCCTACTGATTTCTCCTTAACTTTCAAATTAAGTAGAATATTAAAAATGAAGTGAAACCTGTATGGTGATAATAGTCATCTCTTTCATTGTGGGGACGATTTCAAATTTTGATGTTAGAGGTTAGTTTTGTTGGTACAGAAATATAGAAATAGCATGTAGATGGAAAGGCAAAACCAAAAGGAAGTACTGAGAAATGAAAAGTATAAAAACAAAGGAGTAATTTTAGAATTAAGATATCTTAAAGGAGAAGCCAAAATCAGACATTGTCATAGCAATAAGAAAGAACAAAATAAACAGGAAAACACACACACATACAGCAGAGATTTTGTATAAAAATTTCTCAGAAATGACCAATAAGATTAGAAATAGCAATCAAAGAGAGAAAACAGTTAAAATTAAATTTAAAAATCAAGACTGAAAAGAAGGAAGAACTGAGGTTCAATGTGATCTTTTGCAAGAATTCAGATCCAGTCTTCTCTTAAGCCTGATTATTAAGGTATATTAATAAAATAAACTTTATGAAAATAATATAATTTATTTGTTAATCTATTATAAATTCTTGAGTTTCTATTATTTAGTAAGTACTGCACAGGTGCTCTGGAGTTACAGTTTATGCCACTATCATTTTAACAACATAAGTTGTCTGATCTTCCAAAATCACAAAAAGAAACATGAGACCCAGAAAAGTCTAAGAACTAACATTATTAATTAAACTCTAGAAATTTTAGCAAGAATTATAAAGTGCTACTATTCATTACCATATTGTCTTACTCTGAAGTCTTTTTAAAGGACAAAAAACATGACATCATTAAGTGACTTTCCATCATTCTAAAATGATAGGTGTTTCCTTTTTCTTGGGTATAAAATAAGAGAAATTCTGGATTCATTTATTTATTTAAAATTTTATTTTTTGTTTTTATTTAATTAATAGTTGGTATACCATATTGTATTAGTTATATTAATTTCATATATACAATATAGCTATTAACCATTTTTACACCTTATAATGTGATCCTCCCGCAATCTTAGTACTCATCTGTTACCATGCACACTTATCACAATATTATTGATTATGTTCTCCTTCACTATTTCACCCATACCCTCTTTACCTCGCCTCTGGCAACCATCCCTTTAGTTTCTGTTTCTATGATCTGTTTTTTATTTTGTTTTGTTTGCTTCTTTAGATACCACATATAAGTGAAACCATATGATATTTGTCTTTTTTCCTCTGATGCTTGACTTTTTTCACTTAGCATAATACCCTTTCGTTCCATCCATGTTGTTGCAAATAGCAAGATTTAATATTTTGCTGTGTACTATTTCATTGTGTGTATATATATTGTATGTATACATATACATACAGATATGTATGTATATGTATATACATGCACACACACACACACACACACATATATCTCCATCTTTTTTATCCATATATCTATCAATAAACACTTAGGTTGCTTTGATATATTGTCTATTGTAAATAGTACTGCAATGAGCAAAGTGGTTCATATATCTGTTCAAATTAGTATTTTGTTTTTCTTCAGATAAATACCCAGAGGTGAGATTGCTGGGTCAAAAGACAGATTTATTTTCGCCCTGGCCAGTTGGCTCAGTGGTAGAGTGTCGGCCTGGTATGTGGAAATCCCTGGTTTGATTCCCGGTCAGAACACACAAGAGAAGTGCCCATCTGCTTCTCCACCCTTCCCCCTCTCCTTCCTCTCATCTCTCTCTTCCCCTCCAGCAGCCAAGGCTCCATTGGAGCAAACTTGGCTCAGGTGCTGAGGATGGCTCCGGCTGAAATGGAGCAAAGCCCCTGGTGGTCATGCTGGGTGGATCTTGGTCAGGTGCATGCGGGAGTCTATCTGACTGCCTCCCCATCTTTCACTTCAGAAAAATACAAAACAGCCTGACCAGGCGGTGACACAGTGGATAGAGTGTTGGACTGGGATGCGGAGAACCCAGGTTCAAGACCCCAAGGTCGCCAGCTTGAGCGCGAGCCCATCTGGCTTGAGCAAAGAGCTTGCCAACTTGGATCCAAGGTTGCTGGCTCCAGCAAGGGCTTGCTCGGTCTACTGAGGGCCCGCGGTCAAGGCACATGTGAAAAAGCAATCAATGTACAACTAAGGTGTCGCAACAGCAATGAAAAACTAATGATTGATGCTTCTCACCTCTCTCTGTTCCTGTCTGTCTGTCCCTATCTATCCCTCTCTCTGACTCTCTGTCCCTGTAAAAAAAAAAAAAAAACAAGTAAGACAAAATTTTATCTTTTGTTGCGAATCACCATATGTTGCTGCTTTAACATCAGAAAAGATAATGAAGAATATTCAGATATTAAAAGTTTAATGGGTCAAGCTGGGGTTAAAAGTTAAGCTGGTCAACACATTGCAAAGTAAATCTATTTATGACATATTTAATCATGCCAAAATAGTTACCACTCAGTACAAGCCCCGTGAATGAAAGAGAAAAATGTACTTTATTGGTTTAGTACTCAACATAATTTTGTATCCAGCTGTAGCCCTCCAGAAATTTGAAAATTTTTTATGTGGAAATGAAGTATAGAAAGGAGAAGTGTAAAGGCGGAGAGAGATCCATGAATCACCTTGCAAAGCAGCCAGATGTTTACTCTGGCACTTTGCATAAAAGTTAAGTGAACATTAAAAATTCTGACAATATGTGCACTTTGACTAAAACAGTTCAGATTTGCTTTTTATTATATATTTTAATACTTGTAGAAAAGAAAGATGGAATAGTTTCTTAAAAATTTTAAAAATAAATATGCATTTAATTTTGTTTTGGGAAATGTTGTAATACTACACATGCATTTTTAGCCTGAAAGAAAAGATATGAAAGGGAATTTTCATCTACAACTCTATAGCCAGTCACCAGACACTACCCTTGTGTTGCATTTTGCTGAACCTCTGTTCCTCAGGAAGAAATGACTGAGACTCAACTATATGTCAGACACTGGTTAAGCTCTAGCAAATCAACAAAATATTTGTTCAGAGGCAGACAGACTTTTGTGCGTGTGTAACTTATTGTCATGGCAAAACTTTAAAAGAATAGCTTGTTCTCAAAGTTATAAATCATGTCTTTGTGATACCCATATAAACATTATAACCAGAATAGCAAGAAAAAGTTGTCCCAAAATTTAATCTAAATGAAGAATCATGAACACTGTATCTTAACCTATTTTCACGGATCTAAAAGGTGCCTTCCGAGAATTTTTGATCCCAAGCTACATTTAGATAGAAGAAAAACAGTTATTTCAGAGCATTTTAAGAATTACATGTAACTGAAAAAATATTGATTTCTTGACAAAATTTATTGTTTTATTACAATATTTTTTTGCTGTCTGGACTTGTGGTCACAAAGAACACTTTGCTTTGCTAAATAATTCATTTGATTTTACTTCAACCCCAAATTCTGGTTTTCAGCATTTCAAAGAATTTTTGGTTTCCCTTTAAGTCACTTCTGTCTGTGTCGTATATTTTTCAATTTTAGGAGACCACAATTTGAATGGTTTTCTTTTTAACAGACAAATGTAACATATTGTATGCAAAATACCTCCTGGCATGTTCAGCCCCCCACTCCTTCCCCCTGTGCTGAGTATTAAGTTAGTGAATCATGACTTAATTGTTTTTTGTGTTCCATATGTTGTGCTTTCTTTCTTACCTGAAGGGCCCTCTTCTACATCTCAAAATCCAAATAGTCACATTCTATTCTTTAGCACAGGCTCCCCAAACTACGCCCGGTGGGCCGCATGTGGCCCCTGAGGCCATTTATCCAGCCCCCTCCGCACTTCTGGAAGGGGCACCTCTTTCATTGGTGGTCAGTGAGAGGAGCACAGGATGCATCCACACCCATAGTTCCCATTGAAATACTGGTCAGTTTGTTGATTTAAATTGACTTGTTCTTTGTTTTAAATATTGTATTTGTTCCCGTTTTGTTTTTCTTTTTTTACTTTAAAATAAGATATGTGCAGTGTGCATAGGGATTTGTTTATAGTTGTTGTTTTTTTTTTTTTATAGTCCGGCCCTCCAATGGTCTGAGGGACAGTGAACTGGCCCCCTGTGTAAAAAGTTTGGGGACCCCTGCTTTAGCAGCAGAGAGCTCATCCAGATGCAACTCTGGCAAAAGGATGCTCTGCTCCACAACTCACAGTGTTTCTATGCACCAGAACCGCCCTTGTCATTCTACCCGCATTTCTACCTTCAGTAAATATCCCATCTTCTGGGTGAAACTGGAGCTGACTCACCTGAATAAATGAGTCAGTCACATTTGTTCTCACGCACTTTAAAAAGTGAAAGATTAATAACCAATCCTTCTGGTTGAATTTTTATCTGAAATGAGTTCATTTACAAATTAATTTCTAAATAGGCTCATTATAAAGTGTATTTTTAATAGAAAATCTTTTTCTCTGAAGCTGTCAAAATAAAATTCATAAAATAAATGAATAATTTTTTTTATTTTTTGCAAGAGGGAGACACAGATAGACAGACAATGAACAGACAAGAAAGGAGATGGATGAGAAGCATAAACTTGTAGTGTGGCACTTTAGTTGCTCATTGATTGTTTCTCATACATGCCTTGATGGGGGTTATGAGGCTCCAGCTGAGCCAGTAACCCCTAGCTCAAACCAGTGACCTTGGGCTTCAACACAGAGATCATTGGACTCAAACCAGAGACTATGGGGTCATGTATATGATCCCACATTCAAGCTGGTGAGCCCACACTCAAGCCAGATGAGCCCGCACTCAAGCCAGATGAGCCCGCACTCAAGCTGGTAACTTTAGGGTTTCGAACCTGGGACCTCAGTATCTCAGGTACATGGCTCTATCCACTGAGCCACCGCCAGGTCAGGCATGAATAATTTTTTTGACAATTTTTTTTATTTCACAGAGAGACAAAAAAAAGAAACATGTAAAAATAGTTTTCCATATATAATATATCTCTGACTTATATTTTGATTTTTCACTGGATATTCTTGTTTCATTCTTATGTACCTTTAAGTTCTTAGAAGGTTTTTATTAGTTTCTTTACTTCTTAATTTTATTAATATATGAATTCTTATACGCATTTTAGTTTATTTAATATTCAATTTTATTTATAGACCCTCAGGCTCTTTTTTCTTCTCCTTTTATTAAAATAAATTGAGGGAAGATAGTGAGACAGACTCCCACCTGTGCCCCCACCGGGATCCATCCCACAAACCTTGTCTGGGGCTGATGCTGGAATCAGCTAAGGTATTTTTAGTGCTTGAGGCTGTGGCACTCAAACCAACTGGACTGCAGGAGGGAAAGAGGAAGAGAAAAGGAAAAAGAGGAGGAGAGAAGCAGATGGTCACTTCTCCTGTGTGCCCTGACTGGCAACCAAACACAGGACATCCATATGCCTGGCAGACGCTCGAGCTAACTGACAAAGGCTGCTCTTTCTTCCTATTAAAAAATATATAATATTATATATAATATATAACATCTAAAAATAAGATATCTTATTTTTAAAAAGATATTAAAAATTATGCTGGATCAGAAAATAACTTCCCAGCCACATAAGCCTAGCAACTAGTAACCAGCAAGAGTAAGATACTGCTGAGGGTGGGGCAAGTGTGTGGAAAGAATTGTCAGCTGAAGCACAGGCCTGCAGCATCTCCTGGTAACTCCAGAAAGGTGCAGCATTGACATTGCGGATGGCTTTCTGGCACTCCGGGAGCCACACTAAGCACAAGAACCCACCCAAAACAAAGCAGCTAATCTGTTTAACTTGATAAAGTAAATGGTTCTAAATTATTTTTGAGTTAAAAATTTCAACAAAATATGCCTTAAGAAAAGGTGGTTATGAACAAAGTGTAATGTTAAAGTCAGCAATGCCAAGCTTCGGACAAAATTTTTTACTCTACTTTTTCAAAAAGTCTTAAAATGTTTCTACATTAAAACAATTATGCCGTTTAATAAATTGATGACATTTATTGACTAACTGAATCCCTGCTTTCCATTAGAACAAAAAAAAAAAGTGGTTTCAGCTTTCTGTGCTTATCACCACACCATACTATTGGATGTGGACACTTCCTTAATTTCTTCCATGAGTAGTGTCAGAATTCCTCCTATATCAATCAATCAATGTGCCAACAGACAGTGTCTTTTCTCTTAGTCCCATATTCCCTAAGTTAATTCATAGTTCAAAATCTACTAAGTGAGAGCCAAGCTATAAGGAACTGGACAGAAAGACTATCATTCTCATAGCTTTTAGTAGCAATGATCTATGGCAGCTATACTTAAGAGATACTTATTACTATCATTGCCGATTATTAATAGGCATCTAATGTCAAAGCATGTTCAGTGTGAGATATAAAGACATATCTTGACTTATTGGCTTCTATTTCTGAGCTTAGGGAAGAAATTCAATTAGTGCAGGAAGTAGAATAGAGAAAATGAAAATTATCACTGTAAATTAGTACTCATCAATTTAAAAAAATGTTAAATTTACTTAATAAGTATTTAACCAGTATTCTACTTTTTCATCAAGATCCCTTATAATATTTGAAGATTTCAACTAAAGAAATGCTTAAGAAATTTACCATTACATTTATGAAAACTTCTTACATATTTAGCCAGCTATACATTATATAAGAGAAGAAACCACTTAACTTTAAAAAAAAAATCTTGGTAGAGGTCATCCCTAAAGTTAGTTATTACCTTTTCTCGATGAAACACAGGTTGAATTGTTTCAGGGTCAAGCATTTTATTTGACATTGGTTAATAAATCTCTCTAGTTTGTTAGGTATTTTTTTGGAGGGGAATGGGTGATTATTGGTTGATTGGGTTAGTTTCATCATAAACTTTGTTTCCATGTGAAAGATAGAAATTGTGTTTTTATTATTTCTTCTCAAAATTGATATACTTATACTTCTCATTTATTTTAAATTACAAGGTAAAAAAGTTGTGTAAATTCAAAAGCAATGTCATCATTATGGCTTTGATTATGAAAATGATCCCATTATTTTTTAAAGAATCAGGCTGGGGGTTATAACTCAACAATCAGGCTGGAAGATGTCACCTAACACTGAAAGAATACTAGACTGTTAAGGAGACTGACTAGTATGTACACCTACTTTATCAAGCACCAATAACTTGTCTTCTTTTCTTAATTAAAAAAACTTTATTGATTTTTTAGAAAGAAAAAAGGAGAGAAGGGGAGAGAGCAAGAAAGAAAAAGAAAGAGAGAGAGAGAAAAACATTGATTTGTTGTGCCACTTATACACTTGACTAGGGAGCAATTTGGGCCTTGACTAGGGAGCAATCCCATATCCTTGGCATAACAGGATGACACTTTAACCAACTGAACTATGTGGCTAAGGCCTTGTTTTATTTTCTTGTTGTGAAAAGCAGTGTTGACATTTGCCTCAAATAACTCCTTTATATGCCACTTCCCTAAAACAGTTTTGTAGTGTTGATGAAAAGAAACACCAAAACCTCTAAAGAACTTTTATGAGATTATTTGAGTCAAACTGACAACAATTGATGGGAAGTAAATTCTCAATGGATCAAGAAAATGCTCTGAAGAATGGCAGTTTTGCAGTTTATTTTATATATTAGACTAAAAAGAGGACAGAAAAGGTGTGTTACATAAATCTGTTGGTGGTAGATTAAAGGGGTGAGAGAAGGCAAAATGGGAAAATCTCTGAGATTAGATAAAAGAACAAAATAGAGAAACACATGCTTCTTATATATTAATGGATACAGAATAGTTAATAATTAACATTTACATCCCATAGACATTGTCCATTGGGAAACAAAATAACATCAAGGATACTGTGGTCTTGTGCTCTCTGGTATGGTGGTTGTGTCCAAAGGGGGTAGGCCAAGAAAATTACTCTGACACTTCAAAGATATCTTATCTTAGATGGAAAAGGACAAAGGCTCACTTAAGATAAAGTTTAACCTTTACAAGGAACCTATGAAGTCATTTTTGGTCTCTGAATTTGTAAGTTTTGACATGAAGGCCTCCCCTGAGCTTATCAGGTGTAGTATGTAGCCACTATGTTGCGCATAGCAGTATAAGTAGTCTTGTACCAGCCATGAAAGTTGCTTATGGGGAGTTCATTGGTGAGTTTTTCATTTCCCACTAGGCATCTTATATCTATAGTAAGATATGATTTTTTGATAAATCAGGTAACATTGGAATTTCAAAACCACATGAGTAGAGAACCTACTAGCTCTATTTTCTACTGCCTTTCTGTCTGTAGAATTGAGTCTGATTCATGGTAAGTCCTGAATAAATTTTTATAAAAGATTGAGTAAATTATTGAAGAAGAATTTCAAAGTACTTCTGTCACCTCCCACAATTACCCTATGCTACTGTTATTATGCTTTTGGAGGATGATTCTGCCTCCCCAACTCTTCAAGCAACCTAGTAGTCCAAGACACATCCCTTTGTGAGAAGGGCCTGTAAGAGCTTGATGGAAGAATCTCATGAATATGAAGAAAATGTTTAATCTCTGGCAGCAGATCTGCATGTTGATACAACAAACACCTCTTCTCCTCTTGTGCATCCAACAATGTTTTAATTATAATTTTAAAGGAGTAGATCATACATTTATTTCAATTTTAAATGAAAGTGTCATACACAGGTGATAAAATTGCTGAAATTTTAATAAACTTTAAGTGTTAGTATGTGGGAAATTACATATGTTGTACAGAAGCTGGAAAATTGGGCCCAATTGTTGTTCACTCTGCAAATCTAAGCAGATGACACTTCTCGAATTATTGATGTATAAAATGAGATTTGCTACTACAGCTTCTTTTGATTTGTAAAAATGTTCGTGTTGGGCAGATAAAATATATTATGCTCACTTTGTTAAAGATGGTGCTGCCTACAGGTAAGCCCATTACCCAGGTGATATTGGTTGCCCTTATACTTGGATGGGTGTAATTATATTACTGTGTGTGTGTGTGTGTCGAGGGGGGGGGCAGGCTGTAATCAGGCAGAGTCCTTATAGCCCAAGGTTTAGTTTTAAGAGTAAGCATTTCCCCGCACCCTTGACTGATTGGATGATGTGGGGTGGTGCACTCTCATAAGGATTCCTCCCAGTATGTCTCAGATAAGTTACTTTGTATCAGAGACTTCCTTGTTTGCATAATTGGATTAAAGGTTTTGATTCTACACTATAAAGTGGGGCAGACTAGGAGCTTGCTCTCTCTTGGTTCCTGAGGTTAGTATTAGAAAGGAGAGCAGATTAAGGTCACATGAAGAAGAGGAGGCAGCCAAGATAGCGGAATGCTGAAGAAAAAGCCAGTTTTTGCAGAGTTTGTGCAGAGAGAAGGAGATGGGAAACAGAGTTGAATAAGTCTGGTGAGCTAGAAACCTTTGATTCTAGGAAACTCAGATAAGTCAGTAGTAGCTTTGTGAGCACTGGATGAGTGGGTTTGGGAGCCCAGTGTGTGTTTTTGCTTGCCCGCCGGGTGCAAACTAAAATTAAAGCTGATGGTTCACCAGTTCTTGGCTTTGTTGTTTCATTACCGACTGTCCGAATCTAATGGGAACCTGCATGGGCCAGGCAGCTGTGATAGTGTCCGCAGCTATTGGCTTTATAGTTCGTCATTGTTAGGCTAAAGTAATTGCCATATAGTGAGTAATGTTTAATTAAAATAAGATGATGGCTAGGACACAAGTTGGCAGTGGAGTAGGCAGACGCATAGACTCCCAGCTCACACCACCAAACTGGATTACAAAATAAATTCAGAACAACCAGCATGAAAAACCAACTCTGGACTACAAGAACTGCTCTCAGACACCAAGGAGCAAAAAAGTAGCACACCGAGCCTGGTGGGGAGTGCTGAGGTGTGGTTAGCCTCCAGTGCTTAAAGGAACAAAGAGAAGAGAGTGTAAGGCCAGTAGTCAAGGCCGCCATCACAGCCACCTGACCCATGCAGGTTCGCATTAGATTCAAACAGATCGTAATGAAACACAGGAGCCACGAACTGGTGAGCCATCAGCTTTAATTCTAGCTTGCACCCGGCAGGCAAGCAAAAACACACACTGGGCTCCAAAACCCACACATTCAGTGCTCACAAAGCTACTGACTTATCCGAGTTTCCTAGAATCAAAGGTTTCTAGCTCACCAGACTTATTCACCTCTGTTTCCCATCTTCTCCTGCTTTTACAACATTCATAAATCAATTAATGTGATTCAGCATATAAACAAAAGAAAGGATAAAAACTACATGATAATTTCAATAGATGCAGAAAAAGCATTTGATAAAATCTAGCACCCATTTATGATAAAAACTCTTAGCAAAGTGGGAATACAGGGAACATACCTCAACATAATAAAGGCCATTTATGACAAACCCACAGCAAACATAGTAATTAATGGGCAAAAATTAAAAGCAATTCCTTTAAAATCAGGAAAAAGGTAGGGGTGTCCCCTTTCACCACTCTTATTCAACACAGTTCTGGAAGTCCTAACTTCAGCAATCAGACAAGAAGAAGAAATAAAAGGCATACACATTGGAAAGATAAGTAAAACTATCATTATTTGCAGATGAAATGATACTGTATATAGAAAACCCTAAAGGTTCAGTCAAAAAACTACTGGACCTAATAAACGAATTCAGCAAGGTGGCAGGATATAAAATTAACACACAGAAATCAGAGGCATTTCTATACACAAACAATCAAATGTCAGAAAAAGAAATTAAGGAAATAATCCCCTTCACTATTGCAACAAAAGAAATAAAGTACCTAGGAGTAAATTTAACCAAGGATGTTAAAGAATTGTACTCAGAAAATTATAAAACATTGATAAAAAAAATCAAGGAAGACACAATCAAGTGGAAGCATACACCGTGTTCATGGTTAGAAAGAATAAACATCATTAAAATGTCTATATTACCCAAAGCAATTAATAAATTCAATGCAATACCAAATAAAATACCAATGACATACTTCAAATATATAGAACAAATATTCCAAAAATTTATATAGAACCAAAAAAGAACATGAATAGCCTCAACAATCTTGAAAGAGAAGAATAAAGTGGGAGGTATCACACTTCCTGATATCAAGTTATACTACAAGGCCATTGTACTTAAAAAAGCTTGATACTGGCATAAGAATAGGCATATAGATCAATGGAACAGAACAGAGAACCCAGAAATAAACCCACATCTTTATGGACAATTGATATTTGACAAAGGAGGTAATAGCATACAATGGAGTAAAGACAGCCTCTTTAAAAATTGGTGTTGGAAAAACTGGACAACCTGCAAAAAAATGATATTAGACCACCAACTTACACCATGCACAAAAATAAACTCAAAATGGATAAAACACTTAAATGTAAACCGTGAAACCATAAGCATCCTAGAAGAAAACATAGGCAGTAAACTCTCAGACATCTATCGCAGCAATATATTTGCTGATTTATCTCCGCAGGCAAATGAAATGAAAGACAGGATAAACAAATGGGACTATGTCAAACTAAAAACATTTTGCACAGCTAAAGACAATATGAACAGAATAAAAAGACAAACCACACAATGGGGGAACATATTTGACAACACATCTGATAAGGGATTAATAATCAAAATTTATAAAGAACTTGTAAAACTCAAACCAAGAAGACAAACAATTCAATCAAAAAATGGGCACAAGAAGTGAATAGACACCTCTCCAAAGAGGACATATGGAATGCAAATAGGCGTATAAAAAATGCTCAACATCACTAATCATTAGAGAAATGCAAATTAAAACCACAATGGGATATCACCTCACACCAGTCAGAATGGCGCTCATTAACAAAACAACACATTATAGGTGCTGGTGAGGATGTGGAAAAAGAGGAACCCTCCTGCACTGGTGGTGGGAATACAGACTGGTGCAGCCACTGTGGAAAGCAGTATGGAGATCCCTCAAAAAATTAGAAATGGAACTGCCCTTTGACCCAGCTATTACACTTATAGGAATATATCCCAGAGACACCATATCACCAACTGAAAAAAGAAATGCGCCCTTATGTTTATGGCAGCATTGCTCACAATAGCGAAGATTTGGAAACAGCCCAAGTTTCCATCAGTGGACGAGTGGATTAAAAAGCAGTGGTACATATATATAATGGAATACTATGGGGCCATGAAAAAGAAGAAAATATTACCTTTTGCAACAATATGGAGGGTCCTGGAGACTATTATGTTGAGTGAAATAAGACAGGCAGAAAAAGAAAAATATTATATGACCTCACTCATTTGAGGAATCCAAGGAACATTGAGAACTGAGGAAAGAAATTGAGACAAAGAAGGGATCAAAGGAACCAGGGGAAAAGAGGACAGAGGGAAAGGGATGATATGATGGGATAAACCTGAAGGGAAAAGGGGAGGGTGCAGTAGGGAGGGTGGCAAGGGAGATGTGAAGGGGCACAGAGGGGAGGGAGGATGCATTCGGGGTTACCCTAGAAGCTATGTAAACACAATTAATTAAATAAAAAAAATAAGATGATGGCCATAAATTATTCAACATCTTTTAGATTATATATTCATGATTTGTTTTTTCACTTATTTCTCTTGAGGGAATCACATGTTGTTGACACAACATTTTCTTCTCCTTCGTTAAAATAAGCAGTGATTAAATCTCACAGTATAAATGTTACCATATTAAAAATTACATTAATTGATAAATAATGGTATTAGAAAGGAGGATTTTAAGACAAGTTTGCTTTATAATGTCTTTAGATATATATGCTTAAATCCCAATGAAGAAGAATTATTATAACAAGTGTTGGTCAAACAAGTTTGTAACAGATTTGCTTGTTTATATTTTGCCTAATTGTTGCGTTGGCACTGAGCAGAGCCATGTCTGTATAGTCTATGGAAGGCTGTGGGTGCTTGCCCTCAGGGTGGCAGATTGCAAATTATAGACTGCCTTCCCTCTTGAGAGGGTTGATTGTTTGCTATTGTTTGCTGGAGAAGGTACCCCCCTTCAGCATATTTTGGCTGGAAAATCTAGAGAAATAAAGGAAGCACTGAGGAGCTTGGGAGCCCTGAGATGTCAGCCCAGCCTATTTTGCTGGGGAGTGCTGAGGTTTGTGGGCTTGTGAGTCCAAAAGGTTAGTCCAGAGAATGAGTCCCAGTTGTGGAACCAATGACCTAGTCAGGGCTTGGAAACCCTGAGAGAAAAGGAAGCAGGGTTTTTTTGCTTGTTTGCTTGTCTGCTCTTACTCGACTTTAATAAATGGAATGGCCCACCATTTTCTGGCTCTGTAGTTTCTTTACTGTCTGCCCGAATTCAACAAAACCTGCATGGCCATGACAATGGCTGCTGGTCATACAGTGAGATAGTAATGACAGCAAGACACTATTTGAATCTCTCCGTACCCCATGCCTCAACAAGACCAACCAATGTAACGAACAAACACAAATTCAGTAAGTCTGATGAGATCAAGGTCAAAATGTCAAGGTCAGTTGTGTTTGCATACACAAGCAATAAGCTATCAAACACTAAATTTTTAAAAATATAGTTTAATAATACAGAAATCAAATATTAATAAATAATCTAACAAAAGACTTTTATTCTGAAACTTATAAACTTTTGCTAGAAAAATTTTAAAAGTCAGAAGTAGATAAAGAGTTATATCTTGTCCATGGATTGAAAGAATCAATATTGATAAACTATAATATATATATATATATATATATATATATATATATATATATATATATATTCTTTTTTTCAAATGGAAACTACAACACTAAAACTTTCATGAGACAACTGGTAAGAATACTTCTTGTGACATTTCAATAAGCAAAGGTTTCTATAACAGTACACAAAGTACTTCTAAAACGATTTATAAAATGTACATATCACAAACCAAAAACTATTCATCAAAAGATGTCATTAAAGTAGTTAATAGAAAACAAATAACTGAAAGAAAAAATGTATAGTATATATATTGGAAAATACTTTTCAGAATATATAAACAGCTTTACAAAGCAATAAAGAAAAAAGCAACATTATAATAAAAGTCAAAAGACTTGCAAAGAAATTTTATGAAAACAAAATATCCAAATGATTTATAAAGATCAAATAGTGGTTATCTTTGAAGAAGTGGGACACAGTACAGGAGTGTTATAGAGTTTTTGAAATATTCTGGAATACCATTTAATGTTGAATATATAGGCTTGTATATTCATGGGATAAGCACTTAAAATTGTGTACTTATCTGTATGTCTATTATACTTAATAAGATCACTTAAAAAAAATTACATTGAAATACAGTTCCTCATTTATGAAAGTGATAAAGTTTTATAAATGCATTATCATGTTCTTTTAGAGAATCACTGAAACCAAAACTCTCATATATTTTTAATAGGAAGACAAAATATCATAACTCCTATGGAGAATAATATTGCAGTAACTTACAAAATCACATATAGAATTTGTCCGTGTTGGCCAGATAAAATATATTATGCTCACTTTGTTAAAGATGGTGCTGCCCACGTGGAAACCTGTCACCTAGATGATAATATTAGTTGCCCTTTTTGCTTGGGATGGGGTTGATTATATTAATGTGTGTTGGGGGAGGGCTTTCGCGCCAAAAGGTTTTAAAAGGAAGAGAGATCATGTTGTTCCGGAGAAGAGTGATTACGTTCTCAGAGGAGCCCATGCTGGAGGAGAGCAGAAAGAGGCCATGTGGAGGTGGTGAGAAGCAGCCAAGATGGCAGAGTGTTGAAGGAGAAGCCAGTTTGAGCAGCATTTTGTGCAGAGAGAAGGAGATGGGGAACAGAGGTGAATAAGGCTGGTGAGCTACAAGCCTTTGATTCTAGGAAACTCGGATAAGTCAGTGGCTTTGAGAGCCCTGAATGGAAAGGCAAGTGTTTTTCCATTGTGTGTATTTCTTGCTCACCGGGTGCATGCTAGGATTAAAGCTAATGGCCCACCAGTTCTTGGCTCCATTGTTTCATTACCGTCTGTCCAAATCTAATGAAAACCTGCATGGGCCAGGCGGCTGTGGTGGTGGCCGTGGCTACTGGCTTTTCAGTCTGTACTTCATGTTCATAAATATGCCTCAAAGTTACACTGATAAAAATAAAAACAGCTCTCTATACAATAACAAAAGACCAGTGATAACTTAAATGTCAAGATTATGTATTCAACCACTGGATGACCAACATTCTATAAAAGAAAAAAAAAAATCTCTATATATGACCATGGAGAACGCTATTCAGGATATATTTTAAGTTGTTTCTTGTTACATTTTTAATTAAGCAATGTGAAAAATGCAATAATGCCATAACTGTAAAGGGAGAATACACATTTATAGGTGCATTTGTTTATATATATAAGAAAAGAAAACTTCAGGTAAAAATTTCCTCATGAACAGATAGCATAATTTCCTACAGAGAAAATCTTAAAGACTCTACAAAAAAAAAGGCTATTAAAATTGATAAGTTGAACAAGATGGCAGGATGCAAGGACAATTTACAAAAATTAATGTATTACCTTATACTGGCAATAAAGTGTTAAAAAACTGAAAGTAATATTAATGTCTCTCAACTGATTAATTTGTTAAAGAAAATAAATGGCATTTTCTTTATATAATGAAATAGCACAAGACAATGAAATGAAATGTACTACAATGGTTACTAATATCAAGTATATTCTGATAACGGAAAGAAACCTGCTTCAATAGGTGACAGAATACATGGTTCCACTTCAAGAACAATCTGAAAAAGAAAACTGTGGAGACATAAAACATATTAGTAGTTGCTAAAGGCAGGAGTAGCTGTGAGTTTGACTATAAAGGAACAAGGGGGAATTTAGGTAGGGTTGCTATATTTGATGGTTATGCTAATTGATCAATAGTATACCTTTGTCAATATTTACAAAATTCTACTCCAAAAGATATTTTCACTTTTTGTATATTTTACATTAATAAAAATTTTGAAAAAGATGAGAAGATAAATCATTAAGTAATTAAATATATTTACATATAGTATGATGTCAATAGGGTGAAATGGTTAGAGAAAAGTATTTTCTTAAAAGATTGCAGATTATTTCTAGATATTTAACTTATTGGTTTTTGTTTTAGATGTGATTTCAAAACTGAAAATATTACACACAATCGTAAAACAAAATTAAATTAAAAAAATAATTGATAAAAATTAAATAAAATTAAATAATTCTATGATAAACTAATATAATAACATAGAAGTTTTCAATCAAAACAAACAAAAAGCTGCAGAAAACAATCATTAAGTTATTTTCTAAATTACGTCATTGATAGTGTAGATAGTACTGTTCTCATTATTCAAAGTTAGCCATATGTGTATTTTGCAACACAGCAAATGAGTAATTATTTTTATGTCAATGAGAATCAAGATAATTTACAGAATTGAGAGAAGTTTTATTCTCATAGAAAGTAAATAGTGAGGTTTATCCAATGTAGACATTTATGTAAGCAGGTGAAATAGGAGGACAACAGTGCTTGAAAGGCGTAACTATATAGTCAAGAAATAATAATAATGAATGAAAGCACAAGGTTCATTGTGCATATTTCCTTCTTTAATCATGGTATTAAAAATTTCTAAGGAGCTGTTTCCTCTTAAATATATTTAAAGACATCAAATTGCATGTAGAAGAGATTTGTTGCTATTATGTTTCTGAGCCTGCTCAGTAGAAAAAGCTAGAAATATGTAATGTTCTTACATATACAATACATTTGAGTTCAGAGTGATATTTTTAATTCAAATTCAGGACCACCTATACAGGATTATTACTTGGTCTCCTTTACTGGTATTTATCACCTAAAATGAAATAGAAGGGCAGCTTTTGAGGTATTGCTTGATACATATAAGAAAAGTGTGCATGACTGGAAGAAGAAATGTGGCTGTAGTTATCACAGTGGGAATCCATGCCATCTGACCTGGTTGCCACATCTAAAATAGTTATTATAACTGGAATCTATTGATTGAGGGAGGGGTTAAGTCAACATGAGAAATTTAGCCACAGTTTCTGCTATAAATCTTTCTCAGAAGGTTATCTGTCTTTCAGCAGGAAGACTATATGAGACAAAAGTAAATATCCTATAAAACTTATGTTTTTAAAATATAATAGTGATGAATTATTGAATTATTGTTCATAACAGAAAAATAAAATTGACCAGAGTGATTATGGAGATCAGATAACATTGTAAACTTGAGATAGACATCTTTGGCTTCCATATGAATTTCCACATTAGTGATAGATATTTTGGTGGAAAAAGTCATAACAGCCTTTGGAACTATCCCCTGTACCTCCATTTCACAATCTTACATCATCAAATTTCTAAAGGATTCAAGTGTTTTGATTCTTATTATGCCTCAATTTATCTTTCCTTGAACTAAACAAAATGGCAGATCCATTTTGAAGAAATATGTATTACAGAAAACTTAATCAAATGGTGAGGGTAATTGGAACTTGCCAGATATGATATTTTTACTGGAACAATTAACTTACCATCTATTGACCTGGAGGGTTCTTTTCTTTCTCTGTTGCAATCAGTAAAGAGTATCAGTTGCAGTTAGCTTTGAATAATGGGGAAATTTACATTTTATATCCTGTTCTGAAATAGTATGTCAGCTTATCTGTTCTTGGTAATAGCACTGTTTTCCAAAAAAACTTAAAATTTTTTAAAAATTGATTTTAGAGAGAGAGGAATGAGGTGAGGGAGAGAGAGAGAAACATCAATTTACTATTCTACTTATTTGTGCATTCATTGGCTAACACTTGTATGTGACCCAAGCAGGAATAAAACCTACAACCTTTTTCTATTAGGCCAATGTTTTCAGGCTAGGGCCTAAAAAACTTTTGTGTCTTGATAACCTATAGAACATCAAGCTTGTCATTACCTGATCCGCTATATATTATACAGTTTGGATTTGGAAGTAGACAGTTAGTTCCCTGAACCACTACACAATTGTACCTCTCTTCCTCAGATGACACTATCATGGTACTATTAGAGAATGATTTCATAGTTTTCCCTTTGTATTGTTTAAAATACCACATTCTTCAGAATTTAACATGGCATTTCAGATCAGAGTTCACCTTGATTTCTTTGTCAGTTTTTGAAAGCACATAGGACCTGAAACTGGGGGCTAGGTCTCTTGTACACCTAATGTTGACTAGTTCCTAAAACATTCCCCAAATGAGTTGTATTTCTTTATTTGCTTTTGTTTATTAAATTTTAGGTTCCCTGAGATAGTGTCTTCTACTTATAGTTATAGGTATTAACATATGTCTTTAGCACTAATACTAGAACCCTGAGTGTCTGTAAGGATCAGTTTAGTTTGTTATATTCATGCTCATAATAGGAGGAATGCAAGAACAGCCCTATGTTTTTATTGATTCCTAGCCTTTTATTATTTTTACTTCCATTTATGACATATAAGAGTAACCTATAGCCTGTACAACGTGACTTGTACATGTTTGTGCATGAAACCTCATGTGTCCTTGCACACACACATATTAATAGAGAAATGCTTGGCATGAAATAGTTAGAAAGTCATATCCTAAACCTTCTGTGTGCAGATGTGAAGATTGAGGGGAGACCCTATGTGCAACAACACTTCACAGGAAGGACCATGATAGCTGTTTCTAGTCAGTGGGGTGGGGAGGAATCTATTCATTTCAGTCTTCAACAGAGAATTTTCGATTTCCACAAAAGTGAATAAAAGCTACCTCTCTCCAAGAACATAATGTTAATTACCATAGAGAATACAAATAATAATGATAATAATAAAAAAACAATTAGAAAGCCAAATCAATTTGCTGTAGAAAAGAAAAAAAAAGGAGAGATAAAAATGTTTTTCTCTAATTCACAACTAAGGCACAAAGCCAGCATTTTGCACAATTTTCAGAATCATCTACTATTCATATAAATTGTTGGATATGAATTATATGTAGATGACTAATTAAATGAGGTATATACATGTTACCTGCCTCCTCCAAACATGGAAAATGACAAATAGAAAGAAAGAAGTAAATTCATATATTAATCCAGAAGGATGTCAGGAATAAGGGATAGAAAGTGGCAGTGAATGAAAGGTTTCAGCCAAGTTTTAGAAAAAAGACAGCAAAGTGATAACTGACCATAGACATGACGAAGTTAAATCTATGTGCCTACAGAGGAAAATATCTTCAGTAAATAAGTTGACAAGCTCTGCAGATTTCCTGAGGATCTCAGAGAGGCAACGCAGAACATGCAAGCAGGAGGCGAGGCGAGAGCTTGAGGAGTTTTCTGTGGATAGTGTATTTGGCCCTCTAGGACACTTCCCACATCATGCATGAGATGATTGCTTCTCCTCATCAGTGCTGCAGGAGGTGGTAGGTTTTACTCCATAAAGCAAAAGAAGCAAAGAGTCTTGAGGTCCCTAAGCATATAGGTAGCAAGTGGGGAGACAGAAATTTCAAAAACATTTTGTGCAAGCAAGCATGCATTAGAAATGTGTACCCTTAGCAATTTCCCTCACTACTTTCAAGGAAGGTTGCCATCCAGGCAAATTACACTCCTTACCCTCAATAAAAGCAGGCAAGAGAGAAGATTTTTGCCCTAGAGAACTGAGCAATGCAGAGAAAAGATCTTTGTATTATACCTTACATTTCATTCAGTTTAAGTGTTATCCAGAAGTAGTATATTCCTAACATCTCAGATCAGTGACACCAAACACGTGCATTATTTCCAGAGGGCACACAGACAATGAAGTGCTGTGTACACTGCATTTGCCTGTCCCACAGAACCAACAAACTCTTGCTCTAAATAGGTGCTAATAAATATTTTCAGTCTATTAACGAATTCAGCCACATACTGTCATATCTCAGTTACAAAAATCATAAAGTGTTGGGAAAAAAAAATCATAAAGTGTTGGAAGAAACTTTTGTAGGTCAACTAATATATTCCCCAGACACAATAACTTTTAAACAGAGTTTTCTATCATATTTCTGTACAATGTCAAGATAGAAGTGAACAAACCTACATGGAACTTGAGAGCTCTTATATTTCTGCTTCAGTGAAACTAAACCAAATTATTTAATAGCTTAAAGTCAATCTCCTATCTTTTCAAAATGTCAACATCAGCATTCATGAAAGTTTTTAGTGAAGTTTCAGACTAGCAACTAAAAAGACACTGAGAGTCCATTGTGTATCCATGGAAATAGGAAGTGAGGAGACTGTTTGAAAAGATTATGCCATCTTTGGGATAGGCTGCAATGACAGGTGAAAAGAAATGCAGGACAGAAAAGGACCTGAAGCAAACCCGTCCTCATTAATTTTTTCTCAACCCCGTTGCTCTCATTTGTCATTGGTACTGTTAGTTTGCAACCCTCCAGCTCTGTGAGAAAATGTCTAGTTGTTTCTAAAATTTATTGAGAGTTTTGGTTTTCATGGAATATTTTTTTGGTAACTCACTTTCTATTTGCTATTCAACAAGGTTTTATGAAATTCTTATTGAATTAATTTCTTGGTTGTATTTAATATTCAAATTTTTAGAATAAATCATTTGCTCTTCTTCTCATTGATCTCCTTAGTAAAGCTGCCATCCTTTTCAAGTTTCTCAGTTTTATATGCTGCCTCACTGATTACTATACTGTCTCACAGGAATCAATGTGTGTAAAGTGCTTAGCACAATACCTAGCATGTATAGGTGTATATTAACTCATAGTTGCTTGAATTGTTACATCATTATTATAACTAGTTCACAATTTCATGCATTTTTTGTTTGATCTTTTAGAAAACAATATTTTTTTTTTCGGTATCTAGCTAATAGTTAAATTATGTAACATCATAATAAAGGTTATTTGTTCATTTGATAATTTCTTTTTTCTCTATTTTTTTCTTTTGAAAGCAAATGTAAAGTCATAAGGACACAAGGTTACATAATTAGTTTTGAGAATTCTCATTTTTCTTAATCATACTAGCTTTTAAAATAATGCCATATAAATGGTTAATTCCAGTTCCCCTTTGTTCTCTTTGGAAAATCTCTATCAAGTATTTCTCTTTCCTTTTATTTCTTAGTACCTGAGATAGAAAGTGTACAACTCCTTATTGTTCAATTATGCCTATTTTTGACTTAAATATCTTCTCATCAAGCAGCCTTAACTATAGTGCTATAATGTGTATGTGTTCTCTCTTGTCGAATTCTATTTCTTTTATGAAATTAAGTACACTAAATTTCACCTGTCTTTTGTATTTAGTTATAAACATTCAGGTGTAATTTAGACACATTCCTTTATGCCTATTTTTCGGCTTCCCTTCTAGTTTGCATTTGTGCTTGACTTTTTGTTATTTTAACAAACTCTGTCAATACCACTATGTCTCTGGGAGGCTCCACGCTGACTTTCAGTTCTGTCCTCTTCTTATTTAGTGTTCTCTCTCCCTCATCCTTTTCTTAAAATTAATTTTAATTTATTGTGTTTTAATATATATATAATTTTAATATAACATACTCACGCCCCTCTCCCGTGTCTTTATTTACACCCCTTTTGCCCCTCTCCCTCTAACTCCTGCCCCTATTCCCTCTGAGATTTGCTGTCCTGTTATCTGTATCTCTGTTATGTATATATAATTTCACTAATCCTTTTCACTTTCTCTGATCCCATTCCCTTATCCCCTTTCCCTCTGATAGCTGTCCCTCTGCTCCCTGAGTCCCCACCTCTGCCTCTATTTTGTTCCTCAGTTTGCTTTGTTCCTTAGATCCCACATATCGGTGAGATCATATATTTGTCTTTCTCTGCCTGGCTTATTTCACTTAGCATAATAGTCTTTAGGTCCATCTATGCCATCGCAAAAGATAAGATTACCTTCTTTTTATGACTGCATAGTATTCTACTGTGTATGTGTACCACAGCTTTTTTATCCACTTGTCCACTGACGAATACTTGGTCTGTTTCCAGAACTTGGCTATTGTAAACGATGTTGCAGTAAACATGGGGGTGCGTATCTTCTTTTGAATGAGTGATTTGGTATTCTTAGGTTATATTCCTAATAGTAAGATAGCTGGGTCAAAAGGTAGTTCCATTTTTATTTTTTTGAGGCAATGCCATACTGTTTTTCACAGTGGCTGCACCAGTCTGCATTCCTACCAGCAGTGCAGGAGGGTTCCCTTTTCTCCACACCCTCACCAGCACTTACTGTGTGTTGATTTGTTAATGAGTGCCATTCAGACAGGTGTGAGGTGGTATCTCACTGTGGTTTGAATTTGTGTTTCTCTGATGATTAGTGATATTGAACATTTTTTCATATGCCTATTGGCCATCTGTATGTCCTCTTTGGAGAAGTGTCTATTCAGTTGTTTTACCCATTATTTAATTAGATTATTTACCTTTCTGTTATTGAGTTTTAAAAGTTCTTTATAAATTTTTGTTATTAACTCCTTATCAGACATATTGGCAAATATATTCTCTCATTGTGTGGGTTGTCTTTTTATTTTGTGAATGGTGTCATTTGCTGTACAAAAGCTTTTTAGTTTGATCTATTCCCATTTGTTTATTTTTCTATTATTTTACTATTTCACTTGCCCATGGAGATATATCAGAAAAATATTGCTACGAGAGATATCAGAGACCTTACTGCTTATGTTTACTTCCAAGATGTTTATGGTTTTGTAACTTACATTTAAGTCTTTTATTCATTTTTGAGTTTATTTCTGTGAATGGTGTAAGTTGGTGGTCTAGTTTCATTTTTTTGTATGTATCTGTCCAATTTTTCCAACGCTATTTATTAAAGAGACTATCTTTACTTCATTGCATGCTCTTACTTCCTTTGTCAAATATTAATTGACCATAAGGTGTGGGTTTATTTCTGGGTTCACTGTTCTTTTCCATTGATGTGTATGCCTGTTCTTATGACAGTACCATGCTGTTTTGATTACAATGATCTTGTAGTATAATTTGATATCAGGAAGTGTGATACCTTCCACTTTATTCTTAATTTTCAAGATTGCTGAGGCTACTAGTGTTATTTTTAGGTTCCATATAAATTTTGGAAATATTTTTTCTCTATCTTTGAAGTATGCCTTTGGTATTTTAATAGAAACTGCATTAAATTTATAGATTACTTTGGGTACTATAGACATATTAATGATGTTTATTCTTCCTATCAATGAACACAGTATATGCTTCCAATTCTTTGTATCTCTTCCTTGATTTCTTTAATCAATGTTTTATAATTTTCTGAGCACAAGCTCTTTATCTCCTTGGGTAAATTTATTCTTAGGTACTTTATTTTTTGTTGTTGTTGTAGTAGTGAATAGGATTGTTTCCTTAATTTCTCTTTCAGACTGTTTATTGTTGATGTGTAAAAATGTCACTGATTTCTGAATATTAATTTTATATCCTGCCACCTTATCAAATTCATTTATCAGGTCTAGTAGTTTTTTGACTGAGACTTTAGGGTTTTCTATGTATAGTATCATGTCATCAGCAAATAATGATAGTTTTACTTCTTCTTTTGCAATTTGGATGCCTTTTTTTTTTTTGTCTGATTGCTGTGGCTAGGACTTCCAGAACTTTGTTGAATAAGAGTGGTGAAAGGGGCACCCCTGTTTTGTTCCTGATCTAAGGTGATTACTTTTAACTTTTGCACATTGAGTATGATGTTGGTTGTCGGTTTGTTGTAGATGGCCTTTATTATATTGAGGTATGTTCCTTGTATTCAGACTTTGCTGAGAGTTTTGATCATAAATGGGTGCTGAATTTTATCAAATGCTTTTTCTGCATCTATTTATATAATCATGTAATTTTTATCATTTCTTTTGTTTATGTGTTGAATCACATTGACTTTTTTTTTTCTTTACAGGGACACAGAGAGAGTCAGAGAGAGGGATAGATAGGAAGAGATAGACAGGAATGAAGAAAGGTGAGAAGCATCAATCATTAGTTTTTCGTTGCCGTAGCAACACCTTAGTTGCTCATTGATTTCTTTCTCACAGGTGTCTTGACCACGGGCCTTCAGCAGACCGAGCCACCCCTTGCTGGAGCCAGCGACCTTGGGTCCAAGCTGATGAGCTTTAGCTCAAGCCAGATGGGCCCGCACTCAAGCTAGAGACCTCGGGGTCTCAAACCTGGATTTTCTGCATTTCAGTCCGATGCTCTATGCACTGCGCCACCGCCTGGTCAGGCTGATTGACTTTTGAATATTGTGCCAGCCTTGCCTCCCCAGAATAAATCCCACTTGATAATGATGTATGATTCTATCCATGTATTGCTGGATCTGGTTTGCTAATATTTTGTTGAGAATTTCACCATCTAATTTTATCAGGGATATTTACCTATAGTTTTCTTTTTTGGTAGTGTCTTTACCTTGTTTTGGAATAAGGATAATGCTTGCCTCATAAAAGAAGCTTGGAAGTCTTCCCTCCTCTGAAAGTTTTTGAAATAGCTTGAGAAGGATGGGTATTTGTTCTTCTTTGAATCTTTGATAAAATTTTCCTGTGAAGCTATCCAGTCCTGGACTTCTGTTTGCTGGGAATTTTTTGATAACTGTTTTAATTTCATTTGTTATAATCAGTCTGTTTAGGTTTTATGATTTTTCCAGATTAAATTTGGAAGATTGTATGTTTTTCGGAATTTATCCATTTCACCTACATTGTACAATTTTTTGGCATATAGATCTCCATAGTATTTTTATAATCCTTTGTATTTCTGCAGTGTCAGTTGTTACTTCTCCACTTTTATTTTTAATTTTATTTATTTGAGTCCCTCTCTTTTTTTCTTGGTGTGTCTTGTTAAAGGTTCATCAACTTTGTTTACCTTTTCAAAGAACTAGCTCTTGGTTTCATTGATCTTTGTATTGTTTTTTTTTTTCAGCCTTTGTGTCATTTATTTACCTCCTGATCTTTATTATTTCATTCCTTGTACTTCTTCTGGGATTTATTTGTTAGTTCTTTTTAGTTGTTTTAGATGCAGGGTTAGGTTGTTTATTTATTTGAGATTTTTATTGCTTCTTATGGTATGCCTGTAATTCTATAAACTTCCCTCTCAGGACTGCTTTGCCTGTGTCCCATAAATTTTGAGTTGTATGTTCATTTTCATTTGTTTCAAGGAAATTTTTTATTTCTTCCTCGATTTTGTTGTTAATCCATTCATTATTGAATAACATGCTATTTAGCCTCCAACTGTTTGAATGCTTTTCAATTTTTTTATTGTAGTTGATTTTCAGTTTCATGCCCTTGGGATCAGAGAAAATGCTTGATATAATTTCAATCTTCTTAAATTTAGTGAGACTTGTTTTCTGTCTTAATATGTGGTCTATCTTAGAGAACATACCATGAACAGTTGAAGAGAATGTAAATTCTGTGGCTTTGTGGTGAAAGGTTCTGAAGATGTCAGTTAAATCCAGTTAATCTAGTGCAGTGGTTCTCAAAATTTGTGCCAGGTCTCACTGGTGCACCCTAAAAGATTTCCAGGTGTGCCTTATGGTATTCCAGAAAAATATGTGCCTATTGGGGACCGAAAAACCAACAAGGTTTTTGGAGTTTAGACTTTTGGGGGACAGAGGTGTGAAGAATTGGCTGTAAGCTGACAGTCTGCCCAACATCACCCCCATCTCACTTGCCTGGTTAGGTTGCAAAAGTCCATTAAGCTGTGGTGCTGGCTTATTTACACTATCTTCCATGTTCAGCATAAAGATTGGAGGCAAGTTTCTTCTATCCTTTATTTGGTGTAAAATTAAGCTTTGCTAATGGTCTTACTTTGCTCTATAAATAAAGCTAGATGCAATTTTTGGGCACTCTTTGTTCTTGCCAGGAGCAATTACAGGGTCTTCTGAACCCCGTATTTTCTTAATTCCATGTATTTTTTAAATTTTGCACTGTTTCCACTCGGGACCTGGAATTACTAGCTATACTGGTTTGTGACATGTACCCAGATATGAAAATAAATATAGTTACTCTATTATATCATTTCATACAAAAAAACAGCTCTTTTTGTTAACACATTATTATTATATTTATTATTAACACATTATTATATTATTTTTAGATAAATACACCCAAATAAAATGGATAAATTTCTTAAAAAGAAGCGTGATATTGAAGAATCCAATTCTGAAAATGAGCAAAAGTTAAGCTCAAGTAAGAAAGTAAAATCACAGCTACTCACAAATATAATGAAAGTTATTTGATCTTTGGTTTCACTTGGACCTGAAGTAAAAATCATCCTTACTACTATGTTTAGTATATGGATGTAAAATGGCAAATGAATCATTGCTTCTTAGTAAATTGAGTAAACATTTTAAAACTATACACTTTAATTTACATGATAAATCTGTGAGTTTTTTCAAGAAATTGAACAGCAAACAAAGACAACAAATTCTTTTAAAAGTATAATGACTATTTCTGATAAAGCTCAAATCACTTCTCATCAACTCTCAGAACTGACAGCAAAAACTATGAAAGCTCATACTTTAGGTGAGGCACTTATTTTGCCTGTATGCAATAAAATGGTCATGACAGTGCTAGGAAATGAAGCAGCAATGAAAATAAGCAAGATTTCTCTGTCCAATGATACAGTTCACAGGTGTATTATATCCAGAAAAATGTATGCAGTAATAAGCTTCAGTATTCAAATTTTGCATTGCAAGTTGAGTCAACAGACATTACCAACATGGCACAACTCTTAGCATTCGTTTGTTTTACTAATGAAGATCAAATAGTAAATCAGTTTCTTTTTTGCAAAGAATTAGGTGTGTCTACAAAAGGTGAAGACATTTTTAACATTTTGAGTAACTATCTTGATAAATGGCAGTTAACATGGAAGTTGGATGTACACATTTGCACAGATTGGCTTCCATAGTTGGCTATGTTAAGGGTCTTACATTTTTTGTAAAAAAACAAAATGGAATGTTATCGTAACTTACTGCTTTCTTCATAGGGATGCCTTGATGGCAAAAACATTGGGAGAAAAATTAAGAGAAGTTTTAGATCAAGTTGTTCAGATGATAAACTTTATTAAAACAAGACTGTCAAATCATGTTTTTTTGAAAAGCTGTGTGTTGATATGGATTCACAACACAGATGGCTGCTTTTACATACTGAGATAAGGTGGTTGTCAAGGGGAAAACTACTTATCCATGTACACGAGCTAGGACAAAAGCTTCTTGCATTGTTTGAAGAGATGAAACAGTTACATTTTTGTAAACTCCTTCAGTGGGAATTTTGGATTGCCAGGTTACAATATTTGGCTGATATATTTTAGCAGCTAAATATTTTGAATACTAGCATGCAAGGGAAAGGTGAAAATATTCTCACATTCACTGACAAAATGAAAGTGTTTCATAGAAAACTACAGATTTGGAAAAGAAAAGCTGTTGAAGGTAATTTAGAAATGTTTCCATTGGTAAATAACACTTGCATAAATGAAACACTTTTAATAATTGAATATTTAATAAGTTTAGAAGAAAAATTGGGTTCTTATTTTTTATCACTTAACATTGAACAATACAATTGGATTAGAAACCCACTCATGGAAGCTTCAAGTAATTTTGGTTTAACATTAACAGAGGAAGAACTGGCTGTTATATCCACTGATCATGGATTTCTAATTAAACACAAGGAATTGTCTTTTGAAGCCTTTTGGATTTATATAAAAGAAGAATATGTGGCAATATCTAAAAAAGATTTGAATATTTTACTATAATTTTAAACATCCTATTTATGTGAATTAGGATTTTCTACCCTCAACACAATTAAGAGTAAAAAGAGAGGAATTCTTCAATGTATTGATGAGGAAATGAGAGTTTGCTTTTCACATATATGCCCAAACATTGATGAAATTGCTAGGACACATCATGCTCATGTTTCTCATAAACACAAGAATGAAAAAACCTAACACATTTACGCCGGGACCTGCCGAATTTACTAAATCTTACTAAAAATGTATCTATATATATATAAAAATTTTTTTTTGTCATTTTTTAATTTTTAACCCCTCTTTTATTATAAATTCTAAAAAGCATAACTCGGGGGATGGCAAGATGGTGATGAAGTAGGCGGACGTACCAACTTCCAACTCCCAGAACCAAAGTGGATTATAACTTAATTTTAAGAACCATCATTTGGATAAACCAACTATGAACTAAACTAAGTGGACTCTTCAATCTAGGAACACTGAAGAAGCCAAATTGAGACTGGTAGGAAAACCGAAAATGCGGAGAGGGCCGCCCAGCTCCCAGAGCGAACGGCAACCCGGAGTAACTCCTGAGGCGGGAGGAGAGTTTGGCGAAGAAGGAGGGACTTGGGTTCCAGGAACAAAGCCTTAGCCTGCAGCCCCAGAGCCTAGAAGAGGTGTTTGGACAATACTGAGCTGTGAAAAAAGTGATACTGTTTGTGAGAAAGAGACAGCTTTTTTAGACCCAAGATTCTGAAGTGCAGAAAACTTCTCTCACAACCACTCACCCAGGGCTCCAGGGAACAGGAACAGAGGAGAGGACCAGAGCAGCGGGAAGAGAGTGTGGACTGGAAGGCACAGGGAGAAACACTCTGAGGGACAGCCACCCTAACTCCTGGGCTGAGTCACTTCCCAAATCGAAAACAAATATTTCCCTTGAAACTAGCAATATTAGAAAAAGGGAGACAGGACACCAGCCAAACAAGCTCCCCTGCAACATTTAAAGCAGAGCTGCTTAGATGGAGGGAGCTTCCAGGACTACAGTATGGAGTGTTAGGGTCTGAGCTGCAGTGCCCCTACCCACACTGCTGGGGCTGGCTGGAGGGACGGTGGTGGCAGGATGCTGAAATGAGGTTTTGTCAGCGGGGGCGGAGGCCCAGCTGGTGTGAGCTCGGTCTAGCACAGCAGGGGTAGAGGGGACGTGTGAAAGCAGTCTGGCACCTGCAGGCCCGCCTATAGCCCCACGTGCGGGGGAAAAGCAGGAGGCAAGAAACGGGCAGAGATCTGCTCTGCAGCCCTGTGCAAGCTGGCCCTGACCACGGTGGCAGGGCTAGGACAAGGGAAAGGCAGAGGCTCACAGCTGAGTGCAAGCCAGCAGCCCCGCCTTGCTGGAGAAACTACAGTTTGCCTCAGGGGCGGGGTTGAAGCTCTGGACAGGCGGAGGCTCACAGCTGAGTGCACATCAGCAGCCCTGTCCAACCCGAGAAACTGTGGTGAGCAGGCTCTGATTGCAGGGGCTGGGCGAAAGCCCGGAAACAGGCTGGGTCCGCAGCTGAGCAAAGGCGCTCACCTCCACCCTTTGTGCTGAGGCTTGTGGCTTGAGTGCAGTGAGCAACCCCATCTGTGGGTGAGAGGCCCAGACAGGCTAAGGCTTGTAGAGCCAGGCACCAGAACACAGCCCCTCATGCAGAGGAGAGGCGGAAATCACAGCAACAGCCACAGTGGGCCAGGATTGGCAATGCCCATACCCAACTGCCCTAGGCAGCAGCAGAGCGGGTGGCAGACCTGCAGACAGACCACACCTAGAGAACACAAAGGCAACACCCATTGGACTCCAGAGGCCACACCCTTCTTATACACAGACAAAATGAGCAGGCAGAGGAAAGCAACCCAAATGAACAAAGAGAAATTCCCAGAGAAGGACCTGAATGAACCAGATATAACCAAATTACCAGATGCGGAATTTAAAATAATAATAGTTAGGATGTTTAAAGAGATTAGAGCAACAAAGGATAGTCATTACAAACACCTAAATAAAGAGATAACAAGTATAAAAAAGGAAATTGAAATAATAAAAAACAATCAGACAGAAATGACAAATACAGCATCAGCACTGAAGACCACAATCAAAGGAATTAAAAGCAGGATGAATGATGCTGAGGATCGAATCAGCAAGTTAGAGGACACAATAAACAAAGGCACAGAAGCAGAGCAGAAAAAAGAAAAGAGATTCAAAAAATGTGAGGAAACTCTGAGGGAGCTCTGTGACAACATGAAGAGAAATAACATTTGCATCATAGGGGTTCCTGAAGAAGAGGAGAAAGAAGAAATAGAAACTTTGTTCAATCAAATCATAGCAGAAAGCTTCTCTAAATTAAGGCTGGAAAATATTTCACACATTTAAGAAGCACAGAGAACTCCATTAAAGAGAAACCCAAAAAGATCTACACCAAGACACATCATAGTTAAAATGCCAAAGGTAAGGGATAAAGAGAAAATTTTAAAAGCTGCTAGAGAAAAAAAGGCTATCACCTACAAAGGAGCCTCCATAAGGATGGCATCCGACTTCTCAACAGAAACACTTGAGGCCAGAAGGGAATGGCAAGATATATTCAAAGTAATGCAGAACAAGAACCTACAACCAAGACTACTCTATTCAGCAGGGCTAACGCTTAAAATTGAAGGAGAAATAAAGAGCTTCCCAGACAAGAAAAAGCCTCAAGGAATTCATTAAAACCAAACCAGTTCTGCAAGAGATACTAAGGGGCCTGTTGTGAACAGTTCAAAGGGGGGGAAAGAATATAGCAAAAGAAGAATACAGCTTTAAAGAATAAAATGGCAATAAACAACTACATATCAATAATAACCTTAAATGTAAATAGATTAAATGATCCAATCAAAAGACATAGGGTAGCTGCTTGGATAAAAAGCATACCTCAAAAAATGTAACATAAAAATGTTTTTAATGTTAGAATAAATTTAATTTTGTCATATTTATTTCATTTAATTACCATAAAACCACGCTTGGACTTTATTTTTTTCTTTAATATTTTATAATTCTCATAAAATATTTCTCAGAAACTTGTATATAGTGCTCCTAAAATTATTTGTAGGATTTTAAATGCTTCCTGACTCCAAAAGTTTGAGAACCACTAATCTAGTGTGTCATTTAAGGCTGCTGTTTTTTTGTTAATATTCAGTTTGGAGGATCTATCCATTGATGTTTGTGAGAACTAAATCCTGTGAGGTACTAAAATTGCATACTATTATAGTATTGCTGTCTATCTCACACTTTATGTTCATCAAAATGTGCTTTATATATTTAGGTGCTCCTATATTAGGTGCATAACTATTTGGTTATGTCCTCTTATTGGATCGTTCTCTTTATCATTATGTAGTGATTTTTTTTTATTCTTTACTATAGCCCTTGTTTCAAAGTCTATTTTGTCAGATATAAATATTGCTATTCCAGCATTTTTTCCATTCCCATTTTTATGAAAAACATTTTCCATCTCTTCACTTTCAGTCTATGTGTATCTCTTTCTTTTGAGATGAGTCCCTTATAGACAGCAAGTGTGCAGGTCCTGTTTTCCTATCCATGAAGCTATCCTATGTCTTTTGATTGGAGTATTTAATCCATTTACATTTAAGGTTATTACTGACATGTACTTATTTATTGCCATTTTATTCTTTAAATCTACATTCCTCTTTTTTAAGATTTCTTTTTTTTTTTTTTTTTTTTTTGCTCTTTTTACAGTAGGCCCCTTAACATTTCTTGCAGCACTTATTTGGTTGTAATAAATATCTTGAGTCTTTTTTTCTTGAAAAACATTTTATTTCTACTTATATTTTAAATGATAACCTTGCTGAATAAAGTAGTCTTGGTTGTAGGTTCTTGTTTTGCATCACTGTGAATATTTCTTGCCAATCTTTTCTGTCCTCAAGTGTTTTTGTTGAGAATTCAAATGTCATCCTTATGGGGGCTCCTCTGTAGGTAATTAAATGCTTTTCTCTTGCAGCTTTTAGTATTATTTCTTTGTCTCCTAACTTTGACTTTTTCATTATAATGTTTCTTGGTGTAGACTTCCTTGGGTTCCTCTTTAATGGTACTCTCTATGTTTCTTGAAGTTGTGTGACTTTTTTCTTCATCAATTTAGAAAAATTTTCAAACAGGTTCTCTATCCCTTGTTCATTCTCCTCTCCTTTAGGTACCCCTAGAATGTGGATGTTGTTTCTCTTCATGTTGTCACAGAGGTCTCTTAAAGTTTCCTCAGTCTCTTAGAGCCTTTTTTCATTTTGCTGCTCTAGTTTGATGCTTATGTTTATCTTGTTTTCTAAATCACTGATTTGATCCTCTGTTTCATCTAGCCAACTCTTGATTCCTTCTAGTGCAGTCTTTATTTCTGATATTGTATTTGTCATTTATGACTGATTCTTTTTTATGATTTCAATGTCCTTTTTGTTCCTTGCTATTCTTTATTTAGGTGCTCATTATGTCTATCCACTGTTGCTCTAAGATCCCTGAGTATCCTAAAAATCATTATTTTAAGCTCTGCATCTGGTAGTTTTCTAACTTCCATTTCACTTAGTTCTTTTTCTGGGAATTTCTCTTGTTGATTCATTTAGGTTGCATTTCTTTGTCTTCCCATTTTTTCTGTGTATAGACTACTCCTTTGGGCATGCTGCTTGTGTAGCTACATGAGTCAAGGGTTGGTGCTGTCTGCCCCTAGTGACCAGTTGTGTTGGTTCTAGATCTTCTTAGGTTGGCATCAGCTGTTGTTTGGAACTTGCTGTGGGCTACTTGTCTACAGCTATTTCTCTTTTTGCTATTTGTGTCTCTGTTTTCTGTGCCTGGGTAGTGTGGGAGGGGCCAATTTGTGTATAAGGATCAACTTTTTCCTGCTTAGAGCTGACAGGAGCTCAGTAAAAGTCCCAATCTCCATAAGATTTGCTTTCACTTTTTAGCTGCTCTACAAAAGCAGAGACTCTCTTCTCAGAGTCTTTTGTAGAAAGACCACAGTGTGGGTCCAGACTGGCTTCAGTCAACCAATCCCTCTAAAGGTTGCAAACTTGTTGGGTTAGAGTAGCTGAGGTTGGGAATACAATGATAGTGGTATCCCCTTTTTCAGGGGTTTCTTGGGCCATAGCTCAGTACAGGGATCATGGCCCCTACTCCAGAGCCTAATCCCTCAGCCACTGCTGGACACTCAAATTTTATTTCTCCCCAAAAAGGTGAAAAGCAAGTTCAGATCAAATGGAGCTAACAGTCCCCTCTACAGAAGTTCTTTCAGCTGATCAGACCCTGGTCTCAAGGAGAAATACTGAGAGTCCTCTCCTGGGGCTGACTGTGCCCCCCAGAAAGTGGCTAAGCCCCTCAACCATACCCATCAATAGGCTTACAGGAAACCACACTTTGAATATCCATGCTCCAAGCCCCTCTCCTTTTCCCCTTTGGAGTCTGTCCCAGCTGGATATGATATCCAGCACCCAGGCCAGCTGACTGTAAAGCTCCACCCTATCCAATACACATGAACAATTGTGCCAGTGCTAGTCACAGAGAGCAGAACTCACCTCAGCTGGGTCAGGTATAAGGAGCTCTTCCTTAGGATACTGCTCTAGCAAGGGTTGTTAGGTTCTGAACTGATACTCTCTGCAGTTGGCCACTGGATGTGCCAGGCCTAAGCCTCCCTGAAAGAACAGTGGGAAACATCGCCTGTGACTGGCCCTCAACAACCTTCTTGGAGCTACAAGCAATCAAGAGTTTGTGGCTGTCACTGCTGGGCCCATGTGAGCATGGAAATACCAGCTGCACACTAGGCTAGCTAGCTTTTACCCACACTGGGCCTAGAAGAAAGTCTAAAGTTTTCTGAGTCTGTCTTTCTGCAGCTTCTGTCTATTTGTAACTTGATGGTCTTGGCCCCTGAATAAATTTCTGCAAGTCTAGAGTCTGCAACAATTCAGGATTTAGTAAGGGTGCTGAGTGTGGCTCTGTCCCTGGACCCCATGTGTCAGTCTGTCCAGAGTTTTTTTACAGACCTCAGTAGGGTGTGGCCCCAGAAGTCTGGTGGGTTTGGCCTTTGAGACCTAGAGGTGTAGTCTGCCCACCCACAGTTTCAACTGAGTCTCTTATGAGGTGGAAGTACCAGTCTTAAACTCAGGAGCATGGGGGCAGGGGTAGTTCTGACTTTAGCACCAGAAAACTGAGTCATTAACATGCCCCTTGCACTCTGGCCTCTCAGAATAGCCCTTCACCCTGACTGGAGCAGAAGAGACTCCTAAGGGTGAAACAGTTGCTTTTCCCCAGACTGATGTCACTCAGGGGGGATTGCTACACCCGAGAAATATGGCAACTGCAATATTGGAGAATGACTCAGAACAGGGATTCTGGTGGCCATCCCTTACCATGTCTCTCCTTTGGACCTCCAACTTTATACTCTTCTCATGCAACTCCAGTTCTCTCAGCTCTCCCTCCCCCACAGCCCCGGATAAGTGGCTATGAACAAAATTTTCTGCGCAGACCCTTTAAGATGGAGCCTACATCTCAAAAAGCTGTCTCTTTCTCACAGACAGAAACCCAGCTCTTTTCACTGCCAAATCTGTCTGGTTGCCTCTTCTATGTTCTGGGGCTATAGGCTTGGATTCCAGGCCTGGTGCTGAACACTCACACCTCTTAGCATTACCATCTCCACAGTGAGAGTCCCTGTGAACCCTCCATTGCCCCTCACTCCTTGGAGTGGGGCTGCCCTTTCCACATCTTTACCCTTCCTACCAGTCTTGGCGTGGCTTCTTCTGTGATCCTTGGTTATAGAGTCCTCTTTGTTTATTCTGAAGTTGATTTTTCAAGATGATTATTCTTAAATTAAGTTGTAATCCAATTTGGTCCTGGGAGGTGGTAGTTGCAATGTTCGCCTACTCAGTCACCATCTTGGAAATTATATGCCTCTCCCCTTTTTTAATTGACCTCTAATACACTACCCTGTTAATTTCAAGTGTACATCATAGTGATTTGTCATTTATATGCATTATAAAATGAACTTTATGATGTCTAGTTACTGTTTGTCACCATACAAAAACATAACAATATTTTTATGCTGTATATTATATTCCCATAACTTATTTATTTTGCAACTGGAAGTTTGTACCATTTAATCTAATATTCTTGCGATGCATGTACAATGAACAACATTCTTGTTTTCAATTTTATTTATTTATTGATTTTTAGAGCAATAGAAGGGATGAGAGAGAAATATTGATATGTTGTTTCACTTATTTATGCATTCATTGGTTGATTCTAGTATGTGCCCTAACTGGAGATCAAACCTGCAGCCTTGGCATATAGGGATGATGCTCTAAACAACTGAACTACAAAGCTAGGAATAAACAACATTCTTGATTTAGATGTTCTCAGACTCAAAGTAACAATATATGTATCTATGACATAATACACAGGAAGAAAGAGATAAAAGTTGACTTATTTATAACATTTAACAAAATACGTTGGCAATGGATTAAATTTGAGATGTTAAACAAAATATGTATATTTGTATCAAAATATTAGAAGAAAATTTAGATGCATAACTTTGAAATGAAGAACAATTGCTAAGTTTGACATCTAAGCCAACAAAATAGAATAAAAAAGATTGACAGAATAATTGCTTGCATGTTTAAAACATCTTTAGAGTAAAGAAACATGAATAAAATTAAAACAGGTTACAAACTAGAATAATATTAAATATAATGTAAAAAACTGTTTTTGAAAAGTGCTGTTCTTAAAGCAAATGCAACTTATATAAAAAATGATTAAACAGTTTTAACAAGAAATGAGTGAAGAGAATAAAAATATATAAGCATTTACCAAAAAATATAAATGCCTTTTATTAAATTAACATCAATCAATAAAATAATACAAAATAAAAATATCATATAAAATTTGGTATGTGTTTGTCAGATGTATAAATCTTATGAAGATAATTTTTATTCAAAATTGACAAGCTCTCTGTGAAAATGATGTTTCAAACAGTTAAGACCCCACTGTGATTTCAAAGTAAGTTAACCTGAAAAAAAATCTTACCAGGCAAAGAGTAAGTTATAAGAAATAACTCGCGGTCAATATAATTAAGGATATTTACTTTTATGTATTCTGTAATAAATGTAATAAACTGATCTGACACTAATAGTAACTTGTAAACACATTATGCACACCATTAAGGGAGTGCATATATGTACTGAATACATTCTAAATGAACAACCTGCAAACTCTATTTATCAACAAGCTCTTCCAGTAACTGGTATTACATTCTAATGTTATTTCCAATAAGTTTTCAACATTTACTCACATTATGTTTTACAAAGTATTCTTTCAATGTTGAAAATATTTTCACTATAGAATGCATGTAGAAGTTGAAGACATAATGTATAATTCAAACTCTAAAAGCACATTGTTTAGAAGAACACAAATAATACGCTTTTGTGGTTAATCTGTTAAACCTCAAGGAGAACTGTGATTAAGAGTTTAAACACGCTTAAAATTAACTCATATGAGACGGGCATTTTACTTACTCACTGTTTTCAGTACAGTCTAGAATCCCCAAATGACATTTCTGTTAATTAGCCAGTGAATGTTTATAACTTTCCTTATAGTAAAAAAGCTATTACTTTAAGAGTTACCAGCATGGTATTCCACACTCCTTGTAAATCACTGTTATTACAATAGGTTTAATTTAACGTTATGATTAGGATTAGTTTAGGAGGTAAAATTAGTTTACAATCTGAGTTTAAAGTTAGACTTCACCAAAGACCAAAGATAACATTACCTTTATATATTAAAATTTACTTGGCATCATTACTAATATAAATATTTGGATTTAATTATTGCTGGTCTGTAATTTGGTTCATATTGAGAATAAACATTAGATTTGATATTTTGTTTTAAAAATAGCTTTGAGATTCTGCTTATGCTTTGATTTAGCATTTGGTTTGAGTTTAGCATAATACTATATGGTTAATTTATTAAAAAACATAATATTAATGTTAGGTATAAAATAAAAATTAAATTTATCATTGATGTTAACATTAGAGCTCATATCAGGTGTAAGATTAGGATTAACCCATGTTTAGGTCAGGGGTTAACATGATTTAAATAGAAGTTGATGTTATTTTTAAGAATTAGGTTTTTGATCATTTGGGGGTAGATAAACACATTATTATGTTTAGAGTTGAAGTCAGGATTAAAGTACTGTATTTAGTTATATGATGAGGTAGTGTTATAGCTAGAGTGGAGTGGAATTCTAGCCCTAGCTCTAGACACAAATTTAAACCTAGACTTAAGTCTAATTCTAAACTTAACCAAAGCTGTGCCCTACCTTTAAATTTATCATGAAATTTAATGCTAACTCTAGCTCTAGCTCCAGACCTAGCTGTAAACCTAAACCTAGTCTTAGACACTGCCCAAGCATGATCCCTAATTCTATTTTTAAAGGAAAAAGAAAATAAAACTATTGGCAGGCCTTTTGAAAAAATAAAAAGTTTTGGTAAAACAAAATCATTAGAAGGTTTTAAAGAACAATCAGACAAAAAGTATTAAAATTTAAAATATGTAATTGCAATTCAGCAATTCTGCTTTAAAAATAAGTGCCAGAAAAAAAATACTAGTATACATAGATGAAGAGAAATATGTTCATCTTGTTTTGTAATTCAGAAATTATAAAGCTTGTTCCTGGTATATTCTTCATGAAGAGCTCATAGGAGCAACATTCCCTGAATTATTAATGTTGAAAATAATTTCTGTGTAGCCTTATTTCTAAAAGTTAGTTTTGTTGTACATAAAAATTTTAGCTTCCTTTCCCCCCTTTGAATAGTCCCAAAATTTTCTCTAATTTCTGGGTATCAGTATTACTGTTATTTTGTAAAATGATAATATAATTATATTCCTCTATGTTTTGCTTGAAAAATTTTTCTCTTTTTTTGTTATTGTTTTAAAATTTAACTGGAATATCTTCAAGAGTGCACTTGGTTCTTTTCTCAATATATACTTTCAATTTTTTTTCTTATTTGTTTAGATGTTTTTCAGTAGTATAGTTTACATCACTTTTCCCTGTCCTTCTATTCTTGAATTCTTCTTCAAAAACTCTTATATATCAACTTTACTTTATTTATCTTCAATATTTATTATTTTCTTAATGTTATTTTGATTTTTAAAAATATTCTTTTTAGCTTCTATTTCTTTTCTTCTTCTTTTTCTTTACAGGGACAGAGAGAGAGTCAGAAAGAGGGATAGATAGGGACAAACAGACAGGAATGGAGAGAGATGAGAAGCATCAATCATCAGTTTTTCGTTGTGAGATCTTAGTTGTTTTTTGATTGCTTTCTCATATGTGCTTTGACCGCGTGCCTTTAGCAGACCAAGTAACCCCTTGCTCGAGCCAGTGACCTTGGGTCCAAGCTGGTGAGCTTTTTGCTCAAGCCAGATGAGACCACGCTCAAGCTGGCAACCTCGGGGTCTTGAACCTGTGTCCTCCACATCCTAGTTTGACACTTTCTCCACTGTGCCACTGCCTGGTCAGGCAGCTTTTATTTCTTTTAAAGCTATTATATTTTTGTTTATTTTTGTGTTCATGTTATTTATTTTAAATTTTAAGAAGAAAGTATGGTGTTTATAGGTGTACATAAACGGTGAAATTATTTAAAAGGGTAAAGAAGAGATTACCATAAAACTCTAAATATTAATTCCTTTAGATTTGGAAAAGATAGTTGAAAGTGCATAAATGAAGGGAGTCCGGATTGGCTCACAATGTTTTATTTCTTAACTGAGTAGTTATTAGGATGTTACATTATAATACTTTATTAAACAAATGATAAAAAATATTCTATCTTTTAGTTGAAATGGTCTAGTCTTCTGTTTTGGTCATTTGATAAATTATGCCAATAAAACATCTTTCACTCATATATAAAATTTATAAGGCAGCATTCATAAGATTTTTGAAGCTTTCAGAATAAAATGTAGTAGCTACATTAAAAAAATTATAATAAACCCTGACCGATTGTTTCAGCAGTAGAGTGTCAGCATGGCATGTGGATGTCCCGGGTTTGATTCCTGGCCAGGGCAAACAGGAGAAACACCCATCTGCTTCTCCACCCTTCACCCTCTCCATTCTCTCTATTTATCTCTTCATCTCCCTCGGCCAAGGCTCCATTGGAGCAAAGCTGTCATAAGGATGCCTCCATGGCCTTTCCCTCAGGTGCTAAATGGCTCCAATTGCAATGGAGCAATGGCCCAGATGGGCAGAGCATCCTTCCCTAGTGTGTATACCAGGTGGAGTTGGGCACATGTAGGGGTCTGTCTCCCTACCTCCCCACTTCTCACTTCAGAAAAATACAAAAAAAATTAAAATAAAAATTAAACTAAAAAAATACTTTTTAAAGAAAAATTATAAGAACCTATAGAAAATAGATTAATCATGCAGGGTTGATGAAATGTAGGTTTACAGTTGTGTGTATGCAAAATACTGAGTTTGTTCTTGTATTATTGTTTTCTTTTTTCTTATTTTTTAGTGAAAGGAGGCAAGGCAGAGAAAGACTCCCGCATGTGCCCAAATGGGACCCACCCACAAGTCTACTAGGGGGTGATGTTCTGCCCATCTGGATCCATTGCTCCCTTGCAACCAGAGCTATTTTTTTAGTGTCTGAGGTGTAGGCCATGGAGCCATCCTCAGCACTGGGGGCCATCTTGCTCCAAATGAGCCTTGGCTGCCAGAGGAAAGGAGATGAGAGAGAGAGAGAGAGAGAGAGAGAGAGAGAGAGAGAAGGAGAAAGAGAGAAGTGAGAGGGGGTGTGTGGAGAAGCAGTTGAGTACTTTTCCTGTGTGCCCTGACTGGGAATCGAACCCAAAACATTTAAACACCTGGCTGATGCTCTATCACTGAGCAAACCAGCCAGGGCCTGTTCTTGTATTATTAATCATTGTATTATTGATTTGTATTACCACTGTAATAGTACTCTTGCCCACTCTGTATAATACATATAGATATATATACACACACAATAGACTTAGATGTTTAAAACTAAACATTAAAATCTGAGAGTTCTTCATAAGAGTATTAACATAGATTATCTCTGAATGATGGGTGACTTTTGATTCGTTCTTCATAATTTTTATATAATCATGTATTATATTTAAAATTAGAAAAAAATATTATTTAGAAAAAATATTGCAAGGAATTTTAACCTTTAAATTATCTTCTGGAACAATACTTAGAATAAAGTCACAGTATTGACTGAAGAGTACTGGGTTATTAGAGAAAATCATGTTGTTTTCCTGATCTGTCTCACAGCAAATTACCCTTAACTTAGCATCTTAACAGAATAAATATTTATTTTCTCACCACATCTGTGGACTAAGAATCTGGTCACAGCTGGGTAAGGGTTTCTCACAAGGCTCTAATCAAGATGCCAGCTGAGGAGGTATCCTCTCAAGGCTTACTTGGGGAGGATCTTCATCCAAGTTCATTTACACAGCTGTTCACTGGGTTCTTGCTGGTTTTTGGACAGAGACAACTATTCCTTGTCATGAGGGCCTTTTATAGAGCATCTCACAATGTGGTGGCTGGCTTTCTTCAGAGAGTGAAACAGTCAACAAATAGGTTCAAGATGGAGCTGTGATTTTTTAAGAACCTAATCTCATAAGAAATATCCCATCTTCTTGATTATATTCCATTGATTACAAGCCCATCACCAGCTCCAAGAGCATGACTACCAGAAACAGGGAGTCACTGGTAAAAAAATTTGCCCATCACATGTGTAGACAAATATTATATGAATGATATTTTAGATAAAGCCATTACTACCAAGGCTAGTCCTAGTAAAACATAGTGCATAATTCTAATTCAACAGTTTGTTATGAAGGATCCCATAGTGTCACTAGTAATTTTTGAAATGAAGATTATATTGAAAGTATAAAGTGAAGAGAAAATTAACAGTCCAAAGTAGCTTCAAAACCTTTCTGTTATCTGATATATCTGGAGAATGATGCATCTTGGCACTTGTCAAACTCAAATTCAAACTTGTTTTGTACCTTTTCATTTAAAATAATTCTAATTACTTGCTCTGGAGCTTGATTATGGAAGCAATTGCAACATAAAGTTCAGCTCTAGCAAGGAAATAGTGTTACTATTTTTCCAAAAATTTTATAGACCAATATGTAAACCTGTGTGTGTATGTTGTGTATGTATGTAAGAAGGAAGGGACAAAATGGGGTCGGTGTTATTTTCTAATTAGAAGCAAGAAAAAATTAATAGTAAAATAAAGTATGTTTTATTAATTTATAATGCTATTTATTTTGTTTTCAAAATATATTAAGTACAGCGGGACTAGCAGTAAATTTTACAGATAAAAAGCCTTGGCGTTTTTTAGGGTTTTCTTTCTGGGCTATCTCTGTGAAGGACCACAAAGATAGTAGAACCTTAATTGTGACTGAATGCTCAGGATTCTTCAGAAGATGAAATAAATATTAACAGTATCAATGAAGAATTTGGTAAGTAAAGTATAACACTTAGAATCAACAAAAAGAGAAATAAAGTTTTTAAAGATTTTTAAGGTAGTAGACATGCTAAGCATGATAATTTAATTAACATGGATGTATGCCATTATACATTTGTCCAAACCAATAGAATATAGATCAAGAGTAAACCTTGATGTAAACTATGGATTTGGATGATTATAATGCTAACACTGTCTTATCAGTCTAACAAAGGTACTGCTGTGATAGGGGATGTTGATGATGGAGGAAGCTGTGCACGCATAAGCATGGGAGCAGAGTATGCAGGAACTGTCTTTTATCATCCTTTCAATTTTGCTATGAACCTAAAGAAAAACACTCACTGGCAAATTAATCCATGTTTATTCAGTTATAATCATTAAAACTGTCCTTTTAAAAAATAATCCAGTTTAGGGTTAAATGTAGAAAATACATAATGGAATTCTTTTTTTGATTGTTTGGTTTTTTATTTTTTTAACTCAATGTTTTTATTAATTTTAATGGGGTGACATTAATAAATCAGGATACATAGGTTCAAACAAAACATCTCCGGGTTATTTTGACATTCAATTATGTTGCATACCCATCATCCAAAGTCAAATTGTCCTCTTTCACCTTCTATCTGGTTTTCTTTGTGCTTCTCCCCTCCCTCTTCTCCCTCCCTCTCCTCCCTCCCCCCACCCCGTAACCACCACACTCTTGTCCATGTCCCATAGTCTCGTTTTTATGTCCCACCTATGTATGAAATCATGCAGTTCTCAGTTTTTTCTGTTTTACTTATTTCACTCAGTATAATGTTATCAAGATCCATCCATTTTGTTGTAAATGATACGATGTCAACATTTCTTTTGGCTGAGTAGTATTCCAGAGTATATATGTACCAAAGCTTTTTAATCCACTCGTCCTCTAACGGACACTTGGGCTGTTTCAAGATCTTTGCTATTGTGAACAATGCTGCCACGAACATGTGGGCGCATTTATTCTTTTCAAACACTGCTATGGTGTTCTTAGGGTATATTCCTAAAAGTAGGATAGCTGGGTCAAAAGGCAGTTCGATTTTTAATTTTTTGAGGAATCTCCATACTGTTTTCCACAGTGGCTGCAACAGTCTGCATTCCCACCAGCAGTGCAGGAGGGTTCCCTTTTCTCCGCATCCTCGCCAGCACTTGTTCTGTGTTGTTTTGCTGATGAGTGCCATTCTGACTGGTGTGAGATGATATCTCATTGTGGTCTTAATTTGCATTTCTCTAATGATTAGTGATGTTGAGCATTTTTTCATATGCCTATTGGCCAACTGTACGTCCTCTTTAAAAATATTTCTATTCATTTCTTTTGCCCAATATTTTTTAATTTTTATTAATTTTAATGGGGTGAAATTAATAAATCAGGGTACATATGTTCAAAGAAAACATTTCCAGGTCACCTTATCATTCAATTATGTTGCATAGCCATTACCCAAAGTCAAATTGCCCTCTGTCACCTTCTATCTGGTTTTCTTTGTGCCCCTCCCCTCGCTCTCTCCCTCCTTCTCTTCCCTTCTCACACCCTGTCACCACCACACTTTTGTCCATGTCTCATAGATTTGCTTTTATGACCCACCTATGTCTGAAATCATGGTGTTCTCAGTTTCTTTTTGTTTTACTTATTTCACTCAGTATAATGTTATCAAGGTCCATCCATTTTGTTGTAAATGATATGATGTCATCATTTCTTATGGCTGAGTAGTATTCCATAGTATATATGTGCCAAAGCTTTTTAATCCACTCGTCCTCTGAAGGACACTTGGGCTGTTTCCAGATCTTCACTATCGTGAACAATGCTGCCACAAACATGTGGGCGCATATCTTCTTTTGGAACAGTGTTATGGTGTTCTTAGGGTATATTCCTAAAAGTGGGATAACTGGGTCAAAAGACAGTTTGATTTTTAATTTTTTGAGGAATCTCCATACTGTTTTCCACAGTGGCTGCACCAGTCTGCATTCCCATCAGCAGTGCAAGAGGGTTCCCTTTTCTCCACATCTTCGCCAGCACTTATTCTGTGTTGTTTTGCTGATGAACGCCATTCTGACTGGTGTGAGGTGATATCTCATTGTGGTCTTAATTTGCATTTCTCTAATGATTAGTGATGTTGAGCATTTTTTTCATATGCCTATTGGCCATCTGTATGTCCTCTTTGGAGAGATTTCTATTCATTTCTTTTGCCCATTTTTTGATTGAATTGTTTGTCTTCCTGGTGTTGAGTTTTATAAGTTCTTTATAAATTTTGGTTATTAACCCCTTATCAGACGTGTTGTCGAATAGGTTCTCCAATTGTGTAGTTTGTCTTTTTATTCTGTTCTTATTTTTTTTAGCTGTGCAAGAACTTTTTAGTTTGATATAGTCTCATTTGTTTATGTTGCTTTTTATTTCATTTGCCTGTGGAAATAAATCGGCAATTATATTGCTGCTACAAATGTTGGAGAGCTTGCTGCCTATGTTTTCTTCTAAGATGCTATGGTTTTACAGCTTACATTTAAGTCTTTTATCAATTTTGAGTTTGTTTTTGTTAATGGTGTAAGTTGATGGTCTAGTTTTATTGTTCTGCAGGTAGATGTCCAATTTTCCCAACACCATTTGTTAAAGAGGCTGTCTTGACTCCATTGTATGTTCTTTCCTCTTTTGTCAAATATCAGTTGTCTATAAAGCTGTGGCTTTATTTCTGGGTTCTCTGTTCTGTTCCATTGATCTTTGTGTCTGTTCTTATACCAGAACCAGGCTGTCTTGAGTACAATTGCCTTGTAGTATACCTTGATATCCAGAAGTGTGATACCTCCTGCTTTATTTTTTTCTTTTTAAGATTGCTGAGGCTATTTGTGTTCTTTTTTGGTTCCATATAAATTTTTGGAAAATGTGTTCTATATCTTTGAAGTATGTCATTGGCATTTTAATTGATATTGCATTGAATTTATAAATTGCTTTGGGTAATATAGACATTTTAATGATGTTTGTTCTTCCTAACCATGAGCACGGTATATGCTTCCACCTCTTTGTATCTTTCTTGATTTCTTTTATCAATGTGTTTTAATTTTCCAAGTACAAGTCCTTAACCTCCTTGGCTAAATTTACTCTTAGGTACTTTATTTTTTTGGTTGCAATAGCGAAGGGGATTGTTTCCTTAATTTCTTTTGCTGACAGTTCATTGTTAGTATAAAAAAAATGCCTCTGATTTCTGAGTATTAATTTTATATTCTGCCACCTTGCTGAATTCATTTATCAGGTCCAGTAGTTTTTTGACTGAGACTTTAGGGTTTTCTATATACAATATCAAATCATCTGCAAGCAATGACAGTTTTACTTCTTCTTTTCCAATTTGGATGCCTTTTGTTTCTTCTTCTTGTCTGATTGTTGTAGCTAGGACTTCCAAAACTATGTTGAACAAGAGTGGTAAAAGAGGGCACCCCTGCCTGGTTCCTGATCTTAGGGGGATTGCTTTTAATATTTGCCATGTAGTATGATGTTTGCTGTGTTTTTGTCATAGATGTCTTTTATCATGTTAAGGAATATTCCCTGTATTTCCACTTTACTGAGAGTTTTGAGCATGAATATGTGCTGGATTTTATCAAATGCCTTTTCTGCATTTATTGAAATTATCATGTGATTTTTGTCCTTCCTTTTGTTTATGTGCTGAATCACATTGATTGATTTGCAAATATTGAACCCACCTTGCCTCTCCAGAATAAATCCCACTTGATCCTGCTGTATGATTTTTTTCATATATTGCTGGATCCGGTTGGCTAATATTTTGTTGAGAATTTTAGCATCTAAATTCTTCAGGGATATCGACCTATAATTTTCTTACTTTGTGTTGTCTTTGCCCGGTTTTAGGATCAGAATTATGCTCACCTCATAAAAGGAGTTTGGAAGTCTGCCTTCCTCTTGAATTTTTTGAAATAGCTTAAGGAGGATAGGACTTAGTTATTCTTTGAATTTTTGGTAGGATTCACTTGTGAAGCCATCAGGCCCAGAACTTTTTTTTGGGGGGGAAGGGTTTGATAACATGTTTCTTTCTCATTTGTTGTAATTTGTCTGTTTAGGTGTTCTGATTCTTCCAGATTGTTTTTTGGACAATTATATGATTCAAGAAATTTGTCCATTTTACCCCGGTTGTCTAATTTTTTGGCATAGAGTTCTTCATAGTATTTTCTTACAATACTTTGTATTTCTGTTGTGTCAGCTGTTATTTCTCCACTCTCATTTCTAATTTTATTTATTTGAGTCCTCTCACTTTTTTTCTTGGTGAGACTAGTTAAAGTTTCATCGATCTTGTTTAACTTTTCAAAGAACCAGCTTCTGTATTCATAGATCCTCTGTTTTGTTTCCTTAGCTTCTATCTAATATATTCCTGCTCTGATATTTATTATTTACTTTCTTCTACTAGTCTTGCACTTTATTTGCTGTTGTTTTTCTAGTTCTTTTAGATGCAGGGTCAGGTTGCTTATTTGAGCTTTTGGATTCTTCTGGTATGCCTGTAGTGCAATGAACTTCCTCTCAGTACTGCTTTTGCTGTGTCCCATAAATTTTGAGTTGATGTATGCTCATTATCATTCGTTTCTAGAAACTTTTTTATTTCTACTTTGATCTCATTGTTAATCCATTCATTATTTAATAACATGCTATTTAGTTTCCAAGTGTTTGAGTATTTTTCAGTTTTCTTTTGTGGTTAATTTCTAGTTTGATGGCATTGTGATCAGAGAAAATTTTTATATGATTTCAATGTTCTTGAATTTGTTGAGACCATTTTTGTATCCTACCATATGATCTATCCTAGAGAATATACCATGAGTGCTTGAAAAGAATGTATATTATACTGCTTTAGGGTGTAAAGTTCTGAAGATATGTATTAAATCGAGTTGATCTAGTGTATCCTTTAAGTCTGCTGTTTATTAATTTTTTTTCTTGAGGATCTATCCAATGATGTTAGTGGGGTATTGAAATCCCCTACTATTATAGTATTGCTGTCAATCTTGCCCTTTATATTCATCAAAGTCTGCTTTATGTATGTTGGGGCTCCTATGTTTGGTTTGTAGATATTTATAATAGTTATATCTTTCTGTTAAATTGTTCCCTTTATCATTATGTAGTGTCCTTCTTTATCTCTTACTACAGCTTTTGTTTTAAAGTTAATTTTGTCAGATATAAGTATTGCTATCCTGGCTTTTTTTTCATTTCCATTTGCGTGAAATATTTCTTTTATCCTTTTACATTCAGTCTATGTGTATCTTTGTTTTAAGGTGTGTCTTTTCTAGAAAGCATATGTATGGGTCTTTTTCTTTATCCACACAGCTACCCTATGTCTTTTGATTGGATCATTTAATCCATTTACATTTAAGGTTATTATTGATATGTAGTTGTTTGTTGCCATCTTATTTTTTAAAGCTGTATTCCTCTTTTGCTATATCCTTTTCCCCCTTTGAACTGTTCACAACAGGTCCCTTAGCATCTGTTGCAGAATTGGTTTGGTTTTAATGAATTCCTTGAGGCTTTTTTTTTTGTCCAGCAAGCTCTTTATTTCTCCTTCAATTTTAAACAACAGCCTTGCTGGATAGAGTTGTCTTGATTGTAGGTTCCTGTACTGCATTACTTTGAATATATCTTGCCATTCCCTTCTGGCCTCAAGTGTTTCTGTTGAGAAGTCGGATGTCATCCTTATGGGGGCTCCTTTGTAGATAATAACCTTTCTTTCTCTAACAGCTTTAAAATTTTTCTCTTATTCTCTTAGCTTTGATATTTTAACTATGATGTGTCTTGGTGTAGATGTCTTTGGGTTTCTCTTTAATAGAGTTGTCTGTGCTTCTTGAACGTGTAAAATGTTTTCCAGCCTTAATTTACGGAAGTTTTCAGCTATGATTTGATTGAACAAAGTTTATATTTCTTGTTCTTCTCGTCTTCTTCAGGAACCCCTATGATGCAAATGTTATTTCTCTTCATGTTGTCACAGAGCTCCCTCAGAGTTTCCTCACATTTTTTGAGTCTCTTTTCTTTCTTCTGCTCTGCTTCTGTGCCTTTGTTTATTGTGTCCTCTAACTCGCTGATTCAATCTTCAGCTTCATCTATCCTGCTTTTAATTCCTTCCATTGTGGTTTTCAGTTCTGATACTGTGTTTGTCATTTCTGTTTGACTGTTTTTTATTATTTCAATTTCCTTTTTTATACTTGTTATCTCTTTATTTAGGTGATCGTAATGACTATCCATTGTTGCTCTAATCTCTTAGAACATCTTAACTATCATTATTTTAAATTCTGCATATGGTAATTTGGTTATATCTGGTTCATTCAGGTCCTTCTCTGGGGATTTCTCTTGATTTATTTGGGTTGCATTTATCTGCCTGCCCATTTTGTCTGTGTATAAGAAGGGTGTGGCCACTGGAGTCCAATGGGTGTTGCCTTTGTGTTCCCTCGTTGTGGTCTGTCTGCTGGCCCACCACCCCCTCTGCCACTGCCTATGGTTGTGGGGTATGGGCATTGCCAGCCCTCGCCCACTGTGGCTGTTCCTGTGATTTCCGCCTTTCCTCTTCATGAGGGGCTGTGTTCTGGTGCCCGGCTCTACAAGCCTTAACCTGTCTGGGCCTTCGCCTCTCACCCACAGATGGGATTGCTAACTGCACTAAAAACACAAGCCTCAGCACCAACGGTAGAAGTGAGTACCTTTGCTCAGCTGCGGACTCAGCCTATTCCCGGGTTTATGCACAGACCCCATGGTCAGAGCCCTCTTACCGCAGTTTCTTGCGCTGAGCGGATCTGCTGGCGTGCACTCAGCTTTAAGTCTCCACCTTTCCCTGGGGGGGGGTAGCCCCGCCCCCATGGTCAGAGCCAACAAACGCATGCAGGACCGCAAACCATGGTTTCTCAGACCGGGCGGGTCTGCTGGCGTGCACTCTGCTGTGAGCCTCCGCCTGTCTCTGCTCCTAGCCCCGCCCCCGTGGTCAGGTTTGGCTTGCGCAGGGTGGCAGAGCAGATCTCTACCCATTTCTGGCCTCCCACTTTTCCCCATAGGTGGGACTGCAGGCGGGCCCGCAGCTGCCAGACCGCTTTCGCACGTCCCCTCCACCCCTGCTGGGCTAGACTGAGCTCACACAGGTTGGCCCTCCACCCCCGCTGACGGAACTGCGTTTCAGCGTCCCACCACCACTGTCCCTCCAGCCAGCTCTGAGTAGTGTGGGTAGGGGCACTGCAGCTCAGACCCTAACACTCCATACTGTAGTCCTGGACGCTCCCTCCATCTAAGCAGCTCTGCTCTAATTGCCACGGGAGAGCTTGTTTGGCTGGTGTCCTGTCTTTCTTTGCTGGTATTGCTAGTTCCAGGGGAAATATTCGTTTTCGATTTGGGAAGTGACTCAGCCCAGGGGTTAGGGTGGCTGTCCTTCAGAGTGTTTCTCCCTGTACCTTCTAGTCCACACTCTCTTCTCATTGCTCTTGTCCTCTCCTCTCTCCCCATTCCCGGAGCCTCGGGTGAGTGGTTGTAAGAGAAGTTTTCTGCACTGTCCCTTTAAGAAGAATCCTGAGTCTGAGAAAACTCTTTCTCACAAACAGTATCCTCACTTGTTTCACAGCTCAATATTGTCCAAACGCCTCTTCTAGGCTCTGGGACTGCAGTCTGGGGCTTGGTTCCTGGGACCCAGGTCCCTCCCTCTCCACCAAACTCTCCTCCTGCCACATGGGTCTCTCCGGGCTGACGTTTGCTCCAGGAGTTGGGCAGCCCTCTCCACGTTTTTGCTTTTCATACCAGTCTTAATGTGGCTTCCTCAGTGTTCCTTGGTTGAAGAGTCCACTTAGTTTAGTTCAAAGTTGGTTTATCCAGATGATGGTTCTTAAAATCAAGTTATAATCCACTTTGGTTCTGGGAGTTGGAAGTTGGTATGTCCGCCTACTCCATCACCATCTTGCCGTCTTCTAAAGGAATTCTTTCAAAAATTCAGTAATTTAGAATTCAGACAACATTTCAAACTGGAATTATCTTTTTGATTTAAATACTCATCTAGTTTTCATATTTTTCTCTGCATTGAAAAATGACAAAAACGTGATATAATTAATTCTGATTTATTCTCCTTATTGTCCAAACATCTATTGAGTGTTTATTAGGTTCCAGGTGCAGTATTAAATGTTTTCAGGCTTATTATTAAATTAAATACTGACAAAAGCTTTGTAATGCTGTGTTCTAATCCCCAAACTGCAAATTATCAGGGAACTTGTTCAGTCAATGTATTGAAACTGAAATGTACATATCCTAGGGATTAAATTTATTTTGCCTTTCCTGTGTACCAGTAATGAATGCAATGTCTAAATATGTTCTCATTGAAAAGTCAATATAACATTAAAATTGTAAAAAATAAAGAGCAAACACACACTTAATAAACACTTAACATTTTTCATATTTGAAATAATTCCCAGTTTGAAGGCGTACTGGCATTATCAGAGAGAAGATGGCCTGAGGGCCACAATCATAATTGGTCACACTGAATGTTATGAGAATTTATCAATGTGGAGTCTGTGCATTGAGCACTTGTCAGTCACAAACACATAAAAACAATAAAAACAATTCTAAATGTAGCCCAAGTTTGAAGTACCAAAAAAAGAATAAGAATCTCCAAACCTTTCAATTTGCTTTGTCTGAAAACAAGTAAGAGCCGTTCTGTACCTTATGCCATCTCTATGTCTTATATATTTGTCAGTCTTAAATACTCTAATTGAATACATTTTAAAGTTATTTTCTGAAAATAAAACATTTTGAGATGAAAATGGTGTTCCTGAGCCTTCATCTTCCCCACCCCCAATATAAGAACAATATATTCAGGAGAAGGAATTCAGCCCTGCCTGAAAGTGAACCAAGTACCAAAGTCTCTTTCCCCATCAGTACGTCCATTGGGTCTTAAGAGAAACCTCAGGGGCTGGTTTTGGTGAAAGTGATAGTGAAAATATGTCTCTCTTGACACTAAGCAAACTGTGTTCTGTTTCATCTGTTTTGCTGCAGAGTTATTAGGACAAGTCTTGCCACTGCCTGATAATTTTTAAGACTATCATCCCATCTAGCCTGATTTCCTTCATCTTTGGATGTTCCTGTCCCTTTATCTCAAAACACAGCAGCTGGTCCAAGAGGCAGGTACCTGACATTTTTACTATTAAATTCACTCCAACAATGTTTGTCACTCTTCTTCCTATTTAGGAAAATTCCCATAGGGTTTCTACATTGTCATTCTCTTGAGAAAGGAGAAAATACAGTGCAACTTGGGTGAAGACCAGCAATGTCCCAGTTTCCTTTCTATTTGTCAGATTCCTCATACCTGGAGAGAACAAAGAGCAAGAAGCAGGAGGATTTTATGCTATTGTGTCTGTTCTTATAGTTCACTGTCTACTTGGAGTTGCTAAATCCTACACTAATATATGCCTTACTGTGTTTCTTATTTTCAGGATACTTAAGAGACAGGTGTTGGCCATACCCGATGACCTGTGGTATGTCAATGAGCATCTATCTACATACTCCCAACCCATAGAACTTCTGGCCAGCACAGTGCAAGTGTTATATCTTAAAATTCCAGATTCTTTCTACAACTTTTTTCAACCTCTTCCCAGTGATAAAGGCATAGACTGTTTCACAAACCCACATTCCACATGTGAGAATAAAGCCAAAATTTCCCCTTTTCTCAGAGCAGTGACAAATTTAGTACAAATTCATATTCAGTTGTACTCATAAGCAAGTAAAAAACAAATGGCTCATGATAGCAATTATAAGGTCTTTGTTTCTTGTGCAGATTTAAACTGCTGTGTTAGTTTAGGTAACTGAGAAAGATTATGAGACAGTAACTTTAAAGCAATACTATAATGTAATGCACATTTACTTGAAGAAAAGGCAGAGCAATTGTGTGGGAGAGAACATTTTACTGAAGCAGGTTTTCATGAGCTCGAATATTTTATTAAAGCTTCTAATCAATACTTTCTTATATTCCTATGTTTTGAAAAGTATGACCACCTTATTTCTGTGGTTTTTAAATTAAAACTCTATTTATATACTATGAACACTATTATAAATAATGTACCTATGGCTTAGCTACTTTGGGGGAATTTTATTTTTGGAAAATATATTCAACCTTTATGAGCCTCAATTTCCTTATGTGTGTAGAGATTGTTTGAAACTAAACATTGAATTATCTTGTAAATTCTTGAATGCTGGAATAATTTAAAGAACAAAGCAGAGGGCAACAAATAAAACCATTTGGCTCATCATTTTACAACCAGTAAACTTTGGAGTTATTTCAGGAAATTTACACCACTGGAAGTTGAAATAGGCCTGACCAGGCAGTGGTGCAGCGAATAAAGCATCAGCCTGGGATGCTAAAGACCCAGGTTCAAAATCCCAAGGTCACCAACTTGAGGGCGGATCACCAACTTCAGCGTGGAATCATAGACATGACCCCATGGTTGCTGGCTTGAGCCTAAAGGTCACTGGCTTAAAGCCCAAGATTGCTGGTTTGAGCAAGGGGTCAGTGGCTCAGCTAGAGCCCCCTGGTCAAAGCACATATGAGAAAGCAATCAATGAACAACTAAAGTGACACAACTATGAGTTGATGTGTCTCATCTCTTTCCTTTCATGTCTGTTTGTACCTGTCCCTCTCTCACTAAACCCCCCGAACCCCCCCAAAAAGGACCAGGTTAAAATAGTGTCATATTTCATTTATGTTTCAATAAATTAATTAAAGATTTTACTTTTAAACCAAATTTTCTCAGAACCCTTGAGTCCTTATACAACGAGCGTGTATAGAGTTATTAGAGAGTATGTGAGTACATTCATAATTCCTTGCTCAGTAATAGTTTTAACCATTAACAAATTTTAAATTATTTTTTCACTCAGTCATTTTAATTCAAGAGTACACTGATGGTTAATGAGAGAATGTATAAATAAAATCAATATTGAAATAAAATAGGGAATGCATGTCATGAACTATGCAAAAATAACAAATTGTTATTTTTTAATAATGAAGAAAGTGAATGACATATGGCATTCTGAAAACAGCTGGTAAATATTTATTAACCAGAAGAATTAATGAGAAACTATTTATCTCAATGTGGGGCAAAAGATGTCAGATACTAATCAGAGTGAGCTGCTCCCTGCTTCAATGGGCTTTTTCTCAATGCCTCATGGAAACAGTTTGAAAACCAACATAACAAATAGTTTCTTTTCTTAAATACTTTAATATATAAAAGGTAATTTTTATTAAAGTTATAAATGAGTAGTTGCAAAATTTTTATTTAGATGTTTTGATCCTGTCTACTCAATTAATATTAGACATTTTTAAAATAAAATGAAAATTCCTATTTATTTATTTAAAGTAAGAGGTGGGGAGATAGACAGATTCCTGTATGTGCCATCACCAGGACCCATCAGCAACCTCTGTCTGAGGCCGATGCTCAGACCAACCAAGCTATCCTCAGCACTTGAGGCTGATGTGTTTGGACCAACCAAGCTATCCTCAGTGTCCCAGGGTCCATGCTGGAACCAGTCGAGCCTTGGCTGTGGTAGGGGGAGAGAGAGAGAATGGAGAGAGAGAAAGAAGGAGGAGAGGGAAAAGGAGAGAAGCAGATGAGATGGTCACTTCTCTTGTGTGCCCTGACGGGGGATTGAACCTGAGATGTCCATAAGTTGGGCTGATGCTCTTATCCACTGAGCCAGAAGCCAGGGACTAAAAATTTCTTTTTAATTAAATTTTTGCCTGACAGAATTGTGGCACAGTGGATAAAGTGTCAGACTGGGATGCAGAAGACCCAGATTTGAAACCCCAAGGTTGACGGCTTCAATGTGGGCTCATCCGGTTTGAGGAAGGCTCACCAGCCTGAGCCCAAGGTCGTTGGCTTGAGCAAAGGGTCACTTAGTCTGCTAAAGCCTCCCAATGAAGGAACATATGAGAAAGCAATCAATGAACAACTAAGGTGCTGTAACGAAGAATTGATGCTTCTCATCTCTCTCCCTTCTTGTCTGTCTGTCCCTATCTGTTTCTCTCTCTGTATCTCTCTGTCTTTCTCTCTCTCTCTCTCACACACACAAAGTATATATATATATATATATTTAAAATGTTAGCCAGTTACCAAAGAAACTGAAGCCCTTGTATTATATTTCAATTTTCATAGTATCAGATAGTAGCAACAGAATGGTCCTACCTTCCAGTAAGACTGGGGAACAAAATTTTTGTTGCAGCCACAAAAAAACACTTGTTCTTACTGAATTCGAGTGTGCTGATCTCAAATCTGATGATAGTTTTTCTCTGTGAGCTACAGTTTTTTTGCAATTTATAATTTTAAGTTTTCATCTTATTGTAAGATTTTCAACATTTAGTTTAACATAATGAAGTAGAATGTCTTCTTGGGCATCATCTTTGTGAAAATATAATAATTTATATAATGCAGTAAATACACTAATACACTAAAAGATGATTGCATCAGAATTTGTCTACAATTTTGAAATAGAACATACTAAAACACTTATTTTAATAATAAATTTGCACAAAACTTATTTAAATTCTATTCAGGCAAAAATTTGCGTTTGTAGCTCTTGTTTGTGTATTTGTTCAGGACAATCTTGTTTGATGCTCCAGCAGTTGTCTGCTCATCACTAACAGCTCCAAGATTTTTGAGAAACTTATCAAGGTGGCTGTTCAGGAAGTGAATCTTAATGCTCATATTACATCCAATATTGTGGAAAGCCAACAGCATCATTTGAACCAGAAGTTCATAATTTTCTGCTTGCTTGTTGCTAAGGGAGTTCTTTGTAACTGCCACAAAAGACTGCCATGCTGCTTTCTCCTCCTTATTCATCTTCCTGGCAAATTCTTTGTCACGTATGAGGGTTCAAATTTGAGTTGAATACACCTGCTTTGATCTTCTTGAAAGACAAGGCAGAAAAAATAGAAATAATATGTTGAAAGCATTTACTTTATCTATTCAAAGGCTGAACAAACTGCGTCATTAAGCCAAGTTTGATATGAAGTGGGGAAAAAATGAACTTGTCTCAATTAACTAGAGGTTCATTCACAATATTTTGCATCCCTACCTCCAGAGGTTCACGTTTTGGCCACTGCTTCTGTGTCCAGTGTTTCTCCCGAGCTTGGCTGTCCCACAAACACAGAAAGCAAGAATAATTCGTGAAATTTCTCTGTTGTCCTAGCAGGAAATTTACCATTTTAAGATCCACACAAATGATCCAGTTATGCTCCTCATACTTTAGAAAATCAAGGACAATTTTTATGTCATTATAATCTTCTCACACATGAGTTGAATAACAAATTGGAACCGCTGCATAAACATTACTTCTTTGTAGGAGAACACATTGCAGACTTCATTGAGAGTTGCCAAAAAATAACCACCATTCTGTTGAACTGTAAGTGGTAACACCTAGCTGGCTGAGAAGACTACTGATATCATGTAGTAAACAAAGTGTTTGTTTTCAGAAAAAAAGTCCACAAAAATTTGTTCACACTTCCTGAAATGGGATACTTTAGCTGACTGGTGAAGTACATTCTTTTCTTGAAGCCTGGAGGCTAATAACTCAGCTGCTTTCTTTGATAGGCCCAAATCCCTTTCTAAGTCATTCAATTCAGGTTGGCTAAACTGCTGAGGGGTTAATGAATGCTTGGCATCAGAAGAAGACCCTTCAGATTCTACAACCATTTCCTCATACATCTTATCAAAATACACTTGATCACCATGTTCACTTTCTTCATCCTTAGGAGAAATAAAACCATTGAAAACTGGAGCCAGGAGTGTCTCAGAGTGTGGAATAGGTCATATTGCTGAAGGAATATTAAAATATGTGATCATATGCCATTTTTTCTTGCCGATGCCCTTTGTATGGATCAGACAGAAATAACAGTCACTGCTGTGATCCTTAGGTTCATGCTAAACCATGGGACTACCAAAAGGCATTCCTTTGCATTTTCCTTTTGTCCAGTCATGGAGCATTCTCTCACAATTATGACACACAATATGAGGAGCCCAATTCTTGTCTTGATTGCCAAGGGGAACTTGAAAATAGGCAATATATGCACTTGTCACAAATGATGAAATATTGCTCCTTTGACGTTGAAGTGTGTAACAGCCACATATATAACAGAAGGTGTCAGGACTATTCTTACATTTATGCCTATCAAAGAAGCCATGATTCAATCTTAAAACAAAAGAGCTTGTTTTTATCTGATAATATTTTTTTTACATTTCCAAACAACTACAATTATGTAAAAGTGATGTTTGTAAAACATTAATTGCCTTGTGGCTATGTTCAATCCAAGAGTCATTGGCCTTTAACTTCAATTTCAAAATCAATGCATGCCATTAACTGTAACAAAAAATAAATTTAAATTGCATAAAAACTAGAACATGCACCAAAAATGAATTTCAGATTTGTAATCAGTGATACAGAAATATATAGAAACAGTTTTAAATCTTCATGCAACAAAAAATGATAAAAAAATTGTTTCCCAGTGTAATCATGGAGGAACATTAGCTTGTAAAAAGAAATATATCTGAATTTTCTTTAATAAAGCAACATATTTGATATCTATTAAAAGTACATTTGTCTTCAAATACACTAAGGATATTTTTCAATTCAAATTGACATTTATTTGGGACCATCTGTTTTGTAATACTTTCTTACTAAAGAAAGTAATAACTTCAATATGAACTAAAAGTATAATAACATTTCAAGTGGCATCAAAGTCATAAGGAATAATAAAAAATTAGTAAAGAAGAAGAAATAAAATCTTTAATCAAACTGTGTGCATTTATTCTAGCTCCTCGTTTTATGTCTGTTCATACACAAGTCATTTATAACTGCTAAGTTCTATTTTCTAATTTTCAAAATGGTGAACATAATAAAATGTATTATATTAGGTTGTAAAAATTAAAATGAGAATTCATCCAAATAGTACATTAAGTCTAACATAGCACTTTTTCATTATTATTATTATTATTATTATTATTATTTCTAGTGAGAGGAGGGGAGCCAGAGACAGACTCCCGCTTGTGCCTTGGCCAGGATCCACCTGGAAAACCCACTAGAGGGCGATGTTCTGCACATCTGGGGCATTACTCTATTGCAGCCAGTGCCATTTTTTTTAGTGCCTGAGGCAGAGGACAAGGAATCATGCTCAGTGCTTGTGCGCAAAGCACTCTGATGGAGTTACGGCTATAGAAAGAGAGGAGAAAAGAGAAAGAGAAAGAGATAGAAGTGAGAGGGGGAGTGGGGGAGAATCAGATGGGCTCTTCTCTTGAGTACCTTGAACCTGGGACATCCACACGCCAGGCTGATGCTCTATCACTGAGCCAATTGACCAGGGCAGTGCATTTTTAATAAATGTTTTGGTTTTTGTTATTAAAGTCAGTGGGGAGAGTGTGGCAAACAAGATACATGCTTAAAGTAGAATCATTAAATTAGTAAACTTTCAAACATTTTTCTCAAATACAAAGGATATATTTTTATGTTAAAAATGTTTACTATTATTTTTATCTGTAAGTTTGCTTGTGATATGACAATAAAATAGCCATGACTTTATAAAGAAAACAAAATGGCATAATTAAGAAAATAATTCAAATTTGTTTTAAAACAAATCTCATGTCCAGTACTATAATGAAACCCTCTTATAAATATTATCAGGACAAATTACAAGTTTATAAAACTGGATTTATATAAGCTGAGGTAATGAGTGTCATTTGGGTCAGTTCTCAAACTAAAAATAAATGCTATCGTTTATCAACTTTACACTTTCTCAATAAATTTCTGCATTGCTTTTCTTACTTCTCAGGTTTGTCATTTAATGTTCCCTTCTGATTCAGTAAACCATGTTTACCTAATGAGAGAATCTGATCACTCTCTCAGTGGAAACTGTTATCTTCAATCAGCAGCTAATTCAAATATTGCACAATGCAGAATGTAATTTGGAGAGAAATCACACTTTAATTTCATGAATACAATCATTTTTCATCTCTCCCAAATAAATTTACCTCAGGATAATGTTTGATTCTACAAGGAAACTTCCAGTGCACTTTGTGTTCCACTGACAAAAACCACCCTCAATGTGAAAAGCAAGTTTTCTTCTTTATTTGACTTATAGGATGTATTTGTGGATAATTGCCTTGAACCTCAGTTTGATTTATGAACAATCTTCTCTGCTCTATTAAGCCATTAAACCCAAAGTATTAGCACATTTGGAATACTCAAAAGAAGAGTCCTGCAAAAATTATTTCTATGAGAAAACTTTTAGAGGGATAACATAACTTAGCTATAGAGGTCAGCAATATAAGCTTTACTAAATTAAGATAGAATGATGGCATCTCTGTGGTCTTAAGAATGAACCTTGTTTTGGAATATGTATTTTGCATTATAAAAAGAAGTTAGAATTTATGGGTCACTTGGCTTCATTTTATTTTTACCTCTTATACTTCCTTTTGTCTAGATTCTTGCACTCATTTTAAATTTTATTTAAATCTGTATTTCATAGGTTATTGTGAATGTATTTGAAAATACATCAAGAAATATATGAAAATATAAATAATGATAAAAATTAATTAATAGTGCTGAGTGAGTGTTTGAATAACAGAATGAAAGGAAAACTTTAGTTCACTAATAGATTGGTAGATGAGTAATGAATTATATTTTCTTTTTCTTTTACTATCCTTGGTATCTTTTTTAGATCTCACTTCTATTTAGTCTCAGATTTCCATGTTAATTGACATGGAATATTCAGAGTTACTGTGATAAAAAGTTTTAGAATTATGATAAAATTAGCTATTGAGATCTCTGATAATAAGGGATGGAAAGAAATTGATAATGTATCTAAGTAGTGAATTTAATAAAAGGAGAAGGAGAAGGAGGAGAAAAGAGAAGCAAAAAAAGAGAGCAATAGAAGCTAGCTGTAAAGCTGCCATGGACGGGGAGTTGAGAAGAAAATCAATTACTCATGGAAGGAGGGTGCCAAAGGAGAATAAATGACATGAATTCATAGCTTCTCATCATAAAGGTGAATAATGACACAGACACTTAGACTGGGGAATTAGAAGGAAAAAATGTATGCAAGATTCTTCCAATTATACCTGATTGAGAAATGAAGAGAAAATGAGAAATAGGATTACTAAAAAAAAAAAATTCCAGACAGTTGAGCAATTATAGGAATGATTCATTTTAAGATATGGCCATCAATTATTTATTAGGGTTAATAAATAGATTTATAAGCAAGAGGTACATGGATTCTAGAAATATAAAAATGCCCTACACATTATTTACAACCTCGACAAGTCATAACACATGAACTACTGCTGAAAACACCATTTACTTGACATTGAAACGTGTGCCATAAACTACAAATGGACCAGTTGTAGAGCACCAGACATTTGTAATGTGTTGTGCTATATTTATCATCAACTACATGTGTTTTCACTAGCTGCTGACCAGTAAGACTAATTTAATAACAATCCTTAGGGTTTAATGATTTATTTGTAGGTAAAGTGATCATAGCTATTTAATGATTATAATGTCAGAAATGTAATTCTGAAATAAAATATAATAATATCATATTGCTACATACAGTTGAATATCAGGTGTCCAAAATACTTTAAAAAAATTGTCAGAAATAACCTATATCAGCCATTACTTATTCCCATAGGTCTCCAGCTTTTTATATTTCTACTTTCCTTTTTAGAATTAAGTAATCTTTTAATATTTTTTTTCTCAATTTATAAATTTTATTTCAGAAATTAACTTTAACACAGTGACATTGATCAATAAGAGTACATAAGCTGAAGGTCAATATTTTTATAGCATTTGAACTGTTACATTTTTTTTTTTTTTTTTGTATTTTTCGGGTTAGAAGCAGGGATGTAGTCAGAAAGACTCCCGCATGCACCCAATTGGGATCCACATGACATGCCCACCAGGGGATGATGCTCTGCCCATTTGGGGCATTGCTTTATTGCAGCTGGAGTCATTCTAGTTAGTGCCTGAGGCAGAGGCCATGGAGCTGTTCTCAGTGCCTGGGCCAACTTTTGCACCAATGGAGCCTTGGCTGCGGGAGGGGAAGAGAGAGTCAGAGAGGAAGGAGAGGTGAGGGGTGGAGAAGCAGATGGGAATCGAACCCAGGACTTCCACACACTGAGCTGACGCTGTACTGCTGAGCCAACCGGACAGGGCTTGAATTGTTATATATTTTAACAAATATTTTCTATTGTTTTAAGAAGCAATAGAGCTGGATAGTTGGTTTATATACTTGGGTTGACCTTGCACAGGTCAGTCCTTTGTCAATCTTGTCTGAGAAACAGGTGTTGCTCGGGGCCCAAAGTCCATGAAGACAAGGGGAGTTCTTCAGGAATGGGATTAATTGAAACACCAGATATTTTGTGGAGAACTTTTCAAAACCTTAACTGTGGGTATGGTCCAAGATGTTATATATAGACATGATCTACTTCTCTTTTTGTGAAAAGACTGCCTGTACATACTAGGCTGCTCATTCTCCTGGGTCACAGAAATCAAGGCTTCACTCAAATGAACCCATAGTCATTCGTAGGGGTAACTTCTAGGGCGATGAGCAAGAGAATAAAGGGCTCAACCCCAAATCAAAACTGTCTGTGGGCTTCAGCAGTGACACAGGCACTCAGTGTCCATTTATTCCATCAAGAAGAGTGATTAAAGGTACAAAAAAGTTTGAGGTTTAAGGAAGACAAAGATGTAGCATACCTTATTTGAAAGACTGCTGTGTGTGTGTGTGTGTGTGTGTGTGTGTGTGTGTGCGTGTATGTGCGTGCATGTGTGTGTAGAGAGAGACAGAGTGAACAGGATGTATTTGGGGGTCAGAGGTAGGTAAAGGGGTGAATGTAACAGTTGGGCACAGGGGGCCAGGCAATCCTTTTCTGAACAGGATCAGGTGATGACTCTTCTCCCTCCCAGACAGCACACAGGCCGCATCACTGAGGCAGCCCTGCCCCTTCCCTCAGTCTGGGTGGCACCCATAAGGTCCTGCCGAGCTGGGGAAGCTGGAGAGTCTGGGAGCAGGTTCCTACTTGGCTCTGGCCTGTGTCCTACTTAAGGTAGGACCTTCCCCCAGAGCAGATGCAGGGAGAGAGGAGGGGTCTTGTGCAGGCTCCTTCCACCCCTGTCAGCCAAAACCCAGGCTCTTGCCTTTAGAAAGCAGTGCTGAGTGCTAGGGATTCCTGGCAGGCTGCATTCACTTGGTAGGTATAAAAAGGAGACCTTCACCTAGGATTCTGGGCTCCCCTGGGCCTCGAAAGCTGTGCTTTCTGGAGGAGGGAACCAGTGGCAGGCAGTGTCTTCAGGCCATGACTTCACTCCACAGGAAGACAGTCATCAAAACCGAGATGTCTACAGGGACAAAATAATAGTGTAATTCTCACCTCTGATCACATCAGCCTGTGGTCAGGAGTCAGCCCAGGATGTCCCCCTAGAAGCCTATGTGGTTTGTGAGGTTTTAGGGTCTCCCCTTCCACTCTGTCAGCACTTCCAAGACATACCTTCTTATAGGCACACAGTACCACTTTTTGCCCATCCAATCTGAGGTTGACTGGCCCAGCCAGGCTAACAGAGATACTTGAACTTTGGTTCCCCGATGGCTGGGCACTGAGGGCATTGCTTGCTTTTTTCTGGATTTGAAAGCGGACTGGGAAGCCAGAGTAGCTCAGGCTGCCTTGCATTCTGTAAGAAAAGAAAGGAAGGGGGGTGTGGGGCCCCAGAGGCCCTTCAGAGAGACCCCTCCAGATAGACATTACTTCCAGCTGCAGCTGAGGCTCATAACCCCATGAAGCCTAGGGCTGCCCCCAGGGAGGCTGCCAGAACAAGGTCTTAAACAGTCCAGAGGGTGATTGTCAGCCAGACCTGCAGAGCTCAGCCAGTGCCCGCTGAGTGCCCAGGACCACAAGAAAAAGGTGCTTTGCCCCATGGGGGTCCCAGCACTCCCCCAGGTTCTAGACCCCAATGTCTTACAGTAGGACTTTACCTCTTCTCTCAGGCCCCACTCCCACAGGCACCCCTATGCTTCCCGAGGGACCCCGAGTAACTCTCCTGGGGAGGCTGGTTGGAGAGTGGGATGTATACCAGGAACAGGACACAGCCACTCCTCTGAAAAGGGGACAGTGCTTGACCACATGAAGGGCAGGGGGTCAACAAGGAGAAACACCTGAAGTCCACCAAGCCCAGGCACTCCCTTACTAATGGTTATGTAGAGAATCTGCGGGGCCCTAAGTGAAGGCACAGGGAAGCGTGCTACATTTCCTTTAGCCTGTGGCCCTCTCGCCAGGAGGGGCAGCCACCCAGTGACATGGGCTAGACCACCAAGTGGTGAAAACACGGGGGGAGAGGGGTCTCCTGTGTCTCTGCAGGGCCCCCTGGATTGCCTGAGGCCCTTCATCGCCTGCTCCCGGCGGTTAGCAGGTGCCTCCTTGATGATATTTTGAGAGGACCCGGTTCCCACAGTTGGGGTCTCCCTGGCTGGGAGACAATTTTTAGGGTGGTCCAGAGGAGAGATGGAGGGAAGTTTTAACTGGGAAGCAGGATAGGAGGAGGGGACAGAGAACTGTCATCATCCCAGGGGCCTGGAGGGAAGAAGAGGGCCAGGAAGGGTTCGTGGAACAAAGGTAGACTGGGGAACAGAATGGGAGGCCAGGCGGATGGGGGTGGGGTGGGGTATGGATGGAGGGGAAAGGGTCCAGGTAGGGCAGAGAGTGCTTGTGACCAAAGAGGATCCACTGGGGCAGCTGACTTTATGGGTCACCAAGAGAGGTTTGGGCCTGCTGGTGAAAGAACAGATCATGAATGGTTCCGGCAAGGGAGCAGGAGTGGGGCCAGGCCGAGGCTCAGGGCCTGCTTTGGGGGTCAGCTCAAGGGAGGGTTGTATGGAGAAAGGCAAGAGGCCAGAGTCCATGGGACAGGCAGTGGGAAGTCTGGGGAGAGCAGGAAAACGGGACGCTTGCTTCTGCTTCATCGCTGTTACATGCAGCGTGAGACTCCAGCCCACAGTGGGGTTCTGGACTATAAGGAGTCTGCCTCTGTTATCTCAGGACTCATCTTTGTGACCTCATAAGCAGAGAGCTCTAGCCCTGCCTCCAGCATGACAGTGGGCACTGTAGACTTAAGCAGACCCAGAGCTGGATGGGGACAGTCAGAGGCAGTACTTGGGCCAGAAATGGGGCATTCCTCTTACTGTCTGAGTCAGCCTAGGTCTGTCCCCACCTGGGGGCCTTGAACAGCATCCTGGCTGGACTGCCTGGATGTTTCATGGGCTGGTGCTCAGAAGTGGTCCCTCCTTTCTGGGCACATCCACCCTCTCCCAGTCACACTTCCATGGGTGGGTCAAAAGGATCAGCCAGTCCCTGAGCTTGAGAGATTTGGACATCTCAGCCTCAGCAATCTCATAGAATGAACAGGGATAGCCTTTTTCATCACTGGACATGCCTGACATAGGGCCTTCAGGGCAACAGAAGCAGTGATGAGTATTGATCAAAAAGCAAGAGCCTGTAGAGCCGAGTTCGCCTTGTCCTGTGACAAGGACACACTGAGCCAGGCACCGACCCCATAGCTGCCCCCTGACCAAGGAGAAGAACCATTGAGAGAAGTCAAAGAGCAAACCCTTCTGTGTTGTCACTTGTAACTTACAAAGTAACACACCTTTCTTTCTGGGTGTCAGGAAGGACCTCAATAAGACTCCCAAGGACAGGGATAGGAATGACCTAACAAACTAACTAACAGTGGACAGCAAACTCTGGAACCTGAGAGAAGGAGCCAATCTACAGCCTCCCACGTGTGACTGAATGATTCTCCTTAGAACTTCTATGAGCTTCACACTGGCGCTTGTGAATGTGGGGTTTGGAGTCTTAGTGGACTCATCTTGCAAATCCATTCACCTTCAGGTGTCCATCTCTAGATGCTGCACTGTCCCCAAGTAAATGCCCAAGGATTCCTTGTAGCAAACCTGCATGACTAATATCTTCAGATCCTGAGTGAGAACGGTGCAGAATTAAGAAAAATACACTTACAGAATTAAAGAATAAAAGATGGGGTTGGGAGGGCTCTGCAATTACTGCTATCAAAAAGACTGCCCTAGCAGAAAACACGGTTGCCCTAAAAACCACATCTTCCTTTATTTTATAGGGCAAAGTGGGCTATTAGCAAATCAATAGCTTTCCTGATTACAATTTCCAAGGCAACCCAAGAATTCCACCAAGTACAGAAAACCCCCCACCATACATTAACATCCCAACTTTACACAAAGAAGAAACTTGCCTCCAGTCTCTCTGGAGTACAAGGGGTGGGGGGGGGGGGGGTAGGATGAGCAAATACATGGAGGTGTGAGGAAAGGTTTAGCTTTTTGCAAGCAAGGTGGGGGGTTAGGCAGACTGTCAGCTTAAGCCAGTTCCCCACACCTCTGTCCCCCAAAAATCCAAACTCTAAAAGTTATGTTGATTTTTTGGTCCCCGACAATTCCTGAGCTCCATCATGCCACAAAGAGCTCATATTCTGTGACACCCCATTCCTCATGTCTGTTCTGTCTTTCTGAGGGCCACCTCTTATTCTTCCCTGCTCCATTCCAGCCCCGCTCAGTGCCCTGGACAATCATCCATTATTATTATTTCACCAGCTAATCACTGTCCTCCAATTTCCTCCTCTCCTCATAGGCCCCATTATAATGGCTTCCTGCAGACACTCCAAGATATGGAAAGGTTATTTAGAAGGGCCCTGTGCTTTACTGTCACATATTACAGTAAGAAATTCATGGGAAAGTATGACAGAGCCAGAAAGGCTGTGAGGATAAGAAAGTGGGAAGGTGGCCCTGTTGCTTCCTCTCCCCAAGCAGAACCAGGGCTCTGTGCTCAGCCTCCCAGAGACCTCAGTGACCCAGCCTGGTGTGGAAGCTCCAGGATGACCCCTCCACACCTGCAAGTGGTGGGGAACCATGAGGGACACATCCAGTTCGTCCTGGGGGATCTACACCAGGGGCCATGAATGATCCCCAAGTTTGTGAGTGAGGAGGAAGTGGATGAACATGCAGCAGAGGGCTGTGATGGGTTAGCACAGCTCGATGAGCCAATGACCCAGGCCATGTCGGGCTAGGACTTCTCCTGGTGTCACTGGGAGTGGATCAAGGAACCCCCAGAGGCCTGGACCTGACCCCGCCCACCTGCCCTACATAGCTCACCTGCCACCCTTGTGTGATCCTGGGGAAAGAGTTCAAGAACCCTGAGTTAACCAAAAAGAAATGTCCTCCACGCAGAAATTAGCCCTGGAAAACAGGAAACAGCTGTGGCCCCATCACACCTGAGTTTAGGAACTGAGATGTGTCCTGGCCTCGGCAGCGTGGGCAAACCCCCAGTTGGGAGCTGAACTTCTGCTACATTAACCATCGCTGGGTGATGGGAGGGAAAGGCCTGCGGAGGGATGACTGGCACACACCAGAGAGAGATCTCAGTGAAAACGTGATTGTTGTGGATACGGGTACCCAAGGATGACTCAGCACCGATGTTGTGCGTCACGTCTGCTTCAGTCAGAGCTTTAGACAATTTTTTCAGGAGTAGAAAGAATATAATTGAACTCTCTGTCACAAATTCATAGGGGGTTTTTAGGATGCAGCGATGAATTAGGTCATCACCCAGCCACAGGTACAGGCTGTCTGGTGCAGAAGGAGATATCCAGGCAGGAAACCATGCCCTTAGTCCTCCTCCAGGAGACAGGTTCTCACTGTACGGCTGGCACCTCATTCTTTTTGCCACCAGCCAGAAGAGAAATCACCCCACATGTGTCATCTACCAGGAAGGGTGCAGGTCACACTGGAGTACGGACAGAGCAGTAATCTTGCTTGGGGGCTGTTATGATGGCAGTTGGCTGTGCTCGGGCTGAGGACAGGCCACAGATCCTGGGCCAGGCACTTCCTTTTACAACAGAGCAGCTGATCCTTCAGGACATCCAGGACTCATCCTGCCCTCACTGCCCACCTTCCGGGTTTCCCAAGTCCTGCCAATGTCACTTGCTGAATGTCATTCCATTACCACCATGGGTCAGAACCACTGCCATATCATGTGGGGTCACTGCAGTGGTCACTGTAGTTCCTGGTGGGTCGGCCTTTGGTCTTGCCCCTCTCTCCTTCTAATAGAGACCTTCCAGAGTCTCTGGCTTTCACTCAACATGGTGACAACACTGCCCTGGGCTGAAGAGTTTCTTTGTAAAGCCAGTAGCCGCAGCCACCATCACAGCTGCCTGGCCAACACAGTTTCCCATTTAATCTGGACAGATCGTAAAGAAACTGTGTAGCCAAAAACTGATGGACCATTCCTTTATTCTAGACTCCTACTGGCCAACAAGTAAAAAACAAACACATGGGCACCAAAACCCACTCACATGTCCCTCTGGTTCCACAACCAGGGGAATCTTTCTGGTTTTCCTAGAATCAAAGGCCCCACCAGCCTTATTAACCTCTGTTCCTCATCTCCTTCTCTTACACAAACTGGCTTCTTCTTCACCATTCTGCCAGTTTTGGCTTCCTTTTCTCCATGTCGCCTCTCTGCCCTGGAACAATGTGTTCTCTTCAAAATGGCGTCCTAGCTCCTCCTTTAAAAACTTTTCCCCCGGGACAACCCCTTCCTCCATCACACATTAGCATCACTAAGTCCCTTCCCAAGCATGAAAGGCAATTAGCTGTATCACATGAGCGCATCATCATGTCAGAGTGTGGCCATCTTTAACAATAAGAGAAAAAACAAAAACAAAACCAGAAAATACAGCCTGACCAGGTGATGGCGCAGTGAATAGGGCGTCAGACTGGCATGTGGAAGACCCAGGTTCAAGACCCCAAGCTCGCCAGCTTGAGCGCGGTCCCATCTGGCTTGAGCAAAAAGCTCGCCAGCTTGGACCCAAGGTCGCTGGCTCCAGCAAGGGGTGGCGGGGTCTGCTGAAGGCCCACGGTCAAGGCATATGTGAGAAAGCAATCAATAAACAACTATGGTGTCGCAACGACAACGAAAAACTAATGATTGATGCTTCTCACCTCTCTTCGTTCCTGTCTGTCTGTCCCTATCTATCCTTCTCTCTGACTCTCTCTCTGTCCCTGTAAAAAACAACAACAACAACAAAAAAAACCCAGAAAATACAGATTTTACAACTCATTTGTCCAACACTCTTGCCAGTCTCAGGTGGGAACAGTGGGAAATTAAAAAATAAACACAGAAAAAAAAAGTATGGGATCAGGAGGTCTTATGATGGCTGATAGCTTGCCAAAAAGCGCCTGAACTCCCAAAAGCTTTATTTTTATGGTGTAAGGTAAAGTCATTTGTAAATCAAAGAGATCTCAGATATAAAGTCGCATTTCCAAGGCAACTCAAGAATTCCCCCCAGTGCAGAAACTCCCCACCACACATAACATTTTGACTTCAGAAAACAAAAGGTAAAAGAAAACTGCCTCCAGTCTCTCTGAAGAACATGGAGGATGGGATGAGTGGAAACATGGCTAAGGCTACCAGGGAGGTGTGGAGAAAGGCAGAGCCTTTAGCAACTTAATCAAACAATCAGAGATTTGTGGGGAGGAGCTTATCCTTTTTGGATTAAGTCTTAAACTACGAGGACTTTTATAAACCCGCAGTCTCCCACACATGTCTTTTGCAGCAGCCTCGCTCCTCACTCTGCGCTGGGCCACCCGGATGCAGTATGAGGACCTCTGCAGGGCGCCCCTCAGTGGGGACCACACTATGGCACTGCCGGACCACCTACCCCAGTCATTCGCCTCACAAGGTCCACTCAGCCTTAGGGGTGACTGCCTCCATGGAGGGGAAAAGGGAGCCAAAAAAATAGTTCATTTGATGAGATGGTTGATTTCAAAGTCACCTTTTTTGTTATGAGGGGCCACTGCCTCAGAATGTGACCTTGTTTGAAAATAGGATTATTGCAGTTGCAATCAGTTAAAATAAGGTCCTACTAAAGCAAGGTGGCTGGTGCCATAACAGGTGACACAAGGCTACAGGGGAGACTGCCACGAGATTGCCAAAGGCTGAGACTGAAGCACAGCTGCTGCAGCTGCAAGACAAGGAAGAAAGAGGCTGCTTGCAGCCAGTAGCCAGCAGGGGTGAGAAAAAGGCATGGAAAGATCCTCGCCTGCAGGTTTCTGAGGGAATGTGGCCTGCACACAGCGCTTTCACACTCTGGCCTCCAGAACTGAGACAATAAGTTCCTATGTTGAAAGACCTTTGTTTGTGATGCTTTGTTATAGCAGCCAGAGGAGGCTAATACAGTGGCTAATTCTTTTGCTCTCTCCTGGAAAATTCCTGTTATCACAGGTCTAAGTGACCGTCAACTCACCTGCTTTGAACCCAACCAGCAGCTTGTCCAGCATGAGCCAGCCCGCCTGCACCTGTCTGTCTCACAAGCCATTGGCCCACCTTATTCTGGGACAAAGATGAAGACAATCATGCAAACTTAAAAACAAATATTTAATCATGGCGTTTGCATGGGAAAAAATCTCATCCTTTTTTCAACCCGATAGGGAAGAAAGGTAACTTGCTTGGAGACTCTCACTCAAGCTGTATTGCATCAGGGGACATGCCCCTGAGCTGGCCTCACAATCTCTACCCATAGCTGCCCAGGCCTCACACTGGACAGGTCAGCCTGGTGGGGGGATGAGAGGAGCACAGTCCTGAGACTTACTCAGAGACTGGGTTGTGCTCTGACCTCTCCCTGTAGGGGCCAAGTAGGAGCTTTGTTTTCAGCTCCTTTCTTGGCTGATAGGCTCAGCCCAGGAAGCTCCCTGCAGTAAGGGATACTGTTGGGGGAAAAGGAAGCATTGGTGGATTAATGCATGACTACCTGTCAGACATCACAAGTTGCCCAGAGTGGGGGGTGGGGCAGGGCTGGAGGAACTGCTGGCAAAGAGGTCATGCTGCTAGAAGTAGGAGAAAGAGAGAAGCAAGGAAAACATACCTAAGGAAAGGAGGTGGGGGAAGACCAGGGCGTGCTCCCTGGGAGAACTGCACTCAGTCCTCTCTCTTGAGAATATTTATCTGGAGGTCTCAGGGGAGAATCCCAGTTGAATATTCATCATCTTCTAGGTGTGTTATTTCAAGATTGTGGTCTCTATTGATTGGCTGGCACCAGGCAGGGAGTCATTAGTCAATGCAGCTGGATCTGAGATCAGCAATGGCGTTGCTTATCTGGTTTTACTGCTTTTTCAAGGCTGAAGCCGAAACACAACTGACACTTACATGTATTTTATGCAGGTCAGCAACTCATTGTCCTGGGGGCTTAATGCTTAAGGACTATTCTCCAACCTTCTTCTTGTTCCCTCTTCTAAGAGGGTCTGACCTGCATGACTAGCAACATACCAGGAGAGAAAAGATCAGGGGAGGGTCCAAAACAGCATGACCAGCCATTTGAAAGTTCCGGGGGTCTAAACTGCATGGCCAGCAATATACTAGAGGAGAAAAGGTTACTGTTGGGGTGAGGCCTTTCTTTTCCCACTTTTCCCCAATGCTAGGTACCTGGTACATCGACGCTGGGGACCTTCTGTACCTGGCCCATTGTCCTTCTCTGCTCATGTCTGTCTAACTGCGCACCACAATGAGGCAACATGGTGCTCTATGTTATTTATGACCAAAAATTCAAAGTTATGTTTAACTCTTTAACTTGCCTCACAAATTCAATCAGTTGACAGGATTTCTTGTTTATTCTGTTATGCCTTTCATACCGATTTCTTCTTTCTTCCTTAGTACATTTACTTAATACCTCTCAGTGGCAACAGTTGAATTATTACCTCTTATCTCTTTCTTCTTATGATAATATCATGTTCTATTCTCAAGTTGATCCAGTGGTTAAATGATTGGATCATGATACCTCTTTTTGAAACAAAATAATATCATAGTGTGCTCTTTCTCCTGAAAGCATGCACATACTTTTCTTTTTCCTCACAGGAGTGCATCTCTTACACTCTAAAGGTGTCTAACCAGTGGAGCAATGGGCAGTGACAGCTTGTCCTGTGCTCACCCCCCGAATCTGTTTCCAAGGCCACTTTCTCTGACTTCTCAGTAAGCCAAAGCAGCCTTTCTCGGCTCATTTCTATTCTATAACATTTCTGGAGAGCCAAAGCAGCCCCACCCAGGCTCTCCTGTTGCTTCTTTTACCCTAATTCCTTTCTTGTTTCACTGTCTTCAGCTTTAATAAAGGTATTTCTCAAAATCACACACACACAAAAATCATAAACTTTTCAGCAGTATAAGTCTTTGCATTAATCCCACTAAATGCAAATAATGTCTTACATTATTATCTAATAAAATTGAGCAAAATATCGCTGACTGATCTAGTTCTGAATAATGTTTTGTGTAAGTATAATGTTTGCATACTTCTGTCTATAAAATAATAGGCCTAAAAACAATATCAAGAAATTGTAATAATACAGATACTGACATAATAATACATTATGTATGGGAGAAAAAATGATAAAATAATTCTTTGTGATAAATTATTATATTGTTCATATCATTTCACAAAAATGTAGGTGCTTTATTGAGTTATTATATATTAGGTAATATGAATTTTATAACTATTCATGTTTTCAAAAATTATCTTTTTTATCATCTTTATTTTTTAATACTCATGTGTTGTAATATTGGACCACATATGGCAGTGATCCCATAAGATTACAATAGAGTTAAAAATTTCTATTGCCTAGTGATGCCATAATTATTATAGCATCATAAATAGGGAATAAATATGCTATATTAATCTGTCTAGTCATAGATTAGGAATAAAATAAGAATATACTAGTAAAATAAGTTTATAAAACATTTCTGTAAAGCAACTTGTGTAGCAAATATTAAACCCAGTTTGTTATTCTAACTGTAATTATTACCAATCTAGTAATCAAAGTTATGTATTTTGTAATAAATCAAAATTATATTATCAACTCTGGCCAAGTTCTCATTACAGTTAAATAGTCTGTTCCCCTCCAGCTGATGCACAGCAAGAGATGACATCAAAGAAGAAAAATGAACATAAGTAGAAACTGTATGACTCTGCCTCAACCTCCTTCCCACCCTCCCACCATGCTAAGGCTTACAGTTTTGATTCTCCGACCAGGCCAAAAAGGACAGCTTGAGCACAGAAACATGAATGTTACAGGAAGAGCGACAAGACCTTGATTCTTGTCTTGTTTGAGAGAAAGAATTCAATCAAGCGACAAAATGTAGCAAGAAAGAATTTATTGTCTGTATAGGAAGAAAGTTAGGGGAAAGGGGACCTTGGAGACAGGTTCATGGGGTTAGCCTGAGACAAGCTGCCAGTGTCTACTTCTCCACTGGTTGCAAGTCTCATAGGGTCCTTTAGAGCTTAAGAGAAAGAAAAGGGAAAGGAAAATTCTCCTGGGGTGGGGGGAAGAAGAAGAGAAGAAAGAGGAAGGGAAAGGCACTGGCATATTATTAGAAGGGGGAGTGCCCTGGGACCTCTGTCTAAGGGGTTTTAATAGTGGAGATTTTAGGGGAGGTTTCAGGGAAGAATCTTAATAGAATATTCACCAGCTTTCCAGGTGTGTGCTTTCAAGGCAGTGTTCTTTATTGATTGGATTGCACCAAGGCAGAAGTTCCTTAGTCAATGAAGCAGGTCCTGAGGTCAGCCATGGCTTTCCTTTCTCTGTTTTTGTTGCGTTTCTGGGCCTGGAGTTGAAACACAGCAGAGGTCTAGATCTTATCTTTAAGGGTTAATGCTTAAGCACTATTCTCCAGCTTTCTTCTTTGTTCCTCCTCTAAGGAGGTCTAAAATCACTTAATTAGTGATATGCCAGGAGAAGCCAGGTTGGGGAGAGTCTTTTCATGACTAGTGATATGAAATCAAGGGTCTAAACTGCATGATTCCATGTATAGCACGTACCTTTTATTGAAAAAATTGGGGTTTAAAACCTGGGTGCATCTTATAAATTGGCTGTAGTATTTTACTTGCATTTTCCACTTTTTTGAGCTTGTTATCTTTGTGCTCATTGTTTTGTACTTGTGACCTAGTATATTGTAGTAGGGTACATTTTACCATGTTCTGCCCAGAAATGGCTCAGAAAATATTTTTATTCATTTCTGAATTCAAGTTAAAAGTGACCCAGTTTGCAAAAGTGAATAGAAATTGTGCTACTGAACATAAGTTTGGTCCTCCTTCAACTTAACTAGTTATAGGAAGAAGAAACCCCACTGAAAACACCATGGCAGAAAAAGGCCATGAGGGGCAAGTCAGCAAAATGGCCTACTTTAGAGAGGGAACTAAAGATATGGATTGAAGAGCAAACAAAAATTGGAATTCCTCTGTCCACAGAGATGGTTCAGCATGAGGTGAAAAGAATTATTGATGAAAATGAAGTTACTGATTTCAAAGGAGGACACAATTGGTGCTTCTGGTTCATGAAACAGAATGGGTTAAGCATGCATACATGCACCAGACTTGCCCAAAAGATGCCTGAAAACTGTAAGTGGAAGGTCCTTGAATTTCATTGTTTTGTCATTCAATGTTGGAAGACACATCAATTTGAGTTGGGACAGATTGCAAATATAGACAAAGTCCCCCTTCAATTTGATGTTTCAAGTAACAGAACTGTTGATAAGAAGTGGATGAAAACTAACTGTGAAGACAAGTGGACATGAAAAGAGCCATCATACTGTTGTTCTCACTTGTTGTGCAGACGGAACCAAGCTGTCTCCTATGCTGATTTTCAAACAGAAAACAATGTCAAAAGAAGACATTCATCTAGAAGTGGTTGTCCACATTCATGACAAGGGTTGGGTGTATTAGGATGGGATGAAGATCTGGTTTGAGAAAGTTTGGAGGAGACCAGGTGGGCTTTCATGCAAACCTACCCTATTGGTGCTTGATCAATTCAGGGCATACATAACAAAAAACACAAAGAAGATTGCTACAGAGCAAAAAACAAAACTTGCCATCATACCTGGAAGCTTGACATCCCAGCTCCAACCATTTGATGTCAGCATTAACAAACCCTTCAAGGCTGCCATGAGAGATGAATGGAACCAACGGATGAAGTCTTCTGGGTAAAATTTGACACCAGCAGGAAGAGTGAAGAAACCAACAATAGGAGAAGTTTGTACCTGGTAAAAAGATACTGGGATAATAACAAGATTGAGATTATTGTCAAGTATTTAAGAAGTGTGCCATTTCAAATGCCATAGATAGAACTGAGGATGAGCAATATATGAAGACAGTGATTTGTCATTAGACACAGATAAGGACAAGCAAATGGATGGGAGTTTTGACAGTGATGAGGAGTTGTATGAACTTTATAATGAATAAAACTTGAGCTCAATAACTTTATATAATACATTTTTTTTTTCAAATTTTGGGCCCAAAAATTTAGGTACGTCTTATACATGGGATCTGCTTATACATGGGGAAATATGGTATCTCCATGAATTAATATCACAAAATATTATTCAAAATGTTACCAAATACTATTGTTAGTCAATTTTTGTTTTAGTAAATGAGACTATATATGTGGTATATTAAAATATGCATACTTTATACTTTATCTATGCAAAAATATGCCACAATTTATTGATTTTAATTTTATCTTGAGCCTTTTAACTATTTATGTTTCATTAAATCTGGCTATGGTAGAGGACTTTAAATGACAGTTCATTTATTTCCTACCCAAGTCATCCAATTAAAGGACCTTTACCAAGGTTGTTATGCTTCCAAATTTACATAATTTGACAGTAAGCTCATTTGATAGCCTTTACTTTAAGAATGTCACTTTTGCTAGTTGTTTTATTGTTTTAAAATGATGCTTATGCTAAAATATGTTGAAAGAAAGACTCTAAAATCTTTGTTTTTAGAGGCAATAAAATAGGAGGCAATAAGACAAATAAATGTTTAATTCACTAGCCTGCAACTTTCCTGAAGTCTGGCTCCTTGTATTCTTCAAATTCCTGGCAGAGACTAGACACTGAACACATTTTGAATGGGTGCCTTAATAAATAGTTATCTCTCTTTCTATTGCTCTAATTGACTAAAGAAAAATATAGTTTCATACAAGTCACAGGCATGTTCTGAGGTATTTCTGACCTTTTCAACAAATATGATTTGAACATCTCTATGTGACAAACACTGTACTATATATTAGGGCTAAATTGATGAATAAGATAGTACCTCTGCTTTTGGCAGCAAGGACTTTTAAGCTAGCTATGCACAAATGACTTGAATAAATGGATATTAGCAATAATATTCATATGCAGATTTAGTCAGATTAGTCTAACTAAAAGGTTCTCATTCTTGAAAGTACATTAAAATAGCCCGCACTGTGGTTTTTATAATGTCAACACTATGCTCCACTCATATAAATACTAATTTAATTACTCTGGAATAAGGATTGGGCATAGATGGTTTTAAAACTCCCCAGACAATACTAATATACAACCTTGGTTCAGAATTATTAATCTAGCTATTTCAGTACCTTGATACTGTAAATGTGGTTCTTAGAATAGCATCCTTTCTATCACATAAGAGCTTGTTAAACAGGCAGAATCTCATGGTTTATCTTAAACTTACTGAATCATTATCAACATTTTGACAAGATCTTCCAGGAGATTTATATGCAAATTAAAATTAATAAGTACTGTGTTAAGCGTATAAGGTATTATGACAAAATTATGTATTAGGAAAAGTTGAGAGAGAGGAGTGGTATAACACTGTAGTACAGTGGTTCTTAACCTGGATTCTATCGAAACCTAGGGGTTCGATGAGTCAGTCTCAGGGGTTCGGAGAAGCCTCTGCCGCGGAGGCCAGAAAAAAGTAATACCGTAATTTGTTGTGAGTTCATGCACTTTATTGATTTTGTTCTTTGAGCAAGGTGATGTTCATGCAGAGCTCATTTTGTGCACCAGTAAAAAAACATATAACTATGTCTTGAATTTGGAAAAAAAATTATATTTTATTTATCACTAAAGAAGGGTTCGGTGAATGCCCATATGAAACTGGTGGGTTCGGTACCTCAAAAAAGGTTAAGAACCACTGCTGTAGTAGATAGTTATATAGGCATGGACAACGTAGGAACAATAGGCCAGGTGAAGAGGGTCACTAGGCCAGAGAGCCCCAAGGCCCTAGCAATGGGCAAAACTACACTTGCATGACCATTCTCTTGAGCATTAACTTGTGGAAATATTTAAGCCTCAGCTGTGTTTCAGCTCCAAAGAGAAATAGCAAAATCAGCTGAAGTGACACCATGGCTGACATCAGACCAGTCACATTGATTAATCATCCCCTGCCCTGGTGCTGACCAATCAGTGGAGACTACAACCTTAAGGGGCACACCTGAAAAACTGATAACTATTTTATTGAGATCCTTCTTTGAGATTTCTAGATAAAACCCATTAAGGCTAGGATCCTATGTATGTTCTCTCTCTCTCTTTCTCTAACTCACTCTCTCTCTCTCTCTCTCTCTCTCTCTCTCTCCCTCTCTCTCTGTCTCCTAAGCTCCAAGAGCCCTTCTTTTGCCTCTATAACTCGTTTCCTGAGCCCATTTCTTCTATTGCTCATTTCTTCCTCTGTGAAATTCTAAGTAAAGTTTTTCTTATAGTTTGAGTCTTGGCTCTGAATTTTCTCTTAGCCAGAACTCAAATACTAAGATTTCTGAACAGAGGTCCAGTCTGACTTCAGAGGTCTAACACCTGATTCAGATTTGCTGCCAATTATACAAACTATGCCAAGAATATTTTCTGGTAAAAGCACCAAGTATCCACAGTCTATGCTGCAGCCTAGTCAATATTGATAATCAGCTAGTGCTTGTCTATATACTTAACACAGTTAATACCATGTGTTAATGTTGAAGTTGGCCAAAGGGAATTATTCTGAACATTTATTCAAAGAGATTTAACATATCCCATGTGCACATATGAAAGATAAAAATGTGGATGAAGACAAATTCAACAGTTTTTTACTAAAGCATAAAAATATGGGTAATGATAAGCCAGATAATGCCTGATAAACTATGACAGAACCGGGAGGAGCAAAGAAAACAGCAAAGCTTTGGTCAAAGACCTCAGATTTTATCTCATTTAGGACAGAAGTTGTGTTCAGGTAGACCTATTAGAGTACAGTAGATTTGATTTAATGGTGGCATTAGAAAGGAAAATATCTTGGTTATTTCTCACATTTGAGTCTATATTTATTAATTGCATCTACACTATTTATTTTCATCTATTTTTCGGTCTTGTCAAATATCCATTGGTGTAAGTGACATTATATATATATATATTATTTGGCCTGACCAGGCTGTGGTGCAGTGGATAGAATGTCAGACTGGGATGTGGAAGACCCAGGTTCGAGACTCTGAGCTCGCCAACTTGAGCACGGGTCCATCTGGCTTGAGCAAAACCTCGCCAACTTGGACCAAGGGTCGCTGTCTCCAGCAAGGGGTGGCTCCATCTGCTGAAGGCCCTCAGTCATAGCACGTGTGAGAAAGCAATCAATGAACAACTATTGTATCACAATGGCAATGAAAAAACTAATGATTGATGCTTCTCATTTCTCTCCGTTCCTGTCTGTCTGTCCTTATCTATTCCTTTCTCTGACTCTCTCTCTGTCCCTATAAAAAAATATATAAATAAAATTAAAAAAAATACATATTTGTCATTATTTCACTATATTATCTTTTGGTTTATTTCTACTATAATTTTTAAAGAATACTTGGATTATGTGTTTCACTACATCACTTCAACTTTCTGCAGTCTCATTCTGCTCTTCTTCTATTTAAATCTTATTTTAGAATTCTGCTTATTTAATTCCTTTACAGTCTTTCATCACCTATTATAGCTATGTATTTATGCCTAGCTGCATATCCACCACCTTCCATTTCATTGCAACATTCTTTGACTTTTATTAATAACATAATGTGATGATTTAAAAAATTTAGTCCAACAGTCCAACTTCTTTTTAAAGATTCTAAAGAGTTATTGTCCAGATATGCAACAGAATAATATCTTTAAAAGCTCCCCAGGTAATTGTAGTAAACAACTTCATTGTATTAATGAAAGAAGAGTTGACAAAGATTATGAGAGATATTGCTCCTGAATGAACTTCCCTCCTTCCATGTACTCAGTAAATGTACAAATATGCACAGAGGAATTCCCTCTGAAAGAAATCTAGACATTAGCTGAGTAACTCCTATATATCAAGTGAATGAGAAAATGCCCCTGTCAATGTTTCTGTCTCTCTCTCTCCCTTCTTCTTTCTATAAAATCAATAATTAATATTTTAAAAATTAAAAAAGACACAATTTGCAAGATATTAAAAGAAAATGTGATATATGTACAGTGGATACTATTTGGCTATAAAAAAATTAAAATACTGCTTCTTGTGACAGCATGAATAAATCTTGAGAGTATTATTTAAATAAAATAAGTCTCATGGGAAAGGACAAAACAATATAATTTTACTTATATATAGACTATAAAACAAAAAAGTAACACATGAATGAACAAAAAAAACTTAGAAACAGACAAACAATGGTGGATACTAGAGAGCAAAGGGGATGAGGGAGGGCAAATTGGGTAAAGGAAGGAAATTAGACTTTTGATGGTGAACACACAATAGAGTATACAGATACCTAATTATAATGCTGAAAATCTGAAATTTATCCAATATTACTAACCAATGTTACCATACTAAATTTAATTTTAAAAACAAAAGATATTTCGTGCTCATGTATTTGAAGGATACTATTGTTAATACATGCATACTACCTAAAGCAATCTACAGATTGAATGCTATCTTTATCAAGACCACAATGTTATTTTTCAGAGAATAGAACTAACAATGCTAAAATTTGTATGAAAACATGAAAGACCTTAAATAACCAAAGCGATTTTGAGAAAGAAGGAAAAGCTAAAGGCATCATATTTCTGGATTTGAAAATGTGATAATCAATACATCATAATATTGACATAAAAATAGATACATATTACAATAGAATAGACTAGAAAACACTGAGAAACAACCTATACATACAGGGTGGGGCAAAAGTAAGTTTATAGTTGTAAGTACACAAAACACAAGAGTTTATTCTTATATTAATATCTATTAATAATTGTATTATTTTCCATATGAACAACTGAAAACCTAATTTTGTACCAACCTGTATATGGCCAACCGACTTTCAACAAATGAGCCAAGAAAATAAATACAGAAATGTTGTTCTCTTTAAGAAACATGTTGATAAAACTGGATGGCCACATGGAAAAGAAAGAAACTGGATCCTTATCTTACACCATACACAAAAATCAACTCACAATGAATTGAAGACTAAAAAATAAGATCAAAAACTATAAACTTTATAGAAAAAAGCTAATCTGTTTAACATAGGTCTTGGCAGTGTGTGTGTGTGTGTGTGTGTGTGTGTGTGTGTGTGTGTGTGTGTAAATGTATATATTAATTTGAGACCAAAAGCAAAGGCAGTAAAAGCAAATTAAACAGTAGGGATAGCTCAAAGTGAAACAGCTCTATAGAGTAAAAGAAACAATAAAAAAGATGAAAAAGACAACTTATCAAATGGGAGAAAATGTTTGTAAGTGCATCTTCTATGAGACTAATATCTAATATCTAAAATATATCAAACTCATATAACTCTCATAACATTCAATAGCAAAAAAGCAAACACCCTAATTAAAAAAAGTCAGTAAATGACCCAAAAAGACATTTTTCCAAAGAAGATATATAAATGGCCAATGACTACATGAAAATAAGTTGCTAAACATCATTAATCATCAGAAAAATATAAATAAAACCAGTGAGATTTTACTTCATGCCTGAGAAAATATCTATTATTAAATGGATAAGAGATAGCAAGTACTGATTAGTATGTGGAGAGAAAGGAAACTTTGTGGACTGTGGATGGTAATGTGAACTGATACAGTCACTATAGAAAGCAGTATGAAGTATTCTTAAGAAACTAGACATACAATTACTATATGGCTAGTTTTCCCACTTCTGAGTGAAGATCCAAATGAAACAGAACTATTATCTGGAAGATATATTTGTATGTCCATGTTCATTGCAGCATAATTTACAATAGTCAAATCCTGCCACTGTAAACAACATGGATGAACCTGGTGGGCCTAATGTTAACTAAGTGAAATAAGCAAGAAAGAGAAATACACATACTGCATGGTATTGCTTAGCAGTGAAATTAAAAAAAAAAGATTTGATTCTTGATGATAGAAACAGTAGAAAAGTGGTTGTCAGAGGTTAGGATGCAGAAAAAGGAAGAACTTGGTAAAGGGTGCAAACTTTCAGTTATAACAATAAATAAATTTTGAAGACCTACTGTTTAAAATTGTGACTGTAATTGATAGCACTACTGTATAACTAAAATTTTCTGAAAGAGTAGAGTTAAATGTTCTCACACAATCAGAGAAGATAAATATATGTGGTGATGGATGTGTTAATTATCACTCTGGGGGGAATCCCTTCAAAATGTATATATATAATGAATAGTCACATTATACACTTTTAATATATTACAATTTTATCAATATATTTTAATAAAGGTAAAAAAAATCTGGGTGGTAAGTAGATGAGAATATCAGTGGATAAATCATGATAGACAAAAACCTGATTTGGGGACATGACGCACAATATAATGTACAGAGGTGTGTTGCAGGATTGGGCATCTGAAACCTGTATAAGTATGTTAACTAGTGTCACTCCAATAAAGTACATTTAAAAATAGCATTCATAAATCTTTATAAAGGCCCTATGATGTTTTTCCACTTTTTCTTCTTTAAAATTTTTTACTGTGCTAACTGAATATCATGAATAACTTTCCTAGTATCCTTCCTTGCTCAATCATTATAATCTTACACTTGATATAAATTATAAATATAGTTTGATATGCAAAGTATGCATTCAGAGTCTATATTTATCTCTTTAGTGTAACTCTGCCAAAAGAATAAGGTATTTTCCTACTCTGTTACCAGATTCTGCAAACAACTTTTTATTTTTGACTCAGTAGGAAATGTGAATTAAAGTATGATTTTGTTGCCATCTCCCTGAACACACTGTAGTGCATATAGATATTGAATTATAATGTTATATACCTGAAACTTATATAATGTTATTAACCAATGTTACTTCACTTTAAAAACAGTCTATAAAGAATTGTATTACTCCTTTAGGAGTTTCTAATCATTTTAACCATGGAATGGTTGTGGTTACAACTATTTGGAAAATGTCTTTTTAATAATTATTATAATTGCTCTATCAGTCAACATAAACACTCTGGTTTATTTTCCTAGCATACAAATCTGATCTTGTTAATCTTCTACACAATATTTTTAATGGTGCTCCATGGAACAATCTTTGAATTGCTTACTTGAGAGGCCATGCCTTTCGTGATCTGGCTACTGTTCACATAAATACTCCATGCTCCCTTACTCCTACTCTTTTTTACTTTGAATTTCAACAATACTCAATTATTTGCCGGGTTTTTTCATGTATTGGCACATGTTGTCTAGATCAGCCACTTCTATTTACTGATTTAGATGATCCTGAATACTTCCCTAAGGTCAACATTACTCCTCTCTAATTGCTTTCTCTTATTTTTTGTCAGTATTAGTACAATAAATCTATCATAGCAAGTGTCCATGTGTTCAAAAAACACATTTATATCTGGTGTCCCATAATGTGACACGTGTCTACTAAGGTTCTTTTCTTGCCACCCTGCCTGTTCAGGAACTCCAGAATAGTTCAGTTGAGAAAAAGAGCTCTCAATTCTGATCTGAACCTGGATGCTCGTTGTCTCTGCTCCTTGTCTTCTAGCAACTACATTGTTGTTCTTTCCTCACCTGAAACATTCTTAGCTTGAACTTTGAATTCTGTCTTCCTAATTTTTCTCTTTGGATAGAGACTCACCCAGTAACACAAATCCAGATTCTTGAATTCCAATCTAGAAAAAGCACTAGAGATTTCAATATAAATGGCAGTTTTATAGTCACTTTTTATGTAAATTTCTTTTCTTAATTCATCTTGAATGAAGGAATTATGTTTATGTCTGGCATAAAAAATACTGAACATATATAAAGCTAATTAAAAAAATGAACAAGTAAATTAATTTGTTATTGCTACTGTACTCACTACAGGATGATTTTTGACAATGATATTCAACTCAATTTTCTCTCGAGTTATTATGGTCTAGGCGAGTGCTTTTTAAATTGTACTCCAAGGAGTACTCAGAGGGTGATATAAGTATGCTGGGGCAGTGGATGAAAGACAAGAAGGGCCAGGCAGGCAGGGCTCCAGGCTGCTCACTTGTATTTCAAGCAGAGAAAATTCCCTAGTGTGCATTTTATGTATTGGACTTCTTCCAAATATTTTAGCTGAATAAATGTTTCCAAGACTCCAAGATTTTAAAAACCCAGAACTAGTGATGCAAAACTAAACTACAGAATGGCAAGGGGTAACTTCCCGTAGCACTTAAATCTGTTTACCTTGTCTCAAGTGTACATTAATAAATTTTCATGAACTTAAAACTTTTCTAACTATAATACTAAATTTGGCAAGAAGACAAACAAAACATTACATGCATGGAAAAGTTGCTTCTATATCTTTAAGGATGACAGATTTCCCAAGCATATCTAATAAACCAAATTTGCATAACAAAAGATTTATTTACTCAGGCATCTTTTCACAGAAGAAATTCAATGATTTAATAATACCATACCTCTTTAACTCCTTGGCACCTAGAACCTGAAGTGCCTTCTGCCTAGAAGACAATTGCCAACAATGGACGCCTTAGAAAGTGCTAATGCAAAAAAAAAAGGATTAGTAATCTAGTGCAGAGAAAATGAATTATGCTTCACATTTAAGGGTTTTCTATGGACAATAGTAGGATAAATGAGGTATTACTACTGTACATTTTGTGCAGAGGCATTATCTAGCACTTTATACCACTTGCTTTATACTCTAGTGCTTTATACCACTTGAAAGGCCAGCCTCCATAGTATGTTCAAATAAGCTGACGCTGACAGATCAAAGAACACACTGAGACAAAAGCTTTTAAGTCCCTGTGTTTCTTGAAATAAAGGAAGATTAAAAAATATCAATGCATTATATTAATTTGAGAATCAAATAAAAATGTACTTTGGATTATATTTTTACAGAACTCCTGTGGCTATTAATCTATACCAAAAAAAAAAAAAATCAAAGGAAGTTGTTAATCTGTCAAAAGGACTTAAATATTTCAAAGATACTTCTGATTTTATTTTATTCTTGTTATCACTGATAGTCCACATATTTTCAAAAAAAATAGGGCGCACTCTTCGGTGTAAGAGTGATTTTTCTCACAGTGTCATTTACTTTAGCGGAGACATACAGAGACAGTTGGCAGTTGTATGACCTTTCAAGGAAAAGCGGCAAAATGCCATTTCTGCTCTTACTAACTGGATGGTATCCTGAAAGCAATGAACATTATTTGCCAACATTAGCACAAAAGAAATGTTGTACTTCATATGTCGGTATTGAGAATATGGGGACAAGGGGTTGTTAAACAAAAACATTGAATGTTTATGAAAGTTATGCTTTGAGCCAATGAGACCAAAATTGATATGTCATACACTTTGCCTTTATTAATTTGTGTTATCACTCTGCTACCTGTCAGGAAATTCCATTCTATCTTCCACTTTTCAAGTTAGTCATAGTCTGCTAGACAACACATTATTTTGAGAAATATATTCACCATGAAATGGTTTTTATGCAAGAAATTATGTACCCAAAATATTTGAAAATTAGCCAATTGTAAACACTACAAATCATTTAAAAATTGCTTCTATACCCACAGATTAGAAAGTATGTGAAAGCATCATTATTAAAGTTGTGGCAGCAGCTAATAAAATACTAAAGAAACAAGTTTTTCTTTCCCTTGATATCCCTCAATGTGTGGTGTAAGCCTGCAAGCAGAATAAAAATAAATGCCCTTATTGGTCAACTGCAACAACAAAGAAATGCTTTCATTTATGCATCTGTTCATCTATTTATTCATTCATTTGGTACATGAGTGTTCTACTATGGTATAGATAAATGTACTAGGTGCTAAGGGCCCAAGCGCATAATCACAGTCTCTGTTCTTAAGAGGATGAAAGTGTTGTGGGATAGATGTGTGGAAAATATCATGAACTACAAAAATATAAAGAAGCTAGGACAGATGTGAACCTTAGGTGCTATGGCTGCAGAAGCAGACCATTAATCTGGCAAGTTCTTTAGTGATTTCAGTGTGACCTAATGCTTTCAGTAGAATTTGAAAAGGCTCATGTTCAATTGCTTGGGTTTGGAGCCCACCTTACATCTGAAAATTCCTCAGCCATACATTTTTGTCCACGGGATTTGGCTTCCATTGCCTGAAGTAGTTGTTTACTTGGGAAATTAATCTGTTCAGCTTCTATTATATTTAAGATAATTAAAATTTTTCTCTAAATTTACATCCTCTTTTGTCAGTTTCACAGAGCTTCCCTAGTTTTTCCATGTGTAGCCATAATTTCTGTTTCCAAGATCAGAATTAGCTCCCAATATTGTCATTCTTATTTAAAGTGACACTTGCAGCTCTTCCACTTGCCTTCATTGTTCACACGCCTGATTCACTGGTCTACTCATTAGAATTAAAAAGTCTGCCAGTCCTATAAAAAATTAAAGCCTTATTCTAAATCAGTGACACATCAGCATCAAAAGTTCAACTGAGTTTTTAGAATGCAATAATTTATAGCTCAGATTTTAAGGTATTTTTACAATAACAACCATTTTTAAAATATAGTATAGGGTAGCTGTCACGGTATTAGAACATTGTTTCAAAGATCGAACTTGTAAGAAAAAAAACATGTGTGAGTTTAAAATCACTTCACTTTGAGTGCATTCAGATATTAAAAAAATAAATTTTGTTTCATAAGAAGTGTCCTTCTTCTACTGTGAAGTTGACTGTTGCAATCCCAAGAAATACCAGCTTTCCCTTGGATAGTGCTAGTCATCACTTTTTCATTATCAGGCATCCTAGAATACAGTCCTATACTCGTTTTTTTTCCTCCACATTTCATTATAGACTTTCTCCTCCTACATAGTGCATAGAAAATTCCATACATTTGCCACCTACTACTGTTTCTATCTCTTGCATATGGCAATTTAGAATTTCACATCAAGCCTGAACTACCATATCCATCAGTGCGAGGTTATTCAGCGAAGCAAGAGAGCAAGTAATATGGAGTTATAGTTATTCTCCATGCAAAAGAGAGTGATAAAAAGAAAGAAAAAATCTTTATATATATGTAATCAACTAATAATACTTTTCTCTCCTTCTACACTTTCTTTTGTCCTCAATGGATATTTAATTTTTCCAGTGAAGACTGACACTGTATTCTTTATTAATGTTTATAACTTATAAAGATGTTTTTGCATTTAGTACCATCTGAATTGACAGTTTTCATCCAGTGAATCACCCAATGCATTTTCAGTCAATTTATTTATTTTAAAAACATTTTTTAAGTCATTGCTATATTTGCATCACTGTTTTTAATAGCTGAAGATACAGCTATGGCTATGATTATGTGATTCTTGGTTTCACGGGCTTTGTTATTTACTGGTAGAGACATATTTTAAATGTTTAATCACATAATTAATTAATATGAATAGTAATGATTAAAGGGTTTGGTGTACATACAAATGAACTCTAAAAAATCTGGCGGGTCAAAATTAATTCTCTGAGATAGTTTACATCTAAAATAATGAATTATATATTTGAATGTAGTGGAAATAGCACTATATGCTACCAAATAACAGGAAGAATGATCTAAAGATACTTGGAGCACAAGAAGATCCAGCTCCCTTAACCAGATGTTAAAAAGCCAATATTCATAGAAAAAAAGAGAGTAAGAATAAGACAGATATAAGATTAATTAGTTCTCTATATGTTTTGTATGGGGTTCTATTTATTAGGATGGAGTGTGAATATATACTAAAAGACCCTTTAGAACTTTCAACAGATGTATAGCATGAATAAGCTCTCACTCTATGAAAAACTACTTTCATGGTTATAAAATTAATTGAGGTGGGTCAAGAATTGATATAAGTGACCTGAAAACCCAGCAATTTCACTCCTAAGTTGTTACCCAAGGAATGAAAATGTATGTTTAGCAATTTATATTTTGTTTGTTTGTTTGTTTTATTTTATTCATTTTAGAGAGGAGACACAGAGTGAGAGAGAGAGAGAGAGAGAGAGAGAGAGAGAGAGAAAGGGGGGAGGAGCTGGAAGCATCAACTCCCATATGTGCCTTGACCAGGCCAGTGCAGGGTTTTGAACTGGCAACCTCAGTGTTCCCAGGTCGACGCTTTACTACTGCGCCACCGCAGGTCAGGCCTGAAAATATATGTTTATAAAAACACTTTCACATAGAGTATTATCCATAATAGCTAAAATGTGGAAATGACTCAACTATTCATCAATTGATAAATGGAGAAACAATTTGATATGTTCATACAATGGAAGACTATTTAGCAATAATAAGGGATGATATACTGATGCAAGCTACAACATAAATGAACTTGAAAGCATTATGCCGAGAGAAAGAAATACACAAAAAAGATCACATATTATATAATTAAATTTGTGTGAGATATCCAGAAATGACAAATATATAGAGAGACAAAAAGTAGATTGATTAGTGGTTTTCCGGAAGATGGGAGAAAGAATGGAGGTTTAGTATAAATGGGCATGAAGGATCCTATTAGGGTTATGAAAATCTTCTAAACTGGATTATATTGATGGTTGCACACTTCTGTAATTTTCTAAAAATTATTGAGTTATACAGGTAAAAATGGATGCAATTTATAATATGTAATTTATATCTCCAAATAGTTATTATAAACAAGGTTGATATGAATGTATTAGGAAGTTATTGAGGTAATAAAATTGCTTAGATGTTACAACTGACTGGCTGTAAACATTGTGGAAAAGTGATGTGTATATTTCTGACAAGAACAACAGTGTGGATTGTGGACCAGATTGTATAAATATGTGGAAAGTTCTGCCACTTAAATGCACATCCTGATTATTCCACCCTTTCAAGTCAAGTTGATACTCTTCTGCTAAAACATCAGCAGTGCCTGCTCTTAGAATTAAGTCTAAAAATGCAAAATCCTGACATCGCCTGACCTGTGGTGGCGCAGTGGATAAAGCGTCGACCTGGGAACACTGAGGTCGCCAGTTCAAAACCCTGCACTGGTCTGGTCAAGGCACATATGGTAGTTACATATGGTAGTTGATGCTTCCAGATCCTCCCCCCTTTCTCTCTCTCTCTCTCTCTCTCTCTCTCTCTCTCTCTCTCTCTGTGTGTGTGTGTGTGTGTCTCCTCTCTAAAATGAGTAAAATAAAAAAGGAAATTAATATTAAAAAAAAAAACTAGAAAAAAAAATCCTGACATCAAGTACACTGCTTTTTTACAGCTTTGTACACACAACAAACACATGCAAAAGATGGAGGTTTGGGGGATGTCTCTGGTAATTCTGGATGCAGTAGATGCATGGTAATTCCCCAAGGACTCCTGGGAAGTTTCTTTTGGTGTGCATGGTTGTGGATGGTTCTAGCCAAAGTTCCCATCTGCTTCTTCACGGGACCTTCTCCCAGTGCCCACAACATTACATTCTGACCTTCTGTGTTAATTAGGGGTGCCGCTTATTTGTCTGGCTACTACCTGCTGGTTAGGGGCGTCATGGGGAGGGGAGGTCATAAGGTGGTGACTTCGAGGGGAGTCAGGAGGAACATCGTTTGATCGTGACTGGAGAAACTTTGTAGATGCGGTCCTGTAAGAATATTTTTTAAAAAAGAGGAGCAATAGGAGGATTTGTAAGGTCCAGCCTTTTAGTGAGCCAGAGATGGGTAGAGCCCAGTGGTTCTGACTGCCAGCGGTCCTGCATGAGGGCAAGCTTGAGGCAAAACTGCATGTCAGGAGTGGCGTACAAAGAGGAAAAGAAGGGGTCCCATCCACTCCCATAACCGAGGCGTGTGAGGGAATTAGAGGTCCAGAGTGTGGTGGCAAAACAGAGAAGGTAGCTCCCATGTCCACAAGAAATGAGATGAACTTACCCTGGGTTCTCCAAGTCCAGGCCGTGTTCTAGGAGTTTGAATGATGGGCCTGCCTGGCTGGCTTGGCCTCCCATATGGGTGGTTTGTCCTTCACATAGAGATACTAAGGATGAGCCTGCTGCCCAAAGGGGCAATCGCTACACCAGTGAGCAGACTGCTTGCAGTCAGGGCAGGGTTTAGTGGGCAGCCGCGGGCAGGGGTATTGTTGGGCACAGTGACTCTGCTTGCAACACTTAAAGTAAGCTCTTGGTGGGATTCTCTTTGCAGCCTGGAATTGGATCATGCACCTCCTGTGTCTTGACCTTGTTGCTCTGCTGGCCTTCGGGCTGCCACAAGAGCCTGGGTTTGGAGAGTTACCTTCTGCTGCATGCAGGTCTGGCAAACAGCTTCAGCCTTTTTCTACTACCCATGACCATTACAAACTTTAAATGCCGTGTTCACAGTTCTCGGATAGGGCTTTGGGGGTTGAGAAGAAGAGCAGGTGGGCTCCTGGGGAGCCTGGCACCGAGATCCAGCTAGAAACACTGGAGCCAGAGGCAAGACAGGACCAGAACTTCCTGCAAAAAAATTGGGGTTGGGCCTTGGAGTCCTGAAAACTGATGTAGGGGCCAATGGAAGGCTGAGAATGGCCTGACTGAGGAGGGGTTTAAGAACACAGTGGAGAAGGGAGGGGCCCCTGGCCAGCAGGAGAGGAGAAAGAGAGACTCGTATTTGCAGGTGAATGAGAAACAGGATCCAGCAAAGGGAGGGGAGGGGGCCCTGGAGGGAAGAGACCCAAGTAAAAGAGGTCCGCAGAGGAACCAGAGAGGGGTCCCAAAAGAGGGGTGTCCCCAGGGATTAGCCAGGAAGGGGAGAGAGTTAGGGGTTCACGGAGAAGGAAAGATTAGGAGTGAAGGGTTTAGGTGAGGTTTCTCTGGCCGAAAAGGGGCCTCTGCATAGAACAGGTGGCACAGAGATTAGGACGGAAGCACAAATAACTAAAAGCTATGAATGTAAGGAATCTCCAACAAGTTCCCAGTTCTTTTGGCCATAGTTAAATTGGTGAGGGTGTTAAAACTGAAAGTCCCTTCAGGAGGCAACCTGGTTCGATTATCCAGTGGGTTCTGTGGCCTGGCCACAGCAGAGAAGAAAAACAGTTTCTTCTTCTTTAGGGAGGGAGAGATTTGGATAAGGCAACTCCAGGAGTGCATTGGCATCCCAAAACTCAAGCTCTGGCCACTGGATGGATAGGGAAAGTGGATGTGCTCAGGACATCTCCATGGGCACACATGCACTCAAAATGGAATGGAAAAGAGGTCCCTGATGCAGCTGTGGTTTTGGACAGAGATTCTCAGTGGAAAGAACTGAGGGGAGGCTAGAGGCAGGGGACCTACCACACCATGTGCTGAAATGGGTGGAAGGTCAGAGGTCCTGGTTCTTTCTCAGAGGAGAAGGGGAGAGGAGCAGTCCTTGCGGACTTCTGACTCCTCCGGGGTTTTGGCACCAAAATGTAAGGTATTTTTCTCTGCTGAGGAAGAAGGAAGGGGCCGTAGCCACAAAGTGTGCAATAGAAAAGACTTTATTGAGTACCACGCTGCCTGGATGACGTTCCCTGTCCCCAAGGACAGAAGCTAGGGAAGTTGCATGGATGAAACCGTGGGAGGGATATTTAAAGGTTCTCATCTAGGGTGGTCAAGCTAATATGACGTGGTGAAATCTCACTGGCTGATGGACAGTTGTTCTTTTCCCAAGGACTCCTGGAAAGTTTCTTTTGGTACGCATGGTTGTGGGTGGTTCTAGCCAGAGTTCCCATCTGGTTCCTCACGTAACCTTCTCCCATTGCCCACCACCTTACACATACAACTCCAAGCAATCAAAAGAAAAAGTGAAAGGAGAACACCCACACACACACACACACACACACACACACACACTCATTAAAGGGATCTTATTTTAATCAAACATATATTATGAGAAAAACATGCCATGTGTCTTGGTCACTTTCTTTTATGCTCATTCATACATTTGTTTTGGTTTGGTCCCAAAACAACCTGTATATTTGGATTATTGGTCTTACTGCTAAATAATACACAAAAGTACACAGGCAAGTAATTACAGACTGTAATTTGTATCTTTTTTTACTATGTGAATATTTTTTTTATTTTTTACAATTTATTCATTCTTTACTGTATCATAATACACATTTTGCTAATCCTTTTAGAATTAAACATAATGCAGATACAAATAAAAGTTCAAATATGGAAGCAACAAGTCATTATTTTGAAGTAAAAGACATTGCTCTGAATATGGAAAATCCAGTATTTTTATTACAAGTAGTTTAAAGTGGGTTTTCTATAGAATAATTTTATCTTCATTTATAGACACACAAAATTGCATTACTTTCTTCATAGTAATAATGATGATGATAATAATAATAATGCTTATTAGCTACTTACTCTGTGCCAGATAAATTTACAAATGATATTACACACACACATACACAGACACACACAGATACCCACACATTGAATTCTAACTATTATTGCATGAAGTAGGTAAATTATTTTTCTTACTTTATATTTAAGAAAACTGAGGGATAGACTAGTCAAATAACTGCTCAGGTCACATGCTTAATAATGGCCAAGCTAAGACACAAACAAGACTTTCTGCCTGCAAAGTTTAACTACTATGCAATGGATACAACATACTTCTTCAATAACTTTCTTTCTCCCTGTACTTTAGAAGATTACTTTTTTTACTCTACTAATGACATTAACTGACGTAAGTATTGGGGTTTTAGAAATCCCCATTTCTAGCTTTAGAAACATTTTGAGACTCTTGAATTGTCTTTATTTTCTTATGTGTTTCTTCGCCAGAACTCTAGAATTACCAACTAAAACATATAAATATACCTGCTTTGAAGAAACAAATGTATGAACTAAAGGGAAAAAAGTCAGAAATATTCTGCCCCATTATTTTTCATAGGACTTACTTGACACATCATAAAATCTTGCTCACTTATACAATCAATTTTGATTTTTAGAATTACATGAGCTGATAAATGATGTTATGGAACAGCATGATGTATGCTGCAAACTACAAGATATCCAATATTGATGAAAAATACTCAAAGCAAAGAATATTAAGAGATGAGGCCAGAGAAAGATCATAGACTGCTTTACATGACATTTAAAGATATGCCTGTTTTATTCTGAAGATATTTTGTATACCATTAAAGCTTTTAAACATGAAAGTAAAAGGTAATATTTGCACTTTTTAAAAAAAGATTGCTTTGATAATAGAATAGCATATTAATTTGAAACAGACAGGACTTGGAGCTGTGCTTGAGGTTATTGCTATAGTCAAGGTGAATGATGCTTAAAACCTGTATTAGAGGAGTAGCAGTGATAATGATGGAGAGGTCATTCCATAAGAAATATTTCAGAGCAGAGTCTGAAATATTTGGCATTTTATTGGATGTGGGGAAGACTGAAGAATCAAATATAACTTATAGGCAAAAAGATTAAGTGACTCATTGAATGGAAAGACCTCCAACAGTTAAACAGAACACCTAAGAGAAAATGGTTTGAGGGATAATTAATTCTCTTTAGTGTCTGCCTGATTCTTTATAAGAAAATAAAATTTCAAGTGAGAGGAAGTTGAGTTAATTTTGGAAAGGATAATAAAAGGAGGCTATACTTCTGTTGATATACATAGATAACAAATTTCCAACTCTTTCCTCAAAGACTATCCTGATTACTCTTAAAATATTAATTAATTTTAACAAAATTCTTATAATTTTAAGTTTCCAAGTACTATCATCATTTATAACATTAGCATCAAATAACAAACAAACAAACAAATACATTCACTGGACTTTAGTTCAACTAAGAAAAGTGAATTTATGACACCGGTGTGTAAGCTACTTTCAAATTTTTTAGTTATACTCCCATCAAGTTTATTCAGTAAATAATAACTGAACTACTATTTTGCACTTAGGCCTTTGCCTTGTTCTGCAAAAAATATTAGTTAAATTGCCTTTATCTTATCTAAATAGAAGCACAAACTTATAAATCAACCTCCTCTTTGTCCTCTATCAAGATATTTCACCTCTTGATTTTTAATGTGCTGAAACTCTTATTTTTTTTTTAATATTTAAAAATACTAAATTACAGTTTACATTCTATCTGATTCTGTATTGGGTGTGTACTTGAAATAACAGGAGGACCGCTGTACAAAGTACATGATTGTCTAATCACTATTCAACACATCTGAAATTAATACAGAATAATATTGAATATTAAATGTGCTGCTACTCTGTTAGATTAATTAGAAATTTCACCTTTATGTATCTCTTCATTATATTATATGTTTAAAATTTAATAATTTTAACATAGATTTATATTCTGCCTCGTATTCTAAACCAATAAATATAAGGATCATATCCACAACTACTGTGCTTGCAATCTTTGTACATTTACTTTTTTAGAAGGACTTTTTTTGGTAAAATGATTATTTTCCTTTAGGTAATGTGTTTGTATAATTTATTTATATTTATGTGAAATCTCACAACAATTGATGATACATGCACTATTATACCCACTTCAAAGATGAAAAAATCCTGAAGCTCAGAGTCGTCACAGCTGAGACCTTTTCACACTAATAATCTATTGACAATGCTATAAAATGTTATTACCCTTCTAAAATACTCTTGTATAGCATAACCAAATATTTTATGATTCCCTTTGTTTCCTGCACTCATTCCTTATTATCTTTGAGGACTTCAGGAACAAAAAATGTGAGTTATAAAAATTTTATTCAGGGACATATCATTGATCTTGCCAACATCCCCATAGAAACTGTGTAAAGATTATTAACACATTGTTTCAAGTAAAAGCTGTGTCACTATTACATTTTATTAATGCTGCATTTTGCCTACTTTGGTCTGTTGAAAAATTGTTTTCTTCCAATAGATTATGAAAATGTTGTTCTTCAAGTTTTTATACTTTCCTAAGGAATTAAGCAGTATTATTACTAGTAAATTATTTCACAAATAATTTATTGTGTATTTTAAAAAATAAGATTTGGGGGATATAAATTAAGCATTTTCAAAACCTTACAAATTTTGCATCTTTCTTCTGACCAAAGAAAAAAAAAGAATAAAGAAAAAATGCATCTTTGATTCTGAAAAGATCACACACATGCAACTTTCAAAGTTGAAGCTTTTGTCTCCACAATTATATTGCTAACTTTCTAAATTAATGTGGCTGTGAGCTTCTGAATGTAGATAGGTAAGGTATCCAGTAGGAAATTATAAACATATGTGACCTTCTGAACTCAACCTGAAAGTATTTTCCCAACAGTGGAGTGTAATAGAAGTTCAGATGCAGAACTTTTTACTCATTTAATACAATTTTGTCATTTCATAGATTATAAAATTAACACACAGATAAACACAGTTATTTACTCAGCTCTTTACTTTTGAATATCTATGCAATATACAGCAGTGAAACCTTACTGCTGCTTCTTTTTTTTTTTTTAAATATATATTTTATTATTATTAATTCTAATGGGGTGACATCAATAAATCAGGGTACATATGTACAATGAAAACATCTCCAGGTTATCTTATCATTCAATTGTGTTGCATACCCATCACCAAAAGTCAAATTGTCCTCTGTCACCTTCAATCTGGTTTTCCCTGCGTCCCACCCCTCCTCCCTATCCCACTCTTCCCTCCCTCCCCCCATCCCATAACCACCACTCTCTTGTCCATGTCTCATACCCTCACTTTCATGTCCCACCTATGTATGTAATCGTGCTGTTTTCAGTTTTTCTTTTTTTCTGATTTACTTATTTCACTCCGTATAATGTTATCAAGGTACATCCATTTTGTTATAAATGCTCCGATGTCATCGTTTCTTATGGCTGAGTAGTATTCCATAGTATATATGTACCATAGCTTTTTAATCCACTCGTCTTCTGACGGACACTTGGGCTGGTTCCAGATCTTCGCTATTGTGAACAATGCTGCCACGAACATGGGGGCGCATTTCTTCTTTTCGAACAGTGCTATGGTGTTCTTAGGGTATATTCCTAAAAGTGGGATAGCTGGGTCAAAAGGCAGTTCGATTTTTAATTTTCTGAGGAATCTCCAAACTGTTTTCCACAGTGGCTGCACCAGTCTGCATTCCCACCAGCAGTGCAGAAGGGTTCCCTTTTCTCCACATCCTCGCCAGCACTTATTCTGTGTTGTTTTGCTGATAAGTGCCATTCTGACTGGTGTGAGGTGATATCTCATTGTGGTTTTAATTTGCATTTCTCTAATGATTAGTGATGTTGAGCATTTTTTCATATGCCTATTGGCCATCAGTATGTCCTCTTTGGAGAAATTTCTATTCATTTCTTTTGCCCATTTTTTGATTGGGTTGTTTGTCTTCCTGGTGTTGCGTTTTATAAGTTCTTTATAAATTTTAGTTATTAACCCCTTATCAGATGTGCTGCCGAATATGTTCTCCCATTGTGTGGTTTGTCTTTTTATTCTGTTCCTATTGTCTTTAGCTGTGCAAAAACTTTTTAGTTTGATATAGTCCCATTTGTTTATCTTGCCTTTTATTTCAGTTGCCCATGAAGATAAATCGGCAAATATACCGCTGCTACAGATGTCGGAGAGCTTGCTGCCTATGTTTTCTTCTAAGATGCTTATGGTTTCACGGCTTACATTTAAGTCTTTTATCCATTTTGAGTTTGTTTTTGTGAATGGTGTAAGTTGATGGTCCAGTTTCATTTTTTTGCAGGTAGATGTCCAATTTTCCCAACACCATTTGTTAAAGAGGCTGTCTTTACTCCATTGTATGTTCTTTCCTCCTTTGTCAAATATCAGTTGTCCATAAAGCTGTGGGTTTATTTCTGGGTTCTCTGTTCTGTTCCATTGATCTATGTGCCTGTTCTTATGCCAGTACCAGGCTGTCTTGAGTATAATGGCTTTGTAGTAAACCTTGATATCAGGAAGAGTGATACCTCCTGCTTTATTTTTTCTTTTTAAGATTGCTGAGGCTATTCGTGTTCTTTTTTGGTTCCATATAAATTTTTGGAATATGTGTTCTATATCTTTGAAGTATGTCATTGGTATTTTAATTGGTATTGCATTGAATTTATAAATTGCTTTGGGTAATATAGACATTTTAATGATGTTTATTCTTCCTAGCCATGAGCACGGTATGTGCTTCCACTTGTTTGTATGTTCCTTGATTTCTTTTATCAATGTTCTATAATTTTCCGAGTACAAGTCCTTAACCTCCTTGGTTAAATTTACTCCTAGGTACTTTATTTTTTTGGCTGCAATAGTGAAGGGGATTGTTTCCTTAATTTCTTTTGCTGATATTTCATTGTTGGTGTATAGAAATGCCTCTGATTTCTGAGTATTAATTTTATATCCTGCCACCTTGCTGAAATCATTTATAAGGTCCAGTAGTTTTTTGACTGAGACTTTAGGGTTTTCAATATACAATATCATATCATCTGCAAATAATGACAGTTTTACTTCTTCTTTTCCAATTTGTATGCCTTTTATTTCTTCTTCTTGTCTGATTGCTGTAGCTAGGACTTCCAGAACTATGTTGAATAAGAGTGGTGAAAGGGGCAACCCTGCCTGGTTCCTGATCTTAAGGGGATTGCTTTTAATCTTTGTCCATTTAGTATGATGTTTGCTGTCGGTTTATCGTAGATGGCCTTTATCATGTTAAAGAATGATCCCTGTATTCCCACTTTACTGAGAGTTTTGAGCATGAATGGGTGCTGGATTTTATCAAATGCCTTTTCTGCATCTATTGAAATTATCATGTGATTTTTGTCCTTCCTTTTGTTTATGTGGTGAATCACATTGATTGATTTGCGAATATTGAACCAGCCTTGCCTCTCCAGAATAAATCCCACTTGATCGTGGTGTATGATTTTTTTCATATATTGCTGGATCCGGTTGGCTAATATTTTGTTGAGTATTTTAGCGTCTAAATTCATCAGGGATATAGGCCTATAATTTTCTTTCTTTGTGTTGTCTTTGCCCGGTTTTGGGATCAGAATTATGCTCGCCTCATAAAAGGAGTTTGGAAGTCTTCCTTCCTCTTGAATTTTTTGAAATAGCTTGAGGAGAATAGGAGTTAGTTCTTCTTTGAATTTTTGATAGAATTCACTTGTGAAGCCATCAGGCCCAGGACTTTTCTTTTTTGGGAGTTTTTTGATAACTGTTTCGATCTCATTTGCTGTTATTGGTCTGTTTAGGTGTTCTGATTCTTCCAGATTGATTTTTGGAAGGTTATATGATTCAAGAAATTTGTCCATTTCACCAAGATTGTCTAATTTTTTGGCATATAGTTCTTCATAGTATTTTCTTACAATGCTTTGTATTTCTGTTGTCTCAGTTGTTATTTCTCCACTGTCATTTCTAATTTTATTTATTTGAGTCCTCTCTCTTTTTTTCTTGGTGAGTCTAGTTAAAGGTTCATCAATCTTGTTTACCTTTTCAAAGAACCAGCTTCTTGTTTCATTGATCCTCTGTATTGTTTCCTTAGCCTCTATGTCATTTATTTCTGCTCTGACCTTTATTATTTCCTTCCTTCTACTTGTCTTGGGTTTTATTTGTTGTTGTTTTTCTAGTTCTTTTAGATGCAGGGTCAGGTTGCTTATTTGAGCTTTTTCTAGCTTCTTATGATATGCCTGTAGTGCAATAAACTTCCCTCTCAGAACTGCTTTTGCTGTGTCCCATAAATTTTGAGTTGATGTATGCTCATTATCATTTGTTTCTAGAAACTTTTTTATTTCTTCTTTGATCTCATTGTTAATCCATTCATTATTTAATAACATGCTATTTAGTTTCCAAGTGTTTGAGTATTTTTCATTTTTTCTTTTGTGGTTAATTTCTAGTTTCATGGCATTGTGATCAGAGAAAATGCTTGATATGATTTCAATCTTCTTAAATTTATTGAGACCATTTTTGTGTCCTAACATGTGGTCTATCCTAGAAAACGTACCATGAGCGCTTGAGAAGAATGTATATTCTACTGCTTTAGGGTGAAAAGTTCTGAAGATATCTATTAAATCAAGTTGATCTAGTGTATCCTTTAAGTCTGCTGTTTCTTTATTAATTTTCTTTCTTGAGGATCTATCCAGTGTTGTTAGAGGGGTATTGAAATCCCCTACTATGATAGTATTGCTGTTTATCTCGCCCTTTATATCCATCAAAGTCTGCTTTATGTATGTCGGGGCTCCTATATTTGGTGCATAGATATTTACAATAGTTATATCTTCCTGTTGAATTGTTCCCTTTACCATTATGTAGTGTCCTCCTTTATCTCTTACTACAGCCTTTGTTTTAAAGTCCATTTTGTCTGATATAAGTATTGCTACCCCTGCTTTTTTTTCATTTGCATTTGCATGAAATATTTTTTTCCATCCTTTTACCTTCAGTCTATGAGCATCTTTTGTTTTAAGGTGTGTCTCTTGTAGACAGCATATGTATGGGTCCTGTTTCTTTATCCATGTAGCTACCCTATGTCTTTTGATTGGATCATTTAATCCATTTACATTTAAGGTTATTATTGATATGTAGTTGTTTATTGCCATTTTATTCTTTAAAGCTGTATTCTTCTTTTGCTCTATTCATTCCTCCCTTTAAACTGTTCACAAGAGGCCCCTTAGTATCTCTTGCAGAATTGGTTTGGTTTTTATGAATTCCTTCAGGCTTTCTTTTTCTGGGAAGCTCTTTATTTCTCCTTCAATTTTAAACGTTAGCCTTGCTGGATAAAGTAGTCTTGGTTGTAGGTTCTTGTTCTGCATTACTTTGATTATTTCTTGCCATTCCCTTCTGGCCTCAAGTGTTTCTGTTGAGAAGTCCGATGTCATCCTTATGGGGGCTCCTTTGTAGGTGATAGTCTTTTTTTCTCTAGCAGCTTTTAAAATTTTTTCTTTATCCATTAGCTTTGGTATTTTAACTATGATGTGTCTTGGTGTAGATTTTTTTGGGTTTCTCCTTAATGGAGTTCTGTGTGCTTCTTGAATGTGTGGAGTGTTTCCCAGCCTTAATTTAGGAAAGTTTTCTGCTATGATTTGATTGAACAAAGTTTCCATTTCCTGTCCTCTCCCCTCTTCTTCAGGCACCCCTATGATGCGAATGTTGTTTCTCTTCATGTTGTCACAAAGCTCCCTTAGAGTTTCCTCGCATTTTTTAAGTCTCTTTTCCTTTTTCTTCTCTACTTCTGTGCCTTGGTTTATTGTGTCCTCTAACTCGCTTATTCGATCCTCAGCGTCATCCATCCTGCTTTTAATTCCTTCCATTGTGGTCTTCAGTTCTGATACTGTATTTGTCATTTCTGTCTGATTCTTTTTTATTATTTCAATTTCATTTTTTATACTTGTTATGTCTTTATTTAGGTGTTCATAATGATTATCCATTGTTGCTCTAATTTCTTTGAACATCCTAACTATCATTATTCTAAATTCTGCTTCTGGTAATTTGGTTATATCTGGTTCATTCAGGTCCTTCTCTGGGGATTTCTCTTGATTCATTTGGTTTGCATTCCTCTGCCTGCCCATTTTTTCTGTGTATAAGCAAGTTGTGGCCACTGGAGTCCAGTAGGTGTTGCCTTTGTGTTCTCTAGGTGTGGTCTATCTGCAGGCCCCCCACCTCCTCTGCCGATGCCTAGGGTGGTTGGGTATGAGCGTTGCCAGTGCCGGCCCACTGTGGCTTTTGCTATGATTTCTGCCTCTCCTCCGTGGGAGGGGCTGTGACTGAAGCCACAAGATTAGCACCAAGGGTAGAGGTGAGCACCTTTCCTCAGCTGCAGACCCAGTCTATTTCCGGACTTCCGCCCAGAACCAGCAGTCGGAGCCTGCTCGCTACAGTTCCGCGGGTTAGGTGGGGCTTTTGACGTGCTCTCAGCTGTAAGCTTTTGCCCGTCCGGAGCTTTAGCCCCGCCCTCGAGGCCAGGGCCCTCCTGCGCAGGGTCGGAAACCAAGGTTTATTGGGGCGGGCGTGTTTGCTGGCTTCCACCGAGCTGCGTACTTCCGCTCGTCCCGGACTCTACCCCGCCCCCGCGTTCGGAGCCCGCTCGTGCACGTATGAATGGTATCCGGGGTTTCTCCGGCTGGGCGCGGATAGTAGCGTGGGCTCAGCTGCGAGCCTCCACTTGTCTCTGGGTCCACCCCGTTCCCGCGCTCGGAGCCTGCTCGCGCACGTATACTGGCCAACCGCGGTTTCTCCGGCCCGGGGGGTTTGGGTGGGGGAGTGGGGGACTGGTAACGTCAGCTCAGCCACAGCCCCTGCCCGTCCCTGGTCCTAGCCCGGTCCCCGCGGTCAGGGCCGGCTTGCGCAGGGCCTGCCCGTTCCTGGCCTCCCGCTTTGTCCCCGTAAGTGGGATTAAAGGCGGGCCCGCAGCTTCTGGACCGCTTTCGCGGTCCCCTCTGACCCTCTGGGCTAGACCGATCTCCCACCGGCTTGGCCTCTGCCCACGCCGACAGAACCGCCTTTCAGCGTCCTGCCGCCCCAAAACCTTAAGCAGCCCTCAGCAGAGTAGGAAGGGACCTAATACTCCACACTGTAGGCCTGGGAGCTGTTTTGTTTCACAGCTCAAAACTGTCCAAACGCCCCTCCAGGCTCTGAGACTGCAGGCTAGGGCCTGGTTCCTGGGACCCAGGTCCCTCCCTCTCCGCCAAACTCTCCTCCCGCCACACGGGTCTCTCCGGGCTGCCGTTTGCTCCGGGGAGCTGGGCAGCCCTCTTCGCGTTTTCGCTATTCCTACCAGTCTCGATGTGGCTTCTTCTGTGTTCCTTGGTTGAAGAGTCCACTTAGTTTTGTTGAAAGTTGGTTTATCCAGGTGATGGTTCTTAAAATTGAGTTGTAATCCACTTTGGTTCTGGGAGTTGGAAGTTGGTACGTCCGCCTACTCCGTCGCCATCTTGCTCCCCTACCTTACTGCTGCTTCTTACATTTGACAGTAATATACATTCTATGCTGGAGTTTGGCTAAAGACAGAAGATGGGGTGAATGCAAAATGCAGTGTACAGAGATGTGTTGTAGAATTGGGCACCTAAAACCTCTGTAATTATGTTAACCAGTATTGTTGCAGCAGAATGAAACGCAGAAAGCCAAATGACACTTGGCGAGTTGGAGAACCGGCGGGCTCAGAGGGGGTTAATCCTCTGAAGTCTGAGCCCCACCTGAAAGGGTCTTTGGGATTGTAAAGTCGCATGGCTGGGTGGTATTACAAGGTATGTGTAATGCTGAAGCGGGTTTACAGAAGGTAAAAAAGGCAGAATTAGTAAAAGCAGAATAAAGAAGTTGTAACAGCCATATCAAGGTGAAGCATTTTGCTTTGTCATTATGGAGTCACAGCACCCTGTTCTGTCATCATGAAATCTTAGTCATGTCAGTGTCACCTCACTAAAATTCAATTAAAACATAATAAAGATGGGAAATGTGATATTTTAAATTTTTCGTCAGAATAAAATCAAAACACATTTCATCAACAAACATTTGTTGAATGTGTACTACATCTAACTCTGCCAGTTATATCAAGAAGTTGCCAGCCATAGTAGGTCATGAAGCAGATTCCTTGCAATATCATTCTCAACTCAGATAATGTTTAGAGTCAGCTTATTTTATTTCATTTTTCTCTCTCCAACTGTGATAAAAGGTATTAAACACTGTATCAAAGGTCATATCATGGCAAAACTGTGATTTTATTACAATGTCCGAAGGGGTTTTGTGTGGGTGTTTCACATTCATTAATTGCATTTGAGCCATGTTTTAAAATATTTTACCTTTCTTGAACATCTTCCCCATAAGTTCCCCAAGGACACTACAAATGAGCAACAGTTACTTTCAAGTTTCAAAACAATTCTGCTAGACTGACTAATGGGGTCTAAAGGTCCTCAAATCAAGATTATATAAAAGTCACTGGACTTCTGAGTGGACAATCACAGTAAAGTTTGGAAACAAGATGATAATCATCTTTGAATCGGCTGTAATAAAGGAAAGGAGAAAGCAGGTCTTAGGGGAACGAGTTGCCAAAACCAGACTTTTTCTGTGCATGAAGTTTTAGCACTTCAGAAGTGGGAGAAAAATTAGCTGTCACCTACTTTAATTTATTTTCCACTACATGTGAAGAAATTGAGGTCAAGGGAGGGCAAAGGCCATATTCCACAAAACACAGATAGGTAGAAGAAGAGCAGAAACTAGAATCTATTTTTCTGATTCTAATAATTATGGCTATATAAACATCGAATGTGCTTCTTTGTGAGGCAATTTGTTACAAAATATATCATCAGTTCTTTTCTGAGTATATTGAGTATAATTGCATACATTTCTGGAAATGTTGATAGTCATCACAAAATCAAACTAAATACAATTCACATGAGAACTCTTTCATATGTGAAGACATTCTTAAGATCTTGCCTGAATTGTTTCCTCTCTTTTGCTCCCAATCCAATCTGTTTGTTTTACATATTTTAAATTCATGTTATCATTGTAATCTAACTTAAACAAAGGACAATGAAAGTTTTAGTTTCCTTTTCCCGCTCCTCCTTTAGAATTGGGATTTTAGTTTAGGTAGAAAAAAAATTTATTTTAATTCACACTGAGTCTACAGTCAACTAAAACCCCTCAGTAATAAAGTACACAATCTTTGAATTGAAATGGGGCATTACCATCATCTCGTTCAGTTACCCGTTTGTGCTTGAATTTCCTCTTCAATTTTCCCCTTGAAGTGTTTGTCCCTGGCCTACATTAGAATAGTTTCAGTGACAAGCTGCATATTACCTCCCAAGAGAGGTTGCTTTCATGTTCAAATAGCTTTAGCTTTTATCTTTTCTTTATATAGTGTTAAAATTTATGTCCCTGTAGTATTCAAAAATTGGTCCTAGTTTGTATTCTTGGGGCAGTTTAACCCCATGCCAGTACTTCAGATATTTACAAACAGCTATCTTTCTTTCTCTGAATCTTTTTTACTCAAAGCAAAATTTAATTTTACTCAACTGTTTTTATTTAATAAGGTTTATGGTCATCCTTAACTCTCTTGAGTACCTAATTTCTGTTTTCTGAAACAAACTCAATATGTTTGCATTTTATTTCAAGTTCTTCACAATAACTAAAAATGGTTTTACCGAGCTAATGACAAATAGTCTACTTGATATATAGATAGCAATAGGAATCTCAGGTCATGATTTATTTTTTGATAATTATTTTCTTTTAGTGATTCATATGAAACTTTCTAATGGCTAAATTTCATGTCATTTTTTTTTTTTTTAGATTTTCTACTGGTAAATTGGATCTTCCCCATATTGAATCTCTGCTATTAGAACTTCAGAACCAAGTATAAATATCTTGCAATTCACCTTAAATTTTTATTTATTTATTTTTTGTGACAGAGACAGAGAGAGGGACAGATAGGGATAGACAGACAGGAAGAAAGAGAGAGATGTTAAGCATCAATTCTTCATTGCAGCAACTTAGTTTCTCATTAATTACATTCTCATATGTCCCTTGATCAGGGTACTACAGCAGACTGAGTGACCTGAGTGACTCCTTGCTCAAGCCAGCAACCTTGGGCTCAAGCTAGTGAAACTTGTTCAAACCAGATGAACCTGCGCTCAAGCTGACAACCTCGGGGTTTCAAACCTGGGTCTTCTGCGTCCCAATCCAACACTCTATCCACTGTACCACCTCCTGGTCAGGCTTAAATTCTGCTTTTTCAAATTGAATCCTTAAGTTTTACTTGTCATTTTTATTTTCAGGAGAAAGAAACTGATTTGATCCTCAATATATTTATTATTGCTTCCACTTTGTTTTGTCAGACAGTCATATGAACATATATTTGATTGATTGATTTACTAATTCACTGCCTAAAAAAAATGAAAATAAGACTAGGACTGGGCTAACTAAAACTATAGTTCTGCAGTACATATTCAGAGATTTTTCTTTGGTCTCTAATCTCATTCACCAATTATATGGACCTGTCTTTAAATAAATCATAGTGTGGAAACAGAGCAATTAAAGTAGATAGTAGGACTGATCTGGTGGAAGAACTTTCCGCATAAATGTGTGAGCAAGCACACGTGCATGTGCACACACACACACACACACACACACCCTTGTACACATTCTCTTTAATTTTCTGTCTTCCTTGGGTCAGTGACTCTCTAAATTACTTTCACAAAATATTCAGATAAATTCAGAACATAATTTGAATTACTATAATAATTACATTTTAGAAATGGCTATCTTATAAGCATTGTACACAAGATTATCATGAGATACTAACAGGTGTCTAAGAAAAATGAAGTTACCTTATATATACTGTCCCAAATTTGTTTTTAAATAAGTACATTTTAGTAAATATCCCATGGAGTTTTATTTCCAAACTGGCAAAATAGTTTTAAAGTTTATGTGAAAAAATTCATACACTTATAGAAGAAAATTTTGAAAACAAATAATCATAAAGTTATAAAAATTAAAACAGGAAGAGTAACACTGATATATAAATAGATATAACTATTTTACATATATTACTATAAAAATATATGAAATAAATAGATATAACTATTTTACATATATTACTATAAGAAAAATAATAGAGTATATATTAATCATATAATAATTAGAACTCTATTTGGAAAAATTGATTTATATATTTCACCAAAATAAATTTCAAATAAAAGAAATATTTGTATGTTTAAATAATCTAAAATTGCTAGAATTAAGTGTGAATGAATGCTTATATAATGTCTTTAATGCATTAATTCAAAGACAACAACCACAGATTATGTGACTAATTTAAGTCATCTGAGAAAATAAAACGTAATTAAAAATCAAATTACATATAAAAACAACATTAAGAATGGCATACATAGTTTCATAAAACAATAAAATAATTTCTCAACTCATACAAGAAAATTAACATAGAAACAAGAACAGGCAACTCATAAAAGAACTACAAATAAGCAATAAACCTGAGCCATCAATCATTCTGCTAATTAAACTGACTTTAAAATAAATTTTTTTCCATAACTTATATTGTTTAAATTTTGAGGGATTGCAAATACCAGTATTGATGAATCAAAATATAGGTACATTTTTCTCTGTGTATAAGTGTAATCAATTAATTTTTGGATGGGGCCAATTTGAAAACAAGTTTGTGCCAATTGTGTAATATACATACAATAAGTAATAAAAGTGATTAAGAATGATAATGTAAGTACATGATCATTGACCTGGAAAGATGTTTATAATATATACAGAATGATAAAAGCAAACCAGAAAATAAAGGTAGATTGTGTCCCACTTCAGTTTACCTGTTTAATAAAATAAAAAATGAGGATTTGTCATTTCTATCTCATTCTTCACAATTATTCAAAAATTTACAACAATTTTCTAAGTGCTCTTAAAAATAAATATTTTTATCATTTTGGGATATAAATTATCAATAAAAACAAAGTATTTGAAATCAAAAGATGACATTTTTGCTGAGTTCAATATAATGCTTTGTAAAATACTAAATTTGTTAAAACTAGAAATGAAGTATTATCAATATTGTTACAATCTGGCTAGTAATGGCAAACCATAAACACTGAAAATTTCTAACTTGCCTTGTCTGACTATAGTTTTTATTTCTTTTTCTGTTTGTTTAATAAGTGAGAGGCAGGGAGGTAGAGACAGACTCCTACATATGCCCCAACTGGGATCTGTCAGGCAAGCCCCATTTCAGGAAATGCTCTGCCTGTCTGGGGCACTGATGCATTGCTTGGTAACCAAGCTAATTTAGCACCTGAGGTGAGGCCATGCAGCCATCCTCAACGCCCACATTATATAATATAATGTATATATTATAAACCTCTTTGCAGGTCAACTTTGCTGAACCATTAGAGTCATGGCTGTGGGAGAAGAAGAGAAAAAGAGAAATGGGAAGGGGGAGGAGTGGATAAGCAGATGGTGTTCTCTTGTGTGCCTTGACTAGGAATCAAAGCCAGTACTTCCACACAACAGGCTGATGCACAACAGGTGAGGCAACCAGCCAGGGTTTATAGTTTTTTCTTATACCTGACTTCAATAACACAAAGAACCACACATCATTATTTTTCATAATTTTATATATAAATGCTACTACTATTTATGTAGTGTTTACACCAAGAACTGCAGTATTGGAAGGACTAACTTATTTCCTTATTTTATTATTAACTTTATATCTATTACCTCAGTTCAATTCTTCAAGTAACCGATTATATATATTTTATTATCTTTAATTTTAAAGTGAAAAGGTCTTCAGAGGAATTAAATAATTTTCTCAAGGTCAATCACACAAATATGTAAAGGACAGAAAATTGAAAGTCCAGTATTTCGTTCTCTAGATCTCATAGGTCTTCCTCACATATCATGCTGTGTTACATCACTGTATGTAAGTGCACTAACAAAAAAGACTATCATAGGGTCATTTATCACACAAATAATTTTACTATTATTATTTATTATTGATTTAAGCAAGAAAGGAAGGGAGAGAGAGAGAAAGAGACAGGAATGTTGAACTGTTCCTGTATGTGCTCTTATTGGGAATCAAAGCAGCAATCTCTGTGCTTTTAGATAATGCTCCAACCAACCAATCTGTCCAGCTAGGGCTCACACAAATAAATAATATGACTATTATAATAAAGAAGTGTCTGAAGAGAGAATATTTAAGAAAATCAATAAAATAGAAATTTGTTGTAATTGAGAACCAAAAATTGTTCAGATTTTTGTCTTGGGGGTAAAAAGGAGATACCTGAGTCTCATTATCTAATAAAGGGAAGCAAACTAATTTATCCAGTCCACATGGGAAGCACTAAACTGAGAATGAATGGTGCTCTACATGCCTTTTCTTCTTATTTTGTGTCACTTTAGTTAAATAAACTGAACTTTGTACAATATTTAGTTCCAAAGTAAACATTGTGCATTAATCTCTAATTAGCATTTATATCTAACATTTCAATCACATTTTGATTTAAAGGAAACATAATAGACACTTAAAACTCATAAATCAATGGTTACATCTACTATGGACTCATGAGATAAATATACATTACTGGTCTTTTGTAGAATTGCAATTACTATTTTGTCAATAACTATAGGATAAGGGTTAAAACAATGAGCTTTTGTATATTAAGTTATCTGTTTAAAATTTCAAGTCTACTCCTTATGTGGGCAACTATATTCATCAGACTTTAAGCTCCTGAAAGCAAGGACTATGTCTACACTCTTTATCCCTGATTACCAAGGACTAGTATAGTACTTATATAGTTAGCTGCTCAGGAAAAAAAAAAGTGATAAATTTTATCTCTCTAAACCAAAATGTGCCAAAAATAAAAATAACTACATTATAAAATTGTTGCAAGAATGAGATTCACTGTTATATACAAAGGGCTTAATAAAGTGTCTGGCAGACAGCTTTAATTAAATAAATAGAAACTATCTGCATTGTAATTATGTAACTCATTATAATTATGCATTGTAATTATCATTGCATCCAGAATTCTCAGACAAACTTAATAAAAGGACTCTTTGAAAAAGATTATGATAATGATCTGTACTTACTATATATTATGTAAATATATTGTCCTTAAGTTTTTGAAGCATAGTTTTTCCTTCATTTCTTAACATTGGGATCATTGAACTATGATCAGGCAGACCTTAGGTTGGTAAATATAACTACATATTTCTGAGAATTTTTCCTCATTTATTCAGTGTAACTGTAGCCCCGCTGTTGTTTCCACATTTTATTTGGATGATAACTATATGAGTGTACACATCATATATCATAACTATATGATGTACTGGGTCTTTGCATTCTTGTCAATTGTCACCTATGTTGGATGGCAAAATGCTTGAAGTTCTTTCTCTTCCTTTAAAAAACAGAAATATAAACACACAACATAAAACCAAAAAGAAACTGTCCACAAAAGCTCATCATTATTTTTTTCTTTATAAAAACTACAAAGAAAATTTCTACCCTCAACCTAATATAATTTAGTGTCAAATTGGGTAATTACAAACACAATTTCTCCTTCCTCAAATTTCAAAAAAATCTAAGTAATAATTTAATATCAATTGACACTCTACCAAAATAACTTGCCCTTTTAATTTTTATGACTATCATGGTAGATGCAAGTGTAATTTTAGCTTTTTTCTCCATGACAGAAACCAACTTGACTAAAAGATGATGTTATTACTGTTCTTTGTCCACTAGAAATGAGTATAGCATACTGGTGTGCTGTGATATATATATATATATATATATATATATATATATATATATATATATATATATATATATATATATATATATGATGTGTGTGCAGATAGATGATAGATAGATAGATAGATAGATGATAGATAGATAGATATGACATGTGTGTATGCACATATATATTTAGCTTAAATTATAGAATATTAGAGAAGAAGAGAACTTCAGTAACCTCTTATTTTATTTGCTTTGGGTTGAGTTCTTGTGAGTGAGGTATTAAGAAAGTACTCTCAATGAGACTGATAAGCACATAGTAGAAGCAGGACAGGAAGGAAGTAAAGAAGGGTTTTGATTTTGGGTAAAGTCCCAGCTTCAGCCTGATCATGAAGGGGAGCTCTGAAGTTTAAGTAACATCACAGGGTCATCTCCAACCAGAAAGAAAGGGGCTGAGCCCTCACACTCCTGCATGAGGCTTTTAGTTTTGACTAAGAGCCTGTAGGGAAATGTCCTTTCCCATGTACGTTTGACTCTACATTTTTTTTAGCAAAAATGTCCTGTCCAATGAAGACCAGCAGAGGTATAGGTCATTAGAAGTAAAAGAACACAGGTGTTAGGGAAGGAGCATACAGAAACAGTAGAGCAATCCGAGAGGATCTGGGGAGAGCACTGAAAGCATCACATACAAGGAACTGGAATCCAAGATAGTTGTGTAAAATGGCCAAAGACAGTGTTAATCAGTGAACGAATCACAGCCCCCTGATTTATAATCCAAGACATGCTACATGCTAGTGTTGACTTAAAGAAAGTAGCAGGATACCAAGCCACAATAATTCAAATTAATTTACATAAAGACAGATTTGTTCTTGTAATCCCTCCATATAGCAAGAGGAATTTTTAAATTATTGTTGTAGACCCTTCTGCTGCTAAAGAAATTTATCATTCTAATTCCCATCCACTTTTAAGGACTCACTTGAGTGAACATTCAACCTTTGTTTTCGGAGATATTGTTTCATTTAAAAATATTTACAAAATACAGTAAAAATTTTATTAATATGATAGACAAATCAGTTTGCTAGGTCTATAAATAAAACTTAAAATTATACAACTGTTCAAATTTTATTTAACATAATAACATATGTTTTTCAAATATACATTTTTACTGAGTAAACCACAAATGTGAAACTGTTGCATATATTTATGCCAGTGAAGACTATTATGAATGACACTTGACAGATCTTTGGCATCTGAAAAAGAACTGTGTCTTAGAGAACTTTCATATTTGAGATTGCATTTAATGTAATCTTACATTTTAAAGAACAGCTGCTCCATGTTCATGGTTTGCAATAATAAAACTAGTATTGATGCAATCATTTTTAACTTTCCCTAAATAAAATATTTATTGAAAATTTTACTAAAAATTAAAAAAAAATGTATTAATTGAGCAACCAGGATGAAAATAAGGGACATAATTACAAAAGTATATTATACGATGCCTGGAAAGTTGTTATTTCCTCATTTAATAAGCAGATTTCCATTGCTTGTATACTCAAAGAAAAAGTAGATATAAACCTGATAAATAACAATTTTCTTTGTTTAAGCAGAAAGAAAAATAAGAAACTACTATGAGAACATATATCATACAACAAGATGGTTATTTCTTTGCCACGATGGTGGAATTTGGTTTGACAACTGTTAATATAATTTATTTCGTAGCATGAAAGAACATGAGACATCTTCTCAAATTTACATTATGTCTTGCTGAGACTTAAGAAAGCAATTGAAATAAAATATAAAAGATAAAAATTCTGGTTAAAACCTGGCACAGTGCCTTTGCACAGTAGACATTTAACCAAGTACATTGAGTCTGCAAATATTTCCCATTTATAAATACAAATGAAGGGTCAATTTTTGATAATGTGTAGTAAATATTATTATCAGATATTTTTACTCCCATGATTATTTTTCTGATTTTTATTTAGCTTAGTAATTTCCCTTCTTTCAAGATTTCTGTTCAGAAGTGGACCTTAGAAACCCAAATACTTACTTAGCTACCTCTCATTCTATCTATAGTCAGGAAACAAATGAAGATATTGCTGCAACTTGAGAGAAGGGGCCCATTCAGCATGAACTTTCTTTCTTCTTTTCATTTTTTAATTTTGTTTCTACTCTTTTATGGGAAGCAAGTCTACATATATCTTTATGAAAATTGAAAACAAGAAATAGTCCTGTTCAGAATTTGTCTAGTTATCTCTACCTACTCATCACAGTGATTTGATTTAAAATAAGTGACTGACCACATTTTTAGACTCACACGCACATCAAATACAAATCCAAAGCCCTTTTATAAAACCAATATAAATAATTTTATTCATAACCTTTTGAGGTATTTATACTCTGATTTCCTGATTAACATTGATAATGGAGATTTGATTATATTTATGAATGCCATAAAGGTGGTGAATTTTAGCAAAACAAAATACTTTATATTAAATTCCTTGAGAGGTAAGATAATCTACAAGTAAAAAAAAAAGAAAATCTCTGGAATGTTTTATTTAATGTATGATTGGGATACCTGATGACAATGTCAAGGGGCATGTACTACTGCTTAAGAAATGAATATTTTGAAGTAAATAAGATGCAAATGGGTTTATTTTTCCTGTTAGAAACCATATAGTACTATTTTTTTAAAGTGAGGATTTATCTTTTTCTTATATCCTAAAAATATTGTAGTCTTCCAATTTTATGGAAGAGAATAGTTTTTGTCAAAGTTTATTAAAGTTACTAGTTTTTTTTATGAGCTGCCTATTTGATATAATTATATTTTTGTGCCAAAAATTTAAGAGTGTTTCTTAAGTGGAAATAAACAACACTAATAAAATATTTTTAGATGATTAAGTAGATAGAACAGCATTTCCAAAGCAAAGATGTAACAAAGAACCAGGTTTGGAATCCATTTACATGAGCCCACATGAGTGTAGCTATTTCAGGTCTTGTGTCTTTCTATTTCCAGATCAGCACTAGCAGGGCTCCATACTCTGGATATTGCTCCATTTCATTCCATAAAGTGCCAACACCAAAGACAAACTTTACCCCAACTGAAGAAAAAGACTCAGCAGAAGATTGTTAATAGTTTTCAGTCTTTTGAAAAGCACTTTAAAGGAAGAAAGTTGAATAAGAAAGAACAGACTAAAACTGCAATAATAAAAGAAAAAAAGTGAAAGCAAAGACTTTAGGAAAGTGGTAAGAACTAGAAAGCAGTTATTTCATTTAATTCTTATTTTATTTTTTATAAAGAAACAATTTAAAGATCTTATTTATTGACTTTAGAGAGAGAGAAATGGGCGTGGGGGGAGGAGCATGAAACAACAACTCATAGTAGTTCCTTCTCATATATGTCTTGACTGGGCAAGCCCAGGGTTTTGAACCGGCGACCTCAGCATTCCAGTTCGATGTTTTATCACCTACATCACCAAAGGTCACTCAAAAAGTTTTTTATAACAAATAAAATATTTTGCTTCACTTGTGATAGTACCGTCAGAAAATCTCTCAAACACACAACTGCAACTGACCATTTAAAAATAGTTAAAAGACCACAGTAAATAATTTCACCTTTGTATTAAAATTATCATCGTGTGTTTCTAGTCACAAATAATTCTTGACACACACATTTCCATTTTCGTAGAAGAGTTATTCTGTTTCTGCTTAATTTTATATTGTTTGATTTCATGTTCTATAGCTTAAGCTGTTTAGCTAATAGATTATTTCAACTGCATATGTTCATTTAATTTAAATGTATACTGAGATTCACAAAATTTATGGCTTTCAGAGACAATTTGCACATTACCTAAAAATAATTTCATGTTGTGATAATGATTATAATTATCACTCAATACCCAATAATATGAGATTATTACATAGTTACACTTACCTTGAAATAAAAATATCTCCTAACAACCACTGAAATTTGGCTCATAACAGCTATTAGCACTAGAAGAATATTTTTTTTGCAATAATTCTCCAGAACAACTCCAGTCTAACACTTTCACTCAGTAATAGAGAGTTCATTAAATTCTTATACTAAGAAAATCCCAACAACTCCATGAAAAGGAAGTGTGGGTAAAGTAGTACTATATAGAGACTTCCATTTTAACATAACAAATTCAAAAATAAAAATGAGGGAAATAAGAATATAAATTCTCAGAAGAAGAATCTTTGAAAGATTTTAGATCTAGAACATGTTGTGGAGTTAAACTATTAGGTTTTACCAAAGCTTGACAGTCTGGGAGGAAGGGAAGTAATTAATCCTAATCCTTCTAGATTTCTGGCCTTATGCCGGGCAGCAGGTGACTGAGAGCTCCTATAAATGTCACAACCCAGGCTCATACTTGACTAGAAGATTGATATCTAATCACAGTTAGAATAGTTCCTCTTCCTCTGCACCTAACTATCGCATAAGGTTTCTGTATAATAACAAGATTAGAGTTGAAAAACTGAAATAAAAAACCCTATTTTACAAAATGTCAGGGAAACCCAAAGACCATTAATGTATTTATTTGTTTATTTGTTTATTATTTATTTATTTATATTTTACAGAATGCTGTCAGGGAAACAAAAGCAAGAACATTAAGGTTAATTTTAGTCCCTGATACTATAGTTACAACAAACACAGTCTAATTTCTAAGCAGATATACCTAAAATCTCACATTAAAAACTCATTTCCTCCAGTTATTTACTCCATACATCATGTATGAATTTCTATCACAAATTACAAGTCATGGTACAGAGAAAAAAAATGTCTGAAAAAATAATGCAAGCATCAGTTTAGGTTCAGATATGACTGAAAATTTGGAATTATAAGACTTGGGCCTGACCTGTGGTGGCACAGTGGATAAAGTGTTGACCTGGGAACACTGAGGTCGCCAGTTCAAAACCCTGCACTGGTCTGGTCAAGGCACATATGGAAGTTGTTGCTTCCAGCTCATCCCCCCTTTCTCTCTTTCTCTATATCTCTCTCTCTGTGTCTCCTCTCTAAAATGAATGAATAAAAAAAAGAATTAAAAAAATGTAAATAAAAAAAAGACTTGAAATTTTTTTAATCATAATTAAATTCTAAAGTATGTCATAAAAACTAGGTTATATGTAAGAACATTAGTGTAATATACATAGAAATATAGAAACTAAGAAAAATCAAAAGAAAATCCTAGAAATCAAACAATGCAATAGATATTGTTATAACCATATATGGTGTCAGGTGGGTCCAAGGTTTATTGGGGGAATCACTTTATAAGTTATATAAATGTCAAACCACTATGTTGTACTTAAAACATATAATATTCAGTGTCAGCTGTAATTGAAAAGGTTATTTTTTAATATCAAAAATACAACATAGTAGAAATGAAGAATGCTTAGATGCCCTTATCATTAGAGTGGGCCTGACCAAGGTCATGATCAGTGATCTTAAGGAGAGGTTAATAAAAATTTTACAATCTAAAAAGCAAAGAGAAAAAAGTAGAAAGAAAAAGAACTCTGGGACTATAGCAAAAGGTGTATGGTACATACAGTGAGGTACTGGAAGGTGAAGAAAGAAAGAAAAGAAAGAAAGAAAGAAAGAAAGAAAGAAAGAAAGAAAGAAAGAAAGAAAGAAAGAAAGAAAGAAAGAAGAAAAAGAAGAGAGAGAAAGAAAAAAAGAAGGAAAAAAGGAAGGAAGGAAGGAAAGAAGGAATAGAAAGAAAAAAAAGTTGAATAATGGTTGTCTATTTTCCAAAATTAATGACAGATACAAAACTACATACCTAAAATACTTAAAGAATTAAAAACTTAATAAATATATATTTTACATTATACCTTGGCATATTATTTTCAAACTCCAGATAATCAAGGACAGAGAAAAACCTTGAAAAGAAGCCAGGTTTGTGGGGTAGGATGGAGAACAGAGAAATAAGGATAGAAGTTACATCTACCTTTCTTCAGATAACATGCAAACAAGTCAGTGGGTGAGATATCTAAAGTGTTCAAAAATTTAACAAACTATAATTATATACCCAGAAAAATTATCATTCAAAAGTGAAGTAGAAATACTTTGTCAGATAAATAAAAATTAAGGAAATTTGTCACCAGAAAATATGATTTGCATAAAATGCTAATAAAACATTCTTTAGAGAAAAGAAAGATTTTATGGGTCAGAGAACTATATAGGTCAGGTCTACATTTAAAAAATAGAAAAAGAATAAATAAAAACACAATAAAATATTTTATTTTATTTATTCTTTTTTTCTTTTTATTTAGATGATTAAATTTAACAGGGTGACATTGATCAACTAGAGTACATAGATTTTGGGCAAACTTCTCCACATCATTTGGACAGTTGATTATGTTGTATAGCCATCACCTAAAGTCAAATCATCCTCCATCACCTTCTATTTGTTCCTCTTTATCTCCCTCCACTATTCCATCTCCCCTTCTCCTGGTAACCACTGGACTTCTATTTGTGTCCATGAGTCTCAATTTTGTGTGCCACCTATTTATGAAATCATACAGTTCTCAGTTTTTTCTGATTTACTTATTTTACTCAGTATAATGTTACTAAGGTCTATTCATGTTGTCATAAATGATACTATGTCATCATTTCTTAAGGCTGAGTAGTATTTTATAGTATATATGTGCCACATCTTCTTTATCCAATACATTATTGAAGAGTACTTTGGTTGTTTCCATGTCTTGGCCACTATGAATAATGCTGCAGTGAACATGAAAGTGCATGTGTCTTTACGTACCAATATTTTTTAGTTTTGTGGGTATATACCCAGTTGAGGGATTGCTGGGTCATATGGTAGTTCTATTCTTAATTCTTTTAGGCACCACCATACTTTCTTCCATAGTGGTTGTATTACTTTACATTCCCACTAACAATGAATAAGGGTTCCTTTTTCTCCACAGCCTCTCCAACACTTGTTGTTACCTGTCTTGTTGATAATAGCTAATCTAACAGGTGTGAGGTGGTATCTCATTGTAGTTTTGATTTGCATTTCTCTAATATAGAGTAAAGATGAGCATCTTTTCATATATCCATTGGCCGTTTGTATTTCTTCTTGGAAGAGGTATCTGTTCATGTTCTCTTCTCACTTTTTTTATTGGATTGTTTGCTTGTTTGTTGTTGAGTTTTGTGAAATCTTTATATATTTTGGATATTAACCACTTATCTGAGCTGTTGTTTGCAAATATCTCCCATATAGTAGGCTATCTGTTTATTTTGTTGTCAGTTTCTTTTGCTTTGCAGAAGCTTCTTAGTCTGATGTAGTCCCTTTCATTTATCTTTGCCTTTACTTCGCTTGCCTTTGGGGTCAAATTCATAAAATGTTCTTTATGGCCAAGTTCCATGAGTTTGGTACCTATGTTTTCCTTCTAGGTAATTTATTTTCTTGGGTCTTATATTTAGGTCTTTGATCCTCATTGAATTAACTTTTGTGCAAGGGAACAAACTGAAGTCAAGTTTTATTCTTTTGCCTGTGGCTTTCCAATTTTCCCAGCACCATTGAAGAAGCTTTTCTCCATTTTGTGTTTTTGGCTTCTTTATCAAATATGATTTGCTTATATATATATGTGGTTTTATTAATGGGCTCCCAATTCTGTTTCATTGGTCTGTGTGTCTATTTTTCTACCAATATCACACAGTTTTGATTATCGTGGCTCTGTAATATATTTTGAAGTCAAGTATTGTAATGCCTCCAGCTTTGGTATTTTTCCTCAGGTTACTTTGGTTATTCAGGTTTTTTCTGGTTTCATGCAAACTTTGTCATCTTTTGTTCAATTTCTTTAAAAACTGACATTCAAATTTTGATGGGAATTTTATTAAATTTGTATATTGCTTTGGGTAATGATGAGAAGGAGAAACTGGAAGTACTTCGTAATAAGGTTTCTATACTACCAATGAAACAATATAGTGTTATTAGAAGTGTACATAGATTGGTTGATGTATATTGCAAGTTTATGGAACTACTGAAAAAATTAAAGTTACACAGTTTAAGTGGGAGAAAATCTTCCTGTTACTAAACTTTGTTAACATTGTCCATTTTTCTGTGTCTGGGTTAGTGACCAGATCTCCCAGGCAAGCTTGTAGGGTTTGGTAGGAAAGATACATAGCAATTTTCAATAATTTCAAGAGAATGGAAAAAATGGACAAAGAATTGACTTGAGGCAGTAAACACCAAAATAGTGTACAGATAGAATTGTGCACCTGAAATGTATATATTTTGTTAATAGTGTCACTCCAAGAAATTCAATAAAAAAAGCAAGAAAACTGAGCACTAAAATTTCAAAAATGCAACATACTTTTTAGTATAATCAGGGTAAAAATATATACAACAAAGTATGACATTTAGGATCATACATTATAAAGAGTGTTCAAAATTTCCTCTGCTTACAGAACAGACTGTTCTTAAATGTGAATATATAACCAGTAGATATTTTGATCTTAAATAAAGCATGTGATTATTCAAAAGTTCATGCTTGTCTGTAATAGTTACATGAAAATCAGTGAGGTCAAAGGAATGGTTACCCAACAGATAAAAAAATCAGTAAATCATTACACAAAATATTTTCTTGTCTTTCTATGCTCAATCTTTCATCATTTAAGTCATAGCCCCATACACTTCAAAGAAAAATTATGAAAAACTAAAGAGAAAATGCAAATTGTAAACTGACTATAAAGAGTAACAACCACAAAAACAAAATCTATCTATTCTGCAGAATGTGGCTACAAAATGAAAAAAAACGGTTATGTACTTAAAGCATGTGATCACAATTTGTTTCTCTTTCTAGCCAAACCAAATATAAGTAGGACAGATTCACACATAGTACTCTAATGGTATTGAAATGAGTATTTTAATGATCACTTCCTCCAAATCCTTAATCAGAAATCCAATCTGTTCTTTTAGAAAAAGCTCCTGGCTTAAAATTTTTTAATCTTTGCAAAACTGTTTTACACCCACATTGTTTTTCTTTAATAGCTCCATCCTCTTAACTGCTAAAGTTTTATGTGTATTTATGTAAGGCATGGAATGCATTATGCATTATGCATACAGATGTTAGCTTCAGGGCAACAGGGGCAGTGCTCCATGAATACAAGGAAATCTATTGAAAGTTTATGGATGATTCTGCATCTTCCCTCCAAATTAGTAATAATTTTTCAAGTTGAAAAAAAAAGTTTCCAGTGTGAAGAGAAAAAACATAAAAGGGAGAAAAAAATAAAAAGTGTTTTTTCAGGCCTTTTGCTCCAAAATAAATCACAATTTATTTCCATCTTGATTTTTAGATTTTCATTACAGTCAGGTTTTAAATATTATTTTTCAGGACACACCTCATAAACTTCAGAAAAAGCTTCATTTGCATTCTTCCTTCCCTTCCGATGTGAGCCACTAGAAGCTCTTTTGAAAAGTCCCCTACCTAGGCTCCATGCTCCTCTCCTTGCCCCATAGTCTATCCTTACTTAACACAGCTGCCAGGGTAATGCTAACATAAAGTCATATGTCTGCTGGAGCCTTCCGCAACTTGATGTCTTAGCTTACAACCAAAACCTTCAAAAGCTCTATGAGCCCTTCCACAATCCTTACCCGCCTCTCCACCACTCCCTTCTCTTCTCTAGCTTCCCCTTCTTTTCACTGTTCCTCCACCACTCTAGCCTTTGCTGTCTCTAGAGCATACTGGGCACATTCCTGTCTCAGGGCCTTTGCATTCATTATTTCTTCTGCCAGGAAAGCTATGTGGTTAATTTTTCTACTTCTTTTAGGTAATCCACAAATGCTACCATCCTTCTCATACCTGCCTTGGGCACTTTATTTAAAGCAGCCACCCCCAAATTTATACTTTTGGCCTCCCAAACTCTGATGTTAATTTTTTTGTTTAATTATTTTATTTTTTATTATTGGTGTCCTCTCACTATATTTAAAATTCACAAGGACAGGAATCTTTGGATTCTGTTCACTGGTACTCTGAACAACTAGAACACTGCCCAGTACTTATGAGGTACACAACATATTTATGGAACCAAATTGCTGAATCTCTTGACACCTTCTCCACATACCTACTCTCCAGCACTATTCTTTCGGTTAAAACTTCCACCGAACACATGGTCTCACAGATAATATTTTTTATAAAAAAGTATTCTAAATTTTTATTGCATCCTATATTTCTGATGAATTGCCACTATTTGCTTGATGACCATAATAATAAATAATGCAAACAATATTTTTTTCAAATGAGCAACAAGGCATAAACCAATGTAAAGACACAATATTCACAATTCACATTTCTAACCACTGCATTTCTTCTGATAAGAACCAGAGATTAACAATCTTTTTAAATAGTAGACATCATCATCAATTGAAGCTAAGAAGCTGGGGCCTTTTAAAAACATGAATAAAATAGAATAAAACTGGCACATTTTGCTCTGTCATATATTAAAGTTTTCTGTTAATACTAATATCTGACATTCCTTTGGTGCTGAAAGAATTGTGGCATTGAATCTCCTAGTCCTTTACAAGATAGTATTCTTTCTTCACTGTTATCAGTTGTCAGAGACCTGTCAGCATTGGAATACTGAATGAAAGACTTGCATCCTTTTGCTTCCTTTGGGTATATCAGTTTTATTTCCATATATTGCTGATTATCCAGTTTTCATTTGTGTCCATATTGGAAATGTTATGATGATGAGATGGGCAGAATACCAAATTCTAACTTATTACTCATTTGGGGATCTAAAAACATTGAAACAAGTAACAGTGGGATTTTCCTGAATATATTTTTTATATGTCTTGGCAATATGTTGCTTTGTCCATTCACCCTCCATGGCTCATGAAGTAGACACAGCAATTCACCTTAAGAAGTATAAATCTCCATTTCTCTCAGCCTATAAATACTAGATTTCCCTTCCTGACAAAAAGCACACTATCTATACTCTTCAATAAGCACAGAGTCATTCTTACTCTACTTCTGATTGGCACCAGATTTGCAGCAGACATATCAGTTTCTAAATCTCCTGAAGCAAATAATACGGCATTGTTGGAGAGCACACTAGGACTTGTCATGTCTCCTTCCAGTTGTCAACTTTAGCATAATTATATCTTACATGATTTCTACTCTTTCAAAGATTTCCTCACTTACTGTATTTATATAGCTTAACAATATCTTCTTACAGATTCTTTAAATGTTACGTAAAAGAAACTAAGGTGTGAAAAGCCCACATGATTCCCATTAGGGCAAACGTGAGGCAATTGAATGTTGGGGATACAAACTTGATGCTCTGCCTTTTAGCCCTATTTTAAAAATATTACTCTACCTGCTGCCCAGTATACATGCAGAATTGTTTCTTTGATAAAACATGAATTCGGTGAGAAATCTGTATGCTTCCATCTACTTACATTTAATTTAGTCTCTAAGCATCTACACTTTAGTTTTGGTTGTCCTCAGGTTTTCAGATGCAGTCACAAACACACCAATACCCATCTGGCATAGATATGTTCTGCCAATCTGTACTGAGTGACCCCATACACTTTGAGCAGGGTGCCACTGCCTTGTGTGCTCAGCTAATGCTTCTGTAGGCCTGCTGAAACTGCTCTTTCCCGGGCTGCTTTCCTTTGCTTCCCAAAGGCCACATTCTCTGCAGAAATGAAGAGAACAACCCCCTCCCCATGGGACTCTGATCTAATCTATATCAAATTGGGGACAAAAGCCTCATTGTTTTTTCTTCTTCTCAGTTTCCCTTTTATCCAACTCTAACATGAAAAGATGCTCAACATCAGTAATCATGAAGAAAATGCTAATCGAAATCACACTGTTATCACCTCACAGTCATTGGAATGGCTACTAATTGAAAAAGGATGACATCAGAGTAATGGAATGTGTGAGAGATACCCTTTATCTCTCTCCTTGAAATTTCAACAAATTAACAGCTGTAACTCAAGGAAGGAACCCCAGTTGGGCTCACAGGCATGCCTGAAAGATCAACACAGGGAATGAACTAAAGGTGGAAAGGACTGTAGGCCAGCTGAAATTGCTCTCTCCCAGGGGGCAGAAGATTAGATGCACTCTCCCTCAAATCCAGAGAAGGAAGAGACCCAGAGTGACTCAGTCTTCTTCAGCTGGGAGGTACAGAGGGATTGGTGAGAATTTGGAGAGGTACTGAACCAAAGCAGCAACAGAACAAGGGGTCACTGTCAATGTTCTCATTGGTCTGCTAGCAGCCTGCATTAGGATAGAGACACAAAAATAGAAAGTGTGCTCACCTCAGCCTCTTAGATCCACCTCATTCTCCTTGTGGTAGAGTGGCAGAGACATACCCCAAAGCTGGTTCTGCAGAGCCACTCTTTCCCCTGGAGAACAGAGGTGTTCTGTGTATGATCCCTTGGTCTGTTAAGAAATCAGGAGGAAGACCCAGAGGCCTGAGATCACCATTGGAAAAGTTGTAACCTCACAACTTGCCCCACCCATTATGAGCATGGTAGCCTTGCCTCCGTCATCCTGACAGCAGTTTCTCAGCAGAGTTCAGCCTGGGAATTTTACAGAGCTAAAATTTGTAGTCCAGAGCCACCCACTGGAAAAAAAAAATAGAAAAACCTCTTTTAGATTGGGATTTTTCTTTTTTTCTAATTTTTTTTTGTTGTTGTTTTGTTTGTCTTTTGTTATTGTTTATTGGGGTTTTGTTCTTCTTATTTTGTGTTTTTTTCCTTTTAATTTTTATTTTATTATAAATTTTACCTTTTAAATTATTTCTTATTTTTATTATTTTATTGTTGTTTTTTGCTTAATTTCTTAACAATACCACCTTCAAATGCCCTCAAGATAGAAAAAACAAACAAATACCATGGCTCCCCAAGAAAAGGATGCAGTCAGAAAAAAAAGGAAAAAATCTCCAGAAAGCAATCTCAATTATATGGAAACTTTGGAGTTAAACAACAGAGAATTCATAATTTAAGGTCTGAAAATACTAAACAAAATGCAAGAAAACACTAATAAGCAATTTTACCAGTTTGATTTGATATTTATTATCAAGTCATAAGAATTCTGTTCTAGTACAATGTTTGTTAACACTTTGTCACAGATGGGTATTAAATTTTACTAAAAACTTTTTCTTTCAGGTATTTGTTTTTCTTTATTTTGATAATATAATAAATTTCTTTAATAGATTTTCAGAATTAAGTAATCCTTGCAGTTTGAGATGAATAGTTCTTAGATTATTTTTAATACATTACTGAATTAAAATTTTTACTATTTTATTTAAAATATTTAGATCTAAATTTATACATAAAACTGGAGCATAATTTTGGTTACTTGAATAATAATACTTAGGTATTGTTCTGGCCTGATTTTAAATCAGAATGACATTAGCATTATAAAGTAAACTGAGGAACATTTTAATACAGAGCAGGATTCCTTGTTTTTTTGAAATTTCATTGTATTTCCTGTGCCTAGTGGGTATTTTTTATAGTAGAGGGGTGGAAAAATTGTGAACTAGTTATTCAATTTATTTGACAGTTTATAATTCTTCCAGGTTTTTTGTACTTTAAAAACAATATTCCTGTCAAATTTTGCATTGATACAATTAGAGGGCACACCATGTACATCTTCCTTGTGATTTAGCAGCTTTTGGTCAGTTGATCAGTCCCTCTCTAGGTTTCTCGGCCCCCATCCGCTGTTTTTCCTCCAGCTCCCCATCCAGGTTCATCCTCATCTGTGTGACTTCTTCATGGAGGGTGACCCAGTGATCAGCCCTTGTATCTTATCAGTCCATACTCATTTCCAGGTGATTTCCTCTAACCTCATGCTGTTATATTTCTAGCTCAGACCTTTTCTCTGAACCCCAAACCCATATATCTAACAGCCTACTTTATTTATTTTTTAATTGATTTGAGATGCAAGAAGAGAGGTGGAGAGAGAGACAGATTGATTTGTTGTTCTACTTATTAATTCATTCATTGGTTGATTCTTTTATGTGCCCTGCTGGTGATTGAACCTACAACCTTGGTGCATCAAGATAATGCTCTAACCAACTGAGCTACTTGACCAGGATCTCCACCAGGATACTTTACATCTCCATCTGGATGTTCAGTTAACATCTTAAAGTTAAAATGTTTAAGCTTGTGCTTTGATTTCACCCATCTCCCGCAGTGAATATCAATCAGTTCCACTGTGATTGCAGCTTTGGGGAGAGGTATTGAGCCAGAGGACTCAGGCAGGCCCCAACTAGTTTCCTGAGGTATAGAAACTGTGAAACGATTAATGTTTATTGTTATAAGTTACTATATTTTGGAATGTTTTATGCCAGAAATAGATGATTAGTACAAAGCATGTTCTATTTTTTTTCTATTCTTTAAAAGTACTTGTCAAAAATTGATAGTTTTTCTTTCTCAACGTTTTTATAGAATTTATCTGTAAATCCATCTGTCCTAGATCTTTCTTTGTGGGAAGGCTTATAATTATAGTTTCAAAATTTCTTTAATACTCATATTAACTCCTTCTTCTAGTGACAGATCTAGTGAGTTTTATTTTTTCATATGTGTCACATGCTTAGAAACTGTAGTTCTAAAATGAATCCAGAAATAACTTACTTATTGAAAGCATAATGATAGTAAATAATGCTGTCTGAAGGGTACTGTGTTATAAATGGAAGAATGTCACATTGGAGTATAGCATAGTTTTTCAAACATTCTTAAGCCTCATAGCCTTTTCTCCTTCTAATTGTGGTGAACAGACAGATGAGCAGAGCAAGGACAATATAGACCAGGCACAAAAGGCCTCAGGACAGAAAGCCCTAAGTTCCAAGCAGTGGTCAAAGCTGGGAAAATGAGAACCTCATCCCCAGGGTGATCTGTCCTCCCTTAGCTGGTCATGCTGTTTAGACCCCTGATTTCATATCACCGGTCATAGAATTTGGACCTTCCCCTGACCTTTCCTCCCCTGGATTATCACTTGTCATGTGGGCTTTAGACTCCCTTAAAGAAGGAAAATATTAAAAAGTTGGATAATAGTGCTAAAGCATTAATTCCTAAAGATAACATCTAAGCATCCATTGTGTTTCAGCTCCAGGCCCAGAAAAGCAGCAAAAACAGATAAAGAAAGTCATAGCTGACCTCAAGATCGTCTGCACTAACGAACTCTTGCCTTGGCCTGACCAATCAATGTAAACACTACCCTGAAAACACACACCTGGAAAGCTGATAAATGTTCTATTAAGATCCTCCCCTGGAACCTCCCCTAAAACCCATCACTCTTAAAATCCCTTAAGACAGAGGGCCCAGGTACTCCTTCTTCTAGGAGTACGCCCCTGCCTTTCCCTTCCATCTCCTTCTTCTTCTCTTCTTTCTCCCAGGTGTGTTTTCCTTGCCCCTCTCTTTCTCCTAAGCTCTAAGAGTTCCCACAAGACTTGCACCAGGGGAGCAGTTGGCAGCAGCAGCTGGTTCTGAGCTAACCTCCTGAACATGTATCCAAGAACCTTTTTCTCTAACTTTCTTCATGTATGGCCAATAAATTCTTCCTTTACTTGCTACATTTCATCTCTTGATTGAATTCTTTCTCTCAAAAAGATAAGAATCGAGGTCTCATAGCTCCTAAAGTAACATAATCACAACTCAACTGTAAGTATACAAAGCTGTACTAGTCAGGTTCTCAAAAACCTGAACTAATAGGAGATAGATAAGTAGATTTAAAATAAATATAGTAGAAATATATTAAAATATATAAACATATTTATATATTACATTTATATTAATTTATATTTTATTAATTTGTTATATTATATACTATATTGATTATGTATGCATAATAATTTAGTGCAAGGAAGTGGCTCACATGACGGTGTATTTGGTATTTGGGTAAGTTTAAGATGCAGCATGAGTCAGTGAGCTGGAGACCCAGGAGAACCAATAGTCCAGTTCAAGCCTGAGTCCAAAGGCCTGAGGACCAAGATAGACAATGATGTAGTTCCAGTTTGATGGCAGTATGCTCAAGACCCAGAAAATGATCATATTTCAGTATGAGTCAGAAGGGTGGAAAAGAAACAGTTCCCCCGTATGAAGCCATCAGGCTGGAGGAATTCTCTTTTCCTTGGGGGCAGTCTTCTTCCTCAGTCTTTTTGTGTTATTCAGGCCTTCAAGTGGTGTCATGGGGTCAACCCTCAATAAGAAAAGTAATTTACTTTACTCAGTCTACTGATTTAAATGCTAATGTCACTTGAAAACACCCTCATAGAAATACCCAGAATAATGTTTGACCAAATATCTGGGCACTTCATGTCCAAATCAAATTAAAACCTAAAATTAACTACTATAGCCACTTATTATAATCTGCATTTCAGCTCTATGGATCTTAGAGTGAGAAAAAATACCTCCAAAATCTGAAACAAAAATTTTTTTGCTTTAATTGTTACTGTTATTATAGATTTAATCTTCTCACTGTTTTCACAAATTCTTTAATGGGAATACTGCCATGTAATGCTATTTGATTCTAAATGCAAACAGACACCTGAATTGACATTTAAGAATTATTTTTTTTAAATATTGCAATGCATTATATTTTAATAGAAAAGTTAAATATTAAAAGAACTGAACATTTATGATATAGTTTTTGTTAATAGTATAATACTACATTCTGATTGGTTTCTAACTTTTGTACCATTTATCAAAATGCTAAAATACATATAAAATGACTCATTTATTAAGAAGTGACCTACTACAGAAGACATTGAAGAGTATATTTTAGGGTATTTTGTAATTGAAAAGTTGAGCTTTTCTCTAATTACACATTTTTAAATTTTATTTTAAATCAGAATCATCTCTGATCTGGAATAATTTTGACACACAGAGAAAGAAACAGTAAACAGCCAATAAACAGTAAATAGACAGACTACCAGACAACTTTTATGAAATATCTTTTAAATAAATATCTTTACTGCAATTCAGAGGATCCTTGATATTTTAGATACTTGGTAAACACTTTACCACATAAGTTCTTGAGGCAGCTCAGCATATTTTTATCTTAGCCTCCTCAGCTCAGTCAATTTTTTAGCAGTAAAAAAAAAAAAGGAAAAAATCAGGTAGACCATTACCTAGGTAAATAACCTTGACTAGCAAGTAGTCATAAGACCAAAGGAAAAGAAATAGCAAATGATCAAGTGCAAGATTTAAACAAATTTCCTAGCTATAAGGTCTTTGATTAATATTTTCTAATAGTACATGACCCTTTATCTCATAATATTTCTGCAAGAAAAATCATTTCAGTTCCTAAAGGAAAGAAAACAATCAAAGTTAGACAAAAACACTGCAATCACAAATTATAAATTACTAGAGACAACTTCTTTTCTAAAAATAACCCACCATAATATTTGTGAACTAAATTATGAGGATTTCTATAAGTAATGACCCAGTTTTCCATTAAGTACCAGAAAGCTTAATAGAAATCTCTGAAACAAGTATATGATGTGGTTTCAAAAGAAACCACTACTATATTTATTTTCATGAGCCTTTTAATTCACCAAAAAGAGAAGAAGGTTTGTATGTTGATGTTGAAGTCCTCATGCTAATGGTAGCAAAAGGACAATACCACACTGTTTTCCCAAGTCTGCATCTTAAATGGTACTTCAGTACAATGGACTTCAACTTTCGGTGTGTGTCAAAAGCATTTCAGAACTCTGGGGATATTGTTTATGTATTCACTTAATGTAACAATTAGTCTGAAAGATAAAGCATAACTCTTTCTCCTTCCATTCTTCCCCATGGCAATCATGACTACCTGGTCACTCAGATATAAGCACTCACAACATCCAACATATCAGAACATGCTTCTTGGTCCAAAGATTTGTACCAAAGATCTCTTCCAGACAGAGTTCTGCACCTTTCATTGCTTTGAATAAAGGGACTGTGTGAAATCAACATGCAGGCCTGTGACAATGTATCTAGTGAATATATTACTTTTAAAGATTTCTCCTATGTACAGATCTCTCTGTATAGATACATTTCTAACATTATCATAAGTGATTATGTCATTCACCTGTTTAAAATGACTCATTTCTTTCCATTATTTTAGTTTAACCAAATTTAATTCATGGTTCGATTCCCCTTGTGCTAAGCTGCTCTTTGCTGTCTACAGCCCTTCAAACTTAAAGCATCTTGGCACACTTTCACAATTGCTTATTTCAGCATACTTTATATATTGTTAAGGCTGACTTTATTTTATTTCTTGTAAATGTAATAATACAGGCACAGGATAAAATATAAAATAGAATTAGAAATCTTATCAAGAAATATAAGTTTTCATTTCATTCATTCTTAGACTCAGTGCTTAAAGACAACCTCTTACACACGTATTTATTTTTTGTTCTTCTGGAAAGTACTCCCCAAATTCACAATCATATGCTTTCACTTCCATTGCTTGATTTATGAATTTTAAATCACATTAATTACCTTCATGATGTGAAAAAAATAGTTGACTTCACTTAAGCTGCTACTTCATCCCACTAATCTCTTCCTAGTGTTTCATGTTTTATACAATGATTTTAAATATAGATTATTAATAACCACATACCTGGGGTACTCTAAAAATATTCTAGCTTCATATTCAAATGCTCATCCCTTTATGTAAATTATCAATTGCATAAAACCATACTACATACTTGCAAGATATTTATGAAGAGATTTAAAAACCTTTTAAATTACTTTCTCATTTTAGGGACTCATTGCATATTTTTCCTCCATTCTATCAGTCTAAGCCTCTATTTCCTTTATTTTAAAAAAAGAAACAGACACCATCACCAAGGTAGCATGTTGATCCCCAGCCAACGCACATGTGGGAAGCAGCCAGTGAATACAAAACAGAGGGTAAAGACAAATGAATACTTCTCTCTCTCTCCTTTTGTTTTTCTGTCTCTCTAAAAGCAATAAAGAATAATAAAATAACATAAAATAAGAAACTTTCATCTCAAGGGTGGTGGCTCCCAGACCTTTTCTTCACTGCTATGCTTTGCTAAATTGGCTCTTTCTTGTATTTCTTATTTTGAGTTTTCTTGGTTTATTTTCTCCTTTTGCTAGAGAAGTTCCTCTAAGAACTTGTGAAATAAATGGCGAAGAGAAGATAAACTATCTAAATTCCTGAAAATCAAAATATGTTGTTTCACCTAATTGATGATTCAGCAGTGTATCAAAATTTATACAGATCATTATTGTTTCACAAAATACTAAATCTCTATTGTTTATTGTCATATAGTATTCCCTGTTGCATACAAAAAGTTTGATGTCAGTCTGTTCCTCATTCCTTTCTCGTTTTGGTTACTTTCTGTCCCATGTTGGAAGCATTTATCATCTTTTTATTATTGCTTTGGTAAATTCAAGATTATGTAAGTTTCTATGTGGTCATTCTTTATTTTCATTGTGCTAAATGGTTATTTGGTAAGCTTTTCCAACTGGGAGGTAAGTCATGCCCTTCTCTAGTTCTAGAAAATAGTTTTGTAATGTTTCTTTGGTTATTTTACCTCTTGAATTATTTTCTATATTTTTAATCAGCATGTATTTTTTTTTTTTTTTACAGGGACAGAGAGAGAGTCAGAGAGAGGGATAGACAGACAGGAACGAAGAGAGGTGAGAAGCATCAATCATTAGTTTTTCATTGCCGTTGCGACACCTTAGTTGTTTATTGATTGCTTTCTCACATGTGCCTTGACTGAGGGCCTTCAGCAGACGGAGCCACCCTTTGCTGGAGCCAGCGACCTTGGGTCCAAGCTGGTGAGCTTTTGCTCAAGCCAGATAGACCCGTGCTCAAGCTGGCGACCTTGGGGTCTCGAACCTGGGTCTTCCGCATCCCAGTCCGATGCTCTCTTCAATGCACCACTGCCTGGTCAGGCCTCTGCCTGTCTTTTGTTCCACATGATAAGAACATGTATTTTCAAAATGAAATGGAATTTATGCATTTTAATTAACCTCTCCAAAAGAAACCTTATTATTTTCCGGCCAAAATTTAATAGAGAAGGAAATTCTATTAGTTTTGGGGGAATGTGTTTGTTTTCCAAGAAAACAATATTAATCACCTATAGTTTCTCTGTAAGGATGATAGAAAGACTATGGGGGCTGTCACAGTTTTCTTTCTAACATTTTATCTTTTCAGAACAGATTTTCATACCATCCATAAAGTCTGCTACAGTTACTGACTCTTAGTCTTTGGTATTTCATGGCATTGCAAAAATTCTCACCTTCTCTTTGCCCATACAAATCTTCTTCAAATTTTAACTTGTCTCATCTGTCATTCATAACTATCTGATTTTCATTTTTATAGAAATTTACTGGAAATTCTCATTAATTTTTATATGGTGCTATTGAGTTATTATTTCTTTATCTTTAAACATTTGTTTCAGTGAGATTTCAATAAGGAAAAACAAAAACAAATATACATGCCTTATTTGGCACCATGAATTAGCTATTTTCTAATATCTCTAATAATCATTTTCTAAAGTTATTGGGAAGAAACTAATATTTATTTTGGGGCATTTATATGTAAAAGTCGGGGCACATTTAAAAGTAATTAATAAGATAAATAGTTAGCAAGTTTCTAAAAGATGCCAGTCAGTGTAGAGAGTATATTCAAATGGATTATAGATCTCATTGTATAAGGTTAAAGTCCCCCCCCTAAAAAAAAACCAGAGAAAGACAACTTTGTAATATTAATATAGTTAAGTTTGTTTTATCCAAAAATTTAAAGTGCCAATCATAAAAGAATAAGTTACCCTATGTTAAAATTTAAAGTTGTTGCTAATCAGGACACTATTAAAAGAGTAAAAAACAATCCACATCATGAAAGAAACATAAAAACTGTTACTGGATTGTTTCTGTGTGGGGATTGACCCTGGTGGACATGGTCTAGACTTCCAATCTATGGACTCTTGCAGGAAAGAATTAAAAAATGAGTGGAAGTGAGTCTGAGTCTGAGTGAGAGTCTGAGTGAGAGTAATAGCAAGTTTTACTCAAGTAGAGAAAGAGGCTGGGACAGGCCACTGTGGAAGGGTGAAAACATGCATCCAAGTGGACATGGTCAAGGAGCTCACAGTGAGTTGTGCACACAATCAGTCAGTACTTTTTAAACTGAGATTTTTAAACGTGTTTCTAGAGTGAGTTGTTTCTAAGCTTTGTGTGCCAAATTCTTACTCTGCCTTTTGGTTGGGAGGGGGTCTTATTCCTAATATGGTCATTCCAGAAGTGTGAAGGCATTTACCTGCCTCTTAGTCCCCCTTATACTTGTGGTGTCAGTTTTCATTGCAATGATGGTACAATGAGCTTTGGGGTCCATCTCTTGTCATTTTCTTCTCCATCTTGGATTGATCTGGTTTTAGCCAATTCTTGTTGACTTCTGCGCCTGTTGCAGAGCTCCTTTGATCATGCGTGAAAGTGGGGACTCTGATGACAGTTTGTTGACTCTCTGGCCTGTGATGTCAGCTCCTACTTTCTCATCCCACTTTTTGGGATTTTTTGTTAACTTTTCTACAAATTACTGGAAGAACTGTAAATTATTAGGAAAAGAAAAAGAAAAATGCTTGTAACACTTGAAAAAACATTTTACAGAAGAAGATGTACAAATGACTAAGATGAAGATAATAAAAACAAGGACAAAGTATAGGAAAGGGTAAAGGCAAGAGAAGGAATAGCATAATGAATGTAATTAATTCCCAGAAACTGAAAATTAACAAAAATAATGACCTACATTACTCACTTTTTGGAATTGCTAAAGCAAAACAAATCACAAAAAGTCTTAATGATCACATGGGGCAAGGGAAGAGTACTCTGCTGGTGGAAGAATGGGCTGTAAACCATGCTGGACAAGTGTGGTAAATCTACTCAATCTAAACACATACACCCTGCAGCACAGCAATTCCATTCCTAGCTGAATGCCTGACAGTTGTTTCTCGCCCCCCCCCCACTAAAATGTATCTACTTAGTTGAAGGAACCAAAATTTCACCATCTTGAAACTGCTTTTTGGGATATTAATTTAAGCTATTTACTAAGAAACAAGACTCAAAAAAAAAACGTATTCTATCCTCCCTGTTCTCACACACCCCTTTCCTCCCCAAGATTCAGAGAAAACTGCTTCGGAAAGGCAATCTTAGGTTGTTTCCTTTAGCTTAATTTGAATTAAGTATGGTAAAAAGAAGGGCTTCAGGCAGGTTCCTATTAGCTAAATAATTGCTGTGTCCCACTGTTTCTGAGTTGGCTAGCAAGAATTATGTACCTATGTTCCCCTCCTCTTCAACTACCTGTCAATCACCCATTCTCACTTCTGAAATTTAATACCTCATCTCCCCCTTTCTCCTTTGTCCAAATATGTCTCATATATCCAAGGTTGCCTCACTGTATTTGAAATTTTAATGGGGTTTTCATGCCTATGTGAATTTCCATTTGCATGTATTATAACATGAATTTTCTTCTGTTAATTTGTCTCTGTTACTTTGGTCATTAGTCCAGCCAGGAAAACTTAGAAGATTTTAGATGTAGTGGAAGGGAGAGAGAGAGAGAGAAACATTTATTTTTTTTGTTTCACTTATTTATGTATTCATTGGTTGATTTCTTGTATGTGCCCTTACTGGTGATCGAACTTACAACCTTGACGTAATGAGACAACACTCTAGCTAAGTGAGCTGCCCAGCAAAGGTAGAAACATTATTCTTAGTAGACCTAACCTGAAACTATTCAAATAATTCAAATACTTAAGTATAGAATGAACAAGAAAAAAATTATAATATATTTACACTATATATTATTATACAGTATAACAATGGACAAAAAATAAATAAAATAAACCCAGACACATAATAGTATATATTATGAGATTCCATGAACATATATTTTACATAAACTAAAAGGTACAGTAATAGTCAAAATTTATTTCTGCTATTAGACAAACAGCATACTTGGGAAGATACGAGGGCTCTTCTAAGGACTGGTAATATTCTATTTCTTGATCTGGGTACTGGTTTCACAAATATGTTTAGTTTGCAAAAATCTGTTGATGTTATATGTATACTTGTCTGTATACTTATAATTTTTAAATAAATGTTACAAAAACAATAATTTAGTGAGAAATGGAAAGAGAAGAAAAGTGTTAAAGATAAAGTAAATTTGGTTATACATTGATAATTGTTAAATATATGAGAGGTACCTAAGAGTTTATTCAACTATTTTTATTTCTATGTGTTTGAAATTTTCCTTGGTAAAAAGGTAGAAAACAAAACAGAGCTCCTTCTTACCTGGACATATGCCTGGAATTTAACATCATCACAAATTAACCTCTGGAAAAGTTTACATATTAAATCACTGATGTTTACTGACTTATTTCAATTTCCCAGAACAGGTCATGGCACATAGTGGTCACTCAATAAATACTTGGTAAATAAAATAATGACTGATTGTGGAAGGCCACATCATTAAGGAGTTAGACAATGCTAATAAGGTTCTAAATTTGGAGATTTTGGTTGTGTTGTATAAGTGCAGAAAAGTTCAAATCTGGCTTTCATTTATTCTGGCTCTACATTTTTCCCCATGGAATTAGAAATCTATGTCACTTCTTTTTTTTTTTTTATAAATGTTTTTTTTTTTTTAATTTTATTCATTTTAGAGAGGAGACACAGAGTGAGAGAGAGAGAGAGAGCGAGAAAGAGAGAAAGGGGGCAGAAGCTGGAAGCATCAATTCCCATATGTGCCTTGACCAGACCAGTACAGGGTTTTGAACTGGCGACCTCAGAGTTCCCAGGTCGACGCTTTATCCACTGCGCTACCACAGGTCAGGTCAATGTCACTTCTTTAAGTAAAAATGAGTTCTCAGGTCCTGACCAGTTAACTTATTGGTATATTGTCAGCCCAGCATGTGGATGTCCTAGGTTCAACTCCTAGTCAGGGCACACAGGAGAAGCGACCTTCTGCTTCTCCACTTCTCCTTCTCCTTCTTCTTTCTCTCTCTCTCTCTCTCTTTCTTCTCCTCTCGCAGCCATGAATTGATTGGTTATAACACATTGGCTGAGTGCTGAGGATGGCTCCGTGGAACCTCCACTTCAGGTGCTGAAAGTAGCTCAGTTGCAAGCATAGCTCCAGATGGGCAGAGCATTGGCCCTAGAGAGGGGTTGCTGGGTGAATCCTGGTCAGGAAGCATGCAGGAGGGTGTCTCTGTCTCTCTGACTCTGTCTCTCTTTTTCTCACTGGGAAAAGAAAAACAAAATAAAATAAAAAAGAACTTCTTCCTGCCTTCTTTGTATCCTCTTCTCCTCCTAGTAATGATACATTAATTTTTTTATAGCACTGAACAAAGTTTAACTGAGGATTTTTGTACCTATTTTGATGAGAGAGATTACTTTTATCAATGATTTTAAGAAATGAATTGTTAGCATAGATAAATTTCTCTGTGTGTTATCTAGTTCATAACTGGGTTTTATATTTTTAGCTTGCTAAAGTGGAAATTTGCATCATTGATTTTTTTTTGTCCAAGTACTTCTCTTGATGTACACCATATAAAAAGTTTTATATGTTGTATTTTTAATATCCTTTATTTCAAAACCTTTTATTTTTGCTTATAATTTCTTCTTTAATACATGGGCTATTTAAAAGACTATAATTGAGTCCCAAATACTTGGGGATTTTACACTTATTATTTTGTTATTAAATTTTAATTTTACCCATAATGGTCAGAGAATACAAAATGCATGATTACAAGCTGCTGCTGTTTTTTTTACTCTTCCTCTTATTACTCCTCCTCTTCCTTGTTCTTCTTTTTCAAGATCAGCAGAAAGTTCAAGGTTTTCTTAATGTTCCCTATGTTACTTAGCAAATTTCAAACTCTAACTCTGTCTTTCTTGTGGATTTTGTTGAGTTTACTTTTAGGACAAGTCTAAAGTAAACCTTTCTTTTTTATGACATTTGAGTTATTTCTACAACATGATTTTTTTTTATTGTTGTTTGTTTAATCATTTGTTTTTTTTAGTGCCTCAGGTGCATGATTGGGTTGTTAAAATGGTTTCTTTATTTTAGCTAACCAAAATTCTATCATCTACCAGCATTCCTCAATCTCTGCTCTGTTTTTGGCTCCATAGTACCCTTATATAATCTCAATCTTTGCATGTGGGGCTTTACCCTTTGGAAATAATTCAAGGGAATCCTTCCTATATGTTTTTACCCATTTCTCTGTACAAGCAATTGCTCTCCAATACCCTGCTTATCAGATTCCAGCCTGTTCAGTCGCCCTGAATTCTTTTGTCCTAAACTCAATGAACCCACCATGTCTTTTTGTACTCTAGCTATCTACACTGCATTCAAGTAATTGACCAGCCCAAAAGGAAATAATAAAAAGAAATTGACATACAGAGAAGTAGGGAGAACATGGGTTTCATTCCATGAGTTTCACTTTTTTTAATAGATCACAGTCTTGTTCTGCTTGTTGCTTGATGTCTGTAAACTGTTACTTCATATACAGTGTGTCCGTAAAGTCATGGTGCACTTTTGACTGGTCACAGGAAAGCAACAAAAGATGATAGAAATGTAAAATCTGCACCAAATAAAAGGAAAACCCTCCTAGTTTCTATAGGATGATGTGGCAGCATGTGCGCATGCGTAGATGATGACGTAACACCGTCTATACAGCGGAGCAGCCCACGGCCATGCCAGTCGAGATGTGGACAGTACAGAGGAAAGTTTAGTATGTTCTGTGGCTCGCTAAATTCGAATTCGTGACCAAAGTGCAACGTGAATATCGGCGCATTTATAACAAAGCGCCAGCACATAGGAATAACATTACTTGGTGGGATAAGCAGTTGAAGGAAACCGGCAGTTTGGTGGAGAGACCCCGTTCTGGTAGGCCATCAGTCAGTGACGAGTCTGTAGAGGCTATACGGGATAGCTACCTAGGGAGCCCTAGAAAATCTGTGCGTGCATGTGCTCGACAATTACACCCAAGCAAGACTACAGTTCATAAGGTATTAAAGAAACATCTCTGCTTTATGGGGTACAAATTGCAACTGTTGCACGCTATCAAACCAGAGGATAGACCCACACGATGTGTTTGCTACAGATATGCTTCATGAGATCAACAATAATGCAAGATTTTTGCAGAAGACTGTGTTTAGCTATGAGGTGACCTTCTATATCCCAGTATGAAACTGGGAGAGTTTTCCTTTTATTTGGTGCAGATTTCACATTTCTATCATCTTTTGTTGATTTCCTGTGATCGGTCAAAAGTGCATCATGACTTTATGGACACACTGTATTTTCTTCCAGTTTCATGGTTTTGTTTGTCTAAATAAGAAGTATCATCCAGTGCCAATTACTTTATCACAGCCCAAAGTAAAAGTCTTCTTAATTGAATTTGTTTCCTTTAAATTTTTGGATTAATGTCCTTCTATAGTTCTAATACTTTTAAAATCTATGCATTTTTATTTTCTTACCCTGGTTAGATAACTCGGTTGGTTAGAGCTTTGTCCCAAAGCACAGAGTTTGCCAGTTCAAACCCTGATCATGACACACAAGAATAGATCAATGTTCCTGTTTCACATCTCTCTCTCTCTCTCTCTCTCTCTTCCCTTCTCTTTTTCACTAAAATGAATAAATGCTTTTTTTTAATTAAAAATAAAATAAAATTTATTTTATCTGCATTTGTATCTTTTTAAGTCACTCTTTAATAAAAATTATTTGAAGTTAAAAATGTATGTATTTTTTAAATTCAAAATGAACCATAATTTTATTTCAACAATTCTAAAGTTTAAATTATAAGTCCTTTAAAGTAATATCTATGCATTTTGTCTACTTTAGCTCTCCATGAGTCAACTACAAACCAAGAACTAGATCAGACATTCTAGACACATGAGAAAAGATTCTACTTTGTATTCTACCTTGTTTTTATTACATAAAAATAAAATTATTCCATGACTCTATTGTGCTTATTGATATTAAAAAATATATAGTACCAAGTTGGAAGTTTGCAAACATCACATCACTGATATTTCAAAATTTCTCACATATGATCAAGACAAAATTAATTTCCAAATTTTTCTTCTATCCAAGAATTCAATCTCAGTTGAATTTGATGTGTTATGAAAGTCTCAGCAGTTACTGAGAAAAAATTTACCCAACCCACTCCAGTATACTTACTAGGTAATTTATTCATAAAAGGAGTGGAAGTTTTTTGTTTGATTTATTGTGTTTTAAAAAATTATGTTCCCTAAGGAAATGTAACAGAATTGGAGAAGGGGCTGTATATAATTAGGCACTCAAATGCTTAAGGAAATACAGCTTTAGTCAGTGCCTGGGAAGAACAAAAGAAAAATGGACAGATTCTTCCTGAGATTTGTTCACAAGAATGGAGACCTGACCTTCTAACAATCTCCACACAGGAGAGGTTATTATGCAAATCAGAGTGTTCAGCTGTTGTTCCTTTCTAAGCTGGATCAAATAAAAGAAAATAGACTCAGAATACAGCATGAGGGACTGAGCTTAGGCAGCTTTGTAAATAACTTTTTGCTTACCAGTCCAAAGACAGTGACAGCTGATTGTAGAAGGGTATTATCAAGGACTATTGACTTCACTAGTAATTTATTGTATCTCCACCCCCAATCAGAATGCAGACCGGTTAATGCTAAAATGTATCATACTGTGTTTATCTTACATGTAATATAAATCTTTTATAAACAATAAAAAGGACAAGAAAAAGTTTTACAAATTGTTAAAAATTATAATCTTCTAAGAAAGAGAAAGTCCTCTCTACCTCCCTGATTTGATTTTGTAAGTGCTTTAAGTTCATTGGTTCTTGATTCATGTATAATGCAACAATAATAAAAATAGGTTATGTGCACACAGAAATTTAGACTTTTCTCTAACTTTCCACCTGTATTATATCACTTGTTCTTCAGATACGCTTATTTCTATTTTAGAGAAAAAGAACAGCGTTCATAAAAGATAGATGACTTGGCTATGTGAGTAATGATTGCCCTTGGAATATTATGTTGGAAAGTGGCTTCCTCTTGCTCAGTCTAATGCTCTTTCACTGAAGTTGTCAGTGGTCTTTGTAATGTGGGGTATACAGCTCTAAGGTTCCTCTGGCAAATGTCAACAGGCTTGACCAGAAAAGCCAATCATAGTGCTTGTCATACCAGACCTTCATAGAAACCCTTGTCAAGCACTTGAGACTGAAAATAAACTAAGAAGATAAAAAGGCATCAGAAGCAGAAATTATAACTATTCAGAATAAGATATGCAATAGAGGAAGACTCATTGATTAGAGGATGAAAAAGGTAGATGGAGGTTGGAAAAAGAGAAAGGACCAACATATGTCCACATAGTTGTTCAGTTGCAACACTAAGTGGATCAGAGATGGTTTGCTCCTCTGGTCCCTTTGTAGTCTTTGAGTCTCAGTGTCCTCCAAGGGGGCTTTCTACAGGGCAGGTTTTGTATGATCCCCTTCTTCCTGAAGGCTGACTCTACTAGACTCCTTTGTCATGTGCTCTTTCCAAAGCTGCTGTGGGAGAACTTCCCAGATGCTTGAGTGTCTGCATCCACCCAGTGTCATTGCCATTTCTCAATATTTGAAGTTTCTTGAATGAATATTAATTCCTTGCCACGGACAGACCTCAGATAAATCATATCAAATAGCACTGACACTGGCAGCTGATAGAGTGTTAATACTCCCAGACGAGAACAGAAATGTTTGGGGAAAATAATTTAAAATAATAATGACTGTAAGTGACATTAAGACATTTAGTAAATAAGATGTTTAGAACTTTATGTTCTTGTGGAAAAAGAAAAGTGTGTGCTATTGGGAAATGAGCAAATGGCTCTCCTTCCATGTGTCTTATTTCTTTGAAATCCTAGAGCAATTATCTACTGTACAGTGTAATTTTTATTCTAATCTTTTAAGGTACTGATCTTTTGTATGCCTGGCTAGCTGTACTGAAAGTCCTTTTAAGTAAAGAATTCTGTATATTAAAAACAATCTATTCCTATACAGTGCTCAACTGTGTGCTTTCTTGAATTCATAGCATTTTGAAGAAGTCACTGACCAAATAAAGGAGGGCTACTTTTGACTGAATGCCATCATGTTTCAGGCATGATATTGGGTTCTTTGTATTCTTCAGCATTTTATTTAATATTCATAAAAACCTTAATAATCATGTGTTATTAGCCATGAGAATATAATGCCTCAGTGTGACAGGTAACACTGTTATTGTCCTACAGTTATAGGTGATGGAGATAGAGGTTGAACTAGCATCTCTGATTTATTAAGAACTGATATTTCCAACACCAGCTTCCGTAAATTCCTCCACTCAGCCATACAACAGAAATTTATTAAGAGATGATTTTGTGCCAGATAGTAGTCTAGGAAGTGGGATATAGTGTTGAATAACAATAACAAAACCAAAAGACAAAACTGCCTGGATTATGGAGCTTATAATCCAAACATTCCTTTGAATTTTATGACTCACAAATTGCCTCCAAATGAGAAATCTTTACTCATTTCTTCATCCTCATCTTGCGTCTATGAAGTTCAAAGTGCAAGGCTATGATTCCACATATGCAAAATTAAGTACTACACTTCTTTATCTTTCTTTAGAGTGTCATATGCCACCTACCCAGCACAGAGCTTCTTCTCCAGGGCTTCACTCCTCTCAGCAAGGGTGGTGAAGGCCTATATATGTCCACAAGACCAAATGTAGTAAATGACTTCCTTTAGAGATTTTATGGTTTTTAATAACAAGTTATATTCTTTCCTGACCACATTTTGACATTAGTTTTATTAAGTGAGAGGCCAGGAGTCAGGGAGGCAGAGGGACAGACTCCCACATGTACTCTACTGAGATTCACCTGGCAAGCCCACCAGGGTGTGATGCTCTGCCTATCTGAAGCCACTGTCTGTTGCTAAGAATGGGGCCATTTCAGCACCTGAGGCAAAGCCATGGAGCCACCTCAGGGCTGGGGGTCAGATTGCTTGAACCAGAGCCATGGCTACAGGAGGAAAGGGGAAAGAGAGAGAGAGAAAGCAAAGGGGGAAGGGGGAAGCAGTTGGTCATCTCTCCTGAGTGCCCTAACCTGGTGTCAAACCCAGGACTTCCACACGCTGGGCCAATGCTCTACTGCTGAGCCAAACGGCCAGGTGCTAAACTTAGTTTTAACCAGCAAAATTTTCCGTGATGGTATTTAATTATGTCTCCTGGAAAGACAACTTGAAATACTAACTTCCAATAGCAGAGGCAGATTAAGGTCAGTTGAGGCTCTGGCACAGAAGAAGATATTGGGCTCCTTGAAAAAAGAGAGAGAGACAGAAAATAAGAATACATGTTAATCATATTTTAAATAAATAAAAAATATTATGTACTATTAATGTTAAAATTGCACGTATGAAACCAAATGTGGCGTCATTAGAAAAAAGTGGAAAGTTCGGGTTTTGCAAGGCCTTTCAGAAGTCGGGATCCTGGGTGCGCCTGGTGTGCCGGCTGTGAAATCTGCCTCTGCCCAATAGCCTCAGAATGTGGTCTTATTTGGAAGTATTGTTGGAGACATAGTTAGTAAAATAACACCATATGATAGTAGATTACAATATTACTGGTGTCCTTATAAGAAAAGGAAAATTGAGACACAGAGACGTGCAAAGGAAAGACAATGGAAAGTCACACAGGGAAGAGACAGCCATGTGACCAGGGACACATAGGCTGTAGCCATGCATCTACAAACCAAGAAAGGCCAAAGATTGCCAAAAAATACCGGAAACTAGAAGCAAGGAAGAATTTTCCTCTATGGGCTTCAGAAAGAGCATGACTTTGCTGACATCTTATTTTAAAAACTGGCACAATGAATTTCTGTTGTTTTAAGGCATCCAGTTTTGGTAATCTGTTCAGACGGCCCCAGAAATACACCATCTTTCTGCCTCTTCTACTTTTCCTCATCCCCCTTCTTCTTTCTTACTCTTTCTTCTCTCTGCCCCCTTCTTCTTCTTGCTTTACTTCTTCTTATTCTATTTCCTCACCTCTCACTCACCTTGGATCAATCCCTGTGGCAAGAATAAAAAAATAAATCAGTCTGCCACCATTTCTTCCTATTGGATTGATTACCCAGGTCTGACATTTTGGCAGTTCCCTTGCAGAAGCCCCTGGCAGAGTTATTTAATAAAGCCCCCCTTATTTATAAATGCTAAGGAATGCCTAGAAGGTTCAGAAAGTCTCCTCTCAGTCCATATTACAAAAGGCATGAAGTAGTGAAAAAGTCTAGGAGCAATGTTGCCGCTCCCACTTAAAGATGTGGAAGCACATGTGTCATTAGCCCTTCGGCATCCTTATGTCTTCAGAGACATGCAATCTCCTTCCCTCAGAGTCACTCTGTGCACTGCAAACAATGAGCAAGTCCTGAAGCCTGTGAGCATGTGGATGCCTACCAGTCCCAGGTCCTCAGTGTCACAACTGATCATGTTTCACCTCTCCTAGGAGCACTGGGCCACCGCACAAAGTGATTTTCTACTCCAGATAATCACACTACCCTTCTGGCTATGCAAATAATCCAGGAAAAGAGCATTCTCCTTGACAACCATTTCTCAAGGATATGTTATTTCAAAACTTCATTTTGTGGAACTAAAAGAGAACAGTTGTCACTGTCTCTTTTCTTCTCTAAAAAATCTCAGCTTGTCAAGTTTTGTTTTTGTTTTCTTTTTTTCTTTTTTTTTTTTTTGGTACTTTTCCCTTTAATGTCAGAAACAAAGGAAAGGTACAAAAATATTAGCAAGACCTCACTACCTTCTTTTGGTCAATGTAGCTTTATATGTAAAATATACATTTTAAAACAGAAATAAACAGTATTATTTAAACTGTGTGCATTTTATGTAACAAATAAATGTGAAGTATTTTATTGTGCCTAGCGACCAACTGTAAAAATGACAGGGATAAAAAGCAATATAGTCCATTTTCTTATGGAATTTTTAGTCTAGTGGGGAAACATACATACTAAAGATGTCCACCTTCCATACAAAGGCCGAGTGGTACATGCTTAGTGGTGTTTGGGAAGATTTGCAGGCTCTAAAATCAGGTTATTTAGTTCATAATCGTGGCTCAGCCACTTGCTAGTAGGTTCTGATCTTGAGCAAATTACTTAAGCTTTCTAAACCTCAGTTTTCTCATTTGTAATGAAATCCCCCAGTCGCAGTACTATTTTGAGGGCTCTACAAGTTAATGTATATATAACACCTTCTCATAGTTCTGAACACAAAGGACGCTGTGGGAAATAATATGCTTTTATTCTACAAGGGAAAAAGTAGTTGGGCAGAGGGACTGAATGAAAGCAGCCCATCACAATAGGAACATTGGTATAGAGTATTAATTTAAAAGCTATTCAACTTCAGCTGTGCTCAGTAGTTTACAAATCTGTTGAACTCTCCCCATAGAGACCAAATCCTGACAACTACCAAAAAGAAAAAAGCTAACAGGAAAATGAAACAATGACTTAAGAACAGGCAGTGACTTTATCCCCACTTCCCCTTCCCCTGGGGTATCAGTATTATCAGTATCTGCTCCAAGGAGAACACTGTGTCAAATGCAACAGTCACTTGGTCAATTTTCTGCAGGGACTTGTTCTTTTTCTGTTGACAAGGCACATTGAATTGATCATTTGGCATTACATCATACTCAATTTACTGTCTCATAACACTTGATTTGTTTTATATAAGGAGTTGTGTGCCAGGGAGCTCTGATGATGTTGAATATGTATCATTTCAGTCACTTAACCTCCACTGCTAATGGTTTTGCTGCCAGCTTTTTAAACTTGAATTAATTTGGCAACTTAGCTCCCAAGTAGAAAAAGAAAGTAGAAAATCTACTTTCGAATATGGGTAAAGCCAGCTGGAGGATGAGGTGTTAGAAAGAGAATTTGTTTTGTTGGAGGTTGTGATGCTAGATTTTACCATTTGTGAGATCAACATTTCTTAATTTAACTGTTAATTTTGAAATTATTTTAAATATACAGCAAAGTTACGAAACTAGTTCTGAGAGTTCCCATATATCTAATACTCAGTTTCCCCTGTTGTTAACAACTTATCATAGCTCTGAACACAGAGAACGCTGTGGGGAATAATATGCTTTTATTCTATAAGGGAAAAAGCAGTTGGGCAGAGGGACTGAATAAAAGCAGCCCATCACATTAGGAACATTGGTGTAGAGTATTAATTTAAAAGATATTCAATTTCAGCTGTGCTTGGTAGCTTACAAATCTGTTATATTAAGTATGGTAGATGTATGGCCACCGATAGAGCCAATTTGATGGATTGCTATTAACTGAACTTCATACTTTATTCAAATTTAGTTAGTATTTTAGCTAGAGTTCTTTCTGTGCTCCAGGTTGTCATTCAGGATACTCATAATCACTTTTAGTCATCATTTGTAGAGTGTCCCTAATTTAAAAAAATATATATATATATATATATATATATATATATATATATATATATATATATATATATATATATATGGTATTTTAAAAACTTTATTTATTATTAAACTGAGATTTGGAGGTTAGTGAGGAAAACCAGAGGTAACATTCTATCTTATTTATTTATTTTTTATTCTTTTTCCCTTTTTCCAAGTGAGAGGTGAGGAGGCAGAAAGACAGATTCCCACATGCGCCTGACCAAGATGCACCCCACATCCCATCTGGGGCTGAGGCTCAAGTACTGAACTGTTTTTAGTGCCTGAGGCTGAGGCGTTGGGAGCAACCAAGCTATCCTCAGGGCCCAGAGCCATCTCAAACCAATTGAGCCACTGGCTGTGGGAAGGGAAGAGACAGACAGAGAGAGAGAGAGAGAGAGAGAGACAGACAGACAGACAGAGACGGAGGGGTGGGGAAGCAGATGGTGGCTCCTCCTGTGTGCCCTGACTGGGAATTGAACCTGGGACATCTGCACACCAGGCCAATGCTCTACCACTGAGCTAACTTACCAGGGCCAAAACATTCTATTTTAATCATCACATCATATGAAGTTAAGTTTTATCGGTTTATCTACAGGAAAGGTACTTTTATCTTCCCCCTTCACATACTATGCTGTTTGGAAAAAGAGCCACTGAAGTGGTAGGATACATGCTTCACCTCCTTGAGGGTAGATTATCAGATGATCAAGCAATTTATGGATGATGAGTGCTACCAAATTCTTCAGAGAGATATATATACTTCTAAGCAAATGTGAATAAAGAATCACAGGAATGAAAATACCTTCTTCTTATATTTTCATTTTAGCTATCTCTACATGTAGATCTTTGATTAACTTTTAAAAAATATTGTATTTACAAACATTATAAGAACCTATTTCTGATCAATCCAAATTTATCTCTATGGGTAATTTTACAAACCGTTCACTTCTTTTTCTGACAATATGTGTGTATATATATATATATATATATATATATATATATATATATATATATATATATTCTACATGCTATTATTCTTTGGCTTTGTTTTTTTAATTCTCTGGAGATAGTGAAGAATAAAAGTGTCTGGAGAGGCAACTCTAGCTATAGAATTGGGTCTCAACACATCACTTACCTTTTGATTGTACACAGTTACACATCTTCAATCTGTTCCCAGCTTTTCAAGGGTATGGACTGTCACCTTACTTCCCTTGAATCTCCAAAAACACAAAGCAACTAAAGGGTGCAATCAAGGCAGTCTTGATACTCAGCTGACTTACTTTATCAGAACACAGAAAATTGTACCTGTTGCCTCGTATAATGATTCTTCTTTGCCTGATTATTTTTTATTTTTGAAGTTCAATTATTCTCAAATTCTAACTAATCAGTCTTTAAAGCAGTTAAGAGTCAACATTGTATATGATTATTTTTCCAATAATATTAACCAATTTTCAAATATTTAATAAACCTGTTTTAAAATATAGTACATAGCAAGGAGTAATGAGAGCAGTTACAGGTTATAATCTGGGTATTAATGACCATCTGGAAAAGCTGATAGTTTAAGAAAATATTCTATGGTGACTTTATGATTTCTATTATAGCTCATTTGTTTTGCTTTAATTAGGCAAAAATGAAATCTCTTCCCCATTGTGGCTATCTGAAGAATAATATTGCCTTGGGCAACAGGTATGTCCATTTTTAATGAATTGGCTAAAAAAAATAGAATTCCATTTCTTTGGATTTATTAACTCAAAGTCATAGGAAATTTGGAAAGTATCATACAAATTGTCAGTGTTCAGTGTCATATACAGTGTGTCCGTAAAGTCATGGTGCACTTTTTACTGGTTGACCGGTAAAAAGTGCACCATGACTTTACGGACACACTGTATATGTATGAAGCAACCTATGTGTGATCATAAAACATTTACAAAAGAAAATATTTTTAATGTATTTTAGGTTCTGATAAATCAACTGCAGAATATAATGAATTTTTTCAGAAGAAAATAATGTTCATTCTGACACAATGTTATGTGAGTGTTCTTTGATTATAATACCAAAATAACTGCCATTTCAATAATAACTGAAGATGTTTTTACAATACTAAGTAGATTACACACATCTGGTAGTAAATGGTTATAAAATAATGAATGTTTATAGTGCTGTTATTTGGCTTGTTCATTTTTAAAAAATTAATATTGAAATTTTATATGTCTTCAGAAATTATTATTTATTATACATAATAAACAAAGATGAGATATTTCAAACATAAAATACAAAGCAAGGTCCTTCATTCCATGAAACATCAAATGTAAATTAGAAATAAATAAATTGTGTACTAAAGGAAATAGAGAAATATTTTGCTTGTTTGTTGGAGCAAAGAGAGTTCATGAGAAAGAAAAGAGGACAAGACAAGAAGAATTGAAGAAAGACACTAAATAATGTTTAGAAACAAAAAATATGGAAAACCAACGAGATAAATAAAAAAGGCACGGAATGTGGAAAAAAGTAAATATTACATTATTTCACAAATAATACATTAAATACATTAAAAAGTAAATATTACATTATGATGTCCTATATAAATAATAGGAAAAAGATATTCAATGCCATATCAAAGCACTATAATTATATTTTAAGAGATCATGACAATGTGTATTTAATTTCTTTTATTTCTTCCAGATCTATCTAAATCAGTGGTTCTTAACCTGTGTTTTATCAAACCCAAGGGGTTCGATGAGTCGGTCTCAGGGGTTTGGAGAAGCCTCTGCCGCAATGGCCAGAATAAAGTAATAATGTAATTTGTTCTGAGTTCATGCACTTTGTTGGTTTTGTTCTTTGAGCAAGGTGATGTTAATGCATGGCTCATTTTGTGCGCCAGTAAAAAAACATATACCTATGTCTTGAATTTGGAAAAAAAAAATCATATTTTATTTATCACTAAAGAAGGGTTCGGTGAATGCGCATGAAACTGGTGGGTTCGGTACCTGAAAAAAGGTTAAGAACAACTGATTTAAATAAACATTTTATGGGTACCTCCTCATTAATCTTTTCTTACAGTGAAAAATATAATTACTTCTATTGCATATTTAAAGAAATATGTTTATGTTCTATTTTGATATAAAAAGGTTGCTCTTTCCCAATGAACATGATTTCAGAATAAAGGTGAGACAACCTGGCTCAATTTAACAAAACATAGACAAGAGTACAAATTTTATTGGCAAAATATAAAGGAGACCCATTATGCTTTTGTGTAATTTTTGTGTATGTGAACTAAAGAGATAGACGATGAAAATGAGCATTATATATTTTACCCTAATCCTATTTTGAACATGTAAATTTGTGACAATATGTTGAGATTAAATGTGCAATAAAACATAGAAAAAATTTTTATCAATTTTAATGGGGTGACACCAATAAATCAGGGTACATATGTACAATGAAAACATCTCCCGATTATCTTATCATTCAATTGTGTTGCATACCCATCACCTAAAGTCAAATTGTCCTCTGTCACCTTCTATCTGGTTTTCCCTGTGCCCCTCCTCTCTTCCCTACCCCACTCTCCCCTCCCTCCACCCACCTAGTAACCACCATTCTCTTGTCCATGTCTCATATTCTCACTTTTATGTCCCACCTATGTATGAAATACTGTTCTCAGTTGTTGTTTTGTGTTTTTTTTTGATTTACTTATTTCACTTCGTATAATGTTATCAAGGTCCATCCATTTTGTTGTAAATGATCCGATGTCATCATTTCTTATGACTGAGTAGTATTCCATAGTATATATGTACCATAGCTTTTTAATCCAATCGTCTTCTGACAGACACTTGGGCTGTTTCCAGATCTTCACTATAGTGAACAATGCTGCCACAAACATGGGGGCGCATTTCTTCTTTTCAAACAGTGCTATGGTGTTCTTAGGGTATATTTCTATAAGTGGGATAGCTGGGTAAAAAGGCAGTTCGACTTTTAATTTTTTGAGGAAACTTAAAATTGTTTTCCACAGTGACTGCACCATTCTGCATTCCCACCAGCAGTGCAGAAGGATTCACTTTTCTCCACATCCTTGCCAGCACTTATTCTGTGTTGTTTTACTGATGAGCGCCATTCTGAGTGGTGTGAGGTAATATCTCATTGTAGTTTAATTTGCATTTCTCTAATGATTAGTGATGTTGAGCATTTTTTCATATGCCTATTGGCCATCTGGATGTCCTCTTTGGAGATATTTTTATTCATTTTTTTTGCCCATTTTTTGATTGGATTGTTTGTCTTTCTGTTGTTGAGTTTTATAAGTTCTTTATAAATTTAGGTTATTATCCCCTTATCAGATGTGCTGTCGAATATGTTCTCCCATTGTGTGGTTTGTGTGGTTTGTCTTTTTATTCTGTTCTTATTGTCTTTAGCTGTGCAAAAACTTTTCAGTTTGATACAGTCCCATTTGTTTATCTTGCCTTTTATATCATTTGCCCGTGGAGATAAATCGGCAAATATATTGCTGCTACAGATGTCGGAGAGCTTGCTGCCTATGTTTTCTTCTAAGATGCTTATGGTTTCGAGCTTACGTTTAAGTCTTTTATCCATTTTGAGTTTGTTTTTGTTAATGGTGTAACTTGATGGTCTAGTTTCATTATTTTGCAGGTAGATGTCCAATTTTGCCAACACCATTAGTTAAAGAGGCTGTTTTTAATCCATTGTATGTTCTTTCCTCCTTTGTCAAATATCAGTTGTCCATTAAGGTGTGGGTTTATTTCTGGGTTCTCTGTTCTGTTCCATTGATCTATGTGCCTGTTCTTATGCCAGTACCAGGCTGTCTTGTGTATAATAGCCTTGTAGTAAACCTTGATATCTGGAAGAGTGATACCTCCTGCTTTATTTTTCTTTTTAAGGTTGCTGAGGCTATTTGTGTTTTTTTTTGGTTCCATATAAATTTTTGGAATATGTGTTCTATATCTCTGAAGTATGTCATTGGTATTTTAATTGGTATTGCATTAAATTTATAAATTGCTTTAGGTAATATAGACATTTTAATAATGTTTGTTCTTCCTAACCATAAGCATGGTATATGCTTCCACTTGTTTGTATCTTCCTTGATTTCTTTTATCAATGTGTTATAATTTTCTGAGTACAAGTCCTTAACCTCCTTGGTTAAATTTATTCCTAGGTACTTTATTTTTTTGGCTGCAATAATGAAGGGGATTGTTTCCTTAATTTCTTTTGCTGACAGTTTATTGTTGGTATATAGAAATGCCTCTGATTTCTGAGTATTAATTTTATATCCTGCCACCTTGCTGAATTCATTTATAAGGTCCAGTAGTTTTTTGACTGAGACTTTAGGGTGTTCTATATACAATATCATATCATCTGCAAATAATGACAGTTTTACTTTTTTTCCAATTTGTATGCCTTTTATTTCTTCTTCTTGTCTGATTGCTGTAGCTAGGACTTCCAGAACTATGTTGAATAAGAGTGGTGAAAGGGGGCACCCATGCCTGGTTTCTGATCTTAAGGGGATTGCTTTTAATTTTTGTCCATTTAGTATGATTTTGCTGTGGGTTTGTTGTAGATGGTCTTTATCATGTTAAGGAATGTTCCCTGTTTTCCCATTTTACTGAGAGTTTTGAGCATGAATGGGTGCTGGATTTTATCAAATGCCTTTTCTGCATCTATTGAAATTATCATGTGATTTTTGTCCTTTCTTTTGTTTATGTGCTGAATCACATTGATTGATTTGCAAATATTGAACCCGCCTTGTTTCTCCAGAATAAATCCCACTTGATCATGGTGTATGATTTTTTTCATATATTGCTGGATCGGGTTGGCTAATATTTTGTTGAGAATTTTAGCGTCTAAATTCATCAAGGATTAGGCCTATAATTTTCTTTCTTTGTGTTGTCTTTGCCCGGTTTTGGGATCAGAATTATGCTCTCCTCATAAATGTAGTTTGGAAGTCTTCCTTCCTCTTGAATTTTTTGAAATAGCTTGAGGAGGATAGGAGTTGGTTCTTTGAATTTTTGGTAGAATTCACTTGTGAAGCCATCAGGCCCAGGACTTTTCTTTTTGGGGAGTTTTTTGATAACTGTTTTGATCTCATTTGTTGTAATTGGTCTGTTTAGGTGTTCTGATTCTTCCCAATTAATTTTTGGAAGATTATATGATTCAAGAAATTTGTCCATTTTACCTAGGTTGTCTAAATTTTTGGCATAGAGTTCTTCATAGTATTTTCTTACAATGCTTTGTATATCTGCTGTGTCAGTTGTTATTTCTCCACTGTCCTTTCTAATTTTATTTATTTGAGTCCTCTCTCTCTTTTTTTTGGTGAGTCTAGTTAAAGGTTCATCAATCTTGTTTACCTTTTCAAAGAACCAGCTTCTGGTTTCATTGATCCTCTGTATTGTTTCCTTAGCCTCTGTCATTTATTTCTGCTCTGATCATTATTATTTCCTTCCTTCTACTTGTCCTGTGTTTTATTTACTGTTGTTTTTCTAGTTCTTTTAGATGCAGGGTCAAGTAGCTTATTTGAGCTTTTTCTAGCTTCTTGATATGAATTCAATCTTCTTTAATTTATTGAGAACATTTTTGTGTCCTAACATATGGTCTATCCTAGAAAACGTACCATGAGCTCTTGGAAAGAATGTATATTCTACTGCTTTAGGGTGAAAAGTTCTGAAGATATCTATTAAATCAAGTTGATCTATTGTATTCTTTAAGTCTGCTGTTTGTTTATTAATTTTCTTTTTGGTTCTATCTGGTGTTGTTAGTGGGGTACTGAAATCCCCTATTATGATAGTATTTCTGTTAATCTCGTCCTTTATATTCATCAAAGTCTGCTTTATGTATGTCGGGGCTCCTATATTTGGTGTGTAGATATTTATAATAGTTATATCTTCCTGTTGAATTGTTCCCTTTATCATTATGAAGTGTCCTTCTTTATCTCTTACTACAGCCTTTGTTTAAAGTCCATTTTGTCAGATATAAGTACAGCTACGCCAGTTATTTTTCATTTCCATTTGCATGAAATATTTTTTTTCATCCTTTTACCTTCATTCTATGTGCATCTTTTGTTTTAAGGTGTGTCTCTTGTAGACAGCATATATATGGGTCCTGTTTCTTTATCCATGTAGCTATCCTTTGTCTTTTGATGGGATCATTTAATCTATTTACATTTAAGGTTATTATTGATATGTAGTTGTTTATTGCCATTTTATTCTTTAGAGCTTTATTCTTCTTTTGTTATATTCTTTCCTCCCTTTGAACTGTTCACAACAGGCCCCTTAGTATCTCTTGCAGAATAAGTTTGTTTTTAATGTATTTCTTGAGGCTTTCTTTGTCTGGGAAGCTCTTTATTTCTCCTTCAATTTTAAACATTAGTTTTGCTGGATAGAGTAATCTTGGTTGTAGGTTCTTGTTCTGCATTACTTTGATTATATCTTGCAATTCCGTTCTGGTCTCAAGTGTTTCTGTTGAGAAGTCCGATGTCATCCTTATGGGGGCTCCTTTGTAGGTGATAGCCTTTTTTTCTCCAGCAGCTTTTAAAATTTTTTCTTTATTCATTAGCTTTGGTATTTTAACTATGATGTGTCTTGGTATAGATCTTTTTTGGGTTTCTCTTTAATGGAGTTCTGTGTGCTTCTTGAACATGTGGAATGTTTTTCAGCCTTAATTTAGGGAAGCTTTCTGCTATGATTTGATTGAACAAAGTTTCCATTTTCTGTCCTCTCTCCTTTCTTCAGGCACCCCTATGATGCGAATGTTTTTTCTCTTCAGGTTGTCACAGAGCTCCCTTAGAGTTTTCTCACATTTTTTGAGTCTCTTTTCCTCTTTCTTTTCTGCTCCTGTGCCTTTATTTATTGTGTCCTCTAACTCGCTGATTTCATCCTCGGCGTGATTCATCCTGCTTTTAATTTCTTCCATGTGGTCTTCAGTTCTGATACTGTATTTGTCATTTCTGTGTGATTCTTTTTTATTATTTCAATTTCGTTTTTTATACTTGTTATCTCTTTATTTAGGTGTTCATGATGACTATCCTTTTTTGCTCTAATTTCTTTGAACATCCTAACTATCGTTATTCTAAATTCTGCCTCTGGTAATTTGGTTATATCTGGTTCATTCAGGTCCTTCTCTGGGGATTTCTCTTGATTCATTTGGTTTGCATTCCTCTGCCTGCCCATTTTTTCTGTGTATAAGCAAGTTTTGGTCACTGGAGTCCAGTAGGTGTTGCCTTTGTGTTTTCTAGGTGTGGTCTGTCTGCAGGCCCGCCACCCCCTCTGCTGCTGCATAGGGTGGTTGGGTATGGGCGTTGCCAGTGCCGGCCCACTGGGGATGTTGCTGTGATTTCTGCCTCTCCTCCGTAGGAGGGGCTGTCACTCAAGCCACAAGTCTCAGCACCAAGGATAGAGGTGAGCACCTTTGCTCAGCTGCGGACCCAGCCTGTTTCTGGACTTCTGCCCAGAACCCGTAGTGAGAGCCTTTTTTTGCCACAGTTTCGCAGGTTGGGCGGGGCTTTTGACATGCTCTCAGCTGTGAGCCTTTGCCTGTCAGAAGCTTTAGCCCTGCCCTCGAGGCCAGCGCCCTCCTGCACAGGGTTGCAAACCGCAGTTTATTGGGCCGGGCTTGTTTGCTGGCGTGTACTCAGCTGCAAGTTTCTGCTGGTCCCGGGGTCTATTCCACCCCCGTGTTCGGAGCCAGCTTGCGCACGCAGGATGGCAAACTGCGGTTTCTCTGGCCCGGCTGGGCTAGTAGCATGAGCTCAGCCACAAGCACCTGCCGGTCCCAGGTCCTAGCCCCATCTCCATGGACAGGGCCAGCTTGTGCAAAGTTGCAGAGCAGATCTCTGCCTGTTCCTGGCCTTTCGCTTTTTCCCCGCTGGTGGGGTCACAGGCGGGTCCACAGCTGCTGGACTGCTTTTGTGCGTCCCCTCCACCCCTGCTGGGCTAGACCGAGCTCAAACCGGCTGCTCCTCCCCTGCCGACAGAACCGCATTTCAGCGTCCTGCCGCTACCATACTCTTCAGCAACCCTCAGCAGAGTAGGAAGGGCCCTAATACTCCACACTGTAGACCTGGGAGCTCCCTCCCTCTAAGCAGCTCTGCTCTACTTGCCGCTGTAGAGCTTGTTTGGCTAGTGTTCTATCTCCCTTTGCTGGTATTGCTAGATCCAAGGGAAATATTCGTTTTCGATTAGGAAAGTGACTTAACCCAGGGGTTAGAGTGGCTGTCCCTCAGTGTGTTTGTTCCTGTGTCTTCATTCCGCACTCTCTTCCCACTGCTCTGGTCCTCTCCTCTGTCCCCGTTCCCCAGAGCCCTGGGTGCATGGTTGTGAGAGAGGTTTTCTGCGCTGTCCCTTTAAAAAGAATCTTGCGTCTGAGGAAACTGTCTCTTCTCACAAACAGTATCATCACTTGTTTCACAGCTCAATACTGTCCAAACGCCTCTTCTAGACTCTGGGACTGCAGGCTGGGCCTTGGTTCCTGAGACCCAGGTCCCTCCCTCTATGCCAAACTCTCCTCCCGCCACATGGGTCTCTCTGGGCTGCCGTTTGCTCCGGGGAGTGGGGCAGCCCTCTTCGCGTTTTCGCTATTCCTACCAGTCTCAATGTGGCTTCTTCTGTGTTCCTTGGTTGAAGAGTCCACTTAGTTTAGTTCAAAGTTGGTTTATCCAGATGATGGTTCTTAAAATCAAGTTATAATCCACTTTGGTTCTTGGAGTTGAAAGTTGGTACGTCCGCCTACTCCTTCGCCATCTTCTCTTCTCTAGTAATCATTTTTTGCCTCTCTGAGAAAAATTATTTTTAATTATAGAAAATACTTTACAAAACAACTGGTATATCAAAAAACAAACAAACAAACAAATAAAAACCAGCAGCAATTTTTTTTATACTATGTACAAGTGAGAATATTAATATTTGCTAAGTGCTGGAAAACATACATTTTATATTGTTCCTATAAATCAAAATTTTTTCTTTTTAAATCATTTTTTCTTTTTTAATTAAAGTTGACATACAATATTAAATTAGTTGCAGGTGTACAACCCAGTGATGAGGCTTCCATTGCTTATTAAGTGATCATCTGGATAAGTCTCATGCACACTTGACACCATACATAGTTATTAAAATATTATTTATATTCTATATGCTATACTTTACATCTCCATGATTATTCTGTAACAACCAACTTGTACTTCTTAATCCTTTCAGATTTTTCAACCATCTCTGCAACCACCCTTACATCTGGTAACCTTCAGAATGTTTTCTTTATCGGTTAGTTTATGTTCTTGTTCATTTATTTTGTATTTTAGATTCAATTATTGACAGAGATGTATTTATTATCATTTTATTGTCCATGTTTTTCACCTTTATCTTATAGAAGACCTTTCAACATTTTATGTAATACTAGTTTGCTGTTGAGAAACTCCTTTAGTTTTTTCTTGTTTGGGAAGCTCTTTATATGTCCTTCAATTCTAAACAATATTTTTGATGAGTGAGTACTCTTGGTTGTAGGTCCTTGCTTTTCATCACTTTGAATATTTCTTGCCACTCCCTCTGGCCTGCAAAGTTTCTGTTGAGAAATCAACTGACGATCTAATGGGAGGTCCCTTGTAGGTAACTAACGCTCTTTTCTTGCCATTTTTTAGATTCTCTCTTTGTCTTTAACCTTTTGTATTTTAATTATGAAGTGTCTTGTGGGCCTCTTTGGTTTCATCTTGTTTAGGACTCTGTGTTTCCTGTACTTGTATGTCTGTTTCCTTCACCAGGTAAGGAATGTTTTCTGTAATTATTTTTTATAATAGGTTTTTAATATTTTGCTTTCTCTCTTCTTTTAGCACCCTTATGATGTGGATTTTGGTACTTTTAAAGTTGTCCAAGAGTTTCCATATGCTATCCTCATTTTTTTTTTATTCTTTCCATTTGGGTGTCTTTTGCTTCCTTATATTTCAAATTGCTGATTTGGTTCTTAGTTCCATCTTTTCTACTATTGATACCCTGTAAATTATTCTTAATTTCAGTTAGTATATCCTTCATTTTTGACTAGTTACTTTTTTTATGGTTTCTATGTTCTTACTAAGTTTCTTAAGCTTCCTTAAAACCATTGTTTTGAACTCTGTATCTGAAAATGTTCTTGCCACTATTTCATTTAGTTCTTTTTTCTGGAGACTTAGCCTGTTCTTTTATTTAGGGTATGCTTTTTCTCTGCATTTCGTCTGATTCCCTATGCTTGTTTCTATGTATTAGGTAAATATTCTACATCTTTCACACTTGGTAAAGTGACTTTGTTTATGCAGTAGGTGTTCTGTAGGGTCCAATGGCACAGGCTCCCCAGTCATTTGAGCTGGCTGCTCCAGGTGTGCCTCTGTATGGGCTGTGTGTACTCTCCTGTGATAGTTTAACCTTGATTGCTGTTGACATCATTGGGAGTTATGGACCCCAGCCAATCACCTGTGAGGTCCATTTGCAAGTATGGTGGAGGAGCGGCTGTATAGGAGTTGACCCAACAGAGCAGGAGTTGTTTCAGTGGAGCTTTGGTGCACACTAAGTGCACCCCTTGAGTGTATTGCTCATGGAGGGGGTAAGGTTGCAATCCAGTGTGGTTTACACTGAAGCTGTCTTTAGGGCCTCCTAAGAGGTGCAAGGTCAGCCTTGTCTGGGGTCAGTCAGCACGAGCTACAGAGCAATGTGCAGATGCCTGCTACATGTCCTGGGCTTGGAGGTGCCCAAGAGAGGCCAGGCTGTGAAACAAGGCTGGATGCCAATAGTTCCAGGCATGGGGTCACTTAGTAAGAAGGACATAATATGCGAGGCCAAATGAAGCTTTTCTAAGAGATTTTCAGAAAGTCTGAAGCTTGAGGTAAAATATTCCATTTGCATGGAAAATGACACTGGAAGTGGCTTGGGAGGTCCCACAATTTGGGTGGGGCAGGGTCTCAGGGATTTACCTTGTTGGGTCAAACAGTGTGAGGAGACTCAGACATAGTACACACCTGCTGACTGTTCAGGGGAGGGCTCATCAAAAAAACAATGGCTTCTGCCAGCACTTTTATCGGCCGAAAGCTGTTCCTCCAGCTCTTGTCCTGATACCAGACAATCTAGTTCTTCCCTTATGTCCCTGGTTCATTTCAAGTTGTCTCAGCACTGAAGCTCAGAGGGAGTGAATCTGAGTAATTCCCTCTGTGAACCCTTTAAGAACTGCCTGAGACTCCTGCAGTAGTCTGTCTCACTCAGCCACAATCCGTGTTGCTTTTTACAGCCAGAGTTATGAGGTCTTTTTTTCCTGGCACTGGAACACTGGGCTGGGAGGTCTGGGCTGGGGCTGGGACATCTCATTTCTCAGTGGAAACTTCTGTAGCCAATATGTCTCTCCTGATTTTAGACTGCCAAACATAGGTGTGAGACAAGTCCCTTCTGTGCCTCCTACCAATATATCTTCTTTTTAAGTGATAGGAGCGTAGAGAGAAAGCCAAATTTCTGCATGTGTCCCAACCAGAATCCACCGAGCAAACCCTCTGGGGCTTGTGCTCAAACTAATCAAGCCATTGGCTGCAAGAGGGGAAGAGGGAGAGAAGCTGGGGAAGGCAGGGGGGAAAAGCAGATAATAGCTTCTCATGTGTGTTCTGACTGGGGATCAAACCTTGGGAGTTCACACACCAGGCTGATGCTTTACTCACTGAGCCAACAGACCAGGGTTCCTACTTGTCTTGATGTGATTCTTTCTTTAAATCCTTACCTGTAGGACTTCCACTCAGCCACATTTCAGGCAGTTCTGAATGATGGTTCTTCTGTAGTTTTGTTATAATTTTGATGTTTGAACTAAACATTTTTGAACTTCACTTTTAGAATACATTTTGAGCAAGTGACAGATCCTGAAGGCTCTCTCTTGAAGCAATAAAATTCATGCTCAATGATTATTATTTTGGGAAACCACTAAAAGTAACCTAATTTCAATTCCAGGAGCTTGTCACGGCTTTCAAAGAAAAAGGGCATATTCTAGAATGATGCAGATAATTTTGTACATAACACATGAAAAAAGAGAACCTGCAAATATACTCCAATAATGCAAAATACATATGAATAAGGTGATTAATTGCCACATTGTTTACTGTTGAAAAATTTTGGAAGTAACCAAAATACTCAAACACTGGAAAATAGTTGATTAATCAATAAACATAATGTAAGTGCAGCTTTGAATGAATGAGAAAGATTTATCTGTATGAACTAATATGAAGTCAATTCCAGGGTACACTGCTAAATGAAAATGTAAAAAAAAAAAACCATAAAAAAAGAAAACTCTGTAGTACATTATCTGTCATGCAGGGTAGAAACAGACATAAAAATATATACATTTAGAAACTCTTTCATGAACAAAGTAAAAGAAAAAAAGAGCTTGACAAGAATGAATGAGCTTGTTTACCTAGAGGTGATGAGTGAGATCTGCCCTGATTAGCTTGGGAAGAGAAGACCTGAGTGGGGAGACAGAGGATGAAGGGAAACACAGAGACATAGAGTTTGGACCATGTGGGACATTGCACTCTGATGGAGACACATTGCCTCTGAGTCTGGAAACTCATTTATTTTATAAGCTTAAACAAGAGGGTATTGTGCTGCGGGTGGAGGTGATAACTATGTAATGCTCTATTCTACAAGCACATCAGGACAGCCTGAGCCTGTGGTAGCACTACGTACTTTCCACCCTGCTTTTGGCGTCGGTACCATGAACAGCCTTTAAGTTTTTTAGTGACTTTGACCTGCCGGGTCACTCAAGGCCGAGCAGGGCCCTTCTCTACTGCCAACTGTGCATAGGCTGGATGCATTCAGATGCTGTGGCTCTCTACATCTCCCCATTTTATATATCTTAAATGCAGGCATTTCTTTATCTACTTATCATGAAGCTTCAGTGCACAGGGTGATCATCCTGTTGTAAGCACATATTTGGGGGAGATAGGAAATGGCAAATAGAGTACAGAAGCCTCCTGTGCAGATAATCATGTCAGGGACCCGGCATCCCTAAGTTCATATGAAATCTGTTTACGGCAACTTTCCATCCTCAGGTCACTCTCCCACATTACCCCCTTTTTTATTTTTTAAATGCAGGTGATGTTGTGCTATGCTTGCTTGGAAAAGCTGTCTCTCGATGATTTGACATCTGACTGAAAATGAGCAAAACAAAATTACACAACATATTATTAAAACAATCAAATACCAAACAGTATGTTTAAGCATATTAAAAGGATTAAAGCCTTGTAAGTGGTTAAAAAGTTGGTTTGCGAGTGAAGTCAGAGAAATGGCACCATGAGGAGTGCTCTTGATATCTCCCCCTGAAATTTCAACATATTCAACAACTAGAGACAGAAAAACAATCTCTTTGTTTGGTATATGTGTATGGAAATACACATATACCAAACAAAGTTATGATTGGGCAAAAAGGTGGCTGATTATATAATCAACTCTGAAGGAAATAAGACAGAGAATGGAGTATTCTACTTTCCTCACTGATCTGAGGAAGGATTGCTTTTTCTTGGAATTGAGAGAAAGGGAGGGTTGGGAACAAGGAAAGAAGCTGAGCTAAGGCAGACAATCAAGCTGAGGAGAGAGCGCACTGGTGGCTCAGCCTTGGATTATGGAGTGGAGATAGTGCGAGTAGAAGACTCCAGAAGAGGTGGCCAAGCAGGTTGCCTGCGGAGGCCAGCACCAGAGTGGCTTTGGGCTTTGTTCACTCCTGGTCTGCAATCGCAGGCCATGTGCTAGTGGCTCCCCCTGGCACCTCTAGCACATGCGTTCACAGATTGAGGGGCTGGGCTGGAGACTGCCAACAGTGGACTTCTAAGTGTGCTGTAAGCAGAGTTTCTGTGTGGTCCTGGCTCCCCTATCAACAGGATGTAAAGTGCACAAGGGCTGAGATCCCAGGCCTGGGTCTGTATGGGTGGGAAACCTCTGCCAGCCAATACAGGTTATAAAGCACATTTCCATGGGGCAGATCTCAGCACTGTGGAGTTGTGGGGGTTGGGTTGCAGGCTTCCAAACAGGGCACAAGGGAGAAGCCTGTGGCGATCAGACCTGCAGGGTGCTGAGGCAAATTAGACATTCCTGGGGACCCTTGGAAAGGAGCCTGACCAGCAGTCAGCTCCCTGCCTTGCCTGCTTATGCTGGTGGCTCTGGTTAACAAAGCCTTACCCAGAACTGTGCTTTGAGTGGACCTGGAGGAGGAACTTGGCAACTCTTAGGGTCTTTTCCTCTGTAGGCAGTGGCTGGGGAAACTTCCCGCCAGCTGATACAGGTTACAAAGCTCATTCCCACAGAACGGACCTCAGAGAGCACTGCAAAAGTTGTGGGGGCTGGGTTGCAGGAGTCCAAACAGGTCACAAAAGAAAAAAGCCTGTGGAGAATAGACCCACGGAGTGCTGAGGCATATTAGACATGCCTGGAGGCTCTTACAAAGGCACCTGAAAAGCAATCTGCTCCCTGCCCTGCCTGCTTATGCTGGCAACTTTGGTTGGCAAAGCCTTACACCGAACTGTGCTTTGAATGGGGCTGGAGAAGGGACTTTGCAGCTCTTAGAACTTTTTGCTCTGCAAGCAGTGGCTGGGGGAACTTCACAGCTGGGTCCCCAGGCTGCTGGCTCAGAAAAGAAAGACATGGAGAGAAGCACCGGGAAAACTGACTCTCCCATTGTTGGAGCCTGCAAACCCTAACTAACCCTGCCTACCAACGGGACTGAGGCCTAGCAATAGAAAACCCTCAAATGTCAATAATTACAATAAATGTAAATGGATTAAATTCACCATTAAAAAGACAGAGAGTAGCAGAATAGATTAATAAAGAAAATCCAACTGTATGCTACCTTCAAGAAACACATCTAAGCAACAAGTATAAAAACAAAATCAAAGTGAAAGGTTGGAAAATGATTTTCCAAGCAAATAACACCCAAAGAAAAGCAGGTATAGCCATACTCATATCAAACAATGCTAACTACAAGACAGCAAAGGTAATCAGAAACAGAAATGGTTATTTTATAATGATAAAAGGACATTGAATCAAAAAGATATAACACTTCTTAATATATATGCACCAAACCAAGGAGCACCAAAATATATAAGACATCTACTAATTTACTTAAAAATAAAAACCAACAAAAATACAATCATACTTGAAGACCTCAATACACCACTGACAGCTCTAGGTCATTCATCCAAATAGAAAATCAATAAAGAAATATTGGCCTTAAATGAAACACTAGAGCAATTGGATATGATAGATTTCTGCAGGACATTTCATCCCAAAGCTCCAGAACATACATTTTTCTTCAGTGTACATGAAACATTCTGAAGAATTGACCATATGTTGGGCCACAAAAATAATATCAACAAATTCAGAAAGATTGAAATTATACCAAGCATATTATTGACCATAAAGCTTTGAAACTAGAATTCAACTGCAAAAAGGAAGTAAACAAACCCACAAAAATGTGGAAACTAAACAACATACCTCTAAAAAATGAGTGGGTCAAAGAAGAAACAAAAGAAGAGATCAAAAGATAACTACAGACAGATGAAAATGACAATATGACTTATCAGAATCTCAGGAATACAGCAAAAGCAGCAATAAGACGGAAGTTCATATTACTAGAGGCCTATATGAACAAACAAGATAGAGCCCAAGTAAACACTTTACTTCACATCTTAAGGAACTAGAAAAAGAAGAGCAAAGACAATCCAAAAGCAGCAGAAGAAAGGAAATAATAAAAATTAGAGCTAAATAAATGAAATCAAGAACAGACAAACTATAAAAAAAATCAGTAAAACAAGAAGTTGGTTCTTTGAAAAGATCAACAAAATTGACAAATCCTTGGCAAAACTCAATAAGAAAAAAAGAGAAAACTCATATAAACAAAATTTGAAATGAAGAGGAGAAATCATCACAGATATAGATATACAAACAATTATCATAGAATAACTGTGAAAAACTATATGCCATCAAATTTAACAATCAAGAAGAAATGAACAAATTCCTAGAACAATACAATCTTCCTAGACTGTGTCATGAAGAAGTAGATAGCCTAAACAGATGCATAAGTAAGGAAGAAATAGAAACAACTATAAAAAACTACGAAAAAATAAAAGTCCAGGGTCAGACGGCTATACTAGTGAATTCTATCAAACATTCAAAGACTTGGTTCCTATTCTACTCAAAGTTTTTCAAAAAATTGAAGAAACAATACTTTAAAACACATTTTACGAGGCCAACATAACCCTCATACCAAAACCTGGCAAGGACAACACAAAGAAAGACAATTACAAACCAATATCTCTAATGAATATAGCTGCTAAAATCCTAAATAAATACTAGATCAAATACAACAATACATTAAAAAAATAATTCATCACGATCAAGTGGGATTCATCTCAAAATCACAAGGATGGTTCAACATACATAAAACAGTTAATGTATTACACCATATCAACAAAACAAAGAAAAACCATATGATCCTATCAATAAATGCAGAAAAGGCATTTGATAAAATACAACACAATTTTATGTTTAAAATATGCAAAAAGTGGGTATAGAAGGAAAATATCTCAACATAATTAAGGGCATTTATGACAACCCATCAAATAACATCATATTAAATGGCATGAAACTGAGGACTTTCTTCATAAAACCAGGAACAAGACAAAGTTGTCCACTCTCTACATTCTTATTCAACATAGTGCTTGAAATTCTTGCCAGAGCAATCAGACAAGAGAGAGAAATAAAAAGCATTCATATTAAAAAAGAAGAAGTAAAGGTTTCACTTTTTGAAGATGTGATCCTATATATTATCAAAAACCCCAAAGACTCCACAAGAAAACTATTAGAAAAAATAAAACAATACAGTAATTTCTCAGAAAACAAAATTAATATACAGAAGTCTATTGCCTCCCTATATGCCAACAATAAACATCAGAAAATGAACTCAGAAAAATAATCCCCTTCATGGTTGCAACAAAAAAATTAAAATACTTAGGAATAAACATAACAAAGAATGTAAAGGACCCATATAATGAAAACTACAAAGCATTGTTAAGGGAAATCGAAAAAGATACAATGAAATGAAAAAATATTCCTTGTTCTTGGATAGGAAGAATAAATATAGTCAAAATAATCACATTATCCAAAGTGGTATACATATTTAATACAATTCCCATCAAAATTTCAATGTTGTTTTTTTAAAAAATGGATTAAAAAATTATTAGGTTTATATGAAACTATAAAAAACACCAAATAGCCAAAGTAATCCTAAGGAAAAAGAACGAAGCTGGGAGCATTATAATACCTGACTTCAAATTATATTATACAGCCATGACAATCAAAACAGCTTGGTATTGGCAGAAAAATAGACACTCAGACCAATGGAACAGAATAGAGAGCCCAGAAATAAAACCACATATATATGGTCAAGTAATCTTTGATAAAGGGGCCAACAACACACAATAGAGCAAAAAACCTCTTTAATAAATGGAGCTGGGAAAACTGGAAAGCCACCTGCAAAAGAATGAAACTCAATTACAGTTTGTCTCCTTGTACTAAAATTAATTCAAAATTGATCAAAGACCTAAATATAAGATCTGAAACAATAAATTACATAGAAGAAAACATAGGTATTAAACTCATGGACTTTAGCCAAAAAGAGCACTTTATAAATTTGACCCTAAAGGCAAGGGAAATAAAGACAAAGATAAATAAATGGGACTACATCAGACTAAGAAGCTTTTGCACACTAAAAGAAACTGACAACAAAACAAACAGCCAACTAAATGGGAGATGATATTTTCAAACAACAGCACAGATAATGGCCTAATATTCAAAATATACAAAGAACTCATAAAACTCAACAACAAACAAGCAAACAATCCAATAAAAAAATGGGAAGAGGACACGAACAGACACTTCTTCCAGGAAGAAATACAAATGGCCAACAGACATATGAAAAGATGCTCATCTTCAGTAGCTATGAGTGAAATGCAAATCGAAACTACAATGAGATACCACCTCACACCTGGTAGATGAGCTATTATCAACAAGACAGGTAATAAGAAGTGTTGGAGAGGTTGTGGAGAAAAAGAAACCCTCATCTACTGTTGGTGGGAATGTAAAGTAGTACACCCATTAGGAAGAAAGTGTGGTTGTTCCTCAAAAAATTAAAAATAGAACTACCATATGACCCAGCAATCCCTCTACTGGGTATATACCCCCCAAACTCAAAAATATTGGTACGTAAAGACACATGCAGCCCTATGTTCATTGCAGCATTGTTCACAGTGGTCAAGACATGGAAACAACCAGAAAACCCTTCAACAGATGATTGTATAAGGAAGAGTGGTCCATATACACTATGGAATACTACTTAGCCATAAGAAATGATGATATTGGATCATTTATAACAACATAGATGGACCTTGATAACATTATACTGAGTGAAATAAGTAAATCGGGAAAAACTAAGAACTGTATGATTCCATACATAGGTGGGACACAAAATTGAGACTCATGGACATGGACAAGAGTGTGGTGGTTACCATGGGAAGGGGAAGGGAAGTGAGGGAGTGGTTGGGGGGAAGGGAGGGACACAAAGAAAACCAAAAAGAAGGTGACAGAAGACATTTTGACTTCGGGTTATGTGTATAATCAAATGTCAAAATGACCTGGAGATGTTTTCTCTGAATCTATATACCCTAATTAATCAGTGTCACTCCGTTAAAATTTTTTAAATAAAAAAAAAATGTTGATTTGCTTACTGTGCTGGACTAACAATATTGTCACGGCTATCTTGAATATTTTGAATATGTTTATGTAGCTTAGTTGCATCAATACTAAAATTATTATAATTCTAAATTCCTTGTAGATGCATTTTGATTTTCTTTCGTTTCCATTGGGATTGATTATATGAGACAGAGGTAACATGGATCTACTGAAAGGCTTCATGACATAAGAGTTGTTGGCATACTTTAATGCTCTGAATTTTATCACCTAAATTCAGAACTGTAGCTTCTATTGCATTCAGCTTTGCCTCCAGCTTTAAATTAATACGTTCTTGATCATGTAAAACCAAGTAAGTATTTTGAGCCAATTGATTGATATAGTGTGCATTTTGAATACTTGGGCAAGCGCAGTAGCTCCTATTAAAGTGGAAGCTAATAAGCCTATAATGGTTACTATGTCAAATATAATCATGCCAACAACTCTTTTGGACCTGTGGATAAGTAATTGGTGTATGTTTTTTAAAGTTTGTAGTCCAGCATCATGATACCAAGGTCCAGAAAAATTTGCTGGAAGCATCAGAAAAGGTGTTTGTTTTAATACTAATATGTCTTGTCCTTTATTATATCTAGTAATACAAATTGTCAGGTTACAATGAACACACTGGACTGCATAATTTGGTCCAGTTGGAGTTGTATTTACTAGACCAGCCAAAAGTATATCGAGAGTCTGGACACATGATCAGAGGCCATGACAAAAATGTGTATTCACACAGGGGAAAATGATAGAAGCTGAAGATTTCAAGTAAAATTTACAAAATTTGTTGCAGCAGCTAAACACCACAACCCCCTTTGGAAGCGGTTGGAAACAGTTACGAATATATTGCTTATAAAACCTCCAGGAGACATATAGTTGTAATAAGGATGAGAAACATCGAATCTTTGGGACCAATCACAAACTTGTTCGGCTGTTCCTGTAATATTAAAGCATTGGGGCAGAATGTAAGTACATTCAGTCCAACACAGGAACCCGCTTAATTCATGCCTGGTGTCATTAGGGCAGTAAGGGAGAGAAGGATGCCTTGCGGCAAGAGTTAGATTCTATTCTAAAAACCCAAAACCTACTTCAGTAACTTGCTGGAGATATTTTTATGTCCCAGGGACCAGTAATACTTGCAATATATGTAGCCCCACTAGAAGTTTGGTTCTCAGGAGTCATCAAAGGGCACCCAACCTTAGGGGTAGAGGAAAAACAGATAGGTCCTGTTCTGGAATAAGCCTGAAATGTATAATTATTATAAATATCAGGGGTAATATGGCTGTTGGTTTGTCCTCCCATCATTGTGGAATGGTTTGTGAAACTAGGACAGAGTCATCCTCCCAGGCAACTGTCTGAATCATTGGTGGGTCAGGAAGATAAGTCCAGTAGGTCTCCCCATATGTCTTACTCACTTGGTCTGACAACACGGCAAGCATGGCTGCAAACCTGTTAACCGGGATATGGAGCTTCTTTGCTCTTCAGTCAGGCACTGAGCTCATCCTGTTAGTCTCTTGACTTGCCCCCATGCATTGACTGGGAGATGAGACAATACATAAGGTTTGAAATGGCTCATGTTCTCCTCTGTATCTTCCCATCTTAACAGAGAGGCACTCTCTTGAGGGCCCTGAGTATTTCTAGTGCCTTGAAAACCAGCTGCAGCTACATGAGCAGGCCAGGAGGAAGGCCAATGAATGGAAGCAATTACAGATACATCTGTTCTAGTCTCAATAATTCCTATGAATAGCTTATGACTAATTTTTAATTCTAGCTCTGGTGGTCTATGAGTGACTACTTGTGACCAATATACCTTTTCAGAGGATCCAAATCTTCCCTCTCCTCTGGGGTTGTTAGATAATACCCTCCCTTCCTTCTTGTATGGGAGTAGGACTAATTGAGCAATTCTATTTTCAGGGAGGACTTGAACAATTGTACAAGCTTGAGCCATTACTTTAATTTCCCCCATATAATCCTCCTCAACAACCCCAGGGAGCATTTGGAATCCCTTTAGAGTAAGACTACTTCTACCAAGAATGAGACCAACGTAGCCCTTTGGAATAGGGCCATATATTCCCGTAGGTATTGCCTGAGGTGGCATTTCAGGAGTTAAAACTACTCGGGTGGAGGGACAGAGGTCCAGTCCTGCACTCCCTGCCTTGCCCTGGGGAGGTCTCTGATGCAGGTTTACATTCTGAGGGAGCACTGTGGAGCAATCAATGAAAGGGCCCCCACTGTTTGTTGGGGCCAGGCTAGCCCCACGTGGAGATTCCCTGAATCGGCTGCCCATTAACTGTCATTTTTGATCTGCATTCATTTGCCCAATCTTTTCCTCTCTGGCAATGGGGACACACTTGTCATGGCCTTTGACCTGGTGTGCTATTCCCAGTACTACCTTTTCTACAACCTTTAGCAAAGTGTCTTGGCTGGCCACAACTAAAATAAGCTATTTTTCTCTCTCCTTTAGGATTAGTTTAAGATTAAAAGCTTCTTTAAGAGTGCTGGCTAAGCCCACGCCCTGAACATATGATGGACAACATCTATGCAGAGGCGAATAAAATCATTTATAGTGCCTTTGCTTCGATATGACCTAGAATTTGTTGACAAGTCTTGTTTGAATTCTCAAAAGCTAATTGTTTTGTTAAAAGTGTCCCTACCTCCGGATCTGAGATCAGCCTCCCTACTGCTTGGAGGAGCTGGGCAACAAAGTCAGAGTACAGCTCCTCTGGTTCCTCCCTAATTTTCCTTAAGTCTCTACTTTTCTCCCCTTTGGCTGGAAGAGACTTCCGAGCCTTAGATGCACAAATATTAATTTGTTGTTAAGCCTGCAAACTATATAACAACTGATTATCAACTCTCGAATATTGACCAGTGCCAACAGCATTTCTATAGGGATATTTAATCCATAGGCTCTATTCCTTTCTGCTTGTTCTGCATTTCTGTCTAACCAGTCAGATTTCCACAAGAGGAATTCACCAGGACTAAGACATGCCTTAGCCAGCATCATCCAATCAGCCGGGGCAAGAGCATTAGAACTAATGGAGTCCAATAAACTAATAACAAAAGGAGCAGTGGGTCCATAAACTGCTGTAGCTCTTTTCAGTTCTTTCAATGTTTTGAAAGACAAGGCCTCATGCATTATTAAAGTCTGTCCTGAATTGTTGGAATCTGGCATCTCAAAGACTGGGTACATAGAAAACCTTGTAACATTGTCTTCATTTTCACAAGCTTTTCTTAAACATTTTTGTAGAGGCATCATACCCAGGGCTGAGGCCACTAAGCTTTCCTTTTTCTTCAACTGTTTATTTTTGAAGGGAGGACAACTGCCCACTGCCAAATTAATAAGATTATTCTTAAGGTCCTCCTCAGAGAAGGAATCTCCATCTCTTTCCTCCTTATCCCTTTCTGCCTCTTTTTCTAATTCTTGCTCATACTGGGAGTAAACTCCTCATCATCTTTAGATACACTAATGGCTGATGGGGGAGCTGAGGAAAGTGGAAGAGTATGAAACCCCTTGTGTCCTTTCACAGTTTCTTTTAAATGATTGGCCAAAGTGCCTAATGGCAATCTCTTGTCCTCTCAGATAGGATCAAGAAAATCTCTAATTAAATTCCACAAGGAGAAGACCATAACTGAATTTTTTTCTGGGCCTTCTACTATATAATTGCTTACCAACACTTTCCCAGGGTTTCTCATTAACAGTCCCCTCCGCAGGGAAGCAGGGACAGGTTCCTGTATAAAATGTAAAAGTTCGAAAAGCTGACTCCCGTGGACAGTACAGCCATGGGTTCTTAACATTGCCTTAAGCATCTGCACATAAAGATTTCTTTCTTGAAAATTAGAATTGCCCATATTTTACACCTGGTGAAAGTCTGCTCCTTACCTCGGCTTGTATTTGATGCACATCTTCTTCAAGGAGTGTCCTCCCCCCTGACATGTGGAGTTCCCTGGTGCTCAGGTCCCTGTTCGGGAGCCACTTGCCACAACCAGCTAAGGGAAGTGAAGACCTGAGTGGGGGCGATGGAGGATGAAGAAAAACACAGAGACATAAAGTTTGGGCCAAGTGGGGCATTGTGCTCTGATGGAAACACAATTAACGCAAGCCTGGAAAACCCATTTATTTTATAAGCTTAAACAAGAGGGTATTGTTCTGGAGGTGGAGGTGATAACTGTAACGCTCTATCCTACAAGCACATCAGGACAGCCTGAGCCTGTGGTAGCTCTGTGTGCTTGCTGCCCTGCTTTTGGCGTCAATGCCACGAACAGCCTTCAAGTTGTTTTAGTGACTTTCCCTGCCAGGTCACTCAAGGCCGAGCAGGGCCCTTGCTCTGCTCTCAGCTGCACATAGGCCAGAGACACTCAGATGCAGTGGCTCTCTATAGAAAACGGCATGGAAGAAATAGGAAGTGAGGGTGCTGTAGCATGAGCAGATAGTGAGACTGCTCAATAGATCTCTGTGGTTTGACTTTGAAAATGATGTTAATATTTCACATTTTCAAAAAGTAAATTCAAAATTTAAGCTAATAGGTCTGTGGGTAAATTAAAAATGGATTACAAACAGTAAAAAAGACACTAAATTTTTCTTCTGTTATTTTTATTTTGAGAGTATGTTATTAAAGCTGGAGGTAGTGAAACAAGAAAGGGCGTAGGACAGAAGATGCAACAGGAGAGAACCTCGGTGGGGCTGCTCTGTCTCTCCAGAAGTTAAAGGAAAGAAATGCGCCTAGGCAGGGCTGCTGTCAGCTCCCTGGAGAATCAGAAAGGGGACATTGGAGACAGATATAGGGGGTTACCTCTGGACAAGTTGTCACTGCCCATTGCTTCCCTGTTTGCAAGTCTCTCTCGTGGGAGCCCTCGGAGTATAGGAGATGCATGCCTGGAGGGGAAGAGAGGGAAGTGGAAGGCTTGAGCATCTTCCCAGAAGGGAGAGCATGCCCCTTTCTGTATTACAAAGAAATAATATAGCACATGGAAAGGAACAAAAAGGAAAACTAATAAATAAACTTTGGACAACAGTATTTTAACTACATGGTCTAAGTGAATGAAAGTTGTACACAATCATTGCTTTCTATATAATAAACTTGCTTTTCACATAGATATAGGTTTCCAATTTTAAAACCACACATAAATAAGTGAATATATTGTAGGTAACAAGAGCCGTATGCCTTACTGTTAAATAAAAGAGTTATAAATAAAGAAAAGAAAGAGGCTAAAATAAACTTTGTGGTGCTGAATTGAAATTAAAGTTACCAGGATAAAGTAGTTATTTTAATATAGATATATAAATAAAGAGTAAATATAAACATTGTACATATATTTACTAGGTCTTTACACTGAGAAGACCTACAAACAATGACACTCAGTTGCAATGATCACATCTAGTACCTAGATTTTGGTTTTTAAATATCATCCTCCAACAAAAGAAATTAATGCTACTTGAGAAAAAGTCTAATTCTATGACTAGTACATCTCAAAAAAATGGTGAAGATATCAAATGATAAGTCAACATGAGGAAGCTCTCAATGCCCAATTTAAAGACAGCTTGAGCATCTTACCAGGTAATAATGTGATGGTTGATTTTATTTGCTGACTTGACTGGCCATAGGTTACTAATGATGCACTGAAAAAATTCAGTATCACTTTTGTAGTATTTATGCCAGAAATTCCTAAACTGAACTCCATCATGAGAAAACATATCAAACACAATTTGAAGGACATTCTACAAAACAAATGGCCATTACTCATAAAAGGAAAGTAAAGACCTGAGGAACTATTCCAAACTGACAGAGACTAAAGTTATGTATCGACTGTGTGATCCTGGTCCACAAAACAAGAGTGTTGCTGGGATAATTGATATAATTTAAATAAGATCTATAACTGGTTGTGTTGCATCAATAACTCTTGGTTTTGATAATGGGCTATGGTTATTTAATTTGTTAACATTTGAGAAAGCTGGGTAAAATTTAAAGGAAATTCTTGCTAATATCTTTTCAATTTCCCAAACCTAAAATTATTTCAAAATTTAAAATTATTAATATTAAATACAACAAAACAGGGCAATTAGATGTGAAACATGAGGACAGACCACCTGTTATGGATTTCCAGATCCCAATACATAATGGGATTACACCAAAACAGCACAATAGCAGTAGAATGGCCAACCTGAGGTTTCACCATCACGGGAGCAAATATTCTGAGCATTGCATGTTTGAATGTATAAGTTTCAAACCGCAGACACTGTAGCTTCACATTTTAAAAGATTCTCTTTTTGTGGCAACTGAATACAAGTAGGTGCCATATCTGTTTGTTTCTCAAGACACGTTCAGAAATTGGTATCTCTAGAAAACAAAGAATAATGATTTTTAAGTGTCAAAACTATCTACACTACATAATGTAATAGCCTCTATTTAGACAAAGTGCCTTGGATTTTTTATTAGATATTTATAACATACTAGGTTGTAAATGTTTAGCACACATATTCTTCTTCATTGTTGGGAACTATTGGACCAGGGAGATTAGGATAAATTAGTTCTCAGAGCTGAAACAAATTAGAGTTTAAAGTAGACATTCCAGATATACACAAATGTTCTACTTCCTTTCTAAGGGAAGTAAGAAAAAATAAGAAGGACACATGAACTCTAAAGGTTTACATAGCTAACTTCAAAAATCAAAAAGATATAATGAAACAAATTAATATGAAATGCCAGGAGGCAATTAGTGTTGCCATATAGGACAGTAGCACTATAAGAATAGGCAAGTGTACATCATGATCCAGAGAGACAGGCTGCAAAGGGAATGAGTGTGATCCCCAGACCAGCACCCTTTAGGTACCTAATGATTTCTCAATAAATACAAAGTATCCCTACTACACTAACAATGGTCTCTCATTCTCTGTGTATATGCTTTAAATATTTACTTATAAAATTGTTTGTAATGAATATTACTATAAGTCATTATAAGTAATTTACAAATAAATATGCATGTGAGAAAGTTCTCTAAAGGACATCCCCAATTCCACAGTTATTGAAGCTTTAACCACAATACAAAAATCTTTGTTCATTTTTTCTTTAATGAACACGTAGATTGTATTCATATTTTGGCTATTTTGCATAACATGTTGTGAATACCACATACTGGCTATACACAATATAATATCTTTCAGCCATGATAAAGAAAAGAATCTTGCCATTTGCCAAAAACAAATTTTTCTTAAGGAATTACATTAAGTGAAATACATTAGACACATAGAGACAAATATTGCTTGATATCACTTATATGTAAGATCTAAAAATGCCAAACTTACAGGAACAGAAAGTGAAATGATGGCTGCTAGGGGCTGGGGCAAAGGGATTGATGGATGTCAGTTAAAGAGTAATTACAAACTTTCAGTTATAAGATAATTTGGGCTATCTAATGCATAGCATAATGACTATAATCTAAAATGCTGTATTACTTTTTGAAAGTTGTTCATAGAGTATATTTTAAGTGTTTCTACAATATAAAAATGATATTTTTGTAAGGTGATGGAGGTGTTAACTAAGCCTACTATGAGCATTCCTCACAAGAATAATTGTATGAAATCATTACATTTTACAGTTTAAATTTACATAATGTTATATGTCCATTATATCTCCATAAAGCTAAAAATCAGAATATCATCATTGATGCCTTCTATTTATTAGGAGATTTGCATAAACCTGGGATGGCAGAACATGGAGAACAGATTACAAAGTCAGTTATATGAATCAGAATTGAAAGCTAAATTGACCAGTGTTCTTTCATGTATGGAATTATTACAAGAGTTTAAGGGCGGGAGGAAGAAGCCAAATATATATTAATGATGAAAAGCTATCTGGTAAGAATTGGTTTCCAGGAGACAGATAATTGCAAAATTACTAGGACTCTGTTTGCAATATAAACCATCAGATTTTTAAATGGTCTGGATTCTGTTTTCAAAGCTGGCGGTGCTTGCTGTCTGACCTAAAGATTCAGTAAGGTCTTCAGATGCTATTCACAAACTGTCTCTTATACAGCCCTTCAGAATATCATCTTACCAGTGTGAGCAATAAGTCACACTCAGTATCATAGGATAGCCTTGAATATTGTATGTTAACATGTACTTTTTCTTTTCTACATTTCCCCCCTCATTTCTGCTCTCTGAGATGACAAACACTGATAAAGTAGCAGTAAATTAAAAATTGTATTTACGTATTTTTTCTGAAGTACCTCATCTGAAGGGTGAGTATGAGCAAGAGTGTTTGGTTCTTTGAGAAAAAGTGCTCTGCTAGGTTCACTTGGGAACTGCTAGAGCATAAGTTAAGGTGTGTGAAGGTGGGGTTTTAGTTTACCAGACTTATCTCAGAATTAGGGCATCAAGAGAGTGTTGAATGTTATAATTCCCTCCCCCCATATTTCTTTCTATTTCTTGAAATAAGCTGTTTAACCAAAATCTGTTGTGAATTTCTTTTTACTTACTCAAAAGAATGTTAGCACCAGTGAATCTTTCAAAAAAATAGTCTTGGTTTTTATTTTTAAGTGAGAAATGTGAAGACAGAAAAACAGGTTTCCACATCCACCTGGACCAAGATCTACCTGACAAACCCCCTACTGGGGATGCTCTGCCCATCTAGGACTGTTGCTCAGCAACTGGGCTGTTTTTAGCACCTGAGACAGAGGCTCCACAGCCATCTTCAGTGACCAGGGACAACTCACTCAATTCAATCAAACCATGGCTATGGAAAAGGAAGAGAGAGAGAGAGGGAGAGAGAGAGAGAAGGTGGAGGGGTGGAGAAGCAGATGGTCATTTCCCCTGTGTGCCCTGAATCTGCTGTTACTACAGAACTGTATTTGAATATCATTAAAGGGGTGTCATATTTAAATAATGAGGAGTAAATACTAACTCTTTCCAAAAAGACTCTATGTCTGGTTAGTGAAAAGAGGTAATCTGATAAAATATTTAATTACCATAAATTACATTTTTAACCTTTTTTTCCTCATTATTAAGAACATTTTACAGACAGGTTTGTAACCTAACAGTGCCTTAGCTTTAAACCTTGAGTTATGTACACTTAATCAGCAACTTCAAGCCTACTCACACACAAAGAAAGAGGGTGTAGGTTGTCACATATTTTACTTTCCAAGACACTTATGAATGTCATTCTATTACATAAGTGAGGCCAAATGTCTCTGAAAAGTTCTTTCTAATGACTTTCAGTGATACTTAAACTTTTGCATACATCTTTCTTGCTCTTTGCTTTTTAGGGAACAGGATCACAATTTAGATTGGGCAAATGGGTAAGTATAAGGAGGAAACACTTCACCATGGCTTCTGTAGTTGTTAATACTCATGTCATCCTCTTGCTCAGGACGGTGACTTGTCAGCAATCCACTTACCCTCATCCACTTTCTTAGGTCTGGGAAAAGCAGTGGCTGTGAGAAAATGTAGCTTTTCCTTTCTGCTTATTTCAGAATATACTACCTATATTTCTTAATTTTATCATATTACTATGACATTGGCACAGACTTTTCCACAGTTTACATGATGATTGTGGTCCTAATAACATATGGTAATATTTTTCTAATTATACTTCTTGCAAAATACCAAAGGAGCTCATCTATAAATGGCCATTTTAAGCAATACAACCTACCCACAGTTTTCTAAAATAAAAATTCATCTGATAGGTATAAATTTAATATGCCGTGTCTTTCTAGATACACAAGTAACTCTAACAGGTATTGGGACTACTTTTTGTAATCCTCTTCAACATCTGTTTTAAAGAGCTTATTTTTCTAATGTCTTGGTTTTAAACTATGTTAGAATCTTGTTCTGTTCATTAAAATAAGCTCTGATTGCATCTGGGTAAAATCTAATTTCTAAAATTTCATACAGAGTACTTCTAAAACCGACAGACTTGAGAAGTTTTGTTACTTGTGCCAAATCAGTAAACTCTGCAAATAGAACTCATTTTCCTACTCAATCTAATGTCTCTCAATACTACTTTAAAGATTTTACTTTACTAGCCTGTAATTATTTCTTCTTTTTTTGTTCATTCAAGCTCTAGTTTTATTTAAATTTATTTATACTTTTTTCAAGCATTTACTTATATTTTTAAAAATTTTTAATGTTTCTTTTTATTTTGAAATTAAGTTTAATGTCATGAAATTGATTAATAAGAATACTTCAGTTTCAGGTAAACATTTTTATAGCATATTAACTGTTGATTGTGTTGTGTGCCCACCACTCAAAGTCAAAACATTTTGTGTCACCAAATATTTGTCTCTCTTTATTCTTCTACCCCACCGCCTCCCCCTAGTAACCACTTCACTTTTATTTATGTCCATGAGTCTCAGTTTTATATCTCACCTATGTGTGAAATCATATAGTTATTAGTTTTCTCTGATTTACTTATATCACTCAGTATAATATTCTCAAGGTCTATTCATGTTGTCATAAATGGCAATATGTCATTATTTCTTGTGGCTGAGTAGCACTTCATTGTATACATATTCACATCAAACTCTAGTTTTATTTGCATTCATTTAAGCATTTCAAGTATTTACTTGTATTTTTTTAAAAAATAATGAATATAAAATAAGAAGCCAAAAACACATCCTCAAGTATCATAAACCCCTATGTAAAAGAGTCTTTATATGACTGGTAGGATTTTTCAACATTTTAAACAGGTGCCAGATGCCATTTATCTAGAGCAGCAGCAAAAGCACCAGGATAAAAACCCACAACCATGGTGTATCGACAACAGTCTAGCCATCAGAATTACCTGGCTAGGGCCTTACACATAGCTGCCTTAATCACTACCTTGGCTTTGTTCATTTCAAAAGTAACTTATACATAACTCAGTATAATACAAAAAAATCAGTTTTGTGTGACTTTTGTAATAAAATATTTATCTCAAATGTATTAGTAAAGCAAGGAATTAAAATTTTAGAAAGTAAATGAAAATAAAGCAGATCAACATTTAGAGATATCAGTTGTGCACAGGTAAAGAAATGCATAAATGGATCACTAATAGGAATCAACACAAGCAAGTGAAGCCTGAAAACACTTAGAGGCCAAAGAAAAATGCTATCACTTTTTTATTTTTGAGAGAGAGAGAAAGGAAGACCGAGAGAGGGAGAGAAAGAACCATCAACTAATTGCTCCCTTTTAGTTGTGTATCCATTGATTGCTTCTTATACGTCCCTTGACTAGGGATCAAACCAATAACCTCAGTCACTAGCTAGAGACCTTGGGATTGAGCTGAAGACCATAGGCTGAAGCCAGTGACCCTGGGTTCGAGCCAGCAATCTTTGCACTCCAGGCAGACACTCTAGCCACTGTGCCACCACTCATCAGGAAAAATGATATCAACTTAAATAGTGAAAGATACTTCTAGTTAAAGATGTTATTGGACCAATTTAACATTAAGGTCAAAGAGTATAAAATATACACTTAAGGCGTTTTTCCATAAGGACCGACATATTATTTCAAAATTGTAAATAAATTCATTATCAGTTATCCCAAATACGAGTCACTTTCTGGTTGCTAGTTTTCTACTGTTAATTATATCCCACCTTAAGCAAGTTATATAAGCTCTGCAGCCTTCAGTTTCACCCTCTTTATAAACTGTAAACTAGCTGTTCAGGGCCAAATATATTATAGCTAAGATTGTTTCTAGCTTTTTAGAAATACATATTTTTTTAAATTTTAGAACAATTTTTATTTTACAGAAAAATGTCAAGATGTTACAGAAAGTTCCCACTTGTAAATATATTATATTTATATATTTGTCAAAAATAAAACAATATCAATACATTATTATTAACTGAAGCCCATATTTTATTCAAATTTCCTTACTTTTTAACTAATATCTTTGTCTATTTCAAGATCTCATCTGGAACACTGCAGTGTATTTAATTGTCATTAATGGTTTTTAACACTTGTTTTGTAGAACGTCTTTTTATTGGGTCCTTTTTGCTTTGCTTTTAAAAACGTTTTATTTATCAGTGATCTTTATAAATTAATGGCCATCACACAAGTACTATATGAATGAGTGGATAAAGGAACAAAAGAAAACTAGATTTTATTACTCATGTGTAGAAATTAATTCAATAATATGAGTAGAGAATAATTCCTTGGTTTAGATTTTAATACCACACTTACACTATATCATATCAGTTTAACAGAAACAAAGTGGAATATTTTATCATATTTCTCTTTCTGAACCAAATTTAGAAACATTGCAGCAGAAGACTAATTTAGAATTTATTTATTATTATTATTTTTTTAATTTTCTGAAGTGAGAAGCAAGGAGGCAGAGACAGACTCCTGCGTGTGCCCGATTAGGACCCACCTGGCATGCCCACCAGGGGGCGATATTCTGCCTAACTGGGCCATGGCTCTGTTGCAACCAGAGCCATTCTAGCAACTAAGGCAGAGGCTATGGAGCCATCCTCAGCACCCAGTCCAACTTTGCTTCAAGAGAGCCTTGGCTGTTGAAGAGGATGTGAGAGATAGAGAGAAAGGAGAGGGGGAAGGGTGGAGAAGCAGATGGGCACTTCTCCTGTGTGCCCTGGCTGGGAATCAAACCTGGGACTTCCACACACCAGGCCAATGCTCTACTGCTGAGCCAACCCTCCAGGGCTTAATCTAGGATTTTAATAAGAAAAAATAAAACATCATTGAAAGGTACCTGATGGTAACAGAAATGCAAATGCAGGAATATAAAAGACCATTTTTTAAATAGTGAGTGATTCTCAAATTGCTACCATCATATCATTTTATTTTCCCATGCAACCAGAGGAAGGAATGTAAAATATCAATGAAAAAATAGACAAAAAACTACAGCAAAAGACCGAAGGTTCAGTTTTCTATTGGAAACAGGAAATAAATGAAATTAGAGTATTCTGCCTGTAGGACAACAAAGCATTTGAAATGAAATGAAGTTCTGCTAAACATAACCTTCCAAACCTTTATTCCAGGTAGTAGTTGAAAATTTCCTTTTTACACATAATTTCATCATGCAATTAACTCAAAGAAAAAAAAATAACACATACAATCTTGACAGGCAATGCAATCTTTTGAAGTATCCTTTTCCTAAAAATGTGGTTCCACCAGCTATAATTTCAGACTAAATACAACGGTAAATTCTCAGGCAAGAAAATGGGCAGTCATTGCACAATATACAAATGATATATTAATTAATATATTTTCCCTAATTCAGGAATGTAATAGTGATTTACGAAGCATTTGGTTGCAAAACTATTATTTCAGTTAATAGCTCAGTTGGGTAATAAAACAATAGGCTTTTCCTCAATGGAGTATTTCCAGGTTTATGCAATTTACTTTAACTGTTAAGTTTAAATAAAAAAAATTCCATCTTATTAGTTCTTTCAAGCTATGATATTTTATCAGACTATCACAAATTAATAATTATTAATTCTTAAGTGCTTAGTATTTTACAAATTAGTTTCAGAAAAGCAATTTAAAAGTTTCTCCATTTTTTCTCATTAGACCACAAGATAATATTCCTTTAACTGCAAATAGTGAAATGCCAGATACTTTCCTTTTTTAGTGCACTATATTGACTTTTGTAGCCATTATTTCATTTTGCACTTTGCTACTGATATTTAGTTCACAGCTACTTTATTAAAGATAAATTGAGGAACAGTTATTTAGATTTATCCAACAAATAGTATTGAGAGTCCATTTGTGCCAGGATCAAAAGTGCCCATTAGAGATACAAGGGGTAAAAGTATCTTTTCTAGCTCTGCAACAGTGCTCCCACAGGCTCGTGCAATGGAAGAGAAAATTTGTTCCATAAAATATAAGACCCCTCCAATCTATTTATGTGACTCTTTTACAAATGCATACAGCTGATACTACTTAATACACATAACAAAAGACACAATTAAAATCTATATTAATTTTGCCTGACCAAGCAGTGGTTTAGTGGATAGAGCATCAGACTGACCCAAAGTTGAAGCCCTGAGGTCGCTGGCTTGAGTGCGGGCTCATCAGGCTTGAGCGCGGGCTCACCAGCTTGAGTGCAGGGTCGTTGCTGGCTTGAGTGTGGGATCATAGATATGATGACCCCATGGTCGCTGGCTTGCGCCCAAAGGTCACTGGCTTGAAGCCCAAAGTCTCTGGCTTGAGCCCAAGGTCACTTTATTGAGCAAGGGGTCACTTGCTCTGCTGCAGTCCCCCAGTCAAGGCACATATGAGAAAGCAATCAGAGAACAACTAAAGAGCTGCAACAAAAAATTGATGTTTCTCATCTCTCTCCTTTTCTGTCTGTCTGTTCCTATCTGTCCCTCTCCTCTCTGTCTCTCTCTTTGTCTCTGTCCCCCTAAGAAATAATATTAATTTTATTATAAGTAAAGTTGGTTGACTTCAGTATAATTCACTCATTGGTTTATAATAGAAATATGAAATAACGTGAACACCAATAAAATGTAAATTATACAGTGACAAGTTGAACCTCAAAAGAATGATTCCAGGCAATCTAAAATTTATCTATTAAAAAATATAAAAGAGAGACTAGTCACTTAATTAGAATGCAAAAAGATGGAAACATTCTTATGATTCTAGGTTTGCAAGAAGAGTTTCCTAGAGGCAGTGATATGAACGAAATGGTTATAAGATTGGACATAATTAACTTGGTGGTATGGGAATGTCTTCTTCTCTCCTACAAGTATATCTCTCTGATGTAGGTTGGGTACTTCAGGAAAGTGGTAGAAAGGTAGTTGAAGTCAGAGCTATCCCAGAATAAAGCTCCTGACTGAAGGACATATGAGACTTGAAATAGTAAACTGGATCAAATAAGACTAAATTGGAAACACATGCAATTCAAATATAAACAAGACAGTAGTTTAAAGTTGATATGGAAATAAGTTTAAGTTTCTAATGGAGTTTATAACGTTGTTGAGTGGATGATGCAAATACCTTTACAAGCAAAGAGGCAGAATCATCATTAACAATGGCAGGGCTGAAAAAGAATATCTGTTATTTAGCATTTCTGGGTATGGTTACATGCCCACTCATATACAAAATATTAAAATCTAAAATTATTTAATTTAGAAATAAAGCAATTAGCAGAGGATAAACTTAACAATATATAAACCAGTGTTCTCTATCAAAAAAATCTAACATACAGGTGATAAATATTTTAAATACTTTCAGTCCTCCTGACTATTCAGACGCTAAGGTGATTTAATATGGGAACAGACTTACTGAGGCCTGTAATTCTAATCGCTAGAAAGTCTTAGGGTTATTTTTTTTTATTAATTTTAATGGGGTGACACCAATAAATCAGGGTACATATGTACAACGAAAACATCTCCAGGTTATCTTATTATTCAATTATGTTGCATACCCGTCACCCAAAGTCTAATTGTCCTCTGTCACCTTCTGTCTGGTTTTCCCTGTGCCCCTCCCCTCCTTCCTATCCCATCCTTTCCTCTCCCCCCAACCCCGTAACGTCCACACCACTCTCTTGTCCATGTCTCATAGTCTCAATTTTATGTCTCACCTATGTATGAAATCATGCTGTTCTCAGTTTTTTTTTCTGATTTACTTATTTCACTCCGTATAATGTTATCAAGGTCCATCCATTTTGCTGTAAATGATCCGATGTCAACATTTCTTATGGCTGAGTAGTATTCCATAGTATATATGTACCATGGCTTTTTAATCCACTCGTCTTCTGACGGACACTTGGGCTGTTTTCAGATCTTCGCTATTGTGAACAATGCTGCCACGAACATGGGGGCACATTTCTTCCTTTCGAACAGTGTTATGGTGTTCTTAGGGTATATTCCTATCAGTGGGATAGCTGGGTCAAAAGGCAGTTAGACTTTTAATTTTTTGAGGAATCTCCATACTGTTTTCCACAGTGGCTGCACCAGTCTGCATTCCCACAAGCAGTACAGGAGGGATCCCTTTTCTCCATATCCTCGCCAGCACATGTTCTGTGTTGTTTTGCTGATGAGTGCCATTCCGACTGGTGTGAGGTGATATCTCATTGTGGTTTTAATTTAAATTTCTCTAATGATTAGTGATGTTGAGCATTTTATCATATGCCTATTGACCATCTCTATTTCCTCTTTGAAGAAATTTCTATTCATTTCTTTTGCCCATTTTTTGATTGGATTGTTTGTCTTCCTAGTGTTGAGTTTTATAAGTTCTTTATAAATTTGGTTATTAACCCCTTATCAGACGTGATGTCGAATATGTTCTCCCATTTGTGGTTTGTCTTTTTATTCTGTTCTTATTGTCTTTAGCTGTGCAAAAACTTTTTAGTTTGATATAGTCCCATTTGTTTATCTTGCCTTTTATTTCATTTGCTCGTGGAGATAAATAGGCAAATATATTGCTGCTACAGATGTCGGAGAGCTTGCTGCCTATGTTTTCTTCTAAGATGCATATGGTTTCATGGCTTATGTTTAAGTCTTTTATATATTTTGAGTTTGTTTTTGTGAATGGTGTAAGTTGATGGTCTAGTTTCATTATTTTGCAGGTAGATGTCCAATTTTCCCAACACAATTTGTTAAAGAGGCTCTTTTTATTCCATTGTATGTTCTTTCCTCCTTTGTCAAATATCAGTTGTTCATAAAGATGTCGGTTTATTTCTGGGTTCTCTGTTCTGTTTCATTGATCTGTGGGCCTGTTCTTATGCCAGTACCAGGCTGTCTTGAGTATAAAGGCCTTGTAGTAAACCTTGATATCCGGGAGAGTGATACCTCCTGCTTTATTTTTTTCATTTTAAGATTGCTGAGGCTATTCGTGTTCTTTTTTGGTTCCATAAAGTTTTTGGAATATGTGTTCTATATCTTTGAAGTATGTCATTGGTATTTTAATTGGTATTGCATTGAATTTATAAATTGCTTTGGGTAATATAGACATTTTAATGATGTTTATTCTTCCTAGCCATGAGCACGGTATATGCTTCCACTTGTTTGTATCTTCCTTGATTTCATTTATCAATGTGTTATAATTTTCCAAGATCAAGTCCTTAACCTCCTTGGTTAAATTTACTCCTAGGTACTTTATTTTTTTTGGCTGCAATAGTGAAGAAGATTGTTTCCTTAATTTCTTTTGCTGACAGTTTATTGTTGGTATATAGAAATGCCTCTGATTTCTGAGTATTAGTTTTATATTCTGCCAACTTGCTGAATTCATTTATAAGATCTAAAAGTTTTTTGACTGAGACTTTAGGGTTTTCTATATACAATATCATATCATCTGCAAATAATGATAGTTTTACTTCTTCTTTTCTAATTGGATGCCTTTTATTTCTTCTTCTTGTCTGATTGCTGTAGCTAGGACTTCCAGAACTATGTTGAATAAAAGTGGTGAAAGGGGACACCCCTGCCTGGTTCCTGATCTTAAGAAGATTGCTTTTAATTTTCGTCCATTTAGTATGATGTTTGCTGTGGGTTTGTCATAGATGGCCTTTATCATGTTAAGGAATGTTCCCTGTATTCCCACTTTACTGAGAGTTTTAAGCATGAATGGGTGATGGATTTTATCAAATGCCTTTTCTGCATCTATTGAAATTATCATGTGATTTTTGTCCTTCCTTTTGTTTATGTGCTGAATCACATTGATTGATTTGCAAATATTGAACCCACCTGTCTCTCCAGAATAAATCCCACTTGATCATGGTGTATGATTTTTTTCATATATTGCTGGATCCGGTTGGCTAATATTTTGTTGAGAATTTTAGCATCTAAATTCATCAGGGATATAGGCCTATAATTTTCTTTCTTTGTGTTGTCTTTGCCCGGTTTGGGGATCAGGATTATGCTGGCCTCATAAAAGAAGTTTGGAAGTCTTCCTTCCTCTTGAATTTTTTGAAATACCTTGAGAAAGATAGGAGTTAGTTTTTCTTTGAATTTTGGGTAGAATTCACTTGTGAAGCCATCAGGCCCAGGACTTTTTTTGGGGGGGATTCTTTTGATATCTGTTTCGATCTCATTTGCTCTAATTGGTCTGGTTAGGTGTTCTGATTCTTCCCAATTGATTTTTGGAAGATTATATGATTCAAGAATTTTGTCCATTTCACCTAGGTTGTTTAATTTTTTGTCATAGAGTTCTTCATAGTATTTTCTTACAATGGTTTGTATTTCTGTTGTGTCAGTTGTCATTTCTCCACTGTCATTTCTAATTTTATTTATTAGGTCCTCTCACTTTTTTTCTTGGTGAGTCTAGTTAAAGGTTCATCAATCTTGTTTACCTTTTCAAAGAACCAGCTTCTGGTTTCATTGATCCTCTGTATAGTTTCCTTAGGGTCTATGTCATTTATTTCTTCTTTGATCTTTATTATTTCCTTCCTTCTACTGGTCCTGGTTTTTATTTGCAGTTGTTTTTCTAGTTCTTTTTGATGCAGGGTCAGGTAGCTTATTTGAGCTTTTTCAAGCTTCTTATGATATGCCTGTAGTACAATGAACTTCCCTCTCAGTACTGCTTTTGCTGTTTCCCATAAATTTTGAGTTGATGTATGTTCATTATCATTGGTTTCTATAAACTTTTTTATTTCTTCTTTGATCTCATTGTTAATCCATCATTATTTAATATCATGCTATTTAGTTTCCAAGTGTTTGAGTATTTTTTAGTTTTTCTTTTGTGGTTAATTTCTAGTTTCATGGCATTTTGATCAAAGAAAATGCTTGATATGATTTCAATCTTCTTAAATTTATTGAGACCATTTTTGTGTCCTAACATGTGGTCTATCCTAGAAAACGTACCATAAGCATTTGAGAAGAATGTATATTCTATTCCTTTATGGTGAAAATTCTGAAGATATCTATTAAATCAATTGATCTAGTGTCTCCTTTAAATCTGTTGTTTCTTTATTAATTTTCTTTCTTGAGGATCTATCCAGTGTTGTTAGAGGGGTATTGAAATTCCCTACTGTGATAGTATTTCTTTTAATCTCTCCCTTTATGTCCATCAAAGTCTGCTTTATGTATGTAGGGGCTCTTATATTTGGTGCGTAGATATTTATAATAGTTATATCTTCCTGTTGAATTGTTCCCTTTATCATTATGTAGTGTCCTTCTTTATATCTTACTACAGCCTTTGTTTTAAAGTCCATTTTGTCAGATATAAGTACTGCTATCCCAGCTTTTTTTTCATTTCCATTTGCATGAAATATTTTTTTCCATCCTTTTACCTTCAGTCTATGTGCATCTTTTGTTTTAAGGTGTGTCACTTTTAGACAGCATATGTATGGGTTTTTTTTTTTTTATCCATGCAGCTACCCTATGTCTTTTGATTGGATCCTTTAATCCATTTACATTTAAGGTTATTATTGATATGTAATTGTTTATTGCCAATTTATTCTTTAAGCTGTATTCTTCTTTTGCTATATTTTTTCCTTCCTTTGAACTGTTCACAACAGGCCCCTTAGTATCTCTTGCAGAATTGTTTTGGTTTTAATGAATTTCTTGAGGTTTTCTTTGTCTGGGCAGCTTTTTATTTCTCCTTCAATTTAAAACATTAACCTTTGCTGGATAGAGTAGTCTTCGTTATAGGTTCTTGTTCTGCATTACTTTGAATATATCTTTCCATTCCCTTCTGGCCTCAAGTGTTTCTGTTGAGAAGTCAGATGTCATCCTTATGGGGGCTCCTTTGTAGGTGATAGCCTTTTTTTCTCTAGCATCTTTTAAAATTTTCTCTTTATCCCTTAGCTTTGGTATTTTAACTATGATGTGTCTTGGTGTAGATTTTTTTGGGTTTCTCTTTAATGAAGTTCTGTGTGCTTCTTGAACATGTGGAATGTTTCCCAGCCTTAATTTAGGGAAGTTTTCTGCTATGATTTGATTGAAAAAAGTTCCTATTTTCTGTTCTCTCTCCTCTTCTTCAGAAACCCCTATGATGCAAATGTTGTTTCTCTTTATGTTGTCACAGAGCTCCCTTAGAGTTTCCTCACATTTTTGAGCCTCTTTTCTTTTTTCTGCTCTGCTTCTGTGCCTTTGTTTATTCTGTCCTCTAACTCGCTGATTCGATCCTCAGCGTTATTCATCGTGATTTAATTCCCTCCATTGTGGTCTTCCGTTCTGATATTGTATTTGTCATTTCTTTCTGATTCTTTATTATTATTTCAATTTCATTTTTTATACTTGTTATCTCTTTATTTAGGTGTTCATAGTGACAATCCATTGTTTCTCTAATTTCTTTGAACTTCCTATCATTATTCTAAATTTCTCTTTGGTGATTTGGTTATATCTGGTTCATTCAGGTCCTTCATTTGGGATTTCTCTTGATTCATTTGGTTTGCTTTTTTCTGCCTGCCCATTTTGTCTGTGTATAAGCAAATTGTTGCCACTGGAGTCCAGTAGGTGTTTCCTTTGTGTTCTCTAGTTGTGGTCTGTCTGCAGACCCGCTACCCCCTCTTCCACTGCCTCGGGCGTTTGGGTATGGGCATTGCCAGTGCTGACCTCCTGTAGCTGTTGCTGTGATTTTCACCTCTCCTCCACAGGAGGGGCTGTCACTCAAGCCACAAGTCTCAGCACCAAATATAGAAGAGAGCACCTTTGCTCAGCTGTGGACCCATACTGTTTCCGGGAATCTGCCCAGCACCCATGGTTAAGCCTGCTTGCCACAGTTTTGTGTGTTGGACGGGGCTTCTGTCGTGCTCTCAGCTGTAAGCCTTTGCCTGGCCGGAGCTTTATCCCCGCCCTTGAGGCCAGGGCCCTCCTGCGCAAAGTCGCAAACCAAGGTTTATTGGGCTGGGCGTGGTTGCTGACGAGTGCTCAGCTGCGGACTTCCGCTCGTCCCAGGCTCTACCTTACCCCTGCATTTAGAGCCAACTTGCGCACGCAGAATGGCAAACTGTGATTTCTCCGGCCTGGTTGGGACTGCTGGTGTGAGCTCAGCCACGAGCCCCTGCCCGAACCTGGTCCTAAGCCCGTCCCCACGGTCAGGGCCGGCTTGTGCAAGATTGCAGAGCAGATCTCTGCCCATTTCTGCCCTCCCTCTTTTCCCCTGCTGGTGGGGTTACAGGTGGGCCCTCAGCTGCTGGACCGCTTATATGCCTCCCCTCCTCCCCTGCTGGGCTAGACCGAACTCACATCGGTTCGGCCTCTGCCCCTGCCGACGGAACCGTGTTTCAGCATCCTGCTGCCACCATCCCTCCAGCAATCCTCAGCAGAGTAGGAAGGGCCCTAACACTCCATACTGTAGACCTGGAAGCTCCCTCCCTCTAAGCAGCTCTGCTCTACTTGCCGTGGGAGAGCTTGTTTGGCTGGTGTCCTGTCTCCTTTTGCTGGTATTACTAGTTCCAGGGGAAATATTTGTTTTCGATTAGGGAAGTGACTTAGCCCAGGGGTTAGAGTAGCTGTCCCTCAGAGTGTTTCTCCCTGTGCCTTCAGTCCACACTCTCTTCCTGCTGCTCTGGTCCTCTCCTCTGTCCCCATTCCCAGGAGCCCCAGGTGCATGGTTGCGAAAGAGGTTTCTGCGCTGTCCCTTTTAAAAGAATCTTGAGTCTGAGAAAACTGTCTGTTGGGCAGATAAAATATATTATGCTCACTTCGTTAAAGATGGTGCTGTCCACATGGAAGTTTGTTGATATTAATGTGTGTTCTGGAACAGGCTGTGGGCAGGCCAGGTCGTTATAGCCTAAGGCTTAGTTTAAGAGTAAGCTCTTCCCCACACCCTTGACTGATTGGATGATGTAGGGTGGTACACTCTCCTGAGGAATCCCATTATACAGAGACTTCCTTGTTTGTATAATTGGATTAAAGGTTTTGAGTCTATGCTATAAAGTGGGAGAGACCAGTAGCTTGATCTCTCTCTTGGTTCCTGAGGTATTAGAGAGGAGAGCAGATTAAGGCCACGTAAGGGCCAGGAGAAGCAGCCAAGATGGCAGAATGCTGAGGGAGAAGCCAGTTTGTTAAAAGTTTGAGCTGGAGGAGATGTGGAACAGAGGTGAATAAGTCTGGTGAGCTAGAAACCTTTGATTCTAGGAAACTCAGATAAGTCAGTAGCTTTGTGAGCACTGAATGTGTGGGTTTTGGAGCCCAGTGTGTGTTTTTGCTTAACCGCTGGGTGCAAGCTAGAATTAAAGCTGATGGCTCACCAGTTCTTGGCTCCTGTGTTTCATTACCGACTGTTCTAATCTAATGCGAACCTGCACGGGTCAGGCTGCTGTGATCCTGGCCACGACTACTGGCTTTACATTTGGCATAGTTCGCAAGATCCCATAAGTCCGGCCACTGAGACTATTTGTATGGACACGGGTACAGGCCAAAGCAGCCAATGGGCAGAATTAAGAGCTGTTTGGCTAGTTGCCCACAATGAACCTTCACCTCTGGTGATCTGTACTGACAGCTGGGCTGTATATCGTGGACTGACCCTTTGGATTGCTACTTGGCACATTAACCAGTGGATGGTAATGCGCCGTCCACTATGGGGTCAGGCCATGTGGTAGGACTTATGGGAAATAGGACACCAGAAGCAGGTGACAGTATATCAATACATGGGACATGCCCCTCTAGCCCATCCTGGGAATGATGAGGCAGATACATTGGCAAAGGTGTGATGGTTGGAGACTGAACCTGCAGGTGATGTGGCGCAATGGCTCCACAGGCGCCTGTTCTATGCAGGACAGAAAACTATGTGGGCTATGGTTAAGGCATGGAACTTGCCTGTGTCCTATGCAGAGGTACTTGCAGCTTGTGAGCAATTTGCACTGTGTTCCAAGGAGCAACCTCGGAGACCACTGGTGTCACCTGGACAGATCCAGAGGGGTAATGTTCCACTGACACGATGGCAGATAGACATCCTTGGACCCTTACCAAAGTCAGAAGGGTACTAGTATGCAGTCACTTGTGTAGATACTGCCACCGGTCTGCTTGCTGCTTATCCCGCCCAAAATCCTAACCAGAGGGCAGTCATACAGGCTTTGGACCACCTGAGTGCTTCATATGGGCGACCACTGGTCCTTGAAAGTGACAATGGTACCCACTTCACTGGTTCAATGGTGAGAGCCCAGCAGCAAGCAGTAGCTACGCTGCTGGATGTCTGCGATTTTGGGACATAGGGGTGGCTGCCATCATGCTCCCCAGAGCAGAGATGAAAATGCTGACTGCCATTGCCACATGCTTCCTTTTAGAACAGTATGAAACCTGCCATGATGGCAGGAATGAGGGGGGAGGCTAACACCCCATGTGTGTGGACTGATTTCCTGGACTATGACCGAAGTGAGCACTGGCTCCTTTGTTGAATGAACTTACTGATTTTGGACAATGTGAAATATCCTGATGGGGGTGGAGGTGGTTCTGCTGGAGGCCTTCCTGCCCCGGGAAGCTTTTCCCATGGCTAGAAAGAAGGCCGAGGACGTTTTGCACTTTTGGCAAAGTGCTTAGAGACTGGTGAAATGTGTGTACCTTTGTAATTTTTGAAATTGTATGATTTGTCATGTTGTAATTTATGTAATGTGCCTAATTTCCTTGTATAGGGATGACAGTGGTGTAGATTGTGGGTAGTAAAGTGAGCATAAGGGTGGATTGTTGGGCAGATAAAATATATTATGCTCACTTTGTTAAAGATGGCGCTGCCCACATGGAAGTTTGTTGATATTAATGTGTGTTCTGGAACAGGCTGTGGGCAGGCCAGGTCGTTATAGCCTAAGGCTTAGTTTAAGAGTAAGCTCTTCCCCACACCCTTGACTGATTGGATGATGTAGGGTGGTACACTCTCCTGAGGAATCCCATTATACAGAGACTTCCTTGTTTGTATAATTGGATTAAAGGTTTTGAGTCTATGCTATAAAGTGGGAGAGACCAATAGCTTGATCTCTCTCTTGGTTCCTGAGGTATTAGAGAGGAGAGCAGATTAAGGCCACGTGAGGGCCAGGAGAAGCAGCCAAGATGGCAGAATGCTGAGGGAGAAGCCAGTTTGTTAAAAGTTTGAGCTGGAGGAGATGTGGAACAGAGGTGAATAAGTCTGGTGAGCTAGAAACCTTTGATTCTAGGAAACTCAGATAAGTCAGTAGCTTTGTGAGCACTGAATGTGTGGGTTTTGGAGCCCAGTGTGTGTTTTTGCTTGCCCACTGGGTGCAAGCTAGAATTAAAGCTGATGGCTCACCAGTTCTTGGCTCCTGTGTTTCATTACCGACTGTTCTAATCTAATGCGAACCTGCACGGGTCAGGCTGCTGTGATCCTGGCTGCGACTACTGGCTTTACACTGTCTCTTTCTCACAAACAGTATCCTCACTTGTTTCACAGCTCAATACTGTCCAAATGCCTGATCTAGGCTTTGCGACTGCAGGCTGCGGCTTTGTTTCTGGGACCCAGGTCCCTCCCCCTCCGCCAAACTCTCCTCCCGCTATGCAGGTCTCTCCTCGTTGCCGTCACTCCGGGGAGCTTGGCAACCCTCTTCGCGTTTTTGCTATTCCTACCAATCTCAATGTGGCTTCTTCAGTGTTCCTTGGTTGAAGAGTGCACTTAGTTTAGTTCAAAGTTGGTTTATCCAGATGATGGTTCTTAAAATTGAGTTATAATCCACTTTGGTTCTGGGAGTTGTAAGTTGGTAAATCCGCCTACTCCATCGCCATCTTGGTCCTCTTAGGGTTCTTGGTATAAATCTATAACCTTTTGATTGTCTTTCTCATTAAAGGACACTTTTCACTTGATGAAAGTGGATGTCATATAATAATTATAGCATCAACCAAAATGAAGACATTAGGGATGGAGAGGAAAGCAACATGAAATAAAGGGAGATAAAGGATATAATCAGAGATTCCCTTATTCAGAAGAAGTTCAGCTACTCAGAACTCTTTAGGAAGCAAAGTGCTTTACCTTAGGTTCAAAGCCCAGGTTCATTGTATACTGTGATATGTGCATGAGTAAGTTATTTATTCCTTTTATTTTTCAAATAAAATATATTGAGGTAACTTTGGTTAATAAAATTATATAGCTTTCAAGTGTATAATTCTATGATACATCTGAATATTGCTTCTTGTCCCCACTATTCAAAGTCAAATCTTCTGTCAGCATATATTTGTTGCTCTTTATCTTTTACTATTTCCATTCTCTTCCTTCTGGTAACCAGCATACTGTTGTCTGTGTCTGTGTGTTTTTGTTTGTCTTGTTTGTTCATTTGTTGCTTTCAGCTTTATATCCCATATATGAGTAAAATCATATGAAGGTAGTTACTACTATGAGTCTTTGTTTCTTTATATGAAAATAAGGTTAATATGAATTTGCTGATCATTTCATTGTGAAGATAAAACAAAACAATGTACAATAAAGTGCTTTGCACTACAGCCATGCATATGAAAAATATTTATTAAATAAATCTGCTTTTCTCTATGTATTTATATTTTCCACATATTTTATATTTTATACTATATTTATCAACACAAATTTTTGCATATTTTAGCCAAAATATGCCTTGTTTTACAAGTTTTCATCCTTCCTATTCAATTTCTTATGTCTATCTTATAAGCTTTTTAGTGTTAGTACCTTACATGTCAATATACATTTTTATAGCATACTAGTGTGTATTTTACTAAATGCTTCCAAATTCCTATGATTTGATTTATGTGAATTAGCTTTAAAAGTATTTTTATTAATAAATTTTGTACTACAACTACAGTGTGTCCATAAAGTCATGCTGTACTTTTGACCAGTCACAGGTCAAAAGTGCACCATGACTTTACGGGCACACTATTACAAATGGTATACACCTTTAGTAGTATTTACACTTCTAATTGTACTTTCTATATATCCAAAACAAAATATATTCTCCAAAAGCATAGTCCTCACGTAAAGAATTCATGTAGTACTTTAAATAAAACTATTACCTCCAGATTATGGATACCCAAAATCTATTACTAGAAAATCTATTGGCTTTTTAAAGAATCTAATTTCATCTATAATTTTGAGATTTGATTTTATAGAGAGAGCTTAAGTAAAATCATTACTTTTTACTTTTACCCATACTATTTATAATCAATATTGTAATAAAATTAAGGTTTAAATCATGTCCATAGTAATTTTTAGTTAAGTTCAAGAACTCATATCGTAAAGCAAAAAGAGTGTTGGGAGCTTGGCTGATATGATTAGTCACTTTGAAACAAATATTCTCCTTTTACAAATTTATATGTTAGGTGATGATTGAGGAACACAAAGAGTCATGATACAATTGTTTTAAATCATTGTTAAAAAATATATTCAATATTCTCACAAAAAAATAATCAATGTGATGGTTAAACTTTCTATAAAATTTATTTAACTTTTGATAATAAAATAAGAGAAAGACTCTTTTTAATTTTTAGTTTAAAAAAAGAAGACATTATTGCTTAGACATTAGCTTAAACCAGTGGTTCTTAACCTGGGTTCTATCGAACCTTAAGGGTTCGATGAGTCAGTCTCAGGGGTTCGGAGAAGCTTTTGCCGCGGAGGCCAGAATAAAGTAATACCGTAATTTGTTGTGAGTTCATGCACTTTGTTGGTTTTGTTCTTTGAGCAAGGTGATGTTCATGCATGGCTCATTTTGTGCACCAGTAAAAGAACATATACCTATGTCTTGAATTGGGGAAAAAAATCATATTTCATTTATCACTAAAGAAGGGTTTGGTGAATGCATATATGAAACTGGTGGGTTCAGTACCTCAAAAAAGGTTAAGAACCACTGGCTTAAACTGACATTTATCTGACATTTCACTTACCTAAAAAGCCATCGTATAAAATGATTTTTTTTTTCAGGCAGTAATATGAAAATGGTAATCATTAGCAAAATTCTTCAAAATTATTCTTTTCTTTGAAAAATGTCATTCAAGTGTTATTATATATTAGATGTGAACTGTATTCTGACCTCAAGTAATATATATATAAATTCCATACTTTAAAACACTTGTATCATTGAAAACACAGTATAGCTTAGATTGTTTTCTCTAAAACTCTCATTTATAAAAAAGAAATTCTGTGAATAAATAGCAAACACTCATATATCATTGGTCAATTAGTTAAGGCATTACATCTAAATGACCTAGTTGTGGATAGCATAAATTGTATGACAAAAACCAACAGTAAAACCTAATAAAATCTTTCCAATTACTTTTTTAAAACTAGTATAAAAATACACTGAAACAAAATATAGACGTTAAAGAAGAAAACTACAGTTCATTCTCCCATATCAATAAAGATATTTTTAAAACTCTTTCAATTAAACAATATATTAAAGTAATAAAATAACCATGAGAAAAATATTTTGAGTGAAAATATATTTAATATTAAAGTAGAAATTAATATGTTTACAAATGAGTCAGAGGAAGAGAATGATGGAATATCTTTAAAGGTATGGAGGTCATAAACCTGGCATTGCTAGAGCCAGGAATGTGAGCAGTTTGTTAATGCCTATTTCAGCGTGTTTAAAAATTTTAAACTCAATTAAGAAAAGCATGAACATTTATGAACATTTAGAGGATCGCATAAATTAACTAAACGGAACAGCATACAGTCTGACTGTTCTAAGACATCAAATTAAAGTCTTGGTGTAAGGCTAGTGAGCTACTGCTTTCAAGTCCAAAGAAAGCACATGAAGAAAGAGAGGTGAGCTTTGAGGCCTGAATAACCTTTCGCTGCGATGTTTTTCTTTTGTGATGTTAAAAAATAAAGATTGCCAAAGAGAGGAAACTCTAACTGAATTTTGAAAGTAACATAACAGAGGAAAACAGAAAAAAAAAAATTTTCAGATGAAATGCTACTGGTCAATCATTTAATGATTAAAACAGGAAGAAAAGAACAGAAAGCATCACAGAGCCACCCATCACTTAGTGGTGCGTGTTTGCCGGCTGTCTTCTTATGCTCATTTAAATAGTAGGAGATTAAAAGTGGACAGTTTTCCAAAGCAGTTCAGTTTTTTAGTCACTAAAAACCCATCAGACCTAGCAGACAGGAATTTAAACAAACTTGTTTGAAGAGGAGAGCTAATGTTATCCATTTGACACTTGCTAGCCTGCTATAATTAAAGTATACAGTGTTTATAATAAATAAATAAATGAAGCCAATTAAAAAATCGAGTCTCAGGATATTTTTTCCAGCAGTTAATTATTGCTTGAAAAAACAGCATTAATAAATCTCAAATTTTTTTGAAAAAAAAAAAAAAAGAAGTTCAGCTTGGCTTTCTTCCTAAAACAGCATTCTTAAGCATATTTTTATAACAAACTCAGTCTCCCTCTAAAAAATGTGGACCTAGACTATTCTGTTATCTCAAATTTACTATTTCCTGTGATGTATCAAAAGATGTCACTCTTAAATATGAGTTTTGACCAATCTCAGTTACAATACCTGTAAGGTCAGTAGTCACGGCCGTCATCACAGCCGCCTGGCCCATGCAAGTTTGCATTTGATTCAGACAGATGGTAATAAAACTGCGGAGCCATTACCTTTCATCCTAGCTCACACCTGGCAAGCAAGTAAATACACACAGTGGGAAAACACTTCCTTTTCTATTCAGGACTCCCAAAGCCACTGACTCATCCTATTTTTCCTAGAATCAAAGGCTTCCACTTCACCAGTTCAGTGGAGCTTACCAAGTTCCTCACCTCTGTTCGCCTTCAGCTCCCTGACATCTTGCTTCCTTCCTCTCTGCCACCACGTGGCCTCTCTTTCTGCAACAATGTGGTCTTTTCTCTGTCAAATGGCCTCCTAGCTCCTCCTTTTAAAATTTTTGGCATGAAAGCCCTCCTCCAGCACATATTAGAAGCTTACCAAGCCCTTTCCCAAGTAGAAAAGCAATTAACAGTATCACCTGGGCAACGGGCACTCACGTGGGCAGTGCCATTTTTAACAATAAAAGTGAGCAAAACCAGAAAATACAGATTTTATAAACTTATTTGCCCAACAATACCAAAAAAGCGTCAGGCCAATGACTACAGAATTTTCTTCAAAAAGATTACCCACTCACTTTCTTCTTCTTACTACTGGAAAAAATATTTAAAAATAGTGATAATTGGAAAGAAATAGACATAACACATATATTATTTATTTCATGAAAGAAGAGCATAGTCATGTGCCCCATATGATATTTCAGTAAAGCAATGAGATTATAATGAAGATGATTTTCTTGTAAGAAATAGAAGGATATGTATGTAGTTCAAGAGGATTTTTTTTTTTCATTTCTCTCTGACCAGAACAATATCTGTAGAGCATGGCAACAGATTCTCTCTTCGTCACAGCACCTCGGTTTTACATGCACAGATTACATCTGTTGGGCAAACAGGTGTGCAACAAGTGTGTTAGGTTTGCTTGCTTGCACTTTGCCTAATTGGTGTATGAGCATGGGGCAGCACCATGTGTGTATAGTCTATGTGAGGCTGTGAGTGCATGCCCTCAGGGTGGCAGATTGCTAATTGCAGGTTGTGCACCTGCTTGGGAGGGGCCATTGTTTGCTATTGTTTGCCAGGAAGGGTTTTGTTTCCCCCAGTCTGTTTGGCTTGAGAGTCCTGGGAGAGAGAGGGGGAAGCGGTTTTCCTTGTCTGCTTGCTTTTCTATTGTTGCGAGGCTCTAATAAATGAATGACCCACCATTTTCTGGCTCTACAGTTCCTTTACCGTCTGACCAAATCCAATGTGAACCTAAATGGCCACAGCACCTGGCCTTACAACATCCTAGTCGGTCAGCTGCTTACCTATCTCAGCACAGAGGAACCTGCCTCCCCAACACTACATACTCAGAGGGAGCTACAGTCTTCCCACATCCAGCCTGATGGTCTCCAGGATACATTGTTGTATGTCCTTTGCTGAGGACCTAAGTAAGATCTTATACATGGACATAGGTTGACAAGAGTTACCTTAACAAGTATTAGGTGTCACTGCCATTTTAGTAAAAGCTCTCTGAGGTCACGTAGAGCCAATCTTGTACTTTAGAAACATTTCCTGGTTGTAATGATGTAAAGCACAGGTAAGTTTTATGTCTTCCATCAATTCAGTGCCCAAGCCCTTTGTGACAGATAAGATTAGTGGAAACAGTAACAAATTCTCAAAGTCAAAGCACTGAATCCTTAGTTCAATACCTTCTTCACGTAAAACACCCTCTGTTTTGTTTTCATGAAACACAAAGCTTTTTAAACAGACCACTGCTCCAACATGCAATAACAAAACCATATTGCCATGACCTCTTATGCTTTCTTTCTATCTTTTCTTTCTTTCTTTCTTTCTTTCTTTCTTTCTTTCTTTCTTTCTTTCTTTCTTTCTTTCTTTTCTTTTTCTTTCTTCTTTTTAGTGAGAGGAGGGGAGGCAGAGACAGACTTCTGCATGTACACTGATCAGAATCCACCTGGTAAACACACTAGGGGATGATGCTCTGCCCATCTGGGACCTTTGTTCCGTTGCAACCAAAGAGTTTTTTTAGTGCCTGAGACGGAGGCCATGGAGCCATCTTCAGCACCCAGGACCAACTCACTCCCATGGAGGAGAGGAGGAGAAGGAGATAGAGAGAGAAAAAAGAGGGAGGGGGTGGAGAAACAGCTGGTCACTTCTGTGTACCTTGGCCGGGAATCAAACTCAGAACATCCACACATTGGGCCAATGCTCTACTACTGACCCAACTGGCCAGGGCTACCTCTCATGTTTCTTTATGGCTTCATCTTGATTCCTTATTCCTACTGGTCTCCAGTCTATCTTTCCTTGTCTCTTGACAGTTTTGTGATTTTTTTTTTGACAGTTTTGTGATTTATGCCTAACCTAGACACTTTCTTCTTAAAATTTCCTATCAGTCCAACCCACATTCCTATTAATGGGGCAGCATTGACAGCTTTGATGCTTTATTTTTAGCCTTGTTGTAAAAATGTCATGGGAGGGATAGTGGGACTGGTGTTTATAAAGTGTTTATGAAGTTTATGTAATGTAATGCCCTAGGCTTTAACGATCACTCACTATCACTCACTGACTCACCCAAAACAACTTCCAGTCCTACAAGCCCCATTCATGGTAAGTGCTCTATACATGTGTATCATTTTTTAAAATCTTTTATATTGTATTTTTAATGTACATTTCTTTGTTTCGATATGTCTATATGGTAAACACTAAACAAATACTTACAATTGTATTACAATTGCTTATTGTATTCAGTACAGTAATATGCCTTATAGCTTGTAGCCTAGGAGCTATATCTACCATACCATATAGCTTAAGTGTGTAATAGGCTATATTCATCTAGGTTTGTGTAAGTTCATTCTATAATGCTTGCACAATGACAGAATTGCTTAACAACACATTTCTCAGAATGTATTTTCATTATTAAGTGATGCGTTAATGTATTTACACAAATGTGAAAATAGTAGATATTTTAATTTTACTTATTTTTGTTAGAATATGCAAAACTATTTAAATAGGCCCCATAAGAAATGATCATTATAAGTTATTCTTGGGAAGTCAAATTTACATCTGCCTTTATAATATGGATCATTTATATTTAAAGAGTGGCCTATGATATACATATATCATAAAATCCAGTTATTGAGTAATAATCAGGAATACACACACACAAACCATATGCATTGAAAGGTTAATGCAATTTAAGTAGAGGCAACTCTCAGGTAAAAGGCAGCAAGGGTCTCAGTCTAATTTCCTTATAACATTCTAGTGGCAGGTTTCCTGAAATTTAAACAGTATATATATTACTAGCAGGGGGAATTCATATTTATGAAATGTGTTTAGCCTAAATATACCTGAGTTGCCTAGTTCACTCTTCTCAAACCATCCTGGAATCTTATGTATTTATGGGACATGGCTCCCTGGAAACTCCTCTCATATGACATGCATTTATCAGAAAATAAAATGGAGGTATTTCATGAGATTAGCCTCTTGCTCTGTGTCAGTAAGGGGACTGCACTACTTATTTAGAAAGATTATCTGTTAATCCTGCCAGAACAAGTCATAAGAGAAACATAAGACCTGAAGGGAGATTCAGATTAGAGGTCCAAAATACTTCTCTGCTTCCTTTCTAACTTTTTGAAATCTTGGAATTATTGTAAGACTTGGTATTGGCTGAAATCTCAGACTCTTGAAAGTCTGATTTAACAAATTGATCCTTTAGTTAATCTTGTATGTTTGCAAGAATGCCAAGTACTGTATAGCAGAAAATCAGCCTTTTTCATAAGATAAGAAAATTATTTTTAAATATTGACTAATGAGCACAGTATTTTAATAACTCTAAAACTCATTTGATGTATTACTAGAAATTAATATTTAGTTTTATATAAAAGGTTGTATGTCATTTACTCTTGAGAATTGAGAAGAGGGATTTGCCTTTTTGAATTAGTTAGGGGTTGCTTAGAATGACCTATGCAACTTTTGACTGCTGAAGGGTGTTAACAGATCATGCTGTGAACATAAATTTTATATTCAATTTGAGCTTCACATATTAATATAATTCTATTAATTGACCTTATACTTGGGAGGGGAACAAAATGTAACAGTAAAATTCAGACCTTAAATAAGATTTAAATATTTTACTACAAATATATTAGTGAAGAGTCAGATTTATAAAATAAATGCATAATACTAAAATATTTAGTCTGTTCTACCAACCATTCAAGTTTTTATTGTTCAAAATATACACATATCATTAAGTATTCAATACAAGAAACAGAAGTTATTTAAAGCATTTGGGGTAATAAGAGAAATAATACAAGATATTAGGGCTAATGAGGTTATTGGAAGGAATGGGCAAGGAGAAATAAACAGTTAATGGCATAATACAACACACATAAGCCAAGAAGTGTTTGCTGAGCCCCAGTGGTCAGGAAGACACAAAAAATTGCTGCCAATGTTTTGGCTGTCCCAAAGCCTGATTGTGACTAGATTGGTGGCACATCTGTGAGCCTCCCTGAAAACTCCCCACCTGCAGGATTCTGCAAATCAATCCACACTACTGTTGGAGCAAGGACCTCTCTACCTTCTCTGTTTTCCAAAGATTGTGGCAATGTCTCACTGGCAGAGCCTAGATCTGTTTACCACAATTTTGACCAGGGAGTTAGAAAATATAACTTTTAAGGATTCAGGATTATGAGATGTGAAGATAATATGAAAGTAATTGACAATGGATGTTGACTGCCAATAGACTTTTTTCAACTCAAAATATGAATGGATTAATTAAATATTTTTGGTCAGTGTCATGGTATTACCTAGATGTTTTAATGGGGCTACTTTGTGATTAAGAGCTCAGACTTAGTACTGAAAGTCTTCAGATCATCCACCAGTTATTCACTGTGTGTACACAGATAATTAATTTCATCTTTCCTAAAGATCTTCATGAAAAGTTAGACTTACACTTCCCCTTTTACAGTTGAAGAAACTGAGCTCTACCTCAGTAATTACTCACATATTTGCTTTATTTGTAAGATTAATAATAGCTAACACCTATCACAAATACTGATACACAATAACTCAAATGTAAGTTATTCTTATTATACTAACACTTTAGTATTTGGCAATAGAAGCTTCATTATTATTATATTTTTTAGTACATTGTCTCTCTATAAAATATTTATTTTAATTAGCTTATATGAATTAACATTTATTTAAAAATTTTATAAAAATGGTAAGGTAATTTGTATATTAATATCTGTATTTTGGTCTTAATTTTTGTCATTAATTTTTATTGACCTATTTTTTACAAGAAATAATATTGATTAAATTTATATATTTAATTTTTTGAAAGAATAGTTTTGATTGAAATGTAGACTTTAAAATAAAATCTAGGAGCCTGTCCAGGTAGTTATGCACTGAATAGAACATTGGCCCAGGACGCTGGAGATCCAAGTTTAAAGCCCTGAGCTCAAGCTCTTCTGGGTTGAGCATGAACTCACCAGCTTGAGCAAGGGGTCACTGGCTTGCAAGTGGGATCATAGACATGACTTTGTGGTCCCGCTTGAACCCAAAGGTCACTGGCTTAAAGTCCAAGGTTGTTGGCTTGAGCCCAAGGTCACTGGCTTAAGCAAGGGGTTGTAGGCTCAGCAGAAACCCCTCAGTCAAGGCACATATAAGATAGCAATCAATAAACAACTAAGGTGACTCAATTATGAGGTGATGCTTCTTATCTCTCTCCCTTCCTGTCTGTCAATAAATAAATAAATTCTAAAGAAAAACAGTGAATCTAAAACAAGAACATAAGATGAAAGAAATTTGTAGCTTGATTTTTGACTTAACATAAATGTCTTTTTGACTTAAAATTCCCTTAACCATGTAACTATATATCATAAAACTCTGCCTCAAACCTAATGAAAAACTTAGTAGGTAATTAATCATGCCAATAGTTTTAAGATGGATATTCTTTTTTAATGCATAATTTGAATGAAAACTACTGAATTAAAGAAATAACACATGGAATCTTTGGTTTATAGGCATTTGGGGAAAGCTAAAAGATAAAAATGAACATAAAACTTCCAGAAAGGAACACTTCAAATGCTTCTTTCTCTCATATTAGCAAGTATTTTCTTGTTCAAATTCTGCTTATATTCAATTGGCAAAAAATCAGTCCTGAGAAATGGGATATCAGAAAGCTGTGAGAAAATGACCATGATATGACTGAAATTTTGGATTAGGTGAAAACTGAGTAGTATAATTTGTAGTGTACATTGAAAGCAGAAGGAATTCAAAGAAATATAACTACTAAAATCACAAATTATTGGTTTATTATTCCTATTCCTTGGTATATTTTTATTGGTGTTGGTGTTTAAGTACGATTTTAAATAGTTCTAGCTTTCTAAAAGAATCATAGACTTCTGAAAAAGTTGAAAACAACCTTTTTTTATTTTATTTTTTTTTACTTTCTGGTCCATTATACCAGATAGATACTTTAGTATTTTCTACAAGCAAGAGGATTCTCCTAATAACCACAATAAAACCATCAAAATCAGAAAGCTAACCTTTACATGTGACTATCATCTAATTATCAGACTCTATTCAGATCTTGCCAATTATCCCAATAATATTTTTTACTGCAAATGGTTTCCATTTATAATGACATGCTACATTTAGTTGTAATGTATTTTTTTGTCTTTTTCAGTCTGAAACAATTAAATTTCATAAGATGGATATTTTTGTAATTATAGGCAGTATTCTCAAGTTTGGTTTGTCTGATGTTGTCTCATGACAAGACTCAGGCCTGCTTCTCTAGCAGGAATAGCACAAAAGTGGTGCTGTATTCTTGTCATTGCACCCTATCCAATGGCTTACTATTTCCATTTGTCCCATTATTTATAGTGTTTTATAATTTGCTTTAAGAGGGTGTTTCCCCAGCTTGACTACTATAAGGTAACTTTTAATCCCCTCATAATTAAAGTATTTTATCAAAAGGTATTTTAAAATTATGTAAGTATTCCAATTCTCATCAAAATTTTAAATTATATACTTTTTTAAAATCTGTCATTTCATGGTTTCTTATTTTATTTGTAGAATTCTATACTGTACTGTCATTATTCATTTAATTCTCAAATTGTCTAGATTTGGTCAATGGGAGTTCATTAAGCTAGATTTTGTATTCTTTTATGATATTTAAGTATTCTTTGAGTACTTTCTTGACTAATGCCCCAACAAGATATTCTAAGCTTGTTTTATATTTTTTCTTCTTCAGCTCTGAAAACAGCTATCTGCAGTGTACCTTTGTGGGGCTTTTTTCTTAATGCAAAATGGTAAACAGAAACAAATATCTGAGTACAAATAGATAGATTCATTGCTATTGGGTTAACAATTTTCTCTCAAGACCGCAGTGAATAGAACTTCGGAATGCATGCATTGCTTTACATCTATATTAGTTCTTTATTATCTAACTATCTATTCATCCATCTACCCACTATTTCTTTGTTGTAAAACCTTGAGTTCATAGTGATATCTACAATGGTAATTCAGCACTACAGCATTTACTCTAATTTTCTCCTTTTCCATTTTATGACTACCATAGTTGGCAGTAAAAAACAAACATATTTTCAATATTATTAATATATTTACATATTTTATTAATATCTCTATTGTAACTAATATCCATTAACATTGCTATCCTTTTCCCATTGTAGATTGCTTTATCTCCTTGCACAAGCTCTGACACCTGCTCTAGGCCCTAAATAGTTGGCACTATCATCATACCACTTAGATCTTGAAATCTTATACCAGAGTATTCCTCCACACAGGCATGCAGTTTCACTAGGAATATCAATTTTTTATGGAAGCAGTTTGTATGTTGATAAAAATCCAAAGTGCTCCTCTTTTTGCAAACCTTTCTTCTGGTAAAATTTAGTCTACATCAGTACTCTCACATGTACATAAATATGTATGTAAAAGAATTTAAGTCTAGTTAGAAATGCAAAACTGCATAAAAGCATTCAAATATAGAAAGGAGAAATTCAAAATATATATAAATTAAAACAAATGTAACGTAAGAGAAAGGCATTCAAGATGGAAATTAGAAAAAGAATAACAACATAGAAATGACAACTGCCAACAAACCAAAACTGGAGATAGCAACATAGCTAGAAAACGAATGACTGAATGAATGCATAGTGAAAAAGAGATAGACAGATAGCAAGGAGACACATTAGACCAAAAGCAAAATTTCTTAAAAAAGTTATTCTCAACCCTGGCTGGCTGGCTCAGTGAATAGAGCATTGGCTGGCGTATGAACTTCCTAGGTTCAATCCTGGTCAAGGCACACAGAAGAAGCACCCAACTGCTTCTCTCCCCCTCTCTTCCTTCTCCTTATTTCCCTCTAGTAGCTGGTGGCTCGTTTGGTTTGAGTATTGGCTCCAGATTGGAATTGCTGGGTGGATCCCAGTCGGGGTGCATGCTGGATAGTCTGTCACTCTATGTCCTCTCCTCTCACTTAAAAAAAAAAAAAGCTATTCTCACTCATACAACTGTCAATTTTGATAGACATATAAAGCACCTACATACACTTTTAGCCAGAATGAATCTCCTCAGTCACTTGTCTCTGCCTTTGCTGACTTATACCCTCTTTCTGTCTAGAGCACACTCTCATCCTTTTCCCATCCCAAATCCCAGAAGCCCCACAGTTCTTCAGTTCTTTCCCAATTTGACAGAATATTTGGCCATAGCACTTGTCCTTGACCTGCTCTACTTGATAATACTGAGAGTTCTATAATGTTGCTTTTTTTTCTGGTAAGCAATTATGCAAAGTAAGTAATTTCTAGAAGAGAATTATCTGTTTGTTTTACATTTAAATTTGAACTGATAATGGCACCACTGATTACCTTCTTTAGGCCATATTTGCATATTAACATATTTTTTCCATTCTTAACCTTTCATCCAGGAGCTAGGACAAAAGCTGCATTACAGGAGAAAAACCCACTTCCACTCATGTCTCCTGGTAGGTGGGATTCTATATCGATTTGCTGCATTGTGTTTGGTAAGTTCTTAATCAAAGTATGTAAATAGTAAAATAAAATTTATGATAACATATAGTAAAATCTACTGCACATAGTACTTCATACTTGTTTATATTTTGAGCAGAAACAAATTTAATGGTGGGCACACAGTGCATGCACCTTGGACCCTGACTTCTGAAGGGGCCCGCAAAACCCAAACTTTACACTTTATTTTATTTTATTAATTTTAATGGGGTGACATTAATAAATCAGGGTACATATGTTCAAAGAAAATATCTCCAGGTTATCTTATAATTCAGTTATGTTGCATACCCATCACCCAAAGTCAAATTGTCTTCTGTCACCTTCTATCTGGTTTTCTTTGTGCCACTCCCTCCCGCCTCTCCCTCCCTCTCCTACCCCCCAGCCACCCCTCATAACCACCACACTCATGTCCATGTCTCTTAGTCTCTTTTTTATGTCCCACTTATATATGAAATCATGCAGTTCTTAGTTTTTTCTGATTTACTTATTTCACTCAGTATAATGCAGTGGTTCTTAACCTGGGTTCTATCGAACCCTAGGGGTTTGATGAGTTGGTCTCAGAGGTTCGGAAAAGCCTCTGCCTCGTAGGCCAGAATAAAGTAATACTGCAATTTGTTGTGAGTTCATGCACTTTGTTGGTTTTGTTCTTTGAGCAAGGTGATGTTCATGCACGAATTATTTTGTGCACCAGTAAAAAAACATATACCTATGTCTTGAATTTGGAAAAAAAATCATATTTTATTTATCACTAAAGAAGAGTTCGGTGAATGTGCATATGAAACTGGTGGGCTCGGTACATCAAGAAAGGTTAAGAACCACTGGTATAATGTTATCAAGATCCATCCATTTTGTTGTAAATGATCCGATGTCATCATTTCTTATGTCTGAGTAGTATTCCATAGTATATATGTACCACATCTCCCTTGTTCAGTCATCTATTGAAGGGCTTTTTGGTTGTTTCCATGTCTTGGCCACTGTGAACAATGCTGCTATGAACATGGGGCTGCATGTATCTTTATGTACCAATGTTTTTGAGTTATGGGGGTATATACCCAGTAGAGGGATTGCTGGGTCATATGGTAGTACTGTTTTTAGTTTTTTGAGGAACCACCATACTTTCTTCCATAATGGTTGTACTACTTTATATTCCCACCAACAGTGAATGAGGGTTCCTTTTTCTCCACAGCCTTTCCAACACTTATTACTGGTCTTGTTGATAATAGCTTATCTAACAGGTGTAAGGTGGTATCTCATTGTAGTTTTGATTTGCATTTCTCTAATAGCTAATGAAGATGAGCATCTTTTCGTATCTCTGATGGCAATTTGTATTTCTTCCTGGGAGAAGTGTCTGTTCATGTCCTCTTCTCATTTTTTTTATTGGATTGTTTGTTTGTTTGTTTGTTGCTGAGTTTTGTGAGTTCTTTGTATATTTTGGATATTAGCCCTTATCTGAGTTGTTGTTTGAAACTATTGTTTCCCATTTAGTTGGTTGTCTGTTTATCTTGTTGTCAATTTCTCTTGCTGTGCAAAAACTTCTTAGTCTGATGTAGCTCCATTCATTTATCTTTGCCTTCACTTCCCTTGCCTTTGGAGTCAAATTCAAAAAGTACTCTTTGTAACCAAGGTCCATGAGTTTAGTACCTATGTTTTATTCTATGTACTTTATTGTTTCAGGTCTTATATTTAGGTCTTTGATCCAATTTAAATTAATTTTAGTACAAAGGGACAAACTGTAGTCAAGTTTCATTCTTTTGCATGAGGCTTTCCTGTTTTCCCAGCACCATTTGTTGAAGAGGCTTTCTTTTCTCCATTGTGTGTTGTTGGCTCCTTTATCAAAAATTATTTGACCATATATATGTGGTTTTATTTCTGAATTTTCTATTTTGTTCCATTAGTCTGAGTGTCTTTTTTTTTTTTTTTTTTTTAGCCAATACCATGCTGTTTTGATTGTCGTGGCTCTATAATATAATTTGAAATCAAATATTGTAATGTTCCCAGCTTCATTCTTTTTTCTTGGGATTGCTTTGGCTATTTGGGGTTTTTTATAGTTCCATATAAATCTGATGACTTTTTGTTCCATTTCTTTAAAAAATGAGATTGGAATTTTGATGGGAATTGCATTAAACTTGTATATTGCTTTGGGTGATATGGTCATTTTAATTATATTTATTCTTTCTATCCAAGAACAAGGAAATTTTTCCATTTCATTGTATCTTTTTCAATTTCCCTTAAAAATGCTTTGTAGTTTTCATTATATAGGTCCTTTACATTCTTTGTTATGTTTATTCCTAGGTATTTTATTTTTTTTTGTTGCAACCGTGAAGGGGATTATTTCTTTTTAGTTCATTTTCTGATGTTGTATTGTTGGCATATAGGAAGGCAATGGACTTCTGTATATTAATTTTGTATCTTGCGACCTTACTGTATTGGTTTATTGTTTCTAGTAATCTTTTTGTGGAGACTTTGGAGTTTTCGATGTATAGGATTATATCATCTGCAAATAGAGAAACCCTTACTTCTTCTTTTCCAATATGAATGCCTTTTATTTCTTTGTCTTGTCTGATTGCTCTGGCTAATACTTTTAGCACCACGTTAAATAAGAGTGGTGAGAGTGGACATCCCAGTCTTGTTCCTGATTTATGGGAGAAAGTCCTCAGTTTTATGCCATTTAATATGATGTTAGCTGATAGCTAATCACAAATGGCCTTTATCATGTTGAGATATTTTCCTTCTGTACCCATTTTGTTTAGTGTTTTAAACATAAAATTATGTTGTATTTTATTGAATGCCTTTTCTGCATCTATTGATACGATTATGTAGTTTTTGTTCTTTGTTTTGTTGATATGGTGTATTATGTTAACCGTTTTATGTATGTTGAACCATCCTTGAGATTCTGAAATGAATCCCACTTCATCATGATGTATTATTTTTTTAATATGTTGTTGTATTCTATTTTCTAGTATTTTGTTTAGTATTTTAGCATCTGTATTCATTAGAGATATTGGTCTGTAGTTTTGTGGGGTTTATTTTGTGCCATCCTTGCCAGGTTTTGGTATGAGGGTTATGTTGGACTCATAAAATGTGTTTGGAAGTATTGCTTCTTTTTTAATTTTTTGGAAGACTTTGAGTAGAATAAGAACCAAATTCTTTGAATGTTTGATAGAATTCACTAGTATAGCCATCTGACCCTAGACTTTTATTTTGGGGGAAGTATTTTTTTTTTTTTTTTTTTACAGGGACAGAGAGAGAGTCAGAGAGAGAGATAGATAGGGACAGACAGGAACGGAGAGAGTTGAGAAACATCAATAATTAGTTTTTCGTTGCCGTCGCAACATCTTAGTTGTTAATTGATTGCTTTCTCACATGTGCCTTGACCTCAGGCCTTCAGCAGACCCTTGCTGGAACCAACAACCTTGGGTCTAAGCTGACGAGCTTTTGCTCAAGCCAGATGAGCCCACGCTCAAGCTGGTGATCTCGGGGTCTCAAACCTGGGTCTTCTGAATCCCAGTTCGACGCTCTATCCACTGCGCCACCGTCTGGTCAGGCTTGGGGAAGTTTTTAATAGTTTTTTCTATTTCCGCCCTGCTTATTGGTCTGTTGAGGCTTTCTACTTCTTCACAACTAAGTCTAAAAAGTTTGTATTGTTGTAAGAATTTATTCATTTCTTTTCGATTGTTGAATTTGGTGGCATATAGTTTTTTATAGTATTCTACAATAATTTGTTGTATATCTATGATATCTGTGGTGATTTCTCTTCTTTCATTCTGAATTTTGTTTATATGAGTCCTTTCTCTTTTTTCCTTGGTGAGTCTTGCCAAGAGTTTGTCAATTTTGTTGATCTTTTCAAAAATCAGTTCCTCGTTTTATTAATTTTTTCTATAGTTTTTCTGGTCTCTATTTCATTTATTTCTGCTCTGAGTTTTATTATTTTCTTTCTTTGGCTGCTTTTAGGTTGTCTTTGTTCTTCTTTTTCTAGTCCCTTGGTGTGAAGTCAAGGGGTTTACTTGGGCTCTCTCTTGTTTGTTCATATAGGTCTGAAGTGAAATAAACTTCCCTCTATTACTGCTTTTGCTGCATCCAAGAAATTCTAATATGTCATATTGTCATTTTCATTTGTCTGTATGTATCTTCTGATCTCTGTGCTTATTTCTTCTTTTACCCACTCATTTTTTAAAAAGTACATTGTTTAGTTTTCATATTTTTTGAGTGTTTTTTTCCTCTTTTTTGTAGTTGAATTGTAGTTTCAAGGGTTTATGATCAGAAAATATGCTTGGTACAATTTCTATTTCTCTGAATTTGCTGACGTTATTTTTGTGGCCCAACATATGGTCGATTCTTGAGAAGGTTCCATGTACACTAGAAAAAAATGTGTACTCTGTCACTTTGGGATGAAATGTCCTGTAGATGTCTATCATATCCAATTGCTGTAGTGTTTCATTTAAGGCCAATATTTCTTTATTGATTTTCTATTTGGATGAACGATCTAGAACCATCAGCAGTTTATTGAGGTCTCCAAGTATGATTGTATTTCTGTCAGTTTTTATTTTTAGGTTAGTCAGTGGCTGTCTTATATATTTTGATGCTCCTTGGTTTGGTGCATATATATTAAGAAGTGTTAGGTCTTCTTGAATCAGTGTCCTCTTAATCATTATAAAATGACCATTTTTGTCTCTAATTACTTTGCTGTCTTATAGTCAGCATTGTTGGATATGAGTATAGCTACACCTGCTTTTTTTTGGATGTTATTTTCTTGGAGTATTGTTTTCCAGCCTTTTACTTTGAATTTGTTTTTATACTTGTTGCTTAGATGTGTTTCTTGTAGGCAGTATATAGTTGTATTTTTTAAAATTCATTCTGTTGCTCTGTGTCTTTTTATTGGTGAGTTCAATCCATTTACATTTAGTGTAATTATTGGCACTTGAGGGTTTCCTATTGCCATTTTATATATTGCTTTTTGTTACTTTTGTAGCTTGTTTGATTCTTCTCTTTTGTTTTTCTGTCATTTGTTTTGTTTGATTGTAATTCATACTTCTTTCCTCTGTTACTCCCTTTTTCAAGTCATGTGCTTCTGTAGTGTTTTTCTCAGGGATGGTTACCATCAAGTAATGAAAAGGGTACCTACCATGTTCATTGTAGTACACTATCTTATGAGTGCTTCTGCACTCCATCATCCTTTGCTACTGTTAATCTTCATCCTCTCCCCTTTATTGTTTTTGTTGTCACAGTTTAAATTTTTTTTTTGTGCGTGTGAGTGTTCCTGATGGAGCTTTTACTTGTGGTTTTGTTTTGTTTTGTTCTTTGTATATAATTGGAAAACCCACTTTATTATATCCTGAAGTGAGGGTTTTCTGATGGTAAATTCCCTCACCTTTTTTATCTGTGAATGTTTTTATTTCTCCTTTGTATTTGAAGGATAGCTTTCATGGGTATAAGTTTCATGGGAACTTTCATGGAAGTTCCTCTCTTTTAGAACTTTAAATATTCAGGTCCACTCTCTTCTAGCTTGTAGAGTTTCTGCTGAGAAATCCAATGATAATCTAACAGGCCTTCCTTTATATGTTGTATTCTTCTTTTCCCTGGATTACCTTGAGAATTTTTCTTTGTTGTTGGTTTGTGCCAATTTAATTATGATGTGCCTTGGAGTAGGTTTGTTGTGGTTAAGATAACTCGGTGTGCTATTTGCTTCTTGAATTCGAGGCTTTAGTTCTTTACACAGGCTTGGGAAGTTCTCATCTATTTTTTTTTTGAATATGTTTTCCGTTCCATTTTCTCTCTCTTCTCCTTCTGATATACCTATTATTTTTATGTTACTCTTTTTTGTGGAGTCAGACAATTCCTGTAGGGCTTTCTCATTTTTTTAAATTTTTGAGTCTCTTCTCTCTGTTGTGCCTCAAGTTGCCTTCTATGTCACTAATCCTCTCTTCTATCTGGCCTGTTCTATTAGCTAAGCTTGTTACCTCATTTTTCAGTTCATGAATTGAGTTTTTCATCTCTGATTTGCTTTTATAGTTTCAATTTTCTTAATAATATATTCTTTGTGTTCGTTGAGTTGTTTTCTGGGCTCCCTAAATTGCCTTTCTGGGTTTTCTTGTATATTTTTGAGTATTTTTAAGATTTCTATTTTAATTTCTCTGTCATTTAACTCCAAGGTTTCCTGTCTATTAATAACTTTTTTCTATATATTTTTCCTCATCTATCTGTGCTACCTCTCTGTCTTTTGTATTCATGATATTTGATTTCCTTTTCCTTAATGGCATATGGGGGTGATTTTGTTAATAACACTAATGTGAATTAATAAAAATATATAAAGTAAAAAAGGATAGACAATAAAATAGTTAAACAAAGATTATTATTATTTTTTTCTCCCCTTCCCTTTTTGAGAAAATGCCATGCAAGTGAGAATTATATTGTGCTAAATGGAACAAAAACTATCTATAATGGGGGCCTGCATTGGGGAGAAGTGATAAAGGGGCAAAAAGGGAGGTATGGACCCACAAATGCAATAAAGGAAAAATTTGGATCAAGAATAAAATAATTTGCTTGTAAATAATTGTCAAAGGAGAGATATAGTGAAAGGGATAAGAAGGAAACAAGAAAAAAAAAAGGAAAAACTATTGTATTAAGTGGAACAAAAACTACCTAGAATGGAGAGCTGGGGCTAGGGGGAATGCTAATGAGTTTAAAAGTGAAGTAAAACACACACAAAATGCCACAAGGAAAAAATTTGAATCCAAAATAAAATAGTTTGTTTGTGAGTGAGGATCAAATGAGAGGCAAAGTAAAAGAGAAAAGAAGAAAATAAGAGAGAGGGAGATAAAAGAAAAAGGAGAAAAAGAAAAAAGAAAATAAAAGAGAGTTAAGGGTTTTGGAGTGTAATCCTCATAGAGAGATAGAAAAAAATGGGAAATGTTATACTTATGGGGAATAAAATTAAAGATGAAGAGAAAAGAATAAGACAAGCAGAGGATAAAAGGACCCAGATGAAAGAAAAAAAAATAAAGATAAGAAGAAAAAAGAAACAAAAAGAAGTGGAAAAGTTATAAAGTTTGTGGATTTTTCTTGATATTGAGAGGTTATTTTCTTTCTTTTTCCTTCCTCTCCCTCTTCCTGGTCAGTGGGCCTGTACCCCAGGCTCTGCCCCTGTGGCATGCTTAGTTAGAGATTTGCAGTTGATGTGTCGCTATGGTGATGTCATATACTAGGCCTCAGTCTCATTGGGAGTCGGGTCTTGTTAGCATTTGTAAGCTCCAATAATGGGAGAATCTGTTTTCTTGAAGCCTCTCTCTTTCCTGAATTAGCAACCTGGTGATCCAGCTATGAGGTTGCCACTTTCACTGCCTGGATAGTAAGAGGCTCAAATAGCTGGCATATCCCCACTCTATCCTGACTCAGCACAGAGCTCTGGGTAAGGCTCAGTCAGTCAGAGCCATCAGTGTATTCAGGTAGGGCTGGGAGCCAATTACTCTCAAGGTGACTTTCTAAGAGCCTCCAGGAGTGTCCAGTATGTCTCAGCACTCTGTGGGACCACTCTCCTTAGGCTTTTTGCACTCTGTATCCTGTCTTGGCTAAGAAGAAGATGCCCTAGTTGCTGCCTGTAGAACAGGAGGTCTGAAAAGCTGCCAAGTTCCTCTTTTTAGCTCACAGCCCTAAGTATGAAAGCTCTGCTAATCAGAGTCACCAGCGTAAGCAGGTTTTTCACCCTGTATCAGCTGACTGGAAGTTGCCCCTGGCCCTACGTGCAGAGCAAGAACTACTAAAAAATATCACCTCTCCTGTCTTAGAACTCTGAGCTGAGAGACACCTTGTCAGCCAGAGCCATGTAAGCCAGTTGGGTGGTGAGTCGACTGTGAGTTAAGCTAACTTGAGCGATTGGATTCACAGATTTGCTACAGAGACTGTTTGCAAGCTGCCTGCATGCCCCTCCCCCAGTGCTCGCCTGAATGGCTGAACAGGGTGCCTCGCCTGCCTGGAGAAGACCGGGCGTAGGGAAGTTCGTTTTTGTGCTCTCCTCGTGCACTGTTGTTGGTGGAACAGGGATTACACCGTGCCTCTGCTCGCAGCCCACACAGGAGTCTCTGACCCTGCCTCTCTGTCCAGGAAAGTGGACGCTCACACCCGGGGCCTTAAGGGGAACCTCTCACACACTGCCCATGCTCGCTGACCAGGATATTGGGGCAATGGAGGCTGCTGCTTGTCCACCTTTGCCAAGACCGGCGCTGGCGTTAGCTTGTACGGGCTGAGTCTCAGTGGGCACACTCTTTTCTGGGCTTGCACGTCTGTGTTACAGCATGGTTCCTTCCACTCTCAAAGCTCTCACTCTCTGTTTCAAGCAAAAGCAGCCCTTGCTTAGGTTAGCGAGGGAGGCGGATTGTTCCGTTCTCTGTCTTACTTCCTTCAGGGTTGCTTATAAATTTAGTCAATTTTTTGCCCCTTCATACCTTTTTGTTCAGTGTGAGGGACTTACAGATGCTCCAGGGAACGATTTTTCTCTCTGGTTGTAGAAGTTGTTGGAATTTTGGAGAGAGGTATTGAGAGGCTCCTCATGGCGACATTTCTCTGACATCACTTCACTTTTTTCTAATGACACCAAGTTTGGTTTTATATGTGCAATTTTAACATTTATAGTACATAATATTTTTTATTCATTTAAAAATATGGTTAACATGTATTTTTATTTTCCCTGTCTTTCTCTTTTTTTCAAGTGGCCCAATATTTTCTTCTGTGCCCGGGGCCTCAACTGACCTTAATCCACCTCTGACTTTAAAATGTATTTATTTATTTATTTATAAATTTTATTTATTTACTTACTTATACATTAAATTTAAAATGATCTTTTTATTATTTCTTTCTTTATTTATTTATTTTAGAGAGGAGACACAGTGAGAGAGAGAGAGAGAGAGAGAGAGAGAGAGAGAGAGAGAGAAAGGGGGGAGGAGCTAGAAGCATCAATTCCCACATGTGCCTTGACCACACCAGTGCAGGGTTTTGAACTGGCAACCTCAGTGTTCCCAGGTCGACACTTTATCCACTGCGCAACCACAGGTCAGGCTTATACATTAAATTTAAAAGGGTGACATTAGTCAACCAGAGTACAGAGATTTAGAGAAAACATCTCCACATCATTTGACAGTCAATTATGCTATATACCCATCACCCAAAGTCAAATTATCTGTCATCCTATATTTTGTTTCTCTTTAAGCTTTTCCCCTTCCCCCCTTCCTCCTTTCTCCTTCTTTTGGTAACCATTGCACTTTTATCTATGTCCATGAGTGTCACTTTTCTGTCCCATCTATGTATGGAATCATACAGTTTGTAGCTTTTTCTGATTTACTTATTCACTCAGTATAATGTTATCAAGGTCCATTAATGTTGTCGTAAATGATCCTATGTCATTTCTTATGGCTGAGTAGCATTAAATTGTATATATGTACCACTCTTCTTTATCCAAGTCTCTATTGAAGGGCATTTTGGCTGTTTCCATGTCTTGGCCACAGTGAACAGTGCCATGATGAACATGGAGGTGCATGTGTCTTTATGAAAACATGGGGGTCCATGTTCTCAAGTTTTGGGGGTATATACCAGTAGAGAGATTGCTGGGTCATATGGTAGTTCTATTCTTAATTTTTTGAGGAACCACCATAATTTCTTCCATAATGGTTGTACTACTTTACATTCCCACCAACAGTGAATGAGGGTTCCTTTTTCTCCACAGCCTCTCCAGCACTTTTTATTACCTGTCTTGTTGATAATTGCTAATCTAACTGGTGTGAGGTAATATCTTATTGTAGTTTTGATTTGCATTTCTCAAATAGCTACTAAAGATGAGCAATTTTTCTTATATCTGTTAGACATTTGTATTTCTTCATGGGAAAAATATCTATTCATGTCCTCTTCCCATTATTTTATTGAATTGTTTGCTTGTTTATTGCTGAGTTTTGTAAGTTCTTTATATATTTTGGATATTTGCCCCTTATCTGAGCTGTTGTTTGCAAATATCACCTCCCATTTAGTTGGCTGTCTATTTGTTTTGACAGTTTCTTTTGCTGTGTAGAAGCTTCTTCTTAGTTTGATGTAGTCCCATTCATTTCTGTTTGCCTTTACTTCCCTTGCCTTTGGGGTCAAATTCATAAAATCTTCTCTACTGCCAAGGTTCATGAGTTAGGTACCTATGTTTTCTTCTATGTAATTTATTGTTTCAGATCTTATATTTAGGTCCTTGATTCATTTTTGAATTAATTTTTGTGCAAGGAGACAAACTGTAGTCAAATTTCATTATTTTCCACATGACTTTCCAATTTCCCCTGCACCATTTATTTAAAAGAGGCTTTCTTTTATTCATTGTGTATTTTTGGCTACTTTATCTAAGATGGTTTGACCATATATATGTGGTTTTATTTCTGGTCTCTCTATTCTGTTCCATTGGTCTGTGTGCCTAGTTTTCTCACAGTATCATGCTGTTTTGATTATCGTGGCTCTGTAGTATAGTTTGAATTCAGATATTGTAGTACCTCCAGCTTTATTTTTACACCTTAGAATTATTTTGGTTATTTGAGGGGTTTTTTTTGGTTCCATATAAACCTAATGAATTTTTGTTACATTTTATTAAAAAATGACATTAAAATTTTGGATGAAATTTCACTAAATTTGTATATGGCCATTTTAACTATATTTATTCTTCCTATCCACAAAGTGGAATATTTTTTCATTTCATTGTATCTTTTTCAATTTCCTTTAATAATGCTTTGTAGTTTTTAGTGTACAGGTCCTTTACATTCTTTGTTATGTTTATTCCTAGGTATTTGTTGTTGTTGTTGCAACTGTAAAAGGAATTTTTTTTTAGTTCTTTTTCCCAGGTTTTATTGTTGGCATATAAGAAAGCAATAGACTTCTGTATATTAATTTTGTATCCTGTGACCCTACTGTATTGGTTTATTTTTTCTAATAGTCTTTCTGTAGAGTCATTGGGGTTTTCAATATTCAGGATCATATTATCTGCAAAAAGAGAAACATTTACAGGTATTAATTGACTTACTACCTATGCAACTTACGACCATTCAACTTTATGACCACAATCGCTAGCCATGACTGCTCCACGTCTGGAGCAATTTTTGTATGCATCTGTATTTTGTAATTGTGTATGTTTTGCAAATATTAAACCAGTTTTACTGGTAATGCAGTGTTTTACTTAAACCTGAAAAATGTAAAAATAAGAAACAAAATGGTGTACAGATGATATAAATGGCATAAAATGAACAAAGAAAATTATAATATATAACAATAATGAAAGAAAATTATAATAAAATATGACTTAAATATTTTTATAACATCATTTTACAGTACTTTATATATAGCCTACTCAACTTACAACCAAATTGTGTTACAACTGGTCTGTCAGAACCAATCGTGGTCATAAGTCGAGCACTAGCTGTATTTCTTCTTTCCCAATATAAATGCCTTTTATTTCTTTCTCTTGTTTTATTGCACTGGCTAGAACTTCCAGCACTATGTTGAATAAAAGTGGAGAGAGTGGGCAACCGTGTCATAAAAGTGGAGAGAGTGGGCAACCGTGTCTTGTTTCTGCCTTTGAGGAAAAGGTTTTAGTTTTTTACCATTTAGTATGATGTTAGCTGGTGATTTGTCATAAATGGCTTTTATTATTTTGAGATATTTTCCTTCTATACCCATTTTGTTGAGTGTTTTAAACATAAAAGGATGTTGTATTTTATCTACATTTGTTGGTAGCGTCATATAATTTTTGTTCTTTGTTTTGTTGATATGGTGTATTATGTTAAGTGTTTTACGTATGTTGAACTGCCCTTTTGTTTCTGGGATAAATCTCACTTCATCATGATGAATTATTTTTTTAATGTGTTGTTTATTGTATTTGATTCGCTAGTATTTTGTTTAGGATTTTTCACCCATATTCATTAGAAATATTGGTCTGTAGTTTTCTTTTTTTCTGTTGTCTTCCCAGGTTTTGGTATCAGGGTTATGTTGGCCTCATAAAATATGTTTAGAAGTATTGCTTCTTCTTCAGTTTTTTGGAAGACTTTGAGAAGGATAGGAAGCAAATATTCTTTGAATGTTTGGTAGAATTTACTAGTATAGCCATCTGGTCCTGGACTTTTATTTTGGGAGACGTTTTTGGTAGTTCCTTTTATTTTCTCCCTGCTTATTGGTCTACTTAGGCTTTCTACTTCTTTGTGATTCAGTCTAGGAAGATTGTATTGTTCTAGAAACTCACCCATTTCTTATAGATTGTCAAATTTGGTGGCATATAATTTTTTCTTTTTTTTTTACAGGGACATAGAGTCAGAGAGAGGGATAGATAGGAACAGACAGGCAGGAACAGAGAGATGAGAAGCATCAGTGATCAGTTTTTTGTTGCGACACCTTAGTTATTGATTGATTGCTTTCTCATATGTGCCTTGACTGTGGGCCTTCAGCAAACCGAGTAACCCCTTGCTGAAGCCAGTGACCTTAGGTCCAAGCTGGCGAGCTTTTTGCTCAAGCCAGATGAGCCCGTGCTCAAGCTGGTGACCTCAGTGTCTCAAACCTGGGTCCTCTGCATCCCAGTTTGACACTCTATCCACTGCGCCACCACCTGGCCAGGTGGTGACATATAATTTTTTAAAGTATTCTGCAAAAATCTTTTGTATATCTATGATATCTGTGGTAATTTCTCCTCTTTAATTTTGAATTTTGTTTATGAGTCCTTTCTCTTTATTCCTTGATGAGTCTTGCCAGGGTTTGTCAATTTTATTGATCTTTTCAAAGAACCATCTCTTTATTGTATTAATTATTTTTTACAGTTTTTATCTTCTCTATTTCATTTATTTCTGCTATAATTTTTATTATTTTTTCTTCTGCTGGTTTTGGGTTGTCTTTGTCCTTCTTTCTCTAGTTCCTTAAAATATGATGTTAGGTTGTTTATTGGACTCTCTCTTTTTTTTCATATAAACCTGTAATGATATAAAATTTCCTCTTATTACTGCATTCACTGCATCTCAGAGATTCTGATGTCATGTTGTCATTTTCATTTGTTTGTATATATCTTTGTATCTCTTTTTTAAATTCTTCTTTGACCTAGTCATTTTTTAGAAGTATATTGTTTAATTTTCACAGTTTTGTGGGTGGTTTTAATTCTTTTTTGCAGTTAAATTCTAGTTTTAAAGCCTTATGGTCAGAGAATATGCATGGTGTAATTTCAGTCTTTCTAAATTTGTTGATGTTAGTTTTGTGGCCCAGCGTACAGTCTGTTCTTGAGAATGTTCCATGTACACTGAAGAATAATATATACTCTGACATTTTGGGATAAAATGTCCTGCAGATGTCTATTATGTCCATTTGTTCTAGTATTTCATTTAAGACCAATAAATATTTATTGATTTTCTGTTTGAATAATTGATCTAAAGCCATCAATGGTGTATTGAGGTTTCTAAGTATGATTATTTTTTCAGTTTGTATTTTTAGATAAGTTAATAGATGTCTTATATATTTTTGTGCTCCCTAATTTGCTGCATATATATTACAAGGTGTTATGTCTTCTTGATACAATGTCCCCTTTATCATTATGAAATGTTCATCTTCGTTTCTGGTTACCTTTGTTGTCTTATAGTCATCATTGTCAAATATAAGTATGGCTACACCTGCTTTTCTTTGGATATTATTTGCTTGGGGAATTGTTTTTCCAACCTTTCACTTTGAATTTGTTTTTATCCTTATAGCTTAGATGTGTCTCCTGAAGTGGAGTACTGTTGGCTTTTGCTTCTTGATCCAATGTGCTACACTGTGCCTCTTTAGTTGTAAGCTCAATCCATTTACATTTATTGTAATTATTGACAATTGAGGATTTTCTATTGTCATTTTATATACTACTTTCTAGTATCTTTGTGTCTTGTTTGGCTCTTCTTTGTTTTTCTGTCATTTTTGTTTTTGTGTGTGTGTTTGGTGGTATTCCATACTTCTATCTTCTGTTTCTTTTTTTTTTTAAGCTAGGTGTTTCAGTAGTGGCATTTTCAGCATTAGTTACCATTAGGTTATTAAAAGAAAAATTAACATATTTATTAGAGTTCATTATCTTATGAGTGCTTGTGCACTCCATCCTCCTTTGCTACTGCTGATATTTATCCTCTCTCCTTTTATGTTATTGTTGTCACAGATTATCCTGTTTTTATTATGTTGTTCTTAAAATTTTTACTTGTAATTTTGTTTTATTTTGTTCTTGGTATGTGGTTGGATAACCCCCTTTAGCATTTTCTGTAGTGGAGGTTTTCTGGTGATAAATTTCCTCAGCTTCTGTATGTCTGTAAATGTTTTCATTTCCCCTTCATATTTGAAGGATAGTGTGTGTGTGTGTGTGTGTGTGTGTGTGTGTGTGTGTGTGTGTATAGTATTCTTGTGTGTGTGTGTGTGTATAGTATCCGTGTGTGTGTGTGTGTGTGTGTGTGTGTGTGTGTGTGTGTGTGTAGTATCCTTGGCTGATAGTTCCTCTCTTTCAGTACTTTAAATGTTGGGGTCTACTCTCTTCTGTCTTGTAAAGTTTATGCTGAGACATCTGATGATAGCCTAATGGGCCTTCCTTTATATGTTATATTCTTCTTCTCCCTCCCTAGCTGCCTTGAGGACTCTTTGTTTTCATTGATTTGCATCATTTCATTACGGTGTGCCTTGGAGTATGTCTCTTTGGTTTGAGGTAATTCAGCATTCTGTTTGCTTTTAAGATTCTAGGCTCTAACTCTTTCCACAGGCTTGGGAAGTTCTCATTGATTATTTGTTTCAATATGTTCTCCATTCCCTTTACCCTCTCTTCTTCTAATACACCCATTATTTTTATATTGCTCTTCCTGATAGATTCAGACAATTCTTGTAAGGCTTTTTCATTTTTTTTTTAAATTCATGAGTCTATGTTTTCTTCTCTCTGTAGTATCTCTATTTGCCTATCTTCAATGCCACTAATTCTCTCTTCTGTGTGGCCTGCTCTACTGGCTAAGCTTGTTACCTCATTTTAGTTTGTGTACTGAGTTTTTCATCTGTTTGGTTCTTTGTTCATAGTTTCAATTTTCTTGGTGGATTACTTTTTTGTTCATTAAGTAGTTTTTTGAGCTTACTTAATTGCCTTTCAGTTTTTTCTTCTATCTTATTAAGTATTTTTGAACTTCAATTTTAAATTCTATATCATTAATCTCCAAGGTTTTCATGTAACTGAGATTTTTTTCCTGCAGATTTTTCATCTATCTGAGCTATGTCTTTGTCTTGTATATCCATATTTGATTTCTTATTCCTTGATGGCATTTGTGAGTGGTATTGTTAATAACCCCAACAAGAGATAATTATTTCTTTTTCTGGTAGGAGGCACTATACTACAAGATTTGCCTCTGCAAGATTCTTGGGTGGAGTTTTAATGAGGTGTCACTGTTGTGGTAATATTGCAGGCAGGGCCATTGTGTTGGTAGGAGAGGCTTGTTGTTAGGGCTTTGCAATTTTATGGCTCTAGCAATGGAAGACCAGGGGTCCTCTGGGACCCTTCCCCAGACGTCCACAGAGCAGGAAATCAAGTGCCCAGGTACCCCCACCTCTAACAGAAGAGAGCACCCTGGAGACCCAGTTGAAGGGGTTCCACCACTGCCACCTTTTGCACAGCAAGAGGAGCAATGCAGGACCAGGTGGCTGGTTTGACACAGTCCAGTCCCTCCTCTGATACCACTCTAAGCACTCAAAGCGCAGCCCTAGGAGGGCAGGGGCTGAATGCCACAAACCAGTGTCAGCTTCAGAAGCAGTTGCAGCAGAGATTACAGGTCAGGGGCATACCTCCCACACACGCCTGGCAAGCCAGTGCCTGAGTTCAGAACAGGTGGAGTACAGACCCCATATCAAGAGCGTTTGGCATCACAAGGCTAAACTCTGCCAGAAGATCAAGTGTGCCCCAGTGCCCTTTGGGTCAACATCCACAAGCTATTCTCATGCAGTTCTTAGGAATGTGCCATGGACTTTTTGTGTGCTCGGCACCTGCAGTCTCCCAGTGCCTGCAATCACAGGTGTGGCAGACACCGTGAAACTGCCCTACTCCCTGTTCTTGGTCATTGCCCTTATCTCACCACCTTTCCCCCAGACTTTCTTTATCTCCCAGCTCTGGCTCCAAGACAAAGGCTGCGCTAACAGTGCCTCCCTCCCTCAGGTCCATGAGGAGAAAGAAAGACTTAGTCTTCTGCCATTTTTTTTTTTCTGTGAACAGATTCTATGTTTGGCCCGCCTTCTTGCAAGTCATACCTTTGTCTATCTGGTGTGTGTATATTTCTGGTTCATCTCTTTGTTTGTTTGTTTGTTTTCTCTGCCTATAGTCGTAGAATTTGTTGAAATTATAAGTGAAGAGATCGGGAATATCGCTCATGCTGCCATTTTCTGACTCTTTTTACTCTTTCTAGAGATATATTTATTTTTTAATACTATACTTTTTCAGTCCTAGGAAATAGCAACATGGTATTATGAGAAAAAATATTCTAGAAGCTCAGAATTCCACTGCATTTTCCATTCCATTGAAAACTCTTTCTTTTCCAAATTTTAAATGTGGAATGACAAGTTCAACAGAAAGTCTTAGCCAATTCAAGACATAAATTTTTTATTTTAATTTGTAATCTTCTCTGTCACTCTCCTTTTAAATTCCTTTACCATATAAGAACACCTGTCTTCAACTCAGGAGAACTTAATATTACAGCTAACTATAGTTTTTGCTATATATACAAATATACCTTTTTCTGATTTCTCTGGAAATGAACAAATTTTCTATTTAAATCTCCATTCTTTTCATTGGGAAAATTTTACTTTAGACATATCAGAAAACCTCATTTGTTTAAAGACTTTTCTTCCTTTTAACCAAGAATGCAACTCTTTTATAGGGTCTTATAAAAGGTTAAAGCATCAGTTTAGAGGGTTTTTGAGAGAGGAAGTTCTTGGCTTCATTCATAGTCATCTTCAGATTAAGATGTAAACATTGAAACAGCCTCACTGTCATCTGTTTTATCATTATTGTTCCATGCAAGTAATTACAGCATATTATGTGTTTTGACAACAAATCATCACTATGTTTCACTCTATTTTAGCTACATCCCTGCCATTTTGGACCACAGGAGATATATAACTGCATTGGAATTTTGAGGTTCTGCCAAGCCCACATGCCAACATTGCCATCTTTTCCATTCAATGGTTGCCAAGAACTCCACAGAGAGGTTGAGGAACTTGCCTCTAATTAACTTTCGGATATTCTTAACTTACCTGGATTTTTTATTATTCACCACTCTTCAACAGGATGTTAGTGAGAAACATGACAGAGTATATTCTCAAGATCATCAACTAGCATTTAATTAGCTATTTTATATTATTACTCTTTCTTTTCTCCCATATTGCTTAATTTTTAGTTAGTCTCGGTTCAGGAGAAGAGGACAACCTATGTCAGACGAGTACATATAATTCTTAATCAATTGTGTGACCCTGGGTCTTAAGCTTAAGAAATACAAATGTCAATGATTTAATTATGTTTATTCTAAATCTTCTGAATATAAGTCAAAGAATCATTACCATTGGTGGGTAGCATTACTGGGTCCATTAAAAAATGAAAAGAAAAATTTTAATGGGTAATATTAAAAAAATATTGCTTCACTCATAAAGAATTCCTAAAGGATATAATAGCCAACTTCTCTCTTTGTTGTCTTTTATGATTTCCTGTATTTATGCTTGTTCTCAAAGCTCCTTTTTAAAAGCAACTAGAAAAAGCAATTTGCAACTTCCAACCTGAAAATGTAAAGAAAAAAAAAAGGCCAACAACAGTTCATGCTCTGGGAAGTTTAAAACATCTTGAAAATTGTATTCCTCTCCTTTATCAAACTACTTCCTCCAAAAGCACTATTTCTACCACAGGGGCTGTGGTAATGGTGAAGATAATAACAAAACTAATACATGTCTAGAGAGTTTTTGAAATATACTGATACTTAGACAACAATCCAGAGTTATAGTATCATAATTGTTAGAGGAGAAGTAGACTCGTATTTATATTTAGTAAACAATCCAGATAACTATTTTCTTCATTTTGAAATATTCTACCCTAGAAGATAGTGTAGATCAAGGGTAGTCAACCTTTTTATACCTACTGCCCACTTTTGTATCTCTGTTTGTAGTAAAATTTTCTAACCGCCCACCAGTTCCACAGTAATGGTGATTTATAAAGTAGGGAAGTAACTTTACTTTATAAAATTTATAAAGCAGAGTTAAAGCATATAATAATAATCACTTACCAAGTACTTTATGTCAGATTTTTGCTAAGTTTGGCAGAATAAATCTTTATGAAACAACTTACTATAGTTAAATCTATCTTTTTATTTATACTTTGGTTGTTCCACTACCGCACACCATGAAAGCTGGAATGCCCACTAGTGGGTGGTAGAGACCTGGTTGACTACCTTTGGTGTAGATCATATATATGATATAAAAACTGGCCATAAAATTTTAAAAAATAAATTGTATTTAAATAAATAAAAACTTGCTGACAGAGATTGTTTTCAGCCAACTTAGGTAGTGTGAGAAAAAATCACTCAAGTGAATAATTACAAATGAACTCAGAAAATATAAGGGACCTCATTTCTATGCTCACACATTAAAGAAAATAACATAAAAGTACAAATCAGTGTTCCTAAACATTTATGACCTAACCTCCATAAGACCATCCATGGTTGCAGAGAAGATGCTTATCTTTTTTACTTAGAATATGAAATAATAAAGAAAGAACAGGTAAAAAAAAACTATGTCCAAATATGCAAAAATAGTGAACTGTTCATTCAAAGAAAGTCATTAAAGGAATTCTAAGTGGATATTAAAAGTAATTTATTCAACAATTACTTATTTAATTTTTTGAATCAAACAGTGGGTTACTGCATTAAAATCTTATGCTTCTACATTATTCACCAGGATAACTGTTCACAATATATTTTTAAGTATAAAGGTTAATCATAAATATACTGCTCATAAAAATTAGGGGATATTTTATAGCTTCATGTTCATTTTAAAATATCCCCTAATTCTGATCACAAAAATTAGAGAATAATTTATCCCTTCATATTTGTTTTGAAATATCCTCTCATTTTTGTGAGCAGTATAATATGATTTCTGTCAACAATGAACATAGAAATATAAGATTAGATGGACAGAGACCAAAACCTCTATACTGATTATCTAAATATGTAAAGATCCTAGGTGAATTTTTTTATTTTCATATCATGTGTTGTTAATTTTTTTTTTCTGAAGTGAGAAGCAGGGAAGCAGAGAGACAGACTCCCACATGTGCCTGACTGGCATCCACCTTGCAAGCTCACTAGGAGGCAATGCTCTACCCATCTGGGCCGTTGCTCCATTGCAACCAGAGCCATTCTAGTGCTTGAGGCAAAGGCCATGGAGTCATCCTCAGCACCTGGGCCAACTTTACTCCAATGGAGCTTTGGCTGATGGAGGGCAAGAGAGAGATAAAGAGAAAGGAGAAGGGGAAGGGTGGAGAAGCAGGTGGGTGCTTCTCTTATGTGCCCTGGCCAGGAACGAACCCCAGACTTTCACATGCCGGGCTGATACTCTACCACTGAGCAAATCGCCCAGGGCCTTGTTAATTTCTTTTTTTTTAATAAAGCTTGCCACTCTACCTTGTCCCTTCCAGTGGACATATCATTGTCCTGTGCCAATTTCTTACATTTACTTTTATACATGCTCAATTTGGTTTTGATGAGACATAGTCTTAGAAATAGCATTCAGAGTGTTAAGTAGTATGAGAATCAGGTAATCTTTGGCAATATTTAGGGTTTTAAAAAAACAATTATTTTTAATAGAAATATGAAACTCCCATTTAGATAAAAAGCTTTCCTTGAGTAAATTAGTCTTCAGAAGGTAAAAGTTGTGCCTGATTTTTGATATTTTAGGAGAGAACATACGTATAGCAGAAAGTCCTACCCACGTGTTCTGAACTTTCCAAGGATAAGCACGGAGATGGCACATGTCAGAGTTAGCAAGGAGGGGTCGGAGCCCATCTCCCTGTGTTCAGAGCAGCAGACATGGTTGCATAAGGAAAAATAACCTTGTTCCTTATTTCCGCAGCCTATGTGCACTCCTCTCATGGAAATTTCTCAATGATTTGTTGCTTTAATGAAAATAGAGTAGTACTATAGGGTTTCCCCCCAAGCTCAAAAGACATTTTAAGCCAACTCTATTATCTAACTATTGTTAGCAAATTAGAGTGTTCCAGTTCACAAACCATACCCCACTTCATCTGCCCTATATAGTAAATTTGCAAATCGTCATACAGAGATGACAAAGACTCTGTCGATTATTTCAGTAGGGAGGGACAATTGACCAAAAACCAAGGTTAGTTAAAGGGCAGAGAAGTAAGAGAGGAAAAGACAAGAGTGAGAAAATAAGAAAAAGCAGGTAAGTTTTTGTGAGACACTTTTAAAAAGTAGTGAGCATTTCTGAGTGGCCTCCAGTAAAAGATCACCTATGCAGTGATGCCATCGCTTGTGTTATATGACAGAAAATGAGAAATCTAGATAAGGATATGACTTAATTTTTTTATCCATCCAAAAATACAATTTGCTGTATTAAATCTCTTCTGTTTGAAATTTGAAATATCAACTGTGGTTTCTGTTTGTTGTTGTTATTGTTTTCTTTCTTTCTTTCTTTTTTTCTTTGACTAATACATAAGTTCATTGTGGAGAAAGATGTTAAACAAAAAGACACATGATGCATATAGATATACAGTTATAAGATGAAAAAAATTACTTACATAAACTCATAACAAGTAAATGAATCTATTTTAGGTTGTGGGCAGGCCCAGATACATTCTGATGGAAAATTTTATTTATCTACATGCTTGTCCTTTGTAGATAAAAAAAAAGAGGCTCTGTCATAAATCTAACTGAAAATAGCCTCACAGGGTGATCTGATTATAAATTCCTAACTGGGAAGGTCTGTTGGTAGTCAAGCCTTAGGTCTATATCCTTAGCAAAATGTTCATCTTTGTCTTAAGCCAGCCTGTATATTGTTTCTGTTCATCTAGGTTAACACACACTTAAAATGCCTTTTTTAGAACTTTGGGAAGTAAAACCACCCTCAGGGGAGTACATAATCTTACAATCCAATCCTGTAATTCAATCCTTATCTTACTTGTTCTCAATTTCTTATAATCTTCCTTATGTTATTCACTTAATTCCAAATGTATAGAAAAGGTTTTAAACTCATTTTGGGAAGCATTTTTCTCAGTCTATTAAGATATTACTATCAGGTATGTCTTCTGTTTGGATCCAAACAAACAAACAAAATACCTTCAAATAAACTCATAAACATTCTCTACAGGTATAGACTTTTTAAAAATAATGACAACCTGATGTACTTGGGAAACTTTATTTTCTACTCTTCAGTCAATGAGTCCCAGATCTTTATTACTTGTTCTGATATCTGCCTCATGCCCTATTTCCCTCCTCTCTCTCCTAGTTTCTGGATGTTGTCACCTGCTTTTATTTGAAATTTAATATGTCCAAAATCTTATCATCTTCCCTTGTAAATCTTTGTTGCTTGTTCCTTTTCCGTATTTCTATGACATCAGTCTCTGCATTGAAATTGGAGCTAAATACTCTAGTTCATTTTTATTAGACTAATTTTAATGGATATTATTGCTAGACATTGCAATAAATCTCCTGGCTTCTAATTTCTCCTCAACTCAGTCTATTCTAAACACACTGACAAGCAAATCTTTAAACAGAATTCTGGCTATGTCACTTCTTTTTACAAAAACAGTCAGAAGGTTTTATATGCAAACTAAAACTCTGACATCAAGACCACCTATAAATTACCTAAAACCATGTTTTTTAAAATTTAATCCCACAATTCCTCAATGATGTAACCATACTAGACTACTTGTAATTTGTCAGATACATCTAAAACTTCCTGCCTGCCTGGTTTTTTGGATAGTCTGTTTTCTCCATTAAACATATCTTACTTTTTACCTTTTTGTTATCTTAAATTTCATGTCATCCATAAAAGAATTCCTGGTGTATCTTAAATGACATAATTGCTCTGTTAAATTTTTATTATGTTTTCTCTATACACTTCACATGACATTTCTCATATGTTATTTATGTGATTTTACCATCTTCTTACTTTTCCTTTGTCACGACCAGCTCAGCAATGGGTGTGCACGAAAGGAAGGTGCTGCAGGACTTAAGAAAAAATACAGACAAGACACAACATAGAGAAAAAATGGGTACAGGGGACTCCCAGCCTCTAGGACTGAGAACCCAGATCTCTGCAGCCTCATCGTATTTATTTGTTTCTTTGCTCATTAAGCAAATTAGCAGAGCCTGGGACAAATTAGCCTAGAAAGCTACATAGGGAAAAGGCCACAGCGATCAGCTGTTTCCTTTCATCAATCTTATGAGTTCTTGCGAGGCAGCATGCTGCCCTCGTAGGACTTCCAAAGTCCACACCAAGGACTTGTTTCAGGGCAGCATTCTATGGCTGTGTTCTACATTTCTTGATGCTTGGAAATCTCTTACTTGTCTGTGTATTCCTCAGTTCAGGGGTGCTCAATATGTCGATCGCAATTTACTGGTCAATCACAAAGGAAGTGTGAGTAGATTGCATGACATTAAAAAGACATTTGTCTTTTGATTGGCATATAGGGTAGCCAATCTGATGTCTGAACTTTTGACACCCTACGCATGCGTGTTAAATCGCGCTAACTTGTTCAGTTACATTGCTGCGTAGTTAGCCTTCAATTTATTTAAACAAAATACAACAAAGGGTATAAAAATGAGTGCCATAGCTGGTCTGAGTAAGAAGCCTAAAACCTACCTGTTGGGTAGATAAAATATAATATGCTCACTTTGTTAAAGATGGTGCTGCCCACATGGAAGGCCGTCACTCAGGTGATATTATTTCCCCTTATGCTTGGGATGGCTGTGGGGGAAAAGCTGTAATGTAAGCAGGCCGGGTCGTTATAGCTTAAGGCTTTGTTTTAAGACTAAGCTTTTCCCAACACCCTTGACTAATTGGATGATGTAGGGTGGTGTATTCTCCTGAGGAATCCCATTATGCCTCAGATGGGTGACTTTGTATCAGAGACTTCCTTGTCTGTAGTTTGGATTAAGGGTTTGGATTCTACACTATAAGGTGGGGCAGGCCGGGAGCTTGCTCTCTCTCAGTTTATGGGTTCCTGAGATTAGTATAGAGAGGAGAGCATAGTAAGGCCACATGGAGGCCAGGAGAAGCAGCCAAGATGGTGGAGTGCTGAGGAAGAAGCCAGTTTGTGCAGAGTTTGTGTGGAGAGAAGAGGATGGGAAACAAAGGTGAATAAGTCTGGTGACCTAGAAAGCTTTGATACTAGGAAACTCAGATAAGTCAGTAGCTTTGTGAGCACTGAATGAGTGGGTTTTGGAGCCCAGTGTGTGTTTTTGCTTGCCCGTTGGGTGCAAGCTAGAATTAAAGCTGATGGCTCACCAGTTTTTGGCTCCGTTGTTTGAATGTATTGCGAACCTGCATTGGCCAGGTGGCTGTAAACCTGACCCTTGTTACTGGCTTTTTACTACCATTTTCATACAGAATGGGAGGGTATTTTTTTCACTATGTCATATTCTTTTTTTTTTTTTTTAATACATTTCTTTTTTTTTTCTTTTTATTTATTCATTTTTTAGAGAGGAGACACAGAGTGAGTGAGAGAGAGAGAGAGAGAGAGAGAGAGAGAGAGAGAGAGAAAGAAAGGGGGGAGGAGCTAGAAGCATCAACTCCCATATGTGCCTTGACCAGACCAGTGCAGGGTTTTGAACTGGTGACCTCAGTGTTCCCAGGTCGATGCTTTATCCACTGTGCCACCACAGGTCAGGCTCACTATGTCATATTCTAAGTGCATTTGCCTCATTTATCTGTGTGCCATTGCTATTCCAAAGAAGAGAAATGTGGAGTGGCTTTTTCAGACTGTTCATAAAACTATGGCATTGACTCTCCTCCAAAAAGAGAGCTGAGAAGGAGAAAGGTGAAAGAAGAATACACAATATTAAATAGTAATAACAGTAACTTAAATAATGATAATATAGAAGAAATAAATTTATGTTTTGCATTTTTATTGTAGGTAGATCATTTTGACTTGGTCATCTTATAAGTAGCTCGCAAGCTAAAAAAGTGTGGGCACCCCTGCCTTAGTTCATATGTAGGTGCTCAGGACATCAAAATACCTAAAGGAAGTTTAAGAATACAGGCAGAAGGGTTACAGATGGTAGTCCAATAAATGATTACAACACAGAAAATAAATTTACCTTTAGCTTGAGAAGCCTTGCATTCAAAAGGTTAATTAGTTATATTTATGTGGTAAGGAAACATGTGAACTGTTTTCTCGAAAAACAAGCTTAATAATCAAGTACTTTATACTTAAGGATTGCATTATTGTACATGCTGAAACTTAACCAGGTGTTGACCTAATATTTTTAAAATTTTTATTTAGAAAATTTAATTTAATGAGGTAACATTGATCAATAGGAGTACACAGGTTTCAGGCATACATTTTTATAACATTTAAACTGTTGATTGTTTGATGTACCCATCAGCCAAAGTCAATCTTTAGTGTTAACCTAAAATTAAAAATCCAAAATAAGAGGTAACAAGTGTTGTTTGGGAGACAAGAATTCAATTCTGGGGCATAGATTCAGGCAGAAACCCGAACAGTGTCTCAATTACAGTGTGAGAGTATGATTTTTTTTAATAAGAAAAAGAAGGATATAATTACATAAATAGAAAAAAAACCTTGTGGTGCTATTAATAAATTAAGTTACTATTTCGTTATACATGTCTGGTTACTGAGTCTGTCTTCAGCTAGAGAGTCCATAATTATCAGCCCTTGTAGTCAAGATGTCTGCTTTTTAACTAGCTTTACAAACAACTAGTTAAAAGACAATGTTGGTTTGGCCCAGTTCAAAAGTCTGGCCCAACACAAACCATTCAAAGTTTCAAAGAGCAAGACATAGAAAGCAGTCCATCTGGCATGGCTGCTCTGGCTCCATTTTAAAGTGGCTCCACTTATGTAACTTAAACATGAGAAGTCAGTTAAGGGAAACTTTTTATTTCTTTTTATTTAATTTATTTTAGAGAGGAGACACACACACAGAGAGAGAGAGAGAGAGAGAGAGAGAGAGAGAGAGAGAGAGAGAAATAGAGAAAGGGGGGAGGAGCTGGAAGCATCAACTCCCATATGTGCCTTGACCAGACCAGTGCAGGGTTTTGATCTGGTGACCTCAGTGTTCCCAGGTCGACGCTTTATCCACTGCGCCACCACAGGTCAGGCGAAGTGGAACTTTTTAAACCTTGCTATACTTTCAGAGAGTTCATTGAATAAGGTGAACATTTCCCCAGGTCGATCTCTTATTGTTATGATGCTTGCTGGAGAAATCTAGTAAGCACAAAATAATAGCCACAACGGAATTCTTTTTCCAATTATCCTTTATTTTCCTTTTTTCATAGTGAGTTCTACAATGCATCGTAAATTTTGTTAATTTACTTTGCCTCAATGCCTTAAAGTTTATAAGAATGTTGTTTTCATGTCTTCACAATCAGATATTTAAAACCAAAATTTTTCAGACCAATTTTCTTTTTTTCACAATAGATAAGTAATAATACTTATCTATTAATAGTACTGTAATAATACTTATCTATTAATAGTACTGTGACTAGAGAGAAAAAGATTAGATAACTGCTTGATGGTGATGTTCATCTAGGATAATTAGGATTTACTAGAGGATTTAATCAGATCAGGTAAAGAGGGTCAAACTTGAGTTTTTCAATTTTTCTACCAATGGGAAGTGGGATGTGGTGGGAATTAATCACTTTGCTTTCTGTGCTATTTGATCCTAACAGACTGAATTTCCTCTGAAAAGGAAGGTAGTGTGCAATGTGCAATAGTCTTTCAACACTTCTGTAGTTTGGCTTTGATTCAACACCTCTGACAACAAAAGTTTGCAACTCAGTCTCAAGTTTCAACAACAGCATATAAAAATTCTGTTCGCAAAACAACAAAAGGAGTTTTTATATTCAGTTTAATCAAGGGTGTTTCAATTCATTTTTCTTACTAATTGTCTTTTGTACAATTATCAAAAGAACAATGAATTAAAAAAATAAATGATTTTTCTGTATAACATTTACACAGAAATGTATGCAGTGATTGGATTGATGATGAGTCTCTAAGTTAACAGCATAACAATATTTTAAAAATAAAATTGAACGGGTGGAAAAATTTTAATATGAAACAGAAAAGGCAACTATTTCTCATCACTTCATTTCATCTGTAAAGATGGTACCTTCTCTAATAAATAGAATAAATGACAAGAATCTGTAAACTTGGGTAATATTTTAACTCAAACTGATTTTCTATTAACAAGAAGTCAATTTAATCACACATTTGTAGAAAATAGAAAGACTCTTTGCTTTCCAAATGGGCCTGGAATATTTCTAAAATGCAGTTTTCAGACTTATATACTGATTAAAAAAGGGATACAGACCTCAAAAGCAAAAAGGAAAAATAATTTACAAAAGTATGATTGGGATGAGAATAAACTTTACTGCATTTTAGTAACATTTCTTTTTTTTTTTTTTTACCTTAAAGTAGGGCTTTATTCTTATCTTAAATATTTTCAGCCATGACTTAGCATGATCTCACAATTTAGCATTTCATTTACAATATTTACTTATATTTTTAAATCCATAAAAATTGGAATTCCAACTAAAATTAAATTTAATGTGTAAAGATTATTTTATTATTTATTTTAATAATAATAAATTTTAAGGAGTACAGCATAATGCTTAAAAAATAATTACTTTCATAGTTGTAAATGACAACAGTCGTTTAAAAATTACCTTTGCAAGTCTATTTGATTCCTGCCAGAAAGCTTGCTGACCCTTTCTTTCTTTTTTAATCTGTCTATTGTTATGATAATACATTCAATGGTTGTTTTATCCTTTTAAGATACAATGTCTCTGAAATTCTTTAACTATACAAAATGCTAAAAAATATGTTTGAGAATACAATTTTATAAAGATTTGTTGTAACTATTCTACACCCAGCCAAAAAATACTTTTGGAATGAAGGCAATAGAAATACTGTCTCAGACATTAAATACTTTAGTTTAACCAGGCTGTGGTGCAGTGAATAGAGTGATGAACTGGGATAAGGAAGACCCAGGTTTGAAACCCTGAGGTTGCAGGTTTGAGCACGGGTTCACCAGCTTGAGCTAGGGGTCGCTGCCTTGAGCATGGGATCATAAACATGACCCCGGGGTCACTGGCTTGAGTCCAAGGTCACTGGCTTGAGCAAGGGGTCACTTGCTCTGCTGTAGCCCCCCCTCACACTTGCTCAAGGTACATATGGAAAACTAAGAAACTGTAACAAAGAATTGATGCTTCTCATCTCTCTCCCTTTCTGTCTGTCTGTCCCTATCCATCCCTCTCTCTGAATTTCTCTCTCTGTCTCTGTCAAAAACAAAACAAAACAAACAAACAAAACTTAAGTTTACCTCATAAGGCTTTGTATTTTAAGATGGTAAAGCAAAAAAAGGTATGATTATATTCAAGAAGAATGTAATGTGCCTGACCAGGCGGTGGCGCAATGGATAGAGTGTTGGACTGGGATGCGGAAGACCCAGGTTTGAGACCCCGAGCTCGCCAGCTTGAGTGCGAGCCCATCTGGCTTGAGCAAAAGCTCGTCAGCTTGGACCCAAGGTCGCTGGCTCCAGCAAGGGGTTGCTCGGTCTGCTGAAGGCCCGCGGTCAAGGCACATGTGAGAAAGCAATCAATGAACAACTATGGTATCGCAATGGCAATGAGAAACTAATGATTGATGCTTCTCACCTCTCTTCGTTCCTGTCTGTCTGTTCCTATCTATCCCTCTCTCTGATTCTCTCTTTGTTCCTGTAAAAAAAAAAAAAAAGAATGTAATGAGATAAAAATAATTACTAAAATAAAAATAATGCTTTTGTGAATAAAATTAGGATACCAATAATTTTAGGAACTAAAGTTCATTAAATAGAAGTACAGAAAATATTTTCATTTTAATATTATATAAATAGTAAGTAATTAAAAAATAACAATTAAATGACAAATCTCTTGGAAAATGCTGACTACCATAAGACCAACTGCTGAAACACCCATTGCCTGCTTTGTTTAATTGATTACTTCTGGTCTTATCAATAACATGTATTTTCATTTCATAGAAATTATTTCAGAATGTACAAAAAGATAGCAAAAACTATTAATCAAAAATGACAATCTAGATTCTCTGAATTACCCTTTTGCCAAATGTAACATTAGCATTAAAATTCTTACACATACACATTCTATATTTGTAACTGAGCTGACAGAAGTGTGGAATCTTTGGAGGACAAAACAAAATGAAAGTAGGAATCTTTGGATATAAATGAAAGTATCTATGGATCCATGGTTTGTATTTTCTTGACGTCTCAGAGTATGTGTCAGAAATAAGGGCAACATTTATGGCCTAAGTATAAGATAAAGAATACTGTAAGAGATTTATGCATAAAGCTGGGGTCCCAAACAATCATACCATGTGTGCTAGGTGGAATGAAAGATAAAACATCATATAGAACGAGACAACAAGGAAACTCACCTGCTTCAACTTTGGTGTTGAATGAGGAGCCAAACTTTATCCTGAGAATTTGTAACCATGAGATAGACTTCAAGTATGTTGCAGACTAAGTTCAAGTCATCTTTCATGGTGAAAAATCTTTGTAATTTGACTTTAGTTTTGATATTTGACTAAAGACAGCTTTCAAACTCTACAACATCCCTTTCTCTTTGGCCTTATTGAACAGGAGATTAAAACCAGACAAACAAAAATAGTAAAAAAAAGCCACAAACAAATAAACAAAAACTGTGCATTTTCTCTCCTTTGGTGCCAATGAGAAGTTCAAACTACAGTGTGTTCATAAAGTCACGGTGCACTTTTGAGCGGTCACATGGTCAAAAGTGCACCATGACTTTACGGACATATTGTATATGAACCTCAGCTCTCAAGTGGGAACACTTACTCTGCCCTATCTCCTAATGACATCCTTACTTTTAGTCTCACTTCCTTCTTGGCACATAAACCCATATACACGTGCCCTGTTCTTCCCAGAAAGTCTTGTGCTGTGAGTAACAGACCTTTGCATGTGCTCTTGGTCATCAGTCTTAATGCCTGGACTATTCCATTAGAGGAGTCTGTCTCACCTTCAATGGGATTACTCAAAACACTTAAACTTAAAACTACAGCGGAATTGTAACCTTTAAAAAAAATTACTGCACTGGATACTGTTAGTGGTGTACCAGGTCCCATTTATATGACTGCTGCACACAATTGCCATATGCCATGGTCACATGGTGACACCATCACTGGGGAGATTATGCCCCCTCAGGAGGTACATCTCAGCCAGTGATTGACAGAAACTGGGGACAGAGGATATTAAGAACTGGAGATTCTGAGATTTTACCCTCTTTACAAGCTAACAAGTCAGCTTGCCACAGTATTATGTGTGGTTACAAAAGACACAAAATTTCATTATCAGAGACAAAAAAAATTATTATGCTGATAATAATAACCAGAGTATCAGAGATGGTTCCCAGGGCCTCAGTTTCTACAGGGAAATGTGAAAAAGGCCAGATAACAATGCACATGAAATGAATTATGTTATAGAAGAACCTCAAGCTTAGGAAACAGAATCTTTTACAATGGCCGGTAAGCTTACAATACCTTTGACCCAGCGAGAGACATCATCTTTATTATATGGGACAGTAAATAAACCTGTCATTCATTCCAGAAATAAACATTATCTTTAGCTTCCAAAGCTATTTACTATAGAAACAATTTTTGAAAACACAATCCAGAACACAGACAAGTCAGTGCCTCTGGTCAGAAGATAGAAACACAAAAGATATATAGAGAATTGACTCCCAACAGATGGGTTTATATTACTAATCTACCACTATGCATTAGCAAAAAACAAAGTATATCAAGAATCATAATTAATGTAAATAAAATAAGCTTTTCAATCTGAAAATTAATGATTAGGATGATAAAACTTTTTGCTATGTACAATTTATAATTCATACTATACCCTAAGAAAATGCACAAAAAAAGTTTGCAGTAAAATTATAAAAAAAATACATGCCAGGCAAATACAGGGTTCGGCAAAATCCCAAGTCGGAACCTTGGCCTCTCCTATGTCACGTTAAAAGTAGGTTTACAGTTGTGAGTAGGCAAAACATTTAATAAGGCTATTGTAATAATCATAACCTATATGTCTTTTCCACATGAACAACTGTAAACCTACTTTTGCCCACCCTTGTATTTACCAATGGAAAGCATTGCAAATTAGATAGAATAGAAAGTATGTAAAAGGTCTTACTAGAAATAAAGAAAACATTTGTTTTTTATAATGTAATATCTCTAATTTTGTATTCTTCAAGATGCAGACTTAATATACATAAAGCAGAGGTTTTTAATTGGTGTGTTATGGCATATTGGTGTGCTGCAAGAGATTTTAAAGAATGCAATAACTGACGGTATTCAGGGCACTGACCTCTTTTCCCTAAGATTGTTAGATTAAAAGAAATGACAGCAGCTAACACAATCACAGTCATTCAGTGTGAATGAATCAAATTATGTCTATTTTATGGTAAATGTGACAAAAATATATATTTTTGGCATGCCATAAAATTTTAGTAATTAGTTTATGCATGCCACAGTATAAAAATGGTTGACAATCACTGACATAAAGCAAATGTTGAGGGAGTTAAAGCAGAAATTAGTAAATTTATTATTACGATGATGGGATATGTTAAACATATCTATCTTAGTAACTGAGAGATTTGACAGGCAAAAAATCTGTAAACACCCGTAAGATTTCAATTCTACAATTAGCAAAATTGATTTAATGGCCATTTACATAATAGTGTACTTAGTGGAAAAATAGTATGGCACATTTACACAGCTGTCAGTACTAAGCAGCAAAGCCAGTATGACAAATTCCGAAGAACTTTTGTCACGTAAATCACATTCTCTGGCTACAATTCTTATTGTAAGAAATTAACAGCAATATAATAACTAGAAAAATCTCTAAAGTTTGTATATGTTGAACACACCTTTAAGTAATTCATGGGATAAAAAGAAAATGAAAACTCATAGTGGATATTAGACTTTAATAATGAAAATATTGGATATCAACTCTCAGGTGCTATGACTAAAGCAATTACCAAAGAAGAATTTATTAGCTTAAATTAATAATTTAATTTTTATATTAATTTTTTATATTTAATTTTTTAATAATTTGTTAGCTTTAAATTGATCATTTTAGAAAATAAAAATACTAAATATTAATGGTACTTGTTGCTCAAACCAAAACTTCAGGAATCAATTTTTTCTCAGCTTGACTCAAGCTTCTTAACCAGTCCATCCGAAACCTTTACAACTCATCCCATATCTGTTCAATTTTCTCCATCTTCTCTGCCATCCAAATCACTCTTTTCTCTCGCCTTTAACAGCAATGGGTTTTCTGCTCACTTCTTCCTTTCCTAAAATCAATTTGCCCTGGAGCATTTACTGTGATCTGTGAAGTATAAGTCAGATCACATTGCTAAAACTTTGATTGTTGCAGGACCGGCATTTTTTAGTTATTTTCATTTCTTTTAGTTTTCTGTGCTATCATTCTCTCCCCAGAGTCTCGAAGGACTACAACCCAAGTGCTGGCTAGCCTGTGTTTTTATCTGGAGCTCAAGGTTCTCTTCCAAGATTATGCACCCGGTTGGCACAAGTCAGTTCTCGCAGCTGTGAGACTCAGGTTTCTATTTTCTTACAGGTTCTTCCCTAGAGAGTTCTCTCAGCAGCTAATGGCTGCCCTCAGGTCCTAACCATGCAGTTGGCTCACAGTGTAGGGCTTTTAGGTTACTCTCTCTCTAATTGGTGAAGTTGGAGGCTGATATACCGTAATGTTATCAAGGGAGTTACTATGCCACCCCTTTGCTATATATATAATGTAACCTAGTTAGGTGTACAGGGTCAGAACTGGTCACCCAAAGATGTGCCTCTGTGGTATGTGGATTATTTTAGGCTAAAGCCAACGAGGCCCTGCTGGCTCAAGAGAAACTTCTGACTCTCCCTTCCCTCCTTGTTAGAATTTAAACTAGGGGCCTAGCCCATAGTGAGAGATTGTATAAAATAACCTTTTTGACCTATCTACATGATGCACTACTAATACTGAACACCTGCTCATCTCATCCTCCTCAATGATTTCCCTGCCCTGTGGATGACTTGCCTCTCCTGGGCACCTTACTTATCCTTAGTTCAGAATACCATATATACCTCATTTTAATTTCTGTCCCTGAACCAAACATGTAGGTGAGGTTCCCATAAATACATATGTAATTAAATATGATTATTTTATCCTATTAATCTGTCTTATGTAGATTTAATTATTAAACCAGCTGAAAAAAATCTTAAAAAGTAAAGTTTCTTCCTCTTCCACACAGAAGAGCACCTATGCCATCATATTCACAGTCCACTCACACTCAGAGCAAAAAGCTTATACAGGATGTGTGAACTAGACATTAGGAATCTTAGGAACATTTTAGAATTCTGTTTTCCACATGATCATTTTTTTAAATCCCTATTTAACACTTAAAATAGCTACCACTCCATTAATTTTTTAATTTAATTGTTTAATTTATTTTCTGTTACTCTTCTTCAGAATCTAATCATTATTAGAAAGATACTTTGTTTGTTTTTCCCATACTGTCTTACCATGCTTAGTTTAGAACCTGAAACATGGACGACAGTTAATAATGTTGTATGTGTGAATATATATGATAGTGTCTATAAAGTTATGACCAGTGTAGGGGAGGAAAAATAGTTTTACCTTTACTTTTCTAGGTTCTGTGCTAAGATCCTCCCTTTAATATAAGACAGATTAACAGGAGAAAAACTAATGAAGTTTAATAACAGGTATCCTTCCTGTATACATGGGACACACCCAAAAAAACTAAGTAACTCTCCTGAAATTATCCAAGTCCCCGCCTTAAATATCATCTTAAGCTAAAGACAAAAGAAATATGCTGGGGAGTTGGGAGGAGTAGTTAATAGTCAGTTACCAGGAAAAAGATAATAAACAAGGGTAAGATTTTTATGCAGATACAAGCCATTGACTTCTCTGTTGATGAAGAGTTTCTAGAACTTTAGTAATGTTCCTCTTCCTGGTATAGAGAAGAACACACCCTTAGAAATAGAATTTTCCTTTATAAATGTAAATATGTCTTATAAAAAGATAATTGCTACTTAGTATTCATAAATTTTCCTGTATATGCTATTTCTTAAGAATAACAGCTCAAAAATAATTCTTGTGCCAAAGAAGTATATTCTGGAGTGGCATACATTTGAGGAAAAAATACTTTTATATCTATCTTACAAATTAACAACAGAGCCCTTACAAGGTGGTTAGAGCATCGTCTCTATATGCCAACATTGTAGCTTCAATCTTCAGTTAGTTACATACAAAAATCTCTTGCTCTCTCTTTTCACTCTCTCTAAAATAAATAAATAAAAATTAAAAAAAAACAAAACAAATTAACTCCAGAAAAAAAAATATAGATAAGGTATGTGATGAAAAGTATAAAGATATAAAGCATCCCTTATACAAAATATATGCACATCTACATACTTTATTTATAAACTGAGGAGATCTAGCTAAGGATAATACCAAATTGGGAGCCATAAAGTGTAAGTATAAGAGATTTGACTTCATAGTAAAATTTCAGTTTTCTGGAAAACATCATTAAAATATTTTTAAAAATACAAACTACAAATTTATAATACACACACACAATTTAGTAACTGTAGAACCTAATATCATAATTTTATGACCAAATATCTGGACCTTTCTGCCTTTCTGCAATTTGGTCTTTGGCTCTGCTGGAGTGATGAACCACTTTTGCAGTTAGAGCTCTGACTAACCAGTATTGCTTGTTTAACCACAAAGTTTATTTTACAGGTTATTTTATAGGCTCCAAGGGAAACTGACATATTGACCTATTTCTTGTGACCTCTTTGCTAACCTTCTTTATGACACCCACCTGCTGCCATAACTCATGACCCGACCTGCAATCCTAAGTTAGCTAAAACTGGGAAGCTACACTAGCCAATTAGAAAATGTGTAGTGTATACCTGTGGCTTTTCTTTCCTTACCAATATTCTTAAAATTCAGCTTTTTATATTTTTTGCCTTTATAAACTCTGCTTGACTTTCCCTTTTTGAAACTACTTTTAGTTTGTAATGAAAGCTTTGTCTGCCTGACTTTCAAACTCATTTCTTATAAATACACCTACTTAGACTTAAATTTTAGTCTTGGAAATAAGATTTTTCATGGCAAATGCTACTAGATGTTATACCTCTGCCATTGAGTTTGGCCAAGAAAGAATAAGGGTCAAGACTCAGATATAAGCAAAAGCTTATTTAGAAAGTTACAGAGGTAGGAGAAGTGATCAGTTTAAAAAGTGAGCCAGCTGGGCGCGTGGACTCAGGAAACAAGTTACAGAAGAAAAAAAAGGACCTTGGAGCTTAGGAGGAAGAAAGCAAAGATATGCACCTTGAGGGAAGAAACGGGGAGGAAAAGTGCCAATGTGCTCAAGAGATAGAGCGTGTACTGAGTCCATCTCTGCAGGGTTTTTTAAGGTGGAGATTTTAGGGGATGATCTCAATAGACTATTTATCAGCTTTCTAAGTGTATCTTTTCATGGTGGTGGTCTCTACTGATTGGTCAGCAGTAAGAGGTATTAGTAATTGTAGCTGGTCCTGACATGAGCCCTGATGTCCCTTCCTCAGGTTTTGCTGCTTTTCTGGGACTGGAGCTGAAACACATCTGAGACCTGGATGCCATCTCCAGTTTGACGAAAACTCTGTCTCTATGGTCAATAGACCCAAGCATTTGTTCCTAAGGTTATTTGATGTTGATCAGAACCACATTTCCTGAAGGTTTAATGTCTAAGGAAGTGATCATGCAAGGGCTTGTTTGGGGGGTTGTATGGGGTTATTCTCTAGCCCCCTTTTTTCTCCTCTAAGATATCTACTATAGGATTAGACACATGCTGGGGAGGAAAGGTCAGTGGAGTTTTGAACTACATGACCAACAATATCAAAGGTCAAGGGGTCTAAACTTCATGACCAGTGATATGTTAGGAGGAAAAAGGTCACCCTGAGGGCCAAGTACTAACTTAAAATACTTGTGTTCCCAGTTTTTCTCATTGCCAGGTACTTGGGGGTATTCTGCCCTGGTGACCTTCTGCACCTGGCTTATTGTTCTTGCTCTTCTCATATCCGTCTGTCTACTATATCAAGTTGGCATAAGAACAATATGTAATGAAAACAAACAAAATTTTAGGACAAAGATAAACATCCTAATTTTTAAAGATTGGACTAATCTCATTAATATCAAAATCTCAGAGAAAGAAATGCAGTGGGCCATGGTTAACAGACACATGATAAGTGAAATATTTTTCTATCAAGTGAGTAAACACTATGACAGTGAGATGACATTTTTTACATCTTCCTATTGACAAAGGTAAAAACAATGATGCTATTGTACATTGTTAAGGTAAAGCTTCTCAAATACCATTAGTAGAGTGGTAAACTGATATACTGTTTCTGAAAAGAAATTAGCGATCAATAAAATTTTTTCTGATTCATCAATTTAACAATTTAGAATTAATTGACCATCATTTAAAATTATTATTCAGATTAAAAATTGGAAATGTCAAATTTTTATGCATTAAATTACATGCTATATTTATAAAATGAACATGTTTTATTAATTTAAAATGAATTATTTATTTTATTATAAAACAACTTTATTTAAAATTAAAACACTGATATAGATTTATATTTGAATGAAATGCCAGGCATTTGAAATATATTCATACATACATAAAAATTACATAAATAGGTACTTATAGCTAAGTAAATACCTTTTTATCTGAAAGGTAAAAGAGGTTTTTGAATCATTTTATTCTAATTAAAACATTTTTATTTTTTAAAATATAAGATAAAACTGAAACCTTGACAAATGTTTAAATATTCTGCTGAATGTTGGTGGCACAGCTAATGACAGAATTTTATTTTATTTGGTAATACACATTAATCTTTGCTTTTTATTTTAAATTGTATCTTGTGCCCTGGAAACAAATGTTTTAATGTTAGTTTTAATGAAGTCATTTTCAACTAGGCACTAGGCCTTTTAAAGTATCATTTAAAATATAATGCATAGAACACTAAAAATTAGTCAAACATAAAAATGTCAAGTATTTATGATTATTTTTGTCATCGACACAATAGTTTCAAGGTCTATGTAAAAATAATAACAGCTTACCTGAAGACATCTCTAGACAAAAAAATCATTTTATTTCTATGGAACTCCTCCACAGGAGTTCTCTTGAGGTCATCTGCAATTCTTTTGACTTATCAGACCACTTTTCTTGCTTTTTGTAGAGAGTGCTGATTTGTGGAGAAGAATATGCTAATGTGGACTGAAAAGGCTATACTGTATTAGAGAAGCAAAGCTCAAGTAGCACAAAATTGAGCCTTATGACCACACCAGTTAGTGCACAGGACCAGACTATACACATCATAAGAAACAGTGCAGCTCATTGTGACAACACGCATCTATGAAAATTTCTTAATTTTTTATTCCAGGGGTTCTCATCAGAATCATCTGGAGGGCTCATTAGCATACATGTTGCTGAATGAATCTCATTCACAGACTTCCAATTTAGAATTTGCATTTTTACAGGTTTTTAGCTGCTGCTGGTCGAGGACCACACTTTGAAAATCACTGCTATTCCACTCCTCTAATTTATGACAGCTTTCTTTTCTTTTTTTTTTTTTTTTGGTATTTTTCTATAGTGAGAAATGGGGAGGCAGAGAGACAGACATCTGCATTCCCCCAACTAGGATTCACCCGGCATGCCCACCAGGAGGCAATGCTCTGTCCATCTGGGGCATTGCTCCGTTGCAACCGGAGCCTTCTAACACCTGAGGTGGAGGCCATGGAGCCATCCTTAGTGCCTGGGCCAACTTGGCTCCAGTGAAGCCTTGGCTGTGGGAGGAGAGAAGAGAAAAAGACAGAAAGGAGAGGGGGAAGGGTGGAGAAGCAGATGGGCGCTTATCCTGTGTGCCCTGGCTGGGAATCAAACCCAGGACTTCCACACACTGGGCCAATGCTCTACCACTGAGCCAACCTATCAGGGCCAATATTTAGTTTTCTAAAGTATATAGATACATACTATACATAGATATATATATAGAAATAGATGTATAATTTACCTATATTCCCCCACCTACAAAATGTAATTGCTACAAGTCAACAAGTAGTTATTTAGACTGTAAGTACTGAAAAACACATATTAATAAAAGGCATTATTTCTTCCTTCAAAGAATATATAGACAAATTGAGAACAGTGAATATAAACACATACAAAAATATATCAATTTAAAAATTCAGGCAAGAAAAAGAAATACAAGAAGATAAAATTTAGGTAAATGATAAAAAGCCTAAGACCTGGTATGTCCCCCAAAAGAAAAAGCTATGTAGAAATGACTCATTAAGAAAATAGTAGTTGAAAAAAGCAAAACAAAACCAAAAACCACAACATGGATACCAATAATATGGAGGAAAGTGTTCCAAACAGAAGAAACAGAAAGTTTGGAGACCTGGTATAGGACAGAGAAGTCATTGGAAGGAAGTTGCTTCTTTGGTAAGAAGCTTGGCTCTTATGCTTTGTCATGAGAATAGAAAATAGGAATATTAGTCTGTGTGCCTTTGAATATTAAAGCCTAGATTGGGGTTTGGTACGAAGGTGGTGTTCAATAAGTATTTGTTTAAAAATAAATACATTAATAATTAAAAAATAAATGTCAAGTGGTTGGGGAAAAATAGTATATCAATGATTAAATGAACTGATGAGCATGTTGTTGGGTATAGATTTCAGTATATGATTATATGTGACATATAAATAAGAATACCACTACATGTTAAAGCTTTTGTATAATTCACAAATGACAAAATAAATTAAGTTTTATTCTCAAAATTCTTCTACAACTATCAGTCAAGAGATAATTTGCTATTATAATGGAAATTGGAGTATAAGAAATTTAAAAATAAACAAATGACTGTCTTTGAATGGTGTAAGTTATCTGTAAGCCACAAATATTCCAGAGGAAAAGCAAATTATTAGGTATTGACAGGAATACAATGTTTTTGAGTACTTCAGACTGCACTATAGTGATAAGATGAAGAGAGAGTAATTTTTACAGCCTCCTCTTTGAACAACCTGGGAAAGTTGGAAAGGCAAGGTTCCATATCAGCTGAAGTTTTTTTGTTATATTTGTGAATAATGCTGAATTCTGGTGTATATTCTTCTCACATTGTTATTATTATTAACTTAATAACAGTGTTTAAAGTGTTTTGTTCACTAGATTTTGAAAGCAAGAATAAAACAATTTTTTTTTTTTTTAACAGGGACAGAGAGAGAGTCAGAGAGAGGGACAGATAGGGACAGACAGACAAGAATGGAGAGAGGTGAGAAGCATCAATCATTAGTTTTTCGTTGCCATTGCGACACCTTAGTTGTTCACTGATTGCTTTCTCACATGTGCCTTGACCGCGTGCCTTCAGCAGACCAAAGCAACCCCTTGCTGGAGCCAGCAACCTTGGGTCCAAGCTGGCGAGCCTTCGCTCAAGCCAGATGGATCCACACTCAAGCTGGCGAGCTCGGGGTCTCGAACTGGAATCCTCCACATCCCAGTCCGACGCTCTATCCACTGCGCCACCGCCTGGTCAGGCGCAAGAATAAAAACAATTTAAAAGAAACTTTTTTCTCTGGTGTGGTGAATAACTACTATTTTTTTATCATTGTTTATTTTTTTTAAATATTACATGACAGATTTAAACAATATTAAATGCTTATGTAATGAAAAGTAAAAACAAAACAACTTCAAAACTCTTCTCTCTCTTATCTCACCACAACAATGTGGTTCCTATTATTCTATCTTTCTCTGTGATCTTTTAACTTATATATGTTAAATATCTGCATATATGTAGTTTTAAGATTACACATAGGCTGAAATTGAAGAATTAGCAAAACATTTTCCATGCAATTAAAAACAGCATAAATGGTTATACTTATATCTTACAGAATAGACTTTAAATCAAAAAGAGGCTAAGTTATTACATAATGGTAAAGGGTCAATTCACTTAAAGAATATAAGAATAGTAATTATATATGCACCTATATATTTTAAGTGGATATTAACAGAACTAAGAAAAGTAGACAATAATAGAGCAATAATAGGAAATTTCAATATTGTACTTGCAATAGAGGATAGATCCAAACATAAAAGCAATAATAAAACAGTAGACTTGAATAACACTATGAATCAAATAAATCTAACAGACATTAAGAAAATGAAAGATAAAAATCATTCAATAGCCTGACCAGGCGGTGGCGCAGTGGATAGAGCATTGGACTGAGATGCGGAAGACCCAGGTTTGAGACCCCAAGGTCACCAGCTTGAGTGCGGGCCCATCTGGCTCGAGCAAAAACTCACCAGCTTGGACCCAAGGTGCTGGCTCCAGCAAGGGGTGGCTCAGTCTGCTGAAGGCCCGTGGTCAAGGAACATGTGAGAAAGCAATCAATGAACAACTATGGTGTCACAACAGCAACAAAAAACTAATGATTGATACTTCTCATTTCTCTCTGTTTCTGTCTGTCTGTCCCTATCTATCCCTCTCTCTGACTCTCTCTCTGTCCCTGTAAATATATATATATATATATATATATATATATATATATATATATATATATATACATATATATACAGAGAAACAGTTGTGACTCCATTGCATGACATGATTCCAAAACAGATTGAATATATATATATATATATATTCAATCATCACAATAATTGCAAAAAAAAGATTCTCACCTCACAAAATTCAACACCCTTTCATGAAAATTACTCAACAAACTAGAAATAGACAGAAAGTATCTTAACATAATTTAAGTCATATATGATAAGCCCACAGCCAACAAAATATTTAATGGTGAAAAGCTGAAAGCTTTTCTTTTAAGATTGAGAATAAGACAAGAATGGCCATTATTTTTACTCCTATTGAACATAATACAGAAAGTTCTAGCCAAAGCAATTAGACAAGAAAATTTAGACAACTAACTGAAATGCCATTCTTGTTGTTATATTTCTGACCACACAACATTGTACTAATGAATCTGTGCTAAAGAACTACTTTAAATGTAGCTTCTGTTTTTGTAGAGATGAAAAATTTATAAGACTATTCAAACTATTATTTTAATAAAATGAAAGCTGTTATTTTTAACTTATTAATTTCTTTGTCCACCATTTTCTGGAAGATATTTTGATTTCTTGTAAATATTGACTCTAAAGTTTGAATGTTTTTGGTCATATGTGCTAGATGGCATGCAGAAATCTCATGAAGGGATTAAATTTAGTGTTGCATATATTTGTGGCAAAGTTTGAAAATAAGGAGGAAAATAAATTACTAAAGCTTTCAGATTAAGTAAAACTTAAGTGAGTAAAACAGAAATTAAAAATATACTTTAAGAACAGAGACAACGACAGTTTGTGCTTCTGATAAATTAAATTATGTGGTGAAAGAATGTTCTTAATTAAGTACTTTATTAGTGAAAGACTATATCATAATTACTTTATGCCACATCAGTACAGTCTGTAAACTATAGCTTCCAGTAGAGAGTTGCTATTCTGATAGAATTAAGTTTTTAAGTACTTTAGTATTTTCTAATACATTATGTCCATCTTTTGTATATTTTGTGTTGTGTGTATTTGAATTTTTTTCCGCATCCCAGTCTGACGCTCTATCCACTGCACCACCACCTGGTCAGGCTTACTCTGAGTTTTTAAAGATTATATAAATTCTTCAAAAGTTAGAGGAAAAGAGTAATTAGAGTCTCAATGATTTTACTTTTGTGAAAATATTATTTCTTAACTCTTGATTTCTTAAATTTTATAACAAAGGTTGCATTTTAGAGTGTTTCTTTCTTTCTTTCTTTCTTTTTAATGTAATGTGGATTAAATGTGTAGGAAAAATTCACACTCAGCATCCAAAGAAAGATAGAGGCAGTGGCCTTTACAAACTCATGCATTGTCGTTCAAAGCCTATATTGGGCATTGATGTCAGATTCTGAAGAATCACCTGGAAAATCATCCTAGAGACAAGAAGGCTACACCAAACAATAAATTACAGTACTTTGTCACATGAGTTGTCTATTATCATTCATTATAATCAAAATGTTAACTCACATAGAGAACTCTTTCTCCCAAAAAAAGAATACTTTAAGTTTGTTATAAACAAAAAGTTTATTGGAGGAAACAGTTTGTAGTGGTTTAATGGCTGAATTGTGACATTCTCTCATTGATTGAGCTGCTGCCAATTAAGGAGAAAAAATTTCTTCTTCCTGCAGGGGCAGTAAAATAGAAAGCACCTTTCTGTCAGGGATTCAAGATAGGTATGTCTGTTTCTGTGTGGGATAATTGATGATGAGTAGTAGGGCATGAGAGTTCTCCCAACAGCTTCTGTTGACTCTAAATTTAATTGAGGTTTCCTTTATTAATTTTCAGAGGTAAAAATATGTACATTAAAAACTAGAAGGCACTGATGAAAGAAATTGAAAAAGACACAAATAAATTGATACACTATTTTTATGAATTGGAAAAATGAAAATCATTAAAAATGTCCATACTACATTTTAGGAATTTGATTCAATACTTATCAATATTCCAATGGTGTTTTTCACAAAAATAAAAATAATAATTAAAATTATATAGGATTAGCATAAAAACTGACATATAGACCAATGGAACAAGACAAAAAGCCCAGAAATACATTTACATATTTACAGTTAACAGATCTTTGACAAAGGTGCCAAGAACTCACAATAAAGAAAGAATTGTCTCTTTAATAAATGCGGTTGGGAAAGCTGGATAACCGTACACAGGAGAGTGACTATCTTACACCAATACAACATCTCACACCATATACAAAAATCAACTCAAAATGAATTAAAGGTTTAAACACAAGACTTGAAACCATAGGACTACCAGGAAATAAACACAGGGAAAAAAAACCTTCACATTTGTCTGGGAATTTATTATTATTTTATAAAATATCACATCAAAAGTACAGATAAAAAAGAAAAAATATAGACCAAATGAAATTGCATCAAACTAACAAGTTTCAACAGAACAAAGAAAGCAATCAGTAGAGTGAAAAAACAATGAACAAGATAAAAGAAAATATTTGCACCACATATCTTATAAGGGGTTAATATCCAAAATATATGAGGAACTCATGGACCTCAATAGTAAAAATACTAGTACAACTACTACTATTAATAATAATTACCTGATTCAAAAGCACCTGAGTTAACATTTATCCAAAGAAGATATACAAATGGTCAACAGGTACATGAAAAGGTGCTCAGCATCATTAATCATCACAGAAAAGTGAATCAAAATTACAATGAAATATCACCTCACATCATACCTGTTAAAATGACTAGTATTAAAAAGACATGAGGTAAGTGTCCGTGAGGATGTGGGGAAAGTGTACTCTTGTGCACTATTGGTGGAAAAGTAAATTGGAACAGCCACAATGGAAAACCGTATGGAGCTTCCTGAACATATCGAAAATAGAACTACCATTTAATGTAGGCTTCCAAATTTTGGGTATATATTTGAAGAAAATGAAATGGGTATTTTGCAAAGATGTCTTCACACCCATGTTAATTGCAGAATTTTACAAAAACCAAAATATGGAAACAATTTAAGTGTCTGTTTACAGATAAAGAAATTAAGAAAATGTGATGAATATATATGCTAGAATATTATTTAGCTTTAAAAAGAAGTAAATCCTGCCATTTGTGACAACATGGATTAACCTTGAGGCATTATGCTAAATAAAATAAGCCAGACACAGAAAGATTAACACTGTCCATCTCATTTATATGTGGAATCTAAAATAGTTGGACTCATAAAAGCAGAGAGTAGAAGAGTGTTTAGCAGGGGTTGGGAGGTGGGACAAATGGGGAGAAATATTGGTCCAACTTTCAGTTATTCAGGAGGAATAAATTCTGGAGATCTAATGTACAGCATGATAACTATAGTTTATAGTACTGGATTGTACACTTGACATTTGCTAAAAGAGTAGATCTTAAGTGTTCTCACCACACACAGACCAATATGGCAACTATATAAGGTGATATGAAATTAGCTTGATTGTGGTATTTTTCTCAGAAATAGAAAAAAAATGATGTATATGTGTAGCAAAACATTACATTGTGCACCTTAAATATAAATAATTTAATTTCTGTTTTTCAATTTTACTTCAATAAGTCTGGAAGAATAAAGTATACAACAGAAAAATATATATTAAATATATATATATTAAATATATAGCACAAAAATATAAATTAAATATCTATATGCTTTCAAGATATCTTTTACTATTTACATTCTTTAAATCTGGGGGGGATAAGCATGTTAAGGAACAATTAAAAAGATGACTCATACAGACATAATATTAACACGTATTATACAGTTTACTTAATGCTATTAATGAAGAAACTGTTAAGATGTTAACAAGACATCGGAAGGAGAACCCAAAGCAAACACACATTCATAGATCAGGACTATTGAAGTGAATTTGCAAATGGAGGCAAAATTGTCTTCTTCCGTTATTGGGAAAAGAAAGTAAATTGAACTTCTACAGGACAGCATTTCAAAATTAGCATATCTATAAACATGATTTTGCATTTTTATCAATTATAATTTAAAGGTTAAAATAGCTCACAGGCATTATAATGCTAGAATTGATAACCAAGATGTGTTTGCTTGACCATGGATAATTTCTATTGAAGCACAAATTCTTCCCCACAAAACAAGTGGATAAAACAGGGGTGCTCAATACATCGATCACGATCTACTGGTTGATCGCGAAGAAAGTGTGGGTAGATCGCATGACATTAAAAAGACATTTGTCTTTTGATTAGCATACAGGGTAGCCAATATAACATCTGAACTTTTCTCCGAAAAGAGAGCTGAGAAGGAGAAAGGTGAAAGAAGAATACACAATATTAAATAGTAATAATAGTAACTTAAATAATGATAATATAGAAGAAATAAATTTATGTTTTGCATTTTTATTGTAGGTCTCAAATGATATTATATCTACTAAGTAAGAACATTGACCTCATCTAAAGCTTCTTTCTATTTACTTGCTGGATCAACTATCTAAATATAGCCCAAGCCTAGCCATTATTTCAGAGTCTGCAGGAGTTGCCTTCTGCCATGTCTAACTTAGAAATGATAATCCTTTAATAGCTCTTCTGTTAGTTGTTTAGTCTTTACATTCTGATGCACCAAAATTTTCAGTCATCCAGGTAGACTTAAAATCTGGAAGTGATTTATTTCTTTTCAAAAACTAGACAAAGCCTTTCATAGTCCTTTCTTATTTCTTTTTACCCCATCTCTAATTTCTACCCGTAAATACAAAATAATATTAAACTGGGGAAACAAATAATAAATAATTGAAATAAGCATTTCAGAAAGGAAAAGTTTAGACTTAAAGACAAAAAGTTCAAGAAACAATCTGATTAACTTTATTAGTTTTTAGGTTTTTTTTTTAAGTGAGAGGCAGAGAAGCAGAAACAGACTTCAGCACACGCCCTAACCAGGATCCACCTGGCAAGCCCCCTATGGGGCAATGCTCTGCCCATCTGAGGACATTGTTCCATTGCTCAACAACTGAGCTATTTTAGCACCTGAAATGAGGTCATGGAGTCATCCTCAGCGCCTGGAGCCAATTTTCTCAGATGAAGCCATGGTTGTAGGAGGAGAAGAGAGAGAAAGGAGAGAGGTGGAGAAGCAGATAGTCACTTCTCCTGTGTGTCCTGACTGGGAATTAAACCCAAGACTTCCACATACTGGGTCATGCCCTACTGCTGAGCCAACAGGCCAAGGCCAATTTATTAGCATTTCAATAAAATTCTGGTATTCTGAAGAGTGTGGAGTATAATTTCACCAAGAATCACTGAAACTAAACACTTTAGAACTCTCAACAAGCTAGGGAAGAAGTTAATAATTTTATGTAATTTCATTTTTAGGTTTATGCATTTAAAAGAACTAACAGTTTTATTGCTCTTGGTAGAATACAACTGTAGTAGCTGCTTTTCCAGTGCACTGGAAGTATCAATGAATGTCTCCAACTGACAGTGAGATGTTGGTAGTATTTTCAAATATTATATGCTTATACGTATTACTTGTCTGCTCTGAAGTCTAATTTGATATTCTAATTTGATAAACTTAAAAACATTTTAAATGAGGCCACTATGAAAATGATTTTCTCATAGGAGTGTAGATACAAATAGATCTATTAATTTAACAACCTACAGTCAATGAGCTGCACTAACCACACTGTAGTGTGTGTGCTTAATGTAGTTCATTTCAAACTCAGGACAACTTAACCATATCTGTACTCAAACTACACAATTCTGAGAAAAGAGTTGTTTGAGCACAAAAACAACAAATTACAAACTCCTTTTATGATATATAGTTTCTTTTCCCCAAATATCTCTCTTATTCATCCATAATAGCTAAGAGAATCCATTAATTTTTATATATAAGAGTTTGAGAAATGAATTTCATTCACACTATGTCATAAATCCATGAACACTATAAATTGCATCTATATAGGATATTTTCTGTTAAATTCAGAGTTAATAGTATCTTTTTAGAAATTTAAAACAATATATATATTGTTTGTTTTGCTGAAAAGTGAAGAAAGAACATTATCAGAACAATTGTACTGGCTTTTCCTTGAAAGTTGGGAGAATTATTAAAAAGAATCAAAATGTTTTATGCAGAGACAGTACATATATGCTGTACATATATGCTCATCCTTGTGTTTCAACTCTTAGTCAGTTGGATAAAGAACAAAAATAATAAAAAATAGCTTGACCTGTTGTGGCGCGGTGGATATGGTGTTGACCTGGAATGCTGGGGTTGCCGGTTTGAGATCCCAGGCTTGCCTGATCAGGGCACATATGAATATTGATGCTTTTTGCTCCTCTCCCCTTCTCATTCTAGCTCCTCACTAAAATAAAGCAATAATAAAAAATAAAAAGTATATATGTAATAATATAGTAATATATTAATATCTATATAATAAAATATACTGTATATTGAAATTTATTTTATTTATAAATATCCTGTTTAAGATTTATATGCAAAGTGGTAGAAATTATACAAATAAATGTTCATCTATGTACAAAAAGTGAAAGATGATGGACAAAAATAAAATTGATGCATGAGAGCATAGGAGTTATAAAGAATCTAGGCATTTTAATTTATTGTTTTCCAGTAAAAATAGTGTAATTTCAGATCTGATGAAGCCCATCCCATCCTTCTTAAGACATAAATATTGGCTAAGAAAATATTTAAATTCGGTAATTATTTAATATATATCTGCCATGCATCTAGTACTGTATTTGATATTATAGAAACATAAAATATAGCATAAATTGTCTGCCATGAAAGTTACTTCATTTTAGCTTGGAGAATAAAAACTTACTTTGAGCTGTAACTAAGAGTGCTATAAAATGCTAGTTTGTCTTCCAGTTCTCAATTATCTGCGATGGTATATGGCTGATGTACAGCTATGGGTACCTTTCTACCATCAAAATAAGCAGAACCATCAGATGCCCGTATTAAAAAGGAATATAAATTCCTTCTCCCCTTCTAGGTTCTTTTGCCTGTTTCGATAATTATTGACGGGGACATTAACAAGAGGAAGTCTACAGTGATCTTGTACATAAGGAACAAGAGGAAGTCTACAGTGATTTTGTACATATGGAGGTCTCACAGACATGGATTCTAAAGAAATTACCAAAGTAGGCAGCTCTTATACTTTTTACACAAGGAAACAATAAATTTGTAAAGAACTTACAAGACCAATATACTTACACTTGGGTACTGATGAGTGAAGAATAGAAACGGAGTTTATTTACAGGGCCTTCTCAGCACTGAATTTCCTATCTCTGGCAATAAGGTCTCCAATTTACCTCCTGGTGCAGAAAGAGCAACTTTTGCACGGGAAATTTATTCCTGCTCTCAAGGGGACAAAGAGAAGGGTGAGAGGGTTCTTTCTGCACTGGCTCTTTCTCAAATAACTTTAAGTCAAAATAATCAATATGCCAAAGTAGCATATTTGGGGTGGCACTTTTTGGTCCCCTATAAGTTAGTATTCAAGCAGTACTTGCTATGTGTCAGGCACTGAGTTAAGCATTTTATATCCGTGTTGGGCAGATAAAATATATTATACTCACTTTGTTCAAGATGGCACTGCCCACATGGAAGCCCATCACCCAGGTGATATTAGTCACCCTTATGCTTGGGATGGGCATAATTATATTATTGGGTGTGGAGGACAGGCTGTAAGCAGGCAGAGTCCTTATAACCCAAGGCTTAGTTTTAAGAGTAAGCTTTTCCCCACACCATTGACTGATTGGATGATGTGGGGTGGTGCACTCTCATGAGGAATCCTCCCATTATACCTCAGATAAGTGACTTTGTATCAGAGACTTCCTTGTTTGTAGATTGGATTAAAAGTTTGAATTTCTACACTATAAAGTGGGGCAGACCAGGAGCTTGCCCTCTCTCAGTTCCTGAGGTTAGTATTAGGGAGGAGAGCAAATTAAGGCCACATGGAAGAAAGGAGAAACAGCCAAGTTGGTGAAGTGCTGAGGAAGAAGCCAGTTTGTACAGAGAGAAGGAGATGGGAAACAGAGGTGAATAAGTCTGGTGAGCTAGAAACCTTTGATGCTAGGAAACTCGGATAAGTCATTATCTTTGTGAGCACTGAATAAGTGGATTTTGGAGCCCCGTGTGAGTTTTTACTTGCCCACCGGGTGCAAGCTAGAATTAAAGCTGATGGCTCACCAGTTCTTGGCTCCGTTGTTTCATTACCAACTGTTCAAATCTAATGTGAACCTACATGAGCCAGGAGGCTGTGATAATGGCCACGATTACTGACTTTACAATCCATTATTTAATTTAACACTCACAATAGATGTTTAAGACATTTTCTCATTCTTTTTATAAGATGCAGAAAATGCAACTTGGAGAACTTAAGCCCATTTCTCAAAGTTTCATGGGTATTAAATATTAGAAGTAAGACTTGCATACAGCTCTCCATGATGCCACTCCATGATGCTGCTTCTGGTCCTGGGGTGAAGTACAACACTGGAAAGGACAAAAGGAAAGAAACAACTGAGAGAATTGAGGTAGGGAGTAACAGGAGGACTATGAAAAAGGAAGACTAAAGTGCCAGAGAAGAGCTTTTGCTCATGGGAGCTAAATTCTGTATAAACAGAAATATATCTGGAAAAAATAAATGCATATTTTACATTACACTCAAAATGTTGATATGCTCAATATTATTAGTATTAATTATTTCTGGCAGTGAAGCTTATTTTATGTGCCACCAGATTGGGAAGCATCTGACTGAAGATCTGGGATATCGGCAGAAAATTCAGTAGAACCAGCTAAGGTCAGAATGGGCCTGCAGGCTCCAGCCTGAACTTTTTGGTCCTGATTTCAACAAAACTGAGATCCATTTTACAGATGGAATGTTTTCTCACTTTCTAAGCCTTTGGTATGTCAAAACCTAATAAAAAAATCAAGATACATTTATGATTGATTACATGATTTTTACATCAAGTTGAGACATGTCTAGGCTTCCCAATTTTTACCTTTACCAAGGCTAAAATATTTATAAATGGATCCAGTGAAGTCTGGAATGTTTCAAAATACTAAAGGAAAAAAAAACAAACAGTAGACTAAATAATAATGGCAAATCATTGATAATTATTGAAGTTTCAAACTGAGTATACAAAGACTCTCTATAACTTTTTTCTTTTCATAATAAAAAATATAAAAATGATAATATAGAGGGACAAATAATAAAGTATGATCAAGATTTATATAGAATATATAAACATGTGCACATACACGTACATATATCTCTGCTCATTCGGAATCGACTATGATGATTTTGAACTGTTCTGTGGTGTGTGTGTACATATATTTGCAGTTTGAAATATGTCATATTTAATCATTCTGTTAAAAAAGCAGAAGTCTACACTTGTTACTTAATTTAAATTTGTATCCCATCTTGTGTGCTCACTTTTGTAGAAATACTGTAATATTCTCCCCTTTATTTGACATTTCGATACTAAAACTTCACATTCTGAATAAAACAACACATTAGGGACAAGGGAACTGTGTTTCAGAAACAAGGCTGTAAGTCCTCTATAAACTATTCTCTCAACAATTTTATGTTAGGGAGGATTTAAGGATTTGTTCTGCTTTTAAGCATTAGTCTCATAAATACTTGCCTGTTCTTTTTTTGAGGAAAATCTTTTACATAGAAATGCAGCACCTGCAGTGCCCTAGATTCTGCAAAACATTTTAAAGAAATGCAGTAGTTTTGTCCCTGAAGCCTGTCGTTTTAAATTTAGAAAATTTGAACAAGTCAGATCCAGTTTTCTTCAATTAATGAAAAAGGAACAGTGACAGGGAATATATTTAAAATGAGAGCTTTAAATGATAAACAAATGACAACTAGGGCAGAATGAAAGACAATCTAAAGAAGGAAGAAAAGTGACTATAACCAGGCAGTAATACACTGAGTCAAGTATACTGAAGTCTATGCTCCCACTCAGGAAAGAGGAAAAACAGAGGTAGCCTGGCACTAAACAACGCTTAGTATATTGCATATGAAGGTGACCAAATATTGATGAAGCATTCTTTTTTTCTTCTTCTTCTTCTTCTTTGTCCAAGTGAGAGGAAGGGAGATAGAGAAACAGATTCCCATATGTGCCCCAACCAGAATCCTCCTGGCAACCCCCATCTCTGGCTATTATTGTACCTGAGCTATTTTTAGCACCTGAGGCAGAGGGAGGATCAACAGAGCCAACCTCAGCTCCCGGAATGATGTGCTCGAACCAATCAAGCCATGGCTGTGGGAGGCAAAAAAGAGAGGGAGAGAGAGAGAAAGAAGGGGAAGGATGTAGAAGCAGGTGGTCACTTCTCCTGTGTGCCCTGACTGGGAATTGAACCCTGGACATCCACTTGCTGTGCTGACACTCTACCATTGAGCCAACTGGCCAGGGCCAAGTGAAGCATTCTTGATTACTTTAAAAGTAAAATATTTTACAAATAAAATTTGGGAACTGTGTGTGTATAAATGTCCATGCACATGTGCTTGCATTTCCTTCCCCATTAACACAAAAAATGTATACTTGATAAATATCTCAATAAAAATTGAGCTTTAAAACTAAATCAGTGAAAACTTTTATAACTTCAGTTAAAAACACTTGAGCTCCAACCTTAACCACAAGGCATAGATTACTTGTGAAACTATTTTCAGTGGATGGAAGAATTAACAATCCAGTGGTATTTAAGAGCAAATGGATACTTGCTATTGTTTAAATAATGATTAAGTTAGAATAAAAACAACTTGATATTTTATTTCTTATCCAAATATTTTGTTTCTTCATCTTTACAGATTCTTGCATTGCCCAAATCAACATAAACTAGCCACTGTAACAATGTTAAAAGAGAGATGAATATATATATGTAAAAGTTTCTAAGTCACAGAAGAAAATACAACTTTTAGGTATACCACAGTATTTGTAATTATAGATTCTGAGTTTCCTTGAGTAGCCAAATTATTAAAATATGTGAGCCTCGAGATAAAGAATATTAACATGCAATTCATTCAAAATAATTAAGTGACAATAATTATGAACTATAAAAATATCCTAGGCAGATCTTTGGTTTCATGTATTTAATGAAGGGTGGATCCTTTTTTAAAAAACAAAAATATTCAGATCTCTTCCTTAGCTCGCAAAGAGTTCCTTCCTAACAATGGATGACATTGGTTAAAATTGATAGACAGGGAGAGGAGAAGATGGCGATGGAGTAGGCAGACGTACCAACTTCCAACTCCCAGAACCAAAGTGGATTATAACTCAATTTTAAGAACCATCATCTGGATAAACCAACTTGGAGCAAAACTAAGTGGACTCTTCAACCAAGGAACACTGCAGAAGCCACATTGAGACTGGTAGGAATAGCGAAAACGCGAAGAGGGCTGCCCAGCTCCCCGGAGCAAACGGCAGCCCGGAGAGATCCGCGTGGTGGGAGGAGAGTTTGGCGGAGCGTGAGGGACCTGGGTCCCAGGAACCAAGCCCCAGACTGCAGTCCCAGACCCTAGAAGAGCCGATTGGACAGTATCGAGCTGTGAAGTAAATGAGGATACTATTTGGGAAAAAGAGAGAGTCTTCTCAGACCCAAAAATCTTTTTAAAGGGACAGCTCAGAAAGCCTCTCTCACAACCACGCACCCGGGGCTCCGGGGAACTGGGACAGAGGAGAGGAACAGAGCAGCGGGAACAAAGAGTGGACTGAAGGCACGAGGACACTCTGAGGGACAGCCACCCCGACCCATGGGCTAAGTCACTTCCCTAATCGAAAACGAATATTTCCCCTGGAGCTAGCAATACCAGCAAAGGGAGACAGGACACTAGCCAAACAAGCTCTCCCGCGGCAATTAGAGCAGACCTGCCTAGAGGGAGGGAGCTCCCAAGCCTACAGTGTGGAGACTTAGGGCACTTCTAGCCCCCTGAGGTTGCTGAAGCCTATGGTCGGGACAGGACGCCGAAACGCAGTCCTGTCGGTGTGGGCGGAACAGTGAGGGCTCGGGCTAGCCTAGCAGGGGCAGAGTTGAAGCGCTAAAGCTGTCCGGCAGCTGCGGGCCGCCTGTGACCCCACTTGTGGGGAAAAATACGGGCAGAGATCAGCCCTGCGACCCTGCGCTAGCCGGCCCTGACCGCGGGCACCGGGCTAAGACCAGGGACGGGCGAGGGGCCCGAGGCTCACGCTGCCAACCCCGCCCAGAAGGAGAAACCCCGGCGTGCCATCTGTGGGCGCGAGCGGGCTCCTAAGTCGGGGGCGAGGGAGACACTGAGACCAGGGGAAGTTCCCTGCGGAGATCACGCTGCTCTCCCTGCCCGGCCGGAGAAACCGCGGAGTACCGCCCTACGTGCGCGAGCTTTCTCCGAGCGTGGGGGCGGGGTAGGAGCCGGAACGACCGGAAGCTAGCCGCTGTGCGCACGCCAGCAAACACGCCCGGCCCAATAATCCCCGGTTTTCGGTTTCAGTCCCTGAGCAGGAGGGCCCTGGCCTCGAGGGCGGGGCTAAATTCTGGACGGGCAAAGGCTCACAGCTGAGAGCACGTCAAAAGCCCCGCCCAACCCACAAAACGGTGGCGAGCAGGCTCGGACTGAGGGGGCTGGGCGTAAGCCTTCCAGAAAAAGTCCGGGTCCGCAGCTGAGCAAAGGTGCTCACCTCTGCCCTGCGCGCTAACGCTAGTGGCTTGAGTGACAGCCCCTCCCGCAAAGGAGAGGCAGAAACCACAGCAATAGCTGCAGTGAGCCGGCGCTGGCAACGCCCACACCAAACCGCCCTAGGCAGCGACGGAGAGGGTGGCAAGCCTGCAGACAGACCACACCTGGAGAACACAAAGGCAACACATACTGGACTCCAGTGGCCACAATTTGCTTACACTCAGATAAAATGGGCAGGCAGAGGAATGCAAACCAAATCAACCAAGAGAAATCCCCAGAGAAGGTCCTGAATGAACCAGATATAACCAAACTACCAGAAGCAGAATTTAGAATAATGATAGTTAGGATGTTCAAAGAAATTAGAGCAACAATAGATAGTCACTATGAGCACCTAAATAAAGAGATAACAAGTATAAAAAATGAAATTGAAATAATAAAAAAGAACCAGACAGAAATGACAAATACAGTATCAGAACTGAAGACCACAATGGAAGGAATTAAAAGCAGGATAGATGACGCTGAGGATCGAATCAGTGAGTTAGAGGACACAATAAACATAGTTACAGAAGCAGAGAAAAAAAAGGAAAAGAGATTCAAAAAATGTGAGGAAACTCTAAGGGAGCTCTGTGACAACCTGAAGAGAAACAACATTCGCATCATAGGGGTGTCTGAAGAAGAGGAAAGAGGACAGGAAATGGAAACTTTGTTCAATCAAATCATAGGCGAAAACTTCCCTAAATTAAGGCTGGGAAACATTCTACATGTCCAAGAGGCGCACAGAACCCCATTAAAGAGAAACCCAAAAAGATCTACACCAAGACACATCATAGTTAAAATACCAAAGCTAATAGATAAAGAAAAAATCTTAAAAGCTGCTAGAGAAAAAAAGATTCTCACCTACAAAGGAGCCCCCATTAGGATGACATCGGACTTCTCAACAGAAACACTTCAGGCCAGAAGGGAATGGCAAGATATAATCAAAGTAATGCAGAACAAGAACCTACAACCAAGACTACTTTATCCAGCAAGGCTAACGTTTAAAATTGAGGGAGAAATAAAGAGCTTTCCAGACAAAGAAAACCTCAAGGAATTCATTAAAACCAAACCAATCCTGCAAGAGATTTTAAGGGGCCTAGTGTGAACAGTTCAAAGGGAGAAAAGAATATAGCAAAAAAAAAAAAAATACAGCTTTAAAGAATAAAATGTCAATAAACAACTACATATCAATAATAACCTTAAATGTAAATGGACTAAATGATCCAATCAAAAGACATAGGGTAGCAGCGTGGATAAAGAAACAGGACCCATACATATGCTGTCTACAAGAGACACACCTTAAAACAAAAGATGCTCATAGACTGAAGGTAAAAGGATGGAAAAAAATATTTCATGCAAATGGAAATGAAAAAAAAGCCGGGGTAGCAGTACTTATATCTGACAAAATGGACTTTAAAACAAAGACTGTAGTAAGAGATAAAGAAGGACACTACATAATGATAAAGGGAACAATTCAACAGGAAGATATAACTATTATAAATATCTACGCAACAAATATAGGAGCCCCGACATTCATAAAGCAGACTTTGATGGACATTAAGGGCGAGATTAACAGTAATACTATCATAGTAGGGGACTTCAATACCCCACTAACAACACTGGATAGATCCACAAGAAAGAAAATCAATAAAGAAACAGCAGACTTAAAGGATACACTAGATCAACTTGATTTAATAGATATATTCAGAACTCTTCACCCTAAAGCAGTAGAATATACATTCTTCTCAAGCGCTCATGGTACGTTTTCTAGGATAGACCACATGTTAGGACACAAAAAAGGCCTCAACACATTTAAGAAGATTGAAATTATATCAAGCATTTTCTCTGATCACAATGCCATGAAACTAGAAATCAACCACAAAAGAAAAACTGAAAAATACTCAAACACTTGGAAACTAAATAGCATGTTATTAAATAATGAATGGATTAACATTGAGATCAAAGAAGAAATAAAAAAGTTTCTAGAAACAAATGATAACGAGCATACGTCAACTCAAAATCTATGGGACACAGCAAAAGCAGTCCTGAGAGGGAAGTTTATTGCACTATAGGCATATCATAAGAAGCTAGAAAAAGAACATATAAGCAACTTAACCCTGCAGCTAAAAGAACTTGAAAAACAACAACAAATAAAATGCAGGACAAGTAGAAGGAAGGAAATAATAAAGATCAGAGCAGAAATAAATGACATAGAGGCTAAGGAAACAATACAGAGGATCAATGAAACCAGAAGCTGGTTCTTCTAAAAGGTAAACAAGATTGATGAACCCTTAACTAGACTCATCAAGAAAAAAAGAGAGAGGTCTCAAATAGATAAAATTAGAAAGGACACTGGAGAAATTACAACTAATTCAACAGAGATACAAAGCATTGTAAGAAAATACTATGAAGAACTCTATGCCAAAAAGTTTGACAATCTAGATGAAATGGACAAATTTCTTGAATCATATAAACTTCCAAAAATCATTCTGGAAGAATCAGAGCACCTGAACAGACCAATTACAACAGAGGAGATTGAAACAGTTATCAAAAAACTCCCAAAAAAGAAAAGTCCTGGGCCTGATGGCTTCACAAGTGAATTCTATCAAAAATTCAAAGAAGAATTAACTCCTATCCTCCTCAAGCTATTTCAAAAAATTCAAGAGGAAGGCAGACTCCCAAACTCATTTTATGAGGCGAGCATAATTCTGATCCCCAAACTGGGCAAAGACAACACAAAGAAAGAAAATTATAGGCCTATATCATGATGAATTTAGACGCTAAAATTCTCCACAAAATATTAGCCAACCGGATTCAGCAATATATGAAAAAAATCATACACCATGACCAAGTGGGATTTATTCTGGAGAGGCAAGGCTGGTACAATATTCGCAAATCAATCAATGTGATTCATCACATAAACAAAAGGAAGGACAAAAATCACATGATAATTTCAATAGATGCAGAAAAGGCATTTGATAAAATCCAGCACCCATTCATGCTTAAAACTCTCAATAAAGTGGGAATACAAGGAACATTCCTTAACATGATAAAGGCCATCTACGACAAACCCACAGCAAACATCATACTTAATGGACAAAAATTAAAAGCAATCCCCTTAAGATCAGGAACCAGGCAGGGTTGCCCACTTTCACCACTTTTATTCAACATAGTTCTGGAAGTCCTACCTACAGCAATCAGACAAAAAGAAGAAATAAAAGGCATCCAAATTGGAAAAGAAGAAGTAAAACTGTCACTATTTGCAGATGATATGATACTGTACATAGAAAACCCTAAAGTCTCAGTTAAAAAACTACTGGACCTTATAAATGAATTCAGCAAGGTGGCAGGATATAAAATTAATACCCAGAAATCAGAGGCATTTCTATATACAAACAATGAACTGTCAGCAAAAGAAATTAAGGAATCAATCCCTTCACTATTGCAGCCAAAAAAATAAAATACCTAGGAGTAAATTTAACAAAGGAGGTTAAGGACTTGTACTCGGAAAATTATGAAACATTGATAAAAGAAATCAAGGAAGATACAAACAAGTGGAAGCATATACCGTGCTCATGGCTAGGAAGAATAAACATCATTAAAATGTCTATATTACCCAAAGCAATTTATAAATTCAATGCAATACCAATTAAAATACCAATGACATACTTCAAAGATATAGAAAACATACTCCAAAAATTTATATGGAACCAAAAAAGAACACGAATAGCCTCAGCAATCTTAAAAAGAAAAAATAAAGCAGGAGGCATCACTCTTCCGGATATCAAGGTTTACTACAAGGCCATTATACTCAAGACTGCCTGGTACTGGCATAAGAACAGGCACAGTGATCAATGGAACAGAACAGAAAACCCAGAAATAAACCCACAGCTTTATGGACAACTGATATTTGACAAAGGAGGAAAGAACATACAATGGAGTAAAGACAGCCTCTTTAACAAATGGTGCTGGGAAAATTGGACATCTACCTGCAAAAAAATGAAACTAGACCATCAACTTACTCCATGCACAAAAACAAATTCAAAATGGATAAAGGACTTAAACATAAGCCGTGAAACTATAAGCATCGTAGAAGAAAACATAGGCAGCAAGCTCTCCGACATCTGTAGCAGCAATTTATTTGCCGATTTATCTCCACGAGCAAATGAAATAAAAGGCAAGATAAACAAATGGGACTACATCAAACTAAAAAGCTTTTGCACAGCTAAAGACAATAAGAACAGAATAAAAAGACAAACTACACAATGGGAGAACATATTCGACAGCACGTCTGATAAGGGGTTAATAACCAAAATTTATAAAGAACTTATAAAACTCAACACCAGGAAGACAAACAATCCAATCAAAAAATTGGCAAAAGAAATGAATAGAAATTTTACCAAAGAAGACATACAGATGGCCAAAAGACATATGAAAAAATGCTCAACATCACTAATTATTAGAGAAATGCAAATTAAAACCACAATGAGATATCACCTCACACCAGTCAGAATGGCGCTCATCAGCAAAACAACACAGAACAAGTGCTGGCGAGGATGTGGAGAAAAGGGAACCCTTCTGCACTGCTGGTGGGAATGCAGACTGGTGCAGTCACTGTGGAAAACAGTTTGGAGATTCCTCAAAAAATTAAAAGTCGAACTGCCTTTTGACCCAGCTATCCCACTTTTAGGAATATACCCTAAGAACACCATAACACTGTTCGAAAAGAAGAAATGCGCCCCCATGTTTGTGGCAGCATTGTTCACAATAGCGAAGAGCTGGAAACAGCCCAAGTGTCCGTCAGAAGACGAGTGGATTAAAAAGCTTTGGTATATATATACTATGGAACAATATTCAGCCATAAGAAATGATGACATCGGATCATTTATAACAAAATGGATGTACCTTGATAACATTATACGGAGTGAAATAAGTAAAACAGAAAAAAAGAAAACCTGAGAACAGCATGATTTCAAACATAGGTGGGACATTAAAATGAGACTACGAGACACGTACAAGAGTGTGGTGGTTACGGGATGGGGGGAGGGAGGGGAGGGTGGGATAGGGAGAAGGGGAGGGACACAGGGAAAAACAGATAGAAGGTGACAGAGGACAATTTGACTTTGGGTAATGGGTATGCAGCAAATTGAATGATGGGATAATCTGGAGATGTTTTCATTGTACATATGTACCCTGATTTATTGGTGTCACCCCATTAAAGTTAATAAAAAAAAATATTCATTCCAGTGAATGTTTGACAAGAAATAAAAAAACAAACAAACATGAATTGGTTCCAATTATCAGTATAGAATGCCAGTCACACTTCATTTTTAATACACCTCACCAAGAAACATAACACACTAACACAGTATCTAAAGATAAATTGCTATTTTTATTTATTAAATTAAATCTCTGCCTGTGAGTGATTAAAAAATGTTGAATTTTGAAGGATTTTACTTGAATATTTAACTATGTTATTTTCTTTATTAACCTTTAATTTAGTTCCCTAATTCTTTATCAAATATCATCTTTGTTATTGTTTAGTATTTTCTGGTCTAACCGTCTTTCTGGAAAAGGATTAATGTGAGGATCATTACATAATAATGTAACCGTAATTGGTGCGAATAAATTATACATCAGTTGTGCATTTTCTTAGTATCTAGGACTCAGTTGACATAATTAGAATTCAATTATTTAATTGTTATTTGGAATAAAGTCAGGTTTTTCTTGTCTCAAGACAGGAGATACTTCACAGAATATAAAGTCAGTAGGGTTTCCATGCTTTTGATATTTATAATATAAAGGACATATTATGAAGTCAAAAGACAGTAATGAACACCTCTAAGTGATTAATTTACATGATCAAAGACCCCATTTAATTTCTAATCATTTGCTTAGAAGGCATTGCACATTTATCATAAGCCTATCATTATTTAAAGCCCTTTTAGAATTGCCTCACCTGCTTTCCCAGACACAAAAAAATTCAGATTAGTTTCTTTAAAGTGATATCTTTTTTGACAAAATGTAGTATCAGCCAGTTTGATCAGACACATTATTCACTAGAATGGAATCTAAATTAGGTATTTGGATTTTTGGGAGGTGGCAGAGGGGATATGGGGCTATTTAAAAAGTTATTTTCAAAGAGTGAAGATATGTCAAAATCAAGGATATTTTATGAATTTTGTCTCAGCTTTTTAAATTGATATAAAAATAAGAATAAATATGACATTCATTGAATTATGTAATTCACAGGTATTTCATTTGATCTTAAGTATAAAAAACCCCGGATCTATCTAGTCGAGAGTTTGTTGAAATTTCAATTATCATTTTATCCTCCTTGATATTATAAAATTGTACCCTGCACATAGTAGATGCTTGAGAAAAAATCAAGTACTTGTCATTTTTAAATGGATATTAAGTGTGCCATTTGAGTTTTGGAACTCTGAAGTTGTGAGAGTAAAACATTTTGACTTGTTCAGTCATCTGATAATGTTATGTCCTGCTCTCTTTCCTTCTGTATATTTGACCTGAACACACATCCACATCCACAAATAACATTAAAGAATCATTCAGTTATCTTTAATAAAAATAATTAGTGGTATACCAAAGATACCTAAGATGACACTAATGGCTTTGATCAAAATATATGATCAGAATTGTTATCAATTCATCTGAATTTGCTTTACATAGATGTTGATTAAAATACCAACTTATTATCCAACCTATAACCCTTGTACCGCTTTTGAGTTGTATAAGAACTTGTCTATATGCTATAAGATAATTATTGATATGCAGTTAATTTCTGTTTGCTGTAGTGCTCCTTAGTCATTAATTCAAATAATATTTCCTTGGTAAAAATATTTTGTGAATAGATGTCACTTTGAACAGATTAAATGTTATTATATTGAATATAATGAATGCATTGCAATAGAATTAGTTTTGTTTCTATATTTAAGATAATATAGGCCTTGGACAGATAGCTCGTTTGGTTAGAGCATCATCTCAAAACACTGAGGTTGCCAGTTTGATCATTGATCAGGCCACATACAGGAACAGATCAATGCTCTTGTCTCTGCTTCTTTCTCTCCCTTCTTCATCTAAAACCAATAAAATAAACATCAGAAAAATTCTTAATAAAATAAAAAAGATCATACTTTAAAAAATAACAATAATAATATAGCATTTAGAACTTGCTCCAAAGTAAAACTGAGTGTTACTATATTAAATGAATTGAAGAAAAAGTAGAGATTATAATTAACTCATAATTTTATCTATGGTGCCACAAATAAATTTTATTTTTATTAAATTATTTTGCATACTGTAATTATATTATTTTTGAAATGAAAACTAACTTTTTAAACTAAAAGTATCAGGGTTTTTTTTTTTACCATAACTTTCTGTGGCTAAAATTATTATCTTAAAATTTTCAGAAGCTTTTTCCTAAAACAAATTGAAAATTTTAGTAATGAAAAATTAAAATAGTTTATCTTTGAGAATAACCTGTAATATACATTATGGTAAAGAGTTTTCACATTAAGTAATGTTTTAGTTTCTATAATGCTACCACAAAACAAAAGCTATAGTTCTTTAAAATGAAAATATGTCTGTACATTTATGTTAAAACTGCATATTTTGTAATACTTAGTTTTTTATATAAAAGCAATACCAAGTGAGATACAGTCTCTATTCTCCAAGAATTCAGATGTAAACTTATAAAGCGAGACAAATGTTAACTTAAAAAAAGGAATTATCATCCTCTAAATACTACTCATCCCGGTACTCAAGCTATAGGCCCTAGTATTCTCTGTGCTGCTATGGAAACAGCATATGTCTCCACTTCACAAGCAGTTTTACTCTTAAACTAATAAAGCTTATTGTTTAGGACCACTCATTTGTCTACTCTCTTATAAGACCTTGGAACATTATATAGAAATATGAGGATGAAAGCATTTCAGGTTTGTGTTAGGCAACTGATAAAATCATTATATTTCTTTTTCAAAGTTTATTTTTAATTTAAGTTTTAGGGTAACATTGGTTAATAAAATTATATGTGTCTCAGGAGTAAAATTCTACATGATATCATCCATATATTGCATTGTGTGTTCACCACCCCAGTCAAGTCTCTTTTAAACACCATTTATTCCTTCTTTACCATTGTCTACTTCCCCTTACCTCCTTTATCTCTAGTAATTACCATATTGCTGTTGGTGTTTATGAATTTGTTTTTTGGATTTTTTTATTTTTTTGCTCAATTTTTTTTTCCCCTTCACCCAGCTCCCCCACCCACAGCTGTCAGCTTGCCCTCTGTGGGTCTGTCTCTATTTTGCTTGTTAGTTCATTTGTTCATTAGATTATACATATGAGTGAAATTGTATGGTACTTGTATTTCTCTGACTGGATTATTCTATTTAGCATACCGCTCTCCAGGTCCATTCATGCTGCCACAAGGTATAATATTTTCTTTTTGATAGCGAAGTAGCATACCATTGTGTAAGTGTACCACACATTTTTCTATCCACTTACCTACTGATGGACACTTTGGCTGCTTTCATATCTTTGTTACTGTAAATAACACTACATTGAGTACAGGGGTGAATATCTTCTTTCAAATTAATGTTTTGAGTGTTTATGGATAAATTATTAGAAGTGGAATGGCTGGGTCATAAGGCAATTTCATTTTTTTTTTTTTAGGTAAATCTACTCAGCTGTTTACAGTAGCTGCACTAATGTGCATTCCCATCAACAGTGCACCAAGGCTCCCTTTACTTCATACCCTCACCAACACTTGTTATTTGTTGATTTACTGATGATAGAGCCATTCTAACAGATGTAAGGTGATATCTCATTGTGGTTTTAATTTGAATTTTTCTGATAATTAGTTGTTGAGCATCATTTCATATGTCTGTTGACCATCTGCATGTCTTCTTGGGTGAAGTGTCTATTCATGCGCTTTGCCCATTTTTAATTGGATTTTTTTTGCTTATTTGGTGTTGAGTTTTATGAGTTCTTTATAATTTTTTTTATATTAACCCTTATCAGATGTATAATTGAAAAATATGTTCTCCTATTCAGTATGTTGTTTTTTCATTTCTTGAAGATTTTGTTTGCTGTGCGAAACCTTTCTATTTTGATGTATCTCATTTTTTGTTTGTTTGTTTCCTTTGCTCAAGGAGGTATATCAGAAAAATATTTCTAAGAGAAATGTTTGAAATTTCACTGCTTGTTTTCTTCTAGGATTTTTGTTTGTTTTGAGTCTGACACTTAAATATTTAATCTATTTTGAGTTTATTCTTGGGCATGGTGTAAAAAGGTGGTCTAGTCTTATTTTTTTTTTGCACATGTCTGTCCAATTTTTCCAATACCATTCATTGAATAGATTTTCTGTACTCTATTGTATGTTCCAGCCTTCTTTGTCAAATATTAATTCACCATAAAAATATGAGATTATTTCTGGGCTCTCTATTCTATTCCATTGACTTACTTGTCTGTTTTATGCCAGTACCTTGTTCTTTTATTTTTTATTGAGAGGAGATGAAATAGCGAAACAGAATTCCACATGTGCCCTGACTGGGATCCACCTGACAACCCCCCCACTCTAGGGTTAGTGATCAAATCAACCAAGCTATCCTCAGTGCTTGGACCAACGTTCGAACCAATCAATACACTGGCTGCGAGAGGAGAAGAGAGAGAGGAAAAAAAAGTTGGGGAAAGAAAATCAGATAGTTGCTTCTTATCTATGTACTGAACAGGGATCAAACCTGGGACGTCCACACACTGGGCTGACACTCTATCCACTGAGCCAATTGGCCAGGGCCACTATGCTCTTTTGATCACTATGACCTTGTAATATAGTTGGATATCAGGTAACATGATTCCTCCAATTTTGCTTTTCTTTCTCAAGATCTCTATGGCTATTTTGTTTTTCTTTTTTGTGATTCCATAAAAGTTTTTGAAATATTTGTTCTAGTTCGGTGAAATATGCCATTGGTATATTGATAAGACTTGTGCTGAATCTATACATTGCTTTGGGTAGTATGATGTAAGAATATGCTGTGAAGAATTAGAGAAAGAGAGGTGCCCTAGGATGAAAGCCCTGAATGAATGAGAGTCCAGGGCCTTCTCTGACTTGTACTGGATACAGTGCATGCTGGAAACAATAAAACAGCAGGATAAGATTCAGAAACACAGAAAATGTTTATGCCCTCAGAAAAGAGATTAGAAGTCACCATATTCCTTGTTCTTTCCTTTCTCCTCCCCATGAAAACTTCTGCTCTCTGGGGATGAGGCTTCAATCCTTCAGCCTGCTGACTGGGGCTGTTGCCTCCATTCAGTCCTTCACAACATGACATCTGGACTCCAAGGAGTTCATTGTTGCATGACACTATGGATATTTTAATGATGTTAGTTCTTTCTGTGCATGAATACAGTATACACTTCTACTTATTTGTATCTTTAATTATTTCTTCAGTGGCTTATAATCTTCCAACTTCAGATCTTTTATGTCCTTGATTAAATGTATTCCTAGGTATTTTTTTTGATGCAATTGCAAATGACATTGCTTTTCTAGTTTCCTTTCCCAATAATTCTTTTTTAGTATATATAAATGCAACACATTTCTGGATATTTATTTTGTATTCTGATATATTACTGAATTCATTTATTAGTTGTAGTTATTTTTTGGTGGAATCTTTAGGGTTCTCTATTTAGAGTATCTATCATCTACAAAAATATTATGTTCTTTCTCTAAAACTTTGTGTTGTTTGTGGTATTTATTATTCCATAAAATTGTTTATCTGATTTGTTTCTCATGTTAAACAAATATTTTTTCACTTATTTTTGCATTTGTAGTTATTTCCCCCATGGATTTATAAATTATATAAGCTTTAGAGCTCATAAAACTTGATTTTGATTACTAAAATTTTTTTACCTACTCTTTCTCTCTCTTTCTTCTTTTTAAAAAAGATTTTATTTATTGATTTTAGAGAGAAAGAGAAAGGCGAGAGGAGTGTGAGAAGCATAAATTCATAGTTGCTTCTCATATATGCCTTTACCAGATAAGCCTGGGTTTCGAACTGGTGATTTCAGCATTCCACGTCAACGCTTTATCCACTGAGCTACCACAGGTCAGGTTACCTTACTCTCTTTATGGCTATTCTAGACTGAGTTTTTCCACTTGATTTTTGTTTTGTTTTGTTTTCATTGCTGTTCATCTCTGATCCAACATTTTTTTTTCATTGCAACTGTGAAATTATTTTTAAATACATACCTGATACCATTTTTAAAAATATAGTATTTTTTCATTGACCAAAAGAAAAGGTGTATATCCATTTATATTTATTTTTATTCCCAGTGCTGCTGTAGTAAGTTAGCATTCAGTTAGTGGCTTTAATAACAAAACTGTATTATCTCACAGTTCCTGAGGTCAGATGTCTTAAAATCAAGACACCAGGAAGGTCTCTGCACAGCCTCCAGAAGAGGGTTCGCTGCCTTGCCTTTTCAACTTCTGAGATTACCTGCATTCCTTCACTCATCATGCCTTTCTCTATTCTTATAGTCAACAGTGTAACTTTCTCTCCTTTCTGGCATCTGTTTCCCTCATTATATCTCTGTCTCTGATTCTGACTACTCTATCTCCTCTCTCTCATCAGCCATTTCAAGGTTTTATTTAACCACATCTGCAAAGACTCTTTTGTTACATAAGGTAATAAATTCACCAGTTCTGGGGTTTAAGACTTAGACAAGTCAAGGGCATTATTATTTTGCTTATCATATATCTGGCATATCTATTCTTTTAACTAGCACCTCTTTACCTTTCTAACTCTTTCTGTCATCACAAACTACCCCGTCACACCATACAATAGATTCAAGGATAATGACATAAACAAAACATTTATTCTTTGCCCCTGATGCCCCAAAATTCATGTTTTTTAATTTTTTTTTAATGTGCTCAAACTAAGTGCTCATTTAATTCTTACCATGAAGGATGGTTATCCACCTTTTATAAATGAGAAAATTAAGAGATTTGAGCATATTTCCAAGGGGCATGGAACCACAGTGTCTGAATTCAGACTCAGATCTTAAACTCCAGACATACATACTTCATTAACTGGTAACCATTATCCATTATGTTTGCAGTCCCTACAAATAGTTTTCCTGACACACTAGGAAGTTTTATAACTCTACCTTTTCCTCCACATCTCTTTTTGACTTTTACCCTTTAAGATTCAACTCAATTATTATAACCTCTGAATCTCTTTCCAAATCTGCTCATACCTTTGAAATTCCCCACACCCTCCACTGTATGCAAAATTCACATCTATTGCACCATGAATATCATCTCTGAGCATTTAATTATTTACAGATCTCCCTTTATAAGATCTCAAGCACTCTGACAATAGAGGTTGTGCTTGTAGTGTTGTATTTTCCAAGAACCTTCTGCTATAACTGAGATATAAAAGTCACTTCACAAATATTTGTTGAATAAATAAAGTATAAAGCATTGTAAGTGAGAATGAAAAAGTTTGTAGATGAGGGTTAGGTCACAAAGCAGTAAAACAGCACAATTTGTTTGAGAACCACAAGTATTTCAGAGTGGCTGAAGTATAGTGTAAAGGAAGTATGAGCATCAGGAAAGAGGTGGAAAGACAGGGAAGGAAAAGTTTACAGGAAGCCATGGAGATGAGGTTTTCCACAGGCTCTGGGGTACAATGGCAGAATTTAATTATAAAATACATATTAAATTTTAAATACATTTTAAATATTTTTTGTTTAATAACTGATTTTAAGACCATATGTAATTATTTTTCTCCTCCAATTCAGTGAAATAAGATTAAAAGTCAGACAAATGACACCTGTAGTCATCAGTTCTGTCCTGACATTGCTTAGTATCAGCTATTTCACACTGCTAAGTCCATGTGTCACCAGCTTTTCAAGCAAAATAGAAAACTGAGACACTGACATTCTACAGACATTGGTTTTCTCAGTTTAGCTTATGAAGGGGAGATAGAAGATTCATTTTTTATGATCATTAGCAAGTTTTGTTAAAATAATTCCCTACTTTGTAAGAAATGCCCTGAACTTTAAATGTTTGGTGAAGAAATTAACCGTCAGAAATCCAGTAAATGTTGTATAACATACTACGGCTATGTGAGCACAGAGCAACTTGGATTATTCTCATCTATGAAGAGTATAAAGATTTAAAAAGAGGCCCTGAATGGTTGGCTCAGTGGATAAAGCTTTGGCCCAGTGTACGGCTGTCTTGTGTTCAATTCCTGGTCAGAGCACACACATGAGAAGCAACCATCTGCTTCTTTTTCCCTCCCTCTCCCTCTTTTCTGTATCTTCCCTTCTCACAGCCAGTGACTCAACTAGTTCTAGCATTTTCCACAGGCACTGAGGATAGCTCGGTTTATTTGAGCATCAGCCCTAGCAGGGGGTTGCCGTGCTGGATTCCAGTCATGGTGCATGCTAAAGTCTGTTTCTCTATCTCACCTTCTCTCACTCAAAAAATAAAATAAATAAGTAACAAAAAAAACCAGCCCTCCCCCTCAAAAAACAAATAAAAGATTTAAGAAGAAAGAAAGAAAAAGCAGTATTCAGGTTAGTAGAATGTATCATTTAAGAATTCAACAAAATTAGAAATCTGAGCTAAAGACACTTAGTATTTTTAAGGATATAAATTGGATTATTATTTAGCCTGTACCAGGACCTGGTTGAAAATGCACATACATGCACACATATGTATGTAATCAGCAGTAATACAAGTAATTATTATTTTGCCCATTTTTGTGTATTGAAAAACAGACACTTAAATAGGTTATTTTCAAAATTATAAAGTTGGTAAGCAGTGGACTCAGCACTTTACCTTGGTTGTGCCATCCTCTAAAACTCATGATATTGTCTATTATATTTTTTTTGGCTCATTCAAGGAAAAACAATGAAATATTTGCTATGTGCATTTGGTTCTAAGAAACACATCAATATCTTGCCCTTGGAAGCTTCAAATTCAAATATATAATTTATCATTTCCCCCTCTTACATATCATGGTCCTCCTTATATCATTTAGAAAATGAAAGCAAAATAGATTAAAAGTTGACTCAAAGAAGACTTTTGAATGTAGACAATGGGAGAGAGGCTATAACTCTATAATTCATTGTTAAAACTTGACTGTCATTATAGATTTAATTAGGTTTAATTAGGTAGATAAACCTTATTTCTTCATGTCTGCATGTGTTGAATACTGTGTTAGTCATTAGAAAGTCCAGTACAAGCACTAAGATCTTGTCTTCAGATAAAATGAGTAATTTAATAAATAATTACAATGAAGTTTGTAAGAGCTATAAAAAATGCATTTCATTATATTCCATTTATACAATGGAATATTATACAGCTCTAAGGAAAAATGAAATGCTAACATTTGTAACAACATAGACGGATCTGAAGACTATCATGCTAAGTAACACAGACAATAGTGTGGTGGTTTCCAGAGGTAAGGAGGCAAGGAATGGGAAATAAGGTAAAAAGGAGATAAATAGTGACAGAAGGAGACTTCATTTTGGATGGTAAACACACAGTACAAAACACCTAATCCATGGGGTCATAGAACATTTCTAGGTAGATGTTATGTTTAAGTTGACAAAACAGAATGAGTAAGAATTAACGAGATGAAAGAGACATGTGGTGCCAAAATAAAAACCATTGGCAGATGGCCCCATTTCACTGGGAATACAGCTTCTAGGAAAGAAACAGTAAAATGAAGAGAGAAAATGATTAATTATATTGAAAGTCATGTCTCTCAGTTTACTATTCAATGTCAAGAAAGAAAAAGCATCAGAAATAACGTAACAGGTATGATATTTCAAAGTTACAATTGTCCATATAACAGAAGTGTATAAAATGAACTTTTTCTTGATTAATTTTTGACCCTCTATCATAGGGGTTGGGAACCTATGGCTCGGGAGACAGATGTGGCTCTTTAGATGGCTGCATCTGGCTTGCAGACAAATCTGTAATAAAAAAAATGTTAAAAATATAAAACATTCTCAGGTATTACAATCCATTTATTTCCTACTGCTCACGTTCATGGTTGCAGGTGGCTGGAGTCAATCACAGCTGCCCTCCGGGACAACACCAAATTTTTTTGGATAATGCATAATGTACACGGGTCGTTGGGAGGTCAGGAAGTAAACTTTCATCCTTTTAATCAAGTAGTCAGTTAGCTAATTGCAGAAACCCTTTTGATAAAGAAGATGGCTAAAAGAAAAAAGATGAGGAGTATCGTACTTTTCAGCAGAAATGGACAAGGAATTTGCCTTTGTGGAGAGAGCAGGTTCTGCAGTATGTCTAATATGCAATGATAAAATTGCATCGATGAAATGGTCAAATATAAAGTGGCGCTTTGACACACGCCATACTACATTTGCATCGAAATATCCAGTGGGGGACAGCAGGAAGAAAGCATGTCAAGAGCTACTCTGCAGAGTGCAAGCTAGTTAGCAACAACTTCGTGTTTGTACCCAACAAGGTGACTGGAATTCGGCTAGTGTCACTGGTGCTTTAGCAATTGTGAGAAATGGAAAGCCATTCACAGATAGGGAGTATGCCAAAACATTCATGCTTGATGTTGCCAATGAACTTTATGATGATTTTTCAGATAAAGACAATATAATCAAACGAATAAAAGACATGCCTCTGTCAGCAAAAACTGTTAATGATTGTACCATCATGATGGCAAATCAAATTGAGGCAACACAAATGAAGGACATAAATGCAGCACCATTCTTTTCTCACACTTTGGATGAGTCAACAAACGTAAGCCATTTATCTCAGTTTGGCGTGATTGTGAGGTATGCTGTCAGTGACACACTATGTGAGGAAAGTCTTACTGTTTTGCCTATGAAAGAGAAAACAAGAGGGGAGGATTTATACAAGTCTTTCACTGAGTTCCTAAAAAAAAACAATATACCAATGGATCAACTTATTTCAGTGTGTACTGATGGTGCTTCGTGCATGGTGGGGAAAAACAGAGGATTCATAGTGCTTCTTCATGAACATAAAAAGAGACCTGTCCTAAGTTTTCACTGCATCCTACATCAGGAGGTGCTTTGTGCTCAGATGTGTGGCTAGCAGCTTGGTGATGTGATGTTGCTGGTCAATCAGGTGGTCAACTTAATTGTTGCCGAGTTTTAAATGATTGCCAGTTTAAAACACTGCTCAATGAAGTTGAGATCAAGAGGGAAGGTGCTCAGCCATTTCTCAGCTTATCTGAGTGAAATCCGGACGTTTCTTGAAATGAAAAAAGTCGAGTTATTTTGCATCAAAACTGGATATTTTGATGCAAATATAGAATGACATGTGTCAAAGTGACACTTTATATTTGACCGTTTCATCAATGCAATTTTATCATTGCATATTAGACACATTGCAAACCTGTTCTCTCCGCAACAGCAAATTCCTCTGTCCATTTCTGCTGAAAAGTATGATACTCCTCATCTTTTTTCTTTTAGCCATCTTCTTTGTCAAAAGCGTTTCTGCAATTAGCTAGCTGACTACTTGATTAAAAAATGGAAGTTTACTTTCTGACCTCACAACGAGTTAGATAACACTGAGTGGTTCCTGAAGTTCTACTATTTTGTAGACATGACTGAAAATCTGAACCAGCTCAATGTGAAAATGAAAGGCATTGGAAATACAGTCTTATCCCTTCAACAAGCAGTTGAAAACAAGCTGAAACTCTTCATCACTGACATTGAAACAGGTCATTTACTATACTTTGAAAAACTGGGAGAGTTTAAAGATGAATGCACAGCAAGTGACCCTGCTCAACATCTTGATCTCCAGCAGCTAGCAGGTTTTACATCTAATCTCCTGCAGTCATTTAAAGTGCACTTTGAAAAATTTCGTGAGTGCACTCGTCTTTTTAAGTTCATCACCCATCCACACGAGTGTGCAGTGGACAGCACCAATGTGAGTTATATCCCCAGTGTCTCCGTCAGAGATTTTGAGCTACAAGCTGCTGACCTGAAGGCCTCAGACCTGTGGGTGAATAAGTTCAAGTCATTGAATGAAGATTTGGAAAAATTTGCACGACAGTAAGCAGAGTTGGCGAGCAAACACAAGTGGGGAGAAATAAAAAAAACTTCAACCCATGAACCAGCTGATTGTCAAAACTTGGAACACACTTTCTGTCACATACCACACACTGCAGCATGTGAGTATTGCTGTACTGACAATGTTTGGCTCTATGTATGCATGTGAGCAGTCTTTCTCACATCTAAAGAACGTTAAGACCAACCTACAATCATATTTAATGGATGGGAGTCTCAACATTTGCATGAAGCTTAACCTCACTATGTATCAATGAGACTACAAAGCCATCAGCAAAACCATGTAGCACCAGAAGTCGCATTAATGGTAAAAAGTACTTCATTCATCATTGGTTAGCAACAGCATAACAACGTTATTAAAAGAATTCAGAGACTTATTGTACTTTAAAAGTGTTGGTCTTACATAAAATGCACACATTTACTTGTATTTAGTGTTAAATATATTGTATTGCTCTCATGGAATTACATTTTAAAATATGTGGCATTTATGGCTGTCTCAGCCAAAATGGTTCCCAACCCCTGCTCTATCAGATGACTTAGTATAAACTTAAAGGTAAATTCAATTTTATTGTATAATTTTTTTGGCCATTTAAGAAGGGGTTAGCCACTTTAGGATCAGTTCAGCAATGCTCAAAGGCTCATATCCACATCATTGTTTCTCTTAATGGTCTTCTGCTTTTTCTCTCTTCTTTTGTACTTTTAACTCATAGGATATGGGTCATTCATTTTAGTTCCCAGTCGAAGCATATAGCACAAAATGTGTGGTGGTGGCAACAAAGGAGGAGACATCCTTAGGGTCTCAGCTGAACAAAATTATGGTAGTAATTACACAGCTTTTCACGATAGTCTTGAGAGCTGGCTAGGCTGGCCTAGGGTTGATGTCCATGTATTTTGGACAGGGCTGGATGCTGGCCATGGCGCCCCTGCCAGCTCTGTCTGTTGTGAGCACCCCTTTCCATGGGGTAGTTTCCTGGCTCACTCTACCAACCAGCCTCTACGGTTCACTCTGGGCCTTGAGAAGCTCATGAATGCCCTCATGCCATGCTCGGAGCTGTGAGAAGCTGAGAAGGTTCTCCGAGTTTTGCTCATGCTGAGACGTCACTATTTTTTTTCCTTGGCCTAGACAGGGGCTTTCTTTCTTGTACTGCAGTGAGAAAATAAGACATCAGTCTCTTTTTTACTTAAATTTTCTCTGATCTTACAAGGAACTCCTTTGTTTCAACCTCTTCCTTCCTTGACCTGTATTGGAAGAGGGGATACAAACACCACATTCTCTGCTCTGCATTTCTCCGTCTCTTCCTTCAGTGCCCACATCATGCCTATATGTATCTTTGGGCTGCTCAACCTTGGCAGTGTTACCATGTGCTGTGGGGGCTATCTTGTGCTGTGTGAGATGTCTAGCAGCATTCCTGGCCTCTATTCACTGGATTACAGTATCACCGACCCAATTGTAACAATCAAGAATGTTTGCACACAAGATAAAATATCCCATGGCAGGCAAAATGGCCATCACACAAACCTCCCCACAAAGTCGTAATTTTTTCTACTATGGAGCAAATGAGATAAATTTATTATATCAAAATAAATCCATTTGAGGACTCTGCTGGCCAAGATGGCTGAGAAGTTGTACCACAATTCTTCGTACTCTTGGTAACATGGCCATGTGAGCAGTGGGCAGTGTGGGCTGAGCCTGCAGCCTGAGGCCTGCACCCACTACTCCTGCCCCTCTGGCCCTGAGGGTGGGAGCCATCTATATGTGGCACACAGGCCCCAATTTGTTCTCTCTGCATAAATTCACAGAGAAACATGAATGAATAATAGTAGAGAATTATACTGGAACAGTAGAAATCAGCAATTTTGCACAGAAAGCTTTGGGAGATATTTACTACAGTCTGTCTGAAATTGGAACAAAATTGGAGAAACAAGATGAGTTAGGTGCTTTGGAAAGTGTGAAAGCTGCTAGTGAACTCTATTCATCTGTAGCAGAAGTAACTGAAATGAATGAAGCTCTTGCAGAAAATCCAGGATTTGTTAACAAATCTTGTTATGAAGTTGATTGGCTGACACTAAGTAACCCTTTTTAACTAGATAAACAAACAAACAAAATTCATTTGAAAATATTTTGTCTCATGCCTGAAACCTAGGTTTTACTTTCTTCTCTCAAATTTTAGAGAGATTATGGTGTAGATTGATACATTTTATTTCCTGAACCCTGATGAAACTTTTCCTTGTCCCTCAGGGGTAATTGTAAACCCAGATCTTCCAGATTGGGAGTCAGAGGCTAAGTGAACAAACATTTCACACTGGTTAGTGTTTCCATGCCATAAATTAATATTTTATATATCATCTGCCACACTGGTTTTACCAAACATCTAAGAAGGGGTTCATAGTACAAAGTTAAGTAGTTAAAGAGTTCTAATATTTTAAACAGTGTAGTTATTTATTAACTTTTTAAAAATGTTGTGTATGTATAGAAACCATTTAATAAAACAACCAAAAGCCAGCCTAATGATATTCCTAAATAATTATTATATGAGCTATATATTTTTTCTTTCTATTCACTCACTTTGGACTCAGTTTAATCAGACTGTTTATACTTAGGATCCCACACTATCATTACTAGTACATGCTACTGATCTATCACATCTTTCTTTACTTTCTTCTTTCAGCTATGTCTATTGTGACATAGGTGAAATGATTCTGAGAACCAGCGCACATTACTTTTGGTCAAAACAAGCTGTATTTGTTTTAATATGATACATACTCCATTAGATAGACTTCTAGAAACCACATGCATCATTTTGGTCTGTCTTAAACTAGTTGTTTTTCATTCTATAGCTATGTGTTAGTGGTTTCACAATTAATTTATGATGCTTCAGAGTAAAGGAGAGAAGCAATTTTCAAAGGGAATATAACTTTAAGTTTAATAAAAACTAATATGCAATCAATCAATAGTATTAGGAGAAAGAGAACTAAATTGCTGTTGAATATATACTAGTCTAGTTCATTTTAATATTCTTACTGTAAATGTCTGGATTCAGACATTATTATAAATAAAAATTTAAGTCATGCAGCCAATTTAATGACATAAGCACAACATTAATAAATATAACAAAATTAGGAGCAATATGCATTTTCAAACAATTTATCCTGCTTTGTTGTAAAAATCCAAGCACATAATTAACCTGATAATATAATTCTTGATATATATCTTATACAAAAGACTAATTATTTTTCCATAAAAATATTATTACAGGATTAAGTTTTACAAGGGCTCTTTCATTGTAAAATGAAGCCAATTAAAATTATACATAAAAATTTGTGAAGTTTAAAATTTTGTTTCTGAGTTATTATTAATTTTGAAAATTTCAGTAAGTTGTACAATTTCAAATGTATAGTAGATGCTTAATGAATTAGTACTTGACAAGCATAGAAACTAAAGTTTTACAGAATAAATATATGTGCTAAATAGAGTAATGTGAAAAGAAAATATATGTAATAATTTTGAAGTGTGCCTGCAAAAATGAAATGTTCAGTACATGCTGAAATCCAGATTACATATGTTGTTATGAAGAAAGTGAGGGAGAGACCAGAGTGTTCGAAAGAGTTTGCCATATGGGATAAAATGAGTCTATTTTCTTGGTATTCATACCATTGTGTAACCCTCACCCTCAGTGGGGGCAGAACTTAGAGACTCAATTCTAATGAAGGTATATGGCATGGAAGGGTGCCACTTCTGAGGTGAAGTCACAGAAGACTGTGGCTCTTACCTTTCTTGCACTCCCTCTGGCTGTCTCCCTTACTTGTTCAGGTGAAGTCAGCTGCTGTGTTTTGAGCTGCTATGTGGAGAGATAACATGATAGTGAACTGAGAGGGGTATCTGGCAGAAGTCAGTGAATAACTGAGGCCCTCAGTCCAAAGAGCCACACAAACTGAATCTTGAGAACAACCAGTGCATGATGTTGAAAGTATTTCCTTTCCAATAGAGCCTTAGGGTTACCATAAGCCCAGCTGATACTTCCATTACAACCTGTGAGGGACCTGGAGTAAGAGGACCTAGGTAAGTCATGTCTGGATGGCTGAGCCGTAGAAAACCATGAGATAATAAAGCTTGCTTTAAACTGCTAAGGTTTGAAGTAATTTGTTATGCAGCAAGATATTTCAAAAGAGGAACCCCTTACTTCCCAGGAAATAATTCTTATTTTCTATAGGACCGTTACATCTCTGAGGTCAGTAAACTAGCTAACTTACTTGATTTAGAGGTTAAATGTCAAAAAAGTAAATTAACAAAAATAAACATTTTTTTCACAATCACTAATTTGTATTTTATCTAAAATCTTACAAAGAATTAGAGCAGTAAAGGGTAAAAGTCAGATTTGGGATAGGAAGATGAGTGGTTCTAACAAATGGAAATAATATTTGGGAAGAAGACAGGGCAGTAGCTGGTAATATGAGAAGAAATGGACGCAATGGCTGGCTGGCAGGCAGTTTTGTCTCTCTTCATTGCTGCACATTAGCAGAATTGTACGTTCTGTGCAAAGCTCCCTGGACAAAAATTAATAAAATTTTCTATTTGTTCTCAAGAGTATATATACAACTTTATATTTAAATGTAGTAAAATGGGATAGACAGACACAAAAACACACACATGCACATGTGTATATGTGCACATACATGATTGCCATATGGGATAAAATGAGTCACTGTGATAAAATGTAATGAGTGCTTTGAAAAATGTTTGCATGGTGCATAACAGAAGGGAAACGCGACATCTGAGTGTCTTTGTCTGGTTTGCCCTCTGGGAAGCAGATAGTGAAATATAATTAAGATCTTCAATGGGGGCTTCCACCTGTGAAACAAGCAAGAATGACGAGGAGCCCAGGACCAAGATGCAGGTCTAACAATGTCTCATCCAACAGGAAGTGCCTGAGTAAAGATTGCCCTTTTGAGGAGTCAGTCCTGTTTCAAATAAAAGGATAGGAAGGCCCTTATAATTCTACCATGCTTAGTTACTGGCTACTCAGGTCCCAGAGAATGATAATTCTGTAGGGGTTAGAAGCTGGAGGCTGCCATCTAACTGCACAGTTTGCAGCTGAGTATAGTTTGCTCTTTAAAGGAGATATGATTCCTCTCAGTGTTAAGGAATGCTCTCTAAAACGTGCTGCACTTGAATTGAAATCAGAAAGATGGAAGACTAGAGCCTGACCAGGCGGTGGCACAGTGGATAGAGAGTCGGACTGGGATGCTGAAGACCCAGGTTCGAGACCCCGAGATCGTCAGCTTGAGCACGGGCCCATCTGGCTTGAGCAAAAAGCTCACCAGCTTGGACCCAAAGTAGCTGGCTCCAGCAAGGGGTTGCTCAGTCTGCTAAAGGCCCGCGGTCAAGGCACATGTGAGAAAGCAATCAAAGAACAACTAAGGTGTTGAAACGGCAATGAAAAACTAATAATTGATGCTTCTCACCTCCCTCCGTTTTTGTCTGTCTGTCCCTATCTATCCCTCTCTCTGACTCTCTCTCTGTCCCTGTAAAAAAAAAAAAAAAGATGGAAGACTAGAAATGAATGAGGCAGTGAAGAAGGGGAACTGCAGGTTCAAAGGCACAGAGACTGGAGGTAATCCTCTGTGGGTTGGAAAACGCTGGAGAGAAAAATGTTTATGGAGATACTAGAGTTGAGTATGGGGATTATATATGGAAAGCCCATGTGCCTCATATAATTAAAACTTTATCTTTAAAACTATTGAATATTGAAGGATAGAGAATTTTATCAGAGAATTATAATAATCAGACTGACATTTCTATCTTTTAAAAAAGATTTTATTTCTTGATTTTAGAGAGAGGAGTCAGGGTGGGGGGATAAGAAGCATCAACTCGTAGTAATTGCTTCTTGTATGTGCCTTGACTGGGCGAGCCCTGCAGTTTGAACCGACAACCTCAGTATTCCAGGTCAATGCTTCATCCACTGTGCCACCACAGGTCAGATAAGATCAACACTTTTATAAACTGCTGTTTTGAACCAATATGATGATGATAACCAGTGCATTATAGTTTTTGTACTCATAAACTCTATTTCAGGGGTGCTCAATACATAGATCTCTATCTACTGGTCGATCGTGAAGGAAGTGTGGGTAGATCGCATGACATTAAAAAGACATTTGTCTTTTGATTGGCATACAGGGTAGCCAATCTGACGTCTGAACTTTTGACACCCTACGCATGCACGTTAAACCGCTCTAACTTGTTCAGTTACATTGCTGTGTAGTTAGCCTTCAATTTATTTAAACTAAATACAACAAAGGGTATAAAATGAGTGCCATAGCTGGTCCAAGTAAGAAGCCTAAAATCCACCACTTTCATACAGAATGGGAGGGGATTTTTTTCACTATGTCATATTCTAAGTGCATTTGCCTCATCTGTCTGTGTGCCATTGCTATTCCAAAGAAGGGAAATGTGGAGCGGCTTTTTCAGACTGTTCATAAAAACTATGACATTGACTTTCTTCTGGAAAGAGAGCTGAGAAGGAGAAAGGTGAAAGAAGAATATACAATATTAAATAGTAATAATAGTAACTTAATGATAATATAGAAGAAATAAATTTATGTTTTGCATTTTTATTGTAGGTAGATCATTTTGACTTGGTCATCTTATAAGTAGCTAGCAAGCTGAAAAAGTGTGGGCACCCCTGCTCTATTTATTTCATAATATATCTGAACAATAGTAATTATATAACTTTGACTTTCACTAGAATGGATATTTGGACATACTTACTTCTAAAGTGCAAAGACAGTATTTTTGAAGTCTACCTTAAAGTTTACAGGATGATAGCATATTTAAAGATTAAACTAGATTCTATACAGTTTTTCTGCTTTGTCTTACATCTAAGGATCTAACAGAAAACAAGAACACAAAACAAAAAAATCTTGAACCTGCGCATGACTGGGCTCTAGACCTACAGTTATCTGATTCACTGTTAGGGACTTGAGTGTGGCCAACAAAGGTAAGTTTTCAAGAATGGACAACAGGACCTTGAGGGAAAAGTCACTATGTATGACGGAGGAGCTGCACATGCTGAGAAAGAGCCTGGCTATACAAAGGAGGCAGGAAAGCTATGTTGGAAGTTACCTGAGGTCTAAGAATAATTCTAGTGAGATTAGATTCTAAAAATCTGGTTCCAAATTCTTACTCATAGACCATTATTTTTATGCTGTTACTCACTAAAATTCATCCTTTGATATAATGATCTTTCTAAAAAACAGATGACTGCTATACGCCCATTCTTAACCCCCCACTGTTAATGATGAGATAAAGTCCAAGTTCTTCAGTGTGATACACAGGCTTTTCCATAGACTGATGTCTTCCATATTTCCTGTCTTCTTTCATGCCACTGATGGTTTACACCTTGCCCTGTAGCCTTACAAAGTTGTTCATAAATTCTCACACATAATGTGTTCTTTCAAACTTTTCTATATTTGTGTATACCATTCTTTTAAAAAAGCTCCCCTGATATCTGAGCTTGGATGTTGGTAAAAATGTCAGCCATCCTTAAAGATTAAATTTAGGTACCATCTAATCCAAGTGAAGTTTCCACTGTTAGGTGCCTTTCCTGTATACTTCTATTATTTCAATTTATTATTATGAAGGCAGTTTTTCTGCTTATGTGTTTTTACCTCAATGGATATAAACACTTGAGAGCATGAACTGCATCTCATATTTTGACATCCATTGGTAATCATAGTGATTGGCACTCAGAGTTTAATTAGTCTTTGGATATTCTATGCAATCTTTTTATCTTGGAAAAAAATTATCTTTAAAACAATAGCTGCCATTTATGGTATAATTACCATGCCCAACATATTCCTTCCAATAATTCATATTCATTCAAACATAAAGAAGGTCTCACTCTGGTGACATTTGAGTTGGGAATGGAAGAAGAGATCATGTGCTCCCTGGCATGTGCACAGCTAGGAAGCTAATGTAACAAGAATAAAGAAGGAGGAGATGTCAGTAGGAGAAGAACTCAGCGAGGCAGGGACCGGGATTCAAGGTGCAGACAAGGTAAGGCTGTAGAGGGTACTCTATGACTGACTTTTATCAGTCAGAAATTATTGAGCAGGGAAGTGACACAATCTGACATGTTTGGAAAGATCACTCTGGTTATTATGTTGAGAAAATACTACAAGGGGCAAGGCCCAAAGTAAGGAGACCAAATAGGAAGTTATTTCAGTAATTTATGTAAGTGATTGAAGTGGCTGACATCAGTTGGCAATAGTGGTAGTTAGAGTGAAGAAATTTTGACTATATTTCAAAGAGAAAACAGGAAGAATTTGCTATGGATTAAATGTGGCTTGTGAGGGAAAAAAAAGGAATCAAATGTAAAATATCATTGTGGTTCTTGATGAAACATACAATGCAAATGTGTGGTTTGTTTTTTTAAAATCTGATAAGATTCAATACAAGGTGAAAACATTAAATGCACTTTTGTCATTTCTTTATAGTAATACAATTTTAATAACTCTGTATTATTTGAAAATAGTTTGTGTTAGGATTTAATTATGTAAGTGCTTAAATTGTTATGTCAAAAATTTTTCCAAAAATTGCTATTGCAAAGCATTTAAAAGTTATCACATTCTTCCCTTTATCATTAATTTATTTTATTGCTTGTATTGGTACTTATTACACTTAGCAAAAATTTAGCCTGTTTCAAGGAAATTTGGATTCAGGAAGATTTTTTTTTCACATTTTAACCTAGTGCCTATGAGACATCAAATGACTAGCAGTTGAAGCAAACATAATGCTTCTGACATGGTTCCTGAGAGACCAAAGCTACTTTCATGGTTCCTGAAAGGCAGGACTTGTCATGTTTACTGCCTGTGAAGCCCTTGAGCTCGTTTCCTCCAGTGTGCATATATAAAATCGGACTTTTAACTGAGGCTATTGAACAGTGATATAAAAATAATAATCAAGGGCACTGCCATTTTTTGAGATATGTCCTTGTGTGGTTTTAAAAGACATACAATGAGGCAATCCAATGTGAAACCAGAGAAGAAAAAAGATGAAAAGCACAGTGAATACAGAAGTAAGAAGGTATCATTAAGATCCCAGAAGTAAAGGAAATAACATTGTTGTTTTTTTTGCTTGTGGTGTGAGCACTTGAAAAAGAACACAGATAGACCAATAGAATCAATATCAATGCTTCCCTGGTTATGCTAATTAGGTGACTAGCTTAGATTCTTAATAGCTGGTAGTATTATAGGGGAAGAAATATCAGCAGAATATACTATTAATCTGATATTTACTCATAAAGCTATCTCACAACAATCTCTGCTGAGGCATGCTAGTCCTTTTATTTCTCCACAATGTGCTGAAAAGCAGACCCTATTAGAAAAGCTACAGGAATCGGGCATGAACTTACATTGTTGTTTCAACCTTTCTGTAAGCATTATTTGGGTGAGGTAGCAGAAGACATGATTCCTATATATGGAATTGATTATTTCTCAAGAAGAGAGGAATGGTAGATAATAAATTGGATTCTTTCAGCTTGGCAGACAACATCTGGCAGTTTTTAAAATGCATCTGAAAGTTCAAGGACAGTAGTTGTCAGCTGTGGATATGCATTTGTTAAATGATGTGAAAGATTCAATGTTTAAAGCAACAAGTAGAAGATAGGAACAATAACAAAAAATTTTTAAAAATAGAAAAGATACTAGTAGTCAAATGAAATCTGCCTTGTCAAACAGTGACTTTGCGAGAATATACTATAATAGAATGCATATATCATTGAAAAATAATTGTGAAACAGCTATTTTGGAATTGTCTTAAGGATACGTTTTTAAGCTACTGAGGAAAAGGAAGAAGTTGAGCAGAAAAGTCAAACAGAAATATTACCAAAGGAAATGAAGCAGAAATAATATAAGTAGCCAAAGCAAATATCCCAACCTAAGGACTTAGGATAAAATGTGAATCTCAGCATCATTCTTTATTCCATTCTTTCCCTTTTCCCAATAATGCAGCATACCCTAGACCAGTAGACATAAGAATAATAGATTTTTGTAAATATAAAATAATTACTAAATTCATATATTTAAAAGTAAATATATGACTAAATTCATATATTTAAAAGTAAATATTTGACTAAATTAAAACAAAACAAAACAAACATTTAATATGAGTGCTTTTTGATTGCTTAGATTGACGAAAATCTTAATGAAAAGTCCTAACTGCTCAGCTCTGTCATAATGACATTTAGTGAATTATACCCACTGAATTACCAACAACTTTTTCTTTCAAATTACTGTGTTTCCTCATGTATAAACTGCACCCTTTCTCAAAAAATTTAGGGTCTAAAAACTGGGCACATCTTATAGAGTAGTTGTAGATATTTTTATTTGCATTTCCCACTTTTTTGCACAGATGAGGAGTTGTATAAATTTTATGATGATTAAAATGAGTTCAATAACTTATGTAATACATTTTTTTTTAAATTTCATGCCTCAAAATAAGGTGTGTCTTATACATGAGGAAATATGGTAAATCATATATAACAAACTATTTTAAAATCAGATTATCACTAAAGAGTTTGAGTAGACACACACTTTCAGTAACTTCTAAAAGAAGTCTACATCATCCTGTAGTGAGAGAAATATCTCTATTTCTTATTCTTGTCTCTATTGTTGTCTTATAGACCAACAAATAGCATTTTATATGTTTTGGTTACTTTCTGATAAATCTATTGATCAACACAACTTAACATCTTGAGATAAGATTTTTCAAATCCTCCTTAGTTTCTACATTGTAAGTGCCCAAAACCTTCCACTTAAATTTTGTGAACTTTGAAGATAATAAAAGACGAGGAGCTCAATGAATACATTCTTGCACATGCATGTGCACATGCCCATGCACACACACATTTCCCCTCTTCTCCCCACACAGGCAGGCTGTAAAGAAATATGTATCACCCCAAAAGTGAGAGGAATTGAAGCAGTTGTTTTACCTTGAATCACAAGCAGTTCAGTGTAGAAGAGATGACAGCCTGAGCGTATGTCACATAGTAACATTCTGAGTAGGTGTTGATGTAATTTTTAACTTAGTGTGTGGGGGAAGCAGGCTGATTTACTTCATTTGGAACCAGAAACTGGCCCCGGCAGGTGTTTTACTGCATTAAGCATATGGACCTAAAAATGTCAATAACACCCCTACTGCTTTCATTTTTAAGTTAACCTATTAATAATACCTGAAAGCTGGGTCAAAAGCATATGCTATTTAGCCTTATTGTGACATTTGGACTCCTCAGGATACCGCCAGTGATTATTCAACCTTGAGAGTTGTGATCTTGCGTCTTTTGAAATTATGACTGCTCGACAGAGTAAAACAATTAATAAATGCCTATAAATTCTAGCTAGAAGACTTTACAAGGTTATCTATATACTGTGACTGAATGTACTGGCCCAAGTAGTCAAATTCTCTTATGTGTGAAGCAAAATCAGCCTTCATCAGATGGAGTTGATCGGTATATAATGTTATGATTTAAGGGGACTTTGCATGGAATGCTTCTCAATACAAATATCCTCAAAGAAGGTAGGACTCCATTTATTCTCATCTGGTAATACAAGGTTAGAAAATCTTAACTAAACTGTGTATACAGAGAAGATTAAGGAGTTTAAGGGGGGGAGTTATTTAATAAAAGGAGTACAGAAGGAGAGGGGATCTACAATCAATAAATGATGAGTACTACTAATTGTTAAAGCTCATATTGATTGATCTGGCATTAACTGAACTTTTATGCACTGGACACTTATGGGTTTCTTTACACTTCACAGGCAAAAACTACTCAATAGTAGATTTGCAATGCATAGCACAATTTCTGAGAACTGGTCTAGCACAAGAATTGAATACCTGGGTTAGAGAACCAACAAAAATATCCAACATTATCCCTCAGAACAGACATTGGAACAGGGAAAATCAGAAGAAAAGAAATAACCCTGAAGAATATGTTGTATGTGAGCATGAATATATTCTACTGTTTATGGACCAATAACCCAGTGCTCCATTTGCTGGATTCCACAAACATGGAATAATATCAAAACCTCACTCAAAAAAAAAAAAAAAAAAAAAAAGAAAAAAGAAAAGAAATGAACTGACTCTCTGAGGTACAATTTATATATATTTAATTGTACCTTTTTGTTGGTGTTCTCTCTTGACCTTCTCTAAATTAATCTAGATTTATTGATAGTAAACCATTAGAGGGCAGAAGTAGGTCCAAAAAGATCTGATGTTCAGGCAAAACTTATTTTGAGCATGTCATTGAAAGGTGCTAGCACAATTCTGCCAAACATTCTTCAAACAGTCCCTGACTGCTAGCATACAGGATAAGCATCTGAGCGCTTCTTGTTGTAGAAATCAGAGCAACAAAGAATGAATGTTATGACAACATGGTGATGCTCAGGCCAAACTTCCTGCCATGTTATCTCCTGAAGGGGCTTTCTGAAGTGAGTTTTGAGGACTGCAACCTCTTTGAACACCCTGACTATCAAGGAATAGGAATAAAGCCAGCATAAGCATGACTGAAGTGTGGGGAGAGAAGCATATTTTATTTTTAATTATAGTTAACATACAATACAATATTAGTATCATGTGTACAACCCAGTGATTAGACATTATATAACTTACTAAGTGATCATTCTGATGTCTCCTACCCATCTGACAACAGTTATTACAACAGTATTGACTATACTCTCTATGCTGTACTTTACATCTCCATGACTTTTGTAGCAACCAATTTGTACATCTTAATCTCTCTACCTTCTTCATCCATCCCACAACCTCCATCCCATCTGACAACCATCAAAATGTTCTCTGTACCTATGAGAATGTTTCTGCATGTTCGTTTATTTCATTTTATTTTTTAGACTCAAATGTTGATAGATATGTATCTATTGCCATTTTATTGCTTATACTTTTGTTCTTTATATTTTTTCTTCTTCTTAAAGAAAACCATTTAACATTTTATATAATATAGGTTTTGTGGTGATGAACTCTTTTAGTTCTTTTTTGTCTGAGAAGCTTTTCATATGTCCTTTGATTCTAAATGATAGCTTTTCTGGGTAGAGTAATTTTGGTTGTAGGTACTTGGTTTTTATAACTTTGAATATTACTTGCCAGTTTCTCTGGCCTGCAAGGTTTCTATTAAGAAATTAGCTGACAGTCTTATGGAACCCCCTTGTAGGTAAATAACTGCTTTTCTCTTCTGCTTTTAAGCTCTCTTTTTATCTTTAACATTTGACATTTTAGTTATGATATATCTTGGTGTGGACCTTCATGGGTTCATTTTCTTTAGGACTCTCTGTGCTTCCTGTACTTGTATTTCTATTTTTGTTACCTGGTAAGAAAAATTTCCTGTCATTATTTTTTCAAATATGTCTTCAGTTTCTTGTTCTCTCCCTTCTCTTTTCAGCACCCCATGATACAGATATTGGTACGCCTGACGTTGTCTCAGAGGCTCTGTATACTACTCTCACTTATTTCTGTTCTGATTGCATCTGCAGTGATCATATTTCAAACAAGGTCATTTTATTAGGCAATGGGTTTAAGACCTCAACACAGCTTTCTGCTTTTCAAGAAAGTTGGGGTCTCAATTTAGTCCATAAAAGCATCATTCATGAGCCATCCCCTCCGGCCGCAGTGGGCCATGGAGCCTGAGGTGTGAACAGAGGCCGAACTGCAGAGAGAGCAGTTTCCAATCCCAGCCTTCATTACCAGCCATGACACTGGGCTGCTCCTCACCTCCTCTTCAGCCAAAATGGGGCCAAAAATACATGCCAACCAGGTTGTTCTGTTATTAATCAGAAGAATGCCCAGCATGGTGCAGGGACATAGGTGTCTGCGTGAACTGTACTAAGTGGCACAGCTGTGGACAAGTGAATGATTAGCTGTGGACCAAGCTCCAGGATAACATGAGGACACATCTACTGAACCAGCATTCATGGCAATACCTGCCCAAATGGCCCCTCATAACGAGAAGGGTGACTTTGAGATCAACCATCTCATTAAATGAACTCCCTTTTCCCCTCTATGGAGGAAGTTACCCCTAAGGCTGAGTGGACCTTGGTGTAGCGAAGGACTGGGGTGGGACATCCGGCAGTGCCATAGTGCGGTCCCCACTGAGGGGCACCCTGCAGAGGTCCTCATACTGCATCCAGGTGGCTGAGCACAGAGTGAGGAGCGAGGCTGCTGCAGAAGCCACGACCTGTTCAAGAGCCTCCCCTGCCTGGGGAGGGGTTTGCAGCTAATTGAATGAAAGTCAGAGATTCTAGAAGGTCTTCCATAAAGGGAGAGAGGAGCAAGACCAGAGGCTGACCCATCAGGAGCTACAGTGACCATTGCAGTGACTGACCCCACACAAAATAGCAGTGGCTCTGACCCGAGGTAGTGTTATAGGGTGACATTCAGCATGTGACATTGGCAGGACTTGGGAAACCCGGAAGGTGGGCAGTGAGGACAGGATGAGTCCTGGATGTCCTGAGGGATCAGCAGCTCTATCGTGGAAGGAAGCGCCTGGCCAGGATCTGTGGCCTGTCCTTACCCCCAGCACAGCCATCTGCCACCATAGCAGCCCCACAGCAAGATTACTGCTGTGTCTGTACTCCAGTGTGACCTGCACCCTTCCTGGTAGATGACACACCTGGGTGGATGCCCTTCTGGCTGGTGGCAGAAGGAACAAGGTGGCAGCTACACAGTGAGAATTGTGTTTCCTGGAGGAGGACTTGGGGCCTGGTTTTCTGCCTGCATATCTCCTTCTGCACCAGGCAGCCTGAGCCTGTGGCTGGGTGATGTCCCAATTCATCATTGTGTCCTCAGGATCTATCATTGTCACTTGAGGTACTCAATAAAGTTTCCTTGACACGGGCATGGGCAGTGTACCTTCTTTCGTCATCTTTGGGAGGGTGACCTAGACCCCAGGAGTTGTGACCAAAAAACCTCTATTAATTTGTGACAGAACAAATAGTTACATTATCTCTACTCCTGAAAAATTATCTGAAGCTCTGACTGAAACAGATGTGCTGTACAATATGGGTGCTGAGTCATCCTCAGGACTCACTCATCAATGACAATCGTGTTTTCACTGAGATCGCTCTCTCGTGTGTGTCATGGTCATCCCCTCTGAAGGCCTTTCCCTGACATCACCCATCCATGGTGAACAGAGTAGAGTTCACCTCCCAACTGAGAGATTTTCCTGCACTGCCGAGGCCAGAACACATCTCAATTTCTAAACTCAGGTGTGATGGGCCCATAGATGCTTTATGTTTTTCAGGGCTAATTTCTGTTTGGGAGACATTTCTTCTTGATTAACTCAGGATTCTTGTCCTCTTTTCCCAGAATTACATAAAAGTGGCAGGTGGGCTATGTAGGGCAGGTGGGCGGGGTCAGGCCTAGGCCTCTGGTGGTTCTTTGATCCACTCCCAGTGACACCAGGAGAAGCCCTAGCCCGACATGGCATGGGCCATCGGCTCCTCGGGCTGTGCTAACCCATCACAACCCTCGGCTGCATGTTCATCCATTTCCTCCTCACTCACAGACTTGGGGATAATTGCATGGCATCTGGTGTAGATCCCCCAGGACTGACTAGATGTGTCCCTCATGGTTCCCCACCACTCACAGGTATGGAGGGGTCAGTCCAGAGCTTCCACACCAGGCTGAGTCACCGAGGTCTCTGGGAGGCTCAGTACACAGCCCTGGCCTCCCCTTGGGCAAGGCAAGCAGCTAGGCCACCTTCCAACTTTCTGATCCTCACAGCGTCTCTGGGGCTCTGTCACACTGGAGATGTGAGAGGAAGGCACAGAACCCTTCTCAATGACCTTTCAATATCATGAAGTATCTACAGGTGAGCCATTATAATGGGGCCTATAAGAAGAGAAGAGTGGAGGACAGTGAGATGGTAAAATAATAATAATGGATGATTGTCCAGGGTCCTGAAAGGGGCTGGAATGGAGCACTGGAGGCAATGTAAGAGATGGTACTCAATGATATGGAACAGACATCAGGGATCAGATGTCACAGAATATGAGCTATTGGTGGTTTGATGGGGCTCAGGAATTCTTTAGATTTGTTTGGGGACAATTCAACATTTATAGAAGAAGACACAGGTGGATGGATTTGCAAGGTGAGTACACTATGACTCCAAACCCCAAGTTCCTGTGCCCTGGGGTTCAGGCTCATAGAAGATCCATGGAAAATCATTCAGTCCCATGTGGGAGAGTATAAATTGGCTCCTTCCCTGTCAGGTTCTTGAGTCTGGTGTCCAGTGTAAGGTCATTTTCATCCCTGTCTTGGGAAATCTTATTGAGGTACTACTTCTTGACACCCAGAGAGCAGAAGATGTTACTGTGCGACAAGTGATTGAACACGGGGTTCTCCTCCCTGACTGCCCTCGGTGGTTATTCTCCTGGGCCAGGGGATCAGTCTTGGGGTCTGTGCCTGGCTCACTGTGCCTGGCTCACTGTGCCTGTACTCACAGTACTAGGAAGACTCAACTCTACAGGCTCTTGCTTCTTGATCAATACTCATTACAGCTTCTGTTGCCCTACAGCCATTAGTCAAGAATGATAAGAAATGAACATCGCGGCCAATTGCTTACTAGGAGATTTGAGGTTGGAATGACTCTTCACAGTTGTCCTGCTGTTGGGGAGGACCGGAGGAACAAGATGGCAATGGAGTAGGCGGACGTACCAACTTCCAACTCCCAGAACCAAAGTGGATTACAACTCAATTTTAAGAACCATCATCTGAATAAACCAACTTTGAACTAAACTAAGTGGACTCTTCAACCAAGGAACACAGAAGAAGCCACATTGAGACTGATAGGAATAGTGAAAATGCGAAGAGGGCTGCCCAGCTCCCCGGAGCAAACGGCAGCCTGGAGAGACCCGCGTGGCGGGAGGAGAGGTTGGCTGAGAGGGAGGGACCTGCATCCCAGGAACCAAGCTCCAACCTGCAGTTCCAGAGCCTAGAAGAGGCGTTTGGACAGTTTTGAGCTGTGAAACAAGTGAGGGAGCTCCCAGGCCTACAGTGTGGAGTATTAGGTCCCTTCCTACTCTGCTGTGGGTTGCTGAAGGATATGGTGGTGGCAAGACGCTGAAACGCGGTTCTGTAGGCATGGGTGGAGGCCAAACCGGTGTGAGCTCGGTCTAGACCAGCAGGGGCGGAGGGGACGCGCAAAAGCGGTCCGGAAGCTGAGGGCCCGCATGTAATCCCACCTACGGGGACAAAGCAGGAGGCCAGGAACAGGCAGAGATCTTCTCTGCGACCCTGCGCAATCCGACCCTGACCGCAGGGACGGGGCTAGGACCAGGGACGGGCAGGGGCTTGCGGCTGACCTCATGCTACCAGCCCAGCCCGACTGGAAAAACCGCAATTTGCCATCCTATGTGCGGGAGCGGGCTCCGAACGTGGGGCGAGGTAGAGTCTGGGACGAGTGGAAGTCCGCAGCTGAGCGGAAGCCAGCAAACATGCCCTGCCCAATAAACCTGGGTTTGCGACCCTGCACAGAAGAGCCCTGGCCTCGAGGGCGGGGTTAAAGCTCCAGACGGGCAAAGGCTCACAGCTGAGAGCACATCAAAAGACCAGGCCAACCCGCGAAACTGTGGCGAGCAGTCTCTGACTGCGGGTTCTGGGCGGAATTCTGGAAACAGGCTGGGTCTGCAGCTGAGCAAAGGTGCTCACCTCTACCCTTGGTGCTGAGGCTTGTGGCTTGAGTGGCAGCCCCTCTCACGGAAGAGAGGTAGAAATTGCAGCAAAGCCACAGTGGGCCGGTGCTGGCAACGCCCATACCCAACCACCCTAGGTAACGGCAGAGGGGGTGGTGGGCCTGCAGACACCCCACACATAGAGAACACAAAGGCAACACCTACTGGACTCCAGTGGCCACAACTTGCTTATACACAGAAAAAATGGGCAGGCAAAGAAATGCAAACCAAATAAATCAAGAGAAATCCCCAGAGAAGGACCTGAATGAACCAGATATAACCAAATAACCAGAAGCAGAATTTAGAATAATGATAGTTAGGATGTTCAAAGAAATTAGAGCAACAATAGATAGTCATTATGAACACCTAAATAAAGAGATAACAAGTATAAAAAACGAAATTGAAATAATAAAAAAGAATCAGACAGAAATGACAAATACAGTATCAGAACTGAAGACCACAATGGAAGGAAATAAAAGCAGGATGAACCACACTGAGGATTGAATAAGCGAGTTAGAGGACACAATAAACAAAGGCACAGAAGGAGAGAAGAAAAAGGAAAAGAGAGTCAAAAAATGTGAGGAAACTGTAAGGGAGCTCTGTGACAACATGAAGAGAAATAACATTTGCATCATAGGGGTGCCTGAAGAAGACGAGAGAGGACAGGAAATGGAAACTTTGTTCAATCAAATCATAGCAGAAAACTTTCCTAAATTAAGGCTGGGCAACACTCCACACATTCAAGAAGCACACAGAACTCCATTAAAGAGAAACCCAAAAAGATCTACACCAAGACACATCATAGTTAAAATACCAAAGCTAATGGATAAAGAAAAAATTATAAAAGCTGCTAGAGAAAAAAAGGCTATCACCTACAAAGGAGACCCCATAAGGATGACATCGGACTTCTCAACAGAAACACTTGAGGCCAGAAGGGAATGGCAAGATATAATCAAAGTAATGCAGAACAAGAACCTACAACCAAGACTACTTTCTCCAGCAAGGCTAACGTTTAAAATTGAATGAGAAATAAAGAGCTTCCCAGACAAGGAAAACCTCAAGGAATTGATTAAAACCAAACCAATTCTGTAAGAGATACAAAGGGGCCTGTTGTGAACAGTTTAAAGGGAGGAAAGAATAGAGCAAAAGAAGAATACAGCTTTAAAGAATAAAATGGCAATAAACAACTACATATCAATAATAACTTTAAATGTAAATGGATTAAATGATCCAATCAAAAGACATAGGGTAGCTGCATGGATAAAGAAACAGGACCCATACATATGCTGTCTACAAGAGACACACCTTAAAACAGAAGATGCTCGTACACTGAAGGTAAAAGAATGGAAAAAAATATTTCATGCAAAAGGAAATGAAAAAAAAGCAGGGGTAGCAGTACTTATATCTGACAAAATGGACTTTAAAACAAAGGCTGTAGTAAGAGATAAAGAAGGACACTACATAATGATAAAGGGAAAAATTCAACAGGAAGATATAACTATTATAAATATCTACGCACCAAATATAGGAGCCCAGACATACATAAAGCATACTTTGATGGATATAAAGGGCGAGATTAACAGCAATACTATCATAGTAGGGGATTTCAATACCCCTCTAACAAGACTGGATAGATCCTCAAGAAAGAAAATCAATAAGGAAAAAGCAGACTTAAAGGATACACTAGATCAACTCGATTTAATAGATATCTTCAGAACTGTTCACCCTAAAGCAGTAGAATATACATTCTTCTCAAGCGCTCATGGTACGTTTTCTAGGATAGACAGATGTAAGGACACAAAAATGGTCTCAATAAATTTAAGAGATTGAAATCATATCAAGCATTTTCTCTGATCACAATGCCATGAAACTAGAAATTAACCACAAAAGAAAAACTGAAAAATACTCAAACACTTGGAAACTAAATAGCATGCTATTAAATAATGAATGGATTAACAATGAGATCAAAGAAGAAATAAAAAAGTTTCTAGGAACAAATGATAATGAGCATAGATCAACTCAAAATTTATGGGACACAGCAAAAGCAGTCCTGAGTGGGAGATTTATTGCACTACAGGCATTTCATAAGAAGCTAGAAAAAGTTCAAATAAGCAGCCTGACCGTGCATCTAAAAGAACTAGAAAAACAACAACAAATAAAACCCAAAACAAGTAGAAGGAAGGAAATAATAAAGATCAGAGCAGAAATAAATGACATAGAGGCTAAGGAAACAATACAGAGGATCAATGAAACCAGAAGCTGGTTCTTTGAAAGGGTAAACAAGATTGATGAATCTTTAACTAGACTCATCAAGAAAAAAAGAGAGAGGACTCAAATAAATAAAATTAGAAAGGATAGTGGAGAAATAACAACTGACACAACAGAAATACAAAGCATTGTAAGAAACTACTATGAAAAACTATATGCCAAAGAATTAGACAATCTTGGTGAAATGGACAAATTTCTTGAATCATATAACCTTCCAAAAATCAATCTGGAAGAATCAGAACACCTAAACAAACCAATTACAACAAATGAGATCAAAACAGTTATAAAAAAACTCCCCAAAAAGAAAAGTCCTGGGCCTGATGGCTTCACAAGTGAATTCTATGAAAAATTCAAAGAAGAACTAATTCCTATCCTCCTCAAGCTATTTCAAAAAATTCAAGAGGAAGGAAGACTTTCAAACTCCTTTTATGAGGCGAGCATAATTCTGATCCCAAAACCGGGCAAAGAGAACACAAAGAAAGAAAATTATAGGCCTATATCCCTGATGAATGTAGACGCTAAAATTCTCCACAAAATATTAGCCAACCATTTCAGCAATATATGAAAAAAATCCTACACCATGATCAAGTGGGATTTAGTCTGGAGAGGCAAGGCTGGTTCAATATTTGCAAATCAATCAATGTGATTCAGCACATAAACAAAAGGAAGGACAAAAATCACATGATAATTTCAATACATGCAGAAAAGGCATTTGATAAAATCTAGCACCCATTCATGCTCAAAACTCTCAGTAAAGTGGGAATACAGGGATCATTCCTAAACATGATAAAGGCCATCTACGACAAACCCACGGCAAACATCATACTAAATGACAAAAATTAAAAGCAATCCCCTTAAGATCAGGAATCAGGCAGGGATGACCCCTTTCACCACTCTTATTCAACATAGTTCTGGAAGTGCTAGCTACAGCAATCAGACAAGAAGAAGAAATAAAAGACATCCAAATTGAAAAAGAAGAAGTAAAACTGTCACTATTTGCAGATGATATGATTTATATATAGAACACCCTAAAGTCTCAGTCAAAAAACTACTGGACCTTATAAATGAATTCAGCAAGGTGGCAGGATATAAAATTAATACTCACAAATCAGAGGCATTTCTATATACCAACAATGAACTGTCAGCAAAAGAAATGAAGGAAACAATCCCCTTCACTATTGCAGCCAAAAAAAATAAAGTACCTAGGAGTAAATTTAACCAAGGAGATTAAGGACTTGTACTCGGAAAATTATAGAACATTGATAAAAGGAATTAAGGAAGATACAAACAAGTGGAAGCATATACCGTGCTCGTGGCTAGGAAGAATAAACATCATTAAAATGTCTATATTACCCAAAGCAATTTATAAATTCAATGCAATACCAATTAAAATACCAATGACATATTTCAAAGATATAGAACACATATTCCAAAAATTTATAGGGAACCAAAAAAGAACACGAATAGCCTCAGCAATCTTAAAAAGAAAAAATAAAGCAGGAGGTATCACTCTTCCATATATCAATGTTTACTATAAGGCCATTATACTCAAGACAGCCTGGTATTGGCATAAGAACAGGCACATAGATCAATGGAACAGAACAGAGGATCCAGAAATAAACCCACAGCTTTATTGACAACTGATATTTGACAAAGGAGGAAAGAACATACAATGGAGTAAAGACAGCCTCTTTAACAAATGGTGTTGGGAAAATTGGACATCTACCTGCAAAAAAATGAAACTAGACCATCAACTTACACCATTCACAAAAACAAACTCAAAACTTACATAAAAGATTTAAATGTAAGCCGTGAAACCATAAGCATCTTAGAAGAAAACATAGGCAGCAAGCTCTCCGACATCTGTAGCAGCAGTATATTTGCCGATTTATCTCCACAGGCATATGAAATAAAAGGCAATATAAACAAATGGGACTATATCAAACTAAAAAGTTTTTGCACAGCTAAAGACAATAAGAACAGAATAAAAAAACAAACTACACAATGGGAGAACATATTTGACAGCACATCTGATAAGGGGTTAATAACTAAAATTTATAAAGAAGTTATAAAACTCAACACCAGGAAGACAAACAATCCAATCAAAAAATGGGCAAAAGAAATGAATAGAAATTTCTCCAAAGAGGACATACAGATGGCCAATAGGCATATGAAAAAATTCTCTACATCACTAATCATTAGAGAAATGCAAATTAAAACCACAATGAGATATCACCTCACACTAGTCATAATGACACTCATCAGCAAAACAACACAGAACAAGTGCTGGGGAGGATGTGGAGAAAAGGGAACCCTTCTACACTGCTGGTGGGATTGCAGACTGGTGAAGCCACTGTGGAAAACAGTTTGGAGATTCCTCAGAAAATTAAAAATCGAACTGCCTTTTGACACAGCTATCCCACTTTTAGGAATATACCCTAAGAACACCATAGCACTGTTCGAAAAGAAGAAATGCGCCCCCATGTTTGTGGCAGCATTGTTCACAATAGCAAAGATCTGGAACAAGCCCAAGTGTCCCTCAGAAGGCGAGTGGATTAAAAAGCCATGGTACATATATACTATGGAATACTTACTACTCAGCCATAAGAAATGATGACATCGGATCTTTTATAACAAAATGGATATACCTTGATAACATTATACGGAGTGAAATAAGTAAATCTGAAAAAAAAGAAAAACTGAGAACAGCATGTTTTCATACATAGGTGGGACATAAAAGTGAGAATAAGAGACATGGACAAGTAGTGGTGGTTACGGGATGGGGGGAGGGAGTGAAGGGTGGGATAGTGAGGAGGGAAGGGACACAGGGAAAACCAGATAGAAGGTGACAGAGGACAATTTGACTTTTGGTGATGGGTATGCAACACAATTGAATGATAAGATAACCTGGAGATGTTTTCATTGTACATATGTACCCTGATTTATTGGTGTCACCCATTAGAATGAAAAATAATAAAATATATTTAAAAAAAAAAAGAAATGAACATCTCTATTTCTGTTCACTCTACGAGATTCCTGACACATGTCACAGGCTCCCAAGCTCAGGGACTAGCTGAGCCTTTTGACACACTCATGGAAGTGTGACTGGGAGAGGGTGGATACGCCCAGGAAGGAGGGGACAGAGCAGATCACCAGCCGTAAGACATCCAGGCAGGCCAGCTAGGATGCTGTCCCATGGCCCCTAGGTGTGGATGGACCCTGGCTGACTCAGGCTGTACAAGAATTGCCCTGCATCTGGTTCTTGTACTGCCTCTGACTGTCCCCATCCAGCCCTGGGTCTGCTTATGTCTACAGAGCCTACTCATGCTAGAGGCAGGGCTAGAGTTCTCTGCTTATGAGGTCACAAAGACGAAGCCTGAGGTAACAGAAGCAGACCCATAGTCCAGAACCCCAATGGTTGGCTGGACTCTTACTCTGCGTGTAGCAGCGATGAAGAGAAAGCAAGCGTCCTATTTTCCTGCTCTCCCCAGACCTCCCACTGTCCGTCCCCCGGACTCTGGCCTCTTACCTTCCTCCCTCAAACCCTCCATTGAGCCGGCCCCCACTGCAGGCCCTGAGCCTCAGCCTGGCCCTGCTCCTGCTCCCCTATTAGGCACATCCAAGACCCATTCTCTCACCAGGGGGCCCAAACCTCCCTTGGCTGCTCATAAAGACTGCAGCTTCCGAGGGTCCTCGGTGGTGCCCAACTCTCCTTACCCTTCCTGTCCCCCTTCCCTTCCTTCCATCCCCTCTCTCCACCCAGCCTCCCACTCTGTTCCCCAGCCTACCTTTGTCCCGCACCCCCCTCCTGGCCCTCGTCTGCGTTCCAGGCCCCTGGGCAGGCGACAGCTCTTCACCCCTTCCTCCCATCTTGCTGCCTACCTAGAACTTCTCACCATCTATCCTCTCTTAGAACATCCTACAGACTGTCCCCCAGCCATTACCTTTGTCAAGAGCCCCCCTCCTGACCCTCCTATGCCCTCCAAGCCCCTGGGAAGACGACAGCTCTCCAACCCCTCGGGAAGACGACAGCTCTCCAACCCCTCCTCCTCTCCTGCTGCCCAGTTAAAACTTCCCATCATCTCTCCTATGTTGGGCCACCCTAAACACTGTCTCCCAGGCAGGGAGACCCTGACAGTGGGGACCCTGAGCTCTCACAGTATCATCAGGGAGGCACCTGCTGACCGCCGGGAGCAGTCCATGATGAGCCTCAGTCTCAGGTAATCTTGGGGGCCTCCAGAGACGCAGGAGTCCTGGCGTTCTCAGCCACTTGGTGGTTGGGCCCAAGTCACGGGGTGGATGACCCTCCTGGCAAGAAGTCCACAAGCTAAAAAAAATGTAGCAAGCTCCTCCGTACCTTCACTTGGGGCCCCTCAAGCTCTCCAAGCCGCCATTAGAAGGGGGTGCCTGCACTTGATGGACTCTGGGCATTTCTCCCTATGGGCCCCTTGCTCTTCATGTGGCTGAGCACTGTCCCCTTCTCAGAAGGAGTGGCTGTGCCCTGTGCCTGGTATACACCCCACTCTCCAACCAGCCTTTCCAGGAAACAGTGACTAGGGGTCCCTCGGGAAGCATAGGGCTGCCTGGGTGGGGGCGCGGCGGGGCCGTGGGATAAGAGGTGAAGCCCTGCTGTAGGACATTGGGATGTGGAGGCTGGAGGAGTGCTGGGACCCCCATGGGACAAAGCGCCTTGTTCACGTGGTCCTGGGCACTGAGCGGGCAGTCACTGAGTTCCGCAGGTGTGGCTGACCATTAGCCATCAGCCAGATCAAGACCCTGTTTTTATAGCCTCCCTGGGAGCAGCCCTAGGCTTTAGGGGGCTATGAGCCTCAGTTTCAGCTGGAGGTGATGTATATCTGGACGGTCCTCTCTGAGGGGCCTCTGGGCCCCCACACCCTCTTCCTTCCCTTCCCTACAGGACACAAGGCAGCTTGAGCAACTCCGGCTTCCCAGACGGGAAGAAAGCAAGCAAAATCCCCAGTGCCCGGCAACTGGTGAACTCAAATTCAAATATTTCTGTTGGCCCTGCTGGGCCTGACAACCTCAGATTGGATGGGAAAAAAGTGGTACTTTGTGCCCGTAAGAAGGTATGTCTTGGGAGTGCTGACAGAGTGGGGGACAGACCCTAAAACCTCACAAATGACACAGATTTCCAGGGGACATCCTGGGCTGACTCTCCTGACCACAGCCTTGTGTGCTCAGGGGCCAGAATCACACTATTATTTTGTCCCTGTAGACATCTGGGTTTTGATGACTGTCTTCTTGTGTGGTGAATGGACTGAAGACACAACCTGCCACTGGGCCCCTCCTCCAGGAAGCACAACATTTTAGGCCCAGAGGAGCCCAGATGCCTCCAGGTGACATTGTCCTGTTTACACCTATCAAGTGAAAGCAGCCTGCCAGGAATCCCTAGCACTCAGCATTGCTTTCTAAAGCCAAGAGCCTGGGTGTTGGCTGGCAGGGGTGGAAGGAGCCCTGCACAAGACCCCTCCTCTCTCCCTGCATCTGCTCTGGGGGAAGGTCCTACCTTAAGTGGAGCTGCTCCAGGACACTCCTGCTTCCCCAGACCCAGCTCGGCAGGACCCCAGGGTGCCACCCAGACTGAGGGAGAGGGCTGCCTCAGTGCTGTAGCCTGTGTGCTGTCTGGGAGGAAGAAGAGTCATCACCTGACCCTGCTCAGAACAAGGTCTACCCGGCCAGTGGTGCCCAACGGTTACACTCACTCTTTCACCTACTTTTGACCCCCTAATGTCTCCTGTTCATTTTATTTCTACACACACACACACACACACACACACACACACACACACACACACACACACACACACACCAGTCTTCTAAATAAGATAGGCTATATCTTTGCCTACCTTAGACCTTACACTTTTCTGTATCCTTAGGCTCTCTTCTTGATGGGGTAAATGGACACTGTGGACCAGTGTCACTGCTGAAAGCCACAGACAGTTTTGATTTGGGGTTGAGAAGCCCTTTGTTCTTTTACTCAATGATATAGAAGACCCCTAAGAATAACTCTGGGTTTATTTGAGTGAAGCCTTGATTTCTGTGGCCCAGGAGACCCAGGCAGCCTGGAAGGTACAGGCCATCTTTTCAGGACAAGAGAAGCATTATCATGTCTATGAATACCACCGTGGACCACACCCGCAGTTTAGGGTTTGAAATCTTCTCTAGGAAATAGCTGGGTTTTCAAGTAACCCCATTCTTGAAGAATTCCCCTTGTCTTTGTGACCTGTGGGCCTTGAGAATCACCAGTTTCTTAGACAAGACTGATGAAGGACTGACCTTGCAAGGTCAATCCAAGAATGGAAACCAATGACCCAGCTCTATTTTTTCTTAAAACAATAGAAAATACTTGTTAAAATATACCTCACCAAATAAAAGGGCAAAAGACCAGAGTGTGCAGGTCAGGCTCAACCATATTTTGGTCATCTTTATAGATAAACAAAACTTTGATTGCATTTTATAATAAATAAACATTATTAAATGATCTTTGAAATTAATAAACTTAAAAAATATTTTAAAATATTTTTTTTTCAATTATAGTTGACATACAATATTAGTTTCCTTTGCACAACCCAGTGATTAGACATTATATAACTTACTAAGTGATCATCCTGATAAGTCTCATACAAATCTGATACAATTCATAGTTATGAGAATATTATTTTTTTCCATGCTGCATTTTACATCCAAGCCCATGACTATTCTGTAACAACCAATTTGTACTTCTTCCCCTTCTTTTTTTTCATTAAGTGAAAAGCAGGGAGACAGAGAGACTCATGTGCCCTGACTGGTTTCCACCCTGGAAGTCCCCTATAGGACGATACTGTGACCATCTGGGGCCACCGCCCTGTTGCTTGACAACCGAACTATTTTAGTGCTTGAGGAGAGGTCATGGAGCCATCCTCAGTTCTGGGGCCAAGCTGCTTGAATCATTTAGAGCCATAGCTAAGGGAGGGGAAGCGAGAGGGAGAAAAATAAGGGGGAGAGAGAGAATGAGGAGGGGTGGGGAAGCAGATGGTCATTTTTCATCTGTGCCCTGGGTGAAAATCAAACCCCTTACTTCCATACAACGGTCTGATACTCTACTGCCAAGCCAACTGGCCAGGGCCCAATTTATGCTTCTTAATTTTTTCACCTTTTTCATCCATTTTCCCAATGCTCTTCCCTTCTAGTAACTGTCAAAATAATGTATCTATGAGTGTTTCTGTTCTGGTTGTTTGTTTATTTTGTTTTTCAGATTCAATTGTGAATAGATATGTTTTTGTTTTTGTTTTTGTTTTTTACAGGGACAGAGAGAGAGTCAGAGCGAGGGACAGACAGGGACAAACAGACAGGAATGGAGAGAGATGAGAAGCATCAATCATTAGTTTTTCGTTGCCATCGCGACACCATAGTTGTTCATTGATTGCTTTCTCACATGTGCCTTGACCCTGGACCTTCAGCAGATCGAGCAACACCTTGCTGGAGCCAGCGACCCTGGGTCCAAGCTGATGAGCTTTTGCTCAAGCCAGATGGGCCCACGCTCAAGCTGGTGATCTCGGGGTCTGAAACCTGGGTCTTCCGCATCCCAGTCCGACGCTCTATCCACTGCGCCACCGCCTGGTCAGGAATAGATATGTATTTATTGCCATTTTACTGTTAATATTTTTAGCTTTATTTTTTGTCTTCTCCTTAAAGAAGATTTTTGAACATTTCATATAATACTGCTTTGGTAATGTTGAAATCTTTCAGCTTTTTCTTATCTAAGAAGCTCTTTGTACATCCTTTGAATCTGAAGGCTAGCTTTGCTAGGTAGAGTAATCTTGGTTGTAGGTGTTTGCTATCATCATTTTGACTATTTCTTGCTACTCCCTTCTGGCCTGCAAAGTTTCTGTTCAGAAGTCAACTGACAGCCAATGGGAGCTCTCTTGTAGGTAACTAACTGCTTTTCTCTTGCTGTTTTTAAGATTGTCTTGTTGTTAACCTTTTGTATTTTAATTATGATGTGTCTTGGTTTGAGGCCCCTTTGGATTTATCTTGTTTGGAAATCTCTGTGCTTCCTGTATTTGTGTATCTATTTCCTTCACCAGGTGAGGGGAGTTTTCTGAACAGTTGTTTTTCAAATAGGTTTTCAATTTCTTGTTCTCTTTTTTCTCCTTGAAGCACTCCTATTATGTGAATGTTGGTACACTTTAAGTCACAGAGGCTCCTTGGACTCATTTTAATTTTTGTTTAAACCTGAGTCCTAGACTCAGCCCTGTCTAGAAAGACTGGGTAAAGAATGGGACCTTTTCTTTTTTTTTTTTTTTTTTAGATTTTATTTTTTTGATTTAGAGAGAAGAGACAGAGAAGGAGAAAGGCAGGGAGAAGAAGGAATGGGAAATACCAATTCACAGTTGTTTCTCATATGTGCCTTGACCAGGCAAGCCAGGGGTCTTGAACTGGCAAACTTAGCATTCCAGGTTGACACCTTATCCACTGGACTACCACAGGTCAGGCCTTGGACTGATTTTAAAAAAATTCTTTTTGCTATTATGATTGGATGATTTTTGCTTTCTTATCTTTTAAATTGCTAATGTGATTCTCAGTTTGATCACTCTACTGTTTATTCACTGTAAATTATTCTTCATTTCTGACTGTTTTATTAAAATTATTTCTATGTCCTTTTTTATGCTTATTATTTCTTTGTTGAAGTTCTCACTTGTTCCCTGAGCGTCCTTATAACAATTGTTTTGAACTCCATATCTAATAGTTTGCTTATTTCTATTTTTTAACTCTTTTTCTGGAGATTTCTCCTGTTCTTTCATTTGGGACATGTTTCTTTGTTCCTGCATTTTAGCTGCTTTTGTTTGTTTCTACATATTAGGTAGAGCTCAATCACAATCCCCACTGGTTTTTACAACCAGAAGTTATGAGGACCTTTTCTCTGACCCTGGAACTTTGGGCTGGAGACTAGTGTGAAGCTGGGACCCTTCAGTCTTCAGGGAGCATCTCAACAGGCAAGATATCACTCCTGGTTTTAAAGTGCCACATGTGGATGTGGGATCAGCCCATTCAACATCATTGACATGGCGTCTTCTTTAATTCCTTAGTTCTATTCAGTCAAATTTTCAGCAGTTCAGAATGATAGAAAGATGTTTTGTAGTTTAGTTGTAATTTTGATGTGATTGTGTGAGGATGCAAGTACAGTTATACTTATGTATAATATTATATATGCATATATATCACTTGTTTAGTATAAATAGAACCATAAATCCCAGTGCATAAAAGTTCAGTGAGCCAAGAGCAATATGGCTTTTATAATTAGTAGTGCAAGAAATATTGGTCATTTTCAAAGCAGTACTCTTCATTGAAATTTAAAGTTGTTTTCATATTTTTATTTTCAAATATTAGCATGTAAGATTTTATACAAGCATGTCCCTGGAGTCCACAAAACTAGTGAGCTTACAATTATCTGACTCTCCCTACCTCTGCCCTACCTGTCTACTCTGGAGCGAATGATTACTGTATTTTTTAGTTATGTAACATTGATCATTTCCTCTTAAAAATATTTAAAAATAAAATCTGGAGTGAAAATGCAGGGTTTAGTGTAAGTACTGGTTCAGTAGAGAAAATTCACAGTGAGGAATGGTGGGATCAGCAAGAGAAAGGCTTGCAGCTTCTGGTGAAGTGGAGCATCCATATAAAGAAAAGATGGGCTACAATGAGGAGAAATGGGTTCTCTGATGGCATGCCTCATCATTTTCACAGTACGTCTGTCTGGTAAGCACACCATCCCTGGTTGTACAGGTGTCCTATGCAGTAGAAGCTTGTAAGAGCTGTAACTGGACTGGTCTTAGCAATTGTCAGTTTAGGTGGGTATATCATCTCTGGAGATTTCAGAAGCCACACATAAGCCCTCCTTTCTCTTTATATTATTATGAGAAGCAGTCACTGTTCCCGTAATGAATCTTGTTACTTATGTGGAGAGTATAGTGTGTCCATATCTTTGGTGTATTGGGACACTAAACAAATAGCAAAAATGTCTATCCTTTCTTAGACAAATTGAAGCCATGTCAAGATCCATTTCTCCCAAAGTAAGCTCATGAAAAGCAGGCACCATTATGCAGATGAAGTGCTCAGAGACACCCATGTTGTGAAGGGGAAACATCTTCAGCCACCACCAGCACCTCCTCCTTGTACTCTTATGACCTCTCGAACTGCTCCCTTGGTTATTGTGTTCGATGACAGGAATCAGCTGCTTTAGGAAAGTAGGAAGAGAAGTGATGTGGGGGAAAAAGCCAGAGTGCAAGATGCCAAATCCAGAGTTTTCAAAAAAGCATTATAAAATGCATTAAATGTTCTAATCTTGTTCCTGACCACCAGCAATCCTTTACAAAGAAGATTGAGACAGTAACATGAGTAAATGTGGCAAAGTTCCTTCCATTTTATCCTTCCAGTTTTGCCTTTTATAGGAGATAAGACACAAGTGTTAGGTGAAAAACTCATCTCAAATGCAAATTCAAGCCAGCACCCCTTCCTAAAGCCCCAGAACTAAATGAGCACATGATTGTCTGACCTTGCAGCTTGCTGCTGCTCTGCAGTATTGATTCAAGATGCATGGTCTATAGTTTCTAATTAGCTAAGACTACAGACAGATCTATTAACTTTTTATATATCTCCACTATATGAAAAATGGGAAAAATAATTCTATTTCCTCATTCTTTTGTCATTATTAAAGAAAAATATAATGTAAAGAACATTTAGCACAATATCTGATGCACAAAGGGCTTGATTAACCAATGAAGGTTAGTATCTCACTCTGCCCTCCAACGATGTACCATTCATTATTCTGTGTCCTTTTCTCTTTTTTCGATTCTGTTCAAAGAGCCCTTTGTTTGCACTTCTTTCCCCCTCACTTAGATTTCCTCTCTGATTTCAAGCTCAATCCAGTTAACTTCTAGTATCTTTCAGCTCCTGTCTCAATTAACACTCCTCAGCTGAGTCTTCCTTGACTCTTTAAAGTAGGTCAGATTCTTTGGTTAGTCTCAAATTGACCTGACTGTTTTTCTTCGGAGTCAAAATCTTAGTGTGTTTGTTCATTTTATATATATTATTAAACCCCATGAAGTGAGAACAGTATATATTCTTGCTCACCATTTTATTTCCAATGCCTGGAAATCTGTTTGACCCATAGCAGGAGCTCCACAAAATATATTTTAACTAAATAGAATCAATTTGATGAATGCTTCACTTGCAAGCCCTTGTTTATTATTATCTTTTAGGAAGCTCTACTTACTAAAAACCATAATGATCATTCATACTATCTTTTCTGTTTTATTCAGATTATTTTCATAAATACCTTTAGAATATTAATCAACTTCCTCTATGATATCAGCATCTAAATTAAACATTTCCCTTTTCACTTTATTTCTTGTCCTATTCTTAATAATGTATAGTTCCCTATTGGCAAAGTTGATCATTCATTCACTCATTCATTCAATCATTTATTCCTGGATTATAAATGTGTCAGAAATAGTCTTAGAAGACGGGATAAAAATTTGTTTTATTGCCTAGCCTGTGGTGGTGCAGTGGATAGAGTGTCAAGCTGGAATGTCAAGGTTGCCAGTTCAAAACCCTGGGCTTTCCCAGCCAAGGCACATATGAACAAGTAATCAATGAATAACTAAAATGAAGCAACTATGACTTGATACTTCTTATTCGCCCTACCTCTTTCTCTCCTCTCTCTACAAAATCCATAAGTACAATATTTTTAAAAAAACATGTTTTAATGTTGTTGCTTGCTTGTTTGTGGGATGGGAGTAGACATATGCTTATAACAAAGATAGTAAAGCACAATATAAATAGGTAAGTTTAATGGTAATTGTCCACACAAAAATTTATGAGTGGTGTAGGTCCTCATGTTGGCCGGGAGCCCAAGCTGTAAGTCTGGGAGGCTGTTGCTCGCCTTGAGGCTGACTACAATCCTGATCTGGAGTTCAGTGTGCCGTTGCTGGAGAATGAGGCTGAAACATCTGAGATGCTATAAAATTACAGGCTGGTGTGCATTTCCTACCCAGTTGGACACTAGGTTGGAAATGAAGAGAGAGATAAGAAAGTGGGACACAGATGGAGGGCAATAGAGAAATGGTATATTAAGAAGTCTTTGTGAGATTCAACCTCAGAGACCATGGGAGAGCCATCCAGAGGCAGATTAAGGTCAGTTGAGGCCCCAACTACAGAAGAAAATATTGGGCCCTTAAAAAAAAAGAGAGGGAAAATAAAAATACATGTTAACCATATTTTTAAATAAATAAAAAATATTATTTACTATTAATGTTAAAATTGCACATATAAAACCAAACTTGGTGTCCTTTAATATAAGTGTAAAGTTGAGGTTTTGTGGGACCCTTCAGAAGTTGGGGCCTAGGGTGCAGCCCAGGGAACCCGCCGTTAAATCAGCCTTGGATTCATCCCTAAGGAGTTGTGAGTTCTTATAAGTTTAGAATTTCTTGAGTAGAAACAACTCTGAGTATTATAGGTAAGAATCACATCCTTTCCACCCTCCTCTATCTAGAAGACCACGAAGACTAATTCACTTATGTCTTTTGTCCCGTGTCTTTATGCTCTCCTTCCTCACCCCCCTGAAATTAGCCTCTTTCCCTCATGCCCATCAGCCTCTGTTCTAAGAACCCTTACTTTAAGGAACCTTCCCCAATCACCCTATTTAAAATAAATAGGCAGATCATACCTTTCTTTCCACCTTTACCCCTCTTTTTTACAAAAAATGATTACCATCTGACACATATAGGTATTCATATAATTATCACTTGCCCGCTATTGCTACATGATAATTTACGTAGGTCTTTATCTTTTGCTGTACCTTCAGTTTCTAGAACAACATTGGACACATAGTAAGTGCTCAAAAAAAATACTAGTTGTAGGGATAATCCTTGCTGATAACTTCTGGGGGGGGCAAATATTACAGATTCCTGCAAAATGTTTGAAAATAAAATGAGACAGAACTACCTTGAAGAAGTACCCACCGAGTTTGCAGAGGGTTGGGAAGGGTCCTGCACAGGGACTACGTAGAGTTATTTAGGGTTAAAATAAAGGTATAAGATTGAGGGTCTTCATGACTTTGAATATCATAGAAAGGTTTGTTCTAGTCCAGGATTTTGTTGGGGCCCAAGACAGGCTGCTCCCAAATATCTCACAATGGTATATTGATTACCTTGAATTAAAGTTACTGGACAAACAACCAATGCCAGAAAGGCACGTTGATCCTCCCTTGTCTCCTTGGATGCAGCAAATACCGCTCCCATGTGGTGGATGTTTACTTGTACCCGGAAGACACCCCTTACCTCTAAACAACATAGAACAAAGTGGTCAGTACAGTTGTCCCTCACCATATTGAGGTTCACTTTTCAAGGTCTCACTGTATCACAGATTTTTAAATTGTATATTTCTAATTTTGTATCACAGATTTTTTTTCTATATTGTGGGATTTTGTGGTATATAGGTATTTTTATATATTTATTATTTTAATTATTTTTGTGGTAAAATAAGCATTTTCTAGCCTAAAATAATTGAAAACAATATAAAAATATAAAAAATATTAATTAAAATATATTAAAAGAATATTAAACTGAAATGAAATACATAACATACAGCAAGCAGGTAAGTAGACAAAGACTCTCATGTGTGGATACTGCACCACCTGACAAAGCACCTGATGAAGTGGCGCCTGCAGAAGACCTGTCGTGCTCTTCTCGGCTGCGCAGGACATACATGTCATTGTCATCCCCTTCCTCGTCATCGGTACGGCACAGTGAGCTCATCATCATCTTCATTCAAGTTGTACTATAGTCACTGCTGAGTACCCATATAGAATTTTATATGTTGTTCAAATTACGTAAGTTGAAGAATGTAGAAAGTTTTTAAGAGCATAGGAAGTGTTTATAAGAATGTGGGAAAGTTTAATAACAATGTGGGAAAGGTTTATAAGAGTGTGGAGAGGGTTTATAAAGCCTTAAAAATATATAACTAATTAAATATAAAGTCACTACTATGCAAGTTTTTGCCTATTGTGGAGGGTTCTGGAATCTAACCCCCACAATAGACAAGGACCACTGTATAATCAAGTCTCACTGACTCTTTTCTAACTCACTACTTGTTTAGATTCTTCACTAATGAATACCCAGTCTAAAAAATTTCTTTTTAATGAATACGATTCTCTGATGTGCACTTATTAAACTGTATTTTTTCTTTTGCTAATTTAATCTTATGTGAATTTTATTATTACATTAGTCACAAAAGCTAAAAACAGATGGAGAAGAGTCTCCACTATCTGACAGTTTCATGGTGTCTGCAAGGCCTCCCTAATCAGGAGCCAAAGTCTGCCATGACAATGGGGACTGGGACATCCTGTCACTATTGTGGATTAGACTTACTGCTGAATTCTACTCCAACAGAAAAAAGCACACTACCACTTGGTTCCAAAATTCTTATAAGCGAAAACAAAAAAAATACTGCTTTGAAATAGTTCAGTGTTATATTTAAAACTTTGAAATATACTAGGTATGAAAAGGATGCCTTACTTGCCTCTCTTTGACCCACTTTATCCCAAAAGAAAATAAACTTTCTGCTCTTTAGACTATCAGTGAGCATAATAGAGAAGAAGTTTCCATCATCTTTCCACTGCCTCCCAGGGTCAGCTCCCAGGTACTCTCTGGTCAGACAGTGGTATCTGGTTTGCTCAGGCAGAAGGTACATAAAAAGCTTCAAATATTAGGATTTCCTAATTGGTGAAGAAGAATAAGACACTTGCCTTCTCAGTGGTCCTTTGTGTGCATTTATGTTTGATTGCTACACTGTCTTTGTTCATTTATTTGTGTGTGTTCAATTATTTACCTGAATTCATGACTTTGGTTTTCTTGAAATTCTAATTGAACTAGTTGATTAAAAAGAAAAAAATCCTGCCCTATTTTTGTTTATAAATGCAATAAGGAATACATCTTCTTGTTTCATAATGGGTGCTTATTAGAAATTGAGAGGATGGGTCTTGTTTTATTTACCATCCTGATACAGAGAAACCCTGAGAATAATTGGGGTGTATTTAATGATGAGACGTAAGCATGTTTTCTTTTACAAATTACAAGCACCCACACTTAGCACTCAGTGCCAAACTTCATTGGCAAAATTTAATCAGATCATCATTGTGATCTGTTCTAAACTGCAGAAGTACGGGGGAAAATAATTGCTGTCTTTGTTAAGCTAGTGTTTCTAAAGTTACAGCACCCTATACCATGCCTGTTGACACTAAATATATTGATTTATGAAAACCATAAATTGGGAGATAATGATCTCCATTAATCAAAGGGGAAAATTATGGAGAACTTTTTGCTATAGTTCAGGAACAGTGAGACATTAAATAGTATATTTTGAAGATGTGGGTATCATTGACGTTCAGTGACATTACCAGATCAGAGTCTGTGTGAAACTGTGAGTAAGTAAGCATGTGATTAATTCTAGGCAGGTGAAGAGGATGGAGAGTACATGTTTTATTTTCATCATCATTTTTGCTGCTAGCAGGACTCAAATTTTATTCTTCCTAACTCAGCCCCTTTTATTTTGCTACTCCTGGATTCCTTTTTGCTGTTAGGCAGCAGATGGTAATAGCATATTATTCTTTGTTGGCAAGATTGTACACTTTTTATTTCATTAATAGAATAGAGATAAATTACAAATTCAAGATTCAAAAATAAAATAATCATAATTTTCTTTTCAAAAAATACATTTTATAGCTTTCATTCTCATTTATGAGAAGATATATTTTGATAATCATTGGTGTTTAGACTTATAGAGGACTTTAAAGACATCCAGTTTTATGTTTGCTGAATAATAGTGCCATTAGACATTTCTTTAAAAATATTAGTTTTTATTTTCAATAATGTTTGAGGAAGGCCACAGAGTCTAACCCTCTTTAGAGATTAGCGATGTTAATTTATAAAGTTGCAAAAAGTACTATAAAAAGTTTTTGTCTTTGTTAAAACCAATATTTTATCATATTATTTAAATGTGGAAACACTTTTCAACATTCTGAATGTATTAGCACCTTTATTTTATTTTTTTTTAATTTTTCTTAAGTGAGAAGCGGGAGGCAGACAGACAGACTCCCGCTTTGCCCCACTGGGATTCACCCAGCATGCCCACCATGAGGTGTTGCTCTGTTGCAACCGAAGCCATTTTAGCACTTGAGGCAGTGGCCATGGAGCCGTCCTCAGTGCCCAGGCCAACTTTGTTTCAGTAGAGCCTTGGATAAGGGAGGGAAAAAGAGAGATAGAGAGAAATGAGGGGGAAAATAGTGAAGAAGCAGATGTGTGCCTCTTCTATGTTACCGGGCTGGGAATAAATCCTGGGACTTCTAAATGCTGGGCCGATGCTCTATTGCTGAGTCAACTAACCATGGTCGCATTTTTTTTTTTTTTTTTTTGGTGGGGAGAGAAAGAAACAGAGATGAGAAATGTCAACTTATACGTGCTTGCTTCTAAAACATGCCTTGACCTGGGTTCAAGCCCAGCCAGTGACCCTTGGCTCAAGCCAGCCACCTTTGACATTATGCTGATGATCTCTCACTCCGGGCACTCAAGTGCATGACCTTGAGCGTTTTGAGCTTCGGACTTCAGTGTCCCAGGTCAAGTTCTATCCACTGTGCCAACAGCAGTCAGACTGTATTAACAACCTTTGGAGAAAGCTTTTAAACATAACTTATTGTATTAAGGAGAAAAGTGTGCCCCCTGGAGGAGAATCAGTGAAAGTAATGAGTTGAGTTGAATAGTGAAGCCAAGTCTGTGATGAGGTTTTCTATTATACCACAGTATTATTTATCCATAATTCAACTTGATTCTGCAGCAGAGAGAGAAGTTGTTTTTCTGCACATAGTAATTTATTCAAATAGTTATTTCCAACATCGGCTATAAATTCTATGTAAAATGAACCACTGATACATAAATATAAAAAATTAATTATTCCTCTCATCATATTCCAAGACAAATTTAAAACCACTAAATAACTAAAAACTTTTAGTTATTGCTCATATTTTTGTTCTTTGTGATCTCAATGCCAGCTTACTCTTCATTGTCAAAAATAACAGAAGTCAAAAAACAGGAGTAAATGAAACTCTTTTAGGTATATAAGAAACTTCTCTGAGATACAAACCTAAGAGATTAACAGCAAAAATTAGCAGAGACAATGATAACTGAGTTCAGACCTCCCTCAGTATCCACAAGAAATTGATTCCAGGATCTCTGAGGGTGCAAAGATCCAGGATGCTTAAGTTAAACATAATGGTAGTTTTATATAATCCATGGCACAGCCTCCTCTATACTTTAACTCATCTTTAGGTTGCTTGTAATACCTAATACAGTGAAAAGACTATATAAGTAGTAGTGATACTATATTAGTTTGGAATAAAAAGAACAAGAATGAAAAGTCTGTACATATTCAGTACAGATACAACCATCATAGTTATAACTACACAGTATATGTCAGAAACAACATAGATTTCTTTTGTTATATTTTTGAACCATGGTTTGTTGGATCCACAGATGTAGAACCAGAGGATTTGTAGGTAGAAAAGGTCATATTTTATGTCTATAAAAAAAGTCTCTAAAAAAATGGTTGAGAACATTTATATGGATTGAAAGTAAATCACCTTGGTAAGTAGTCTGTATTTAAGAAACTATAGATTTAATAATCTCTTATTATTAAGTGTATCAATGGATACATATTTGCCTTAGATGTTTTTGAGTAACATAACCTTAAAGTTCAAACTGTGGAATGTGATACAATAGATTATGGATGCATAAAGTGAGATAAAGTACTGATTTATTCCATAACATAGATCAGCCTCCAAAACATTATCTTAAATAAAAGAAGTCAGACACTAAACATCACCTATTGTTTTTATTCCATTTATATGAAATGTCCAGAATAGATAAATCTGTAAAGACAGAATGCAGATTGGTGTTTGCCAAAAACTGAGGGAGAAAAATGTAAAGAAAGATTGCTTAATGAGTAAAGATTTTGGTTTGGGTTATAAAAGTGTTTTGAAATTTGATAGTAATGTTGGTTGCATAGCATTGTAACGGTATAAATGACACTGAATTGTTCACTTTAAAATGGTTGATTTTATGTTATGTATATGTCACCTCAACTTAAAAAATAGATTGAGTTAAGCATCTGGACTTTTAGAGTTTTATTCCAAATGTAGCTTCCAACTTTAGGCTGGAAATAACCCCTGTGGCTCTTTTGTCTTTCTTGATGTTAAAATAGCATCTTTTTCTTGGCATCTCTCTCTTTTCTATTTCTTAAACAACATGTCCAATTTGCACAAAAAGATCTTTCATTAAAAAAAGTTAACTGTGTACCATTTTAAGAACATGGCAAAAAACAAGTTGAGATCCAAATTACATGCATTTTGTACTTCTCTCCCATTGCACTCTTTCATATAGCCCTAAAATAAAATGGGTAACAATGTGTAGTCAGGAACTACCAAGGGAAGACACACATGTAAGGAGCAACCCTTACTTAGGAACCCTCAGGAATGTGAGTGGAGGGTGTAGTTCATTAGCTCCATGGGTCACTAGTTGTATTAATCCAGTTGGGGAGAAATGAAAGAACAGAAATTTAGAGGATGCCTGAAGTAAGTAAATAGATTACCTAACAAAAGATATCCAAAACAGTAGGAAAAAGTTATTTCTTAGAAAAAACTTCATTTTAACTTCCAAAGTTTTGTATCAAATTATTGTTGCTTGTTGTTTTGAGCTTCAGAAGCTGATACTTCAATGTATAGTATTGTCATCATCGTCATCATCCATTTACTTGTTTGTATAATTTATGAATTAATTTATTCATTCATACCTTTTAATATCATTGGGCACCATCCCACCCGCAATAGCAGCTTGATGTGATCCACTTGTTATGTATCTGGTTCTTATATATCACAGACTTTTTATAGAATAATTGAAGAAGATCATTTTGGTCATCCCCTTTTCAATTGTGTTCTTTCTGAACTTTCTCCATCGTTGTAATTTCTCTTCGATATAACCCCTAAAGCAATTTTCTTAAATAAATAAAAAAAAGACAATAGAGAAGAGTGGGAAGAAGGCCCAGGTTTAGGAGCAGAAGACTTGTACTGGGTACCAGATTTTAGGAGAACTAAAGGCTTCTTCATGTTTATCAAGCTGAATATCAGTCTACCAAAAACAACTGCTTTTAACCTTATAGTTTGACTAACACTGCAGTCACAGCAATAGGTGAATCATGTGTTCTAAAGCTCAACTACCATCCCAGTGTGAAAATCCTGCTCCTATTCTGGGCAATTCGAATGTAGGTTCCTCTCATGACTGCAAATGTGAATGTGCTCGGGAGGAAATTCACAGAGTGAGCTCAGTGTAGGCACCTTTTAAGTGTACAGGGAGATTATGCTTACAAAGTTTGTTTGTAAAGCAGCTTTTCAGAACTCAGCATGGATTTCTCCATAGAGAGAATATTTAATATCTGTGAGTACTTCCTTAGGCCAATCTGTAGAGCTTACTCAAGCCTTTGGTAACTGAGAAATAATATTAGTATTGTTAATATTGGAACAACAGCAAAGAATGCTTGGCAATGCTTCTTGGGAATGAGATGTGGGGGTTTGTGGGTTATTTTTTTCCCATATTCACCTTGCTAGCTTTCTTTCTTGTTACAGCATGGTCCTTGGTGAGAACAAAGACCATGATTCGGAATTTTATTCCCTCACACACACAGCTTCACCTCTTGAAACCATTTTGTTTAGTTCAGACACTGACCTCAGTGCCACTGGAAACATTCGTCACTCACTGTCTCATGTCACATCTCTATCTGTCACTGAAAATCATGTTTGCAAGAAAATAAGTACTTCTAATACTCTCTGCTATTTGAAGAGTACCTTCTCGAATAGCAATTAATATTAAATTATTACAAAAATATTCTCTTTATGGGTAATGAACAGAATTAAAATCAGAAATATTTTAAACAAAAATTTTTTGACTTTAGTCAAAGTTGAATATGTATGTGCATTAATTATTTAAAAGTAATTTAATTGATAATGAATAAACAAAAATTTTAGTAATCAATACATTTTTTCCATTGATTTGAGAGAAAGAGAGAGAGGAAGAAAGAGAGAGAGAAGCATTAACTCATTTCACTTAGTTATGCACTCATTGATTGCTTCTTGTACATGCCCTGACTGGGTTCGAATCTGCAACCTCTGGCATACAAGGTTGACACTTTATCTACTGAACCACCCAGCCAGAGCTTAAAAAGTTTTAATGCTAATAAGACATTGTTTCCCAAAGCTTATCAACATATATAAAGAACAACAGTTCATTAGAATAATTTGTCCATAGCAACTAAAGATGTTTTCCTTTCATGCCTAAGTAATTTTAATTTAATTGTTATTGTTCTTTTGTTTTGTTTGTTCTAGGGAGAGAGAGACAGGCAGATAAATACTCAGATAGGAAGGGAGAGAGATGAGAAGCATCAATTCCTAGTTGTTTTTTTGGTTGCTTTCTCATAAGTGCTTTGATCTGGGTGCTCCAACCAAGTCAGTGACACCTTGCTCAAGCCAGGGACACCTTGCTCAAGCTAGTGACCTTGGTCTTCAAATCATTGACTATGGGGTCATGTCTATGATCCCATGCTCAAGCCAGCCACTCTGTGCTCAAGCTGGAAATCTTGGGGTTTTGACTGTTGGTCCTCAGTGCTCTGAGTTGACACTATCCACTGTGCCACCACCTGGTCAGGCTTAATTCACTTGGTTTTAATTACTATCATGGACTCATAAAAGGAAGAAAATAAACAAATCTGAAAGGATTCTGCTTTATTATTGTTTCTAATCTGGTTTCAGTGATATTATTAGAAAGAAACTAAGATGATTTTATAAATCTTGTTATATTGGATTTATTTGCAGTGAAGTATACTTGTCTCTTTTACTGAATATACAAAATATATTTAAATATGTTACATAAAACAGACTGAATGCTTAAGGATTGTAAAATGATAATAAGGAAAGCAAAAGATGTTGAAACTTTAGGTTTTAATAGTAATAATAATAATATAAATAAAATTCAGAGGAATGAAGACTCTATTTTAAAATGTGTTAAGCTATCAAATGCCTAAAGTCTCTTTTTTCTCTCATGGCATGAAGTGAATATATGCATGTTTTATACGTTTTGTATATATTTGTTTAACATCTAAAAGTCATTACAAGGTGTTGTGGGAGATACATATGCTAATAAACTATGAATCATACTTATAAGTTATATTTCAGCAAAAAGAAAAAGAAAAGAAAGATTAAGTAGTATACATAAATATCTAGCAAGAAAAATGTTTAAGTAAATGCTGCCATCATATTTTTATAATTTGGGAGAGGCAACAGAATATAGTTTCCCAATCGGAATGCCTGGGTTCAAATCGCAGTTCTGTCCTGAAGAGCTTTGATCTCATTTTTCTAATCTCTAGTGTTTCCTTCTATAAACAGGTGATTGAATATTATAATTAATATAGCTACCTATCATAGCACCTGGCACATAGGCCATGCTCCATAAATATCATTGTTTTCTAACATGAACATCTAATTATATCAATTCAATTTCCAATTACTTTTTAGTGGAAACCTGATTTTGGTTTGTGCTTACAGGAAAATACTGCTTTCCTGAGTAGCAAAGAGTTTCTGCATAAGGAATAATAAAGCTCAGCTTTAGTCATACCAGGATGATTTCTTTTATTGTTGTTTGGTAAAGTTAGGAGGAACAATATAATCAGAAGAAATATTTTATACAAAGACCATTTTCAACCTGTATTTAGGTACAATGACCCTGGTGTTACCAATTTAAAAATATATTATTCAAACTGTGTCCCCATACTATTATTATTCTTTAATGATAGAATTTTCCAGACATTTTAAAAGACAAATAAAATGCAAGTTCTTAAAAGTAAATTTTGGAATTTACTTTTTTAAAACTCAAATAATATGAGAAATCTGCTATTCATTATGATGTTAATAGAGATTATTCTGTTCATCAACAAATTTTTAATTCTCATAGCAACTAATCATTATAAAGCATCTGATGATGATGGCAAGGAATTCTGATAATTATGAACTCTCTTGTATGTGGAAAACAACACTTGGCTGTGTAACAGTCAAAGAGGGCTGTAATTTAAAGCAATATTTTACATTTTTATCCAATTGAAAACTGTACTTCTTATTTGAAAAAGTACAAAAAAGACTAATTTCTTTGGGTTCATTTTAAATGTGTTTGCTCTATCACACATTTACTACTGCAATGATCATTTAAAGGAAAAAAAGATTAAGAGATAAGCACCAAGATGAGCATATGTTTGCACCTGTAACCCTTCTCTACACAATATTCAAACCAGAAGAGCCAGTACACCAGTCTAAAATACTGGAAGATCCAAAAAGTCCAATGTGTATACAGACATTACAAAGTGCTTCTTATAGCACATGTAGACATTTCTAAATTAACTGAAGTGACCTTTCATGGAGAATTTATAAATTAAGGAATCTGTAGAGAAAACACAGGAAATTTTATGCATACTTAGTAAAGTCCACACTTGATCATATCATAGGTGAATTTTTAAGAGCATTTGCATGTTTGTTTTTTTTTTATTAAGAAAATCTTTATTAGGTTTTTTTGGAGAGAGAGGAAGGGAATGAGAGAGACATTGATTTGTTGTTCTACTTATTTATTCATTTATTGGTTGATTCTTGTATGTGCCTTGACCAGAGATTGAACTCACAACCTTGGTATATTAGGATGATGGTCTAAACAACTGAGCTAACCAACAAGACTTTTATTTATTTATTTTTATTCTAACCACAAATTATATTTTATAGTGACTGATTGTATTATTCCAGACTGGAAACTAAACCCTGCTCAAAAGAACCATATTCTAAATGTCTTCTAAGTCATTTTCTTTGATTCTGACTTAAGATGCCACCTTTTTTTAATCCAAAAGTGATTTTCACATTAGAAAAGGCTCTATAATTTCTTCTGCATTTTTAATGTGCAGAGACTTGAATAAAAGTGCTTTCCATCTTTGAGAACAGAAGTTCCCTTTCATAAATTTTATAGCCTTAAAGAAACACCACAAGTCCTAAACTGCTTGTCTTGACAGTTTCTATCTACCCTGACCTCTTTTTTGACTCCAAATTAAGTACTGTCACTTGCAGCACTGAGTGTGTCATCTCTAGCATTGCAGCAACTATAATTGCTGTCTGTAGGCAGGTTTCAAATGAAAAGATTTCCAAAGAAAACTTCTAGTGGCAGCTGACTAAGGAGCTGCTTTGGGGGTGTGGAGACAGAGGGACCTTGGAAGGAAGTTGACTTTGATTGGTGCTGGGGAAGCAGCTGCGCAAGTGCTCAGACCTTCACTGCTGAAGTTGATAACATTGGGGATAATAATATCTACAGTTGGACCAGAAATCATGTTCAGGAACTGTGCAGGTTAGAACTAAGAAGCTATTTCTTATGTAAAGTTGGCATTTAGCACATCCCCATAAAAAGTAAGGCATCATTTCTTTGACAAGGAAAATCATGTGTCTAAGATGTTTAATTAGTGGGGCCATTTTTCTCCAAACCCTAAATCAGACATCAGTTGATATGAGAGCAGGCAAGGCTGGGAGTATTAATTTTAGATGACTTGGGCAGTTTTTCAGTAAACCCAAAGCTTGACATTTTATTTTTTGTTGTTGTTAATATAACTTAAGGGAAAACAGCATATATTTATTTTATGTTTCTGTGGGACCAAGATGTCTACCTGTATTTACTGAGTTTTTATGCTAGGCTATTTTAAGGTGGAGGTGAAAATTATACTAAAAAAACAACAAGTTAAATGTCTATCATCTAATGGGCTGAATACTTCTAATTTGCTTCTTCTTCCCCAATGCCTTTTAATTCCCTGGAGGTTAATGACTACTAAAAATACAAACCAAATATTTATTTTTGTTTTTTTTGGATTAAAGAGACCATCTCTAAAGGGTATTTCAAATGCATTTCATACTCAAAAATAATGCTGAATGTGACCTTAAGAAGTGCCTCAAACTAGAAGGGTAATTTTTTCTGTATGTTTATTTATTCACATTCACTGACGATCAGGTTGCTGGTTTAAAAAGACAGTTCAGGGAAATGTTTATGATATTTACATTATTATATTAAATATAACATATATTACATATGAATATATATTATAGAATTATATATAACATATATAATTATATCATTACCTAGAACTAATTACAAATAAAGAAAATAATGTCAGCCCTACCTAGCCTGTTGGCTCAGTGGTAGAGCATCAACCTAGCGTGTAGAAGTCCTGGGTTCGATTCCTAGCCAGGGCACACAGTAGAAGTGCCCATCTGCTTCTCCACCTTTCCCCTTCTTCCTTCTGTCTCTCTCTTCCCCTCCCGCAGGCAAGGCTCCATTGGAGCAAAGTTGGCCCAGGCACTGAGGACTGCTCCATGGCCTCTGCCTCAGGCACTAGAATGGCTCCAATTGCAACAGAGCAATGCCCCAGAGGGGCTGAACATTGCCCCTTCATGGGCGTGTGGGGTGGATCCCAGTCTGGTGCATGAGGGAGTCTGTCTGTCTGCCTCCCCCCTTCTCATTTCAAAGAAATACAAAAAAATAAAAAAAAAGAAAAGAAAATAATGTCAATGTTTAATCATAACATTTACTTAGGCATATATCTAAACTAGTAATGCTATAATTATAATACATATTATAATACATTTATTTTTTAATATTTATGACTTATTGTTTGTTCATCTTAAGATACAATTAAACCCTTCATTTTGCCTATGGGGTCTGCATGATCTGGTCATAGACACTTCCACCCAGTTCTCACATCTGTGCCATTTGCTCACTCTGTCCCATCAACGCTGGCCTTCTGTACATGCCAAAACAGTCACACCCTCTGGCTTGCATTTGTGCTTCCTGTCACTAAACCTGGAGCATCTCCCTGCCTCCATACCTCACATATGTACACATGACTCAGCCTCATGGAAGTCACATCTCTTTTTAAATGCCATTTCCCCAGAAGATCTTCCCTGAACTTCTTATTTAATATAACACCCACATCATATTTACACATGCTGTATTACCTTTTGTCTTAGTTGTATTGCCTTTCTTCTTCACCTTAATGTTGGGAGAACAGATGAGAAATATGACTTTTGTTTGGTACTGTACCTACTGCAACAGGGACAGTGCTGACATGTTTCTGCTCAGTAAATATTTGCTGAATAAAAGACAGGTGCCAAGTGCTCAACTGTTAGCTGATTGAAGGCTTTCAGGACCTTATTAGTTGGTAAAAACCCATGAGTGAGAAACAGGGAGCAGTAGGGTGTTCTCCCTATGACCAAGGCAATAGGTAACCACTAGGTGTCACAGAGTTTTGTAGGAGTTTTCTGTATGAGGTCATGGACAAGCATAAAGGAGACAGGGATGAATGGAGGATTACTGACCACCTGAGCTCCACCACCAGAATCATGGGAGTGGAATGAGCCAGTTCAAAATTATCTAGTCTGTCAGATTGTAAATTAAAGTCAGATTCAACTTTCCCACTGTTGGTACATAGATAATCTACTCAAGATCATTCAAAGGTTTCCAAATGGCTTTCAGAAGTGTTAACATTTGGACTCAGAGATATTTCTTAAGAGTTCTCCATACCCAGCATTTAAATGTCAACCAAATAATATACTTACACATACCTCACCTATGTTCTTTAAGAAAGATGAATGCATATTGTCCTAAAACAGAAAGATAAAGGCACATTGTCATAAAACAACACCATAAAACATAATAAGAAAAACACTATTATTCTCAAGGATTTGGAGAGCTTAAACAGCATTTAATCCTGGGGGAAAAAGTGGGAGAGATGCCAGCCAAAATCTCCATTCTTGGGAAGGAAAAGGCTTTTCCACTGTTAATCCATTCTCATTTTTAAGGTATTCCACAATATTTTCCATCATTCCAAACAAAGGCAATATATGAACATGTGTTTTGATGAAAAAAATTAGAAAAGTATCTAACCATTTTATTATATAATCTCTAAAAATAAAGATATTTTCTAGTTTACTTTGAAAATGATTGAGCAACTGTCACAGGGGTATTAAAATTTCCTTGATAAACATTACCAGGAAAGTTCTGTGTGTACTTTAATTTGTTTGACCAATGTGGTGGGAAGTTCAATAGACATGAGCAGAGCAAGGACTGTAGGCCAGGCACAGAAGACCACCAGGGTGGAAAGCACCAGGTACCTAGCGACACACAAAACTAGGATAACAAAGGACCTCTCTTTAGGGTGACCTTTCCTCCACTATCATATTGTTGGTCATACAAGTTAGACCCTTTGAAAAGGAATAAGGGCAGAAGCATAGCCCCATGCAAACCCCATACAAGTTCTTTCAGGATCACTCCCTTAAGAATTAACCTCTAGGGATAACATCTAGACCTCAGTTGGGTTTCAGCTTCAGGTCCAGAAAAACAGAAAAACTAATCAGGCAATACCACAGCTGACCTTATGACAGCTCCATTGACTAATGACCCCTGCCCTGGTGCTGACCTATCAATGGAGAACATGACCCTGAAGGGACACACCTAGAAAGCTGATGAATATTCTACTGGAACCCTCCCCTCTGATCTCTCCTAAAATCTCCACCCTTAAAGTCCCTTAAAACCCAGTTCCCAGCATGCTCTCCCTTTCAGGAGCACAGACACCCAGGCGCGTTTCCTGTTCTCTGTTTTCCTCTTGGGCTCAAAGGAAATGTTTTTCAACTGCCAATCCACTAGAAATTTTGTACCAATATGAGAAAGAATTGACCACTCTGATGTTATATGAAGATTATAGACTCAATGTATATAGACTCTATAATCTTTTTTTTAATTAATTTATTATTTTTGTTATTGAGTGAGAAGTGGAGAGGCAGGGAGGGAGAGACAGACTCTTGTATGTGCCCAAACCAGGATCCACCTGGCAAGCCCCCAACAAGGTGTGCATCTGGGGCCACTGCTCCATTGTTTGGCAACTGAGCCATTTCAGCGCCTGAGGTGAGGCCATGGAGCCATCCTCAGTGCCCAAGCCAACTTGCTTGAACTGTTTTAGCCATGGCTGCAGTAGGGGAAGAGAGAAAGAGAGAGAGAGAGAGAGAGAATGAAGGAGGAGGAGGAGGGATAAAGAAGCAGATGGTCGCTTCTCCTGTGTTCCCTGAATGAAAATCTAACCTGGGACTTCCACATGCCAGGCTGACACTCTACCACTGAGCCAACAGGCCAGGGAAGACTCTATAATCTTCATACAATAGCATGATAGATAGCTTTTTCATGGCCCAGCACCTGTTAGAGGACAGGTGGTAGAAAACACTGCTAAGGGACCCCAGGAAACTTGAAAACAGGGGAGCAGTGGGCAGTGGCAGCTCATTCTGGGCTCACCCCCTGAATTTTTTTCCAAGGCCCTCTTTTCTCTGACTTTCTTTCGGCATAGCTGTATGACGAAGGGCCAACACCATCATGGTCACACACATGTAGGTTCTCATTGAATTTGGACAGATGGTAAAGGAAACAGTGAAGCCAAAAAATGGGGGCCATTCTTTTATTAAAGTCTCGGTTTCCTCATGCATGGCTTTAAAAGTCAGCCAGCTTACAGTTCCCAATAGGACAGCCATGGGAAACCATAACAGCAACCAGTCCTCTACTCCATCACTCAAAGGTGGTGCTGGCTTTATACCGATCTGTATCGAATCCTGCCAGAGACTACGCCAAATGTAAAGCCAGTAGCCTCGACCACCATCATGGCCGCCTGGCCCATTCAGGTTTGCATTAGATTCGGACAGCTGGTAATGAAACAATGAAGCCAAGAACTGGTGAGCCATCAGTTTTAATTCTAGCTTGCACTCGGTGGGCAAGCAAAAACACACACTGGGCTCCAAAACCCACACATTCAGTGCTCACAAAGCTACTGACTTATCTGAGTTTCCTAGAATCAAAGGTTTCTAGCTCACCAGACTTATTCACCTCTGTTCGCCATCTCCTCCTGCACAAACTCTGCTCAAACTACATTCTTCCTAAGCACTCTGCCATCTTGGCTGCTTCTCCTCTCCACTTGGCTTTAATCTGCTCTCCTTTCTAATACTTCAGGAAAGGAGAGAGAGCAAGCTACTGGTCTGTCCCACTTTATAGTGTAGAAATCCAAACCCTTAATTCAATCTACAAACAAGAAAGTCTCTGATATGAAGTCACCCATCTGAGGCATAATGCGATTCCTCAGGAGAGCGCACCACCCCACATCATCCAATCAGTCAAGGGTGTGGGGAAAAGCTTACTCTTAAAACTAAGCCTTAGGCTATAACTACTGGGTCTGCTTACATTACAGCCTTTCCCCCACACCCATCCCATGCATAAGGGCAAATAATATCACCTGGGTGACTGGCTTCCATGTGGGCAGCGCCATCTTTAACAAAGTGAGCATATTATATTTTATCTGCCCAACACTGCAGCTGCAATTCATTTCAAGAAACTAAAAATTAACAAGGTCTACACCCATGTTTTTTTTATTTTTCAAACATTTCCATCTGGCCCTGTTTCCTTTTCTTTTTCTAAGATTCTTCTAAAGAAAAGTTTTAATTTTTTAAATACTATTCCTACCCCATATTTTCCAAATGGGTAAAACTTCTCTGGGTCAGTAAGTAGATATTTGAAACTAATTTGTACTCTATACTTTCTCCAGCACTCTCTTAGGTATTTAGTTAGTTTTTAGCTTTAAGCAATATAATATTTCTATGGATTTTTTTAGTCTTATAATTTGTGGGCTTGTTTACAAGTTTCATTTTACATGTTGTTGGGCAGATAAAATATATTATGCTCACTTTGTTCAAGATGGCACTGCCCACATGAAAGCCCATCATCCGGGTGATATTAGTTTCCCTTATGCTTGGGATGGGCGTAATTATATTATTGGGTGTTGGGGACAGGCTGTAAGCAGACAGAGTCCTTATAGCCCAAGGCTTAGTTATAAGAGTAAGCTTTTCTCCACACCCTTGACTGATTGGATGATGTGGGGTGGTGCACTCTTATGAGGAATCCTCCCTTATGCCTCAGATAAGAGACTTTGTATCACAGACTTGCTTGATTGTTGATTGAATTAAAGTTTGGATTTCTACACTGTAAAGTGGGGAAGACCAGGAGCTTGCTCTCTCTTGGTTCCTGGGATTAGCAGTAGAGAAGAGAGCAGAGAAAGGCCATGTGGAGCAGGCCAGGAGAAGCAGCCAAGATGGTGGAATGTTGAGGGAGAAGCCAGTTTGTGCAGAGTTTGTGCAGAGAGAAGGAGATGGGAGACAGAGGTGAATAAGTCTGGTGAGCTAGAAACCTTTGTGTTGGACAGATAAAATATATTATGCTCACTTTGTTAAAGATGGCGCTGCCCACATGCAAGTTTTAAAAGTAAGCTTTTCCTCACACCCTTGACTGATTGAATGATGTAGGGTGGTGCACTCTCATGAGTAATCCTCCCAGTATGTCTCAGATAAGTGACTTTGTATCAGAGACTTCATTGTTTGTAGATTGGATTAAAGGTTTGGATTTCTACACTATAAAGTGGGGCAGACCCAGAGCTTGCTCTCTTGGTTCCTGTTATCACCATTGCAGGGGCCTCCCTGATTCCTTGCACTCCATGAGAAAGCTGGTTTTCTGCTTTTCCCTTGTCTTCTCTTGTGGCTTGCCTGTCTTGGTGAGACACCAATAAGCAGAATGGCCTACCATCCTTCGACTCTGCCATTTCTTTACCGTCTGCCTGAATCCAATGGGAACCTGTATGTGAATGGCCATGATGGCGGCTCCTGGACCTATGCTTTGATTCTAGGAAACTCGGATAAGTCAGTAGCTTTGTGAGCAGTGAATGAGTGGGTTTTGGAGCCCATTGTGTGATTTTGCTTGCCTGCTGGGCGCAAGCTAGAATTAAAGCTGATGGCCCAGCACTTTTTGGCTCCAATTTTTCATTACCAACTGTCCAAATCTAATGCGAACCTGCATGAACCAGGTGGCTGTGATGGTGGCTGCGAGTATTGGCTTTACACTTGTGCTCTCTGGTTTTAAGCCTGAAATTTCCAATTGAAATTGCCTCTTTAAGGTGAAGTGCCTCACACAAAAAGAGAGATAGGAGCTAACAGAAAAAGCAATTTCCTTTGGGAAAAAGTTAAACAGAGAGCCCTGAAACTAGAGGTCTCTTACCCAAGAAAAGAGATTTAGCAAATCTGAAAAAGGTGGCTTGAACCAGAAAATGTCATGAGAGATTTCTCTGATGAACAAAGAGAAATTTTAGAACAATTTACCATGTACATTTACATTTGACTTTTAGGCACTGTTCAACAGACAAAGAAAGGGGATTCACCATCAGGGGCCTGTCAGGTACTCACCTGGCTGCGTCCCTTCTGGGAGCCACAAACTTGAAACTCAGGAATAGGTGCCAGAGATCCCCACTCACACACCCATTACTCACTGGTTTTTAGACAGTGTTAGGCAGATAAAATATGTTATGCTCACTTTATTAAAGATGGGGTGAGGAAGCTTTTCCCCACACCCTTGACTGATTGGATGATGTGGGGTGGTGCACTCTCATGAGGAATCCTCCCATTATGCCTCAGATAAGTGACTTTGTATCAGAGACTTCCTTGTTTGTAGATTGGATTAAAGGTTTGGATTTCTACACTATAAAGTGGGGCAGACCAGGAGCTTGCTCACTCTTGGTTCTTGCTATCATCATTGGAGGGGCCTCCCTGATCCCTTGCCCTCCATGGGAAAAGCAGGTTTTCTGTTTTCTCTTGTCTTCTCTTGCAGCTTGCCTTTCTTGGTGAGACATCAATAAACAGAATGGCCTACCATCCTCCGACTCCATTTTTTTCATTACCGACTGTCCAAATCAAATGCGAGCCTGCACTGGCCAGGCAGTTGTGATGGTGGCCGTGGCCACTGGCTTTACATTTGGCATAGTCTGTGGCAGGATTTGATACAGATTGATATGGAGCCACCACCTCCTTTGAGCAGTAGAGGACTGGCTGCTGTTATGGTTCCCCATCGCTGTTCTTTTGGGGGCCGTAGGCTGGCAGATGTTTACAGCCATACGTGAGGAAACTTAGAGCTCTGTGGAAGAGGCTGCCTGGGACCTGCAAACTGAGCAGTGGAAGGAGCTGAAGCAAATGTGGGAGAAAAAGATGCCGACCCTGGAGCTCGAGCAAGCACCAGAAGAGGCCGACCAGGTTTGTGAGATTCACCTGGAAATGGAGCAGATGATGGAGAAGGAATCACAGGTTTGTGAGTTGCAGATTGCCCTGGACATTGTGGAGAGCCAGCAGTGGCAGGAGGCTGAGGCCAGGGATGGAGCTTCAAGGCCTGCTGAGCAGAAGGCAGCAGTGGCCCAGGGCGCGAGCCCAGCAGCAAAAGCTGGTGTTTTCAGTTCCTCTTTGGAGGATGAGGAGAATTGGTCTGGAGTTGCAATCCACAGAAGGTGAGAGCCCAAGAGCAAGGAGTAGCTACACTCCTGGTAGGTCTGCAATTTTGGGACATAGGGGTGAATACCATCATGCCCCCCAGAGCAGAGATGGGACAGTTTATAATCTGCCAGGTTGGCAGGGATGAGGGGGGAGGCTAATATCCCCTGTACATGGTGATTTCCTGGACTATGACCAAGTGAGCACTGGTTCATTTGTTGAATGGACTTACGGATTTTGGACAATGTGAAATACCCTGATGGGGGTTGGGGGCGGCTTTGATGGAGGCCCTCCCTTGCCCTGTGAAGCCTTTCAAATGGCAAGAAAGAAGGCTGAAGACATTTTGCACTTTTGGCAAAGTGCTCAGAGAATGGTGAAGTGTATCTTTGTAATTGTTGAAATTGTATGATTTGTCATGTATCTGTAATTTTTGTAATGTACCTAATTTCCTTGTACAGGGATGCCAGTGGTGTAGATTGTGGGTATTAAAGTGAGCATAGTGGTAGATTGTTGGACAGATAAAATATATTATGCTCACTTTGTTAAAGATGGGGCGAGGAAGCTTTTCCCCACACCCTTGACTGATTGGATGATGTTGGGGTGGTGCACTGTCATGAGGAATCCTCCCAGTATGCCTCAGATAAGTGACTTTGTATCAGAGACTTTCTTGTTTGTAGATTGGATTAAAGGTTTGGATTTTTACACTATAAAGTGGGGCAGATCATGAGCTTGCTCGCTCTCAATTCCTGAGGTTAGCTTTAGAGAGGAGAGATTAAAGTCACGTGGAGGAGAGGAGAAGCAGCCAAGATGGCAGAGTGCTGACAATGAAGCCAGTTTGTACAGAGTTTGTGCAGAGAGAAGGAGATAGGGAACCAAAGTGAATAAGCCTGGTGAGCTAGAAACCTTTGATACTAGGAAACTCAGATAAGTCAGTAGCTTTGTGAGCACTGAATGAGTGGGTTTTGGAGCCCAGTGTGTGTTTTACTTGCCCACCAGGTGCAAGCTAGGATTAAAGCTGATGGGTCAACAGTTCTTGGCTCCATTGTTTTATTACTGTCAGAATCAAATGCGAACCTGCGCTGGCCAGGCGGCTGTGATGGTGGCTGTGGCCACTGGCTTTACAGACAGAAACAATAAAAACAAAGAATGAGATCTCGACATGAACAGACAGCACAAAGGTGTGCCTGGAAGTTCAAGGCAAGACTGATTAACTTAGTCCCCAATAATTGTCTTTCTAGAGCACAAACAAATGTCCCTGGAAGCCCAAGGTGGGACTTAAACTCTCCACCAATGTCTTGGACTAGGAGAGCCTATTGCATGAGTATGATCATGTCCAATCCTCTATTGCAATAATTTCAAACTGACTAGTCACAAACAGAAAACCTAGAATTCAAAATGGACAAAATTCTAGAATTCAGTAAAGCAAAAGATTTGCCTTACCTCTGGAGGTCAGAATTTACACTCCTCAATTTTTCTGCCAAATTGTTGAATTTAGGGACCGGAGGTGTCTGACGAGAAGTTGTCTGAAACCCACAGGAAAACTGGAGACCTGAAATGTCTCAAGGGGTGCCCCTTCTAGAGATCCAGCAGGTCAGGCAACCTTCTGGAGAGGCCAGCTGGCCCGGATGTTTCTATCTGGTGATGCAGAACACCGGCATCCTGGACAAGCTCCCAAATGTTGTAAAGTATATTGCATTAATTCCGTGGGTTACATAGAGACACCAAGGCAAGATACAGAAAAATTTTAGACGGAGATTTATTAATAAGGCAGCTACATATGACTTATACGAGGTATAGCTAACCCAAATTGTGCAGCCTCGAATATAGCTCTGAGGTCAGTTATATAAACTTGATCACATACAGGTTGGGGGAAAAGAAGGGGGAGCATGACACAATAGTCAATTACTAACAAGCTTACAACATTTATCTATAGGATCTATTAAAAGGAAAAGAAACATTCCTACATATAAAAACTTACAAGGTAACACAATAGCAATAAATGTCACTTTGCTTATTAACTTAGTAGTATAAATCTTCTGTGGGTCATTGCCACAACAGTGAAAAGTTTTAGTTTAGGATTAGGAAATAGGAAATCACCTTTGCTAAAAGTATTGAGGCTAGCTTTAGTTTATAAGTTTTATACATATAAAAGATTTCAAAAGGGATGATTATTAGAAAGCATATAAAATGTTACAGAATACAGGCTTTTCAGGCAAGAAGAGTGACCTCGTGATCCCTTTGTCTAGGGGTATATGTCACTCTCAAGACTCCTGAAGTGGAGGAAGAGTTAAAATCAGTGTAGGCTATGTAAACATTGTCTCCTAAAGGATCTTATTGAAGGGAAAGAGGAAAATTTCAAATAACCTTTGTCTTCTTTGCTCTAGCAAGTGGCCTTAGTCCTTGCAGAAAACTATAGTTAAACCATAATTAGTTACTAACTTTTGCCTGTTTAATCTCTTTCTCTCTTTTTTTTTCTCTTTTCAGAAAGAAGGGGTAAGGGGACCTGACTCTTCCTTTTAAAATACTAATGTTAATTTTTGCAATTCTTTGGCACCTTATCACAGTCCCTGCCATGATTCAGCTCTAGGTGATTTCATGGGCTGACAGTACCATAATGAACTTGGAAAGTCAAAGGTCTCCGGCAATCAGCCATCAGCCATTGGCAGACCTACAGATACGTGAGCAGAGCAGAGATGGAAAGGCTGACTGCCATTGCCACATGCTTCTCTTTAGGACAGTGTGAGACCTGCCATGATGGCAGGAATGAGGAGGGAGGCTAACACCCCATGTGTGTGGACTGATTTCCTGGACTATGACTGGAGTGAGCACTGGCTCCCTTGCTGGATGAGCCAGGCGGCCGTGATGGTGGCCGCGGCTATTGGCTTTACATCCAGGAAGAAGAATGAATGATAGGATTATGGGGAATGGGATTGTCAGGGGCAGACCCTCAGACTGCCTCTCTCCTTCCCCTCCCTAAAACATAAAAGTCACATAAGCCTTCCATAGGTTAGGAGTAGTGATTTGTCACCCTCTAATGGTGTGTGAGAAGTTATGAAAAAAAGAATAAGTGCAGAATGAACAAGACTGACACAAAGAGAGAATTCTGACTCTCTCCTACAAGGTCAAAGCAAGTGTTGAATCCCCTCCAAATTTTCCCTACCCTTCCCCAATTCCTTCATGTGGCATAATTGTTGTCTGACGTGGGAGGCATGATGTTCAGAAGAAAAACCCACTGCTTTAGCTATGATAATAAAGAATTGTAAAAATGGGTTCCCGGGAAATTACAGGGTTACTATGTCCCTGGGGAAAATTAAAACCTCGTGTGAACTAGAATGGCCCACTGTTGGAAAAATAAGTTTATAAAATTTGTGTTTTTTTAGTTTGCTGCTTTTGTTATTAGAAATAGAGCAGGGCAGCCACTCTGAGCTGGACAGTTTATTGCAAACGGAGGATTGGGTTACATTTCTGCTTGAAAGGGGCCATTGTTTTGCTAATGTCTGCTGAAAAAGAGGCAAAGCAAGAAGCAATGATTGCAAAAAGAAAAAAAAGGGTGTGTGTGTGTGCCATCAGGAATAGTGCTGCCCCATAGTGCTGAGGTGCCCCGCTGTGCTCACTTATGCTCCAAGGAGCAGTGCCAAGTGGTGGTGACTCTGCGCAGCTCTGGCGCCTGCTCCCCTCAGGCACCAGGAATCCCAGGCACCCCGACCCTTATATTGACTTAATGTTGTAAAGCACTATGGGTCAAAAAGAAAGTTAGCATCTTTTTGCCGGCTGGGTAGCTACAAAATAGTGACAGCATTTTGACCATTTCCTATTTTACTCAGTGAATCAGTGATTCACTGGGGTTTGTAGTTTATAATCCTCTTATTGCACATTGTACTAATTTTGTACTAATAATAAGGCATATAGAATTATATAGTGTCTGCCAAATACGAAGACTTTCTTTTGTACCAAGAATCCTTTGTTGTAAAAGAATACTTTCTATGTTATAAATTTATATATTATTTCAAGTCTTTTGTTAATTCTTTTTATTTACTATTTCATAGCCTTATGATGTTGAAATCTTGATTTAAATATTAGAGAATATGTAATGATTATTAATAATATCTTTTTATATGGTGTATAAATATTCAGCTTATTATCATTTTTGAAGCAGTATTGTTCAATGTTAGGTCACCAAACCTAGAGTGACAAATATTACTATTGATTGGCTTAATAGTAGAATTCTCAACATAATAGGTAGAAAGGAGAAAATAGAAAATACATGACTAATTGTGATAACAGGGAACATTTAAGTTTTGAACCCAGATTAAAAGAGCAAAAATGTGAACAGAAACCTGTTTCTCTTGAGCTTTTTAGACATTATCTGTTACAGTGCATAAAATTACAGCATAAATAGGGTATATTTTCTTAGAATGTAAAATAAATTTATGATTAAATAAAGCATAATATTTATTTTATGAAATATTGGTCATTTCAGTTGGTGCTTTTAACTAAATCTTTAGAATTTGAGTCATGATTGTAATAGAATATAGTTTAAATCTTTTTTTCCCAAGTGACCTATAGAATTAGAAAGCTTAGAATCCCCTTTCTCGGGGAAGCCTCAAGCCCTAACAGGACTGTTAGAGTCTGTACTATACATACGCTGCCCCACTTAGGACAACAAAGACCACCCCAAGAAAATGTTTCTGGTTGCCTGGCCTAAGTGAGACCCTAACAACCAAGCAAGTGAGGAAATTTTGGGCACTTTCCACCATTTTCTGTTAGCCAGGATTAGGGAAGATACTAAGAAAAAAACCCATAAAGTTGTCTAAGGTGTCAGAAGTTATTCAGAATCCTCAGAAGACCCCACAGCTTTCTTAAACTATAGAAAGCTTACAGAGTCTGTGCACCTTTAGACTTAGAGGTACCAGAAGATACTAAGGTAGTCAACTTAGCTTTTACATAGCATTCAACTCTAGAAATTAGAAGGAAAATGTATTATAAGTTTTTAAAAAAGGTAGAAACATCAGCTGCTAAAAATATAAAAATAAATAAAAAAAAAATAAGCATTTTGGAAGAGATATTGCTTCTCCATCAATCACATAACTCTGGCCCCTAAGATGGCTGGTTAGCCAAAAACAGGTAAAATTCCTGAATGCAGGAACAACCTAAGATAGGCACAGTCGGAGAGGGGCCATCAGGAGGAGGCTTAAGAACTAACAAAGGTGAGGCTCAAACCCTCACCCCAACAATGCAGGAGACTGCTCCCCTGAAATAGTGGCCATGATCCATTGTCCAGGCCACCAAAAATGGGAACTCCATAGAAACTCAAAAAAAGCCCAGCAGCTGATGATATTACCAATAAGGTAGCTCTAAAACCAGTGGGGTTTTTAGGAAATTTTAGTAAATTTACTGAAACCCTTGTTGTCAAAGGTTTATTTGCAACGAATTAGAAAATGATTTTGCTAAGAGAAAAGGGATGACTAAAAATAAAAAGAAATAATTAGAAAAGTCAGACTTAAAATCTATTGTAGAAGACATAATGTCCGAGTATTTAGTCTGTGCCCAAATAAATATTAAGCAAAGTAAAGAAATTAAAAAAACAAAAAGAACCAACCAAACAAAAAAAAACAGGGAGAAAGGAACTTTCCCAGGTAGACATTTAGAAATAGATTTTACTAAAATAATTGACATCTTTCAAGGATATGTGAAAGCTTTTTTTACTAGAAATGAGACCACAGTAACAGTGGTTAATAAATTACTATATAAAATTCTTCCCAAATTTTGCTTCCCCATTCTAATGATGGGCCTACATTTGTATCCAAGATATCACAGCTAGTAGAAAAGTCACTCAATATTAATTGGAAATTACACTGTACCTACAGGCCCCAAAGTTCAGGGCAGGTAGAGCACATAAATTGGATCTTAAAGGAAACTTTAACCAAATTTGTTTTTGAAACCAGTGAAAAGTGGCTAGTTTATTCCCCTTAGCCCTGCTTAGGGCAAGGTGCACCATCTACAGGGAAAAATTTACTCCTTTTGAAATAATGTTTGGGAAATCCCCTCCCTTCCTACCAAAACTCTGAAAAGAAATAAAAGCTGAGTTAAAATAACCACTTCTTCCTTAAGTGCTTACAGGGTCTACAAATTACCCAGCAGGCTGTCCAAAAACTGTCCAAGAGGTGTTTCCAGCACTGCCAGGAAATCTGATACATCCCTTATCCCTTTCAGCCTAGGGACTCAGTCTAGGTCAGGGGTAGTCAACCGTTTTTTTTTTTTTTTTTTTTTTTTTTTTTTTAGACAGAGTGGTAGTCAACCTTTTTATACCTACCGCCCACTTTTGTATCTCTGTTAGTAGTAAAATTTTCTAACCGCCCACCGGTTCCACAGTAATGGTGATCTATAAAGTAGGGAAGTAACTTAACTTTGTAAAATTTATAAAGCAGAGTTACAGCAAGTTAAAGCATATAATAATAATTACCAAGTACTGTATGTTGAATTTTTGCTGTTTGGCAGAATAAATCTTTATAAAACAACTTACTATAGTTAAATCTATCTTTTTATTTATACTTTGCACACATAGAAATTACATTAGGTAATTGAATTATTAGTGGGATCCCTGAGACTGATGCTGGGGAACTAAATATTGAATATCTGGTTCAATTTTTGTGAGGAACAAACAAAGGTCTCCCCTTTTGGAAATATTCAGGTGATTTCTTTCTTTCGTCATAATATGATTAACAGCACTAAATCCTGATTCCACAAGATAGGAGGTAGGGAAAGGTATCAATAAACTGAATACCATTTTCCACATATTTGGATATAAGACTGGTATTTTCTTATTTTGCCATCGGTTTTCATATCCACCACTGTCAAATTTATGTTTACTTTCTTCATCATATCTAATTTCTAACAGTTCTTCTTGGCAAGTTATATAATCCTCTTCTATATTTGTAGTACAAAGATTTTTCATCCAGTCATATACCTTCAATTTCAAAATATCTTCAAATAATTTTTCCATGTCCAATTTAAGTTTGTTGAGGTGGCTACTGAATCTGTCAATATCTTCTGGAGTTACATCATATTTTATAGATGATAATTGAGGAAACTGATGAAATTCTCTCTTCAGTAGATTATGATGAAGTAGTTCAAGTTTGTCAATAAATAATAGCACAATACTTTGGCAACCTATAAGAGTTTTATTAGCTCCTTGAAGCTGCAAAATGACATCATTAAATTTCTTGAAAATATATGCCAAGTAAAAGGCATCATTCTTTACTGTTTTTAACTGTTGACACAGATTGGTCTCATTATTACTTTCAAAAAATTGTATGACACTATCATATAATGTTACAAATCTAGCCAAAGATGTACCCTTTGACATCCACCAAATTTCTGTGTGCAAAAGTAACTTAATAAAATTTTCATTATTGTCCTGGCAAAACTGCCAAAACATTCTATCATTCTTTGCATTGGATTTGATCTTGTTTACAGCTCGAATTATTATAGTTAATGATAAATGGAGACTTGTACTTATATGTTTTTCTACAAAATGTTATCTGTGCACCACACAATGAATACATAAAACATCTGGCACTTCCTGCTTTAAATAAGCAAAAAAATTATGATAGTGGCCTCCCATTGATGGTGCTCCATCAGTAGCGTATGCAACAATATTATTCAAAGGGATATTATTTTTTGTGAATTATGTTCTCACAGTATTAAATATAGATAATCCTTTTGTATCTTTGATGAGATTTATTGCAAATAACATTTCTTCTCATAATACATTGTTTTCATCAAAATAGCATACATATGCCATCAATAAAGCATCATTATCTGCAATGGTAGATTCATCCAATTGCATGGAAAATGATGAGTTTTGAAGGATACTTATACAGTTTTTTTCAACATTAACTGCCATTTCATCAATTTGTCACTTTACTGTGCTATCGCTTAGGAGCAACATTTTTAAAATTAGAAGTATATCTTGATGCATTACTGTTGAGATAAATTCTTTTATTAGAGGGTATTATTAAAGTTTCTCCAATATTATAGCTTTTACCACTTTTTGCAGTTATTTGTGAAATGTGATAAGTGGCAATTAATCCATCTTCATTTGTTGTATGTTGTTTCTTAAATGATGCAATGATAGTTGAACGATTTTGAAATTTTTTATACATTTCCTGAAAATATTCAATGGGTTTGTCCTTGTCATTTGGATGCTTTGTAGAAAGATGTTCTTGCAATTGACTTGGCTTCATTGCCTCATTGGATAATGTTTTATAGCACAATAAACACATTGGATGTTGTTTATTTGCAACAGATTCTATGAAACTCATCTTCAGATACTCTGGCAAAAAGCTGCTTGCATTTTTTTTTTTTTTGAGACATGGGCTCACAATAGTTCACAATATTTTATTTAAAGCTGTAAGCCGTGCTTGCTCTCAGAAATCTAACTACATACTGACTTTAGTTTCGATTATGTAATGATTTAGCTTCACTTATGTAATGTGAAAAAAACTTATGCACTTAAAGTCTGTTGCGTGGTCGTGAAGTTACAAGTGTTGTGGTTGAGTGAGAGTTTGTTGAGAAGAGACTAAGTAAGTATCCGTGGTTGTGTGTTTTATAAAATTTTATGTAGCGGGTGTTGGCCAATGGCATCACTTTTTTGTGATCAGGGCAAAGTAGCAAAACATCAACTAGTTTTGGCAGTCCAAGGAGGGGTCCTAGAATGTCACCCTATTATTCTAAAATCTGGGAATCCATACAAAAATATGAGTTAATTGGTGTCTCCATTGTCCAGAAGTTTCTGTCATAGAAAGAAGCGTCGAACCATGGAGTTCTTTGTTTACGGTATAATAAAATGATGAACTGCTAGTTTTGGGGCAACAATAGCAGTCATAAGCTGCCCGTCGGATCAGGCGGCAGGTGTGGACCTGGGGTCAGGTACCTGGCCGCTCACAGATGCAAGCCAGGTGGTCAAGAAAGAGGTTGAGTGTGGTCCCAATACAAATGCCCTGTAACAGAGTCTGACTGCTGTCCTGATCTTGACTGGTTAACAGTCAGTCAATTAGTATGTAATTGCAGCACCATTTGGTTGCTCTGCTATCGCCCATCATGAAAGCTGGAATGCCCACTAGTGGGCGGTAGGTACCAGGTTGACTACCACTGGTCTATGTAAAGAAATACACCACTGAAGGACTGACTCCCACATGGGCGGGTTGACACACTGTAATCCTGACTATTCCCACTGCTGCCAAGGTAGAAGGCATACCCACCTGGGTCCACCACAGCTGGCTGAAGCCAGCAGTCCCAACAAAGACACCCTCATGGATAGTGGAGACTGACCCCACAAACCCTTGTAAGTTGACCCTGAGAAGGACAGCATGCCCTGCTCCAGCCACAAACTGGAAGCTGGCTGGTCTACGCACAGCTAATGCCTGAAAAAACTCACTGAGGACCTCCTTTTAATTATACTTTGGGGAGAAAAGGAAACTGAGGTAAAAGGAAAGCCAAAACAAGTTGTCTTAAGGTTTAATGCATGTACTGCTAGGAGTCATACTAAAGGGAAATATAAGTCCCTTTGCTAGAAGGGAAGCTAAAAGGTAAATAGAAAATATATAGATACTTATACTTAACCTATGAATACTAGCCACTTAGAGGGAGGACACCTCCAAAAAATATATATACTTAAAAAGAAAAATTACTTATTGCCAGCTTAGTTGTCATTAAAGGTTAAAATTTTTACAATTAAGAGTTCTGACTAAAAAGGAACTGTATAGTTTTGATAATAAAAAGTATAAGGTATAGAAATGCTTTAAGAAAAAAAAAGAAATAAATCATTATAAAAGCCAATTAATTTTATATAAGTTAAGAAAGTTTGTACAGTGTGTAAAAAATTAATCAGTAACATTTGTTTCTTCAATAAACTATATTACTGTTAATGAAAACATCAAGTCTACCTGTAAAATACCTGTTGCATGTTATAGGCTAATGTTCCTACTTACAGAATCTGCAGATCACTGATCCTAGCCTTAACTTTAGGCCCCTGCCTATTCAACAGCCTCATGCACCTCGTTAAAATGAGTCAAGGATTTGACTCAGGATATAAAACCAGTGGGCAATGTGATAAGGTGCTGAAGAATTGCAAAAATTAACATTAGTATTTTAAAAGGAAGAGTCAGGTTCCCTTATCCCTCCTTTCTGAAAAGAGAAAAAAAAAAACAGAAAAAGATTAAATGGGCAAAAGTTAGTAACTAATTATAGTTTAACCATAGTTCTCTGGAAGGACTAAGACCACTTGCTAGACAGCAAGGAAGACAAAGGTTATCTGAAAACTTCCTCTTCTCCTTTAGGAGACAACGTTTACATATCCTACACTGATTTTAACTCTTCCTCCCCTCCTGGAATCCTGAGAGTGAGGTATACCTCTAGACAAAGGAATTATGAGGCCACTCTCCTTGCCTGAGAATGCATTCTGTAACATTTTAGATGCTTTCTAATAATCATCCTTTTTGAAATCTTTTATATGTATACAACTTATAAACTAAAGCTAGCCTCAATACTTTTAGCAAAGGTGATTTTCTATTTCCTAATCCTAAACTAAAACTTTTCACTGTTGTGGCAATGACCCTAGAAGATTTGGGAATGTCTTTGATATGTAAAACGACATTTATCACTACTGTGTTAATATGTAAAATGACATTTATCGCTATTGTGTTACCTTGTAAGTTTTGATATGTAGGAATGTTTTTTCCTTTTAAAAGATCCTATATATAAATGTAAGCTTGTTAGCAATTGACTATTGTGTCATGCTCCCCCTCTTTATCCCCCAACCTGTATGTGATCAAGACTATAAAACTAGCCTCAGAACTATATTCAAGGCTGCACGATTTGGGTTAGCTATACCCTGTGTAAATCATAATCATATGTAGCCGCCTTATTAATAAATCTTCTTCTTAAATTTCCTCTGTATCCTGCCTTGGTTTCTCTGCATAACCTGTGGAATTAAGGTAATATACTTTACAACAGGACTTTATAAAAAATGGAAAGAATATGGTGAGCAGCTGTAGGTAATTCTGTACTAATAATTAATTTCAAGCAATTAATCAAAACAGAAAACAGAGAAAGAGAAACAGAAAGAGATAAAGCTGGAAAGAAGTAGAGGCAATGAGACAGAAAGAAAACTTTAAAAATTATACCATACCATTCCAAACCAAAGGCAGATTTGATCTGAAAGTAAAGTGATAATACTTTGTAATTTGTTCATATGGCATCTGGTACAGGGCTCATCTAAAGCTGTGTTCTATCAGGGAGTAAGCTCAGAAAATGTCCATGAAGCTTAAACCAATACTGCGGCTGAGAGCTCAAACTCCTTTTCTCTAATTGCAAATGCAGAAAAGGAATATGCTACCCCATATGCCTCTAAAATTTTCTTTGGATTAATTTCTACCTTGAAGTATGTATGTAATTCTGAGAAGATAGAATGAGGGGATTAAGCTTTTGAAACTCATTTCCATAGTTTTATTTTCAATCCCCAATGCTAATGATCTTTTCATGAAGATTTTATCTGTGAATTCTATTTATTGTAAGTGGTCATTAACATTTGTTAGCTAATGTATTTATTTATTCATACTAAGATATAAAAATGAAGAATATGTTTTGAGTTCTCTGATTACCAGCCAATAGCCCAATCACATTTTTTTTAATTTTTAATTTTTTAAAATTTATTTATTATTTTTACAGGGTCAGAGAGAGAGAGTCAGTGAGAGGGATAAATAGGGACAGACAGACAGGAATGGAAAGAGGTGAGAAACATCAATCATTAGTTTTTCATTGCCGTTGCGACACCATAGTTGTTCATTGATTGCTTTCTCACATGTGACTTGACCACAGGCCTTCAGCAGACCGAGCAACCCCTTGCTGGAGCCAGCGACCTTGGGTCCAAGCTGGCAAGCTTTTGCTTAATCCAGATGAACCCATGCTCAAGCTGGTGAGCTCGAGGTCTCAAACCTGGGTCTTCAGCACCCCAATCTGATGCTCTATCCATTGCACCACCGCCTGGTCAGGCCCAATCACATTTTGAGAATAATGTTGCCCACAAACTTTTAAATTAATAATAGACTATTGAATACACAAAGTACTGCTTAAAAAATTGCTCTGTTTTATTTCTGAATAAAAAAATAAGAATAGGTAAGTAATAAGTTTATATAAATTACTAGATTCCATCTTTTGAGGGGTTTATGGCTCTTCCTGAGAGTTTAGTAGCTAAATATAAACCATCAATCTTTGAATCTGTGGAAAATCATGTTTATTTTTAAGAAAATATGTATTTTTTTTTATTGATTCTAGAATTTTGTTGAACCTGTCAAGGTTAATTAGAATGTGAATGGCCCAATAGTCAAATGAAAACTATGATCCACTGTGGTACTAATTAAAAAGGAACAAAAAAATCTATGACAAAAGAGATTTTCACAAATCATCCAAAACTATACAAACATTTACCAGGTGCAATTTCTGACTCATTGTGCTAGTGGTCCTGCAGTTTCACCTCCCTTAAAATTTCCAGGAAAGCTTTTCTGATTCCTGGCTAAATTTTACTGCTCTCCCTATTTATCCCCATCTATAGCCCACTGCGCTAAAGGATACATTTTTGAGACATTTATACCCCTGATTCTTGTCAAGAGATGTCTCTTTCTGCTTAAAAGTTTCCCGAAGGGGATCAGCATCACAAAAAACCAGAATTAAATTAATGCAATAACTCAGCAGGTTTTCTTTGTTTTTTGTTTGTTTTTTTTTTTTCTTTTAATGCATTTGGGCCACAGTATGGATAAGTTTTTTATAGGCTAAATATGGCATGGAGTATGTGCTTGACACTGATCAAAGATCTTTATACATATTTACTCAGCTTGTCACTTATAGTAAGTTACTATGCTACATAACTTGTTTTTCCAGTGGCTACTAAAACTTTTGCTTTGCATGTGCTTGATGATATCTTTGTAGACAACTTTGAGCAACCAAAGCTCTTGATAACCATTTCCCTACACTACAAGGACTCCAGGAATTTTCCCACTGATGTTACTACCACTAATTTACTTTTCATATTCTTTATTTTTCAAAGCTTACACTGTATCTTGAATTACTACAAATGATAAGGCAACATGTTATAAATATTGTATGTTACACCTATATATGAGACATGGTTCTCACTCTTTACAATTTATCTTTTTTTTTCCCATCTTCTTTTTCAATGAAGAGAGAAGAGATAGAAAGACAGACACCCCAATGCCCCCAACCTGGATCCACCCCGTGTCTGGGGCCAATGCTCTGCCCAGGGCCATGCTCTCAATTTAGCTGTGTTTAGTGCCTGAGGTGGAGGCCTTATGGAGACATCCTCAGCACCCAGGGCTGATGTGCTTGAACCAATTGAGCCATGGCTGTGGAGGGGAAAAGAGAGAGAGAGAAGCACAAGGGAGAGGGGTGGAGACGTAGATGATTGCTTCTTCTGTGTGCCCTGATAGGAAATCAAACCCAGTACATCCACTTGCAGGACTGACTCTCTACCACTGAGCCAAACCACCAGAGCTATACAGTGTATCTTTGAAGTTGGTCTTACTATAGTTTCACTTCTTTATTGCTTACCTCTGTGCTTACCACCTGACTTGTTTGGGCTAGGGTGAAATTACCATTACTATGCAAACAAAGTCTTAAACCATGCTTGCATGATGAATTTCTTTCTTGTACCATGAAAACAGTTTTTAGATAGATATAGGAATAAAGCACCACCCACCATCAACCAAAGCAAAGCACCTCAGTTGAAATAATATCTATTACAAATAAATGCTTATTACTTTTTGTCACTAAGAGTTCTGAGGCTATATTGTTATGTAGCAATAGCAGACTGCTGACTAATAGAGATAGTTGATCTGGCCCCTTGCTGAGCTTATTTTAGACCTCTTTGTACTTCTCAGTGTCCGAGGCATTTTGATCCTCTTTCATGTCTTCCAACGCACTAAATTTATCCTTGTTTCATAACACTTGACAAGCTATTCAGTATGCCAGCACTGTTTCTTCCCATCATGGATTGCCTTGTGGCTCCTTGTCATCTTCCAGGTTTTAAATTAACTATTACCTACTCAGTGAGGTATTTTCAAACTGTGATGTCTAAATATAGAACCCCCTTGCTTTTTCTCTCTAATCACATACATTTACATGCTTATCATAATTTGTAATTACCTATTTCTTTTTTCATTACCTTTACAGCTGGTCTCTTAAATTTAAAGAATATATAGTATTTTTCTTCAGTATAACAACAGTGAACTTCAGAGTTCAATGAATAATTATACCAATGAATCAACTCTGAAGAGTGATTTTACCCATTTATCATACCTAAAACCACCAAAGGAACCATAAGAACTCCACACACAGTTAACAAGCTCACAGATAATAAAAATGTGTCTTGTTTAAATACAGATTTATTTTATTTTGAAGACTATATTTTATTTTTTAAAGTTAAATATATGAAATAGTTATGTCTGATATGGTGATAACACCAATATCTGAAGGGTGGTCTGAAGATATTTTGGTTTTTCTTTCCCCCAATCACACTCTGCCTAGAACCTTGAATTTTAGTGTTTTCTGAGTCACTGATGAAGAAAATAAAGATTTAATAGTGAGAAAATATTGATATTCATCAAATTCTAGTAACAACTTGTACATTTAAGCAACAATTTTATTTTTTCTCGCTTGACACTTCCCTCTATGGTTTTCTGATATTATTGGATAGCAAACATCATCCTATGATTTGTTTCTTTCAAACCATTTGGCTTTAATAAGTATATTCCAAAAGTGCAGAAAAAAAAGTTATTTTATTTTTTCACATTTTTATTTCATTTTTATTTTATGGCATAAAAAAGAATTCTACCTGAAGAAAGCCAGTTTTTTATGTATTTATCATCAGTTCAACTCTATCCGAAGAACTGAGTATGCTTTTTCATATCTGAAATATTTTAAGAGTTATTTACCTCTTTGAATCAGCTTCTTTAAGAAAAAAAAGGAAGTTCTAAGATTTAAATGACATGACACATACTACACAATAACAAGTATTCATTAGTTATTCTGTAATTTATATTCAAAATTGGAGAGATAATTTGCAAACACCTCATAATAAATCCTGAGCTAAAAGAAATGTTTGTCAAATTTTCTCTCACTTTTTTCTATGGTACGCAGATGTTAAGTTTTAAATTTGTCATATTTTTATAGTTTTTCTATACTCCTTTCTGTATTTGATTTTTTCCCAAAATATAGAATAAAATGCAAGAAAATTAAAATTCATAACTATGAAATAAAATTTACAGATATTCTTTATTTTCTCTCTCTTTTTATCTTTCTCAAAGTTTTGCTTCTTAATAAATTTTCAATTAAGTTATCTTAACATGACAAAACATTAGAAACATTAGAAGGTTCAACTTATCTCCTAAGTTTCAGTAAGGTTTTTTTCTGCCACTATCTGACATTCTTTTCAGACATTCAAATTCACCATATTTCAAATCTATCTGTGAGTCACCCTCTAAACAACTCTTTATTCTAGCTTTGTATTTCTGTCTGAGCTATACCAATATTTTCAGAACCAGAATTAAACATTTTTGAGTCACCAAAATTCTGCATCACATCAGTCATAGGTCTTTTGGGCTCTTTTTACCATACACATTGCTATGAATCTAGTCTGTTAACTCATCACTGGATCATTAAAGTAGTTCATTCCAGTGGTGAAATTCAAATAATTCAACAACTGGTTCTCTGCCCTAATGACCGTTTTATGTATAAAAAATGATATATCTAAAGGTATTTTATTATTTTATGCTTTTAATGCTTAAATAAGAATAATAAAAGAGGTACACAACACTAGATTATGTCATAAAGGTTTTAAAATATTAATGAAAAAATATTAAATAATACCTGACAAAAAACAATAAAACTGTTATTTAAGATATTTCCATATTGCTTCTTGATTGGTGCACTCACATGCGATTTTTTTTTCACTTATGGCCAAAATAAACGTTACTATGGGCACTTAGAATATGCTGTTGCACAGATGAACATGAAAAAAGAGTAAGGAATGTGAATTTGTGATTTCTAGATTGGGTGGCTGGACAGGCACCCAATTTAGAGAGAACCCTGATTACAAGTGCCATTTTAACAACTGGTTTGCCGAACTCAACAAAAAATTAGGTATCTCTTCTCTCAAACCATTGCAAACTGGCTGAATCCCACTACTGGCTTATTCCCTCTACATTTCCTGAAAAATATGCTATATCAGTCACATGGTTTAGCTTTATAAAGACCAACTCCACTTATATTCTTTGCTTGTTTAAAAATGTCTAAGAGCGTCCTATTTTGCACATCAGGTACAAATTTGAAGTCAGGTACAAATTCATTTTGGCACTTGAAGCATTCTATTCTTAGACTTCTACCTTATTTTTTGTTCTCCAACCACCATACTTCATGAAATCTTCCTTTTCCTTTCTCCCATTGCCATATCTCAACTTTGTACTACAGTTTAAAATAATTTTTTCTGCCTTAAATATTTTTTTCTCTTTTTTTCACCTAAAGAGATTCTATCCATGTTTTCAGGATACTTCACACTCCTTTTATCTTAATGAAGTAATTAATGATTAGCTATAGTCATTGGTTCTCTAGGACAAAATATTTTGACCTCTTTCATAATACTTGTTACCATAAGCTAGTTAGATTTTAGATCTAACTGTTATAGCCAGTGGAAAGGGAAATATATTAATTGAGGCAATTCTACAGATGGCCCTGAGTTAGATAGAAGCTGAGAAATTCACATTGTGTGTTTGTGTGTGTACTATAACATGCTCACATATGTTGATTGAATTGTGCACCAGAGATACAACTAATTAAAAAGAAAACATCTCTACTTATTAATATAATGGATATAAAGGCAAAGAGACCAAAATTTCTGTTCTCCACACTTCCACTGTTAGTGTCAGGGCAAGATAGTCATACACCAGGCACGTTACTTAGATTAATTGTGACAGACAATAATTGTATAACTAGTGAGATTTTTAGACCATTTGGAGTGTCATTGAGTGTATCAGTGAGCTTGTTCTTTTAAATTTTTTTTTTTTTGTATTCTTTCTGAAGTTAGAAGTGGGAGGCAGTCAGACAGGCTCCTGCTTGTGCCTGACTGGGATTCACCTGGCGTGCCCATCTGGGGGCAATGCTCAACCCCTTTGAGGCATTGCTCCATTGCAACTGGAGCCATTCTAGCACCTGAGGTGGAGGCCATAGAGCCGTCCTCAGCACCTGGGCCAAATTTGCTCCATTGGAGCCTTGGCTGCAGGAGGGGAAGAGAGAGATTGAGAGGGAGAAGGGTGGAGAAGCAGATGAGCACTTCTCTTGTGTGCCCTGGCATGGAATCAAACCTGGGACTTCCATATGCTGAGTCGATACTCTACCACTGAGCCAACCAGTCAGTGAGTTACATTGATCAATAAGAGTACATAGGTTCCATGTAAACATCTCCATAGCATTTGAACTGTGGATTGTGTTGTTTGCTCATCATCCAAAGTCAAATCATTTTATGTCACTGTTTATTTTTCTCTCTTAACACCCTTTCCCCAACCCCTCTCCCTCTGGTAACTTCATTATTATCTATGTCCCTGACTCTAATTTTTTTTTCTTTTACATTTTTTTTAAGTGAGAGAAGGGGGGATAGAGACAAAATACTGCATGTGCCCTGATAGGGAGGGGTCCACCTTGCAACCCCAGTCTGGGGCTGATGCTTGGACCAACCGAGCTATCCTAAGCACTTGAGGCCAACCCTTGAGCCAACCAAGCTCTCCTCAATGGGCCAACACTCAATCCAATTGAGCAACTAGCTGCAAGAGAGGAAGAGAGAGAGAGAAGGGGAAGGAACAGAGATTAGGATAGTCACTTCTCATATGTGCCCTGACCAAGATTTGACACCAGGATGCCAATATGCCTGGATGACGCTCTATCCACTGAGCCAAGCAGCCAGGGCTGAGTCTCAATTTTATATCCCATCTATGTGTGTTTTTCTTTTTTAGACAACAAATCACTTCAACTCTTTGTGACTCAATACAACAGCCATTTATTTAGCTCATCGCTTTGTGGAATGCACTTTGAATTGGGCTCAGCTAGGTACTTCCGTTCAGTTCTGAGTAGACCATTCTCAGCATCTGTAAATTTGGCTGGGAACTGGCTCATTTAGGGAGACTCAGCTACTGATTTATTTCTAATCCACATGGTCTCTCATCTTTTATCAAGTTCAATGAGGTCCTCTCACAGAACCTGAGAGGATGTCAAGAAAATAATGGTGGTTCCTCAACAAATTAAAAATAGAACTACCATATGACCCAGCAATCCCTATACTGGGTATATACCCCAAAAACTCAAAAACAGTGGTATGTAAAGACTCATGCAGCCCTATGTTCACTGAAGCATTGTTCACAGTGACCAAGACATGGAAACAACCAAAAAGCCCTTCAATAGATGATTATATAAAGAATATGTGGTACATATATACTATAGAATACTACTCAGCCATAATAATAAATGATGACATCGGATAATTTACAACAACATGGATGGACCTTGATAACATTATACTGAGTGAAATAAGTAAATCAGAAAAAACTAAGAACTATATGGTTCCATACTAGGTGGGACACAAAAATGAGACTAAGGGACATGGATAAGAGTGTGGTGGCTATGGTGGGGGGGGGAGGTAGGAGCAGAATGGGATGGGGGAGTGGAGGTGAACAAAAAAAACAGACAGAGGACAATTGACTTTGGGTGATGGGTATACAACATAATCAAATGTCAAAATAACCTAGAGATGTTTTTTTCTGAATCTATGTACCCTAATTAATCAATGTCACCCCATTATAATTAATAAAAAAGAAAAGAAGCAGAAATGTGCAATGCCTCTCAAGGCCTAGACTCACGATAGGCACACCATTGTTTCCATCTCACTCAATTGCCAAGAGGAGCTGTAGTCACACTGCAAGAGGTGTGGGCTACCACAAAAGGTCTTCAAATTTATCTATGTTTTTCAACTGTTCCAAAAAAACAAAGGTTTCTTTCCACACTCCCTTGCCATGGCTGGCTCAAGCTTCTCACAGAACATCCCTGGCTCAGCCCAGGCTGCTCTTCTTTATGCTTCTCCTTCAGGCTTTTTGTATCAGGGTCCTGGAGGGAATGGCTTTGATTAGACTATCTACTCCTTAGACTTGCTCAGAGAGATGGAATGAATCAACTTGTTTATCTTATTCAGGGGGAAATTTTTTTAAAAGAAAGGAAACAAAATAGTTAAGGATGAGTCTAAAGTTCTGTTACCTTATCTAATCAAACAATTAACAACCAACAAAGATTTAATGTAATTTTTGTAACTGTATTCCAGGAAAATACACAAATAATTAGGAGTCAAGAAGAGGACTCATTGTTCTAGGGCATATATAAAGGTATGCAGACAAACAAAAGATGGTACAGAGTAGGGTTCTAGTCCAGAGGTGAGGAGAACAAATGACCTGAGAAAATTTGAACAGTTGAGGCCTTTGTACAAACAATTCAGGTATATCTATTCTTAGAGGAACAACAATACTTTGGAGCCTGACCAAGTGGTGGTGCAGTGAATAATGCACCTGCCTAGGACATTGAGGACAAAGGTTCAAAACCCCAAGGTCCCTAGCTTGAGCAGGGGCTCATCCAGCTTGAGCACAGGCTCACCAGCTTTAGTGTGAGATGGCCTGCTTGAGCGTGGGATCATAGACATGACCTCAGGGTTGCTGGCTTGAGACCAAAGGTCACTGGCCTGAAGCCCAAGTTTGCTATCTTGATCCCAAAGTCACTGGCTTGAGCAAGGGGTCACTGGCTTGGCTTGCACCTCCCAGTCAAGTCACATATGAGAAGCAATCAATGAAAACTATGGTGTTGCAACTATGAGTTGATGTTTCTCATCTCACTCCCTTCCTGTCTGTCTCTGTCCCTTTCTAGAAAAAATAATAATAATTCTGGAATATTGTACTAAACACTGACAAGGATAAAAGAACATGGAAGCACAGTCCTGTGATTTGAGACAAATTACAACACTATGTGGAAACCCAGAGCTAATCAAATAAATGCACAATGATGGTTTTGATTGGTAGCAATGCCTGTTACTAAAGCTTTGAAATGGAAAAGACTGAACCCAGGGAAAGTTCAGGAAGGATTATTTTGGTTATTTGTGTATACATTGTAGTTTAATAAGTAATTATAAATTCTGAGCATATTTGAATAAGTTTTGTTTTATTTACAAAGTGTAGATACAGTTCTGCCTATCATATGCTCAGTAAATAGCTAGTGAATACCAAAAGTATTATTGCACCAGAAACGGAGATATACAACCCATTTGGAGATATACAAATGGAGAATACAACCTGCTTCAAGAAAGGATGCATGCCCAGCTGTGAGAAATATGGTTTGATGTCAGCTGTTAAGCCAAAGTCAATCTTCTCTGGAGAAATCAGAGAAATCAGCCAATAACTGAGCAAGGCAGTAATGCAAGAGCCTAACCATTTCCACCTAATATGGAACTCCAACATAGTTTGCTGAGAAACTATGTTGAAGATGATGTGATACTTTGTGAATCACTATGTTTCTAATTGCTTTCAATTTCATTGGTAATGGTATTTAACCATTGTGTTATAATATGGATTCTGCGTGGTAGCCAGGATGGTAAATTGGTCTCTGACAGGTATGGGGAATGAATGCAGAGGTAAAGGGTGTGAATTACTTGGAAAGAATCAATTTTTTATCAACCTTGATTAATAGGAATAACAAAAAAACTATTACTATTGAAGTTAAAAAATAATCCAAATCTTTATTCTAGTTTCCAAATCCCATTTTCACATTGTTTACTGTTTCCTAGAATATATTGAATCTTCTCCCCTTTTGTATCTTTTTAAAGTTTATGAACACATTACTACCTTAATAGAGTAAATTTAAAAAAATCCTGAAAAAGGGATAATATAAATGAGTGCTAAATACCTAAAAAGATACTACTACAAAGTACTGGTATAATCCCTGAAAAGATAAATTTTGTGGTATGGATGTTCATTGCACAGATGGCAGTGGAATAGAAAGCAAAGAGGGGGAAGAGGCAGTGAAAGGTGAAACGTGGGAAACAAGGTGTTATTCTTCTGGCCTATTCCAGGCCGGTTCACACTGGATTTGGACAATCGGTAGAGAAACTGCGGATCAGGAAAGTGTCAGGCCATTCCTGTTTATTGGAAGCTCTCAAAGACAGGGGAGTGAATAAACAAAGGAAAACCGCTTTTGTAGTGACAACGACGGGATCAGGAAAACCACCCATCACAATGGCAGCTGAGGGAATAGGGGAACTGCACCTCGTAGTGGCAGGAGAGCGATCTGGAAGAAATGCCAGCAGGGGAAAGCACCCAAAGCTTTTCATACAGATGCACATGTGGCTTTCTGCCACATGCTCATGCAGTAATTGAGCAAAGTGCTTGCTGCGAGCAAGCCTAACAGAGCTGTTTTCCCCACACAAGTGTGCAGATAAAGGTTTGAAATTCACAAGAGCTGATAAAAATCAGGATTATATTTACTTTTTGTTATTAATAAAAAATGAATTTTCACTAAAAATGATGCTGTTAGTTTAAGTGTTATCTCTCAGTTTGATAGACATTGACACTTTTAACCTGTCCTCCTCCAATATGTATATATACCTTGCACGGAACAGGGATAGAATCTTGACTTTTGTTATGAGATCAAATACACATGATTAAAGTAATCTAAAAACTCTTACATCACAGCATTCATATGCAAATAAGATTTTACTCATTCATGTCATATATCTGGGAGAACTATTTACTCATTCATTTACCAGTCTACACTCCAGCCATCCCATCTCATTTGCACATATTTGGTAATCATTATTAAGTTCCAGGATATCTCAAGTTTTAGATACATAGGCGTTCTTCATTTAAATTCCAGGGTATCAATTTTCAGTAAAGCATCTAAATTTTTAAAGATTTTTATTTACTCATTTTAGAGAGAGATGAGAGAGAGAGAGAGAGAGAAGTGGGTGAGGAGCAGAAAGCATCAACTCCATATGTGCCTTGAGAAGGCAAACCCAGTATTTTGAAGCGGCAACTTCAATATTCCAGGTCGACACTTTATCCACTGCGCCACCACAGGTCAGGTGCATCTAAATGTTCATTTGCCTAAAAGAACTAGTCATAGCTGTGATTTTGATTTCTACTTAAAATTATCCTGGTATGTACTAAGCTTTCTGCAAACCAAAGCAATGTTTTACTTCATTTTGGGTGTTTTGTAAGAAAATACAGAATTCGGCAAGGATTTATAATTAAAGAAGATTTTAGAAACTTGAACAGTAGGAAATTTCCAACCATCCTTATTAAAAATAGAAATTTTTCCACAAATATTATTTGAAAAGAGGAGGAAAAAAGTGTCCTATCACACACATTTTTGTTGGTAAGATCGTAAGACTGCACGTCTTTTTTGAAAACTATCATAGGTTAGGTCTCGTTTCAATGTAAGGAGATGAATTAGGTACATTGGAGATGACTTCTGAAATTTGGAACATTCTACCACTACTGTGTTCGTGAATGTATGAAAATACTTAATTCCTGAAATAGTTCTCAGTATTCTTGAAAATAGATATTTTAGCTAAAACATAATTTACACATGTTTATACATAGTTAAGATAGATGTTTCTTGAGTGAAAAGAAAACCATGAAATGAGTTACTCTGGGAGTTTTTATAGATTAGAAAATACACTGAAGCAGAACTATGGTTGCTATCGGAAGCATTGTGTTGTGCTGTTTGAGCATGGCTCTGATGGCACAAGTTTGATTTTAGATCAAGCAACTGTCATGTTTGTCCATGAGATGCTCAATACCAACTTCAGAGACAAAATTAGGATTCAGAGGATCACTGTACTGATGCTTCATGATTTTAAATTCATCATTTTATCCCAAACACAGATGGAAGAAAGCAATTTTAAATTCATTATAAATGTCATAAATATACCTTATATTAATACAAAATTCAAGAAGATATTCCAGTAGATTTAAGATTTATCCCATATAAGAATTACTTGAAAAACAAAGGTTTTGTTAATCACAAATTATCATTTGTTAATTATAGTTACTCGTATGTGTTATTCAAAGCAATAGAAAAAGCAAAGTTTGTACGTTTATTGTCAACAGATGTTATTGGCTTAATAAATGAAGTTTGTTCAATTATAATGCCCTAAAACCTAAAATACTCCATCTATTTTTTGCAGAATTCTGATATATAGAATACATATACATTTTTTAATTTTAGAAATGTTTTGCTGTTATTTCTCTTGTTGAATTTATATAAAACTTACTATTTTTTGTTGAAACCTACACCAGAAGATGATTCATATTTGGCCCTTCTCTAATGCAACACAGTAAACTGGACAAATCAATAACTACGTGCCTTCTCAGCCCCAAAGTCTGAAACAGGAAACTGGCACATCGTAAATCTAGTTGCATGAAAGTGATTTTTGTAAAGAAGACATGACACACATTTAACCAGGTCTTGTTACAATCTTCAAGCTGTCATCTCTGTCGCAGACATAGCCATCAAAGGGAGCAGAATGGTCCTGTTGTTCTCCATTCCAGTTATAATAATACTACTGAAATATACAGGATATCATTTGAGGTGCATGCCTTTTTGAAAAAATGCTCCATGTAATGCATGGACACCTTTTTAAATTCAACTAGTGAGGTTAAATAAAATTATCTTACATTTTAAGAATAGAAACTAAATAAGTAAGGGAACCATGGTAATATAATTTATTATATATAACACATATATTATACATATTGTATATTATATATATATAAAGGCTTATTTTTTCCCTAAGGCTCAGCAGGCTTTTACTTATAGGTTAATGTAAAGAAATAACCTAGTTTGGAATTCATAAAAAGTACAGTCATCTAATGAAAAAAAAATTGCCTTTAGTTTTGTTTATTTTTTAAGTAAAAGTGATGCAAATATGCTAATCGCTATTGAAGAATTCAGTCAAAAAGGGAAGACACAATTTGGGAACTTTTTTAATCACTTTTCTTGGAGCTATATTAGTTGAAAACTTCTCTGTTGGGTTAACTCAATTAGAAATTCTCACAGGTACCATAAATCTCTTCATTTTAAGTGCATCGTTAATTTTATGACAAAATTAACCCAACATCATTATTAGATCAGCAGGCAAATCTTGACAGTTTTTTTTTTATACTGTTCTACTTGATGTTTGATGGGGTTTACAAACAATTTTAACAGTTCACTAGGTTTTAACCTTGAGCCTACTGTAGCCAGTGGGATCCTAGTATCTGCAGTGACTGATCATTGTTACTGTCCTGTAGATAGAGTCCATACACTGCACGACTCACTCTGATACATGAAACCTTTCCTTACCACATAGAACCATCCTTGAGGTATTCACTCTAACAGGGGAAGATTGCTTCCAGCTTTCTGCTTGCAGTGTTCTGATAACCTTGCATATTTAATTGTAATTGAGAATCAGGTGACTTCCACAGAGTATGAATTTTAATTAGCTATCAAACGAATAAGGAGGCTGTTTGTCTAAATTTTCTTTCTTTGTACTAATTAATTGGAAGTCAAGGGTCAGGATCCTTTCTTGCTAAGTCCGTTGAAGAAATTAATTTTAAATATTTATATACATCCACTTACACTCATGGAATAAAGAGTTCATTTTACATTCTAGTAGAGTTAAAAATGCATTTATGCAGCTATGCAGGCTTCATGTTGCAAGTAAATATTAAAAAGTATTTGTTTTCTATTTCAATCTTTAAGATAAATAACAGTGTTGTTTTAAAAATTGCTAAGCAGACAAAAGAGAAATCTGTAGGCAATGATTACATCTTAACTGAATTTGAACAGAAACTATATTAAAAATAAAAGGCAAGTAATTTAAGATTTCATGACTTTATAGAAAATAAATGAAATGTAGAATGAAAGCAGCATTCTGAATACCTCTAATACTTTTGTGTTCAATTATTTAAAACAATAAAACACTTAGGTAGAAACTATTTCAGATCTAAATTTTGCTTTGCACCTGAATTAAGAGCCCTACCAAAATACTTGAATATGATACATTAGTTTTGCAAATAATTAAAAAATTAATAAAGCTATAAATATTTTATTCTGTAAAATTTGTATTTTCTGTACATAAATTTACTAAAAATATGGTGATGGCCCCAAGGACACTGTGTAGTTCTGCAAAATATGAGATAATCAAAGTTCTTGAGGCAACAGTGAATATATATTGCCGTCCTTCAACATAAAATTTTTGACCCTTCTTCTCATGAGGATCAAAAAGAGTGCATTTTCCAGATCAACAGTTGCAAACCCAGTGTTTTATAGAAATGTTGATACATTTCTATAAAGATATCACATCTGGCAAAGTATTGCAATTGGGAATGGAAATTAATTAAGTTTACAGCAGTCCATTTTCATCTGCCACCACACATTATTTATTTTTATCAAATGGTTTAAGATGGAAACCACCGCAACCAGTTTTTTTAAACCTTTGATTGTGCCACTACCTTCTGCAATTCATCAAGAAATGTGTTCTTACTTCTAATTTACTCCTTTTGACTAGAGCGTAGGTAGTTCCAGGAACTTCCAGTTAATCCTTATTTTAATCCCTTTTCCTCCATAATTCAGAGTATACATGTCAGAGTTCTGCCTGATTCTCAATATATGCATTACAATTGTGTAATTAGGGACCAGGGAATAATTACTGGGTGGGTCCAGTAATTATTCACTACTTGGTCTCCATACATGCCCAGTCAATGAGGGGTATGACCATTTTTTATGGAAATTGTTATCCTCAACAATTTGGATACTATACCTGAAAGTTCTGAGTATAGTATTTCTTTTTTTTTTTTTTTTTTTTTCCATTACAAAGTTAAGTCTGGTAATTGGGACAGATTGAAAGAATATTTATCCTTTGTCAAGGGCATATGCTTTCACTCTCAATTATTGGGTCCTGTGTCTGTGAACTGGTTTAGATTTTGAAACTGTGTCAGCAATCATAATGTGTTTTCCACTGCTTTGGAAGATGTAAGTCTTGTATTTGCCACCTCAAAATTTTTTTGGTAGAAAAGTCAAATAACACTGGAATTGGTTGCTCATTTTTCTCGCTACCACGAGCAATTTGGTGTATTAGCAATTGCTACAGACCAAAGGCACCGGGTTGTCCCTTCAATCTTGCAGTCCATCACAGCAAATACCTATTTCTACCTTCCCTCTATTGTGGAGTGCTGCCACTTAAAGACTAACATTTAGAAACCCTGTCATCTGTACTGACATTAGAGAGCCTGGTTTCAGAAAACATCTCTACTGTCAAACACTGCCTACAGAAGTTTTAATTTGTCTTCTACCAGTGAATCCTTTATTACTTTGTGAAGAGAGTATCCTCTAAGATTTCAAATAAAACATGGTGGTCCATACACTAAATCTTCATGTGTAATAGATCTGATCCAACATTCCCACCCACCTCCTTGAGCTTTCTGACAGTGAACTCAGTTAAGGCAGTTTAGCATCTCTACCTCATTTACTGAGGACATTTTTTTTTTTTTACCATGATTTAAAGATCCATCTCAGTAGTACAGATAGTTCCAGAAGCTCTCAATATGATGTTAAACAAATTATCCCCTTATGTTCTTTTTTGCTGGTTTAACATCTTCATGATCCATTTGGAATATTCTCCTTTCATAGTAATCAGGTCTTGCAATTCTTTCTGAAGCAGGGAATGTGTTTCTCTACTTCAACTGGTTGAAACTGCTATTGGACTGGAAACAATGAGGTGAGAACAAACTGTAGGGAGGACAGGTATCACCTTGCAAGTCATCTGCCTCCATTTAGGTCTTTACAGTCTCCACAAAGAAAGGTGATTTTTCTTTAACAAGTAGGAAGGGACTCCTTTTGTCAGTCCAGATGAGTCAGAGGAATCTGTATATTTTAAATTTTTATACTTTTCCACCCAAACATCCCCAGGACCCTTACTGTAAGATCACTGACCTTAGCTATAGAGATAAATCTAGGACAAAATATCCTCTTTATAATTCTGCTTTATTTGAAATGAAATCTGGGTGTAATATGCAGTCTAGTCTGTCTGAAGCTATAAGAGGTAGGGGTCTCTTTAATGCTTTCCAATTGGCCTTCTGACCTACACCATGACCTAAGTCTGAGTTGATTTTTGGCTAACCTGAGCCAGTTGCTATTTTTTTAAGGCTCAAATAAGTCATCCAAGAATACAGTACTTATAATTACTATTGTCTCCATATTGTTTAAGAACCACAGCTACCACGTAACTCCATGCTTCATCTTCAACCTGTAGTGAGCTTCATCCCACTAGTGAGTTTCTTAGAAGTACTGATGTTGCATAACATCAGGGTAATCATTATTCCATGTATTATCCAATGGAGGTTTCATTAGACCTACCTGGTTAATGAATCTGTTTTAGAATTTTTTCCTCATGCTTTACTTTGAAAGGCCACATCTTCTTTTCCAAAAGAGAGCATGAGATAAGGGCTTAATGTAAGCAGTTTACATTAGGTAGGGATCAGGAGAATAGGTGTGAAAAACAGAATAGTAGAAAAATCATACAAGTAGGAGTTATCAGATGTATTACTGCTATGAGAATCTTGGGCTTGTTTCTCAGAGGCATGCAAAAGAGACAGGAAAAATAAAGAAAATAATTAGTTAAAAGGTGGAATGGGACATTTGTCTCAGTTAATGGTTGCTCTACGGTGCATTAACACCTTCCTATATCTGGGTTGTACACGTCTGAGAACCAGGTGGGTTCCTGTAGAGGTCTTTGTTCTCCCCAAAGTCTGTTCCCATATCATTTGTCTTCAGACAAATAAATAATCAAGGTCAACTAAGAATGCAGCTTGAGTAAGAAGGGTTTGCAAGACCTGGTTGATATGAGGGGGAGCACATTCAAGAGTGGGTCATGGAGAGGTTTAATATGCCAAGGGCATCTAGAGCCCTTACACTGGCTTACAGGAGCTTCAAGGTAGCAAGAGTGTGTCACAGGTAAAATAACCCTCTGTGCCAAAGATTTATGTTCTCTAATTCAGAGTTCATAAATATGTTACTTTATATGACAAAAGGGATTTTGTAGATATAATTAATGTTATAGATCTTAAGATAAGGAGATTATCCTATATTATCCAGATTGGTACAACCTAATTACATGGACCCTTAACCACAAAGATCTTTCTGTAGCTAGAGGCAGAAGAAATCAGCAAAAGGGTAACTCAGGGGTATTATAAGCATGAAGGAGATATCATAATGGTTTTGAGATGTATGGGCCCACATACTAGAACTGGGTGATATATCTAGGATCTAATGATGGTCCCAAGCTGACAGTCAGTGAGGAAACTGGACCTTCAGTCCTACAACTGCAAGAAACTGGATTCTGCATTAATGTGAATGAGTCTGGAACCAGTTCTTCCCCAAGAGCCTCCTAGTAAGAGCTCAGGTAACCAACACCCTAATATCAGCCTTGTAAAACCTATAGCAGGGAATCTAATTTAGGCCAACCTGGACTTCTGACCTAGGGAACTGTGAGATGAAATACATGTATTATCTTAAGAGGTTAAATTGTAGTCATTTGTTATAGCAGCAATACAAATCTCATCCAGAAAGAAAGAAAGAGGGAGAGAGAAAGAGAGAGAGACAAAGCATAGGTGAGGTCAAATGTTCTCAGGTTGCAGATGTACAGAGCTAAGTGCTATATTGAGATAGAGATAGAGATTGAGAGAGAGAGAGAGAGAGAGAGAGAGATAGAGAGAGAGAGAGAGAGAGAGAGCTGGGAAATGCACTTAAAAAAAAAGAAAGAAAACACCTGGAAGAAAAGGATAGGGCTAATAATCTCTGTGAATGAGTCTAAGTACTGAAAACAGGTTGTGCTAGGGGAGAGTATGCTCCAGGATATTGCACCAAGTGTGTTAGTAACTGAGTTAAGAAAGGAAAGTGGGGACAGATATTACGCTTTTATATTATAAAGAAATTAAAACAAGGCCCTGGCCAGTTGGCTCAGTGGTAGAGCATCGGCCAAGCGTGTGGAAGTTTTGGGTTCTATTCTCAGCCAGGGCACCCAGGAGAAGTGACCATCTGCTTCTCCACCCTTTCCCTTTTCTTTCTCTCTATCTCTCTCTTCCCCTCCTTCAGCCAAGGCTCCATTGGAGAAAAGTTGGCCCAGGTGCTGAGGACAACTTGATGGCCTCTTCCTCAGGTGTTAGAATGGCTCCCCCCGCAATGGAGCAATGCCCCTGATGGACAGAGCATCACCTCCTGGTGGGCATGCTGCGTGGATCTCAGTCAGGTGCATGTGGGAGACTGTCTGACTGTCTCCTCACTTCTAATTTCAGAAAAATATAAAAAAGAAATAAAAACGAGAGAGAGAGAGAGATGTAATGCTTTTATACAAAGAAATAAAAGCCAAGGATGAATTACTACTTGGATAAAGGTTAGTGATTTCTGAAATTATAAGCAAGAGAAGCTAAACATGACTGAATTTCTGGTTAAATAGGAGAGAAATGCCTTTACAATCAATAAGTCACCAAAACTGGTATGTGAGAATATGTGAGTGTGTGTGTGTTATGTGTTTATGTGGATTTCCAGAAACATACCATTGATACTTGTAAACTTCAGGCAGGGAAGTTACTCCAGTTTGAAGCCCCATTACTTAGTTATTTCCTTCTGACCATACTTTTGACAGTGTTTATTGAGAAATGTATCTCATCAGTCAAGTCACTCTAAATGTTAACTCCATATATATATATATATATATATATATATATATATATATATATATATATATATATATTTAAGTATCTTCATAAACAGTCTTATATCTTAAACTCCTAGATTTTATTCTCAACTGTATTTTATGGTATATTCTGTATGTAAAAAATAATTTTTCACTTATAAAAATTTACATTTCCTGAATAAGAGCTTCATTATTGATATTATATTGTGAAAGCCTAGAACACATATTATTGGCTTGCCAAGTCACTACAGCATAAATTAGCAGAAACTCAAGTTGGCTCAAGAGGCTTATGATTTATATATTAAAATTTCAGAAGAAACTACAGCTGAAAAATTAGCTTGGAGTAAACAAATGGCTAAAGTATCAGTATTGCATTCCTTAAATTCACTGATACCTTAAACCACATGCTGAAGGAGAATATCCAACAGAAAGAATAAACACATCTTAAGCATAGAATTGATCAAATAGGTCATTGTAATACCAATCTTTCTTTTGAATTTTAATCATGTTTGCTGGAAAAAAAGGATAAGATTCACTAAAAACTGTTTTTCAGAATAAATTGCAGCCACTTAAGTATAATATCTACTAGAAAAACTTAAACTGGACAACTCATTTCCTCTCTTTCTTTCTTTCATTCATTCATTTCTTTCCATCCTTCCTTCTTTTCTTCTCTCTTTTCTGCCTTCCTTCCTCCTTCCCTCCCTCCTTCCCTCTCTTCTTTCCTTCCTTTCTTCCTTCCTTCCTTCTTTCCTTCCTTTCTTCCTTCCTTCCTTCCTTCTTTCCTTCCTTCCTTCCTTCCTTCCTTCCTTCCTTCCTTCCTTCCTTCCTTCCTTCCTTTCTTCCTTCCTCCTTTCCTTCCTTCCTTCCTCCCTCCCTCCCTCCCTCCCTTATTTTCTTTCTTTCTCTTTCTTTCTTTCCCTTTTCTTTCTTTCTTTCTTTCTTTCTTTCTTTCTTTCTTTCTTTCTTTCTTTCTTTCTTTCTTTCTTTCTTTCTTTCTTCCTTCCTTCCTTCCTTCCTTCCTTCCTTCCTTCCTTCCTTCCTTTCTTTCTTTTTATTTCTTTCAGACTAGATACATGCATAGTATGGAATGAAGTCCCTATAGTTAAGAATTTTAGATGTGATGACTTCAAAAGAAAATATTTTTCTGAATAAAACTGCATCTGTATAGTTTTAGTTATCTTTATCTTTTTCCGGATGGCTTAAAGTTCTGGAAAAGATAAATTAGCTATTGATTTGATAGTGGATTTAAAAATTGAACCACTTTTGATTCTTTTTGTTGTTTTTCTCACATTAACTGGTTGTTATCTTCACAAAGAAGTGCTTGAGTCTTTATCCTGTAAGTTATAATTCAAGGCTTCTTATTAAAATAATGACTCTAATCTACATTAAATTAAAATATGTCATCTGATATTGAGAAAGTCCTTAAATAAACTGAAAACTAGAATGGGCATAAAGCAAAGTAAATTACTTTTAAAAAGTAGTTAGGTATGTATTTCTCAACTCTGAAGGATCTTTGGTCTTCTTCATTTGAATTCTTTAAATAAAAGTACATGAAAGAGTTGAATCTGTTCATAGTATTATAATCTATTTTTAGAGAGTAGTAAAATCTTATATACAGAGTATTTGTATGAAGATATGGAGATAAAAGATGATAAAAAATTAGTAATTCATATATATATTTTTTTCTATTTCCTTTACCACATATACCAATATTCCCTGTTAGGGATGTGGAAATTATGGGTGCTTTGCATACTACACTAGTTCATTATAATAGTTGAGTCTCCATATTTGTCATTATAAAAATAGAAAGTAACATTCCAGAAGAAAAGTAAGAACATAAATCTCCACCTCAGGAACAAGCAAAATAAACATATACATTCTCAAGCACAAAGCAAAATAAAATGTGATCATGACATAAAATGGCCACAAATAAAAGACAATTACATAAAAAGAAAATGCCCAATTTGTGCAAAGCTGTATCAGTCTCAAATTGAAACATTTTTTTTTTTAGTAATAACTTATTTTTTTAATTGCACAGGCACTTTATTATAACCAAATTTCTTATGCATCCTCAGTATTAAAGAATTAAAATAAAAACTTGGAATGTCACTAGTTTGTTGAGGAGAGAGCCCCTTTCTAATTCTGCTCTTCCAGCTCCCTGTCGTTTAACTGTGGAAGACAGAATACAGCCCCATGTCAGCAGTTCTTACAAACAGTGATCTGGTACTCCAGAAGACACTTGGCGCCATCTGTAGCTGACTGCTGCAAATCTGGGTGGTGCTAGCAGTAACTGGTGGACAGGAGCAAGGGATCCTGCTGAGTATCTCACCATGTAAAGGACAGCAAAAATTACCTGGCCCACAGTGGTAAGAGGGTGAAGAGCTCTCCTTTGCATAAGGAGGATAGTTCACCAGAAAACATTCCTTTTTAGAAAAGATGCCTGTCAAAGTTTAAAGGAATATTTTATTGAGTAGTTTGTTGGTGCCATTCATAAAGGGCAGTCACTGTGGAGAAAAATTATGCACCTAAATCTCTAGCATTTCTATTTAAGTTTTTGCAAATAAATTTGAAATAGAAAGAGCTAAAGCAATAAAAATAGAGTACTTGAAAAAATGTTTCTGTTTTATAAAGACTAAATGCAAAGTGACTGTGAATAGAAAGATGATCAACTCTGATGTGGACTTGAATGAACCAGCCTGAGACGATGAAGCATATTGTGGAGTGAGGACCATAAACATCTAATTAGGACTTGGGGATAAATACTGGTCACTGATGCCAGACTTCAAGCCTTAGTTGTTTTGTTATATATCATGTATGATTTACAAGATATTTATACCACTGTTGGTTGTATCAAGACCATTCAAAATGTGGGCTCTGTTTCTTTGAAATAACAATTTCAGTTATGGTCATAAAGCTTGGAGATAAAAAGGCCCTTTTATGTAATATAAATCAGTGAGAGCAACAGTAAATCAGACCCTCCCCATGTGCACCTCTAGTCTGATATTCCCAGTAAGTATGCCAGCAGCCCTTCCACTGACAGAACAGTGTCTAAACAAATCTCCAATGAAATACCAGTGTTCCATAAAGTGCACATTTGAAAATGGAATGGAGGACAAAGAAATTTGGCTTATTTCAACACAGTTGTCACCAACTATGTATATAACCTACCTATCTAGCACAACACAAAGTCTATGATGAACAATGGAAGAGAGGGGAAAAGGAAAATGTAAGGGATACATTTCTGATTTAAGAGGAAAAATGCCTCCTCTATTGTGATTTTAAAAATGATGCAATAAAATCAATACAAATCCAGAGAGTATGTTCTAAATATCTAACAAAAGTTCTCTCATTTTTACTAAAATCATTTTCTAGGAACATTAAACTCCATAAAGATAGGAATTTTCTTATTTTTAAAAACTACCCAACACAAGTAATTAAATATGTAGAATTTCATTTAAATAAGTCAGTCAACAATTTTTATAAAGTATTTAACACTTCATTGTAGAAACATAGGCAAAATGACTATTATAACCAAAATGAAAAATACTGTTCAATTTAAAAAATACTTAAACAAGAACCTGAAAAAGTTTATGATATGCATAACATTGTTCAAGCAAAATTGCACTAGTATTACATAAATCAATAGTTTATAAAGGCCTCAATATGGCAAAGTTTAGAAATAGGTAGTATGCATGCACATAGTACAACAAAAAGTCTCTTTATAAAACAGCAGTATTTTTTTAATGCTTGTACAAAGGGATAAAGAGCAACCACAAACATATTTCATCTGTTAGGTTAATACGTTATGACAGCTAAAAGTCAGTCATGTCAATCAGAGGAACAAAAAGCCCTCCATACCTTATGAATAAATCTTTTGTGCCTTTAAAGGTATTTGTATAAAAATGTTATATATTTTATACAACTTAAATAAATTGTACTTTTAATAAAAAGTTAAAAACAAACAAATGGGGTGTGTGTGTTTTCCATAATGAAAGGAAACCAGAGTACCAGACTAATTGGTCAGCATTTATACTCTCTACCTTTGATTATGGGCAGATCATTGTTCTAAAACTTGGAAAGTCCTTTAAGAATATATTTTCAATAGGGAAAATAATAAATTTGTCATACTGTATGTTGAAAATATTTAACTATTATTCTGTACCATAATGACTGTTTTGCCTCTTCCTTTTGACCTAACAAAGAAATAATTGCATTTACATAATTGAAATTCTGTCATCAATTTGTGTGCTTATATGTTATTCTTTAGTATTCCATGTGGTAAGGGTTGAGTTAATCTTCCACAAAATGCACATGACAGAGAATAAATTTCTAAGATATGAGGACCCAATGTCCTGTGTGCTCTAGTCTGGCTGTTTACCTCGTGACTGAGGGAGAACAAAGGGTCGTATCCCATAGCAATGTGGTCTTTTCACTTTTGGTTACATTTTGCTATGTTCTACCACCTAAATATAACTATTGTTTGCAGGGTGTATATATTTTATATATTTAGTATATTACATAGAGTCTACTAAATTTGAAAAATGTAGTCATATGTTCATGCAAATTATTCATTTGATATATATTTTAAAATTGTCCTCAAAATCCTCATCTATCACTTGGCAGTCTAAGACTAATTTCAAAGCAGGAGATACAAAACTTGTGAGGGCCATATATTTTCAGCAGTCTAAATAAATCTTACTGGGTACAAAGAAGAGAGTTGACCATTCCATCGTTCTTTCATCAATTTGAATATAAAAGTAAATTGACATTGTATTACAGCTTTCAAACCATATAATGAAAAAGTGCAGAGATTTTCTTGGTTGATTTAATGGAACCAAAAATAGTTCATATAAAATAGATTGCTCATATTCACACTACAAAGAAATATGTTGTTTTTAGTTTTAACAAATTTAGAGAGGTGTCGTCACATCAGCAGCATTATTGTAAATTGTACTGTAGTGCAGTTCTTTTTCATAAAAATACCATGGTCAATCAATAGTCATCAGCACAAAATAAAACTCAGAAAACAACCAAGGAAAAGATCAAGAAAGAGGTAATGCTGATGCCAAAACAAGTATAATACGGTTGGAACATACAAAAGTAATCCTTATATTTATACATTTTTACAGTATATAAAAGGTATCACTGATTATGCTACTGTCTCTCTTATCCCAATTTCTATTTTCTTTGGGAGCAGTTCTTTCCTTTCATCAACACTCCCTAAGGAGTTTCGACAATTTTGCGCATCCATATATAATTTTGCATACACTGGGTTGGAGTAATTTGTTGGCTGAAGGAGAAAAAAAATACAATTTCGTTATCAGTTTTGATCCCATTAATTAGTTATTTTCTAAGATGTCTCTCTTTTAATGCTAACAACATTTATATACAGTAGATTTAATTTACTAAATAGTAGTAATGATTTTAAATGAATTTTAAATTTTGTTTATTGGCTTTAATTGACTTTAGCATGGTATTAGATAAAACCATAATTGTATGTTTTTCAGGTGACTTGTGAACTTAACAAGAGCTTTGACATAAATACTAAAATTCAGAAGAAATCTTCATGAGAATTACATTCACTGAAACTGTATTTAGAAGCATAACACACTAAACCAATCTGTTCTCCCAGCCCACATTTTCTCTCCTTATTGCTAGCACAGTGGCAGAAAAGATGTTTATAGAAAGTCATCTAATTGCTCAGTGCTTATAATTTTTCAATATGAAGTTAAAAGCAAGAAAACAAAGAAAAATTAAAATACATTGGTGCCGATTTTAAAACAAAGACAATATTTTTTGCTTCAAACAACCTCTATAAACTTATCACTGGAAATATTTTTGGATTCTTCCAAGGAATTGTGGAGTACACAATCATCTTAGGTTGTACAAATATTTAAAGCATTTTGGGGAGAATTAAAATGCAGAAATGATTATTTTCATTTGAAAAAACATACACCAATGTTCATTACTTTACTAATTGCAACTTAATCCAATAAATCATCGTCTAGTGTTTTAGTATTTTTGTCTTTCCTAAAGCAGAAAATTAATTCTTAGTTACAACAAAGAAACATTATAATCTTTGAGCCACGCAACTGAGACAAACATGATAGAAATGATCATAAAAAACAGTTGATGAAAGACTTGATACCCTTACTTTATCCTTTTCCTAATATGAACCATGCAACTTTAGACAGATTACCTTTCTCTAGAAACTAGTTATTTAATTAAAAAATAAAATTCAGAATGGTTTCATCAGCCCATTTCTAATTTCTTAATATGTGGCCTCATTTAGTAATATATCTTTATTTACCTGGACATCAAGTTTGTATATATTAAATAAAGGGTCTTAATAAGACATATATAAAAACATATTTGTTTATTCAGTTTAATTTCTGGCTAGAGATTTCAAAGAATGTCAAAGTGTCATGTTTATTGTTAAAGTGCTATAACATGTAGAAACTTAGCAGAAGAATTATTTCTATTTAACAGCTTGCCTAAAATGATAACATACCTGATACGTCATCTTGCATAGGCAGGACATATAACATAAGCCCCCAATTGTTATGCTGTTTACAAATCTCTTGTTAATCAAAAATTCAATTAAGGAAAAGCCTCTACCAAAATCTAGCAATCATCTTAGATTGTGAAGGATTCTGTGAAGGAGTGTATATGAAATAATGAATTTTCTTCTCTCACCCCAGCAGTTAGTGGTCCTTTCAAATCAGAGTTTAAGTAGATGGGAGGTGCTGTATATGGAAGCTTGAAAGCACTGGACATACCGCCTATGTACCTGGCCTGCACATAAACAGAGAATTTTAGAATTTTAATTTCTCATCTAATATGGAACTCTTCATTGACACGAACTCATGTTAAGTCATTAAAAATAACAAAAAATACTCTAGCCCTGGGGCATGAACAAAATGTTCATTGTAACTTTAGTAACTTAAGACCAGTTGATATTAAATAATTGCTTCATAGGTTGATATTTCTATTATGTCCAGCTTAATTTAACTTTATCTTCTGCAATGAAAATTTATCTTTGTTAACAGCATTGTGAAAAACACACCAGCCTGCCCAACTTCAGGCTCGGTCACTTTGAAAATCTCTGGTAGTAACCCATTTTGAACACTCAAATTTCTGACAGCTTCTAATAAAAGGATTCATCACCACTCTATATTTCTATGAAAAAAATTCTAAATTTTATCTATCATAAAACAAACTCTGTGATTTTAGAAATCTGATTCTCTAGTCTAAAACATTAACGGTATTTAAATTGGATCACTAAATCTTCATGTGAGAGTATTTTTTGACTTTAGACTTTTTTGGGGTCTAAGGGCAGAATTAGGCAATCTGGTATACTCATATTTGTAATGGAGTATTGGTGACTCACAAGAAAACACATTAGATGAGTAGAAAATATTAATAAATATATATATTTAAAAAATCTTAACTATCAACAATGAATGTTTATAAAATTTGGGCCAAGGTTAAGGGTCTCAGGAAAATATTTTAAAGATATAATTAGGACAATTTTGCCTCTTTATTTCCCCCACAAAGGTCTCATTTAGAAGATATTTAAAACAATATAAGTAAGGATTGAGATGAATTTAGAGGTAAAATCAGTAAATATTAATTTTCCCTTTTTTGAATTCATTAAACTGTTCATTGATTGTCTCCACAGATAAATCTTTTAAAATTAACAAATTATTTCATTTTATCAAAGAAGAAATTGTATCTATTTTTAAAACAATAAAAATGACTATTCTACAAAAACCTTCTTATATGTATTACAATTTACAAAATTTGGTCATATCATGAATATAACAAACCACTGCAACGTAGTGAACACTCTATTTAAACATCATTAAGGTTGTTTCAGTGTGACCCTCTGCTTTTCAAAATAACTATACCTATTAAGACAAGCTGTGTTTTCTGCAGTTACTTCTTAGGCAACAATTCATATTTACATTTTAAACCTCAGGAGCCAGCTTAAATCAACCATTGAGTCACATTTAATATAATTTGGTCAATCAGCCAGCAAATCGGTAAATAAACATTGTGTTATGTATTCAGTACATTAAAATATACTTGAGGGGCACTGAAGTATACTTTAATCTTCCTAGAGTAAATATTGAAACATTTTTAAATAGAATACTGAAAAGCTAGTCTCTTTAAGTGTCCAAAATTGATGTAATTCTATCATGAGAATAATGATGGGGAAAATGAAAATTCTGCTTCTTATGAAGGTGTGCTTTAATATGTCCTCATCACTTCAAATTATATGGACAAATACTGTATTGTTTTCCTAAGAAAAATTCAAAGAATATGAGAAGTCTAAGATAATATCTTTCTCTTTCATAGATAAATTATCAAATAACAATGTGCTCCATTGTGTATATTTTTTCAATTTCAAGTAGAAAACAGTGAAACAAATTATTTCATGGTAAGTAAAGATTTATTTCATGAACAATTTCAAATGTAAGAGTTGGCTACTGAATTAATAATTAACACTAACTGTACAATTATTTATAACTAAGAAAAAATAACTAATATATTCTGAGAGTGAAAAAAAAGTATTCATGCAATAAATATTGATTTCTTTTTATAAAAAAGAATACCCAACTTTTAAGCTTAGAAAGAACTAGATTAAATATATGGGACCTAATTCAACTTCTTTGGGTTGCTATAAGTGCAAAAGCATTTGCATATTGATTGATTACTGTGATTATTTATAATATAAAGTTATATTTTAGACATACTATCTTTAATATATCAGAATATAAATATTTAATAAATAAATGAATAATCTAAAAATTAAAATCAAATTGGTCTTAATTTATAGTAAATATTCTATAATTATAATATAAAATAATTAGATAATACAGTGAAGTAATATTTATAAGCTTACCTGGATAGTGTATCATTTATTTCCCTTAAAAAGTGCTAATATGAGCACACAGAATAAGAACTAACAGAAACTTATTGAAATAAAACACTGTAGCTTTTTAGGATATGTGTATCAATGAAATGTCTCAAAGCAATAGCAACTATACTAAAGCATATAAAAATTTTTTCAAAAATAATTTGATTACAAACAAATTGATGGATACAGCTTATTTGACTCTTCAGTGGCACCCTATGGAAAATAAAGTATTTATTTTTATCATAAATACTATACTCTTTTATTATTAAAATATTTCAGAGAGTATTTTTTACTGGTTCTGTATTTTGATATGCTGTCACTTCAACACATTTGAATATTATTTTAAGTAAACTATACATGTTAATACAAATATTATTTTAAGTAAACTATAAATGTTAATACATCAAGTGAATAAATAATTATGTGTTTTCTAAAACATGTATTAACGACATGCTTCAGGTTAATAAAAATAAGTTTACTTTTTCTTTAGAGGAGATTATAATATTTAATGAATCTTAAAGTTCTTCACTGTAACTTCAAGTAAAAAATATGTTAATGAAATTTAGAACCATATAACAAAGATATGACTTAAGAATGTCTGTGGTCACTGTCCACTGTCTTACCTTTGTTGGATCTATCATAAAACCAGGATCTAGAAGACCTCCATCATTGTGATCATTTTCCACCTCATACATGTTATAAGATGGATTGCCAATTTCTACATTTATTCCTCCATTGATAATAGGTTGTCTTCTAATAGTTTTTGTCCTAGAATATGTGAACATTAAAATTAAGCATGTTTTAATATCACAATTATGGCATATGAAACTATTATACTTATAGATTTATTGACTTATTTTAATATAACTAATGTTCAATTTTTAAATAAAATTAATTTAAAATCAAGTCACAGAATACAAAAATATCTTAACACGATGCTATTTTTCCAAATTATTTAGATTACTATTATAATTTTTTTATATTGAACAATAAAAAATGCACTTGAAACATACTCCTCTTAAATATCTAATACTACATTAGTTGAAACTGAATATTTAATAATAAAAAATTGTATATTCTACTTTTTCCTTTTTTAAAATAAAAATCATCCCTAAAAAATAGTTATAAAGAAACTTTGTTTTCAACCCTCAAATCACATTAAAATCCTCTTTTACATAATTCAAAACTGACACACACATTTTTGGTTTTGGATGATAACTTCAGACAAGCTTCTGGATATTTGTAACTACATATTCATAGAAATTGAAATAATGACACTTTTAGTAATGTACAAAATAAACAAATGTACAATTTGTGATTTAAATGCTCAACTTCTGATATATTATACATATTCAATATGAGTATATTTACATTGCTAATCTTACACATGAATATAATAGGATTCTTTTCAGAGACTCTTGAGATTTCAAGGAAAAACTACTATATATATATATATATATATATATATATATATATATATATGTAAATCTACTAAAGTTTTAATTACTTTTGTTACAATATATTAATACACACATTTCATCAACATAAGATGGGGGAAGGATTCTGAATTATTATCACTGAAAATGAAATAGAAGGATAAAATAGTTTGAAAACAGAATTTTAGTTAATATAATTCATGTTTTAAGAAAATTTTAAATACTCTTATTTCGGTAGCTGTGTAATTTATTTACTAACATCTTACCTTCTTTTTTTTTTACAAAGCACTAATCCAATTACTAAGGTGGTTATCAAAGTCACCAAGAGGACAAGAGGCACGATGATGGCAATGCTTCCTGAAAAAGAAATGAGTGAATAGATAAACACATAAATAAAATAAAGAGTGATATAACTGAACACTTTATTACACCAAATCATTTGACCATTGATATAACAGAAATAAAGCTTAGGCCAAATACTTATATTCCTAGTTGAAACGTACATTACTAAAACATCACTCTCCTGTTACATACTTGATCCCCTGAAAATGCTTCTTTAAATATCGTTCACTTTTATATTGCAGTGAAATCTATTGAGGTTAAAAATGTTGACTTCTTTGTCATTCTGAGTCTCTGATTTTCACCACACACATTTACTTCAATGATGTAAGTACATACTGGTAACTCCTTATAAATCAACCATGACTGAACATTTATTTACCCAATTTCACTGGCCATATTCCCACCCTTCGTTTTGTTCCTCTAGCTATAAATAATCTCTGGCCAAGAGTACCTGTGACAAGTTAGACAGCCGCCTGGCAAAACAAAAGGGACATCAGTACTGGATTTGGATGGACAAAGGCCTACATATTAGTTGCACAACTTACATGAAGTGAGAGCTTAGATAAAAAAAAAATTAATTTTAGGTTTGACATGTAGAATATTATTTAACCATTAAAATATTAAATGGCATAGAAAGAAATTTTTAAATATGATATTAAATAAGTAAAATTTTAAAATAATAAAATAAATTTTGAGGCAAGGCTCTTCAGTGAAAGAGATAGGAAGACCTACCACAGGGGTTTGTTAGCTTCATTCAATAAAATAGGGGGGTGAAGGGGAGTCTTCCTCAAGTTTTAGTTCCAGAATAGTTTCAGCAAAACATATAGGGGCGTTTTAGCTTATGTTGCAATTGGCCATTTTTCCCTCTTTTTCAAGTACTTACAAGAATAATCTTAAATTGTATCACCTATCTTTAAAATGGAATAAATTATCTATGGAATATATCTTCAAAAGTGGTCAGAGAAACTGAGTGTTAGTCTTTATACATCTGAGTATAGAGAAGAAGCAAAACTGAAGCCTCTGCGCTCAATTTCTGGGTTAGCAGCAAGAGCACTTCACTTATTTCTCTTCCACAAGAAGACGATACCTAGTGACACTGCAGTTCCCAGGAAGATACAACTGAAGTTATGTCACTTTTCAGGAAGAAAACTGAATGCAAGTGTTGCTGATAACAGGAGAGGATTAAGTAGCTATATCAAGAACCTAATGTTTACTTTTTCAACAGACAAGCAGCTATAGCCCATAAAAAAATAGCCTTTTTAAACTTGGAATAAGCATCTGGTTAATTCAGTCAAGTCAGTTTCATTACTGGTTAAAGTAAGAAACAAAAAAATAGAAAAGCTAATTGAAATTTTATGTGGCAATCGTAAATAATTCAAGAATAAAACTTTAAAAAGCATTAAATATTTGTATATCTTTTGCAAATACATATCAATGTAAAAATGCGGTGGCAGAAACAAATGGCAATATTAAGCACAATAAGCAGCTGCTTAGAAACTTTAAATTAGATATATAGATGATGTCTGACCAGCAGAAGCAGATTTAATGGTGGGTATGCCAGGCACGTACTCTGGGCTCCAACTCTGAAGGGCCCAGCAAAACTCAACTTTACACTTTTTTCTAATGACACCAAGTTTGGTTTCATATGTGCAATTTTGACATTAATAGTACACAATATTTTTTATTTATTTAAAGATATGGTTAACATTTATTTTTATTTTCACAGTCTCTCTTTTTTTTTTAAAAGGCCCAATATTTTCTTCTGTTACCAGGGTCTCAACTGACCTTAATCTGCCTCTGCTGACCAGGTGGTAGCACAGTGGATAAAGTGTTGACCTGGGATACTGAGGACCCAGGTTTGAAAACCTAAGGTTGCCAGCTTGAGTACGAAATCACCAGCTTGAGTGTAGTATCATAGATATGATCCCATGGTCCCTGGGCTTAGTCAAAAGGTTGCTGGCTTGAAGCCCGAGGTCACTGGCTTGAGCAAGAGGTAACTGACTCAGCTGAGCTCCCTGGTCAAGTCACATATGAGAAAGCAATCAATGAGCAACTAAAGTGCAGCAGCTACGAGTTGATGCTTCCTATGTCTCTTCCTTTCTATCTGTCTGTCCCTGTCCTTTTCTCTACCCCTCTCTATCTTATTACTAAGTAAATAAATAAACAATAAAGGGAGAGAAGAAAACATCTCACTAAGAGGACATTGTTGCTTCAAGCGAGGTAAGAGGGAAACCAGAAGAGCGGAGTTATAGAGGTCAAAAGAAGACAACCTTTAGTTTATTGGTTAAATTTATAGTAGAAAATGTAAAAGTAAGTTGTATTATTACACCTGACTTCTTTTGATATATTGTTCTATATTCTCCTAAATTTATGTTTACAAATATGTATAAATATAAATATATATACACACATTTATGATTCAAATAATTTTTATGTAAGGACTTTAATAAATGGTAATATTCAAAATCATCAAGAAATTCTTGCTTTGGCAGTACAGACACTAACAGATAAATAAAAAAGAAAATCCCATGTTCCAAACTTAGTAAAGGTGATCCTTCCAGTGACCTTCAAGAAGCCCCTATCATCTTAGTCCTGTACATTCTCCTTCACTTTGTACCATACTCCTTCTTGTCCTTTGGTGCCAGCACCCCGGGTTTTCTATCAGTCCCTAGAGCACATCTCTTTTTTTGTACCTGCTATTCTATTTGTTTGTACAACTTCCCTTTTTTTCAATCCTTCATGTTTCAGCTTTAATATATTATTGACACCTGAGAGAAATAAATCCTGACCTCAGTCTCACCTGCCGTTCTCTGTATCTGCCTCTTTTTGGCTTCTTTCATAGAATCAATCAAAACTTACAACTATTTTATAAATGTGCATGTTTACTTATTTGTTTCCTTCACTTTATGGCTGTTATACTCTAGAATCTCAGCTTCATGAGAAGACACACTGTCTCCCTTACTCACTGTGTCTGGGATCCAGTGTAGTGCCTGGCACTTAGGGGCTTGCTAAATATTTGCTTTCAAATAATTAGGACAAAGGCATTGTTTTGTTGCATTTTTCAGTTCTCTCTAGATTTGGAAATTAATGATTCCTTGATATCACAGATTTTCTTTCTGTTTTAAAATATGATGGTATAAAAGAGATAAGGACAAACTAGGAAAAGAGGAGACATAAATAATCCCTACTAGATATTACAGCTCTGTCATCCCTATAGTAAAATACAGTATCTCTACTGCTCCAAATAGGCCAAGTACAGCTTTATCCTCCTTAGTTTTAGCACATACAAATAGCATAATTCAAACATTGAGTATCTCCTCCCTTCAAAGTTGTAAAATTAAAATAGCAGTATATAATGAATATTTTATCATCCTTAGTTTAAAAACTCTTCAAAGTAACTTCAAAAGAGTCAGACTAGCTTTTTCAAGTGGAACTTAAGCAGACAGATACGGGATACTAGATTTGCTTAATTGCAAGGGCTGGGTTTTAGATATTTCAAATAGCAAAGACCAGAAAATATCAATATGACCTCTCAGAGATGATTTAGAAAGCTTTGCATCAATCAGAAAGGTAAATCTCTGTGCCACATGACAGTACTTAGGCCTACGGAAGCAGGGTATGCCTTATTACTCCAAGGTCCAATGATTATGAAATGCTTCACTTGTAAGCAAAAACAAAACTTTAAAAACACTTTCTAAAGTATCTATCTTTCTTATTGGGCAAATGACTCTTGCCTGAATTCAGAGAACATTTCACAACCTTTCAAAACCACTGGATTTGATACAGGATAAAAATGACTTTCTTCCTGCCCTGGCTGGTTGGTTCAGTGGTAGAGCATCAGCCCAGAGTGTGGGAGTTCTAGGTTCGATTCCCAGCCAGGGCACACAGAAATGCCCATCTGCTTCTGCACCTTTCCTCTTCTTCTTCCTCTCCATCTCTCTTTCCCTCCTGCAGCCAAGGCTCCATTGGAGCAAAGTTGGCCCCAGGCACTGAGGATGTCTCCATGGCTTCCGCCTCAGGCACTAAAATAGCTCTGGTTGCAATGAAGCAATGCCTCAGATGGGCAGAGTATCGCCCCCTAGTGGGTATGCTGGGTGGATTCTGTTCGGGCCCATGCAGGAGTTCGTCTTTCTGCATCTCACTTAAAAAAAATACCCGCCCCCCCCAAAAAAAATGACTCTCCTCCTTAAGAAAGTTCAGTTTATCTCTTCAGACTTACTGAGGCAAGTTTCTCTAGGTATGAATGTCTCTTGTTAAGTACCTTCTAATAGAATCATTATTTGGCCAACTTTGCTCAAATCTGAGATAATATGACATTTACATAGCTAATAGCCCTTTCAATATGCACTGATTCTTCCATTACATTTACAGATTTTATTCAGTGAAGGAAGGAAGAGCATTAGAATTTTTAGAAAAGGGTTACAACTTCTTTCAACTCCTCCTCCGATTTGATGGTCCTTGTTTCAGACCAGTTGCATGTAATTAGCAGCATCTCCTTAGAAGAGAACTTGTTGCCCATGAAAGCAATTGGAGACATCGCACTCCAATAAAAAATATCTGGTGCATCTTTTCTCCATACCATTTTTCAAACACCAAACTTTCCCATTTGTATGGACCTTATATAAAAATAAAATTTCAATTGACATCTGTTTTTCTTTCTTTTTTTCTTTCTTTCTTTCTTTCTTTCTTTCTTTCTTTCTTTCTTTCTTTCTTTCTTCTTTTTTATCATTAGATATTTTTATTAATATTTATAACTGTTTTTGACTATCTAAAAGGCTATGTATCTCATTTATTCTAGAAAATTGAAAAATCACCATAAAATAAATGTTAAAGTACCTAGTCTTTATTATTTTCAACTTACAAATTCAGTTTGTTTTATAGGTTGGTAACTTAAAATGTATTTTTTATTAAAAATGCTCTTGCCTTGGTCAGATAGCTCAGTTGGTTAGAGTGCTGTCCTGATGCACCAAGGTTGCAGGTTTGATCTCTGGTCAAGACGTATAGAAGTATCAACCAATGAATGTGTAAATAAGTGGAACAACAAATCAATGTTTCTCTCTCTCTCACCTTCTCTCCCTTCCTCTCACTCTAAAATCAATCAATAAATGAAATTTAAAAAATGCTCTTAATAATGGTTCAGTTTTGTAACTAGATCAGAAAGTTGTATGTCAATTAGTATGCCTCCAGAATTATTTTTAGTAATATTATTAGAGTATTAGCCCTAGATCTTGGAAAGAAAGAAGAGAAAATTTTTTCTTTTCCTTTCCTTTTGCAATAACAAATTAGGAAAGATTTATTTTGCTACCTTTACTACCTTTTATAAATAAATTCCCCAAATCCTAGTACTCTATTTGTATAATTATGTGCACATAGTTTTCTCAATGTTTACTCCCTTTGCTTTTCTAAGGACAACACTCAAACTCTAGGGTAAACTCAAAATGTTTTATAACCAAAGTACAGTCACTTCATCTCTCCAAATTCAAATATTCACACTAAAGCTATTTATTCTGGGCTGATGAGCCATTTTTAAAAGATGTCATGCTTATTAGCCAAGTTAATCTCAAATTGTTATCTTTGAACTATGTTCCTGGAAGCCTGCTCTAGGATATCAGAATTTACGTACTTTTGACATTGATCATGTCTTATTTTCCACTAGAAACTCCAGAGTGAGTTTTTCGTTCATTTTCATGAGTTCTCTCATCAGCAGTGAAGAAATAGAGAAAAATTGCTAAAGTAAGCATTCGTCAATCAGGGATGTTATTTTTTCTCATCAAGAATATATTTACCCACCTTATGTATATGCCATAATTCTCAAAAGTTCTCCACATATGGTACAATTAATACCATCATGTGTGAATTAAGAAAGTTTATTTCATACTTTTATTTTGAAAACATTTATAAAGTCATTATAATTGTTGAAAAACATGTATAATAATGATGTAGATGGACTTTTATATCAGACACCAGTCTTAAGAAAAGAGTGACACAAAAGAGTTGTACAATGCTACACTATATATATACTTACAGGAACAGAGAGAGAGTCAGAGAGAAGTATAGATAGGGACAGACAGACAGGAGCGGAGAGAGGTGAGAAGCATCATCAATCATTAGTTTTTCGTTGCCATTGCGACACCTTAGTTGTTCATTGATTGCTTTATCACATGCGCCTTGACCGCGGGCCTTCAGCAGACTGAGCAACCCCTTGCTGGAGCCAGAGACCTTGGGTCCAAGCTGGCAAGCTTATTTTGCTCAAGCAAGATGGGCCTGCGCTCAAGCTGGCGAGCTCAGGGTCTCGAACCTGGGTCTTCTGCATCCCAGTCCGACACTCTATCCCCTGCACCACCGCCTGGTCAGGTGCTACACTATATTTTAATATACTTCTAAGTCAGTCTTTTAAAGACAAGTAATAAGCCAACTATGATTTTTATTAAGAATTGCCTATTGGCTCTGACTGGTTGGCTCAGCAGTAGAATGTCCGCCTGGCATATGGAAGTCCTGGGTTTGACTGCCAGTCAGGGCACACAGGAGGAGCAACCATCTGCCTCTCCACTTCTTCCCTTTCCCCTCTCATTCTTTCTACCCGTCCTTCAGTCATGGCTCATTCAAGTAGGTTGGCCCTGGGCACTGAGGTTTGCATCATGGCCTTCCTCAGGGCTGGAATGGCTCGGTTGCCAAGGAACAGGCCCAGATGGGCAGTGCATTGCCCCCTAGTGGATTTGCTGGGTGGATCCTGGTCAGGGTGCATTTGGGACTGTCTCTCTGCCTCCCTGCCTCTCACTTGGTAAAAAAAAAAGGGGGGGGGGGAGAATTGCTTGTTAATATACTTCCCTGTAAGGCTAACCAATCGAGTCTCTTATTCTAAAACACTTTGAAAAGCATGTTAAGAAAATAGAGTTTGCTCTAATTAAAACACGTAAGTATTTTTCTTTTTTGAGTGTTTTCATGTCCAGTGTAATACATGCAGCCTTTGTTGCTGAAGTACATTTCCTAAGGAAAGCTCATGCTAGATTTGCAGATGTGGATTTAAAATAGTGCCGAGGTTTGGGATGAACTCTCACTGCCTAAAAGAGAACATAGATGCTGAATACTGTCATCAGGTGAGAGCTCAGAGCTTCATCTTTCAAAAAGCATCGTGATTGCAGGGGATCTCTTGCAAATTTTCAAAATGGAGATTTTCACAGACTCAATTCCCTTGACAATGGCATAAAATATTATTTTTATACTATGTAGAACACCCAAGATACAAATCTTAATAACTTACTTGTGCTGATATGCTCGGACTTGCTGCTCTTTGGGGCTGGCCTCTCACATTGAGTGCCTGACCAGTTGGTAGAGCATCTAAAAATTAAAAGAAAAAGATCAGTGAATAACAACACACAAGTCCGCTAATGAAGTAACTTCAACCAAATGAAATAGAGGAGTCAGACATCACAGGTTAATAAATATTAGGTAAATATATCTGCTAATATTCTATATTTTGTCAGTATGCTGAAAGTGACTTCAGTTGGACTTCACTAGTTTACTTTTTAAAATTTAGTTTTACAGTCATATTTCTTTATTCTATGCTAATATAAAGATTGATATATTTTATAGAAAAATAAAATTCTTAATTAAGAATTGGGAATTACTTTGAGAAGTACTAAAAATTATAAGTAGCGACTACAAAAATTGAGTTTGCCTGTGAAGCAAAAGTTTCTGTGATTGAAAATAAAAAAGTATTTTTTTTCTGGTTATTCTGAGTCCAAAGTGGAACTAGCTTCCAATCAGCTAATGGTCATGTCTCATAGCTGAAGCCACAGAATGTTTACTCTCTTAACCAAAGATAGGAAAATATAATGCTTTCCCATTTAATGTAATACTTTTATTACTAGGGAATCAAAAGAATGTGTCCATGTTTTTATTGGGAAGAGTTGTCTTCCTTATATAGGCATCCTGACATTAGATCAAGAAACCTAGCAAAGGATTAAAACAATAGACAGGATTAAAATCTATTATTTAAACAAAAATCGCAATCATATAATTGGTTGGTTTTATCAAATAAATGCTGGACTGTTTTTAGTTATTTTGAACCATGCTTATTGGCTAACATAAGATACCTCTGTGCATTTGTCAGAGAAAATTCACAGAGCAACCATTTAATTAGTTTCAGTTATAATTTAAAATGACTACCAAAAATCAGCATATCAACAATTGTTGCACTTAATGAACAGATTCCAAAAACATTCCCAGTATATCTTTCTGGACTAATGGCCTAACTAAATAACTGCAATTTCAAGGTCTCTGTCAATTTTGTCATAGCCAGTTTAGATAGCTAAAGCTATTGGCAGAACTAGGCCTCTATGTTGTCATGTGCATTATTCAAGATATTCATGAAGACAGTATTGGCTGATCTAAAACAAGGGCAAATTTTCATAAAAGCATTATAGCTGACAAACTACAATCACAAAAACAATAATTTGTTTCATGAATGCATATTAAGTTTAGCACAATTAACAACATTAATATTATTCAAAAAAGTTATTTGATTAATAATGATACTGTAAAACTATGAGTATGGAACATGACTTAAATGAAAGTTAATATCATTATATTATGACTAGGTTATCACATACATTAGCCTAGCTTTTTGTTCAAAATTTTTATAAAGATTTTATATATATGTTCTACATAACACATTTATTATATGTTATACTACAAGTAAATCATTAAAATATATAAATAAATCTTAAGTTCAATCCTATAGCTCTCTCTGTATTACTAAAGTGAGGTAATAGAATGAGCGTGTTTTTCAAACAATTATAATAAAATGGTCACTTAATAAAAGCATTATTTTTTGAAAATAAAATAATTAGTTCCATAGTTGTAGTTTTGCAGATGAATGATCTAGAACATCATTCCAGTTTTCCACAGTTCTTAATTGTTGACATAGTCCACAAATAACTGACAATAAGATGGTTAGTATGACTTTGCAAATATATTGTTAAATACTGACCATTGCACAATTCTTTTTGTTTTACATAGCTTTAGATTTATCAAATCTTCCTGACCACTGAGAATGTTTTAAAGGCTCCAATGAAAATAATAATGTCTGTTGCTTTAGTAATTTTATATATAGCTAATGTGTACAAACCTATTTTGTGCAATTATATTGAATCATTGATTAAAATATCAAAATTTGCTCTTTACATAACCTTTTTTAAATTTTTTTTAAAGAAAAATCCTAAGTAAGGGTTCATGTTGAATAAGAGGAATGGCCTGAGATAAACTTTATGTCACTAGAGAAAAAAAACCATCTTATGAGGCTCATCATTACACTGAGATGCTTGGAAGTAAGAAAGTGAAACTGCTCAGGAACTGGAAGATTAAATGCTGACTGACCAGATTGTTTTCTGTTTTAAACATTATGTATTTTAAGTACTTTAGGAAATGATAACATATATGCTTTTGAAACTTCAAAACAGCAGAGAGAGATTTTTAAATAAAAATGATAAGAATAGTATGATTCTTATCAAACTCTGGAATTATTTAAGTAAGGCAGGTGATATTTTTTAATATCATTAGTTAATTTGCTATTTTATCCCTAGCTTGGAACCTAGTATTCATAGTAGATAAAAGATATAACCTGTTAGTGATCATAATGTTTTTCTTCTTCAAATGGAGACAACCTTCAGGAAATATTTTACTTATTACATACTGGAAATAATTCTCAGAGAATGTGCTGAAGAAATAATTAATTTTAACAGTTATACAGCTTAATCAACTGCTGACCACCTTGTGATGCTCCCCATACTCATTAAATAATGCTTTATGGCCAAAAATAAAATAAGATACGTTCCACTTTCTACATTTGTTCCAGTCTTTAAAAAATACTCTTTTGAGATATTAAATCAAATAGATACCATTATTCTTGTTGCCTATCTTACAAAATTACTACTTAAGCATTTGCTGCTCCACAAGTTCTTCTTCCAATGGTTGATTTAAGACCAAGTATTTTTTTTACCATTTTTATGGAAATGCATAAATCTTCATACTCGGAGTGGACTACAGTGATCCAAGTGGTTAGTGGCAGAGCATTTAAGAATTCAAATGTGTAGAGATAAAAATTTCCTGTCCGATTCCTCACTAAATTATTTGCATGACCATGCTGACTACAATATTTCTGGCATCTGTCTCTTGTTCATTATTCCTCAAGTTAAATCCAGAGTCTTCACCCCGGTAACCTTTAATCTGTACTGCTCTCTGCTATTCATACTTGGACACTTATTTTCAAGCTAGTCCTGCATGGCCCTCCTAAGAAATCATTTTTCTCTTTATCATCATAATAAAAAACCTGTATATCATTCCTTTTAAACTTATTTCCCTGCCCTAAACCTTAGAACAATGAAATTATGTGTTGATCACTATAACACTCTGAATCATTTAACTTTTTAAATACTTTCATAAATTTTATCTAAGTAATGTTGGATTAGGGGAAGATAGATATATAGATAGATTCTTTTTCTTATTTAGTTAAACAGTTGTTTCTCCTTCTTTCTGCATATCATCAAATAAAGCTATTGTTCCTAGCAGTTTCTTGAAGTCAATAGCTGGGTGAGAAAGCGGTATTGGTCTAAGATTCTTTTTGCCTTCTTTTTTATTCTAGCCTATTTGACATTAAAAGAAAGATTATTTACTGTTACATTGTTTTCTTAAATCCATTCTTCCACTCCATTTTATCTGTATGTATGAATGTCTTTAATTACATTTTATAACATTTCTTTTTATGTTCTAGATTAGACTAATAATTAATAAACTGGAAAAAATGTAATTAAAATGCTGGAATAAAATATACCATAGATTTTCAATTAGCAGGTTGGAGCTGTGGCCAGAAATATGGAAGCAATCCAAAAATCACACTTCTAAAACCATTGGAGATAACTTCTTATTTTATTTCTACAGATATTGTTCTTATACTGAATATTATTCAATCTATTTTAAAAAATATTTTTGATGAGAATAATGATATGCATGCCCAGCTGATGGTTCAGAAGAGTAAATAAAATCGGTAGAAGTCTTTTACATAGTACCTAAAAACTGAGTGGGAATTTGTTTTCAGTAACTCATTCTCATCTGCACTGAACTATATGAAATACATTGTTAGTTCATCTATTATGTCTCTTAACAATTTTTAAAATTATTGTATAGTTACAATATTATCTTTTTCAATTGTAATTTTCTGTGGCCCAAGGAAATAATTTAGTGTAAAAGCAATTATGTAACAAATATTACCAGGAAGCACAATAAACAGTTTTAATATATCAAAATAAGGTTGGCATATATAATAAAATACAATATAATCTTTACAAAAGAACAGTTTTTGCATTTAATTATAAAAATATGACATATAATTAAACTAAAATAATTATAGCTCTGAAAGAGTAGAGTGATTGGTATGAGGATAACTCAAATTAGATAAAATACTGAAGGTGTATTAACATCTTAGGTACTGTTGCCTGACCAGGTGGTGGCACAGTGGATAGATCATCGGACTGGGATGCAGGGAACCCAGGTTCAAAACCCAAAGATCACTGGCTTGAGTGTGGGTTCATCCAGATTGAGCAGGAGCTCACTAGCTTGAGCGCAGGGTCAATGGCTTGTGTGTGAAATCATAGACATGACCCCATGGTCACTGGATTGAGCCCAAAGGTCACTGGCTTGAACCCAAGGTCGCTGACTTGAGCAAGGGGTCACTCACTCTGCTGCAGCCTACCAGTCAAGGCACATAAGAGAAAGCAATAGATGAACAAAACAAACAAAAATCTTAGGTACTGTCTTTCACTCTAACAATGATCAACATAATTGGACTACATACACATGCCATTTTACAGAAATGTGTTCTAAAGTTGCCTGTTTTGGAAAGATTTCAAAATAAAATGAGATTAATATTTGCTCTCTCTTTTCACCAAGTATAAAAGTCATGAAACTCTCTAACCAAAGTAAAATCCAAAGGTGAACCCTAAAGCCATTTGAAATTAAATTTCTCCATATATATGTGCTAGGTTGCCCTTATTAACCATGATAATGGAGACATTTAGAAAGAAAAAATCATTTAATAATACCCCTTTCCTTCTATACAATGGGGAAAATGGCAAGAAAAATCATTTAATATACCCCTTTCCTTCTATACAAGGGGGAAAACGGCATACAGGCATTAAAGAATACCGAGAAAAGCTGTGCACAGTACCATGCATATTTTGTGCTCCAAAAATCTTATTCAGTAATATTAAAAAATATAATTACATTTTATGATCCAATTTTACACAATAGCATATTCATGTACTAGGTGAAGAAAATTAGAAAATTAAAAATTACTTGCAAAATATGTTTTCTAATTAATTCTGAAAATTTCACTCTTTAGGGTTGAGTCATAACTGCTTTTTGCATGAAATACCTAATTTTAAAGCTCTAAACTTGATGCAATCCCCAACACCTTTTTTGCACCCTCTCCTGGACAACGGTAGTATTATAAAATGCTAAAAATATCATTGCATTTGGAACATATACTTGAATATTTATTCACCTGTTTACTAAGTTTACTTTAAAATACTATTTCATCTGTCATTGCTCTATCTTTGAGGAAAATTATATCATATATAATAATCCATAATTTTTATAACATGCCTCAAAATTTCCTTGCCCTAACTTTGATATGAACTTTTGCATAAGATTTAATTAGCATGTGCTGAATTTTGTGACAGATCTTATGATAAGTATTTTCTTATGAACAATACTCTTATTCAACTTCTATACCAACATATGAGTTGGAGTTATTCGCTCTGTGAAATGAAATGCATGTTCAAATGATTTCCCAAAAGAGCATAGTTAATATGTGGTGGAAATAAAATAGGGGTTATTATTTCATCATGTTTTCTGCATTCCTTCTAATTCAATACAGAAATAGGAAGAAATTATTTCCTTATTTTCTCATCCCAAAGGGAGTATCAGTCCCTTTAAAAAAGTCAAAATATTGTCTAAATAATATATATGTATTTTGCATTAGGAAAGTTGTAAGAATTACCACAATGGATTGGACCTATGGTCAATAGTGCCTAATATTTTGTCTCTTGTAGTGACAGCTAAGAACATGTTAATATCCTTTTTGATGTCAACTTGACACTTTTTGTGTTGGTTCCAAATCCTGTATGTGTGTCTAATATATCTTTAATGATACAATTATAAATCAATCTCTTATTTCTTAATAAAATTTTAACTTTCACAATTAATTTGATATTTTTTAGATACAATATTGTACTGCAATTTTACAGTACTGTGGGTTTTTTTTAATCCAAATTAGAATGTTAGTCCTTATACAATAATAGCTAGGTATTAATTACCCTGCTTGGTTTTCTTAAAAATACTAAAGGTATCTTAAATTTGTGTTTGCTGTCATAAGTACAGTGGATTCAACTTTAATAGTATTGTGCCTAGTTTAAAAATATTACATTAAATTATTTTGCTACTTAGTACTGATAGCATTAAGACAAAACCAATTTTACTGTAATATTAAGAGAATTTGGTCAGAAAGAGTTTTTGATTTCTGAAAAGTATTAATGTGGTAAAATAAAAAATAAAGAAGTGTTTGATACTCTCTGACAAACAATCATTTTAGAAAAAGTAAAAATTAATGATAAATTTTAATTGAAATGGTGCTCATTAAAGAAATAAAATGAATTATTTAAAGTGATGTATTTTAAGGAGTAAGGAGAACTATAAAAAAAAAAGATAAAATCTCTTTTGCTAAGAAATTATCCATAAAAGGAAGTTTGTTAGAATTGGGTGATTTAAGTTAGAAATGTTTAAACATAAAAACTGTGCAGGCCACTTGAGCAGAAATGGCCACTGAGGTATGAAATGATGATTGAATAAATATAAAAAAATGAAATCTCTAGTAATGGAAAGCTTTTACCATCTAAATATTCTCTAGGAAATTTTATTGAAAGCAAATTTGAAAGCCATAAGTATTTTTCAGAGTGAGTAGACAATTTCTACTTAACTGAATGTATTATATGCATCAACTGAAAGGGAAAAGGAACAGTCATAAAATTAGTATTAAGTAATCTGGTGGATGTAATTGAAGACATAAAGTAGGCAATTACCCTAGAAACAGTGGTTAGTTACAATTTTATAGTTAAAGGTGGGATGAAAAACTGAATGTATACCACAGTGCCATAGAAGCTCTATCTACATGATGCCAAGATGGATGGCCAATTCTAAAACCCACTTAAAAACATACTGAACCATAGCAGAAGGGCAGATCAGGAGGTTGGTAAAAATCTCTATGCTTAGTGTCAATCAGATGAGTATTTACCTTGTTACCTGAATATTTTATGTTTTAGCACAAAATAGGAGTAAACAATAAAGTACTTGATAACCTTTCCTAATTCTTAGGGCTTCCATGGTGCAGGGTGGTGAAATCTAAAACATATTATGATAGGGATGTCTGGCATATCCAGCTGCAGTTATTATTATTCAAGGTATATTAGTCCTATACAAATTGGGGGTAATGGTAAGAATACCTAGAAGTGTTATCACAAGGTTTTGAGCATGTATATGTCTTTATAAGTATAATATAATTCTAATTCTTTAAAAATATTTAATTTAGTTTTAATTGTCATGCTTATGTGCTGATATATTGATGCTAGCAACTTTAATTTATAGCCTAAGTTACTGAAAAATGATTCTGACATATAAGTGGCCAGCTCCTATCTAGTATTTTATCATAGCCTTTGTTTCAGTTACAAGATTACTGTGCGTCCACCCAAAGATAACATCAAAGCTTTCTAAAACCAAATGCTTATACTTTATAAAGTAACCTTATATTAGTACCAATATCAATTTTCCAATCAGTTACTACCTATCATTCAGCCTCTCTCAAAATTAAAAACAAGCACTTTCAATGATTTTTCTAAAAAATTTAATTGGTTAGGAACATATAATCGAAAAGAGAAAATGAGATTAAGCATGATTTGCTAAAGTCAAGCTTCAGTATGCATTAACTAACACATTGTCTATCCCACAAAAATATTAACTACTTATAAAATGCTAACCATATTTGTTTAAAATGTACAGGAACATTTTGAAGATAGAAACATCTGAAGCCTTATGACAAAGATGCCCAATAATGCACATTTATTTTCTAATCTAAGTATAAGACTATTTTTCTGACTCAAGTTGAGAAGGTTTATATAGACAGTGGTCTAAAAATTGACTCAGGAAGTAGAGACAAATGTATCAGCAAATCAGAAATTCTATAAAATACCATCTTAGTATTTTACATTATGAAGAAAACTAATTTGGGGACAGTAATAGATATCTTTATGCATATTCTCAATATACAATTATAAATATAGTACATTATTTTTATATTTATATGTGCATTCATAAATATCTAAGTATACATTTTCTTATGACTCTTAGATTGCAGTTTGTGTAGAGATTATTTTTCATGTTTATATTTCCTCATTTCTTCAACAGTATCTGGCACATGGTCAATGCGTATGCTTGGTTTATCAAGGTTTGTTGTTTGACATAATAAATTAATGAATTCATGAAGGCATATGGGAAGTACGGCTGAATGCATACAGATACACAGACAAATATAGGAATGTCCTATAGATGTGCCAGACCTTATTCTATGAAAAACATATAATACCACTCATAGGAACATGATTTCAGCTAGTTAGCAATTAGGCATTTCTCAGAAAAAGAAATATTGATCCATTATTTAAAACACTTTATATGTAAGAACATAGTAACAAGCAATCGTTTTCTTTCTTTCCTTCCTTCTTCCTTCCTTCTTTCCTTCCTCTCTCCCTCCCACTTCCATTTATTTATTCTTCCCTTTATAAAATTATATAGATGATTACATTCTAGCAGCTTGAGCATGTAAAAATGTTATTTCTTAAATAATGTAAATTGTGTACACTTCAATTCTTGTCCCAGGCAGCAGCCAATTAAGAAATTCTTGTGTTCTTTCCATGACAAAATTCTAAAGGTAGTCGTGTGGTGGGTCTTTTTACATGAAAACCAGTTGACTAATTTAGATTTCTTGATTTGTCCTTGACTAAAAATATGAGAAATAAATAAACCTTTGTTGTAAAAAGCATCTGAAATATGTGGTTTTTTTATAGCAGTAAAATATGGGAAAGCAGTTTAATGGAGGGGAGAAGATTTAGTATGTTAAAAATGACAATTACACCAATGGAAAAAAATACTTTGTTATATTGTGTTTGGTTCCTTTGGTATCCTGATTTACTGCTTAAAGGTGAAGAAGATGTCCCCAAATCATGGGAAAGTATGTGAATATATCAAAGCTCCATAACAATAGCTGCCCGATGTAAAAAGATGTAATAACTGTTCTTCATTAGGCAACCTTGCTTGTACTGTCAAAGCAAAACTGGGCTTTGAACTCGGACAGGAAAATGTGATACCTGTATTCTGAGTTCTCCCCATGGCGTGACTAGTGTGGTTAAAGCGAGAGCAAGCTACAACTTGTTACCTAGGATTATACAGGACAGATATTGATGTGACAGTTTTTCTTGGCGTTTACTGCTCAAGAAGAGATGCACATCTCATATTTGTGCTTTGAAACTATGTCAAGGGGCAGAAAACAAATAAAGGGCATGCAATGGCCTGATTCTTGAAATGTGGACAACACAGGCTGCTAAAGTTGAATTGCTCAATAACCTTGCTAAAAAGTCATGATCTAAGTGAAATCACTCAGGATAACTTTCTTGGGCTCTTCACAAACATTCCCTATGAGGCGACAATGTCACTGGTCCACAAGCAAGAGTGCAGCTCAGCCTGACAACTGGACCAGGGAAAATCAAACTGCTTGGTCTCCTTTCTTCAAGGCCAACATTTTGAGAAGCCGCAGCCATAATTAACTGTTGTAATATAGAAAAATAATTCTTACTCTTTTAACATTTGTGACAGAAACAGAACTCATTATTTTCCCAGAAGTTGCAACAAAGCTTCTGTAGTATATGCACATTTTCTTATGTTTCTCATCCTAAGGGCTTGGAAAATAATGCTGAACATTCAATAAAATAATTAGATTGAAAAAGCACAAAACCAAACAAAATAACAAAAGGCCTAATCCAGGTCACTCTCTTAATGAAAGTCCCTTTGGTACTTACATATTCACCTTGCATCCTTCTGCATTTTAAAACTCTACTTTGGCAGTGTTTATAAGCTAATTTCTATGTGTGTTTTCCAGAGTAACATAGCCCTTTCTTTCTGTATAATCTCTCATAGGACTTGAACTGGGCTTTACTTACTGTAGCTGTCTTCCCAGTAACTATTATAAACACTATCATTGTACTACGCATCTTTTATTTATGCTATATTTTGCCTTGTTTTAATTAACAGCACTTTTAAATATATATATATATATATATATATATATATATATATATATATATATATATATATATATATTCTTTTCTCAAAATCCCAGACACCCAAATAATACCAGGTACTCAAGCATTTTATGTTAGGTCTATGACAAGGGCTTTAATAGCTTACTTTTCTTTTCATATTTACCATATTAAAGACAATACTCTATGTTCCTTAAATATATTACATTTTTTAAAAATTTTATTTATTTATTTTAGAGAGGAGAGAGAAAGAGAGAAAGGGGGGAGGAGCAGAAAGCATCAACTCCCATATGTGCCCTGACCAGGCAAACCTAGGGTTTTGAACTGGCGAACTCAACATTTCAGATCAACGCTTTATCCACTGCACCACGACAGGTCAGGCAATATAGTACATTTCTTAATCCTCAAAACAATTTTAAGAAGTAAATGATATTAGCATTTGAATATTACGATGACAATAAAGGTGTAAAGAAGAAAAACTAAGCATATAATGTGCTCTATTCCTTGACTATTATTTGTGTGTGCTGTTCTCAAAAAACAACTTTTAAAGATCCATTTTTTAAATAAAAAAAGTTTGTTATTTTTTACATTGTACATTGGGTTTTTTTTAAAATTTTTCTTTTTCAGACCTATGACTTTTTGTTCCAGCAGAGCATCACGTCATTCAGACCTTTCTGAAACATTCATTTGGTTGTGATACTTCATATTTTAAAGTTACCAGTGTTCCCCTACTGATTACAAATAAATTTCAAATTGCCAGCTAAGCATTCCATGCTTCATGGAATTATTTCCCTGTCCAATACTTCTTCACAAGCACCTTTGTCCCACACCACTCAGATCCCAAGAACCCCTGCCATATTCCTTCTTGCTTATCTTTTTTCCTCAGATAAACTCAGAGGACCTTGAGGGCAGAGGCTATACCTTACTTTCTTCCTATTTCTTATCCATTTTTTTAAAATAGAATTACACAGTAAAATAAACAAACAAAAGGCAAGGAGAAGATATAAAAAATAAATTAAATGAAGTTTCCCAAATAAGTTATGACAGTAAGTGAAGTCTATTTAGTTATTTTTTAGAGAGATGTGTTACCTGAATTTTAAAACGCTTGGTAGTTTTAGAAGGGATTATAAAGACAAGAAAGAGAATAAAACATTCTAATAAAATCAATCACTTTTCCATTTTTTTCTGACCTGCAGTTTTGAAAATGATTTAAAAAGTGAGATCTGGTATTGCAGTGATGATAGAGAGAGGAGCATCTCTCATCGCTGTCAGATCTCACCGCACAATGAGGCACCAAAACAGTTTTTAGCAACATCAACTAAGAATGTCTTACATGCAGAATACACACTGCCTGTTGGAACAAAATTGGTAAATAAGACATAATCTCTTTCTTGAAGAAATGTATAACTTGACAGAGAAAAACAGTATATAAGTTTTAAGGAGTGGACTCGGCAACATTCCCAGGCCAATTTTATAAAAATATATTTCACGTCCAAAGGTCACACACGATAAGAGGTCAATTTTAGTCATAAAATATCACAGAATAGTAATGAAAATATAAACACACACACAAGCAAAGGGATGATCAGGGAAAAAAATAATTTTGAGGAAAACAATCTCCCCCTCCCAAGTAAAAAAAATACATATTGCCATTTATATTCCTATATAAGTCTTACCAAATTAAAGATAAGATAGAGTAGAAAATATCTCACAGCAAGTTATTTTTAGCTTTTGCTTGAAATGAAGAAGTAAAACCTACAAACAAACAGGACTCTCTTGTTTCTGACCACATTAAGAATTCTGCTGGCTCTGGGCAAGAAGAAATGTATAATTTATACTATAAGAAATGTCCTTGGATTTTGCCATATTGCCATTTTCAAAACAGTGAGTGCCTAAATTAATAAGATTTCAGAAGCAATGTAATATCAGAGATACAGTGACCTGGTTCTCTCTTTCAGATAATACAAATGATCTTAAAAACTTGCTCTTCTTTTCTTCTGTCCTTAAAAAATAATATGAATTATACAGAAAACCATTTTTAAAAAGCATTTCCCATATTCCACCAATAACAGATATCATTAAACTTTAAGCTACACAAGTAAAATATTTGTTTTGATCACTGATATATCCTTCAGTGCCTAGGATGTTATCTGGTATGTAGCAAATGTTCAATAAATATTTTTGATGACTAAATATGACAACAGAATATTAGCAGTATTTTTGCTATCTAAAAGCACCAAGTATGAACAAGTCAAAGGCAGACACCTGAAGTTCTAGTTCTTACAGAATGTGAATATACTATGGACTATAATAAGAAATAGGTTGAAAAGTTTATTGCTACTCTTTCTCCCATTTTGAATGAATCACTTGCCCTGTGAGGACTGCACTGTGCTCGCTCCTATAGTATTATAGGTTAATTAGTTGCATATACATTTCTAGCCCCTCTAATTAGTGAGTTTCTTGATGTTCACAGTTTAATTTCATTCATCCTGTCTAGGATTTAGCACACTTACAGGGCCTTATAATAATTGCTGAAAAACTGGAGATATTTAGGGTAGAGGCAGGGCAAAGGTAAGACTAAAGAGGGATCATTTTTCTGTCTCCAGTTGCACAAGGTAGTAAACCTGAGTATGAAATGAGAAGTGAAACAGTTACCTGACATATTTTATACATATTTTACAGACTAAAATTTAAAGTGGTTTTTATGGCTGAATGTAATTTATGTAATAATATCAGCTTAACATTTTTAAATATCTTCCAGGGAAAAAAAATATAAATTTTTCCTATGCAATTATTTTACTCACTTCCCATATTTTTTCTATTGTCTAAAGAATCACATTTTCTTGAATAAAAAAATAGATCCATTATGAATAAAACTGCAGAGTTCTGATAATAAAACATCTGAATTTTAATACAGTTGTGCTTTAAACCCATTAAGTACTCTGAGAAATTACCATGGAGTTTTTACCAGGTACCTATCAGGGTATCTGTTTACAATACTGGGTATTGAGAATGTCATGTATGATCCATCTCCAAAGCTCAAAATAAAAGATTAAAAAATAAGTTGTACTGTAATGAGTGTTGATAGTTTCCCCAAAGATGGTCCCTGAAATATTTCATAGAAAATGAGTTTGTTATGTAAAAACTAAATTGAGAAAGAATGATTTAAACTATTTAGAAATAAAATTTACGGAATGCTTAGCATGTACTTCTTTATTTTCTGTAAAAGGTCATCGATTAAAGTAAGACCATATCCAGCAAAATTTTGCAAAACTAAATAATGTATTATTTCATCAGTACTTGAGGTGAAAAACAGTTACTAAATAAAAACTACCATTACAAATAGAATAATATATAGTTATAGAGTCTAAAACACCTGTTTTACACTTCTCTAATTAAAAACACTATTCTAACCAATGTATTTTTATTACACACTTCCATTAACTTTTCATTCCCTCCATTACATCTCTAGACTTTCTAGCTGACTCTGGTGCATACAACTGTTGGTGATTGAAGCATAGGTTAAGTGTGTATGACACAAATGAGCCTCGAGATTAAGTATACACTGCGAATGCATGTGGATGTTCATGATTTAAGCCAATGAACTGTGGCCTGAAATGATGTCACATGAAACAAAGTGGTAAGTGGAAGGTTAAACCTACTTGCATCTCGGCTCATTAAACGCAGTTAAAGTGCAAATCCCCTCATTCTGACAGTAGTGATCACAAGGGTTCTCTTTCTGGTCACAGCGCTGACTTTTAAACCCCACAGAGCATCTGCAGAATTTCAGTAAAATACAGCTATATAAAGCATTTGAATTTCGTTTTTGCCAATATGTTTCAAATTTATTTCATACAGAGGTAGTAATATATGAATAAAAATGTTCTCAGGTAAGTTCACTTCTCTCTCATACACACTCATGACATGCTACTCTGAATTGGTGGGCACAGAACATAGACTTGGGTCATATGTGGGCATCATCCTTCTGGTGAACAAGGGACAAAAGAGAATTCAAAATAAAGAACCTAAATAAAGAACCTAAATAACTTTATTTCAAGTTGTCCATTCTGAACAATTAGGTATTTGAGAGAAAATATTAAAGTCCAGATTCTCTCAAAGCAGAGAATTTCTAATACTTTTAAAACATTTAGAAACCCAGATTCAAGTTCAGCTATTCCCAAGAAGCAAAGCTTAATATGTTTGCATAATACAACACTTTTAAATTTGGTACAAACATCAAATAGCATTACAGACTTAAAAATAAACATCAAATTCTTTTGAAAAGAATGGCCTTAAGTTCCAAAGTATTTGTAAATATGATTATGTCTGGGTTTCATATATCTGAATAATATTAAAATTAGAACAATTTCCCCCAACACTTTCAGGTTCATAGCTCCATTAATGCCTGAAATGGGTATGAGGCTAGAATTAAATGAATTCTCAGTATGAAGTCACAAAAATATAGATAAGGGGTGGTATTCTGTAGCACATGAGTCAACAAGGAACAATACTTTATCAAAGATGTACATAAAACATTTCTTTAAAATGTATTACCCTCCTCAAAAAAGGAGAATACTATAGTAGAGATTCCATGTACAAACAAAGTCATATTATTAAAGGCCCATGACGCTGTAAAATACTCACAGACACACAGGAACATTTGTCTCCGGGTCCAGCTGGCATGTGCCACCGTTGTAACAGTAGCCATCACATAACTGACAGCTTGAGGCAATCTTTCCATTAGTGCAGCTGCAGCAACAAAGAAAATAAAATCTCATTGTTACAGGCATCATTATTGCTTAAAGCTGACACAAACTCTCTGCAGATGAGAATATTCATTATAGAGGAGTAATGCAGTAGCTGGCTAAAACTAAGTTTTCAGAAAGGCAAACTTGTTGAGGCAAATATTTTTTAACAGACTAATGACATAAAATTTTGCTTTTGGTAATTTTCAATATTTCAAGCCATTTCCTTAATATAAAAATTTAATATAGCTAGATATATGTATGAAAAATATACTCTCATGTTTATCACTTACACTTGAGCATCAATAGTTTACTCCTTTTTCATAGAATTTGCTGTTTATCAGTCTGAATTATAGATCACATGGTCAAATACTCTGGAAGCAAATGCCTTGGCTATTCCTTCTACCTTGAAAAATCTGGTCCAAAGAATTATGAGTTCAGACTTTATATTTTGTAAGAAAGTATAGGATTAGCCTGTCATCACATGTATACTACAGCCTGTCTTTGGATGTGTATTATAATTAATGTCAAACCTTTTATTCTAACAACAACAATAAGAAACTTATGGAGCAGTTCATTGCATAAATAAACAATAATGTTATAAGAACAATATGCACTATAACAAGAAAGTAATGAGGTAGACTTATATAAAATGTTTATAGAAATGATCCCAATATGCAAGTAATTACATGTCTGGGATAAGGATAAAAAGTATGACTATTGCTACAAGGGTAAAACAAGCATAACAACAATAAGAAAAACATAAATTTCTTTTTGAGATGTTATATTTTTAAATAAAAATAAATACTACAAGGCTGATCATTAAAAATTGTTGGGGAGACAGAAAAATGCACCAAAATTCCAAATTATCAAGGGACCTTTTCTATAAGAAGTATGTAATAGAATCATACAAGCCTTGGATCAAATAAGCATTACAATATATCTTGCGAATATTTTGATTATGAGATCATGTTAGTACTAGGTGCTATGAAGCAGTCAATGGTATCACAATAAATCTGGACATAACCTTGACGAAGGAATCAGACTGCAATATCATTGATGGACCACTTTAATTCTTTCCAAGGTGCATCTCTATTACAAAAGGTGTTCCCAATGATGGGTTAGATGTTTGAAATAATTGGTTGGCAATCCTATAGTTCATTTATCTTGTGCATATTTCTGTGGCCTCATATGGGTGATAGGGCTGTTAGAAATTGACTAAACTTTTAATAACATTTTCAGGTGCCTAATTTAGAGATATTTTTAAAAACCTGAATTTGGACCTGGCCAGTTGGCTCAGTATATAGAGTGTTGACCCAACATGCAGAGTCCTGGGTTTGATCCCTGATCAGGGCATATATGGGAAGCGACCATCTGCTTCTTTTTCCCTCCCTCTCCCACTTCTCTCTGTCTTCCCCTCCCACAGCCAGTGGCTCCATTGGTTTGAGCATAGCCCCTGGGAGCTAAAGATGGCTCAGTTGGTGAGAGCACCAACCCCAGATGATGATTGCCAGGGGCCTATTAGAGCACATGTAGGAGTCTGTCTCTCTATCTCCCCTCCTCTCACTTAAATAAAAAGAACCTGAATTTTAAAATCACGTATTTTTTCAAGATGAACAGAAGCAATGAGTGTACTGTGTAGTAGGTGTGAAATGGAGATATGTGAAAGTGGAGCCAAACGTGGGGGGAGAGGCAGTGGTTTAAAGTCTCCAAGATTTAACAGAGTATATCACAACATCTATAATCCACAGAGGCATCAACATACAAATGCAAAAGAGATCAAGTGTTCACTTAGTAGTATCGGTATCTGAATGTTAAGTGAATTGGGGAGACTTTTCTGTGCCCTCCATGTCCAGCCTTAGAAATCAAAGACCAGAAACTTACTTTCTTGTTCTATCAAAGAGAAAAATTAACTTACTATATATATTAAAGGATTTCCCCCATGAAAGATAACTGTATACCAGATATCTGCTTAAAAAATTCTATTTATTAATTGCTTTTAAATTTCTGCTTCAAAGAGGAATAAAAAATGTTGCTTTTTTCTCCCAAAGACTTTGTATACAGTGCACAGATGTGTATTGTAAAATTGGGCACCTGAAATCTATGTAAGTATGTTAACCAGTGTCACCTCAAAAACTTCAATTAAAAATAAACTGAAAAAGTAAATTTGTAGATATTTCAAAAGCAAAATACAAATTATCCAAATCATTATAATATATCAGAGTACAATTTACATTTTAATGCAAGTATTTATCATGATTTTGTTTCTTAAAGGCATATGTAACATACACACACACATAAAGTTTCTGATATATCACCTTCCAAAAGTTAATTAGTGGTTATTTAGTACACAAAAAATTCCCATAATAATCAACATCAGAAAGGCATTATTTAGGCTATTTAAAATTATGGTCAAGCCTTTCTTCATCAATATTTACTTAGATTAACAAAGAGACAAAATATTCAATTAGTTCCTTTCTCACTGTGCTTGACAAAGCCTATCTGATAAATCAAGAATTATACTCCTACTTTTTAAACTTCCATTATCTACTCATTGTTAGAAACTATAATTTATCTACTTTTACATGTATTTTTCCAAAAAGATCTTTTAAGAGTCAAGAACGATAATGTTGGACCTCAATAGCCTATGCGTATTATAAGGCTCCGGTGTTTTAGGTTGGCAAAGCCAACATTCTCTGTATAGCAAGCACCACTGATGGCCCTAAGAGCCCTGCCCTCCCATCCTCATGTGGAACTTCCCCATGTAACAGAAACAGAATGTGTGTCTTTCTCTGCCTGAGACATTCTAAGGTAAATTAGGTTGGAAACCGTGGCTCACAGCCTGCCTCAGATGATGGTGCCTGATTCCTTGTATGAATGAGATGAGGTCCTACAGAAGCTTCTACAGCACATTCCCGCATGGCACGCTGGACACGAAGAGGAATGAAGAGTGCGCTCATTAAGTGAAACGAAGTTCTAGCATGCTAAGTTTTATCGCAAAGAACTGATGAGCTTAATAAGTAAACACAATTTTGGTAGTTTATATGGAAATACAATTTGCTTTTATGCACTCATCATAGACACATATTTTTAATGAGTCATATTTTCAATTACTTTATTTTAAAAAATGTACTTTCAAAGGAACCACCAATTAGAGGGTTTCAGTAATTGTCATTCATGATGATAATACAGACAATATTTAGAGTAAACCCTAAAATGCAAGTAAATAAAAAAGAAACAAGTCGCTGCTATAGGTAATAACATTTCATTGGGCCCTGTTGGCAGAGCACCCCGGCTCAGGCCTGGCGCCCTCACACAGCTGTTGCAGCACAAGCTGTGGCCCCGACACTTCCCACAATGCTTTTCCGTCTCAGGTTCCATTTATTACGCTCTAAGCAAGACAAGTGAGAAGAGTCCAGTCCTTTATGAGTCATTCTTTTAAAAGGTTGTTGAAAAAAGTTTGGAAGGAGGACTGATCTCTAACCTCATAAACTTGTCTCATGATAGAAACTGAATGACATTACCCTTTAGCTGCTAAGGTCTGTTTCTATTCACTTGACATTAAAGCCAAAGGGCAAGAGACAATGTAACCAAAGTTAACTTGAACATTTTTGCTTTAGTTGCTTCCTGGGAGACATTATTCTTTTTCCTTATTTTTAACTATAATGTTCAAAGTCAAATTAAAGAAAAAAAAAGAGTTTGTGCCCATTAGACAGGTCCTTTGCTTCTCCCCCAAAGGATCATTTTGTAACAACAGAAAAGCAAATACACACTGTTGAAAATAATAATGAAATAATTAAAAGCCTGAGCTATTCTAATTTAGGAATATTACATATAGCTTTCTGAATGTGTGTTGTGTTTCACTTTTTTTTTTCTTATTATTAGAATTATTCTATATAGGGAATGATCTGACAATATCATTACATGATGAATTTTCACATTCTCAGATGTACAATATAGGCATTAAGTTTGGATTTTATTTAACTGAACTGAACTTTATCTCTAGCCAAAAAAATGCATATGTTAAAATATAAATCATTTACATTGTTTTCACAGGTTTTTGTTGAACTGCTAAAACCTTTTGGGTTCAAATGCTTTTATAAATTAAACTAGATGCACACTTACTTGCAAGATATATCGTCACTGTTTTTATTTATAATGCAGTGCCCTCCGTGGCACCGTACACATTTGTCAAGCTCACATTTCAGTCCTTCATAGCGTGTTGGACAGACACAGCCAACACTGCCATCATTCCCAATGGTACAGGATTCAGAATTCACACAGTAGTGGTCACACACATCTAGGAAGAATGAACAACAGAAAAATGAAATTAGATTACAAGATATTTTTCTTCCATCACAATGTGTTTCCATTTTATTTACTATTTAAAGATGGTCAATCAATAAGTAGATTAATTTACAAAAACAGTTTGTAATTACATATAATTAGAATACTCTAATAATGCTATTGATTTGATATCTCTTTTTGCCTGAGTTCTAGAATATCATCTCATCTGGCTATGAGGAGATGGATGATATTGATAGTATGCTAATTTACCATCTCTTTAGTTTCTGAATTTTAGCGTTTAAATTAACAAGGTCCCTTTACTTTCCTTCTAGTGAGAAATATTACTATTATTCTGAAATAAGCAGAAATGCTCATGATTCTTTAGCTGTGCCTCTCTTCTAACACGGGGTGGTGTATGGTAAGCAGGGGATTCCTGTCTAGGTGTGATGGAAAGAAGCTTCTCACTACATGTGCCAGAAAGAAAAGAATTTTCAAATATGCGGGCATGTGTGCAAACCAGAGGTGTGCTTCTGATGAAATTCCAAAGGGAAAGTCGACTGGGAAATTCACTGATCCACCATGGGTGGAAAATGAGAATGTAAATTGAGACTATCATCTCCCTCCTAGGTGAGAGCTTAACCTCCCCATTAGTCAGAGGGAAAACCTCCCTGGGGCTGACCCTTTTGTTTTGAAAGGGATTTCTTCCTGAGTAGTACAGATCATACTCTCGACTGCAAAGGAAGACTTCCTTAAATATTTATTTCTATACCTCTTGAATGTGAGCAATAAAAATAAATACCATTTAATATAATAACCGCAATAACTTTGTAAACATTCAGTCTTAACCTTTTGACTACATGCATGTTTATTTAGGAATATATTATAATTTACTACATTCAAAATATTGAAATTTGTAATACATATAATCTTAGGCAAAATATATGACTAAAACAATCCCAGACTTAGTGTTTAGAAGCAGCTATTTTCTGTTCGCTATCTAAATGTGCAGCATTGTTAAATGAGATTAGCTGAAATAAAAATCACAATTTATAAACTTCAATTTGCAGAAAGACAATTATAGTGGATGAGGTAAATTGAAAAACAATATATTATTCTCATATTTATATATTTACTTAGTCATTTATTAAAACAGAAAGAAATTAAATTTATTGATAGAGTTGCTTCACATTTATAGAAATTTATTTCATGTAATCTCATGCTTTCTGTTGCATTATACCAAGTACCCATGTTATATTCAATGCTTAAGTCTATTTTATATGGGTTTTGGTTATATTTAATAAAAGTAAATACACTTTTTTTTTTAAGTGAGAGGAGGGGGAGACTCAGGCAAGGCATCCCAACCAGGATTCACCTCACAGCACCCAAATGAGATTGATGCTAACATCAACTGAGCTGTCTTTAGCACCTGGGGCCAACACTAGAATTAATAGGGCAGGGGCACTGGCTGCAAGAGGAGAAGAGAGAGTGAAGGGAGAGAGGGAGTGGAAGAGAAGTGGATGGACACTTCTCCTGTGTGCCCTGACCAGAGATCAAACATGAGACATCTGCACACTGGGTCAACACTCTATCCACTGAGTCAAGTGGCCAGGGCCAAAAGTAGTACATTCTGAAGTAAAAATATTTGAGTTCTGAAAGTTAAGTCTATGTTCTATCTGTACACAATGCACATTCTGTTTTTATTTCTGAAGAACATGTTAGCAACAACCTCGATGATCATCTATATCATCTCTTATGCAATGCAGAAATCTCTAAAGAACAACTTTTTATTTATCAGGTTGCTAGAGACCTCTTATGCAGAAGGTACACTCAACATTGCCCACAGTTGCTTTAAATTTCAGTTTTTGGTCCTGGTTCAGATGTCTGATTGAACACAGGAGCTGGCTGATGTATTTTTGTAAGACCTTCATATTGTGTCCTTATTCAGAGGTTTACATAGTGGTATTTCATCAGAATCATGTAGGGGGTTTATTTGAAAAGCAAATTTTGGTGACTTTTCCTGACACCAATCATTACCAACCTCTAGATATTAATTCATAACTTTGAAATGGGGCCCAGGTGATTCCTATGGGACTAATAGGGGAACTAGATTTTGAGAACTACAGAATATAAGAACTGATGATCTGGAGGTAATGTTACAGATTAGCAGAGGTGCTACCCTGTCTAACAGTTGTAAATGATTTGAATTTAACTGAAATCAATTATTTCTTGACTAACTTTGTGAGCAGAATTAAATGTAACTTTAAATCTAAAATATTGAACCCCTTTGCTTTTGTAACCACACTGTTGAAAATATCAGAGAAACTAGAGAAAATGGGGTTAATATTCTGAGGGCTGAGGATTGACCACAGTGTAGCATGGAATAATTTGCATTGCATACACCTACAGTGGGAGAGAGCAAAGTTAAAATTTTCCTACAATTTACTAATTATAAGTAATGTTCATGTATGCATTAAATTTGTTTTACACTAAACTTAGAAAGATGTTAGACTAGCCTGACCTGTGGTGGTGCAGTGGATAAAAGTGTCGACCTGGGAAAACTGAGGTCGCCAGTTCAAAACCCTGCACTGGTCTGGTCAAAGCACATATGGGAGTTGATGCTTCCAGCTCCTCCCCTCTTTCTCTCTTTCTCTCTCTCTCTCTCTCTCTCTCTCTCTCTCTCTCTCACTCACTCTGTGTCTCCTCTCTAAAATGAATAAAATAAAAAGAAATTAAGAAAGATGTTAGACTAAACACAACTCATAAGTAATTAAGTAAATAAAAGTTTTTTGTTTTTGTTTTTTTTACAGAGTCAGAGAGAAAGATAGATAGGGACAGACAGACAGGAACAGAGAGAAATGAGAAGCATCAATCATCAGTTTTTCATTACGACACCTTAGTTGTTCATTGATTGCTTTCTCATATGTGCCTTGACCGTGGGCCTTTAGCAGACCGAGTAACCCCTTGCTCAAGCCAGCAACCTTGGGTCCAAGAATGTGAGCTTTTGCTCAAACCAGATGAGCCCACACTCAAGCTAACGACCTCGAGGTCTCCAACATAGGTCTTCCACATCCCAGTTTGATGCTCTATCCACTGCACCACCGCCTGGTCAGGCAGTAAATAAAAGTTAACACCTCAAAAATAATATCATGTCACAGCCACCGAATTTATCACAAATAATAGAAATTATTATATATCACTCATGGGAATATAAATTGGTTCAACCAATGTGGAAAATGATTTATAGTATTTATTAAATTTAACATGCCCACATTCTGTGACCTAGCATTTCTACTCCTAATATATCCAAAAGTATACACATGCACAAAAGCTAGTAATAATATGTACATCAACTATTTTTGAAATAGCCAAAAATGAAAATAATCTAGATGATCATCACAAGAAGAATGGATAAACTGTGGTTCACTCATATAATGGAATATAAAGATAGATGATAGATGATAATGATGATGATGATAAATAGATAGATAGATAGATAGATAGATAGATAATAGATGAAAAATATAACCTGAATGAATCAGACAAAAATAATATTGAGAGACAAAACTAAACATAAACATAATATACTTCTTTATTTATATAAAGTTCAAAATCAAAACTAATCTGTAGTTTTAGAAATCAAAAACAGAGATATAATTGGGAAGAAGAAAAGAGATGGTGATGAAGAATACCAGGGAATATCTGGGGTACCAATAATCTTTAGTCTTGAACTGAATGTTGGTTACATTGGTTTGTAAACCTGATGATAATTTACTGAATTGTATACTTGTGATTTTAAACTTTTCTACATATATTATGCTTCAATAAAAAGTGGTTTTTTTAACCAAATGGCCGATCATCTACAATTAGAATATTTTAGAAATTCTGGTTCATATTCTAGATATAACATTTTTTTTCTTCACATACACTATTTTAAAAAGAAATTCATGGCATGCTATTTATGGTTTAAAGAAAATTCTCTATTCCTTAATGTTTTCAATACTTTTTCATAGTATGTCAGTTGCACTTTATTTAGTGTACTTGATTGGTCTCATAGCATAAAAATGGAGTCTAATGAGTGTTAAAAAATGTATGATTGAAATAAAATGGTGAAATCAGTAGATATTAGAATTTACACTTTAGCAAATAATTCTAAATTGCATGCTGCTGAGCCATACCATTTTTCCCTTTAAAAAAATGATGGAACTCTTTGAGGCTTAGAACCCTTTCTCTATAGATTTGCAAATAAAGGACATTTTATTTTTCTTAGTTTGCATGTTTATCACTCTATGCTAACTTGAAGTTCAGGAACAGAGTTGCTTATTGTGTTCCAGTTCTAACAGCATTGCTTCCTAATGTTTTTCTATAAATATTTTCTATCTCCTACTGTTAGGTTTGAGATGTAGAGCTTATAGAAGTTTGGTTGGATCATCTTCACCACCACTGTTAGAATTTGCATCCCCAGAACTTGGAATTTATTATATTCTACATCCCCTTCCTTCTTCCTCCCTCTCACCCTCCCGCCCTCCCTTACTTCCTCCCTTCCTTCTTTTTCATTCCCTCTTTTCTTAAAGGCTTCTCTATTTACTCAATTCCAGCTCCAAGATTCTTGAACACAGGAAAAAAGTACAATTTACTATAGGGAACTTTACCATCTGATATTTAAGCTACCACATAAGCATTAGATACTTGTAAGTTAGAAGGTGAATAATTCTTTCAAGTGTTCTCTCTGTTGTTTAAAGTTTGATCATGACATATACTATGTTTAAGCCTAGGAAAGATTTTGAAACATCTGATGGTGTTATTTTTAAATAGAGTGATTGAACAAATATCTATTATCTCTGCAACTGTCTGAATATCATAATAGAAATGTATAATAAGTTGTAGGAATGCAAGCTGATTTCTCTCTCCTTTTTTTCTCAGTGATAATCTACTTTCAGTTACAAGCATCTATGTAAAACCTTTAAATTATGTGACATTTTCATCAGTTTCACATTTCTCTATCCCTTAAATACTTACTTTACACCTTTTTAAATTCTAATTTCTTTTCAGCTATTTATCTAATAAAAAAAATACATCCATTAACACACCTCAATCCAGCAGAAACCTAGCAAAATATGAAGAGTAAAAGTATATGAGATGTCATCTTTGGTATATAATTGTTCACTTTGCTTGTAGGACTCTTCCCTGATCTAATAAACCCTAAAATGAATACAGAAGCTTAACAGTCACTGGAAGAACACTTATCCTACTGAAGAGCACTGGTAAAGTTACCATACAAAATTTACCAATTTAAGCATCAGTAACGCTTTAATACCATTTTGAAAGTAATCTTTCTATAAGACAGACAAAATATATTGATATATTTATTGACTTATTTATCACTGTGACTATCAGTTATTTGTATGAATTTATTTCTGCAGAAGTTTCACAGCCCCCTGCCTTTTAAATCATATTTTACATTTGACTAAGTGAAATGTTACTTGTAATGAAGCAGTTAGCTAATCAATATAAAGATGCTTAATTCCTAAGGAAAAGAGAGTTAAAGATATCGGTGGTTGGTTAACACTATATTTGCAGCAAAATGATTGTCTTCTCTTTCTTGACACAGACACACACACATAGGCAAGCACATGCACACACACACACACATACAAACACAACCATCCCCCCACAAACCAACTTTTATTTCTTCAAAATTTCTTTTTTCTTTTTAAGTGAGAGGAAGGGAGATAGAGAGACAGATTCCCACATGCAGCCTGACCGGGATCTACCCAGCAACACTTGTCTGGGACCAATGCTCAAATCAACCAAGCTATACTCAGTTCCTGGGGCTGACACTCAGATCAATTGAGCCACTGGGTACAGGAGAATAATAGGGAGATAAGGAGGAAAGGGAGGGAGAGAAGCAGATGGTCACTAGCATGTGAGCACTGACCAGGGTACAAACCCAGGATATCCGCACGCCAGGTTGACATTCTATCTACTGAGCCAACCATTCAGGGTCAATTTCTTTAAAACTTTAATTTGACTCAATAGTTATTAGAACCAAAAAAAAAAATGTTTTAAAAAAGTGGTAAACTAAAGGAAAACAGGTTAGAAGTAGAAGAAAACATAAGTGATAGGAGACATTTTGTTGGAAGATTCGGAATAGGAAAGAGATTGAATATAAAAGAGAGGACTGAAAGACTGAAGATGAAAGAGTCTAGCCAAATTGGCCAGTAAACATTCAGCAAGAACAGTCTAAAGTTATAAAAAGGAAAGCTGGTGGAACAATGTGGTTGAATCTCTTGAGCAGCATGGGTAATTTAACCATGAGAGTAATATAGAAATGGTGGATTTGTAACTGATTATTTCCTGGGGATGTGCATGTGCTTAATTATACACTGGGAACAATGGGAGAAGTCCAAAAATAGAGGATGAGACATCAGCACTCGAGAACAGATGACCCAATTTAAAGGTTAAGATAGGAAGAAAAACAAAACCGAAATTGATCTGAATCAATCCAGTGTGGCCAGACCCTCTATATATTATTTCCAACAAAATCTTCCTTCATGAGAAATATTCCACCTTATAAATTTTGAGCATTTTATTGCCCTGATTAGTGTAACAATTGAAATTAATCTGTGCTAAGAAAGCAGAGATTACCACTAAATTATATAATAGCACTTTTATTCACAATATAAAAATGGTTATAACCTCTATAGGATAATTATACTAAAAACGCATACATAGTAGAACTGAACATAATCATGTAATCTAAAGGAAAATGGTTATATAATTAGAGTATTCATGTGGTATTGAGGTAGATAGCAACTGGAGTATAAGTCAGTGGCTATTTTCTGCAACAGAAATAAAGCATTTTTCAAGGGAGATCATCATCACACTCTGTCTCTTTTTCACTTCTTCTCTTTTTCTATTATTCTTTTTCCGGCAACCAAAAATCCAAGGACATCCTCCTTCCTTTAATCTTTTTATAGTATCTTAATAGACTGCATCTTAATTGACTCATATATGAGTATACAGACGGGTTTATGAATATTCATGGAAGCCAGATGTCTATAAAATCTCTAGTTGCATTTATCATCTTTCCAAATATTTCTTTCCATTGAAAAGTAATTATTAATATATTTAGCTATTAACATATTTGCAACCAGGTCACACATTGAACTAGTTAGTGATGTGTGAAATTTATTTAAAGAGAAGAAAACCAAACTAAAATAATACCACCTAACCAGAAGCTGATATTACTCAGTAAGGATAATGGGGACTTAGAGATTCTTTAATTGGCAATAGAGAATAATTACATGTGGGAGAATTAATTATACAATTTCATGTATGTACATCAATTGTTCTACTTCACTGAATTTTGACCAATCCTTTCAAAATATAAGTTTTGTGAGTTGGCTTTATGATGAGTAAATTAAACAAGCATTTCATTATTTAGGACTGCACATACACAAAAACAACAATAAATTAAAAGTAGGACTGGCTTACTTTCACAAAAAGGACTACATAAATTCCATAGTGCATATCCCCAGACATTCTGGAACTAAACTCCAGTTTCAGTGCAATTCACCGTCCAGGCTTCAGTATATGTTCCAGGAGCAATAGCTTCTATGAATTCTGCTAATATTCTTCCCTCAAGGAGGTTTATGGCTGCCTCTATGTATGTATGAAATATAGAAAAAATTTTGGGACCCAACAATTATGTTAACTTTTGTTGAATACTTATGTCAGGGTAACATAACAAGAAAAAGAAAAAAAAAAACAACACCAAAACTTTGCTCAGAATATGAGGGCCTTAGAGGTTGAATTCAGTCTTTTTTTTTTTTTTTCTGGCTAATGATGTAATCTTATGTGAATGAGTTGACTTATTTCTTCAGGACACTTTTTCATCATTCCTGAACAGAGGTCACATTATGAAACATGACTAAGAATATGTCACTATTTCCTCCACACTCACCCATCCTTTATAATGCCCTTTATCATCAAGGTGGACTAAAGCCTAATTTGAGTAAAATGATAGAATAATAATTATGATACTGATAAAGTCATTTTTAGCTATCTCCTATACTCCAGGAAAATGTGTTTGTTATAGTCTCATAAACCATATGGCATAATCATTATTTTATAGCTTACTAAGCTGAAGCACAGAGAGTTTAACCAACTTGCCAAAAATCACACAAGAATAAGTGAGAGATCTGAAATTCAAACTCAACTAAGCCTAACTGTGGACAATAAACTCATGTTTTGTTTTGTTTTGTCTTGTTTTGTTTTATAATTCATATATTTGTTCAGGAAACAAATCTAGAAGGTAATTTTGATTATCCTCTTTTACTTTTATGTGTATCTAAAGCTGAATGTGCTCCAACTACATACACATCTGAGGGTCTTACCACCAGCCAGAATGTTAGAGAGCTCTTGGAAGCAAGAGCAGCAGGCCCAGGAGAGCTTGCCTGATGCGGTCCCAACCTGTAGTATCGGAACCTTGGGACTCAAGCTGGACTCCCACATCTCATCTCCTACTTCCTGTGTTATTCTCAACCTCTCACCTCAAGTCAAGTTGAATATTTACGTCTCTAGCCACTGATATTGGTAATAGCACTAAATTCTCTTTCCTGATGGAAACACCTAAGCATCCATGTGGCTACTCATTATTAGGTAGAATCAACTCTGGGTTCCTACAGATAAATGAAACCAAGTTAACATGTGATATCACAAACTAGAACATGCCTGGATTGTTACCATATCCTGAGATCTATTTGGAAAATTTTCTGAAAAAGCTATAAGATTTTTAAATATGTTAAAAAGAATGATTATGGCCATTCTGTCTCTAGAGTCAGTTTTTAATCTAGCACTGTTTATGAGGCAAAAGAGATATAGGATTTTAGATAAGTTTTTCTAGATTTTTATGATTATTGTCCTTGGATTATATAAGGAAACAGAACAGTTAAGAAATATTTGAATTTATTCTTTTTAACATTCCTCAAATGTTTTGTGCAACTTAATGTATTTTAATAATTAAACTGATTGTATAGACCTAAATTTATCTTCCAATTTCAGAACTGAGTTTAGTAAAGTAGGCAAATATTTAATCCAGGTGCTAATTAAATATTTACTAGGAAAAGAAATGTGTGCAAAACTTTGATTAGAGCTGATAAATTTTCATCAGGAAAGTGTGTCTATGAAAATGAGCATTTTCTAATTTATAACTAAAAATAGAAATATATTTCAAATATTTCTATAGCAATAACTATAAAATTTAAAAGAGTAACATTGATTCTGAGTCAACAATGCCATCTCTGAGTATCCAGGCATAAGAAATATATAAAATTCAGAAAGCCAAATAATCAAAACTTTGATCTGAGTTAGATATATGGGAAGAGATTTTAAAAGTACCAGCATTGAAATTTTTAACAGACTTTTATTTCAAAATGCATATTTTAAATCATGGAATCAATAATTTTGGTCAAAATTACCTCATAAAATTATCATGGCAATGTTTTTTCAAAGAACAGAGAAATCTATACAACTTTTGCTTGTAAAAAAATGTTTGGAATTGAGTATTCCTCTATTTTTAAAGCAATCAGCTACAAAAAGATTGATTTATAATGTGCTCAATTTGAGATTTGTAAGCAACCTGACTTGCTGATGACAGCTGCTTAACTGCTTATGGTTTATAAGATGAAGCTAACTGAAAACTAGATAGATAGTAAGCATATGATGGCTTAAAACCAGAATGAGAATGAAGTATGCATGTATAAGTGGTACCTCTCTGAACATAAGCAAACAATTTGCCATATTTACATATTCAGCTACTGGATCAAATGAACCAACTGCCAGATACTCCAGGCTGTCATATGAATAAAAATAGTAACTTACTAAATTCCCAGAAATGGGACATTACATCGAATCAGACTAAACTTTTCAACTTCTGATAGGTTGAAGTTTACAGTCATAGTCTAACCTATGAGCAGAAATAAACCCATTCAAGAAATTATTTTCTTCTGTGGTCTGATCTACTTGTTTTCATGTGACTAAATGTAGAATTCCATTCTAAACTTGTGGGTCATTTCAGAAATTATTTTTCAAAAGCATTTCAGACTATATCCATGCATGCTCTAAAATTAATAAATTTATTTTTATTGTCAAAGTTAAATATTGCCTAAAATATATAACATAATTTTAAATTTCTTTTTATTTATTTATTTTAGAGAGGAGACACAGAGTAAGAGAGAGAGAGAGAGAGAGAGAGAGAGAGAGAGAGAAAGGGGGAGGAGCTAGAAGCATCAACTCCCATATGTGCCTTGACCAGACCAGTGCAGGGTTTTGAACTGGCGACCTCAGTGTTCCCAGGTCGACGCTTTATCCACTGCACCACCACAGGTCAGGCATAACATAATTTTAAATGGTAGGTGCTCAAATATCTATTAAAATTAAAATAATAAAAAATGCACTTGATTTTAAAATTTACAAAGGACTTTTTTTATAGATTACACTGGGGAACAATTTTTTTATTATTGGTTGCATGAGGTTTTAGAGCTGAGCTGGTTCTATATATTTCTGAATCATTGGTTCCAAATATAAAATCTGTTTTTTGGTGCATGCTCTAGTTTTTATGCAATTTTAATTTCTTTTTGTTACAGTCAATGGCATGTATTGGTTTTTAATTGGAGTTAAAGGGCGACGACTCTTGGATTGATCATAACCACAAGGCAATTAATGTTTTACAAACATTACTTTTACATAATTGTAGTTGTTTTTAAATGAAAAAAAAATATTATCTGATAAAAACATCCTCTCATTTTGTTTTAAGGTTGAATCATGGCTTTTTCTTCTTGAATGGCAGCTATATCTTGACAGCTCTAAACAGAGTCTGAAATGTGTTCTCCTACACAATGGTAATGTTTATGCAGTGGTTCCAATTGGTTATTCAACTCATCTGTGAGAAGACTAGAATGATATAAAAATATTCCTTGACTTTCTGAAGTATGAGGAGCATAACTGGATCATTTGTGTGGATCTTAACATGGTAAATTTCCTGTTAGGACAATAGAGAGGTTTCACAAAGTATCCTTGCTTTCTGTGTTGGTGGGACAGCTGGGCTCAGGTGAAAAACTGGACACAGAAAAAGTGGCTTAAATTATTACCACATTGTTTTACATATCTTGTAATTGAGTTTCACTTATAATGATGAAAATAACTTGGCAATCTAGAGTTGTATTAGTCAACAAATTTCTACTCTATATAATTTAATAATGAGGATGCCCTTTGCATATTGACAACTTCACTTTTTTTTATTTTATTCATTTTAAAGAGGAGACACACAGAGAGAGAGAGAGAGAGAGAGAGAGAGAGAGAGAGAGAGAGAAAGGGGGGAGGAGCTGGAAGCATCAACTCCCATATGTGCCTTGACCAGACCAGTGCAGGGTTTTGAACTGGCGACCTCAGTGTTCCCAGGTCGACGCTTTATCCACTTCGCCACCACAGGCCAGGCTCTACTCTATATAATTTAAATGATCCTCAAAGAATGTTTAATTTCATATCATCACCTCTAAAACTTAACATTTCCTTTTCAATCTGTAATTCAGCTTGACCAATTCCAGAAGAGTAAGCTTAGGGTGTATATTTTATGATACCAACTAAAATTACAGGCAAACCATTTATATATTTGTTTCACTTACATCAGAGATTGTTAAGAATACCAGAAGCCTGCTTTACCTTCCAGTCGAAGGAGTATTAAAATCTGGAGTTGAAACATTGCAGTTTTATTTCAGTTATTCATGGTCTGGAATATATCAAGAATGTGACCTGAATTTTTGACCTCAAATGATAATTGACTAGTCAGTTAAATAGCACGCCACTCATTACATGGTCATACCTACACCAATTTGTTTGTTTCTGCTGCTATGTTGATTACTTATATAAATTGATTATCAAGAAAAGCTTGTCCTCAGATCATTACAATATAGATTTTTTTTTTAGTTTTCAAACTATTAAAGTGCAAATCATTTCATCAAATTGAAAATTATATTATACTACTACCATAGATTTAATGATGAATCTTTAAATGGTAATGAAGATCTAAAAATTCAAATTTAGCTACCTGACCTTCTGATTAATCATCTAGTTGTATTTTGAAACATGTGACTTTAAAAACATTTTTTTAAGTGAGAGAAAGGAAGATAGAGAGACAGACTTCCACATTTACTCTGCCCCAAATTCACCTAGCAACCCTGACTGGGTCCAATACTCAAACAAATCAAACTATTCTTAGCACATGAGGCTGATGTGCTCAGACCAACCAAGTTACCTCAGCTCCTGGGGCAAATGCTTGAACCCATCAAGCCACTGCCTGTGGGAAGAGAAGAGGAAGAGAAGAGGGGGGAGCATGGGGAAGAGAAGCAGGTGGCTGTTTTTCTTGTGTGCCGTGACCAGGAATCAAACCCAGGATGTCCATATTCCAGGCCAAAAATTAATTTTTTTGGTGACATTAGTTGATAAGATCATACAGGTTTTAAGAGCACGTTTCTAGGACACACGATCTGTATATTCCATTGTGTGCCCCCTTAAAATCAAATCATCTTCTGTCAACATATATTTAGCCCCTTTATCCTTTATTATGCCCATCACCCCCTTCCTTTTGATAACCACCATTTTGTTGTCTCTTGTCTATGAGTTTCAGTTTCATATCGCACATATGAATGAAATCATATGGTTCTTAGCTTTTTCTGATGTGAGTTTCTATTTCTCAGAGTGCTTGCTATACTTAAGATGTATATGATTCTCTGAAAGCAACCCTCAAGAAATAGATTCTTCTCCTAATTGTTCATTTTCATATAATTAAGTATCTATGTTATGACAAATTATTAGCTATCTCCTTTTTATTTAGTATTTGTTATTTTTAATGTAACTTCATTTGTTGGAAAACAACGGAGTTTAAAAATATATATATTTATTTAAACTAAACTGTCCTCGCAGGGTAGCTTAGTTGGTTGGAGCAACTTTTTCATACTTGGGGATTGGTGATTTGGCCAGCCAGAAATAAAAACACACAAAAAAGTTTTATCTTACCATGCATAATAGTGTAACATGGTACAAGCTGGTACTTGACTTCTGAACTTCACCATGTACAATACACTGAATACTACATACATTTGTTCAAATGCTTTTTATGCATTGTGCATGACTTATAAATGTTCTGCACAGTGCAAAGGTTGTTATAGGTTGTTGAAATGAGCCTCCAAATTTCAAAGATATGTAAGACAACCTCAATAATAGTTTCATCAATAATATAGGCTGATAAGTGGCAATCACCCTGAGCATAAACAAATTCAGCTAAGTCTACTGGGTCTATTATAATCTTCATACAACTTCAGGGTGGTTAACTCTTTGACATACCAGCAAGACATTTCTAGTGAACTGGGACCAGTCCACAGATTGACGGTTCAAAAAATCTGAATTAGTGCGTCCTCTCAATATTCCAAGGTTGTGGGTTCAATTTCCGGTCAAGGCACATACAAGAATCAACCAATGAATGCATCAATTAGTGAAACAACAAGTAGATGATTCTCTTTCTCTATTCTTCTTTCCTCTCTCTCTCTCTCTAAAAATTAATAAATAAAAAAATAAGTTTATATATTTTCATTCATGAGCAAAAAACTGAACAAATAAGTATAACCATGAATGCACTGTTTGATTTAAGCAAAGATCTGCTTTTCTTTATTTTGTGGGTTATATAACTGTAGGGTAAATTATAAATGTAATTCTTTCCTGTTTTTGGTCTTTTGCTGTGGATCTCAAACTACTAGAACTTCTAGAGCTGATGATGACTCTCTTGTCATTTTTGTTTTTATCAGTAATCAGATAAATACAAAACATTTTCTATTCAAATATGAACTAGCAAAAGAGGTTTTAACTTTTACATAAAACAGAATAATAATTTGTGTATAAGATAAAAATCTTATTTCATTTTTTTTCATTTAAAGTACTTAAAGATTCCTGACACATGGCATTTTCTCAGTTGACATCCAAATCAGTTGACAATCCAAATCTGATTAAAGAACTGTGTTTTAAAGTTACTCTTAAATTTACATTTAAATTATTTATTTTTAAAAATTATGTTGGCAGGTGTATTTCAGTAGAAACAATTTGCTTGGTTTGAGATAAGCCTCAAGTAAATATTTTTGTTCAATCTGTGTGTTTGTGCATAATTTATGTACTATGTTGTTTTCAAATACTCAATTCTGTTAGCAGAAAATTATTTATGAACCCATTCAGTTTGCTTAACACCAAGCATAGCAGAATTACAATCATGGATGCCTTCTATTCATGTAAAACCTTAATTTCTATTTATTTGTTTGTTTTTGATAAAGACTTTTAACTGAACCTATTCAATTTATTTAAGTACAAATCTCTCTGTAGACAGTTACTAACCATGTCTTGTATGACAGGTTACTTTCTACCTTCAATTAAATAGTTTTAAGGCTATCTTTCATTATCTCATAATGTTTTATATATTTACTCTTTCTTAAGTTGGAAAAAAAAGGCTAAATACCCATTGGTAGTGCTGATGTCGCATAAATGTATATGGTTTAATAACCTTGTTATATAACACTGGGGAACAATTTTTTATTTTTCATTTTCTGTTGCATGAGGTTGTAGAACTTTTTCTATATATTTCTGCATTGCTGATTCCAAATATAAAATCCGTTTTTGGTGCATGCTCTAGTTTTTATGCAATTATAATTTTTTTTTTGTTATAGTTAATGGCATGCATTGGTGTTTAAATTGGAGTTAAAGGGAAACAACTCTTTTTTTTCTTTTATTTATTCATTTTAGAGAGAAGACAGAGTGTGTGTGTGTTTGTGTGTGTGTGTGAGAGAGAGAGAGAGAGAAAGAGAGAGAGAAAGGGGGAGGAGCTAGAAGCATCAACTCCCATATGTGCCTTGACCAGACCAGTGCAGGGTTTTGAACTGGCGACCTCAGTGTTCCCAGGTCGATGCTTTATCCACTGCACCACCACAGGTCAGGCAAGGGAAACAATTCTTGAATTGAACATAACCACAAGGCAATTAATGTTTTACAAACATCACTTTTAGATCATTGTAATTGTATTTAAATGTAAAAAAATATTATCTCATAAAAACACCCTCTTATTTTGTTTTAAGACTGAATCATGGCTTCTTTGAGTAGGCATAAATATAAGAATAGTCCTGACACTTTCTGTTCTATATGTGGCTGTTACACACTTCAACATCAAAGGTGCAATATTTCGTCATTTGTGACACGTGCATATATTGCCTATTTTCAAGTTCCCCTTGGCGATCAAGACAAGAATTGGGCTCCACATATTGTTTGTCATCGTTGTGAGGAAATGCTTCATTACTGGACAAAAGAAAAATGCAAAGAAACACTTTTTGGTATTCCTATGGTTTGGCATGAACCTAAAAACCAGAACAGTGACTGTTATTTCTGTCTGATCCATACAAAGGGCATTGGCAAGAAAAAACGGCATATGATTGCATATCTTAATATTCCTTCAACAATACGACCTATCCCACACTCTGAGATACTCCTGGTTCCAGTTTTCAATGGTTTTATTACTTCTAAGGACGAAGAAAGTGAACATGGCAATCAAGTGTATTTTGATAAGATGCATGAAGAAATGGTTGTAGAATCTGAAGGGTCTTCTTCTGATGCCAAGCAGTCAATAACCCTCAGCAGTTTAGCCAACCTAAATAGAATGACTTAGTAAGAGATTTGGGCCTATCAAAGAAAGCAGCTGAGTTATTAGCCTCCAGGCTTCAAGAAAAGAATGTACTTCACCGGTCAGCTAAAGTATCCCATTTCTAAAAGCGTGAACAAATTGTTGTGGACTTTTGTTCTGAAGACAAACACTTTGTTTATTGTCATGATATCAGCCAGGTAGGTGTTACCACTTAAAATCCAACAGAATAGTGCCTATTTCTTTATATAAATATGATGGCAGACTACTGCTGGAGCACCAAACAAGATTGTCCTCAAAAAGTACACAAACGCAAGAGCTAAAAAAGCAAAATTTTGCCTGAATAGAATTTAAATAAGTTTTACACAAATTTTATGATTAAAATTAGAGTTTTAATATGTTCTTTTTTAAAATTTTAGGCAAATTCTGATGCAATCATATTTTTTAGTGTATTAGTGTATTTACTGCATTATATAAATTATTATATTTTCACAAAGATGATGCCCAAGAAGACATTCTACTTCATACATTAAACTAAATGTTGAAAATTTTACAATAAGATAAAAACCTAAAATCTTGAATTCAAAAATACTGTAGCTTACAGAGAAGAACTAATGTCAGATCTGAGATCAGCACACTCGATTTAGGTAAGAACAACTGTTTCTGTGGATGCAACAAAAATTTTGTTTTTCAATGTAATTTATGGTGAAGCAACATTTTAAGTGTATTGTGAGACTGGGTAGTACCAAAATCAAGTAAAGTTGAAATAAAAATGAATTTGTTGGTATGATGCCAGCAAGAGTAATAAAATATTCTTAAAGTTCCTTTAAGTAGTACTTACAAAAATTATTAAACATAATTACTAAAATTCTAAGTGTAATCTAAATGACATCCATAGTTAACTTTATAAACATATTATTGGAATTTGAAATTTAAGCATATAAAAAATAATGATACACTTCTAGGAGTATGAAATAAAGTTTATTTCCAATTTTTGATGGGTTTCTCACTATATAAGTTTAAGTTGTACTTTGGCTTTTAATTGGAAAAGATATGTCATTTGGTTTTTTATTTATCAAAAATTATGCAGGCAAGTTTCTTCAAAGAGCTGTCATACTGATGTATCCCCCAATACATAGAATAATAAATAATATCTATATGTGTTCAATATATATATAAATTGAATAAATGAATTTTAATAATTGTAGTCATCCCTCGCCATATCACGGTCACTTTTTGCGGTCTCACTGTATCATAGATTTTTAAATTGTATATAACTAATTTTGTATCATGAATTTTTTATTATATCATGGGATTATGTGATATATAGGTATTTTTATATATTTATTATTTTAATTATTTGTTCTGGTAAATTAAGCATTTTATACCCTAGAAATATGAACACAATATAAAAAATATTAATTAAAGTATATTAAAAGAATATTAAATTGAAATGAAGCCTTAAAATATAGATAAATAATAAAATAAATATAAGGTCACTACTTCATGAATTTTCACCTATTGTGGAGGGTTCTGGAACCTAACACCTGCAGTAGACCAGGGACTACTATAGTATATGTACTTTTAATCACATTTGGCAAACTGAGATTGAAAAGATTTACTAAAATTTTCAATAAATTCTTATTTACACAAGCAGATTTTTGCCTAAATCTTTTGCCTCATTATTATTTTTACTTTTCCTCTAAGTGAAGGTATAGCATTACAATAAAAATCCATTTTTCATAATTCTATTTTTACTACTGGATCAAATTGCTTTCATCAATATTTTTATAGTTTTGAAAATTTCCTCTTAATTATATAGATTAAAATAATAAAATTATTACACTGTCTTTCTCTAGTCACCATTCTTTATTATGTTCACACGAATGTATTTATTTTTCTTCAAACACATTAATTTAAAGCCAATTCTATTTCTACACTATTTTTTTCAACCTGAAAACACAGCACAAAGTATTTCATGGAGTATGGATCTCAATGAGCTGTTAAGTAAAGGTGACATTAATACATTTTTAAAATGATGGTCCTAGGACAAAGGGAAGTTAAAAAGACACAAGAGAAATTAACAGATATGGAGAATTCCATGTATAAAATAGAGGTATGAAATATTAAAGGGGGTACATTATTCAGACAATGAACGAGTTTCCAAGGTTAGAAGAAAATGTACATAAAGAATTTTGTTGTAAGTATCCAGGCAATAGCTGATGAGACCCTACAAGAAAGTAGTGTTTATTTTCTCAACAAAAGAAAAAGAACTAGAGGATACTCAGTAGCCATGGCGCCAAATGTTTTGCCACTCTAGCTGTGCATATTATAAGAGTCTTGAATACTTAAGAAAAAGCTAGTCATGAGCAATAATTTTCTTTTTTATGTAAATCTCTTTTTGTTGTTTTAGCTTAGTTTTAGTTGGCATTCATATTAACAAGAGTACTGAAAAGATTCTATTTTATTTTCCTTTTTAAAATGAAATTTAATGGGGTGATATTAATTAATAAGAGTATATAGGTTTATTTTATTTTTCTTTCATTGTTAGTCATTTGGTCTCTTCTCCTTGGTCATAATGTAGGCTTCATCAGCTCAAGATTAAAATTCTTATTAACTATTCTTTTCAATGGAGTAGAAAATTGTAACAACCAGACTGAGCCAGCATGTCGCCTGAGCTTTGAGCATCCTCGTAGTGAGTCTAAAATGATGCAATAGCTTGGGCAGGATATTAAACGATAGAAAATTACACCAGGAGAAGTGTACTTTTGGATTCAGACCCAGAAGCCTACAAATTTTTACTCCTGTGTTCTCTAACCTGGCAGATACAAAGAACGGTTTACTTTGTTTTGGCACTTGTAAAGTTGGACTAATAATACTAATCTCACAGGGTTGTATGAGCACTTGTTAAACCATCATATATCAGATAAAATGATGAATAACAGCACATATTTCTGTTACCCATACATTATACATGTTCAGTAATTGTTATTTCCTTTGTCAGATCTCCCTTAGGATAATCTAGAAGAAAAATAAAATATAAATTTCAAAAGATTTTCTTTCTGAGTCTTTGCAAATGCTTTTCCACTCTGTTTCCTCTCTTCACCTGGTTAGATTCTACTATCTTCTGGTTTCAGTTTGGATTTCACTTCCTTCAAAATGTCTGTCCAATAAGCTGAATTCTATGTTCTTTCCTGGGTATTGGTGTCCTCTGTGTTTTCTTAAATGGTCACATAATAACTTGTTTCATTTTCAGAAGTACACATCCAACACATTCAACAGCAAGCCTTTTGAGGGCAGGAAATATCTCTGACACCACGATTTGCACGGTACCTACCATAGTAAACACCGCAGCATGTTCAGTGACTAGTTGACGAATGGGACAAAATTGTTTGGGAAGACACATGCTACAAATAATCCACCCCATTATCACATCTGTTTATAAGTTACTTGATAGACTATAGTTATAATACCAGTTATAAAAATGATATAATTGGATTATTATCATGTACTTCTTATATTATAAATTTGAAAAATTACTTAATGTCTGCATTTACTGAAAGCAGCAGCAGTGAGCCAAACAGGCACTTTTTTTTTTCAGGGACAGAGAGAGAGTCAGAGCGAGGGATAGATAGGGACAGACAGGAACGGAGAGAGGTGAGAAGTATTAAATCATCAATCTTTTGTAGCAACACCATAGTTGTTCATTGATTGCTTTCTCATATGTGCTTTGACTGCAGGCCTTCAGCAGACTGAGGAACCCCTTGCTCGAGGCAGCGACCTTGGATCCCAGCTGGTGAGCTTTTGCTCAAGCTAGATGGGCCCATGCTCAAGCTGGCGACCTCAGGGTCTTGAACCTGGGTCCTCCACATCCCAGTCCAATGCTCTCTATCCACTGCGCCACCACCTGGTCAGGCCCAAACAGGCACATTTCTAATAATCAGTTCTAATTGAAAGTATAAGGAATCCTCAAGCAAATCACTAAGGACTTTGAAAATATCAGTGACAGAATAGATTGCCATTCGATTTGAATATCTTGCTCTTAGAAACAAAATGAGTTGGTCTGCATTGTCCCTTTTGCCCTAATATCATAACTATTTAATTATAAATAACCTCAGATATTGTTGACCTCATAGTTAACTTTCAGATCTAAATGTAAAATGCCACGTTTATTTATTTATTTATTTATTTATTTATTTATACCAAGAATCCTTGCTCCAAAAAAAGCATGAAAGGGAGATAAATTTGCTCTTAAAGCACTTAAAAATGCATAATTTTCTTTTGACATTATTTATCTCAGTCTCTCCACCATGGGAACTGCTGTTAAAATTAATTTGCATTTCCCACCCCAGGATTTTATATTGCCATTAGGGTTGTGAAATGTTTTTGCTCAGCACTACTAAGACCTGATGTTTACCTCCCACTAATGGACCTTTAATTAGTCACTGTAATGAACCATTCTGTCATTCCTTCATTTACAGAGAGAATGTTTTGTAATCTAAGATACAATTTTGACAGAATACCAGGTTCATTGAACCTTGCCAACTAACATCTAATAGATTCTAAATATATTATGGTTTTGTCAGCTGTTGGATTTATCATTTTAATGACATTGTCCACAGACTTATTTTGCTGCCAAAGAACAGCATTACTTTACTGCAGGACTGTTTGTCAACATCTTGATCAACAACTCCTGGGTCCAGTGCTGACTATCATATTACTACATTGAAACTGTGAGCAAGTTATTTAACCTCTGTCTAAGGATTAATTGATTAATTTTAATAAGTGCTTTGCAGTAAAATGTTGGCAGCGCTATGACTGCTAATAATGATAATAAAACTACAATGTAGGCTTTTATAATGCACTAGGGTACCTCAGATTATAATTCTATTAGTTACCAATTAAAACATAAGCTGCTAATTTTATTATTTTTAAGAATTAAAATTGCTATCATTATGGCTACATAGTATTTTTAAAACACTTTTTACTTATTTTTATTTTTCTTAAATGAGAAGCAGGGAAACAGAGAGACAGACTTTCGCATGTGCCCCAACTGGGATCCACCCAGCAAGCCCCCTATGAGGCCATGCTCTGCCTATATGGGGCTGCTGCTTTGTTGCTTGGCAACTGAGCTATTTTAGTGCCTGAGGTGAAGCCATGTGTTGGCCTCCTCAGTTCCTGGGGCCAACACACTAAAAACGAGCTATGGTTATGGAGAGGAAGAGAGAGATAGAAGGAGAGAAAAGAGAAGGGGGAGTGGAGAAGCAGATGGTCGCTTCTCCTGTATGCCCTGACCAGTAATCGAACCCGGGACATTCACACACTGGGATAACATTCTACTGCTAAGCCAACTGGTCAGTGCCAAAACTTATTTTTAAAAAATCAAGAATGGGGATTCTAAAAATGTGATAGAGTATGAGGTTCTTCTAACTGCTGCCTTGCAAGACCAAACTAGAATTATAACTAAATTTAAAAACAATCACCCTGAAAAACCAACTTTGGACTAAGTGAAGAGTCTATAACCAAATAATCACAGAGCAACACTGAGACTGGTAGGAATGATGGAGATGCAGAAAAGGCTGCCCTGCTCTCAGGATAGACTGACACCTGGGAACCTGGGGTGAGATCCACATCTACCACCCTTCCTAATTCTTGAATTGCCGCAAGCTCTAGACTCTACCAGAGATTGTTTTTCAGAGCTAAGCCCAATAAGCAGCCCACAGACAGAGGCAGCAGGAGGCAATTTTCAGGGAACATTGAACCATTTGCTGACTTGCCCCCAGACCAAGTGTGGGTAAATGCCAGCCTAGGTGTGTGGACTGGTGTTTGCCTGTGCAGTTGTGACCAGAAGAAGCATACATAAACTCTGGTTTGCTTGTAGCTCCAATAAGGGTGCTGAAAGCTAGTCATATGCTTTATATTGTAAGAGTTTGCATCAGGTTCCCGCTTGGGAGGCACAGGACTGGCACAGCCAGTGACCAACTGTGGAGAGACCATTGGATCATGACCTAATGACCCTTACTGGTGGCATGTCCAAAGGGAGAGCTCATCAGACACTGGGCCCAGCTGAGGTGAGTTCTGCTTTCTGTGGTCAGAAACCGCAGAGTGACACATTGGACAGTTTAGAGCTTCACAATTGGCTGACCTAGATGCCAGGTATCCTGCCCCACTGGGTTAGGATCCATAGGGAGAAGGAAGAGAGGCTTGGAGTACAGACATTCAAGATGTAGGCTCCTTGGAGCCTATTGTTAGGACCGGTCAAGGGGCTTAGCTACTCCCAGGGAGTGCACAGTCAACACTAGTGGATGACTCTCTCAGCTTTCCTCCTGAGACTGGAGGAACTTCTGCAGAGGGGACTGTCAGCCCCACCAATCTGAACCTGCTGCTCAGCTTGTTAGGGATGAATAGAATTGAAGTATCCAGCACTTTCTAAAGGATTAGGCTTTGGAGTAGGGGCCTCTTTCCCCATACTGAGCTCATAACCAAGAGACTCATAAAGTAGGGGGTCCCACTAATGTTATAATCCTTAACTCAGCTGCCCTAAACAACCAAGCTTGCAAACTGTAGAGGGTTTGGTGGGATGAGGCCAGTCTGAGCTCATACCACAGTTTTTCTACAAAATATTCTGTGCAAAGAACAGATAGCAGCAAGAGGAGGTGGAGCAGCTATAAAGTGGAGGCAAATTTTACAGAGATTGGGCCCTTTTATGGAGCTGCTGTCAGCTCTTAGCAGAAGACAACTGATAATTATACACAGATTGGTCCCTCCCATACAACTCAGGTAAAAAAATACAAACAAAAGGCAAACAGAGCAGTAGCTCTAGACAGGTAGTCCACAGCAGGTTACTAAATGGCCAACATCAACCCATACCCAAACCCCACCCAATAGAATCCAGAACCAACACAACCAGTAGTGCATGGCAGACCGCAACAACACTAGACTCAGCTAGCTACATAAAAAGCACGCCCAAATGAAGAGTCCAGTATGCACCAGATACAGCAGAGAACAAATACACCCCACAGAACAGACACAGCACAGAATCTAATATATGTGATCAAGATTGTTTTTATGAGCCAGTCAGCCTGAAGGGATAGCTCCACCCACAAAATGGCCAACTGCATTCAAGACTCATATACAATAAAAAGGGTAAATATAACCTTCAAAAACATTCCTAGAGCAAGGAGTTCAGAAAGCCTGGTGGTTATTACCATTGAACCCATCTTTCTCATAAAGATGCAACAACAAATTTGGGATTCAAGGCAGAGATACTTAATACAGATACAAAAAGGACAGACAAAGAAATATGACTCAAATTAATCAACAAGAGAAATCCCAAGAAAAATAATTAAATGAAATGGAAGTAATCAAACTACCAGATGCAGAGTTTAATATAAGGTTTATTAAGATGCTCAAAGATCTTAGAGTAAGAATGGATGATCAGAGTGAGAAATTAGTGAGCCTTAATAAGGACCTGAAAACCATAACATAAAAAAAAAAACAGTGAGAAATGGCAAATACAATATCCGAAATAAAAACTGTACTAGATGGAATCAACAGCAGGCTGGATGAAACAGAGGATGAAATCAGTGATTTAGAGAAAAAGGTAATTGTAAGCATGGAAGCAGAGCAGCAAAAGGAAAAGAAGCTCAAAAAGGCTGAAGAAATTGTAAGAGACTTTTGTGACAACATGAAGAGAAAAAACATCCACATTATAGGGGTTTCTTAAGTTGAAGAAAACAAACAAGGGATAGAGAACCTGTTTGAAAAAATCATAGCTGAAAATTTCCCTAAATTGATAAAGGAAAAAGTCACACAAGTTCAAGAAGCACAGATAGCCCCATTAAAGATGAACACAAAGAGGCCCATACCAAGACACTTCAAAATTAAAATGCCAAAGTTAAAAGACAAACAAAAAACAGTAAAAGCTTCAAGAGAAAAGCAATTAATTGCCCACAAAGGAACCCCAATAAGGTTGACATTTGACTCTTTAACAGAAACACTTCACAATAAACTAAGGAACAAAATAGAAACTGAGGAAGGGTCACAGGGAACAAATGAACAGCTGTCAGAGGAAAGGGTGAAGAGGGAATGAGATCAAAGAAGGTGAAGGGATTAGCCACATAGATACAGACTATAAGTATTGTCTATAATTTCTAGAAGTAATATTTAGAGAGAAGGCAGGGATAAAAGTAGAGGGAATGGGGGGAAAAGCAAGTAAAATGGGAATGGAAAGAGCCTTTGCATGGGGCATGGATCACACAGTTCAGGGGATGGAGGGTGTTATATTCAGTGAGACACTTGAAACCATGTCAAAACAATAAAATAAAAAATTAAGAATGTTGATGCTTCAACTTAAATTAAAAAAATTAAAACAAACGACTGATGTAGGATGATGGAATTGGGAACCAAGAGATAAATTCACACAAAAATACCAGATTTCTGTATCTAATTAAATATAGTTTTTGTATATTAAGTTATATTTTCTCTTATTAACTTGTCTCCAAACAGCTCTCATTTATTTATCTATGATTATTTATTTTTTCATTTGTTCATTTGACAATTGCCTTTGTTGGGTTAATCTCAGAGAGGTCATCTTAGACAAGTAAGAAGAATGTACAAAATAACCATATTACTAGGTAAATTGAATAAAGCCATAAAGAGGTAAAAATTCGGTGACTTCAAAATTCAGAAGAAGAAGAGAGTAATTCTAACTGAAGGCAAATGTGAATAACTTTTAAAAGGAAATGATGATTAAGCTGGAATAAGACAGGTAGAAAAAAATTGGCATGGAGGGATGAAGGTAAGAAGGAATCTGAAGAAAGTACATTTGAGAGAAAGAAAATAGCATGAGAAAATTCACAATGCCAAGGAAGTTGATATATAAAGACTCATAATCAGTGTGGTTTTATGCAAATATAGTTTTCTTTTCATGACCATTTGCATTATATGGGATAGCACTTAGTACTTGACCCTGATTTGCTTGAAAATCGTTCAGGATTGTAAAAATGATGGAGCAAATAAATAAATAATGAGTTAGTAAATGGAAGTTTTGTTGGAATACTGTGTTAGATTGAGAGGAGAGAGATACGAGAGCTATGAGGACTGAACAATATGTGAGGTGTGCTTACAACTAGATTGTATCTGGTTGTATCTACCAAATAAACTTTGATAGCCTGTGAGGCAGATCACTTAAGAGGTAAGCAACATGAACAAGGGCATTGGCTAAAGATAGTGGCATCTATACATGCCAAGGAGAGGCTGCTGCACTATGTGGAGAATGCACACATAGAAAAGGAAACATCAATTTGAAACTAAAGCTCTCTCTTTGCTGCAGCTGAGGTGGCCCCTTGCTGTAACATGACACAAAACATTTTATACTATTATTTAGTCTTAAATAATGTAGCACTTATTGCTTGATTCTCTGCCATTTTACACAGTTTCTACAATGACAAGAGACCTAGGTCACTCACAATGTGGTCCTCAGTGACACTCTATAATCCAGAGACCAGAATGTTAAGTAACTTTTAAGGGTGTGGGCCCTGAAGATGGACTGTCTGGATTTGAATCTTGGCTCTCTTGATTACTAACACTGAGATCTTCAGGAGGTTCTTTGTGCCTCCTTAATTGCCTCCTTTGTAAAAGGAGAATAAAAACAATATTTTGTTCATTAGTTGAATTAAATGAATTAATAAAATTAAAGGGAAAAAAATAACTACAAGAATTACTGGACGTAGGAAGTATATGTGACTGAGATGAAAAACCATTCTTTTTAAAGTTATGGGTAAAATGTACAACTGTTTATGTGGCTGTTTTTTTGAGAAAAAGTACAGCAGACAGGAAATGCCTAGAGACCAGTTGGTAATAATCCAGATAAGAGATACTGGTAGCTTCAAAGAGGGTAGTGAGAATGAAAGTGGGGGTGAGAGTTCAGATTTGGGGACTACTTTAAAAGTAAAAGAATCAAGGTGGAGTAGAAGAGAAAAAGAAAAGTATAAAATGACTCCATGATTTTGGACTTGAGCATTTTGTTTAAAGACATAAGATAAACTATGGTAGTAGTTTGGGGATGAGAAGATCAGGTGAATTAAAAAACAAATCAAGCTATCAAATAGACACTCAAGGATAAAAATCTGTGAATGAGAAGCAAGGTTTAGCTGGACACATAAATTTGAAACCACTCATATTTTGAGGGTATAAAAAGTCATGCAGTTAGTAGAAAGTTTCAGGCAATTGGTCTCAATCTTGGTCACATATATAAAACATCTGAAAAACATCTAGATTATTTATATATACATTACCATTACATGCTAAGAAAATCCAAATCTCTAGAAGGGATGTTTAGCAAACAATATTTTAGAGATTTTCAATTTTTTTTTTATGTCATGGCACACATAAACTAATTATTAAAAAATTCTGTGACATGCCCAAAAAAATTTTTTTTGCTGATCTGACAAATAAAAAAGGTATAACTTTGATTCATTCATATGAGATGGCTATTATTGTATGGGCTATTGTCTTTTCTTTATGACAATTTAAGGGAAAAGAGGTCAGTGTGCTTGATTAGTCAGGTATCAGAGGTTTTAAAATTCTTGCAGCACACCAGTGTGACTCTTGCAGCATACAAGTTAAAATTCACAGCCAATCATGGCTGGTTGGCTTAGTGGTAGAGCATTAGCTTGATGTGTGGAAGTCCCAGGTTCAACTAACAGTCAGGGAACATAGGAGAAGCAACCATCTGCTTCTCTACCCATCCCCTTTCTCTCTCTGTTTCTCAGTCTCTCTTTCTCCCACTTCTCACAGCCACGGCTCGAGTGAGTGAGCTCCTGGAGCTGTGGACTGAGGATGTGGCCTCCACATCAGGCACTAAAAATAGCTCAGTTGCTGAGCAATGGAGCAACACCCCAGCCAGGCAGAGCATCACCCCATAGGGGGTTCTCTGGGTGAATCCTGGTCTGCACATATATAGGAATCTGTCTCTGCCTCATCAGCTCTCATCTAATTAAAAAAAATAAAAAATGGCAACTCTATTTTATAAAATCTGTTGAGGTCTTTCTAATGTGCCAAGTTATACAGAGGTCACAGGTTCAACAAGTGAGTGTTTTAGAGAAAGAGATATGAGGACAGAGTCTCAAGTCACTTGAATATTTACAGGCCAGGTAAATAAGAAGGAATTAACAAAAACCCTGAGAAGAAGCAGCCAGTAAAATTAGAATAAAAATAGAGATTAGAAAAAATAAAGATAAGTGAAGAAGATGTTTTTAGGAGGGAGTAATTAACTACTAACTGTAGAGGTAAAATAGAGATTAAAAAAATGACTATTGGGTATAAAACATGAATAATATTAAAATAAATCAAATGACTTAACTTTGATAAGAGGTGTTTCAATGGAATATTGAAAATGGATTCAAAAGAAAGACAAAAAGGTATCACAGAGCAATTGGGAAGCATACTTAGAGTAATACTCTTCTGTTAAAAAGTGTATAGGTTAATAAAGTTAGAAAGAGGCACAAGGTATGATTTTCAACAAAGAAGCAGATAGAAAAGAAAATATTGATGAAACAGGAGAAAAAAGGGGATTGTTGGAAGAGATGTGTCTGTGAGTTACTAAGAACTAAATAATGTATGAGTAAATAGTGTAGTATTAGACATAGCATGGGGCTCCTAATTGTGAGAAGGAAGAAAGAACATATGGGTATGAGATAAAATAGGCTGAGGGACATGGAGGTGGCAACTAGTGGTGGTCCTCTTTAGACAGCTATATTCAACTGAGAATAAAGTTGGAAGCGGGTATTGGAAGTTTGAGGAGAAAGAATAAAATATGATATAGACATTTAGGAGAGTCAATTGATTAATGAAATAAAGTAGAAGCCATAGTAAGTTTCCACTTGAGATTAGTGATAAAGACTGAAAATAAGACCAGTCTGTGTGATTTCCTCCAGTTGCACTTAGCAATGGGGCAACAGTACAGCACAGGCAGAACGCTGGATTTAGCCATAGTTATGGTTTCCTAGGAAAGAATGGAGGAGGGAGCAAGGGCATTGAGGGTGCACTAAGGGGAGTGATGTAATGATATACCATGGAATTTCTAAGCTGGAGAAAGAAGAAACATCTTCATGATAAGAGAAGAATGAAGAAAAATATTTTTAAATGTTATAGTTAAGATGATATAGGGGAAGAAACTAAAAACCAGAGGGTGGCTGAAACTGAGATCCTGTAGGCATAGTTACGGGTAATAAGAGAACATCTTAATGTAGGCATTAGAGCATGCTGTTGGACTGCTGGTGGGTGTTGCTTTCACTTACAGTCTTGACATCTGTCTCCAGTGTGTTCAGGCAGACAGTGGCAGTAGGGCTGGTTCCCAGCAGTCACACTACAGGTCCCTTCATTTTGACAAAAATCCTCACAGACGGTTTTACCACATTTTGGTCCAGTGAAGCCCAGTGCACAGCTGCAAGTGGGCCTCCCTATTGAAAAAAGATAATTAAAAAAAATTACTGAACTAAAATGCTGTATTTTCATGGAGTTCTCACTAGATATGAATCAGGAAGGCATGGTTCTCATCAAAGTTGGTCTATTTATCTTTGACTTTAGGAAATAATATGGCCTCTTTGGGTCTGTTTCCCATTGTTCCAATGATGACTAGATTGAATGGTAACTCAAGTTCACATCTGGTAGAAGAGATGAGATCATATGATACAGACATTTTTTTTTTTTTTTTATGATTTAAAGTGCTTGTATTATTCTGATTTTCTCTTTTCTTGCCTATTTTTCTTTTTTAATTATCTTTGCTTCACTCATGTGGTAATGCAGATTGTATTGGCCATTAGAAAATAAAATAGAGCAAATAATACTTCCCAGTGTTTAAGCGTGTACCAACCACTGCTGAATTTACATAAAGTAGAACTTAGACTTTTCAAAATATTCTAATAAATTTGAAGTAGACATGTCATGTATAATAATATCTATGAACATCATTTCATTTGACTTAAATATGCTAACTGCATTTCTATATAAGCACTTACTAAGTCTTATTTTATTTCATATTGATATTTTTATCACTGATAAGGACTGTGACTTGTAGTCTAATGAGATGTTTAAAATTCTAATGTTAACACACACAATAGCAGATCTGATGGATTATCTTTAGATATATATTTTCCTTTATTTGCTCAGTGGGACCTAACTTCACAATAAAAGGTGAACAATCTCTTAATGTATTTTGGACATAACAGTTAACTGTTATATTGGGAATGAGTCTCTCTACCTGCTTGGATTGTCAAGAGCTAAGTAGAAAGTTGTGTAGAGAACTAGCTCTATAGAAGTGGTGAAGAACAACAAAGCAAAATTAATGGCTATCCTTTGTAAGGGGGAAAGAATGAGGTTTAGAGATTGTACAACTGTAAAAAATAACTTCAAATAGCACAAGAAAAAAATTCAGGATGGATCTCAATGAACTAGAGCTGAGAAAATGCAGCTCAGTTACTAACATCAGAGAATATCCACCCTTGTCTTCTCACCTTTGTAGACATGAAGCATAATCAGAATGGTCAGAAAAACACTTAAGTATAAAGTTTAAGTCTTGAAATATGAAAGTGATATGTTTTCTCTACTGTCATGGAATCTGTTTTCAACATTGAAGGACAATTCCATATTTTTATATTTTACTTAAAAGCATTCTTAAGTAAATAAAATGCCTCCAAATAAAATCTACCTGCATTTCCAAGAAAATGAATAATTAGGGGTTTCACAATTTATTTATTTATTTCACAAAGGGCTCTACACACTTAACCATGCTAGAAACTACTACTGCTAGATGAAGAAAATTATATAGACTTTTATGTTGAGAATTGCTTTCAAATTTATTTATAAATTTTAGTAGTTTGGTGGCCAGATAAAAACCTATTAATAGTTAAGAAAGGAGGCAAATTTTATATACATTAAAAGCTGATCAACTTTGTATTTTTTCATTACCAGAAAATGACATTAAAACTTTTAGACAGAAATTTTTCTTGATAGTGAATTTACTATTTGTTGCTTACAGAGAAAATATCTTCACTTGAACAATAATAGGTGAAAATAAAACAAATAATAGAATAAATGGTGGTACTTCTACCTAAAGAGGATAGACAATTGTTGGAACATAGTTACCAAGGGAAAAAATACCCTGAACAAAACAAGAACCTCCTGTTCATCTACAAGCACCAGTGAAGAGCTTACAAAGAAATCAACAATATAAACAGAAACACAAATAAACATGAGCTAAATGTGAAACACACAGTACAGAACATACAGAAGACATCAAATGGCAGAACAACCAAAACAAGTATCACACAGGGAGAACTGAAACATTGTAGGTTTAAGTTTTTCTACATTATTTTCTAGGCTTTTTCTTCTCTTTTTAAACACAACCTGCTGCTAAGGCCCTTGAAATCCCCCCCTTTTCAGTCACCCAGGGACACAACACCATTCTTTCAGCTCATCTACAGCTGTTATGAAACTAGGGCAGAGTAACCAGGTTGTCCCCCAGCTGGCATATGCCTTGCATCATTTAAATTCTGGCTGAATTATTTTTAAAACGCTTCTACTTCTCTTTCTTTAAAGAGGAAATTTATTTTTGACAAGCAGAAATCTCATATTCAGGGGAATATTATCTAACTCAAAACTGAGTTATGGTGCGACTGATCTTTTGTTTGCTGATGATAGATGAACCATCTTTTGCAGGATTTTATAACAGGTTCCTTCTAATTTTTTCAATACTCTCTCTGGGTCTACTCTAACAAGGTGCACTGGATTTGTTTATAAAGATTATGTAGGTAGCTGAATTTGATTTTGACATTTGAAAAGAAAATGGCGCTGTTAAAATTACTAAGCTACAGCAGTGATACATCCAGGGAGCTGGCTCATTGACAGCCTAAAGGGTAGTGTAGTCAGGAATAGCATCCATTGACCTGAGGAAAGAGTGGGAGGGATGGTTCCTTGGCTCTAATTGTCTAGTTTCTATGGCATTTTTAGCTCAGATCTCAAGAGTGTAGGTTGTTTGTCTGAATTTATTGACTATACTGTATGTGCAAATTACACATTGTGAGACCATGGGCAAATATCACCTTTTTGCTTATCTCCTTGTGTGTAAAAAGAGCATAGTACCAGTAACTACCTTATAGATTGTTGTGTAGAATTACATATAATAAGTGAGATAATACTTGCAAAGCATGTCTAACTGTTTCAGGAACTTAGAAAATACTATTACATTTCTTTCTTTCTTTCTTTCTTTCTTTCTTTCTTTCTTTCTTTCTTTCTTTCTTTCTTTCTTTCTTCCTTTCTTTCTTTTGTTCTTTTGTTCTTTCTTTCCTTCCTTTTAAGTGAGAGGTGGGGACATAGAGAGACAGACTTTGCATGCACCCTGATTGGGATCCATCTGGCAACACCCATCCGGGCTGATGCTCAAATCAACGAGCTATCCTCAGCTCCCGGGTTGATGCTCCAACCAATCCAGTCACTGGCTGCAAGAGGTTAAGAGAGTGAAAGGGGGGAGAGGGAAGGGCAGATAGTTGCTTCTAATATGTGCCCTGACCAGGAATTGAACCTGAGATTCATATTCTGGGCTGATGCTTTATCCACCTAGCAAATCAGCCAGGGCCCTGATTATTCTAATTTCACCTGAGTGACTTTCACCACTTATAGACATTACTTACTCTGTTTCTACAAAGGAACTGTAAATGTCCAGGGAAATCATTCTGAAAATGTTCTTAAGTTATACTTTTTATATCTATTATTTATTTAAGATAAAGATTAAATTTAAATTTGTTTGCATGACAGTAATAAGATAGAGGAGGAGTTTTTTATTAACTTTACTCTCAGACTGCAAAGTTTCAAACTTTGAAGAATGAGGTCTTTTCTTTCCTTTACCTTCTAAACATTCTTACTTCTACCTTTTAAAAAGAAAAAGAAGATACACAATAAACAAGCAAACTTAGTATTTGTCTTGTGTATCTACCGGTATAATTTCAAATGTTGGTACATCTTTGAACTTTTTCAAGAGAAATCTATGAGTATAGATTCTAATTCTAAAAATAGTGAAAAAAAATTTTTTTGGTCATAAAGTTGCATTCTAATAATCCCTCACTGGGTTTATAGTTTTAATACTTTTTTATATATACAAAATAATGTGTGTTTATCTGTTACATCTCTTTGTTTTCTTCATAGAGAGTTCAGATTTTTCAATTTGTATGAATTGCTCAAATAAACTAATTCTAATTCCCTGGTGGTAAGAAGATTTATAAATGAAGAAGTTAACATGTGATATTGTCTTTATATTTATGTACTATTGCAAAGTTTACCTCTAATTTTTTAATTTCTAAATTCATTAATTTCTTCTTAATTATTGTCCTCAAATTTCCTTTATAATTTTACAGTTATTAACATCTACACTTGAAAATTCTAGTGATTAGGGTGGGGGCAGGTGAAGGAGGTTATAGGGGGATAAATGGTAATGGATTGAGACTTGACTTGGGGTGGTAAACACACACTACAGTGTACAAATGGTGTGTTGTGGAATAATGCACCTGAAACTTGTATAGTTTTATTAACCACTATTACACCAATAAATACAATAAAAAAAGAAAAGGAGAAAATCCTACTCACTTGGCTTCTAAGACACTAGAATTGGTGGTTTCCCTCTCATTTTTTCCTTTTCTTTTCTTTTTATTTATTTATTTTTTTGACCAATTGTCTTTCTGTTTACTTTTTCTGTCTCTCAAAAATGTTCTTCCAAGATTTTTTTGGTGATATTCTCCAACTTTATGCCCTCAATAATTATTCTTTATTTGAATGTCTCTGTCCCAATTTTCTTACTCTGGGTTCATTCTCCTTACTAAACTTCACACCATCATTTTCACTTCATGTTGTAACTTTCTGGCTCCTCAGTAACTCTTCTCACAGATTCCCAAGAGAGAAAAATATTCTCATGAACATTATCCTATAATATTCACCTTTGATATATATTATATTTTATATATTAACTATTTGAATTCAATTTTTATCTCCAATTTATATTATATTGAACATATTCACATCTAAATATTTTTCTTTCTATTATGAATAATCCTCGAAATATATTTCTAAAAGTGATATTAAGTATGTAAAATACATTGAAACTTTATAAAAGTCTTGCTGAGTATTTTAAAAACTGCTTGCAGCAAGACTCATACCATTAACATTTTCATTTGGTAGTGATGTAAGAATGCTTGTATCAACTATGTCTGACTAGGCTCTTCCTCCACTTCCTCCTTCAAAAATGTCTTCTCTCTCTTTTCTGTTTTATATGTTTATGTGCATGTGTGTACAAAACTAGTAATCTGTCATTAGCTCATTATAATTCTTATATTTTTCTACTTGATTTGTCATAGCTATATAATCATTTATTACTTAAATAATAAATTGGCCCTGGCCAGTTGTCTCAGTGGTAGACAGTCAGTCCAGCATGTGAAGCCCTTGGTTTGATTTCTTGTCAGGGCACACAGAAGAAGTTACTGTCTGCTTCTCTACACTTTTCCCTCCCCTTTCTCTCTCTCCTCTCTCTCTCTCTCTCTTTCTGTCTTCCCCTCCCACAGGCATGGCTCCATGACCTGCCTCAGGCACTAAAGTAATTCAGTTGCTGAGCAACAAAGCAGCGGCCCCAGATGAGCAGAGCATCAGTCCCAGATGGGGGTTGCCAGATGGATCCCAGTTGGGCACATGTGGAAGTTTGTCTTTCTGCCTCCCTGCCTCTCACTTGATAAAAAAGAAAGAAAGAAAGAAAAGAAAAGAGAATAAAAAGCAATATTGCTTTTAATTTTATTTTTAATTAAGTGGATATTCAATATTATTTTATATTATTTTCAGATGTACAGCACAGTGGTTAAACAATATATAAATGTTATTATGAAAGTGATGCCTCAATATTTCAAGTATCATTATACTTGGCACCATCATTGTTATTACAATATTATTGACTATATTCTCTATTTCTTAGCTAGCAATTTGTACTTCTGAATTCCTTCAACTTTTTTTACTTAGACCCCTCAAACTTCCTTCCCTCTCTGAATCATCATTTTGTTTTTTTTGTATCTATGAGTTTATTTCTGTTTTGTTTGCTTATTTATTTTGTTCTTCAGATTCCACATATAAGTTAAATCATATGATATATGTTTTTCTTTTACTTATTTTACTTAGCATAGTGCCCTCCAGGCCTATGTATACTATCACAAATGGTAAGATTTCATTATATTTTTATGGCTGACTAATATTTCATTACACACACACATACACACACTACCACTTTCATATCTACTCATCTATTGATGGGCATTTGGGTTGCTTCCATATCTTGGGTATTGTGAAAAACAGTGTAATAAATATTGGGGTATAGCATATCTCTTTTTTAATTACTGTTTTGAGATTTTTTTGGATAAATACCCAGAAGTGGGTCATGAAGAAGTTTCATTTTTAATTTTTTGAGGAACTACTTGTTTTCTGTATTGGTTGCAGCAATTCACAATCCCACCAAAAGTGCCTGAGCATTCCCTTTTCTCCTCATCTTCACCAATACCTGTTTGTTGATTCATTGATAATAGCTATTTTGACAGGTGATACATCATTGTGGCTTTAATTTGCATTTCTCTGATAATTAACAAGGTTGAATCTCTTTTTATGTCTATTGACTATGTGTATGCCCTCTTTGGGAAAGTGTATATTCAGGGTTTTGTCCATTTTTTAATTGGATGTTTTTTGGAAATTGGTTATATGAGTTCTTTATAAAATTTACATATTAATACCTTATTGGACATATCATTGGTGAATATCTTCTTCTATTCAGTAGGTTGTCTTTTTGTTTTTAGTATTGTTTCCTTTGCTTTGTGCTACTTTATGTTTGCAATCTAATGTTTTAAAATTAATATTTTCTTGGATTCTTATAAAATAAGTAAGACTAAATACCCAGCTTTTAACACCTGCTAAACATAATTAATGTCAATGTTAAGAGAAATAGGACATCAAGTTTAATTTAAATTAAAAACAACCCTTATATAATAAGAAGTAAAAGAAAAACAAAGATTGACATTTCAATTGTATGTCCACCTTTATCAAGATGTTAATTAGGTAGGCTCTGGTTGGGTAGCTCAGTGAATAAACTGGCCACCAGGAGCATGAGTGGTCATGGGTTCCACCCCCAGTCAGGGAATAGCAATCAATGAATACACAGCTAAAGGGAACAAGTAAAAGGAACAACAATTAGATGTTTCTTTCTCTCTCTCTTTCTCTCTCCCTCCCTCTCTTCTTCCCTCCCCTACTTCTCTTTGCCCTTTCCTCTCTTTCTCTCAAATCAGTAGAAATTTTTTTAAAAGATGTTAATTAGGTGACAGTGTACTTTACATCAGTGTTTTCTGTTTTGTTTTGTTTTGTTTTACAGAGACAGAGAGAGAGTCAGAGAGAGGGATAGATAGGGACAAACAGACAGGAACGAAGAGAGATGAGAAGCATCAATCACCAGTTTTTCATTTTGACACCTTAGTTGATCATTGATTGCTTTCTCATATGTGCCTTGACCGTGGGCCTTTAGCAGACCGAGTAACCCCTTGCTCAAGCCAGCAACCTTGGGTCCAAGAATGTGAGCTTTTGCTCAAACCAGATGAGCCCACGCTCAAGCTAACGACCTCGAGGTCTCCAACATAGGTCTTCCACATCCCAGTTTGATGCTCTATCCACTGCACCACCGCCTGGTCAGGCAGATCATCAGTGGTTTTGTATTGCTCGTACACTAGAGATTTTGTGCTGGTCCATGAAAAAGTTAATGACCCTGATGATGTAGGAAGATTATAGAGCTTATAATCATTGGGTCTGTAATCTTCATACAACATCAGGGTGGTTAATTTGTAGACCAACATAAATTTCTGGTAGGCTGGCACCGGGTCTGCACACTGGTATGAAAACCACTGCTTTACATCTTAGGTACATATGTAACTTGAGAGACATTAGTATATATGTTTCATTATCGGTTCCATGATGTTGAGAAGGTGTGCAAATATTCCTTGTTTAAGTTGCCTTTTAGCATAGACTTTTGGGGCAATCATATTTGATGGCAATCATATATGTTAACATCATTTTTGAGACAGTGGCCAAGACAAAACTAACTTTAATGAATTAGAAGGAAAATTCTCCCCATGTACTCAGCTATTATTATAAGGGCCCTTCCCAATGCAGTGAGAAGATATGAATTTATTTTATTTTTTCGCATTTTTTTTTTCCGGCTTCAATTCTGGGAACTAAACCTTTCACTGAATGTCCATAAATGTGGTGATAAGAGAGAGCTACAATAAGAGCGTCTGCTTTTTTCTTGTATTTGTTAAAATATTTGAATACAAATATATTAACTACTATAAAAAATGGTACTGTCCATTTTTCATTTAGTTCTGTTATTATATATTGCCAAACTTCCCCAATTAAAATTACTCTCCATTTGCATAACTATGAACATTTTATGTGTAGGAATATTTTGTTATATAGTCTCAAATTCACAAACCTTGTTCTCCATTTCTTAAAGTCAACTATGTTAAAAACCTGATTAATTCTGACATAAACAGAAAATGTCTAAATAACAAACCTATAAGAATTTCAAACAGTATAAACATATCTTCAAAAAACAAATACTCATAGAAGTAAAGATTAATTGTAAATATAGTTAATTACATAAATATCTTAAATGCTAGGTGTAATTTTAAAATCATAAATTATCTTTTATTTTTTTATAATTGAATGCCTAAATATTTCAATGCTTCATTCTCATTTTAAATATTTTATTCAAGGCAAACTTTATCTTAAATTTATTCTTCTATGGGCAGGTCATAGAAATAAGCTATATAAAACCTTACTGGTATACTCAATGTCAAATAATTTATATTTTGAATACTTTTTTACATGAATACATATTATATTCATATTTTATTTCTAATTTTCTTTATTGCAAAGAAAGCTTAAAAGGAATGAGTAAAAACTCATTCTTACATGCAAAATTTTAATTATGTCTCTCAGATGTGTGCTGTTAATTAACCAGTGACATTTCTCTGTCCAATTATTATAGGCCTACACAACTGTCATAAACTTATAAATTTTAATTAAGGCTGCCCCAAACCTTAGTTATAAAGTGTCCACATAGAAATTTATCAAAAGGCTTAACTGTAAGTAAACCAACAATGAATAAATCCATGAATTGCTCAATGGGATGTGTTTAATGAATTAATATTTGTGTGAAAATAATATGGCGCTATACTCTGTAAGAATAATGTTTAATAAAACAACACTTTTTTTGTATGTGTATTTTTCTGAAGTGAGAAGTCAGAGGTAGAAAGACAGACTCCTTCATGCACCAGACCAAGATTCACCCAGCGAGCCCATGATGGGACAATGCTCTGCCCATCTGGGGCATTGCTCTGTTGCAACTGGAGGCATTCCAGTGCCTGAGGCAGAGGCCATGGAGCCATTCTCAGCGCCTGGGCCAATTTTGCCTCCATGGAGCCTTGGGAGCTGGAGGGGAAGAGAGATATAGAGAGAAAGGAGAAGGGGAAGGGTGGAAAAACATATGGGCACTTCTCCTGTGTGCCTGGCTGTGGATTAAACCCAGGACTTCTACATGCTAGGCCAATGTTAAGCCAAGCAGCCAGGCCAATAAAACCACATTTTTAAATGTGAAAAAATGCTTTGTAAATGACTTAATTGAATACTATATTTTTACAAATTATTAGATATGACAGTAAAGTATATAGATATAGCTCAAGTTGAATTTATATGAGGACTTATTTATATTACTAATTTAAAATATTTTTTTTGAAATATTCTCTATGGAAATCAAATTCTGTCAACCCAGGTGCATAATAAACTTAATGTAGATTTTAATAATGCAGCAAAGTCTGGACAAATGATTTGGAAACAATAATAAAAGTTTTGCTATATCCATATAGAGTTCAGGACACTTTAATACATCAGCAAATTCAATGTTTCATAGAGATTTGTCTCTATTGTAGTTTGAATAGTTAGTCATTGCTTGAAATGACAAACCTTTTAGTTGGTTAAATATTTTAATGGATAAACATAAGAAAGTTGTTTGTCTGTGTAGTAGACAGACAGTCATGAGCAGAGTAGAAATGATAAGCCAGATACAAAGGTCACCAGGGTAGAAATCACCAGGTGCCTAGCAATAGGAAAAAAATGGGAAAATAAGGACCTCACCTCCAGGGTGACCTTTCCTTCCCTGGCATATCACTGGTCATGTTGTTTAGCCCCATCCCTTTCATATTGCTGGTTCTGCTGTTCAGACCCTCTCCCAACCTTTCCTTCCTTAGCATGTCTGTTGTCATGTTGTACATACACCTCCCTCATTGCTGAACTGAGGTCCAATCACCAGTAACATCCTGGTGCCTTTCAGCATGAACAGTTGGAACCCAATGACTTAATTATTATAATAATAAATTTTAACAATGAAATAATAAAATTCCTAAAAACTCATTTGTAAAATTCCTAAAAAATACATTTTCCTGAAGGAAATAGTATCTGCACTACTAAAATAAAATTACAGGTCATATACTTTAAGAGCACACTCATTGGATTTTTATTTTCACATTTAATGAAGGTCCCAGTGCTACAATTTCTCCTAAACTCTACCATACGGATTATCTTCCCTTAAACAGAATGAAAATATGTAGTGAGAATCCTAGTGCCTTTTTTATTTCAATCAACCTGCTAAATATTATTTTTCAGAATTCAATTAAATAGTTGGTATAGCTTAATTGTCAATTAATCACATATCAAAAATATTTATAAACATAATACTATAAACTTAAAAAATAATAGTGCTTTTAATGTTAGCATGCAAATCAGAAACAGCTTGGTTCTTCTGAACTCCACTGAAAATGTTTCTTACTATGACACTTTTAGTTAGCATTATGCTAAATACTTCAAAGAATAGTATAAGAAATAGAAGCAATGAGAACTCCTGGTAAGACAGAAATTAACAATGTAGGGGATGTAAAGATTATATAGATTGATTTTCCATCTGACTAATTAAATTTGCATTTATATAGTAAAATTAAGTGTGTATAGATTACACTCTAATAAATGTATAATATCCATTGCACCAAGTACTATGATTTGCAAATTATATTTTTATTATGCATTGGAGTTGATTTTATCCCATACAAATATATTTTAAATTTAATAGAAGACAATCAAAAAATGTTTCAATGTTCACTGATATGTTGTAAAAACATTCTGTGCCAACATAGTTACCATATAAATTAATAAGAATCTCAAGAATATCTTAACATCTAGTAACCTGATATTTTCAAAGCATATTATATACTATATACCAACAGAGTAGTTATTATTTTAGATGGAAACTAAAATGCTATCAGATATCAAATACTGATATCATATCTTACATTTAAAATGAACCTAATTTTCAATAACAAATGACTTTTAGTATTAGACAAACTGTTCAATTTAAAAAAAACAGACTTTTGTGTCAAATATATAAAGGTTGTAAAAGTATTTTACTTAATTATTCTAAACCATAGTCAGAATCTCTAAGCACTGAGCTCTGGTACATGATGCTCGCTTGACACATTTTCATGATCATTACTACTGTTAAAGGAGATGACTGAACTTTGATACACTAAAATTAGAACAAATGATATTGATTATGTTAGAGTAATTATTTAACTAATTTGTGTTAATTATTAAGTACCAGCAATTACATCTGTAACATTATTTTTAAAAAACTTAAAAAAAAATTGTAGGTGATATAAATATACAATGAAATTCAAATATTTACCCAGTGCCGATGGTACACAAGTTCCTCCATTTTGACAGTAGTTGTTACAGTGGTTTATTTCACACCTTTCTCCTGAATAACTAGGCCAACAGTGACACCTCAAATTACCCTTCTCATTTAAAATACATCTTCCTCCATTTTCACAAGTCAATTTGCATGAATCATCTGGTTATAAAAAAATGTATGAATAGCGTGACATTTAGTGGATGGCAGAATAATTTATATAAAAATAAATACTAAGATTTACTTTCATTATAAAATTTCAAAAATAAATACTAATATAAAAAAAGAAATAAAATGATCTGAAAAGAGAAAAATAAATTTTAGTCATTGAATACAAAACTTTTGAATACAAAAGTTAATTGAATTAACTTTAATTTGTTTTCTTTAGGTTTAAAACATTATCAGCCTGTTCTTATATTTGCTAAAACAGTAAACAATAAAACCAACTGAAACTTTCTAAAATATTTTCCAACCATTAAGTATTTTTTATAATATAGCAATTATGATCCATTTTTTAGATGTTTAATATCAAACCACAATGAATATCTAAGCTATATACATGCATATATCTTTATATATAAATATATTATACTTTATATATATCATACAGTAATTACTACATATGTATATATACATATAAACACATAATTTATAGTACAAAAAATTTTTATATAAAAATACACTTTGATATATATATAGTTATTAACGATATATAAACATTTAAAACTGAAAGTCACTTAGATTTAGTATAGAAAAATGATAAACAATGTCAAAAACACTTGTATATGAAAAATTTCCATATGTAAAATGATTAAGCACAATCTGACTATTCTATATATTTAGGCTGAGACTAAGACAAGATGGTCATTCCTTGGTATAGCAAAATTATTTTTGAAATATGATGTCTGATTTATAATAAAGATTGGTTTGGAATTATTTTCTAGGTCATTTTTCTATGTGTATTGACATAACCTTGCTCCATACTGCTTGACTTAGAGCAAGAAACAATGTTCAATGGAACAAAACTGATTGAGAATATTGTAAGCGGTATTTTATTCTAGACTATGCCTTCTACTAAAATCATGTTTATTTTGTAATGAAATAAAGTAAAATCAAAGTAGTCTGTATTGCTTATTCAAAATATTATGGCCCATACAATGTAGAAGCTTGAACTTATCACTGCAATAATCACAAGAGCATCTTAAAGAACCTCAGTGACTTCAAATGACACAATACAAGTATCAAACCCACTGTCATAAAATAAGTTTATCTGTCAGCACTATGAGACAATTCTGAGTCTTGACTAATAGTGAGGGAAAGTTTCCGAAACTTTGCTCTGTAGAGAGCTGGCTTTAGGTTGGCATTAATAAAGTTTGAATTTGTAATATAAAGGGCTCTCTCATGAAGCAATATATATAAATAGTATAAAGAAAATGATATAATTAGTCTTGTGTTTATGTCCTCACTCTGCCACTTACTAAGCATACAAATTAATCTATCTGAGCCTCATTCTTTTTAAATGGTCTGATTAACAAATGTACATCTTAACCATTGATTTCTTATGAATATCAAATAACATATTTGAAAGAAAAAGTTAAGTCACAAAACTTTATAAATAATAAGTATTTAAGTATATATCATATACACAAACCCAGAGAGGAGAATTTGATTTTCAGCCCATATCTACCACATCTAGAATAAAAAGAATGAAGAGCTAAGATCTGGGTCTCTAAGGTGTTTTGTTAAATTTCAGCAAGAAATTAAAACATTTATTTTGTAAATTACCATGTATTTACTTTAATAATTAGCAGTAAATAATTAGCATTATTTACTGAGTGCCCTTAAGAATACAGCTTATATAGAATAACATCTGTGAATGCCAGAAGGTGAATACTGAAGGTACTGAATGAAGTCACTGTTACCGAACCTGAATTAGAGAATATAAAGGAAAGAATTGGAAGAAAAGTGTGAGTTTAAAGAAATAAGCAGTCACTGGAGATTCTCGGATTTGGGACTTTGCTCCCAAAGCAATGCTGAGTCTTTAAAGAGCCAAAATTATGAAGATATTTATACTTGGCTGGGATTAAACAGAAAGCAGTGAGACTACTGGGACTCTAGTTAACTTAAGCACGGTAGATAAATGATGACCTAAAGTACAGTAATATGGATGGATAAATGTGAATATACTAAAGGTAACTAGAAGATAAAAATCCCATTGGTGATGTCTAAAGAGGGCAAAAAATAATTAAAGATAATTTTTCAGTTTTTGACACAAGGGCAATAAAAACTGAAGGGGTGATTTAGCTTTGGACATATTGAATTGGAAACAACTATGTAAATGCAAGTTACAATCTCAAACAAATCATTAAATACAGAGGTCAGATTCTCAAGAAAGGTCTAGAGTAGAAATATGCTTGCTTCATTTAAAATTTACCAAAACATTTCTAACTCACTCAGCATGAAATATCCTAATCAGAGCTGTGAATGGGAACAGTACAGATAAATACTTAGGGTATTATGATCACAATTCGGATTATGGGAAGGCTTATTTTTACCTGCAGATATTCAATGTAAACCACATGGATATTCAGAATTGCTACATGTGAAAGCAAGTGCATTTCTATAATGTTCCTCATTAGATATGGAAAATGTAAAACTGTAACACTGCCTGATAAAATGTAAGTGGAATTATATTCTTTTAAAACCTAACTGTAATCATTTTATAATGAAAAAGGCTGCTTTTGACAATAACTAAATCACTTTCAGAAGCTGAGCTCCAGTAGTTATAATCAGCTCTAGCAAAGAACAGGTGAATACCTCCCCAAGAATGAGTAACATTAGAATTTCAAATTTCTTACATGAGATTAAAAATATTTAGCGTACTCACCACTTAACAATAGCAGCTATACAGAAGCAAGGAATTATATAGAGCTGAAAAACTTGGCTATATCAAATGTCAATGTAAGGAAAAAATTTATTGGCATTTATATACATCAATCAATAACTCTGAAATCCACTTATTTATAATCCTAACTGAAGTGGTCCAAGCAGTCTATTAACAAAGCTTATATATACAGAAGCCAATGTGAATATTTTCTAACACTCTGATTATGTGAAATATAACATTTTCTTTTAAAATGCATAATGAACTTTGAGAAAGATTCTGTACTCATGGCTTTTAAATAAGATTGATATGGTAAAACTGAAATCTCTAAAGAAGTTTTAGATCTTGGATAAGAGTGAATTTGGACAAACATGCTTCTTTATTTCAAGCACAAAACTATACAAATTGTATCATTTTCTTACCTACTTCATGACAGATTTAGAGTGCTGTGTGTCTACTTTCTGCAAACTATTATGCTAGCACTTTATGTATGTTATTTCTCATATTTTCAGTGACTTTGGACATGTGTACTGTGGGTGATATGGAGGCCTGGTCTGTACTCTGTGATAGGTAGGAGTGTGGAATGTCTAGGTTCAACTTCAAGTACCATCATTATTAAGTAACATTAGACATTCAGTCGAGCCTCCCCATGCTTTAATGTCCTAATCAGTAAAAACAAGGGTAACAGAACATAGCATCACTAGAATTTTGTGATTATTAAATTAAATAATATACATAGAACATTCCAAAAATATGCTTTGCCTGTAAGTCTTCAAAATATTTATTATTACTACTAGCAGTAGTAGAATTTAATGTTAATTCAATTTTACTCAGAAGAAAATGAGACTGAGGTAGGACAGGGTCAAATAAATTGGTTAAGTGATAGATAGATTTTGGTCTAACCCAAAACTCCTCCTCAGCCCTGCCACAGTCCAAGTTCTTGGGTATTTGAGTTTGGATTATTGAAAAATAATCTTTACTGATCAAAGAGGAAACATGGGGGGTTATAAAGAAAAAAAAAGAGACAAAATTGTCTGAGACTTGATCATTCAAAAAAGCACATAACATTTGAGCCAATGTAAAAGTCGCTTTGGTAGCATCAGTTGTATTCTCATGTGTAGAATCCTGATCTCGTTTCCTGGGGTCTCCTCTATTCAAACAATAGTAGAAGTTGATATGGCACATGGGAGACACTGGAGAGAATACTGGTTATGAGTATGTGTGTAACTGTGGTATGTCTTCTACAAGGAAGAATTTGATGACATTTTTTAAAGAATAATTAAAAAGATATGTATTTTATTTTATATGTATTATTTCTTGTCACGTTCTGACAAATCATTTAACACACTACATACTCCCCATGTTGGTTATGTGTATGCCATTTCTTTACTTTTTCAATTACAGTTCACATTCACTATTATTTTATATTAGTTTCAGGTACAAACAAAACAGAAACAGGCTCATAGATACAGAGACTAAGTGTTGTCATATGGGTGTGGGATGAGGGGGCTCGGTAAAAAAAAAAGAAAAAAGATTAAGAAGTAGAAATGATAGTTACAAAACAGTCGTGGGGATAAGGAATATAGTCAATAACATTGGAATAACTATGTATGATCCCAGTGGGTACTAAAATTATCAGAGGGATCAGTTAGTAAATTGTTGAAATTTTCAAGAATCTGTTTTGAAGTTAAGTAAATTATGTGGTTACACAAAATTTTGCTGTATGACCATGTCAGAGCAGTGAGTGAAAAATATACCTGGTAATAGTTGAAAATGTTCATTTAATTCCCTTATTCTACCATCACAATTGAGATCACAGATACTCTGATTGGGAAGATAAATGGGTAAAGGAAAAGGGTGCAACCTAAAGCCAGTGGACGCATCCCCTTTTAAAACTAGCCTAAAAGTACCTATCCAAAATACCAATCATAATTCACATTTTACTCTGTTAAGAACTCCCCAACATTGTTACCCAAATATTTCACACATTCATCATACCAACTGAAATAAACAACTCTTTGTTTTCTTTGTAAGCCATACTTTATGCCTTTTCAAATAATTGTTTTCCATTTTAATATTTTGTTCTTTCATTATCACTACACCTAAGTTCAATTTATCTTTACAGACCTTGTTCTAAAGTCATAGTCTATAGAAAATGATAATTCTCTAATTGAATAATCACCTGAATTCTTATGTAAATTTAACTCTCTCTTCTATGGCTTGTATTACTATCCATATAAATATCTATTTATTAGTGTTTATGCCACTCATCATTTCATCTTTGTAACCTCTTCAGTTTTGCATAGCCAATGTTAGAGGAATCTAACTATCTGAAAACTGTTATGATAGTTTTTTGGGTTCTTTTTACAGGGACAGAGAGAGAGTCAGAGAGAGGGATAGATAGGGACAGAGAGACAGAAACGAAGAGAGATGAGAAGCATCAATTATTAGTTTCTCATTGCCGTTTCAACACCTTAGTTGTTCTTTGATTGCTTTCTCACATGTGCCTTGACTGCGGGCCTTCAGCAGACCGAGCAACCCCTTGCTGGAGCCAGCGACCTTGGGTCCAAACTGGCAAGCTTTTGCTCAAGCCAGATGGGCCTGCGCTCAAGCTGGCGACCTTGGGGTCTTGAACCTGGGTCTTCTGCATCCCAGTCCAACGCTCTATCCACTGTGCCACTGCATGGTCAGGCTGTTATGATAGTTTTGATAATTTTAGACATTTAGTGTCTTGGAAAGTCTTCAGATTGCATGTAACCTACCAGAGAACAATGAGAAATTGTATGTGAGCAAAGATGCTGACTGAGGACAAAGACACAGTGTTCATGTGAGGAGTTAATTCTAACAGAGGGAAATATAGCAGGTAGAAAATTTTGCTATGTAAAGATTCTAAGTGTGGACTCATTGGAGAATGTTTGCTTTGATCCTCAAAGGATCAAAGGATTTTAAAGCATTTCTTTTAGTCTGTGAAATACAATTTAATGATGATTTTTTTTCTTAATAGTAATTTTATTTCCCTATATGGCTAATGTCTTAAATCTAAATGCTCATGCTATTTGTGTATGCTTTTTTCTCTTTAATAAATTGATACAACTAAAATGATGTATCAGTTTATTTTAATGTTTGATTCAACCACTAGCTTCTAAATTATCAACTTCTTGAGTGAAGATATTGTGTAGGTCTTTTTTCTAAATTAGTGTTATGCTTTGTTCATAAGGCCTCGAAATATTTACCAGTAGTAGTGGTACTTACTGTTTAGTGTTAATCCAGTCTTACCCAAAAGTAACCAGAACTTAGTTTATAAATTAATCCTTAGTTTCTAAATTAGTATTGGCACTCATAACTTATTTAATATAAAGTTGTTAAATGAATAAGTGGATTTTGGGGTTGAGTTTAAACTAATAGCAGAATAGCATACTCAGAAATATCTTCACTGTTACAAAAGCTATATAAAATATGTATTTTAATTCTGTGTGTGACTTCAAAGTTCTTAACCTACTCTTAAATATATTAAGTTCTCAATGCAGCTTTGTGAATTAATGTAGAATGAATTCATAAAAAGTAATAATCTGAAGAACAATTTATGCAGGCGTTCAAGAAACAATAATATTAAGGTAACTAAATTGATGACTAAGTAGCTAATTCTGCTCATTGTCCGTAGCTGTAAAAATTATTATACAGATAAATTTATTATTTAAAGATAAAATAAAGTTTACCTACCTAATAGGCTGTCATCATTGCAGGTACCATTAATCAAATATTTTCCTTCTGGGCACACACAAGTGGCCCCAGAAGGATTCAGCAAACAGAGGAAATCACATGCTAAATCCAAGCATGGATTGGGTACTGTTTAAAACAAAAATGAAAGAAAACAAAGAAATGTGTAACTATAAGTACAATAAGTTTCAAACTCATGAAATTCAATAAGGTGAAAAGATAAATTAGCACCCTGAAAATAAATCATATTGAATTTCCGCTAAAAGTGTTTCATTTCAATATTACTGATCACCTTAATAGATGAAGAAATATTACTAACCATATATGTCAGATTATTGTTAAAGAGCAGTAAAACTTTAGATACAATTTTAAGAAGTTTTTAGGGTGCTATATGTTGTTTTAGTCTGTTTCCAACACTGACTTAGATAAATACCAATTTTTACCTTCCCAGATCATGGCAGCAAATGAAATTAAACCCCTTTCTATTCACCATAATGATTAATTATAAATAATTTGTAAACAGTTTCTTAAAAAATGTCTTCATACATAAAGACAGATCATTAGTAGAATTTCAACCGCATTTTACTTTGGTTGTTAATATTTTTGATTGTTGTGTTTAAAATATATCTTTCAAGATAATAACATCACTTATTTACCAATTCTCTTCTAGGAGAAAAAGTGATAATAAAAATCATAAACAATCAAGAAAAGTGACCACAGAGAACAGTGCTTCTCAAATACTTTTAAGAATAAAATGTTAATGACATAATTGCTACTTGGTTATCAGTAAGAAAAGTCAAACTACAGATGAGTTTCCTTACTTGTCTATAACTCAAAATGTTTTAATATGAATTTTAGAAAAATAGATTAAGAACTATTTTTAAAATAACAATATCAATTCTAATTCCAAGAAAACAGTCAAATTCTGAAATTTTTGTATTTGTTATGACAAACAAAAATTTTAATTACTTATAACTTGATTTTGAAAATTTAAAGTCTGGCAAGATAAAAATTAAAGTTACTGGGTTAAAAAATTAAAATAATTAAGACAGTTAAAAAGTACTTTCTTTTGAGAGTCATAAGGAAAATAATTCACCAATATATACAACTGGATAAAAAGTTATACTTACAGTCTAGTTGTTTATAGCGATGAGATATTAAAATACCTTTTGTTTTATCAACATTTAAAGCTAGGTATTCTACTGAACCATGGCCAAATTTTTGTACTCGAAATACACCATTTTTAGGTCCTGCTCCATATATATAATCTTCAAAGACATCAATCCTATGTGGATGTAACAAGCCTAGAATTTTCAGAAGCTAGAGTTATAAAAGTTGTAATATAAATACTCAGACTTAAGAAAACTAAGTTTATCCAAAATCATATAGAAAATCTTATTACTGATCTTTAGAAAAAAAATTTCAGAATTTAGAATATATTTAATACTACCTAGAAAGTTATTAGAATTACTTTCTTTGCCTTAGGAATATGTGAGATACTAACTCTGTCACTCAGAACATAAAAACATTATCATCATCACTTTAATCATCTTCACAACCACAAAATGTTTGCTGGGGGCTCATTATATGCAGTGTAATCTTCTCTGCTTTACAATTTGCCATCAAAAGAAAAGCCTATCTTAACAAACAAAATAGAAACAGATTCACAGATACAGAGAGAACAGACTGACAGCTGTTAGAAGAGAAGGGGAATGGGGCCTAAGTGAAATAGGTAAAGGGATTAAGCAAAACAACAACAACACACAGACACAGAAAACAGTATGAGGATTACAAGAGAAAAAGGGGGTGGAGGGAGGTAGAAGACAGGTAAGGAGGGATGAACGGTGATGGGATAAAACCTGACTTGAGGCAGTGAACACGCAGTGCAGTGTACAGATATGTGCTATAGAATTGTAAATCTGAAACCTACAAAAACTTTTATTACCTATAGTCACCCCAATAAATCCAATTAAAGTAATATTTTTTTAAAAAAAGAAAAGGAAAGCCTATAGGTCAATCTTATTGTTTGCACAGAAACAGCAGTTAATAAAATTCTCAAATTGTTTTTGGACGAAATTAACAATCTAAGTAGATTACTTGGATGACAAATTTATCAAGCAATCCTGGGTTGAATTTTAGAGTAAAATCCAAAAAAAAAAATTTGACGTTACTTTTTTTTTGTTTTAGAAGTGAAATAAAAAAAAATTTGCAAATGGTAGTCACACATTTGATTCGTTTGACCATTAGTTTTTCCCATTTTAGTGAATAACTTATTTTAAGAGATTTTACAAAATATAATTACTCTGACTTTTGTCACTGAAACTTAAAGCAAATAAAATAATCATTTATACAAGGTGGGGAAAAGTTAGGTCAACAGTTTTTCATGTAGAAAGTAATAAAATAATTAATAAACAATAAAAATAAACATTTTCACACTCACAACTGTAAACCTACTTTGCCCCATCCTACATTTGACCTATTTTCTAGAGGTGCTAGAATATAAAATGTTTTAAACTTATACATTTTTCTTCAATGTGTTTTGAAATAGTAAAATATATGCTTAAGCTGAAACAAGTTAACTTTTTGTAATCAATTACAGAAATATGGATTATTTTTTAATATCCATGGTTCCCACACAAAAACACACTTTAGAAAAAGGCACAATGAAAGTTCAATGCTTTTCTTTCAACAGCTCTGCTTTTGTTAAAAAAATGAAACAAAACAAGAAGCAAAGCTATATTCATTAAATATAAAAACTTTAAGTCTTTATTATGAGTAATATGTGGAAATAAAAAGAAGGGGTTGTGGTAGGAAAAAGAAAGGAAAAGAGAAGGGAGAGAAAGTAGGTTCACAGAGAGAACTAAGGTTGTCAGGCAAGAAAAGTGTGTGGGCACAGAAAGGAGCCAGGAAGAGAGAGAGAGAAACAGGAGTCAGACACAGAGGCGGATATAAAAAAGGTGACACAAGAGAAGAGCACCAGTGGACTGTGACATCACTGATGTATAGGTAAGATGTCATTTTTACACACTGTTTATCTCTTGTATAAATGTATACCTATCAATTACCTATAATAATAACAATTGCTACTATCATGTTTTACTGTATAGAGTAACTTCTTTCCTGCTTGTTACCACTGCAATTTGAAATAAAAGTTTTCCAGACACTAATCTTGACTGTTTAAAGTGATCTGCTCAGAATGGAGTATCCACAGAAGCAGCAGAATGAATATTTTCTGAATCTAGGCAGTGATGGACCATGTTTGTCTTAAAGTCAAGAAGTTCTTCTGGCCTGCAGTCTTTGTTATTTCAGGAAGAATGGAACTGTAATCAATTGTAAGAGCTACAAGTTGAAAGAAGAAATAATTTGAGGAAATCTAAAATACAAAGCTTTCATACTCATATTCGCATCCATTACTTAATTCTCTCAGTAATAATTAAAAGAACATAAGCACTTTACAAACCTTGTCTGCTGCTGACAGAGACGACAGAATTAGAGCCATCATACAGAACACTGCCAATAAGAGAGAGCTCAAGGTCAGCCCAGTATATTCGCTCACTGAAAAGATCCACAGCCAGCCCTGCATAATCAACACACACAGACAAATAACAAAAATCAACTTCATACAATTTAAAATTATGTTTTTGCTTCTTAATGTATAGTTATGATTGATGTTTTTCTTCAAGTACCACAGAAATTACATAGTCTATATCATTGTACTGTACAAATTAGAAAAAATGAAATAATTCTTATCTGAAATACAAGAGTATAGATGACATAAAATTTATGTAATTATGTTTGGCTATTTTCTAAAAGAATTTTCCATGGTCTTTATCTTTGTAGTATATACATAATTAACTGATCTTTGTAGTATACACATAATTAACTGATCATTTAATTAACTTATACAACTTTTGAAATAATTTATAACTGGTTATGTTTTTAATCTCTTCATAAGGTACATTACTCGGTATAAAAAAATTTATGAGATGAATTGTAAGATATTTTCACCCATTTGGAGTTGGTCTATGTTGATGTGAGAAATCTGCATGCATGATGAAGTTTAAATAGACTAAAGGTGGACAATTATAGTGAAAAAGAATGAATGGTAAATTACTTAAGGTTCTAGTTGCACTTAAATTTTTTACTCTAATATTTTTTTCTTTAACCATTACTTTGTTATGAGATGTTTTATCTTTATTTTTATCATCAGTATCTGTTAGTGAATAACAATGGGATAAAGTAATATGTGGTAAAAAAATGCTTTTTCTACTTATTCAATTTTATTTTATTTTATAATGTGATTAAAATCTGGCCAGTATCTTCTTGCATAAACAACAACATATAGACTATTTTATGTAAGATTTCTTCAATATATAAAAAATCTTCACTGCTGTAGATATTTAATTTTTGTGATATAGCCAATCTTTTTTTTTTTTTTTTTTTTTTTTTTCGAGAGAGGATCAGACAGAAAGGGCACTTGTAGTTGTTCATTGATTGCTTTTTCATGTGTCTTGATCAAGGGGGCGGGGGGGAAGCTCCAGCTGAGCCAGTGAACTTGTTTAATCCAGTGACCTTGGGCTTCAAGTCAGCAACCTTTGGGCTCAAACTGGCAACCATGGGGATTCATGTCAACAATCCCACATTTAAGCCAGTGACCTTGGGTCTTCGAACTTGGGTCCTCAGTGACTCAGGTCAATGTTCTAGCCACTGCACCACTGCCTGGTTATTTGATATAGCTAGTACATACTTTGACAGTACAATACAAGTAAAATATTTTGACATCTGAATGTTAACAAGCTTTTCCAATCAGGGCATTTAATAAATAATTGAGGTACACTTTAATGATAAGGCAACTAGAAGACAGCTATTTCTGAATTTGTGCTAATTGTACCTCTGTGCAAATGGTCTAACATTGAATAATCAGAATAAATAAAAGATCATGCTGAACATAATTTGGGACTAATTCCTCAATTAAATAGGTCGATCTAGCCCAAATGTAATCAAACTAAATATAAATATTGTTCTTTAAGCATGACATAAGAATGTTATATGTTCAATCAGCCTCTAGAAAAACTTCATAATTAAAACAAGTGGTCCATGTTTTACTAGTTTCTGCTCGAGGATTAATTTGTTATTTGGAGTCATGGTGGGAATTATGTTTCTACTTATTCATGTATAATTATGGGTAACATGAACCATAAAACGATCTAGTTCCCTGCTGCAACAGTTATATTTCAGAAGTGTTGTCTAAGAAGGAATTAAAACTTTCTTTTCTACCTGTGTAATTCAATAAAGAAGTAGGTTAAAAGAAAAAGCTATGCTCAACAAAATTGGTCTTTATATTTAAAAATATAAAATTTTCTAATTGTAGAAAATTATGGTGTGTAATTAAATTTAATTACCATATTGTTTTTTTCAGATTCAGCAGCAGTGAAAAGTTCTCAGAAGTGTCATATAATGATATTAATTGAGATTTATCTAAAACATATCTGTCTTCATCTGCTCCAGTCACATCCTATATTATCAAATGGAATTACATCTAGATAAAATTTATATAACAAAACTTTTAAGTGGGTCGAATTTATTTTTCAAAAATTCTACAAATCAATGATTTTAATTTTTCCTTAATCCCTTTAATAAAACTTAAGGGTTTTTAAATTAAAAACTTAATAAAAAGATTAACTTTTTTTATTATATATGGATACGAGTTAAGTTTATATGAAAAACACTAACCATTTTCATATTTAAACTATTACATCTTCTTTTTGTCATAACGAACCAATAATAAAACAAGGGAAAAATCAATTTCAAAGAAAATCAGTCTTATCTATTCTAAAAATGATGAAAATTTAGAAATAAGTCAATATAAGTACAAAAATATTTAAATAAAATGCCATATTTATTCTAATAAAGCATAATGGAATCACAATTTGGATGGTTCATAAAAGATTAAGTTATGCTCACTAAGTTTTAGGAATGCACAATAATTACTCTAATCATGTAGTCATTTGCTTAATATCTTCCATGATACAACTACTACTACTGTATTTTAGGTATTTTTAAAATTTCACTTTGGTTAAACACTGAAATTTTCAAGATTACCTTCCCACTAGTTCTTTATTTCAACTAAGGTCTTAAACAAAAAAGAAAAAACTAAATTTTATGTTAAATTACCATAGTACCAATATAATATTTAACAGATAAGATTTAGAGAGAGCAATATATTAAAATTACTCTGTTTTCAGAAATAAAGATAAATATGATATACATTTGTGTTAAAGGAAAGCCAAGATTTTTAAGGTAGTAATAACCATCAAATATGCACTACTGTATTTAATTTAAGAGGTGATGAGATGTCTAAAAAGTAAAGACATTTACCATTATATCAAATTTATTTTCAATAATTGTTAAAAGTATTTTCTGAAAAAGTTGCCTACTTACTTAGAGTCTTAGATTCCAAAACCACATTAAAATTATTTTCCATCTATATGTACACACATGCATATATACCTATATGCATATGCATGTTTATTTATAAATGTTAATTAAATAAATGCATCAAAGATTTTCAAAATAGTCCTTAAGTTTTTACCCTTTTTTTTTTTTTTAAATTAGAGATCTTTGGTTGGCCAATGATGAAGAATTTGCTGAATGAGTCAAAAAATTTAAGACTGGTCCAAAGGCCAGTGTATAATTCTTCATTCTCTCAAAAATTGCCATTATATGTAAAGAGACAAAGGCAACATAAATAAACTTCTATAAATCAATGTGGTACTTAAATCAAATTTATATAATTCTATATATCTTCCTACTAGAGGGAAAACTGGAAACTGGTACATATTTTATTAGTTTCTGCTCAATAATTACATCCATAACACACATCCTGAAAACATACTCTACTAACTATTAGGCATGGAGTATAGAATGACATAGATTATATTCTTATTCTCAAGGAGCATACTACTCAAACACATCACAACTGATTGAAACAGAAGGTGGATTATTTTTTCTGTCTTTAATATAGAGTTTAATAAAAAAAAACAAACAAGTTTGCCATGTGTTAAAAGAAGCTTTACAACCATATCATGCATTATAGTGTTAAAAATTGTAGGTATTCATTTATTCATTCATATAACTCATAATTAGTTTAAAGCACATTAATTATAGGAAAGATACAAATTATCAATACTTTTTGTAGATGAGAAAATTGATTCTCAAATTATATGCAGGTTGCTCAATTTTAACTCATATAAATGGAAGGCTATGCTCTTTCTAATACTTCATATTTCCTCTATGTAAGGCCCTATAATATATTCAATTGCACATATCACCTTCCTTTTGAAACTCTTCCATCAGCTCTGATGACACGAAATCCTGTGCTTGACTCTTATTGCTCAGACCACTTCACAGACCTTATTTTTTACCTTACTCTTCTAAATATAAGCATCTCATAAAATTCTACCCTAAGAAGTCTGTTTGTTTCCCCCTCCCTTCTCCATTTTAATAACTCCAACAACTTTAAATATCAGCATTCTGTTGTTAATGTCCTAAATTAGATTTCTACTTCTGATTTGATCTTCAGAACTAAAATTTTCATTGATCTGTGAGGTATTTCTATCTGATCTCCAGCTTAGGTTGCATCCAAACCTGCAACATTTATTTGCCTGTGGCTGAGTGACAGTATCATATGGTCTGTGCTCAAATGCCACCTTATCAAAAGTTCTACCCTAATGACTTAAAAATGTTATGCTGCAAACTAACCTTCCCCATTCTTGACCCTAATTACTACTCTACTTTTCTTCATAGCACTAAATACCTCATAATTTACTTTATAACTTACTTTTTAAATATCGTATTTCTTCTGTTGCCATCTTAGGCTTTGGCCCTGACTAGAAATTGCGCACTAGGACAGAGTGAGTTAAAGCCTATATTCCAGGTGTCTAGAATCAGGCCTAACATATACTAGGCACATGATAAATATGAGTTAAGTGAGTAAATAAATGGTTCCTAAGTGTCCAACTCCTGTAAGTAAGGCAGAAGTTCTCAGAATGGAGTTGCTTAAAATAAAACTCATATATGCTCCCTAAAAATGGAATAGAGAACCTCAAACCAACTGCCTTCTTGATATGTTCTTAGGGATGTCTGAGAAGCTCCTGTTACTTGCTTAACATGAGTCAATGGTCCTTGCCATGGTCTCTATGACCCTGCCTGGGCTGACCCTTATGCGCCTCTATAAGCCTTGTTTCATACTACTTTCCAACTTCTTTATTATGCTCTTTGGCTTTCTTTCAATTCCATTTCCTATCTCAGGGCCTGTTGACCTGTTCTTTGCTTTGTGTTGTAACATCGTTTTAAATTCCATCCTTTCACATTGACTATTCTGAACAATCAACTCTCCTCCCAACTAAATTCAGTGACACCCGTGCAGCACACCACTCCTCTTTATCAGAGATATTCACACACAAGTACATGTGTGCACTCACACACAATGTTGGTGTTGTTTTAGAGTCACCCCACAGTAGGCTATAATGTCCACAAGTGCAGGGATCCATATTTCAGATGACAAGTTGTGCCTGGTGTATAGTGAGCAACAATGTCTTTCGAATGAAAGGAGGTATGAACGAAGAAAGAATACAAGAAGATGCTTGTATGAATACTAATTTACTGGATAGTTCCAATCCCTTCCTCTCTTCTCATACATAATGGACAAAATTCTTTTACTCTAATTCAGCTTTTTCTTTCACATACATCCTTTTGTTTTTACCTCACTGTTACTGTTCACTATTCTCTGCTCTCAGAGGATAATTCAGTGGACTGTTAACTGGTCTTTTAGTCTCTGTATCTATTCACTCCACTAGCACAGTGTTACCATTGCAGTATGTCTGAAGGTCTACATTATTCACATCACTCTTTGACTCCAAATTGTACAGTGTCTCATTAATGATTTAAAAAAACATGTCTAAACACCTTAGCTTTTGAAGTTCACTATTCTTTGCTCATGTCACATTACCTTCCCTGTCCCCTTCTATGTTCATGATGACTCCTCCCATTGTGAGACATGCTATGTGTTCTGCACTGCACCCCTGGTTCAGGGTGCTATGTCATTTAATATACACAGCATTTTTTAAGTTATTATTTCTCCTTGTTAATAAAAAATCAAATTTTGATAATAAGTTCATTACTGAGATTTCACAGCTAATTAGTGATCCCCTGAAATAACATTAAAAAAAAAAACCCAGATGTATCTGGCTCCAAAAAAAAAAAAAAACCTTTATAAAACACTGCACTATGTTGGGTTATCTGTTCACCTTTTAAATGTCTATACATTCTTCAAGCATTATTTCAGGAGACACCTGTCACATTATTTGTTTGTTTCATACTGGAACTAGTCTTTCTTGACTGTGAACTTCTATAATAGTAGAAGGTATATAACAATTCTCACATTTCCCCAAAACTGTAGTTACTTCCGATCATGCCTCAGTATTTTTTCTACATGTAAAACTCATAAGAAAAGGAACTGTGCCATGTTCATTATTAAGTCACCCATAGTGCTGAGCAGAATGTTTAGCTATTAAGTCACCCATAGTGCTGAGCAGAATGTTTAGCACGTGGAAGATTTTCAGCACATGTACCCTCATTTAGCCCACTATAGGAGGCTGTGTGGTACCCAGCCCAAATCTCCTTTACTAAGCAGGGTACCCATCTCCAAGTTGCTGCCTTAGCATCTGAGAACTTACACTTGCCCTCCTTTCTGCAGGGAACTTGGCTCAACTGACTGCACAGCCTTGCTTGGGAATTTAGGGCCCAAAGGCCAACCAATGACTGATGGCAAATATAAAAAGATGATCTTCTTGCCTGTTATGGAATTTAAGTTCCAAAGCACATCCCCTGTGGCTCAAGCTGAGACTAGACTTTACCTGAGGCTCAGTCTTTCTGGGCTCCATCCCTTCCTTCACCTTTCACAGGTTTCTCCTGAATCACACTCCCTTCATAAACCTTTTGCAAGAATTCTTATCTCAGGCTCCCTTCAAAGCACCCTCTGATGTGCCATTCTACAAACTGCTGCTGCATCATTCTTTAAAATGAAAATATTATATTGATTATGATTAAATAAGTTGTTAACATCAGAGAATTTTTGAAGTGATTGTTAACTTTTTTATAAGTCTAAAATTAGTAAAAATAAAAAGTTAAGAAGAGAAAGTACAAAAGTCTTTAAACAATGAAAATAGTATATGGGCAGATCATGTCACTCTGCGTGGCAATGCTCTCTCCACTGGCTCCCCTTAGAGCTAGAACAGAATCCGGGCTTATCAGTGTGACCAGGTTCTAGATTACCTACCCCTGGCCACTCAGCCACCTTCATGCCTACAATTCTCATACGCTTCTGGGCATACTGATATTCTTGCTGTTTTTACACAGGCTAAGCACCTTCCTAACTCAGAATCTGCTGTTCTTTCTGCTTGGAAAGCTCTTTGTTCACATAGTCACGACTTACTATAACTTTTAACTCAGTTATATGTTCAAATATTACCTTTCTAGAGATCTTTTCTCTGATAATCAGAACTAAGATGGTACCCCCCATAACTGTCCATCCCTTAGTATGTGTTTTCTATACAACAATTATAACTACTTGACATGATACATTATATACACCCTATTCTCTGCAGAAATGTAAATTTTATGGGAGGTGGACTCTTTTCAGAAGGGTAGGAATTATTTCTTTAGCATCTGGAATAATTTCTGGCACCAGGTGGGTGTTCAGTTAGTATTTGTTAAGTCATTGAATGGAGACACACTAATGTAAACGAACCAAATCCCAAGGACTGCTAATTCCCATAAAGAGTAAAGACAGTCTGTTAGGAGAAAAAGGCACAAGGCACATTACAAGTTAATAAGATTAAAGTTAAAAAGATATAGTGCCAAATATAAAATTTCAACTACAAAAAATATTACAAAGCATAACTGTTAAATAACATGTGCTATAGAAAATGTATTCTATCCTTCTGATGGGGATGAAGTAGGTGGGGTTGGATGGCACAATATCCCCGAGACTCCTGTAGTCTGAAATGTTTTATTAAGGAAGAAGTGTTAAAATTAGATCTTACAAGATGGACAAGATCCAGCTAAATATACTGAGTAGGTGAATGGCTGGGAGAGAAATTGAATGAAGGAAAGAACAAGGAGGCAGAACAAAGGCCTGAGCTCCCGAGCAGTCCTGGGAGTACAAAGAGTTTGGGGACATAGGGGTGGTGTGGTGGGAGGCAGATTAGTCAGATTGAGCGCTGAGAATTAAAAACCAAGACATCATCAAACCTTTCTTTTACAAAAATTATGTTTTGCCAGCTCTTTGTTTATTTACTTTCTCATCCTCTAGTAATATCACCATCTATTTCAACATCATTAACATATATCTGTAAAAATACCCTAATATATTGCTATAAATGGTCAAAATTTCATCTATGTGAAATCCTACAAACAGCCTTAAAATTTGGGCAATTTTCAAATACTACAGTGTGTCTGTAAAGTCATGGTGCACTTTTGACCGGTCACAGAAAAGCAACAAAAACAATAGAAATGTGAAATCTGCACCAAATAAAAGGAAAACTCTCACAGTTTCATACCTATTCAGTACAGGTACAGTTCGATGTGGACTCCATTTGTTGCCCTACACATATCCAAATGATAGTGAAGTTCTTGCCACACACGGGTAAGGTGTGGTGTAACAGAGTAAATAACGTCTGTGATTCTCTGTTTTAAGTGATTAATGTTGTTGATACAGTCAATGTACACATGTTGCTTAACATAACCCCAAAAGTAAAAATCTAAGGGCGTCAGATCCAGGGATCGTGGTGGCCATGGCTTGACAGAACCCCTGCCTATCCACCACTGGGGTAATGTTCTATCCAGAAACTCATGAACAATGGTGATGTAGTGTGGAGAAGCATCGTCCTGTTGAAAGATGACACCTTCTAGAAATTGTGGCACTGCATACAATTGCAATATGTCAAGATAGGTGTTTGCCGTCATAGATTGCTCCGCGAAAATAAATGGGCCTATCACCTTATCATGCTTCAGGCCACACCACACATTCACTTTAGGGGTGTTATGTTTGTACTCAACGTAGGCATGAGGATGTTCAGCAGCCCATATTCGGATGTTATGATGAACATGTCCACAGATATGGAAGGTCGCCTCATCACTAAACACAATCTTCTGCAAAAATGTTGCATCATCGTCGATCTCATGAAGCATATCTGTAGCAAACGTGCATTGTGTGGGTCTATCCGCCAGTTTGATAGTGTGCAACAGTTGCAATTTGTACCCCATAAAACAGAGATGTTTCTTCAACACTTTATGAGCTGTAGTCTTGCTTAGGTGTAATTGTCGAGCACACACACATAGATTTTTTAGGGCTCCTTAGGTAGCTATCCTGTATAGCCTCTACAGACTCATCAATGACTGATGGCCTACCAGAATGGGGTTTCTCCACCAAACGGCCAGTTTCCTTCAACTGCTTATCCCACTGAGTAATATTATTCCTATGTGGTGGTGCTTCACTATAAACACGCCAATATTCATGTTGCACTTTGGTCACGGATTCGAATTTAGCGAGCCACAGAACACACTGAACTTTCCTCTGTACCATCCACATCTCGACTGGCACGGCCGTGGGCTGTTCCGCTGTACACACGATGTTATGTCATCATCTGCGCATGCACACATGCTGCCACAGCATCCTACAGAAACTGGGAGGGTTTTCCTTTAATTTGGTGCAGATTTCACATTTCTATTGTCTTTTGTTGCTTGCCTGTGACCGGTCAAAAGTGCACCATAACTTTACAGATACACTGTATTACCATAATATCACTAGTAGTATGATAAGAACCTGACTTTAAAGGTTGGAAAAATATGTCATGAAATATTAATGACTTTCATAAATTCATACTACAAATTATTTTATCTGCTTGTAAAAATGATTGTATTGCCAATAAAACTAAAAAATTGTAACACCAATATGCTTAACCATACTGCTACACATTTTAGACTATGTCAGAAATACATCATACCTGTGGGTCTTTGTAAATTTTTTTGTACTAAAATTCTTCTCAGAGTACCATCCATGGCTGCTTCTTCAATATGGGAGTGGTCCCCCACAACAGTCCAATACATCATCCTGAAAAGATAGGTCAAGTTGTTTAGCCCAGGTACGGTACTGTTGTACCTAAACTCTACTGCAAAACACAGTGCTTCTTCAGATCATGTGCATCAGACTCATACCAGAGGCAGCAGGCTTTTGGGCACAAATCTAAAGCTACAGAATAAAAACCTCCAATAGAGGGCCCAGCAATCAACATTTTAAAGTTATTACTATGAACTAAAATTATGGAGCCACTGCTTTATAATGTGTACTATAGTTCATTATTTGATAGTAAAAATTCAATTTTAAAAAATTCATTACCATTTTAGAAGAAAAGTATTTCTAACACTTGAAATTATCCTCTTACCATGACAGAATATTCATTTTATTACAAATGCTATATCAATATGTTCCTTCTTTTACCTTTCCTTTCCTTTCCTTTTGATAAAGTATTTTCTCAGACAAGTATCATTCTCTATTAGAAGATATCACAGTGCATAATTTTTCTAAGTAAATAACATTTGCTTTTTTTTACCCAGCATCCTGTGATTCACTTTATGAGTAATCAGGAATTTAATGTAACACTTATCTACTTACTTTTGGTTATTGTTCATAAATAAAAAAGTAAAAGAGTAAAAAAAAATCAAGTAAAAGGAAGTAAATGGTTGTGCTAAATTTCTTAAATTTGCCTATACATAATATGCCTTTGTCTCTTATTGCCACTAACAGCTAAAAACACTAACAATCTACACTAAATATGTTTAACATGTTTAATGTTAAAATTTAATATCAGATTCAACATAGTGGTTATGTGTTTATTACATTAGCTTTATTATTCTGAAATGCACACATAAAACACACACACACACACACACACAAAAATTGAATGTATAAGTTTGCAGCCTTTCAAAAAACCCAAACTTTTGCACCTCAATTTGGTGTAAAAATATCATGGACATTCTTTTGTACAAGAGAAGTAGAGGGATTGCCAGAAATCCTGTGAAACAATTATGTGTTGAACATTCATTACAGAAACATAACTGCAGCACAGTGGAACAATCTCTAAAAATGGATTCTCATATAAAGAAATATAAATAGCCCAGTCATTAACTTACCCTCTCTTAGGATTTACAGCAATAGCATAGGGCTCTCCAGCCATATTTGTTAAGAGTCTGGTGCAATTGGGGCCATTCAGCTGTCCTACATTGATAGAGTACCTCAAACTTGTCCAGTGAGTGGTATAGTAACTGAACCAGTGCATTCTAGAATGATCAGTCCAATAAATATTTCCTGCAACCCAGTCAACTGCAATATCCCTGGGTCTTTTAAATTCAGGGCACTACAAGAAGACAAAAACAATGAACCATTCTTATTTTAAAAATAAACTAAACTTTTCTTTACTTTTTATGTGTGTATGGAAATCATATTAACAAGGTCAAGTGTTAATTGTTACATAGATTTTAAATATACCTGACATCTACTTTTAATAGTTATAGATATATAATTTCACAAATCCTTAAGTGTACAACTCACAGGATGTTTACCAATATCATCAACCATGTTTATCCATCAATCTGATAGAATATTTCCAGATTTCTATAAGGTTAACCTGTGACATCTACCAGTCAGTATTCTTTTGAGAGGAACCATAATTCTGATGACTAACACCATACAATAGCTTTAACAAATCTGTATAAATAGAATCATACTCTTCTATTTGTGACTTAATTATTCAACATCATGCCTGTGAAATTCACTCATATTGTCATGCATGCTGGTTGTTAATAATTTTTAAATTTTATTTTTATGAATGTATTATAATTTGTTAACCATTTTACTAATGATGTTCATTTAATCTATTTATGGTTTTAGGCCATTACAACCAAAGTCATGGATACTATTCTCTTATATGTCTTTTGGTGATCAAAAAAACTCATTTCTATTGAGTTTCTAGCAAAAATCAGAACTGTTGAGTCTAAGGTAAAAATGTTCAGCTTGAATATATAGTGCTAGAATATTTTTCAAAGAGGTTTTACAATACACACTCTTTTTAGGAATCTAAAGAAGTTTCAGCTGCTCGGTATTCTCAGCACATATAACTTGATTCAAAAACTAAAAAGATAAAATTAGTACAAATAGACACATTTAGAGAGATCTTTTGAGGAAAGTTACAATCTCTGCCATTTATATTAAATCTGCTAACTTTAAGTTTTTGCTTAATATTTATTACTGAATTATTGTGAGACAAAAGGGTGAGAGGTCATTGGGAATAAACAATAAGAAAAATAATGTGTGCTCTTCAAATAACTTAAACACTTTGTGGAGGAACTAGTTTAGTAATTAATTTTTCATGGCCAGATGTATTGTGTCTAACCAAAAGTGAGAAAAGATTCATGGGGGCATTATGTCAACAATGGAAACGAATACTTTAAGGTATTATAAACAAATATGTAAGCAATGTGTAAGAATATCGTTAGGACCTGGTAACCAGTGAAAATATGGGGTTCTGACTGTGAAAGTTTCTCATACGGTTTACTAGTAAACATTTCACTAAGAAGTGGACTTGGATTAAAAGAGAAGAAACTGAACTTCCCAAACAAAACAAGCAATCAAACAACCAACTACATGAGAGAGGTAGAAACAGAAATTACAAGTCACTGTCTGCTATGTGGTTACTGAGAGTTTGGGGAAAAAATATGGATTGAACTAAACACAGAACCCAGCAATTTCTAATGACCTTTATTATCAGTCTTTTCATCTACTGGTTTAAAAACTGAAATTTAAAATTTTATAGTATTTTATTTCTGAACTCTAACAAAAAATGCTAGGAATCTACTTAGCAATATCTCATACCTAAATGAAGTTAAATTGAAAAAAGAAACACTCTGCAGACATACTTTAGAAATGACATCTAAATAATATACATATACAAGTAGAATATAAAATTTCTCTCAGCCAAATCACAAAATTGTTGTCACATGTCCCAGTATCATTTAAATTAACTTTTTCCCCCCTGGTTTAGAGGCATCTAAAAGTAATTATCTAAAAAAATTACATGAGTTTGTCAGTGTAAGTCATAATATATACAAACATGAGAGACAATGGAAATAAATAATCATTATAATCTGTTTAGAACCTGTTGCAGTATATTAACCATTTTCTAACTTCAGTAGAACAAAACTTTAGCACGCAGAAATATATATTTGTTGTCTAGCATGAGCATAGAAAAATACCTGTTTTTCCTATATTAGCTATAATATATACATGGTTTTATATCATAATGGTATCCTGCCAAAATAATACATATATAATGCAAAGTTCTACTTTTTTAACATTTAGAATTTTCATTTTATTTTACTCATGCTCAAAAAAAGTCTGATTTTCTATTCCATACTGTTATACATGTACTGATGACAATTAAGAACCCAAATTCTTAATGTTAATAGAGCATTCACAAGTTTGATTTAGTAATATATTTTTTTCAGGTAAGCAGTCTGATGAAGATTCTACTAATGATAAATTATAGAAGAATTAATCAAAATATAAATCTCACTGCTAGGGTAAAGAAGACTGGTTAAAGAAAAAAATGTTACTTTTCAATGTTAAACACAAGAGATATTAATGAGTTACAGACTATTTAAATCTACACATTTATTCTCTGGTTCCTTGATCAAAGAATTCCTAATGTCATTCCATATCAACTAAAGTAGATAGACTATAAGGTGAATGATGATCACACCTAAAAATTTCAACTGAAAGTCATGAATTATCAATGATAAGATTATTCTTGTAAAATAAAGGCAGCAGGGTAAAAATGTTGCCAGATGTTCATCCTCAGTGACTTTGAACATTCTGAATACTTAATGGTTTTCAACACTAAAGAGATCAGGATTGGGTCGGTATGGTAGCTTAGTTGGTTAATGCATCATCCAGATATGCCAAGGTTAGTTCAATTTCCTGTAGGGCACATATAAGAATTAACCAGTGAATTCATAAATGAGTGGAACAACAATCTCTCTCTCTCCTTTCTGCTCTCTCTAAAATCAATAAATTAAAAAATTTAAAGAGAAAAAGAGAGAGATATCAGGACTGAACAGAAGAACAAACAGCAAGAAAAATATTGTTAAATTAGAAAATCACCCTTTATAATGAGTTCCATAGAAATGAAATAGTTCATCTTTATTGCTCACAGTTAGATCAAGATTATGAATAGCATCTGCCATATAAAAGGGACCCATATTGATATTGACTGGAGAGTAGAAGAGAATTCTGCTGGAACTTGATATAATGAATCAAAAAATAAGAAGTGGTTCAAAATCAATCAGATAAATACAAAAAGTGAAAAACAGAAAAAGTAAACAGATTCTGAGAGTGGAATGGAATCTGACCCAGGAAAACATAAATAAGAAAGTTAAAAATTTAGCTGAATCATTTGCCTCCAAAGAGGCTGAAAACAAAGCAAAATAAATGCATAAACCTAAAAAGAAGAAAATATAAAACTCTCATTTGCCCCTATGGCTAGCTCATTAGACAGACCAATGAACCAAAGTACTAATGAAATAGGTCATGTTTAAGATTAAGAGACTGTAGAGGTATGCAGTAAACCTGACAACAAAAGCC